>OV121115.1:29054660-30304660 GCA_921293315.2 Nemurella pictetii
CTTCAATCAGAAGCTATAAACAACACTTTTCGCTCGCACAACATAAATATCTCAACCCCTTTGAATTATCATCTAAAATTACGTTATTTTTCCACCAAGTAAAAACAAAATATCACTAAGGTAAACATACATCACCCCATAAAAGCACAAGTCGACTAGCTGATGTCTGCTGTAATAGGTTCATTTAGAGCTCCGTTGGCTCTTAGCAACCCCGCCATGGTTATAATCCCAGCCTCCTTCTCTGAGTGAGCTGTGCCATTATCTCGCTTATCGCACTGATGCCTCATCTTGCCAAGGCGGCTCGTGTATGGAACGAGAGCACGCCATTAAACGGCGAGAGACACGTCGCCGGTTGAGGTGCGATAGAGTCGCCATCAACAACCTGCCACTTCAGCAGCAGAGACCCAGCTCGTGCCCGGGACTACTTTGGGGCCTGCTCGACATTTTTGCGTTACACCGTGGCTAATTGTCTCTGTCCCTACCCGGACGTGGCGGCGGTAGGCTGGATTTTGTTTGTACTCGGGTGAGCGTGGGTGTGCGTGGGTCTTGCACCGCAAGCGAAAAGCGACGAATTTGCGTCTATAAAATCGGAAGGGTTTCTCCACTTGGAGCATAATTGCGCGGTGTGAAAGCGGTGTGGACTTCGGTTTAAGATTCGATATTAAAACATGTGTTTCAACACCGTGTGTATCATTAAAGGTCATGAAGAACATAACGAGCAAAAAAAGCGACATGCCATTTGAACTTGCTGTAGTACATTTTTGTGGGTGTACGCGGCCTTCACATCAAACGTCTTAACTCAAATTTATGAGAACTTTCGAAATATCTTGAATTAGACCTGGCAAGGTAAATTGACAAATTGGTCCAATAGTTTTAATGTATTATAACTTTCTTAAGACTCATGTCGTTAATCTTACCACGCTAGTTTTCAGAAAAAAACTATCTAACAATGCCAAGTCCCAAACTCAAACTTTTCCCGACGTTTCGCGAAGCTGTGCTGCCTGCCTTATCGACGGTCCAAACTCGAGTTCCAATTTAAGCCACAATTCGAAACAAAAGAACCGACAACAACCTAAGACTCCTCAAAAATAACACGCTAGACCCAGAAATTAAACCATATAATTGACCCTACTTTCCAAAAACCTTTGCAGGCAGCATAGCTTTGCGAAACGTCGGATACGTTTGAGTGTGGGGCTCAGCATTCAATACCCAGTTCAACAGTTTTTCTGGAAAATTTTCATGTAAGACAGGGTATTATCGGAAATTTTTCAGTGTTTCAATATCAAGTTGGGCAATTTAGAGGCCAAACTACTGGATATAATTTAATTTTGACTGATTTTTTTATAATTTGCACTGTGCAAGGTACCCTGTTTTTCTGACGCTAAGCAATAATAATAGTTTTCTTTCAAATCGATTAAGTTTCCAAATATTTTGTATGCTCATAATTCGCGAAAAAGTTTCGGTCACCATCACTCAAATAACGCTCATCCACAACGAAATTAACATAAGCGTTCGCATAGGCATAACCATGAGCATAGCGATAGCGACGGTCAAAATTTTAGTAGGACTTTTTCATCGTGTACATTCGTGTACATTCGTTCGTGTACATGCTCGCAAAAATAAATAAACGATTGTCTAAAAGCATGGTATTGTATAGAATCTGGTCCAAGAAAATGATATCTTCCAGTTCCGCCAATTGGCTCTTGACCCAGTGACGATTGTTCCGAAGGATGCAAGTTATAAGGCCAACACCTTGTTCGCGGAATGAGTTCGAGTCACGTGGCTGTCCGGGGATTCGAACATGGTACTCCAGGGCATCGTTAAGACAGTATATTGGCTTTGGAATATTAAATCCGTTGATAAACCCTACCGGAGACTAGTTACAAATGTCGCCATACAGGTTAAACGTTATTTAGAATCCAGCTAACGATATTCAACCATAAAAGAGATAATTAATCTCACGGGAATTGTTATCGGAAGCAATTTTGAATGTAGAATAATGCGGGGATGGATGATGCGCTTGATTAAAATGCATTACATTTTCTAAAGAAGGTGCGAACAAAGCCAGCGTCTGGAATTTCCAGTACGGTGCAAGCAATTTATTTCTGGCAGGTAGTTCGTGTTCATTATTTGGAAATATTGGCTGAAGGTGTGCCCTGTTTGCATTTATAGAGTGAATAGCTATGAGCTTAATATGATCGGATTTAGGGTAGCCTGACTTCCCAACCGTGTTTACACATTAAAATGAAGTAAAGTCAAATAGAACGTAAGAATATATTAATGTATATACACTGTACTACACATTGAAGATTGAATTTTCTTAACATGAGTTTGTATCTGGCGAACGTCTAGAATTTTTGTATATGAAGTAGTTGATTCTGCTTTAGTAGAATTGCAGGGAATACGTTGCATGGTATCTTTTGGTGGATTTTTACTTAGGTAACTAGTGTATAAAATATTCATCTTCTTTCGACTGTTCCGAAACTCTTCGCCTCTTGAATCAGCCTCTTTGTTAGATAAAATTTTTCTCTTGAATGGCGAACACAAAAGTCCCAAGTCTACCCCCATCGCTTGCATCCATCGCGTATGTTTCGTAGACTTCAAAATTCAAGCGAACCAGAACTGCAAGGAGGTTTCTTTATGTAATATTAACTATAGAAATTCTCCTTTGTGGCCCCGAGGATTGTGTATGCTGCTAAACCAATGGTGCATGCTCAAACATGCACTGAATAAGACTGGTACATATACCCGACCACTTCTTATTATAGGTGAATTAAAATATTCTCGTTTCACGTTGAAATTTGCAGTGTTTCATTACAGTTCACAAATTATCAAGGGGATTCTTCACGGCAATATACCTAATAAACAATTCATCCAATTCATTCTGAGTTTACTCAGATTTCCATGAGTCTTCGTTCCGACACGTCCAGTGGTGGCCGTCGGGGGTCGCACGTTTCCGAACGAACAGTGGGACACTCACGTCTCAAACATTGATACGAAATCCAGCCAGTTGCAGAATCAGGGCCCAGGCACAAGTAAAACCTACAAAGCTTGAATATAGAATAGGTTCGGAAGCAAACAGAAGCCCGACGCATGATTTTGAACGAGATGACACGTGACTTTATCTCTGCTCTCATATTGGTGTGTTGATTTCGCGGTTGAATTTTAAAATATTCCTGACCCGTGGTAAGCAATACACTAAGAAAAAACAGCGGTAGTAACAGAAATATTATTTGATGGTGCCGGTAAATTAGCTAGAGGTGTATTTGCAAATTAAAAATCTGTGAACATAAAATAACCCTAATAAATAAACCCTAAATTAAAATGTGAATCCAATAATGTGTTTCGCCAGCAGCAGCCACAGTTGGATTGTTCGGACACCCCAGAAGACTGTCACTCCGCTGTGCTCCAGTTATAGCGACCATCCCCCGCCATCGTCCCCCCTCCATCCCTCGCCCAAACCTAGCAAGCCCGAGGGACGGCTGACACCATGGGGTCTTGTTTTCTCTTTAATAGCTGTCTCGGAAATAAACAGGCCCCGAGATTCATTCGCGGCCGAGGCACCTAGATGTCAGTGCGTCGCGACGCCGGGCGTCGATATTAAACGACGCCTTGTGCAAGTGACTATCACAGCGGCCGCGACGCCCCAGCAGTCGACTTTGACGCCTTCCGACGACTGCAGATCAACTCGAAAACTGATCCCCTTTGTTTTTATTATATATTTTTTTCATATGTGTTTGTTTCTGTATATATGAAAAAGGTGGATGTAATTGGCTCGGATATTCTTCCCTCGCGGATTTTCCTCCTGCCATATGTGGCACATAGATTTAGTTTTTCCTATCGTCTTTCCGGGCGCACGTTGCTTCAGAATGGGATATGAAGTAACATGGCGCGGCAATTCGCAGTGCGATTTCGTTCAGGATGTTGCAGAACTGAACTTGTTTGCGAATTTTGATACTGTAGAAGACACCACGTAGAGAAAAATACGAAATGGTGCATTATTTCGTTTCACCGAGATATAAAGGTTTCCGTTTGCAGCGGCAATGTTCTATTCTATACAAACGGCTAATAGGATAATAACGACAAAAAGAGACGATTTTACATTTTCCTCGCATTACTTTCTACTTTATTGTGAACGATGGCGGAAAATTGAAAATTAACGGTCGTTATCGCGTGCAATGGTGTTGATAGCTCGGCTACAATGCAAACCACTCGCTGTCCATTCCCTGCCTGGTAAAGCCAATAACAATAATGGCACTTCCAGCAGGATTAGGCACTCGGTAATGCAAAGGAATAATACGACCAGAAAATAAGTATAGGTAAATATATTTGTATTTACTGTCATCTAGACAAATTTTGTTTCCAGCTAGGCAAATTTTGGAATTTTTTAATTTAAAATTTTTCGATAATGTGAATAATAATATAATGTAGAATATGATATTTGTAGAAATGAATACAGTTTGCTTGGCTATTAGATTCAAATAGCAAACTATGAATTTGAAATCAGTGATATTCTGTAAACATTCCGTGCGGACGTTACGTTGCTGGGAAACAAATTGAAAAGCGTTCGGCTGAAAATATTACCAACACAATAAACCAAACAGCTAGAAATTATGTGGACTACTATTTCCCCCATAAACCTCATCAAAATGCTTTGCAATGCATTTTAACGAATTTACCCAAGATATCCGATTGTTCTCGAATATCGAAGAGCGTAAACCGTTGATAACTCCGGCCATAATCCAGTTTTTATGAAAATGTGTGAAAAAAATGTTAATATATCGAGCACTTGTGTGGAGCATTCGCCAGGCAATAAAATTGTTATAATCTCTGTAATAATCTTGCCTGTAATCTACGATTCTAGCATTCAGATTAAATACGCTTATATAAACGTAGATATATGTTTTTTTCCATGTCCGGGTAGGTATTAAATGTTAACAAAATCGTACCTGTACAGCTCACACATTAAATTATTTAATTTTGTTTGTGCAATCCACAGCACAAAGAAAATTACATTACCAAAGTACTTAAGCACAATCCCATAGTTCGCTCAAATCTAGTGAAGCAGATATTTTTCAAATATTTATAATTAAACCCAGCCGAATAGCAATAAAACATAACTTACATGGTGCGGCCGCCTCGTCCCAACGGGACGTCGTATGCGTCAATTGCAGCATCGCGCATACACCAGAGAATGCCCAGCAGCACCATCAGCGTCAGCATCAGCATCAGCATCAGCATCAGCATCAGCATCAGCATCAGCATCAGCATCAGCATCAGCATCAGCATCAGCATCAGCATCAGCATAAGAATAAGCATAAGCTAAGCAGCAGCATCAGCATCAGCATCAGCATCAGCATCAGCATCAGCATCAGCAGCGTCTTGCAATGCTTTCAACCGGTCATGCGTGTACCGGTTGTGCAGGGCGGAAGATTCTCGCTCATTAATAATGGACGCCGCTTCATATCGCCGTGGTCTGCGGGCCTGATAGACGACGAGGCGCGTCGCGACGCCCCGCTTATGCCGCGTCCTCCAGAGACTTCACGCTGGCGAGCACGCCGACGCCGACGCGGACGCCGACGACGCCGCCACCGAAGGGGCTGCCAAGCACAAAGGGTATACCGTAAGCTTTTAAACAACAATTATTTGTTAATGACCACACCATAGTCTATGAAATGGGTTTTATCTTGAGTGCAGTAATTCGAGTAAAAACATAATTGATATAAGCATGTTGCAGCATAGTTTTTGCATCGAGTTTAATGGTCCGCTGCTGGTGGAAGTCGAGGCGCTAAGTATAAAGTAAGTTTACATTAAGTATGGCAAGAAGTGAAACTATTTTAATACTTCGTCAGTTTATTATTGCTCTTGTTTTCTGAACGTCTGGTTTAATTTATACGGCGTGTAATTGGGTCAGTAATTCGCTCTTTGTTTTGGCCGCACGCAATTAACGGTACACTATCATTACGCATCATGAATCCACTGTGTGCGACCCCTCGGCGTATATCAACTGATACTAATGAATGAATGACAAACCATCATGCCGCCCGTTTCGGGAACGCTTAATCAAATTATACGCAATTGAAATTCGAAATTGGTATAAATTGAAGAAAATTGTCAATAATGGGGTGAGTCAATCATTCGATCTTGTTTCCTTGTCAATTTCCACTTGGCTTTGCGTTCGCGTTTAACCCTTGATCAACCCTTGATGTTTACCTCAGTATGCTGATGGTCTTATGGTTGGTGGCGTGCTATAAGCGTGGGTAGGGGCACCGCACCAAACAAGATTTTAATTCAATTCTCTAGCCAAGAACAAACCCCACAATTTGCAAAGCCAATGCTTAGTTTGCGCAGTGCTCTCCCTGCTCCCTCTCCTCCCCCATCCCCGGCACCCCCTGGCACCCCCCCCCCCCGGCTTTGACTGATGAGTACACTGTAACGAGGTTAATAGATGGTGACAAAGTTTCCTATATTTACAAAACCAAAGTTTTTTTTTTACGTTCTTCCGATGAAGTATTCGCACTTGAAAAAACAAGGGCTCAGCCAGGGTGAGTCACTCGATAAACGGATTTTACAAATGTTTATACTGGCTTTGAAGAACAGTTTAACATGCAAATTTCCATAGTTTCCCAATGCATTTCCTCTGTCCGCCGCGCCTTTCTCAACGACGACGAAAATTAGATTACACAACTGGCAATATGCAATCACGATTGTAATTTTAACAAATTACAATCTCATTAATTGCGAACGAAAGCCGAGTCAAGTAATTGCAATTAAAGCGTATCCAATTATATCGGAGCTTTTGTCTTCTGGATTGCTCATATTTTACTCAAGCATTTTCATTTCGATTGCGGCGTCGGTCGATGTCTTGGGATTCGGCGTCGGCGTCGGCGTCGGCGTCGGCGTCGGCGTCGGCGACTAACCGATGACTAGACGGATGTTTCAGTCTGGGACTAGTCTGGACCTGCAGCCTCCCGGTTGAGACAAAGACATGTTAGCGCACGCCGATCGCACGTGACAGAAAAGCAAGTACTCCAATTGAATGTATCGGAGGTACGGCCGGGACCGAACACCTTCATCACCCGGTCCACGAACCAACGATTAATGGGTCTCAGTAACGCTGCGCTAATTTATCTTCGCTATAACCACAGCGCGAATCAGTTCATATACATTTCGCCCGACGTATTCAATTTTTGAAAACATTTTTCATTCATTTCCTCGGTGCAAATTCACATAACGTGGCTATTATACCAGCGGGTCTCTGCTATAATAATGCGTCCGTTCGGCAGATTGACACTATCATTTTTAGTAATTATCTAATTAATTAGGATTTATGGTTTTTGCATGACGTGATTAATATCCGTATAGGTTATAAATAAAAACCACAATAATTGAAATAAATATCAAAATATATGAACAAAAACGTAGTAAATCAATAAAGTGATAAATTTGTGAAATTTTGTGAATATTTATTATTGCTGAAATCCCGATCCAGAGAGCTGGTCAAATAATCACGATCATATTAATAGCGTGCATACAGAGCCGTGTGTGTTTGTTTGTGTGAATGGGGGGGGGGGGGGGTGCACGGTACTGCACATAGCGTGCTGTACAGGGTGGGCAAATTGCCACTGGCTGCTGCACTGGCGGACGGCTAAAAGCGCGGCTTCGCGCCCGAGCCTCGTGGGAATCTGGGTTCGAATCCCATATGGTGCAGAGCGCGGGCCCCGGCGCCCTCATCCTGTCCGCTACCGCGCTGCTGGCTGCTGTACACAGCCAGCCACCTACCAGGAGGCACACAATTATTCATACTAACAGTATATTTGAAATGTTCGTTTGGATGTCGTCGTCGCTCCATCGCTGCTGCTGCTGCTGCTGTTGTTGTTTCTGTTGTTGTTTTGTAGCAATGTTACGCTAACAATTAGCCAAACAACCAGAACGGCCAATAATCCTGCACGCGAGGAATTCGATTGACTGAATTTTGAATATTATTATATTCCAGTTTTATCTTGTTATACATCGTAATATTGGTACTATATGCTCTTTATTCAGCATTGCATTGGCGATACATAAATGCATGAACGAAATGAACAAATTTAACTGTTTCTGATTTTTTTGTTCGTTTTTATGATAATTCTTTTATGTGTAGGTAATGCATTAAATCGTATTAAAATTCGTACTCGAGAGCTGCTGTAATTACACACATATATATAAATAACTGATAGAGGGGGAAAAATCCAGTTAACAGCGCCATTCGAAACCCACCCAGCGCCGACCAGCCACCCACCACCCCCAATTCGAGTCGCACCGGCCGATCGACCTTCCACACAATCCGTCCATTAATTGGACTCCATCTTGGATGTACCCTCTCAGCTGCTAAGATTAGGTCAGAATGAACGACGTGCCATACGACGAGAGTTAATCGTTCGTCCAAAGCTCAGGCTCTCTCTCACTTAATCTACTATAATGCCAGGACCAAACTCCCGCAAGCCCATTCTTAATTAGTGCTCCAGTCATTCATTATACGGGGGCCCGCGGAGGGTCGTGTAGAACGATACACCCATGGCTGGCCGAGTTGGCCACGCCGGGGCAGGGACACGTCCAGGGACCACGGTCTGACGGGGGACGCCCGATGTGGTCACAGAAGTGTCCTGGGAAGGCCGACCGCGACATCCGAACGCCCTGTCGCCTGATCCGGACCGAAGCCAGGTATACGAAGCGAACGGCTATCACTCGGCCACCTTCCACATGCAGTGATATATCGCCACTATCAACTTGTCTTCCAGCTTCCCTATGCCCTGTTTAATTTAATGCATTAGTTTCATAACAGGGGTAACAAAAATTAAATTGAATCCGGCGGGAATTTATGTGTAATTTGGTTTATATCAGCGTTTGCGTTTTGGCGACGAGCATTAAGCTATGCCCGGCAATGATAAAAGCGGTAACAAGCCACCTCCACGGAGTTATAAATATTCTCAAGACAAATCTGGGATATTTTATCGTTCCGCGTGCATGCAGAAGAGCAGTGCATATAAAATTTAAAATTTAAATCCACAGCATCAAATGACACACAAATTACTCCTATATTTTAACGTTGGTTTTATGGTATGGATAATGGTATCAGAAGAAATTGGTTTTTTTAAGTATCCGTTTTGGGGGTAAGCACTCGCGATCTTCAGTACAAACCATATAAAATCTGTCAATTAATTTACATTCCACATTACAAAAACCTCTGGGGAGAAATTTCGGAACTTTATTTCAATAATTAAATTTTATGGGCGTCTTGTGATTATTTTTCGATGCACTGTCCAACTCTCAAATACAGTACATGCACAAAAACCCGATCCCAAAACAATCCAACTAAAGAGATCATTAAGTCAGAGCGCATATGGTGTTATCATGCCAACAATCTCATCCTGCCATTCAGGCGTCGATGAGAATGAGAAACTCTTTGTCTCTCCTATTTACTCGTGTAGCTGAGAGTGAATCCGTCACTGTCCTCTCACCGAGGATCTCACAGATATACGGAATACGTTCGAGCTGTCGCGATCCACGTTTCTATCCATATTTCTTCTCAACGCGTTCCTATTGTTTTGCATACACCTTGATCTCGATAGCATCCTCTCTCTCAAAAGGCATTAGGCGCATCGTATCGCATATAAATCACACTTGCCGAGTGTAATTTTCGTTTCTTTCCAGTGACAAAAGATTGAATGAAACGCTGTAAACAAGACAATCTCGCACCTTTACCTTCGCTCGCAATCTGGCATTATCGGAAGATTTCGCTTGGAAACTTTGTTTGGTGGATCGTTCCGTCACGTAGTCGCTAACAAAGAGACTTGATGGAATTTCCGCTGGGAAAGTGAACCCTTCATTGTGCCCTTAGAAATTAATTTAAACAGTCATTCACACATTTTATAATATAAACTCGTTTTTATTCAGTTCAGCGTCGCTGTATATACTTAACACCGAAAACTGAAACGTTACTCCATATATTATTCGCTTTAATCCAAAACACACAAAAAAAGAGTCCCAATTTGAATAACAAATACAAATTTATTCAAACTCTTGACTCCATGCTTTTGTGAAACAAAACGAGTTTTTAGATTATTTCAAAAACAAGTTATTTTCTTTACCAATTAAGCGCTCTTATTTTTCAAACAAGAAAACAATATTTACCTTGGCCCGCGGTACAACGTTTGGGCCGTGTGTATCACGGAAACTACGGTGACAACTAATCCGATCGGTCGCATCATTGACTTGCAGGGAGGTCAGCCCATTAATCTGGACATTGTAATCCGGAGCCCTTGTCATGCGTCTCGGGCGATACCTTCGAGATGTTTATCGTGTGCTAAGAGGGGTAGGCACAATTCCTGCACCCGCCTGTGTCTTCTAACGAGATTAAGTGCTATGTCACGTGGTCCAGCCAGCCGGTGGGTGGGTGGGTGGGGTAGGGGGGGTTGGAGCATAAATACGTACTCCTGTAACCAGGCTAATTAGGAACCTCAGTGCGTTCATCTAACATCAGAGGGTAGAGAGCTGTCGCAGATAGAGAGTGGCCAACTGTGGACGTGGCAAACAGATGGTGGTGATTGGATTTCACTTAAAAAAGTGCTTGGTAAGCGTGTAATTTTATGGACCTTTGGATTATAATGTGTACCTATGCGGATAATTTCCCATCGTTTCCAATTTCAGGCAATTACAAGTGCTAAAATGCAATATTTTTTTCAAAGCCACTTGTTAATACACGCGTTCTTATTTAGGGCCTATCATTTCGTAAGCTTAACAAATATTTTCAAGCGAAGTAGCTAATTTCCCGACATTTTCCCGAATGGAATTCCATTCCAGACAACTTAGTTTTTCCACCAGACTTCCTCATCCCTACGATTGGTTCACGGATTTGCAGCTTGTGTTGCTTCTAACAAAAACATCGGCCAAAAAAGTGTCTTGCAAATTGCCTCTCTGCGCGACCACCATGGTTCTCTAGCAGAGTGCTACGCGAGATGTTGCTTATTAGTCAGATCGACCTGGAGCGAAGTAACAACAAGCTGCAATATTATGCAAAGACAGCCGCGCAACCAGCGATGCTGTGCGCTACTTCTTCTTCCGTGCTCGCCGACTAAATCCCTCAAGATGCGAGCACAAACAGCACACAGTGCGGATATAAGTGGGAGAATCCACAATGCCAGTGCTGCAGCATCGTATACAAATGATATGCCAGAATGCCAAGTCAATACTCAAGGCGGGCTGTTAAGGAAATGAAGATCTCTGTACTATGCTCGGTGAATTTAAAAAATATATATATTATGCCTCGGGTTGTGGAGTTTACAGCGACGAAGATAATGCGAATGCAAGGTCCTTTGATCAATTGTCAACTTATGCTGCGCGTCTTTTGCAAGCTGGAATGTCACGGGTCATAAATATAGGATCTCGGGTATCGGACAAATTTGTATTTATTCTTGGTATTCTAATGTGAACTTTGATTTGATTTTCATTTCATTTCAATAGGTTAACGCCTATATAATAATATAATGCCACCGGCTTTACAAGTGTCTGTTCGACTCCAAATTTACCACTTAATAATGCGCTTCGTGCCGAAGAGAGCTTTTCTTTTCCACAATATGTTATGAATTCCTCTATAACACGCATAAATATATAACTACACAAGTTAACGCGCCAAATATTTACCCATTCATCAGAGCCTTAAAAGTTAAAAAGACAATGATTAATGTTTTGTTGCTCCATAGCGTACAATGTATACTTTTTTTGTGTTACTAATGTAGTATAAAAAAAGCACGATACATTCATGTACATTAAAATGTTATAAAAAAAACTTCAAGTTTTAAAAAAGCGTGGTATGATGTAGCAAAAATTGTGGGCTAGCTTGGTCGATCCATCACCGATCTGTCCCGAGCGACTAAACGAACCACTGATCTTTCAGCCGGGAGACTCATTCGCGTAGCAGCCCCTAGCGACCCGACCTGTGCCCAGGTCAGATTAAAGCCCCCATCCTTTTTTCACCCATCGTATGCCGGTCATCGGCTGGCCCCGCCGGCAGGAATGTGTGCATGATTAAATGCGCGGATCTCAATGAAATATGACGTCAGTGATCTTGATTGAGCGGCCATTGAGTTTATGACCGGGTCGCTGCGAAAAATCGTTCAATTGGCGCATGGCTTATCCGGGAATATGTGCACGTGTCCAAATGCGGCTGGCTTGTTCGCTTGCAGCTGGTAAGTATCGACGGAAAGAAACATCTCGTTTAAGTTTATGTTGATGGAAATGACATATCCTGTAGAAAATTGGAGTTTTATTTTTGAAATCGGAAAACTTTTCCATTAGTCTATTAAACTCCAAGAAAATCAATCAGCTGTACGAAGCAACTATTAAATTTGTTTTCTTAGCGCGTTTCTTCATTTTCTTTTCTTTGAACTTTCAGATTTTACTTGACATACATAAAATGCGCCCCCATAATTCCACGATATACGTGCACTATATACCTAAACTGTTTCCGCACACCAAAACCAGAAGAAAGAACTTGAGTAAATATTAGCGTTCCACTCGACAGCGGCTAATACACTTTAGCAACCGTATCATCTCTCCTCCGATGGCCATGACTCCACACAAAAATATAAGAAAATGTAAATTTCCGTCACATCGCCCCACGCCAGCGTCTCGGGGCCGCGCCAGCTCCACGAGCCCGGCGAAATTTCACTCTCCTTCCGGCCAACGCGGTCGTTCTGCCAGCGTTGCCCTCCGAGTCTCATTCAGTTAGCTCTTCTCAATTACTGGCACGGCGACGAACGGCCGCCCAGCGACCATCACTTTATATTACCAGCTCGAGCCATGTCTTTCCACTGCGTGTAGCAGCTACCTGAGACTCGAGACGTCAGCCAGCAAGTGTCGCCAGCCATCCCCGCGCCTTCGCCTTCGCGCCCCAAACACTCAGGCTCGTTTATGATCTTATACTTTCACATTACGCGATAATTACAAGTTGTTACATCGAGGGTGAAATCTGGGAGTTATTACATGGGAAAGGTGTTTTATTTATTAGCAGGTACGTGAGGGGTGCTTGCGAGTTATGTGTGATACCATGTCGGTTATTATATACGCTATCATGAAGTTGTATGCTAATATCTTATCCACACTAAAATTTTAGCGACGAGGTAGTTTTGTAACGAGTCGACATAAAAATGTATCGTATGCAGGGGAAAATGTTGTTATAACGTCGAACTTTGTATGAAGGTTAAATTTTCATCGTGAAAACTGAAGTAGGTGCACAACTTTTGAAGGTCCGTAAAAGTTCGTCAACCAATCAATATTCTATTTCATCTGCTTTTTTTTCGTCCTGTTTAAAGGAGTCTGGCATGCATTATTTGTTCACAAGTTATTTCAATCCCATGTTTTTGTACGGTCCTTCCGCTTGCAAACTTATATCGTCCTCGTTTTGCGTTTCTTGTTCACATGAAAGAGTTTTGGTTTTTCTACCACCCCGTGTAGTGTATGCCTCAGAAGTTTCGTGTAGAACATATATGAATTTTTAATCTCCTCTTAAAAGTCATCACTTCGGCGTCCCTTGAAAAAGCACAAAGAAAGCATGAATACCGCCTCGATTATCATAACTGAAACTCATTAAATTCATCTCGCTACAAATCTGGAAGTGAATGCGCGCCTGGTTATTTCGCCCGTGCGCAAAAAGAAGCCGCAAAGTATACCGTGTCTGTTGTTTTTCTTGCAGCATGGTTTCTTGCCGTCAGGTCTAAAGCTGTTACTTGGGAAACACTGGGCGGTGGGCGCTTATCTACCACGGGTGATTACAACCACCTCGGCCAGAACGGGTGTCGCTCTTTTTCACCTAACGCGATGATAATGGTATTGTACCCAAAACCACCTCCCCTTCCTTACCCCTCGTCACACAGCCCGCAAGCAAACTCTTCGAGCACCCTGATTGCGTGCGCAAAAATAACGAAAAGTTCTTATTTAGAAATGAAAGTATTTTGTTGTGAAGTTACACAGGAGCTTTTTTTTCTCGGTGGCGGGAAATCTGGGGAAAGATTGATTACACCTACGCGAAGCGCACGGGCGCGACAAAAGTGATCAGTTAAGGGCGCGGTAGCCGGGCTGCTGATTCGATTGTAATCACAACGTGGTCACAACATTTCTTTGCCCAAGAAACGATACTATAAAAAGGCAGTGTTCTTGCACAATTTCGGTATGAATTATGTAAAATACCGTGTTAAATTTTGATGAGAGCCTATTCGCAAGTCCGCAGTGAAATGCCTCTTCACTTTGCATGTCAGTCCTAATAAGACTTGCATAAGTTAAGTTCCGCGTCTAATCGATTGCTCTACATTGTAATTTCTTCCATCGTCAATTCGTTCCACCTCATCAATCATTCGCATCAGACCAATTACCATTTTAGCAAATTTCTCATCAAAATGATAATCTTTCGATCTCGCTGACGCCATGAGTTTCTGGCTCCTGAGAGAGCATACGCTAGGTGACTTAGGCTTGCTCAATAAACTTAGCAACGCAGAAACTTTGGTACAGTGGCGGCGGGTCGGGTCTCGAGTCGAGTTGAGATGCGTCGTCAACCGTCCTGAAGCCTAGGGTACGTGAAACATAATTTGAAGTGGCAATCAATGATAGCAAAAAAAACAGCTCTTATCGGTAACTAATGAATAAAGTGTGATAGGCGCACGGCATCAATTGTTATCACACAATGTTGGTCACAGTTCCAACAGCCGGTGTTTTCCTATAGACAACTTCTCTGATTGGAGCAGCTAGACCGCTCAAGGTCACACCGACATCGAGTGTCCAATCACTTTCCAAGGTCATCCAGAAGCCCGCGCATTGAATCCAACACATTAAGCACGCTGTGTTTATACAAACAAATACTACATTACAGGCAGATTAAACTCAAGATTCAGGCACACAATAGATATTTATTAACGCAGCGCTACTTTCCTCTGTAGAAAATAAACACGCCGCATTTTTTTCAATTGTCCTGTCACAATCACACAAATAAATAGACACCAACCGATGACATTTCTGAAATATGTATTTGTACGTGTGTGTGTGTGTGAGTCTGCATAGATGTGAACACGTGAGCATTCAGCTGTCTGTGCATGGCAAAGCTAACGTTGGTGTAGTCGGCAGCCACGCGGATGCATATAGTTACGTCGACCGTGGGGTGGTCGGGTGGGTGTTGGGGAGCAGGAGGGGAGGGGAGTCTGAATGTCACCCAGCGACGTGGTTTAGGACGTTTGCGGCCCAGATAAACCGCAGTCTATCTGCCACAATGAGAATAGCTAATTTGCATCCAGCAAACGCCGCCGCCGCCGCCGCTGCCGACTCGTTTAGGGCGAGCTCACCGCAAAACAGGCTCCTGCCGCTAACAAGCTCCCTCCCGATCTCAAGCTCACCAAGAGCTACGAGACTGATTATAATAATTGTCTGCCAGATAATACGTTTATCTCGGAACAATTAATACACACATAACATGTTAAACCCACAAACAGTTCTGTGAATTATTGAGATAATTGCATACAGTGCAGAAGCCTTCTTGTTGCATAATCAAAGGAATATTGAGTTAATGCATTAAAGCAAATTAATATTTAAAACGATATTTCGCCTATTTCCATCCACTTTGAAAATAGAGCGAGACCATTGTTAAGTGGCACGTGTTATATTCATGTAGTCAGCCTCATCTTTGACATTTTAGGCAAAGAGGATATGTTATTGTGATTTTCAACGAGCTCGGCGTTCTGCGAAGCCAACAAAGCTGAAGTACCCGATATTCTCCTTGTGCAATTACCAGCGTATATACACCTAAGTACATGGCGGGTACCTATTTAACGCCATTCTCTTATGCTTGCAGTGCATATAGGCTACATGATAATGGAGACGTAAGTCCCTTGAGGTTGGTCCAGTTTCCAAGTGCAATTATCATTACAAAGGCAGCCTTCTAATGGGCGTCGTAGGAAGACGACGCTTGCCGGGCGTCGTCGGCGTCGCGACGCTGCACTAAACACCAGATTAAACCCAGAGTGCAAGATCGTGGAAATAAGTCAGCGTGAGGGCAGGGGTGAACATCTAGTGCTCTGTTACGTGTTTTGTAAGTTCAAATGTTCTTGGAATGTAAAATCACTACTTTTGAAATTGAGTAATCCACAATAGGTTACTTGCGACTTGTTAGTAGTGGGTGTTACGATCATTGCGATTTAATTTTCACTAGGAGGGGGTTGTTTTTCATTGACAACCGGACACAGGATTGATTAAAACGATAGGAATTTAAAAATATTGGCAGTATTACTTTCCATGACCCTTGTCTTTTCCTATCTTTGCACGTTAGGTTTCAGAAGTCAGAACACAATAGTTTATATAACTGGGATCTTGAATGCTAAACTATATCATTATTAAACGTAATACAACTATGCAATAATATTTTGGATTATTGGTGTCAAAACTTTGGGAAAAGCTTAAGTTTGGTAGCATTTATATACCCATTTAAAGGTTTTATAAAAACTTGGAAGTAGATTCTCTAAGGGCCGGTATTACAACTTTTGTCAACTCTGGGTTCAACAATCGGGTCTAAGACCCGATTTTACAATTTTGCCAACTCCAGGTTAATGTGGGAGTTAAGTTATTTGTTATGGAAACGGACAATGGGATGCGGTGGAATTCATTTGTTTCTAGGGGTTAGATGCTTAACCCAGAGTTGACAAAAGTTGTAATACCGGCCCTAAGAAGCGCAAATTGATTTCAAGCTGAGGTAAAAACGACGTTTGGTTATCCCTGCTCAAAAAATTTAATTGAGCTTCGAATTGACGAATGCGTGTCTTCCCACGGATAATATATATGACACGACGCTGAATAGTTCAAATTTCTTGAATAATCAGCAATCACTTGAACTAATGGAGGAAGCATAGCGCGTCCAGAGATATAATAGAGGTGGTTGCAGGAGGCAGCAATCTCAATTACGTGATATTGAGGTTAACACGAATGAAACGAACAGGAAATGCACGATAAACTTACTTTTTTTCCGTCTGCCGTATCGTATCTCATCTCATTCCCAAAGATTAAAGTCAAGTTAGCTGAGCTAAGTGAGACGTGTCTTTCACGTGTTTTCTTGCTGTTGCATTCACACCATTTTGAATAATGGATTTGGCGTGCTTGTGTGCTTGATATCGAAGCGTTTTAAGAGTACATGGGTACTTGACGAATAAGTAACCCGACCTTTGCAGCCACTCGCGTTTGCGTTTGAAATATTATGTTCCTGTTATTTGTAGCGGAAACTATCCGATAGTTGAAAAATATATTTTTTTCTGTGTAATCTGTCATGTCTATACGAAATTGAAAAATAAGTTCGCTTTTGTGGGATCGCAAAGAGTAGAATAAAATGGTTGTTATCAATACTCTGCATATAGCAACAATATTCGCATTTTGACCTGCTACATTTCCAGTGAGCTGCCATTTCCTGTAGCTGGTAACCATTCTACAGAATAAACGAAGCGAGACAAGCATGTGTGGCCTAACTGGGATGCTTTAGAGCACTTGCCTAGGCACCATGGAGGTAACACGGTTTTGTAACACCCTTTTTCTGCTTCGTTTCCCTGAGAAAAACTGTTCATTTTTATAAATAGTTTACAACAATTCAGATATAACGAAGTGAGATGTTAAGTTAAGATAACAGAATGTTAGCTATTATTGCCAATAACACTTCACGTGAACGCTTCGTTCCGAATTATTGCTAAAGATATCAGCAAGGAGTCTGAAATAACAAATAAATGCTTCGCTACTTTACCAACTGTATCTTTTCTCCAAACATTCCGCAAAAAAAATCAGAATTCACACTGATATGCTGTGCGCATAACAATGCGAAAAGAAAGCCACCCCCAACCCCATCCCCTAAACGTGCAATGATGCGCCACCCCCGAAAAGAGAGCGAGAACGCAACAGCTTCTAACGACCGCCAGTGATAAATGATGGAAAGCAATTAAAGACGTTTGCCGGAAATGAGAGAGTGGAAGATTAGAGCTGCGGACGAGGGCGCCGGCGCGGTTGTGTTCGGTGGATGGAAAAGCACTTCCGCCCTCTTCAAGAGGCGTCTAGGCACATCTAAGGCGCCTGGACTGCGGCCTACAATCTGCTGGGAGTTAAAAAGAAAATCGAACGTCTGCTTTTCTCTATTTTTTTTCGAGGTACAAATGGCATCTCCCATTTTTTTTCAAATTCTCCGACGATTTCAGGGATACAAACCCAACATATTAACTATTAAAATTTATTTCTTATGTGCACTTTCATTGCCTTTAGGCAGATAAAAAATTTAAAAATATCCAGCTTTTATAAAAACGATGGTTATTTCATAGTGAAGTTAGGTGTCATTCGTACTTGGTGCCATGGTTAACATGAGAATACAGTCCTCCCATTGGTGGGATAAGCTAGTCAAGATGGCAAGCGAAGTCAACACACATTATCATCGTTTTCAACTCTAATCCAAAATTCCGAACTTGTTGATATTTTAAAGTGATCCAACTTTCTTAAGAAAACACCAAAATAAATGTAATTATATGTTCTGAATACCGAAGCATTCCTCAGTGGCAAGTGAAGTAAATGCAATCAAAAGTTAATGCAAATTTCCAATTAGGTATCGAATCGGATGTTAAGTTTTTTTTTTTAGTTTCGCTGGTGAACCTTTCGGGAATACAGAGTCTCGAACTGAAGTGATTTTTTCCAGGGAGTTGCCTCGTTGAACAGCCTTGGGGAGCCGGTGGTTCAATGGTAGACCTCTAAGGTATGTAAATTTAGTGGCTGCCCCCTACCCTAAAGCTTCACTGCTGGCAATCTCAGGCGATGAGAGACAAGCTTCTAGGCTTCTTAATTTATAGCGTTGGCTTCTGCCCACGAAATCTTCAAGACACCATGAAAATAGTGGACACTGTGGCCTGGAAGGGAACGGAATAATTTATATGATATTCTTTCGCAGCTGAATTTTTGAAATTAAAATAAAGAAAAGAAAACCCGGAGACAAGTGTAGATGCGAACGAGTGTTGCCGGGTTATAAAAGAAAGTTAACGAGAGAAGTTTTATCTGAAAGAAAACACTTTTAATTCAACGTGACAGTAAAAGACAAGAAAAGCTAGGAAAAGTGTGGATGCTGCAAATACTTTTACGAGCGGTTTTTTTCCTTGCAATTAATTGACGTAAGGCGAAATTAAGATGGTCATAATTTAACAGGACTGATTGCCAGCTGGAGCCCACCAAACAAATAATCCAAGTGAAAGCGGTATTTAGTTAAGCCATTCGTTTGCACATAAAAATTTTGTTTTCGATTAAAATTCTTAATAATTCCTGGAATGAAAAGAATATTAAGATGATGACGAACAATGCTCGTCAGTTTTGTTACATCTGCTTAAAAACGTGTTGTGTGTTCAATTTCACCCAAACCAATCATTAGCGTTTACCTCAATTTTTCACCAGAAAATGATAAATGGCATACACTTGAAAAGAAC
The DNA here is from genome assembly GCA_921293315.2 of Nemurella pictetii. Taxonomy (NCBI): domain Eukaryota; kingdom Metazoa; phylum Arthropoda; class Insecta; order Plecoptera; family Nemouridae; genus Nemurella; species Nemurella pictetii. Next base: position 29,074,169 of record OV121115.1, read on the forward strand.
GGCAGCGGGAAAAAATGAAAGATATTAACGAGAATTACAAACAGAAGTAGTATACGCGACAAAAAACAGTGGACGTGCATTCAATATTTTCATATGAACTGCTACAATACGAGAGACAATTTGAAATTCGAGCGGAAAAACAAGAGATTTATCAAGCGTCGAGCGCGGCAGCATGGACACTCGGGAGTCGCAACGCCCGGGACCGTGAAGGAAGATGGAGGTGGCGAGGAAACTGGCCAAGAAAACCGTATTGCACCCAGAACGCCGTGTCGCCGGCTCGTCAGCTCGGCTCCGTCGTCAGACACGGCACACTGCTCCAGCAGCATCCAGCGTCCCGGCCCACCCGAAACACACGTTCACTTTCACAGGCTATTTATCAGCCATTCTGACAGCACAATTTTCAAAGCGTGCGTCTTACAGAACAGAAAAAAAAACACAGAAAAAAAAACAGGTTGAATCTTCTTGCCACTTTATTCTGTTTAGTTAAAAGAGCATAAAAAAGAAATACGTTCGGCGAAATAAACTTCGTCCTGCGGTGAAAACATCCTCTACGCCAATGATTCACAGCTCAACTTCGATTACATACTAAAATACTAAAGAAGCAACCGAAAAGGTTTCCCCGATATGCACTATTTTCTTTTCAAATTCTTCGCCACGATTTATGATACCCGGCAGATACCGCGACACACTCGCGAATCGTTCGATTCTCGTTACAATCCACGTGCACAACGGTCTTTTCCCGACAACTGCGCGCACGACGACGCCGACAATATTTCCCGGCGCCCAGGGGAAAGCGTCACGTCGCCGCCGCCCGAAGACATCCATGCGTTCGCCGCGCTCCAGCCTAATCTTTATCAAAAAGCAAAGAAAACTTTACGCGGGTGCCGATCGAGACGGCGATAGCACGCGTCGTAATCGCCGCGCGTCGCATTGTTTCGCGCCGAGGCGGAAAAACGGAACGTGTGTTCCGGGCGATGCGTCGTCGCGACCCTCCCCCCCCCCCAGACCCCCCCCCCCCCCCCACCACACACACGCGCACACAAATTGCCAGGAGAAATGAGATAACGACGTCGCGCGGGCTGAACCAAGTTCCCCAACAATTTGACACAACCGAGCAATTTATTAGGGAAATTTCCTATCAAATGGCGGTATCAAGCAGCGAGAGATGCGGCTTCTTTTGCGTCTGCCGCCTGCCTCGCCGCGCGGCGTGCTATTATACTGTGTAGGCATTGTCTGCGATATTATCAACTTAACTTTAATTCGCTGTAAATGGGAAATTGAGGGAGATGATAAGATTTTGAAAAAGATCTGGGAAACAAAGGAAAACTAACAATGGGCATGTTTTTCGCGTGGGTTTTCCGCGCGCGGATTCGTGGAAATATAGCTGGCGGCTTGCGCGGAGGACATTTCCCTTCCGCGTTTCGTCGCGTGAAAAGCGCATTCGTCTTGTTTATCGTACTGTCCGATCTTTCCCTGGCTAACCAGAAAATCCGTGGAGGCTGCCCGCGGAGCAATCGTGAGATCATTTAGATCGTGACACCTAGCCGCCCTTATCGCCGAGACGTGCATTCTGATCGCGCCCGAACCGACTTTAAATTCTCAAATAAAAAGGGCGGATGGCGCCTGTCGCCAAGGGCTCGCCGTGGGGTAGTTCGGTAAGCCGAGAGATCGACCAGCGTTGTCTACATGCGCCACACGGAACAATGATGGGGTGTAAGTATTTAAGGAGAGCTGAATTTTTCGAGAAATTTCCCAGCAGGAAAGAAACTGAATTGATTTCCGGCGAAAAATGTTGCTACGTGATGTGCGCTCATTTCCTTAAGACGACTTACGGATGGTTTTTCGAACGCCATTTCCTTCGCGCTTCGTGCAAAATGCACAAGTTCATACCGCTCGCCTCTCCGCGGGTATATATCTTATGACGTAAGAAGATTACACGATGCCTTACACAGTTTCGCGCTATTTATAAAACATCCGGGACTCTTTACTTTATATTTTATATCTTGTGCTGCTATATCTTGCGAAATAAAACCGAAAAAGTAGCGACGGGTGAGATATTTCGCGAAGCTAAATTGGAAAAGATTTACTGCGGGGTAAATAGTGCTTCAAACCGTGGAGTGCTCGGCTGCAGAGTGGCGTCTAGTGCAGTCGAGTAGGCGAAGGCAGGTAACAAGGTGTAAGCGGTGCATGGGTGCAAGGGTGCACTGGGGACGATGAAATGTCCTGAAATGGCGAAATGGTGATGAAAACTTTGAGTAAATGTGCTGCAGATGAGACATATTTTCACGCCAGTTTTAACAGCGAACGTGTCCCACATACATTTAAAAAACGGAGAGGAGATGTTCACCGTGAAATGAACAATGACATATAAAGGCACGAGAAACTATATAATCTAAGCTAAACAAATGTAAATAAATACAAAAAACCATCCTATGCTTTTTTTTGTGTTGTCTCCAGAAAATAACATGAATACATCAAGACTTTCGTCATTAAAACAGCTTGGTGGATTTCTCCTCGACGTGTTTTAATAATAACGAGAAAAAAGCTAATATTTTGGGTCAGAGAAACACTGGTCGTTGTGTTTGATAACAAGCTCGCACGGTCGCTCGTTGTTAGCTAGGTTCTTCTGGGCCTCGGATATGAACCCGAGATGATAATGTTAAGCTGGATCGGTCAGTGGCGTAACTTATTCTTATCAGATTGGCGAGGAAAATAACCATGGGAATAAGGGTGGAAAAGGTTTGATTACGACAAACCCTTTAACCTCATTCGATGATTTTGGTATCTGAAATTTTAGCCCATAACAATACATTTTCTTCGAAAAATTGAAAATTCTCGTAAAATACTTGGAGAATACTTGTAGCAAGTAATTTAAATATTTGCAGTAGATCTATATGCATTTATTAACTCAACTATTCTAAACTTCGTGTTCTTCTTGGTATACATTAGTAAACCTGAAAGTTACACTGATAACTTTTCTTATAGTTGGATCACTCGAGTCCTCTTGTTGGCATCACTTAGCTGCACAGGCAGTGAAACCTTCAAAAAACGTTTTGTACGCCTAACCTATACACCCCTGTGGCACACCAACTACAATGTCACCATTTTATTTTCTCTACGAATACCTTGGTCAATCAAACTCAACATCGAAACTGTCTGCCATAATTTGATAATTAGGATCAGCACTTTTAATTCTTTGACACGGTCCCTGCAGTCTTCGGAACCTTTTTACTTTTTTAAACGTGTCATCCGTCGCCGCTGAAAGTGCCCCAACACTTACGCCGCTGCACCGTCAAGTTGGCGGTGGTAAAGTGAAAGCCTTGAACACGAAGCATCGTTTGCCTAGTCCTAGACTAGACCCTTGTGGCACCCCGTTCGTCGCTCAGAGAGGGCGCCATCCTTGGACGCCACTGCACAGCGCCGTCGAGTTGGCGGTGGTAAAGTGAAAGCCTTGAACACGAAGCATCGTTTGCCTAGTCCTAGACTAGATCCTTGTGGCACCCCCGTTCTTCGCTCAGAGAGGGTGCCACCCTTGGACGCCACTGCACAGCGCCGTCGAGTTGGCGGTGGTAAAGAGGAAAGACTCGCTACATCCGTCGAGCGAAGTCCAGCCAACCGGTTTCCGGGCGGCCAGCGGCGATGTAATGGCGGTGCTCATTACCTCGGACAGATGAAAGATAAAGTGCTACAAGCCGCGCCGGCTTTGCAGCAGTAGCGCCTAGGATCGTGCAGTCGCCAGAGACGGCGGGGCGTTTTATCTCGTGCGTTGCGTTTATATGTTTAGTAACGGAGAGCGGATCTTTAACAGGACTTGTCACAAAGCCTATAAAAAATTAATCTTAAATAAAAAGCTAACAAAAGAGATGTTTATATAGAAAAACTTCTGTCAAGAGTTGGAAGTTTTTGTTTTTCTTTTGCTTTGAGCGAGTTTTTTTAAAAAGTGCTCTGTTATTCTTGAGCTGTGCGCAGCGAATATAAAACGATTATGAGTTACATGAAAACCGTAGAAAATATGAAATATTATGGTTTTGTTCAATTAAATTTTGATATCTTCACAATTTATGATGCAAAGTACACGGTGTAATAATTTGTCCGTGTCACTTTGATCATTCCAACGACGAGCATCTCGGGTAGGAGTAGAAAAATACATATATTTCTTACGTTTAGACAAGTAATTCATAGCTGGCCTATTCAAAATATAAAGTAGATCAAAAGTTTGTAGCTCTACTCCAGAGTAAAGTAAGAAACCCCTGACTTTAGGTCTCAGCTAATGCATGGCTTATAAATTGAATTTTGTATCGGAGGAATGGATATTTTTATATCTGCAACTTTTTACTCTCGCGTATTCACTCAGCACAAACTTTATTTTGAATTATCATCATAAAACAATAATTCAAACAAAATCTCTCGAAGATTTCGCCCCGAAATAATCTCTTTATCCCAAAATAATATGACAACAGTGAAATCAATTAATCCTATTGACGCCAGTCATATGCATATCGCAGCATCCAATCTTCGCTCTATTTTGCATAGTGCATGCTGACTAACTTCAGGCATCCGCGGAGATTAAAGCTGAATTATGTGTTTACCTAACATGCACTCAAAGGTTAGAAATTAGACATGTGCATGGCAGTGAATGCAGTGATCCACGCCAAGAACTATGAAATGCAGATGAGCCTCGCACAACTTGCATCGCTTCCTACTTGACACCGTTTCACGCTATTCAGCTCCGAGGTAGCAATGTAATAAGACAGTTTCTTTGTCTGATATTACAATGTTTAACCAAGTTTCAATAGCTAAGTAATTTGAAACTTTTGTAATCATTGTTATTTTATTTTCACAAAGCATATTCACGCGACTATCTACAACTAGTTATTCCCCATTCAAGTTTGATCTGCCATCAAATATTCTAAAACGCTAAATTTTAATATTGATCTCTTATGTTACTATATGAAATCTTTGGAGACAGTCAGAAATTTATTCTACTTTAAACTTTTCTTCCCCTTTGTTAATTGGAAACTGCGAGTTTATCGCGCGAACAATGGCGATGCAATGAGCTGAGAAGTTCATACAATCACCGCATCTCTCGCTGGTTTCTTTTCCTCCAGACGCTGTAGTTTCTGTCTCATTCGGGCATGTGAACCCATGTGTTCTTCTTGTTAGAAACTAAGCTTAGATTTTACTTTTTTCACCTGCTCGGAAAAGTGGGGGGACACGAATCGTCCTTGCGTTAGATAAAAGGATCCATCTTAGTCGGGGTTAGAATAAACAAGATTTAATTAAATGAAAAACAACGGTCGAAAGTGACCGATACTAATTTCAGGACCAACGCAGTTGTAACGCAAGGACGATTATGATATTGTGGCCCCTCCGAAAAGCTCTTTCTATCGAATTAAATTTAATTACAAACTTTGCAAAGTTTTTAAAAGAATGTGAAGTTAGAAGCATGTTTTGATTACTATGAGTTTCCCATATAGTAAATCTTAAATACCAACAGCCAAACAGCACTGTCTATGGGCAACAAAACAAAAATGGATACCAGAGCACTATTTTCGTCTCAAAAATTGAGAATCCCGATGGATTAGATATAACGATATCGCTTGACAAAATTTCGATTTGGAATCTATTCTATATGGAATCGTTATCTATTCGAAAGAAAGACATGAATCGACCAAATTTGAAAGCGTACAGCATCAAACTTCGTGCTCGTCGCCCGTTTTAGACGTACTATACATCCCTTCGCTGTACAACGCGACCTGCCTTGGGTTACACATTACACGCCAAGTTGATTGAAGAAATTAGCCCTGCTGCCGTATCCCAAGCAAGAATTAATCATTAAACGGTTAATTAGCAAAGCTTCCGTAAGTTGGTATATACACCAACATCTTAGTGGAGTGAACAGAGCATATTATTATTAAGGAAGCGACCCTTAAGGCCATGTATCTTCATATTATCCACGCGTGGCTATTCGCAGAAAGTATAATATACATGCCTGCGAGCACAGGCCGAATGTACATGAAAATGTCCGGCGTATTAACATGGAAAGGGGTCCATGCACTCAGTTATGCATATTAATCAGACTCTCGTAGGGCGAAGACACACAGAAACACTCGCGTGCACGCATACGAACACGCACGCGTGGGGAAGGGTGCAATGCAACTATAAGCGTCGGCGTCGGCGTCGGCTTCGGCGTCGCGACGCATCGCTACTTGTGGCGTGTCTAATGCAAAGTGCGCCCGCCGATGCCAACTTTATATGGATGTATATGTATGTGTACAGTGAGTATATCGTGTTGGTACAGCCGAGGATGTATGGGATAAAATTCATGAGCTAGGAACAAAGTAAACAGACTCTCCTTGCAGTTGAATTATTAAAATATTAATTTTGACAGCTCTCCGCCTAAAATGTGTTTTTACCTCTTATACAATTCTATTATCGCGGCACGAGAGACATCGTAACACAGAGTTTGACTTGCTGCGCATGAGGTGCTCCTCGAGTTTATTTTTCAAATGAACATCAACTTTTGTATATTTTTCCATAACTAATTCGATAATATTTTTTAATTATTTTACCTGTAGAAATGATGATTTGTAGGGTTTCCTCCATTAACAATTCTCGTGATTTCATTCGGATTTGAATTGAGAGTTCCGCACACATGTGAATTGAAGTACATCATGACTTCTGGTTCATGTCAATATCATGACGATTTATCTATGAGCTGGCAAATATTTGCAAAGTTAAAAAATAGTCTGACTTTAATAATATTTCACACTTCAAATATCCGTAATATATACTGCGTGTAGTCATCATTCATCATATTGTGAGTTAATATTTGCACTTTGGTGTTTGTATTTTAATTTCCGTGTGCAAGAATACCTGATTATTGGTCTGTTGTATCGCATACCGTTTATTCACTACTAGCAGAACCAGCAATTCTAACATAAATTCTCCCACGGATATGAATGGCCTTACCTTTGCTGATGACTAAAAATATCTAGTGATCCTATAGTGACTTTTAAAATCCCAATATCAAAGCGGTCAAAAAAGTCAGACTACTAAATAATCAAAGCGTTAATTAAAATTTAGCTAAGCCCAAGCGAAGCAGGATTTGAAACACGATAAAGTACAAATATATACCTAGGAGAATAGTGGTGGCTGGAGCCGGGAGACCATCTGGCAATTACCGCTTAGTTGCCAATGAGAATTACCTGCTATATATTGTGCTGCACAATGCATCCTTTCCAGAAACACGCTCATATACCTCACTTGCCTCTAGACAGTGGACCCCAAAATAATTATAAATAATCATTAAAACATTTGAAACATATAATAATCTCAAGTTAATCTATATTATTTAGCGTACACACGACGCATAGCCCTGGTTAGTAAACACGCAACACGTTTAGACTTTAGGGTGTATAGTGGACACATATATATGACGTAGGGGTAGGTTTATCAGTGTGACAAATGCATCCCTTTAGGCTTGCACATCCGCTACAACGCCCCTCTGCTATAACTTATCTAGACAAGGTCTACGTGGACTAAACTAAGGGGGTAGGTACCCAGTGGCGTATTTGTTCCTATGCAAAAAAAAGGTGTGCGTGATATAAAATTATATAGCTACCAACTTCCCGTCCCCGATGACCAACGATTAGCTGGCGCTCGTTTATGAAACGATTTTTTGTAATTAATTGTGTACATTTTCATAGCGCAGTTGTTAAACAAAATTTTGACAATTATTATAGCGTATTAAAGCATATCATAGCGTATTAATGCGTTGGGTTTTGCTTGCAAAGGTATGTGTTACAGCTTACAAGATTGAGTGTAAAGTGTGGTTAATTTTCTGTTTCATTGATCTATAGAGCAGTTTGTTAATTAGAATACTTAACTGAATGATATAATTCAAAATTGCAAAACGAAAACGGTAAAAAAATTGAGTGGTAAAATGGACTAGTAATGCTAGAGGGAATTCTCGTAAGAGTTATGAACCATCTCGAGAAGTGAGAATCACTGTTGGTAACAGAGTACTACTGTCTTATCCGCGTTAGATACAGCGTTTTCCTTTTTCCCTTTCGCATTCTTCATTTTCCTTAGTAAAGTATAGCTCCAATTTGCAAGTAATTTTGGAATTTATACAAAGAGGTTATACTTCAGTGAGACTTTGCAATAGAGATGCATAATTATTCGTAATATGCGAGGAAAAATGCCTCTGGGGTGGACGGAGTGTCAGCCCGAAGATTGGAATCTATGCAGTACAATTGTTACAGCGAACAATAGAAATATATGTACAAGTATATTTATATTCAGGTTCGCATTTGTCAAACTTTGTGTGGACTGCAAAGCATGGAGCCGAAGGCATAATTCCCTTTAGCTTCGTCTTTTTTGTTAGTTTTTTATGAATTAAGATATCAAAACTTCTTAATAAAACTTTTAAAAAATCATTATTGCTAGTATAAAAGTTTCTCGGGTGTGTTCCATAATAATATACTTGTAAGTATTTGAATGGTACCTCTGAAATACAATAAAAGGTCGTCAGTTTCAGAGGTGATATTTTGCTTTAAAAAGCATTGTAACGATTATTTATTAAATTAAAAAACCCCGCAATAAATGTTAATTGAATTCAATGTACTATATGCAAACCATGTTATACTATACACTATGTGCACAGCACTGCATAGCAAAAATTAAGTACAAATATACTGCGCTGACTGTTTATTTACTGTTTACTTATCAAATCTCTTAATAATTAACTCTTTTTTGCGACTATCCATGAAAATTAACTTTAGTAAATTCACCATAATATGCAGTGTGCGCCCTGGCCATCCCCATGCGACCACGGAGCAGTGGCCATCGCACATGGAACTGGAATCTATTACAAAGAGGTTTATAATGGGCAATTTTTATTTATATAATAGAGTAATGGCTTGCTCTCTCTGCGTGCTCTCAGGAACATGGTCTGTTAATTAGGGCTGCTCCGTAAATCTCTATTGTTCTGGGCATGACGCATCCTCCTCCCCCAGCTCTAGTTACCCTCCCCCCCCCCCCCCTCCCACCAAACCTCCCCAAAACTCGTTACCGCACAAAGTATTACTCTATACGTACACATTAATTGTTCCATTGCGGAACCTTTGAACTTATAATTTCAACCCCTTGTGATGTGCGGTGTGTTTTTTCTATGTATACATAAATATGAGAACAGAAAAATGTGGCATGTTTTTATTAGTGACTGACCAGTGAACACGCATTTGGCGATGGATTTTGATTTTAAAATCAGAGAGCAGCGTCGCTTTTTCGTACAACTTTGAATCCTAGCGAATTCGGATCATTTTCTCGTCTCTCGAGTTCCACAGCAGCCAGCACGCCAGAGGGCTTGCAAGTTGGGACTTATACGCCGTGGATGCGTGCTCTATTCTGAGTTGTTTCTCGGTACGCCTTTCAAGCTAATGGTCTGCAGAGAATCTCTTGATATTTCATACCACTCACGGCCGTGCTTTACGTTCGAAGGTGCGAACAAAATGGAGGTGCTAATTTAATGCGAGCTACCGTGCACGGTACATGCCCGCTTATGAATATCCCGTCTGAAAATCTGAATGTCACAACGGCAACTGCCCAACATTGTAGCCACGACTCAAAGAAAATTCCTCACTAAAAAGGGGTAGGTATTATGCAGATACTCGTGTCTGCGTTACAAATTCATTAAAATTCATTTTAATTGCTATAGCAAATTCGCCCGCCATTGACTCAACATCAAAAAAGCACACCGCCATACGTTGTGTGCAATCAATTAACCCTCCGCATGGCCGCGCAAGTCGGACGTCGAATCTCCGCCGCGTGGCAGGTGCGTGCCTCCCACGCACTGCTATTACAGTTGCATCGCCGTACGCGGCCGTACGCGGCCGTACGCGGCCGACAGATTGAAATTAAGTGAAACACAGCACGGGCGTACGCGGCCGACCCGCCGCGGGGGGTGATCCGTGTCCTTCCCGGCACCCGGCGTGCGGTGGCGGCCGTCGGACAGGGGGGGGGGCTGAGATCGACATCCCCTCGCCGATACTCTGCTGGCGACGTCGTACCTGGCGACGCCGACGCTTGAAGCCGACGCAGCGGCGGTTCGTGTTGCCCCCTCCCCCTCCCCCTCCCAATCTATGCTACTTGCTACTTAACTATTTGCTACTTGCCAAGAGATGAGAACTGTGTTTGACACCATGCAGCGCTAGATTCAATTCTAGCAGCTAATAAACCTTCTTCAACAATACTAGAATACTGTTCAAACTGCATTACCTACTAGAGATTCTCCATTACTTGATTAAAGAGTTTTAGAAAATATCATAGGATTTGCTATTAGAATTCAAAATTAGTTCATACTGAAATACTATGTCCTTACGCATTACAACAGAAAAACCACTTAAATAACCTTGAACATGTGTTTGGATAACCTTGAAGAAACTTGCCACCAAGCTTTTGCAGATTACCGAATATGCCTCTAAATTAGGCGAAAGTCATCGTAAGAATACGCTACAAATTGCTTGCCACTACACACCCTCTTCCTCAACCCCCACCCCCTTCCCCACCCCTTCCTGTATTTAGAACGAAAATTCGCCATGCTTCTGAAAAAAAAAAACAAGTTCTGGAAGAATCGCAGAAATAGATTTTGCAAAATCTGTTGCGTCCTTTGAACGCTATCTCACGCTGCTGCAACACCGATGCCGCTACACCCTCAGCAAGTCTCGCCACACGTCAAACCGACGTCTTCCACTAATCCTGACCGAAACCGGCACGGCGCCCCGGGCATCGACGGACCGTGCTGAACGTGGACACGCGGACACGGAAACGCACAGACACGCGTGCGGCCGCTACCCCTGCTACACCACTCACGCATGCCTTGGAATTGTGAAGCCGTCCCTCAAATCTGATCCTCGCCCCCCCTCCTACCCGTCAATCCGCAGCAACATCACGGCTAGGCTGCCTAGAGAGTCACCTATTTCCTCGGCAGGTTCTCGAGCTCCACTTATTTGAACGGAGTGGTCACCCGCTCAACATCTGACCCACGGGGCATTGTTGCTCAACTTCTTTGTTATGCAGCATAGTGTGATATTTCACAAATTGCGGTTATGAAAACAAGTTCTTGTGACCGTGCGGCTGCTTTGGCTTGGATCAATCATGCTACTGGCTGTTCCAAAATGTTGAATGATATGTTACATAATTGGACGAAGTACGCAAGTAATAAAACGTGAATTGGTTTTAGTTTATGTGAAGCTCCGTCAACAAACGAGCCAACTGAAAATTCACACCCTTTCGGGAAATGTGTGCAAAACTTTTCAAACTTGCCCAAAGCCCCCAGGCGCAGACTACTAATGTAAAAGCTACACACAATCAAAGCTGGCGCGAGGGCGCACTGCAACAATCTAGGCCTCTCAATCGCAACCCTCCGCGACGGCTGATAATATCATCAGTCACATGCACTCCGGCGTCCATCGCCATCGTCCGGCGCGTTTGCCGCGCGAATAGCCCGGGCGACGACCGCCACCACCACCGTCACCACCACGTGGCACGCAGCTCCTCTGTGTCGTGCTCGGCGCCGACAGAAAATATGGATATGAAATGGAAAATTAGTTCCGCTGGGAGGAGGCATGTCCGACGTTGCGTGTGGGGTGCGTTGCCGCCTAGGCCGAGCGCGCGTGGCAGCAGTGTTTCATATAATATATCTTGGCCGTGCCATCGTCGTCGAGGCCTTGATCAAACAATTACCGTTAGCCGATCAATATAGGGTTTTTTGATGAGAATAGCTAAGTATATAGCGTTTATAAAGCGCTTTTGCTTTGTTTGATGTGGCACAAGAAGATTTTTTTATAATGTGCTAATATTACGTGTTGACAAGCGCGAAGTGGACTTGGCGGTGAGCAAACATCAGCGGGATGGCTGTAGAGACCACGTGGAAAAGTCGAGTAAGCCTTGCATGTTGTTTTGAGGGGGGAGTAGTGAGTTTGATGCCAAAGGTTTCCATTGCGACTAAAAAGGCAAATACTATTCGGACAGTGTGAGTTTTAGGGACACCAAAAGTCAACCCCTTTTAAACCGAAAGGTTTTCCAGTGAGGTGAAAACTCTGATGATTGGGAAGTTCGGATGACATAGTTCACGTTGATTGAAATTTTAATTCGTCTCAATTTTTAGTCTGCCAAACTTCTCACTAGGCTGCTTGCAAATCAGTTCAAAAAGGCCACGAAACAACGTGCTCTGCTGGTAATATTGGTCAGATGGTGCTCAATTATAGTGGTTTAGCGGCAATTACATAATATCTGACCAGAACGCTTACTAAGCCACTTGTTTGTAGAATAAAGCTAATTGGTCCCATGCAAGTAGCAATATTGTCGATGCTCAAATGCAACAGAGACAATATTATTAAATCAATTACACGTGGTCGGCACAGAGATTCTAATCCCACAGACCTTGCGCAAGTCTGATTTGGAATGGATGTCACAGTGACAATGGGACGGCCAAACAAAACTAATGCTAATGCTAATGTTAGCATTGACTAACCCAACTATTTACTCCAATGCACTGTCAAAATAAGGGCTAGCGCGAGCAGCCATTAAACGAAAGCACTTTACCTTTGTGCTCTAAAATAATGCCTAGTACCTACCGGTGGCACATTACTTTACAGCGTGCTGCACTCGCTGCAGCAATGATAAGTGTTCAAGTATTTTGTCAGCGGTGACTTTAACACAAATTTCATGCACCAATTACTCGAGTCTATAATTTAGTAGTGTGTCAGAAGAGTACAGTACCCATTTAACCCTTTGACCAGCGCTGTGTAGTCTAGCTAGTCTAGCTCGAACCTGTCATCAACTAAGGGCAGGCTAGCCATGTTTAATGACTCGCTTTAAGTTAAGAAAGGGCGTTCATAAGCCACTGTAAGTGACAGTTTACTACTCTGAGGTCGACGATGAAGTTGATTGCATGCAATAATTGGATACAAATTCCATCACAATTGGGAGCTAGGCCGAGCAAGCATGGAGTTTGCTATAAGCGTAAGTATATGCTTGGGCTAAGGGTCACCGAAAATTACGATAATTGGAGCCGTTACACTTCACTTGCACCGTAGAAAGTTGTCCGATGTCACTCTCTAATTAAACGCTATTGCTGGCTAATGGTTATGGGCATTGTTAATATGTTGCTATCCGTAATTTGTGGATATGAATGCCTGTACGGCCATTACATAATTATAATCGTTCTTTTGACTACGTGTTTAACAACACACGAGGATTTTTACGCTATAAATGAAACACGTTATTTGTTTTAATTTTGAATGTACTTTAAAATAAAGGTTCTCTTGCACGTTGCAGCGCACTTTTCAACGTGTACCTATGCACTTCTCGCGCCCTCATGAGCGGAACCGCAAACTAATTCCGTCAAGCCCTTTTCGATAGCAATCATTAATCTAGATTTAAAAGAACTTTGTTTGCAAGGGGTATGCGATAGGTAATTAACGAATGAATTACCATTGGGAAACAAAATTGCAAATCTAATTGCAGCCGTACGGTATTGTTTGCTTTCGATGGGCTATTTATGTGCACAAAGTCGGACGACCATGTGGTCTCCATTCCTGACAGGCGTTCACCCACTAATCAGTAATCAGCGATCGCTTCATTGAATCGTGGAGCGCAGGGCTTGATCGATTCAATCAAACTTCTGTTTACTGCAGCTTGGCACGAATTTACAATTGCCAATTACCAGGTCGACAATCAAGGTTAAATCTCTGTTCGGTGGGTGGTGGAGGTGGAGGTGGTGGTGGTGGTGGTGCCGTTTAATCCTGGTAATGGCTGATCTGTCAATGGGCGTGTATGGCTATACAAGCTGTCAATGAACGCAAGCATCTCATGTCATAATATATTAATCATGTTTAGATAATAAAATAACCATACACAAATTCAAAAGTACGCATTTTTGCAGATTTTATATGTTTTTCGTGTAAAAATGGCAGGTAGCTGTGAATATGAAGAATTAAATGTCTTTTGGCATTACAAATTTTTTTCCATTCGTTGTGAAACTGACCATATATACGGACTGTGTGCATACGGGCATGTACTTTCAAAACCACGCAGACTTTATCCGCATTCTCATATTTTGCTTGAATATTAATTGACTTGAGTTTGAAAAAAATCCACCACATTTTTTCCAACCGCCATCAATTAAGCGTATAACTGCCGAAAGTGCTCGGTTTTCATACAAAACTTCAAACAGCCAATGCTTTCATAAATAATTCATAGTGGAGCAAAGTTAAGCGGTAAATCAGTTAATTTCTATGGCTAAGTCTAATCTTTATAGTATTTTAAAAACTGCAAAGTCCATTGCCGAGTCCGTCATTTGGAGTGTATCTGATAAAATGCATTTGGCATGAAGCTAACTTATCATCTGGAGTGCAGCATTCGTTTTATTAATAGTTTCTGCAAAAGACAAGCGGCGGGTTTAGAAATATAGCAGCTCGCCCTTCCGACTGGATGGAGGAATACTGCAAGTTATATAATAAATAAACGAATTAAATGAACACGTACCGCATAATTCATCTATAAAGGGAGCGATCTGAGAGTTGATCACTCATGGGGATGTCAGATTAGAGAGGGATGAATCCGAAGTGAATCAGGACAAGACCGCGAAGCTCTCAACCCCTCGCTACATATAAGCGAATCGCTTCCCAGTAAAATTTGCTTCCAGTGATGAAGACTTCACTGTCTCTTTTTTAGTGGCAATCATACAGTCTTGGGTATATATCATAAATACTCTCCAGAGAAAGGTGAATATTTTCTAAATATATATTAAAACCTTTGAAGTCTGTTAAAACAAGGAACTTCCAAAAATGATTCCCTCCGCTTCGATCTAGCTCCGACAATATTGACGCACTCGTCACGCAATCTATTTACCAACATGAACCGACGTAGCCGGCTAGCACGCATCAGCATCACGATCCGAGTGATGGTGAAACGCATGCACTCACGCACCGAAAGCAATAATAGATGTAGCATATTATTTCAACAATATACCTTCGTGGCATGCTCGCCGGGAATCCATCACGTCCGTAAATCTAGACCGGCATTATTGTGAAAATGCTCCTTGATCCCCGATAGAGATTCGGCTGGGAAATCCAAGTGTATAGCATTTCGAATTGATCTGTTCTGACGTATCCAGTTCGTGTCGAGCAAAAGGCAAATAAAATATCACATCATTGCCAGCTCGAAGTCGGCAACTTATTGAATGAAATCTATCAAGCTTTGCGACATTGATTTATAAACAGCATTAACTTTGTCAGTAATGTATCCGCTATCTGGAAATCATTAATTAACCGAGAAGAAAGTCAAAAATGCAATACAATGCTCGACGACAACACAGTTTGCAGAGCACTCAACACTTGAAGCTAGCTTCATCCCTTCGGTTATCGGCATTTCGGTGCAATTTCAAGTGAACAAGGGATGATGCATGTTTCCTTTAATCGCCTCCAACGACGCCATGTCAGCACAGGAATTTCCCAAAGTAAATCGCTCTGTTTTCAGCGCTCATCTCCAGCCGCCAGCCGGGCCCAGCCTCAGCGCTCGTGTAATCTCGGCTCAGTCCACCAACATTTCCTCAACTCGCCGGCTAGAGTCGAGATCACGCTCCCGTCTAGTCCTGGCCCGCTGGGGTGGCTGGCCCGCTGGGGTGGCTGCCTTGCCAGGGTGGCAGCCTTGCCAGGGTGGCTGCCAGGGTTATCGACAACACGATATGTACACCAAACGCGTCTGATCCCGAAAATGTACTCAAATACAACAAAATTCGATAAAGAACAGGATCGCTCAAGCGAGTTAACATCTATACACTCAAAACCACTACCTTTAACAGAGCGGCGGGGATGTAAAACACATAACCTCACTCGGGGGTTACACTGCCGCCTGCTGTATATACCATACTATATTAGCATCTGGCGTGCCATAAAGATACATTTCAACGCACACCCCCGTGAGCACACAAAGCATTATTATAATATGGTAAAAAGGGTTGCAATACTTTGTGTGCTATATATAAGGGAGAAGACTTGTAGTGAATTGTAAAACAAGTCGACGACCATAAAATAATCTGTTATTACCTCAAAAGACGGCATCGTCGTGCCGCTGAATGTCTTCTCCCGCAACGGCGAAATGGAAAATACGAATCGAGCGCTCGCGCGACGCTCCTAATCATAAGCGCAGATGATGAAGTGTCAGACACACATGACCTTTCCGACGTGTGCCATCCCCCTCGCGCCCTGTTCAGTTCCGCGGTACACATTGCACGTCGATCCTCGCGTCCCCCCAGCCCCCGCCCCAGCCCTAGCCCATCGCCGCGAGATCCCACAATCAGCGTTTTATGACCGAAACGCTCCGGAAAAGCAGCGAGAGAATCATAAAGCAATTTCCACAGTCGGCGCTTCTGCACACCTTTCCTTGTAGTGCTCCTGCAGCTTGCACAGTTTTCTCTCTGTTCACATTCATACGCAACGCCGGTATATTCATCTCTTGGGTGTCGTGCGGGGCAGATTGTCATAACACACTGGTGGCCCCGAGCGAGATGATCTAAACTCAAAAGGAAGGGTGGAATGGATGATATCGGCGACGGCGACGGCGGCGGCGACGACGACCTCGAAGGAGGTTCGCCGTGCATAAGCCTTAGATAGAGGAGACGACTAAACTAGCTCAAATTCGCTGCAGCCATCTTCCAAGAACTGCTAGGGAAACTCGACACTTGGGCAAGTGGCATGCAGTCGGGTTACGCAAAGCGTCGGGATGAAATATTTCTGTACTTGACTCGTAGTGAAATGGGCGGTCATCGTGTTTGCGTAAGGGAAACCAATACTTTAGCTGCGTATTCTCTCGATGAGCATGACCACAGCGTGCCTTGCCCTGGGTGTCTGGAGCGAGTTAGCTACAAAGACAAATTGATTTACACTATCTGTATTTACCATGGGGTACACGACTGGGAGCATGACAGAGCTGACAACCTTCCTGACGGCACTTTACCGGGATAAACAATGACACAAGTAATGTTGATTCCAGAAAATATCATAACAAGCTTTTGCACCCCGCTAGAAATTACGAAATAAAAACGCAAGCGCTTCAAAGTGGCACTCTCCGCTAAATTTGCACGCGGTTAGTTATCTCGAATAATCTAGATTCCTTTGCTCCTACTTCTTCTTGTTTCAGTGACACGCGAGTGTTTCCGACGGTGCGCCACTGTCGCGCCACGACGTTCGCAGCACATCATTTTCCACACATCGCCAACAATTTCCAGGCCGACTTCTTCCGCCGCGCGACGCCGCGTCACGCCGCGCACCCTGCGTCGCATTTTATCCCGATCGAACGAATTGCACGTGGCCTTCGCGCCGTAAGATTCGCTTGTGGTTATTACGCTATTTCCAGATATTGTCCATACGCGTGTATAGCGTCTTCCGCGCAAAATGATCTACGAATTGTCGCGCCAATAAAGCGATGCCTTTTCCACGACGTGTACCATTTCTGGACCAAGTTACCGTCGAAAAAATAACGAGTCTCAGGCTTCACATCTCAATGTAATCATCGTTGAAAAATTCACCGAAAAACGTTGCCTTCGCGTTCGCGTCACTAGGTCTGCCTGGAAGCTTCAACCTAGTGAACTCTGACCGGGAGAAAATAGCGCATGCACTTTTCCTCGACTACACGACCTTAATTGGAAACACGGATATTTTTAATTTTTTAGTTCCAGCTATATACATTAGCAAAAGAATCTGAATATTAAGTGTGAATACAAAAAAATCGTGCTATTTTTCGTATAGGCTAGTGCAATTTCATATGCATAAACAACCGTGAATAAAAAAAGAACACGTGAATGAAACGATGAAAAACATTTCGAGTTCGTCCGAAAAACATTCCAGCATAGATTCAGGCCAACAAATAATACAACCCTACCGTTCCCGGTACACCCCAGCCGGCATGCCACTAAACCATACCGGCGCAGCAGAGAATATAACCACTTGTACTAATTCTCTGGTACGTCGTCAAGATAGAAGGCTATAATACACACACCACAACCACACTTTTATTTTATTATGCACGTAAAAAGCTCACAAGCTCGCGCGCGTTGTAAATTCCAAAGCTCAGCACTGCAACACACAAACACATAGACACAACGCTTGGAACACAGAGCCTATACATGCAGAGGGCAAAACGCAAGCGTGGCGCCCTCTCTATGCTGCCATGTATGGTTTTTGTGGCAAACGCATAAAACAATGTTGTTTTTGAAATGTTCGCCATGTGTTGTGCCGGCAGTGGCATTTAGGAGGGCAGAGGGTTGTTTATCCCACAACTGCGGTTGAATGCATGGCCTAGTTTATGAAGTTAAGACTTATGATATATGCAATGCACATTATCTTCAAATGGATCCTCTTTTGTCGGCATAAATGGTATGCTATATATGATGCCGATGCGAATATACGGTACGAAATCAAAATCAAGACTCGAGATGTTATGTGGAATGTGGAATGATGTGGATCTGCAGATTTTGCTAATGGTTTCGGAGAAATATTAGGCAGCATTTTGAACCAGCCGCAGGATATCGTTTTTTGCGACGCAAATAAACATATCTGGAACCATTATTGCGAAAGATATGGGCAATGGAGTTATCCGGGCATTTTGTACCATATAATACATCGTATAATACATCGGTACATCGATTTTCTACGCATCTGCAAATGGGTTGGCATCCAATGATGCATCATCGTCATAAAGCCATCCCACCCTTTCATAAGATCGCGAGGTTCCAAGACGCAATATCTGCGTCTTTAAAGGAATTCCTGTATACATTCTATACACCTATATATTCTTATCCGACGGATAACCCAAGCTACGACAATAATAAATCTGGATGTGCGCACAATTCTGGCACGAACCTCGAATTGTAATCGATCATTTCGAGAGTTGGAAATACACCCCCGAAGAGTCGAATTTTGGTTTCGGAATAATATGCATTTACCTTTGTATAAACGCATGAGAGCATATGTTACGATTAGGAAAAAAAGTAACACTCATGCGTGTCACTTTGTGGATTACCAGCTAGATTTCTCCAGAAAATGTTTTACCACTCGGGCTTGTTCAACAGATGTGTATCATACTTATCCCGAATTTAAAAAATTTAATATTTCAATGCAAGTATACGTAATATGCTCGGTAAAGTGTGTATTTAAAATGTGGAAACCAGAACTAATATTTAGATCTATCTGGCCAAGAGTTCAGAACAACTGGTTCCCCGGTCGAGAACGTTTCCCCGAAACATCACGGATTGTTCTCCTACCGCATTAGCAGAGCCGTCCCTGTATTTTCCAACAGTCCCAGCTCCCTTTTTCCAGTCCCTCTCCGTGACAAGCTGCAACAGCTTGGAAATGCCCATTCCTATTCGTTGATGGTGAGTAAATATGTATGAAGTGCAAAAAAATGGTTTAGATACCATTGGCAGGGTGGGCAAATTGTGAGCTGCCAATTAAATACATATTATTTAACTGACAAGTTAATATATGGGTCATTCTATTCAAACGTGTATTATTGAGTTCCAAAAAATTTCATTTGATAAACAGTGAAAACAAAAAAAAAAAAAAATACATTGGTTGTTTGTGATACATCAAACCATGTGGTAATGTTAGATACTTAGTTTACCCGTAATTGTCCCAGAATTTTGCATTGGAAATTTTTGAATGACAGGAGAATGACTTGTGGTCCAGGAGAATGACATTTCTATATGTTTCGTTAAAAACATTTTTTTGTGAAAACGTTGAAAGCAGAACACCGCGATTTTTACATGATATTATTTATTTATCGATAATTTCGATCGATATTTATGATGCTATTGTGATTACATACTTGGGAAAGTGAACTGCCCAGCTCTTTTCCCGCAAGAAACTGGTGGCAAAACTTTTTTGACAATCTTATCAAATGGATAAATTAAAATGTCAGATACTCTTGGCCACTTATATGCACTTCCATTCGAAGTCAGTGCCATACAACTGACTTCTATTCCGTCTGGAAGAGTCGAAAGGATAACTCCAGGATAGTGTACATTATCGTAATCTACCACTATCCAGTCTCCCAAATGAAATTCTGTCAGTGGCTGCCCTACTGGCGGATGATCTTCGGCTTCCACTTCCATAGCCAGTGGCTCGTCCAAATCACAATTCTCATCTGCAACAGGTTTACAGTAAATTAAAGACTGCCTATAGTTTACCGAATTGACGGTTGACACTTGAAAATTGTGTACATTACCTTCGGGTTTCTTGTCAAAAACCAAGTTTCCCATGTGATAGCCATGGCTGCAATGCACATTGCTCATACAGCTGAAGCAACTCAGATTTCGAAACTGGAGTTGTTCGGGAGACTCTTTAGACCAAAAAACTTGATGGACACCCATAGTCCCTTTGAAGGGCTTGATTTCCGCATCTATAATAAACAGAACGTAGATAGTGAACGTATGAAAACATTTATAGCATAATTAATACAGTTTCAATCATATAATATTATTCCACCTGCTAATATGGTCTCAAACATGGTGATGTCGCTTTTTCTAACATCTTGCACAAATATCCCTGTGCAGTCCTCTTTCATGATCTTCGACAGATCTGCATATGATGAGATGTCATTGCCGTGTGCGATATAACGATCCGCAGTTCTCTTCACCGTTGCTCCTACACCATCTGGTGCTCCCTTTCCATGACCAGCCTCTGTGAAGTTCCACGATGCAGAGGTAATTTCGGGAAAACAAGTCTGCAGATATTTTCCAAACAAGTAGAAATTCAATCTATTTCTATATTGGGTGGTAGGTCCATCACTTAGAAAATGGACAGTGTTAATATTTTCAAACCGCTTCATCGACAGTTCAAAGATAGGTCTTAAATGTGCCCATATCGCAGCTGGGTCATGACGAAGATTGTCAGAAGACGTACAGAATGATGTTGCCGGTGCATCTTTGTGGTACAAAATTCCAGTATGCAGGGAGACCTGTTGTCGGGAAGCACCGAAATGCACCGCCTGCACCTCGGAGGAATACTTGCAGCAGAAATTTTCACTGAAATCGATGTGAAACAATATTTCACAAGGTTTCAGGCTAGATTTCAGTTCATTCATTGAACTGTATTGGTGACTAATATTTGCCGTATGAACCATGAATTTTGGCATAATCTTTTCAATTTCGGTGACCATGTCGCCAACGGTGCATTGTATGGCATCTTTTTTGGTTATTTGCACAGTGATATCTTTCCCATGGTTATCCGTTCTCTTTTGTTTGATCGTTACCCATTTGGAATAGGTAACAGTCTGTTCAGCATTGAATTGCTTGTAGATAATGCAGTTCGGTCTGCATGCATCACATTTTCGTAAAAGGCAATCTTCGCCTTGTCTGTCACAGCACAAGTCCGAAAGTAAGTCACTCGTTGTCTTCCCATCAACAATGTTGTATCGATGTAGAGACTGGACTAATAACTTGGCGTTTGCATGTGTGGTGCACAAACAAGTGTCTCGCTCCACAACTTTTGCATCGATTACCCAAAACGGCCGAAGTCTGCAAAAAGTAGCGTAGCAAATTTTGTATGAATGCCCTTTCAAGAATCCCTTGTGTAAGTCTAACAGTGACATGTTTAAGAGTCGTTTCTGAGTTTTAATCTTGTTTTTGGTCAGGGTATCCTTCTTTCCAGGGCAGAGTCGCGTATTTTCATCTTTTGAAAGATAACTGGCAATGTCTTCGGTCACCTTCTTCATTTTTTCATTTGGTTTCCGAATGTACGTGAGAGTGCGCTGATTTTGTAGTTTGAGGTAAGAGCGATATTTAATGAAATTCTTTCCCTGAGAAATACATCGATATTTCTTTATAACCTTTCCACAAACCGCCTGAGCAAACAGTTGCTTTGATTTTGAGCCCTTAGCTTGGGCAAAGTTTTGCGCGAGCTGTTCTTTCATGACCTCTCCAAAGATGAGTTTCTTCCGTATGTCGGGATCGATCTGTCTTCCTCTTAGTTGCATTTTTACTTTAGATCGGGGGGTGGACTGTTGGGAAGGTTGTTTACTTGACCCGAGCAGGCGGTAGTACTTCTGCCTGTACTTACTAGCAGATTTCTCAGCAGTTTCTCTGGCTAGTTTTAAGTTAGCTACAACTCGTTTCATAGCAACCCTGTAAACAATTCTCTTTTTTTTCCCCGATTGAATCCGTCCATCTTGATTAACACATTGTTCTTTCTGCTGTGGACCATCATTGTCAAGAGTCAACATGCTCTGTTTTGCCGCTCGATGGTTACTTGTGTTGAGCCGCCATTGCTTTCTCTTCTTTCTTATCTCCCGGCTAGTCATTTCGGCTATCGGCTTAACCTGCTTTTTCTTCAGTCGGTTAAGATACTTCTCGTGCCTTTTTATTTTTTCGATGGCAAGGGCATCGGGGTTTGACTTAATTTTTATCTGTCTCAACTTCTCAGCTTCTCTTTTCTTGGCCAAAAGCTGATTTTTGGAAAGTCGCGGAGGCATTTTTCTGAGAAGGAGATGATGTATAACATTAATAACTTAAACCACAATTAAAGACTATATTCTATGAATCTAAACACAGCAAACAAGCTAAAGTTATAAATTTTCCATATTGTTTTGTCATTCTACTGCACTTTGTCATTCTCCTGACATAGAACATAAGTGAAATTCCAGGAGAATGACATGCAGGAGAGTGACATCTTGCTTTAAAAGTGCCCATTATTACCAAAGTAGGCGGTGTGTTCCGAAAAAGACCACATTTATATCTACGTGCATCCAGGTCAGATAAAGCATAATAATGAAATCTAAGCAATAATTACTTACCCTGGAGTTATGGCTTGCAGGAGAATGTCACTTTGAGTGAATGAATTGGCTTAATTCCACTTAAAATCACAATATGTATGGACGAACGCAAGAAAAACGTGGGTAGTCAACAACTAATGCTTACTTCACTCATAGTACGTCAACTACCGCCACCTATCATACATTTCACAAGTCAAACTTGGCGGAATTTTCAAAAATAAGATTTGGCAGGAGAATGACATGAATTGTTAGTGACATAATTAAAACCCATAGTAATTATACTATGATGACAAATTATAAAAAAAAACGGGGTGGATTTATTAATCAACATGACCTCACTGCAATCGTATATTTAAAATGTGTCATAACTTTGTGGTGTCTTCATATATTGTCCAATCACTTCACGAAATTGTGCTAGTGACAGCACAGGAGAATGACAAAATCATGATAATTAATTTTTTAAATCATATTCCAACTATGTTTGCACAAGTGTTTTTGAATATTCTGGGTAGCAACGATTGACACTATTCTTAACATTTTTTTTTTTTTTTTTTAGGAATGAAAATGAGCATTTTACAAACCAGTGACACCAATTTTACCTGTTTGAATAGAATGACCCATATGCGAAAAATAATTACAGCTGCTGCCAATGGCGGCGATCGAATATGCATTGCCTTTCTCCTGATTTCAACAAGCAGTGTGTTCTTTCTTCTATTCATAAACCCTGTTGTCTGTAATGCCCTGAAAAATGTTCTAGCCACGCTAAGTTGCGGATAGAAAATGAATAAACCAATTTTCTTAAGAGCAGTAGAATTCACATGTGTATAAATTTGCGGCAATGCCATGCCAGGTGCATATTTAATTTGAATGAATACTGCATAAGCTCACGGCAATCCAGGCAATACACCGTGTGACATTCGTACACATACACGCCCATTCAAGTATCTGCGCACGGCTAAACATAAAGTGTGCTGCTACATGAATTCGCAATTTTAAAACACCACAAAATAGTTGATAGCTTGAAAAAGTGGGATTTATGTATGAACGAGTTTAATAAGCTGCTACATAAATTTCCTCCTGCCTCTCCCCTCTCCTGCCAACCCCGCCACGCCTGCACCACCTCTCCCTGTGCCATCCATAATAAATGTACAGAAGTTTGATGCGCGAATGAAATGAAGTTTCTGTCTCAATGAAGCGAAAGTTTGCACCGCGAAATTTCCAACTTTCTGTCACAGTCTCATTTTTTAGTGCCGTGTGAATATGGCGACATATTTCACACTTGAAACGAAAATACCAAGGCCAATAAAACCGTGTAGACAATTCCGTTGTTCTCTTGTAAATAACCATACATAGTGTGGTGTCAACGGAAGATTTCATATGTGTATGTATAATTCACCCTTCCCCTATGAAAAAAAATTTAATCTTTTGTGATCACACACAAAACGTTATACGTACTATTTTATCGTGAAATATAATGCATGATATTAAAAGACAAAAGAATAGGGAGCATCGTAAGCCCTACAATTTCCAGGAAACTTTTCACCCTTGACACCGTCACTGAAGTTTCCAAACGGCGAACATGATGTTTAACAAGTAGAGCATGTCAAGCGCCCATAATCTGCATTTCTTCATGGCGAAATGCTCGTCGTTCACGAGTACGTCATATTAGCGAATCCTTTCCGTCTAATACTCGTGCTCCCAAGTTAATATCAGACGAATGAGAGTGGGGAAATAGGTGAACACTCGTGACAAGGTAGACGCGCCAGCACAGGGATTGCGAGCTCGTCCTTGCCTGGTGTTCCCTGGATGTGGATCGCTAGGGTGGAGGTGTGCGATATCGATAGAACCGATGGAACTATACAAGGATGCACCAGCCACTTGCTTGGGAGTCTACCAGCCCCTTATTTAAGTGCTGTGATAACGCTAATTGCTCTCATTGCAGCATCCACGTTCACTAAATTGTATTGTCACATGAACCTTGGAATTCATAACCGATCGCAGACTAAAAAGTGGTCTATGCGTTACATGAGAAAATTATGAATGGAATTATTTATCATCGACGGCAAAAGATGGAGTTGAGTAGATAGAAATCATTTTTAGGGTGAACATAATCGAAATGCTATATGTAAATTTAGCCAATGAAATAAGAAAACTATCTAAATGAGCCAGAACGTTGCCTCCATTACGAAATTGTTTGTCCTAGTGCCGGATCCTATATTCGTTGCAACACGTTACCGGGTCCCGAATAGGCCTCATGTCTTACCCGAAAAGAATCTGCAGTCAGGTGGTGACCACGAAGAATGCAGATTTTGTACAGCTTAGCATCAAAAACCGCCATTATAACCAATTTAAACCAGGATTTGTTTGGTAATGATGGGTGTAATATGGTTTAATTACCTAATAATTGGCTCTTGAAGCAGCGACCGATGTTATGGTATTCACTACACCAGTAATTGAATAGTTTTAAAACCCTTTTTTGCTTTGAAAGGTTTTACAATTGAGTTTTTAAAGCTTATTTTTATACTTTGAAAAGTTTAAAGCTTTGGCCGCGATTTTGTCCTTGCTTGAGCGGTAAGAGCGCTGGCTGATGTGATGGCAAAATATGGAGCAATTGTCAAGATTCAGCTTTGATACAGCTTTTGGTCGGAAATGTGCACCTATTTCCCTAAACCACGTCTTTTGTTCTTCAAGCATCCCACAGTTTGCTCAACCTACATTTGCTGAGTGAATATAGTCACCGACAGGAAACTCAGCGTCGAAAATACAACCACGACTCGCTAAATACATATAATTTGTATGTGAATGATAGAATTCGTTCTCTAAACTCTTGTTTACTGTGCCTGTGTACGCTACCGCTGCCACCAACTGGCTTTAGCTGTGGATTACGCGGCACCTCCACCAACCGAGCCGGGCGAACGGTATTGCTTACACATAACTTGTTCCCACCTCCAACTGATTTAATAAACATGTTTTAATTAGTCTCTCGTGTTTCCAGAATAAAGAAAAGTCCGTGATTTCATTACGTGATGGTTTTCATTAAAATTTTGGGTCATAGAATCACCAAACCTCACTCTAAAACAAAAATTAAAAATAAATAAACTAATTGCAAGCTTTGTAAACAACAGATGTGAAGCAGAACTGATGAATATTGTACGACTTTTGCCATTTACTTTTTCTTTTAAATATTATATATTCAAATATGAACAAAATATATTAATTAAGCGCGATGCACAATAGTATAGAAATGCAAACCTAGATTATAAATTATTTTCATAACATTTTTCTTGTACGTTTTTGCCTCCCGCTTCGCTGAACAGACAAAAACCTTGATGATTCTTTTATAATTACCTTTTAGCAGAAGGTCGCCAGCATTTCACGTTGCACTGAGCAAGAATATTTCGATTCGCGTTGCAAATGCCAGCTCGCCCTTGGCGGAGGGAGGCGACCGACAACCATTTCCCACAATCAAAACCCGAACCTGATTTCACAATTATCTATGTTCCTCATCCACACGCTGTAGTTTCAAACCACGTTGCCCGGATTACCAGTGCGGATTACGAAGAGTTTATAATAAAGCAAGAGCTCGGGATTCAGCCAGAATTTTCTGACATTTTCAAAGCTTTGGGGGTGGGGGAGTTCTTTGTCACCGAACTCACAAACTAGCTTGCAAATTGCGTGTTGAGCTGCTCGAAGATGAACGTCGACAGTCTTCTATCCATGTCAACCAGGTTCGATTGCCTTCCTTCCTGCATCAGTCACCAAGTATGACAGATGAAGTCCACGAGAAATTAGAAGTGGCCAAACTTTCCAAAGAAGACGATGACAAGTTGACAACATGATTCATTAAACTACAAAAAAAGGGTTCTCTTTAGTAGCCATTATAAAGCTTTATGCGCGGAGCACGTATGAACGCAATCTTGTCTGTCTCCTAGACGCAGCCCGCAGAGCAATCGCTGTCTCAAAGCTTATTTGCATTCTGGTATTGAGTCATCGAGGGATTTCACAACTGCAGTAAAACTTTGTACAAACTAGCAAAGTACGAGAGTAAAGAGTACACTATAAGGAGAGCGATTTTTCTTTTATTTAAAAAGTGCATTTTAAATTTAAAAAGAGTAGTGATTTAACCAAAACACCGAACACGAGAATAGCATTCGCCCCTGAACGCAACCCTCAGAGCAAATGCTCAACTGCTTACTTCCATCGAGTTGAACGCCCAGGGACTTCTCAAGTACTGCGAAACCGTTTGCAAACTAGTGACAACAACAACAGAAGCAACAACACGGTACGTAACCTGACATTTTTCCGCGAAATTATAACCCACAAACAATAGTTCTGTGGTTCGCGAAAGCTATAAAATATTTAATTGTTTCTTTTTATCGTCTTTTCATCGTCGGTTTCACGAGCAAGACGAACTGACTGGAATGGAAAATAAAATCTAACTCACAGCACCGCGTCTCGCATTGCGCAGCGAATAAGGAGGCTAAACCGTCACTTCTCGGGGGGCACTGGTTTTTGATCACAACATCCATAACTCGTCAGAGTATTTTTTTTACTTATAATGACAGGCCACACCACTTTTTATCTCATCATAATAAGAAATTATCTACATCATTAACTTCCTACGTCTGCATGCATAAGAAAAATCTTACATCAGCGAACCAAACCATCAGCTGTCCTGGCCGCTTGCCCCAACTCACGATGCAACCGCGCTCGCAATGCGAATCGCTTTATTTAGAACGTCTTCAATACACGATGAAAACCAGCCAGTAGTAACTCATTTTCTCGATTCCAGGCAGCTCGGCGCTGGCCGGCAAACGTTGTTGCCGTGAAGATTGTGTGTGGTAAATCACGGGCAGAAGACGAATGATGCTGCGAGTCCGGGGACGACCTGGAGCCCTGCTCTGTACCGTCGACGTCCGTACGTATACGGCGAGCGCCCGGTGGCCGGATATGAAACTAGGTTGATACATTGCGCCGAGACGAGCGGCGACGGCGGCGGCGATTGCACGTTTTCGCGTGTTTCGGATTTGATTGATGCTCTTTTATTATCAAATTCGACCAAATGAAGCACGATGTTTGGACAGCGACAGTGGAAATTTCTCGGCAGGTTTCACTGGAGTTTTCTTGGTCGGCTGGAGACGATGTTCGTAGACTCATTTCGCTGTGTGACGCCCCGAGGTCGGCTCGGAATGTTTTTGTCACCGGCCAAATTGCCAATAGACGTGAAATGGTTGTCATCGGCAATCGCGTACTCGCCAATCTGTTGTTTTTCTTTCGAAAAGCGTCGAAAATAATAGGTTTGACACGTTTTATTAGTAAAATAATCAATTGAACACTTTCCTTTTCCCAATTTGTCGACCACAAAAAGAATAAAAACGCCAATCGAAAAAAAAGCAGCGATGTCGCATGCATCACCGCATCGCCCGTCAACGCGAACCGCTTTGAAAGGCGAACTCGTCGCAAACTGTCTATGAATCAGACCGAATTCGCCGCAAGGGCGTGCATCCATAGTCCTGTAGCCCCCGCAGCTCGGTGTAAGCGCGCCGCCAACTATTATTTAGCACAACATCAGTAATAGAAGCAGTACAATAACTAATTGAAATAGTCAAAGTGTCAGAGTTGAAAGCCATGTGCACAATGACATTACAGTTTCCCGTGACGCTGACAAAGTAGTCGCCGGCACAGAAGTGACAGGCGATAGAATAAATGGTAAATAGAACAAGAAGCTGAATGTCACGTGTTTCGCGCTGCATTTTATGGCCTTATCGCGCTATTTTAATTGCGAGCTTAAAATATAATAAATGTGGGAAGTTGTACCCGCCAGTTGGAGGGTGAAACACAAAGTTATCGTTGCATTCTTGTAGTGTAAATCGAAGGGCATCGCCGTCGCTTCCGCATATTTAGCACGGTTTTAGTATTTTTGCTTTTAACAAATCTCTGAAAATGAAAATCACTGTCTAACGCGTACATTAAAAGAACATAATAACTTAGAACCTATTGTAGAGCAGGTGTATACGGTTTTGTTCTGTTCTAAGCGATTTCCATCATAATAAAAGATACGTTTCTGTACCAAGCCGAAGTTTGTTCGAAACTTCTTCCCGTATCTCTTAGTATTTTTCGTATAGCTTAAGTTATTTATAGGTCATAGAAGTGTAGGTAGAGGTATCCTATAAGCCATGGCCAATAATTACCAATACCGTCTGTGAATGCAATTTTGTTTTAATAAATCTACCGAGGCACTTCGGCGGCGTGGCAATACGCAATAATAATCGTGTGCCATGGGAAGCGATGTTGCGGCAAAATACAGATGCATGGCTTCGGGAAGACGATAGCTAATGTGGAAAAGCTTTCCCATGCCGGATATGGAACAGTCGTGTGGATGTAATATATGGGGGAAGATCTAGGTCTTGGAAAAGTCGGCGAGTCGATATGATCAAAATACTTGCACGATCCATTTTCCAGTACAAATTGAAGGTTGTCTTTTCTGGGGAAGGGGTTGCTTGAGGTGGTTTATTACAGATGTGGGAAAAATTGAATCATATAGTAAACTTAAAAGCTGCTCGAAGGAAGAACATCATCATACAACTCGAAAATTCTAGGAAACCTGATGAGCTAGGCTCAAGGAGAGCCCAAACCTGGCAAGTCTGCGCATCCCCATATTACTAAATGTACGCGTATGGGTACATAGTTCTAATAACCGAGGTTTGACTAGCGGCTTTCCCATGGAACTGAAAGCGAGTGATTCAAGATTTGGTTTATGTTGTAAACAAACGTTAATTCTGACGTCCATTGGAACCAGAAAAAATGGCTATCGATTATAGTTTCCAACTTTCTTAATTACTTTTTGCAAGTTGAATTCATTTAGTGGGCAAATAATTTCTTCCCAATTTTTATATTCATTTATACCCGAGAAGGGAAAAAGAAACCACACTGGATTAACGAATTTAGTTAGACTTGAAAAAGTTTCCTTTTGGAAAATATAAAAACACTTGAGTTATTTCATTCAATCCTTGCTAAAGCTGCTTTAACTTTCTTTTTATTCTACTTCTTAACAGTGAATCAGTTTTAATGTATGTGAATGTTGATGGTTCCATTGCAAAGACGGGATGCGAAGGAGTTTATTTTATTCCATCCACCTCAACCCCCCCCCCCCCCCCCCTCTCCACCCCACGCACACTAACGCCCCACCCCAAAAAAACTTTCTGGCTCGAAGAAATTCACTCCACAAAACAGTCCAACTCTTTTTAAAGAATTGAAATTGGTTTTTTATGAGGGCAAGATGGAAAAGACTCTAAAGCATTAATGCTGGAACGATATTTAGACCAATGGGACCATAAAAGCATCGGAAGGTTGTAAGAAAAGCGAGCAGAGTAGAGTTGTGAGCACAATAAAATATAACCCGCGTCTAATACAATCAAATAAATGTTTGATACCGCCCGCACCACGGTGTTCACTGCTCGCATACCCAATCAATCGGCTCGCCAATTGCAGCAACACACATTTTTAATGGAACACAAATATTTTCATCGCCATCTTTGCAAAACACCGGCGAGCACACACACGCACGCACATATAGGTAATTGGCATATCAGAGGCACGAGCTTGCTTTCGGCTTTTGGTGAAAAAAAAAACAAGAAAAAAAACAGCAGGTTCGAACAAACAAATTGCGCGTTTTCCGCCGCACATTAATCATTTTCTCCGTTGGAGCGTTACGGGCTCCGCGCCGGGGTTCTGATAACGGTATCACTCGCTCCTGGGCGTCGGGAGCTCATTAGGCGGCGTACCTCCGCTACACCTACACCACCCGCACGCACTGTGCACCACGCATACGACGCCTAATTATATCACGGCACATTCTGTCCCGCCACACAAAAATATCGGCCCGATCCAACGAATAATTATTAGCATTTCGAGTTGCAGATTCTCGTGGGACAGGCACTAAATCCGGATGAGCCGATATCACTGTAATTAATCATGATTACTTTGCCGATAACACGTGATTCTATAGGCAAAGTAATGGCGTTTGCTCGCGTATAAAAGCACACAGCAGTTTTCCCCAAAGGGCATCGTGCGCGCCGTGCAATTATTGAGGAAGGTGAACTGTCAAATGTTATATCACGTGGAGCCCGAGTATTCCATTATGCTCGACAATCGTGACACTTGAAATTACCAAAATGTTTAATCCGTTTCAATACGATAAATACAATGGCGCGGGCACAGCGGGAACAGCGGGAAACTTCATAATTGTCAACAAGCTCGGAAATAATAATATCGCAATTTATATTTCAATACAAATTTCGCCACAAGCGCGACAAAAACTAGAGCGCAGAATGATTTCGTATTTAAGCGTGACGTATACCAGGTATATACGTACCTACACGTAGCGTATGCTGTTCGGCAGGCAAAATCCGGTTCATATTGTTACACACTGGTAATGCGATATCCAGAGTCACTTGGGAAACGTTATTTTGCACGCAAACCCTATTATAGGTAGGTATAGGGCACTTTGGCAAATAAAATAGCAAATTTTAAATTGGCTACATCACTCAATCGCCGAGATTCGTGGCAAAGCCGTGCCGATTACATTGTTCATCCGTGATAAAATCCAAATCTGGCATTGACTCTTGGACGATAAAGGTAATGTTATATATGACGCGAGATAGCCCCGCGCGAAGGGATTGGGTATGGGGTGGAACGGGAGGCAGCGGACGGGATAGCATGCAGACCTCGGGACGTCGAGACGTCGGGATTACCCCCGCTGGCGGCGTCGCTTCCTCGGGGGCCCCCCGGCGCCGGGTTTAGCGTCGGCTCATGCAGTCCGACTCCGGACTCCATATTGTAAGTCTATTGTGAGCCCCGAGAAGTAATAAAAGTGAAGCAAGCAAAGGCGTGATGGGGCTTAAGTCCTAAACACGCTTGCCAGAGCCGCAGAGATTTACCTGACCGAATTGATGATTCGAAACTGGATTTCGGCGAGAATATTATTCCTCGCTATATATATAGTCAATTTTCTTGTCGCCGCCCGGCTGGAACAGAGCTGGGTAGCCTTCCGCACATCCCTGGTAATATATTTAATGGTTAATGGCTTTTGGGGATACACCATAGATTTGAAATTGATTATCCACTAGCGCCGCCGCAGCAATGCGAGAAATGATCGTAAAGATGCTAGCGGCGTTACTTTCCCGTAAATCTGGGTGAGCTAATGTGATGATTTCCTGGATAAATAACCCTTTGGCGAAGCGGCGACAAAGCCTACGAATTAGCGATAACCCGGCGCCTCCACCATTTACTGCCAATGCTAGAAGTGTAGAAGAGGACTCGCATAGCTTTCTTAGTATAAGCAAGTAAAAGGTACAAGAACAATTTTCTGGATACTGATCCGCTCCGTTATGGAGCCAGCAGGCAGTTCGAACTGTCGACAAAGCAATCGCATCTGAGAGTTGACCGCTTTTATCGGTGATTATCGCTGCCCCCGTCGTTCATTGATGTCCCTAGAATCGTAATATCATCTCCACAAACTGGACTCAATAAATCCCCACTAACTCAGGCCACCCCTGCGAAAGGGGACGCGACCGTCTAACCATCCCAGGAACCACGTGCCAAACGGTATCGGGCTTGATTACAAGCGCGAAGGCAAGAGATAAAGAATTACTGGCAACGGCTAACTGCTCGCTTCAACCTTCGGTTTCAACTTTCGTACGCGGATGGAAACTAGACACACTGGCCCGAACTACAACTTCCGGGGGGCTTCGGGATTACTTTTCTTGCCGTCGCGCTCACCGCTGGAGAAATTGTGCCCTCGTTTGTTAGCCTTCTTGCGTGTATCCGGCGTGCAGGTTATTCAATCAAATCAATATAAACTCTGGAAAATTCGGGAATCAACGGACGTTCCGCGTAACCTTGTTAACAGGGCATTTCGCGTCCTGACTTTCTAAACAAACGCCCGGTGGGTGCGAGACATGGAAGAGGCTCATTGATTATCGCCGCAGAAGATACAAGAAAATGTGCTACTCTTAGTTCCGATCTTGTTTTCTGGTTTGTATTTTATGCCAGAATGTTTTTCTACAAATATTTCAACCTAGTATGCAAATATAAGGTGCACTCATGGAATAACAATGATTAAAATTTGTTTCCAGTACTCCGCACTTTTCCAGTTGTTTTATACGTCACTTAGTTAAGGACGAAGAAATAGAATTTGCATACCAACATTACATGGATTCTTTTGAGGTAGCCAGCTCAAATTATCCCGAGTCCAGAGGCCATTCGTCATTATCCACGACTAAATCAAAAAGTACCACCTACAAAATACATGCACGCTCACTCCAAAACAAAAAACACATCCAACTGATTAGAATGATTGATGCAACTTTTTCTAGCTCGCAAAATTGTATTCGCAGAATAATCACACCTCACCCGCTCTGCATTCCCAATCCTTGTCACTAGGCAATAATAGATATGTCAAATTCGTCCATACGAACACGAACGCCACTCAATACTAATCGTGGATGTGTTATTTAGAGAGAGCATGATGGACGACTGGCTAGTGCGTTACCCATGCCCAGTCCCAATCCCAGTCGCATGTAGCGTCGACTTCAATAGGGTTTAGCCGCCGCATTGGAAATGGCAATGGTGAAACATACATTCTGCATGTAATGTTTAAATGAACGAGCATGGGCAGAGATAAGCGGCGAGCCGCTGCGAATGCACCGAGTCGCATGTGAGAGCACGTCATTGATGAATGGGTCTTGACCGAATAGACCATCGCTTACCTAATCCATCCTGGTCTGACGTGCAGTCACGGAGATCAGTGATTTATAGCTTTGATTAGCCCAGATCGCGAATGCTTTTTATACGTTTAATTGAATAGCTTACGTGCAGGAAAAGTCAAATTGATATGACTGGCCGATTATCAGGGGGTGTGCCAAATTTGTAACAGAGCGTAAAAATTATTGAAATTCTAGGAATGTTTCCTTTGCAATAGGCCTAACCAATAAATCTTGTATTTTTTAAATCTGGCATTTCTATCGGTGATAACTTACAAGGTTCTAATCTCTCCACCCCAGCACGGAAATTGGCAATCAGGACAGAGAGATGTCTGATGGGCTGATTTTTGTCAATTATATTCATCGCTGGCCTGATAGTCTAGAGCTTTCCCAAAATTTAAATTAGCCGATTTCCCAAAAAGATACGTGGATACTGGATATATTCTATACAAGTGATACAAAGTACAAAACTCATGTGTTGGTAGGTACTGTAAAGTGTGAACAAAATAATATGTTTACATCTACTGCTAAGCTTATAGATACATATGCATACACCATTTTGCATCCCATTAATCATTGAAATAAAACTTATTATGGTTAATAAATGAACAAGAACTGGGGA
Source organism: Nemurella pictetii (assembly GCA_921293315.2). Taxonomy (NCBI): domain Eukaryota; kingdom Metazoa; phylum Arthropoda; class Insecta; order Plecoptera; family Nemouridae; genus Nemurella; species Nemurella pictetii. The sequence continues at coordinate 29,108,390 of OV121115.1, forward strand.
TATTTGTTTGTCTCTTCTACAATTGAATTTGTCGAGTGAAAGTGCGCGGAGATTCCGTCGAGAGCGCTCGATGACTGGTGCGATGTAAGCGCTACCTAGCGTAGAGACAGGGAAACGGGGATACTGCAATCTGCTGCAATCGGTCGGTTGTCCCCGACAACATAGACCCTCATCGGTCCTAGATACCGTGATTCCTTGCGAAACTTTACACAATATCCTGGCCCGCCGCTCTGGATCCAGCTGAACCATGAGAAACCCTCGAGGAGAAGAGGGACACAACATTCTACTAATTAGTGTGTGAAATCTCACTCTTTAATAATGATTGGAAATGGAATGTATGATGACTGGCCACCAGCCATTGTTTAATTTCCTGGAGAACACAGCGTCATCGACAGTAAAAGTGTGTGGTATGCTCATGCTATATTTTGTTAGAATAAACTGTGCTTGCCTAAATATGTCCTACGTATTTCCACCGGGTCAACATACAAGAATCTAATAAAACTACTTTTAATAATATTGAAGAGACAATTATCCCAATTTGCCGTCATCATCTGTCTAATGGGAATGGATGGATGAACCATCCTCGCACTTATAATAAATCATAGCAGAGATGCAATCTGGAACTAACTGCTAATTGCTTAGATAACGTTTTCGATGACCGCAGGTATGTGAAATATTGTGTAAATTTTTTTAAATAATATGTTGCCACGGAAAGCGCTAGGATTTTTCGCTAGTACGTTTGTAACGATTTTTATCCTCTCTTCGATATAGATTATAGACCCCCTAGATTTCAAGTATGTGCTTGATGCGTAGCTTGAACCTTAGAAGCCGAAGCAATAAAACCTGACTGCATATCAAAAAAAAATGTACACATTTCACATACCTGCGGTCATCGAAAACGTTATCTATCAAAGCAATTAGCAGTTAGTTCCAGATTGCATCTCTGCTATGATTTATTATAAATGAGAGGATGGTTCATCCATCCATTACCATTAGAACGATGATGAGGTCAAATTGGGATAATTGTATGTAGATTCTTCAGTGTTGACCCGGCGAAAATATGTATAGGACATATGTAGGTAAGCACATTTTTTTCTAATAATGTAAAAAGTAAATCTACCGAAAATACCCATGATCTACGAACCACAATAAATTAAACCAAATTATGTTATAGGAAAAGTAGTTGACTAACCTTTCTGCCAACTATGAGGTTTAAAAATTAAAACCTGCTAATCGCCATTACACCTAACAGAAAGACGGATGTTTGTCCAAGTAACTATGGACTACCACCCATTCCTTGGATGACATCAGAGGAAAATTGGGGAAAACTTTGTGTAAATAGTCAGATAAAGTCATATAAAGGTACGAACCACTGTGTGATCTTCATTCTCCAGAAATAATCGCTGCTCGAAGCGAATGTTTGCACTGTGCACCTATTCACTAACTAATGACGAAAGTTACTGGTATAATACAAAACTTTCTTGAATGTCACACAAGCAACCCTTGGAAGATCCATGCATACGGAGTACTACACACACGCTGCACGGAAGGCTATCACCATCGACTACTCGACAACGTGCCCACCAGCTGACTGACGAATGATGGCATTGGCAGACAACTTACTAACCTAACTTCGGACTAACTAGTTGCTGATCTTCCCACCAACGATGCTACCGCACCGGCTGATATCAAAGTTGTTGATTTTTTTTTTAGTACCAACGGTCATTTTTCAAATTACATTATTTTTTAATAATTTTATTAGATTTACTTTTATCCCAAGGATAAAATAATATACATAATTAGTCCGGTAATTAAAATTAAGCCCAAGTGACTTCTTTTGTAACTCCAATTTTTTTTCATAACATTTTTTGAATTCGTTTCCCTCGAGTTTTTTTTAGCAACTAACTCAGAATGTATTTATTATTTTTTTTCAATTTTTCAATTTTTCAATTTCCATGACTAATACAAGAAGAAAAAATAATGCCATTTCCCGATTTTCTTGTGTTAATTGATACGGTTGACACATTACACAATGTCAGTCACATACAGTTACGGAAAATAAGTGGAAGTGCGTCGTTTACTTAGCACTCACCTAATGCACGAAAAAACGCACAAATATTACCGAAAAAATCAGTAATTTTTATCCAATTTTTTATTTCTGAACCTAGATTGATTTATCCATTGCTAGTTTCCGACATTGGTACAAGTATCATGTATGAGGTGGTCGTGGTGGGGGGAAAGTGGAAACCTTTATTTTGAAATGGGGTTGTTACTTGCTTTGCTCTAAAAATGACCAAAATAGCGAAGTGAAAGATACCGAATAATAATCGCAAACCTTAGCGAAGTTTCTGATAAAACAAATTTAATACCACGTTACGACCACAGATGGACGCGATAAATGCTATTTCAATTTATCAAAACCGCACCCCTAACGACACCTAGAAGTGAAAAGAGGAATTTGGTCCGGACAGCATCCCATCGATCCAAACGCCCATGCGCTGTAAGGACATGGTATGCTAACAACAGACCACTTTGTCTAATAAACACCCCCACGCACACACCAGCGAAATTAAATTTATAACTAGCAGATCTTCGTTTTTAATATCGGCTAGAGGTCGACTTAGGTCTTGGATAACTTGATACTGCGATAAGCTCGCATGAGAGGACGAAATTAGATCGTTATCATTAAGATGATTGGCTCTCGAATTGAAGCACTATAAAGATAATCAACCCTCGTTTTGTTGATATACATGATGTGATACATGAGAGATACAAGCTGATAAACCAATTTCTGACATCGGTTTTAAGATGATGATCACACAAATATTTCCGTTTCAAAATAAGTTAAAAAAATATTTCGACCGTGACAGGACTCGAACCTGCAATCTTCGGATTCGAAGTCCGACGCCTTATCCATTAGGCCACACGGTCCTTGTGAGGGTGAAGGGATGTAAATACACTGGGAAGTCCACCCCTTTCATCCCTGTAGACTTCTTCAACGTGTCTGCAACCGTACGTTCTATATGAACATTCTACAATTTCTACTATCATACGTTGAAAACTGTCGTAAAAGTTATGTAATATTAAAATAAGCTAAATATACCCGTATACTTTAGCCGGCTCAAAAGATTAGTAAAAGACAACCAAATAGTTAATTAATATTAATTGATTTTGACGTGGTAGGTTTTTTTACTGCATGAGGTAATGTATGATATGACTAGACAACTTGTCTTTGAAAAAGATCTGCAATTACGTTGGAAAAATCAAAGATAACAAATTCAACCAGCTTTTCGTACAATCAAAAAAGAGTTTATCCTGTCGCCACGAAACTGGTAATGAATCGGTAACTTATCGTATTTCTCAAAATCATATTATTTCCATCATTCAAAACATAGCTTAGCATAATCCAGGCAGTTTAATCCATGTACCTATTGGTATCACAATTTTTATCAAACAATGCATGGCAGATTTTCATCAACATGAAGTCGATTTAGTGCAGGAGCCGCACCTTTAGATCTGCTGCCCTTTAGATACTAAAAAAAACGGACCTCTCGGCCCTCCTATCCGTAGTCTCCGACTTCGCGAATTTCGTGCATTCTTATTGCGTAGACTTTTATTGATCTGAGCAGCAGAATCCAACCCTGACATTGCACACACACACAGGCGCGCGAAGTGTGAGAGCAAGGCCTTGCTTGCATCCCAAAATACGAAGCTGCGACCTACAGTCTACAGTCTAGTCAATGCCAGATCACTTTGGTATAATTATCTTATCAAGACTTGAGCTACCGCAACGCTTCGATGTTAGCCAATGACGACCGAGCAAGAGAAGCGAAGCAATGAAGCATGGCTACAAACAACAAGCAAGCTGACTTCAGTTTGACAGAACGAGTCGGGATCGCTGCGTGGAGGGAAAGGCAATCGCTGGCATGTGGCACAGTTACCGTCGGCTGGCCCTAGCGGTCCTTGTCGCGCTGGTTCAATTGTCGACGGCTGAAGAGATTGATTTGCCGGAATTGGGGAGAATTGAAGGGACCACTAGTCAGTCGTACTGGACGAACAGGACGATTTATCAGTACCATCGAATTCCGTTCGCTCAGCCGCCAATGGGAACACTCAGATTCAAAGTAAGTACTGTCATTTTTATTTGATTTGGATGATTTTTTAAAAATTGTGATGTAGTTTCAGCACATGTTTTTTTTTTTAACTCTTTATAAATTGACATTGAAAATAATAGGGAATTTTTCTTTGGTTAATTCACAGAGGCCGGTGAAATGGGAAACCCCTTGGACAGAGACGAGAAAATGCACCTATTTTGGGCCAATGTGCCCCCAAAATGACGAGACGCAAGCAAAAGTTGACGCTGATCAACACGAAGATTGCCTCCATCTGAATGTGTACACGAACAAAGTATGCTAATTAATTACCTACATATGCAAATAATGGAAGCGGTCATGTTCAAAGTTCGTATTACGTACGTGTCTTGACAAAAACAATTACATTGTCACTGTACAGCTCCGGGGACGCTCATGGTAATCGCTTTTGAGCGTCATTTTGAGTGATACCGATTACAAATTATTTGAGAACGAAGAGGCGAAAAAAGTTCAAAATGTAAAAATTGGTATGAAAGAAAACAATTTGGTCAATTTTCTTCAAACTCTCACAATGACTTATGCTTATGATATTTGAGGTGCATCGCCAAAACTGTTTTAGAGGGAAAAATCTGCAAAAATGCTAAAAAAAAAGCCCCATTAAATTGCCGTTTTTAGCGCAGCATCATCAGCGTAAAGTATCTTTACAGCAGTGATTGCGAAGGTAAAGCGATGATCCGAGCTCCGTATCCTAGCAACATGCCGTGTCAAAACTTGAGGTTATAGAAATTTACACTCATCATTGTTTCTGACATTCAAATGAAGAATTTTGAATGATTAATTATTTGCTATTGCGCTGCGATAGTTTAACAACCAGTAAATAAGTAATTAATTAATGGTAAAATGAGCAGGCAATTATGTTGTTTACTTTTCCTCTGCCTCCTTGAACCAATGAATTTGAAATACTTAAAAATAATATCTAGAACAGAACCTGTCAAATTATACATTAGGTCTTCATATACAATAGAATTTTGACTGAAATCGGTTGGAAATGGTATCTCTACTACCGCATTTATAATTAAACAGCTGCGCTAAGTAGTAGTAGGCCGTAGGCCCTAATACAGAAACTGGTAACGATAACAAGGTGTATAGTGATTGGACGAGGAAATATTTCTCAGAGCGGCTTATTTCGCATTAAGGGCGTAAGCTTGAGTAAGCATATATATTGTTTACCAACACACTTACCTACACTTTGTTTGTGCAATGCGCTTATGTTTGCGCTATGCACATATGTTTGCGCTATGTGCATATGTTTGCGCTATGTGCATATGTTTGCGCTATGCGCATATGCCTGTGCCCTATGGGCACCAAGGTTGAGCGAAGCTCGAGCTTGTTAGTAAAGAGCCTATCATTAAACGATAAAAAATTGTATGCAGTCTTGAGGGATGACATGTAGCTAGGGAATTTCCGTCAAATTTCATAATCGAAAGTATGGAGAAACGTTTGTTCAAAAACTGAAAATTTTATTTGCTTGACCGATTTTCTGACCGAAGAGCGCAAGCAAAAACACAAACAAAAAAACATTCAATATTTCCATATCAGTGGGACGAATTGAGAATCGCACTCGCTTCGCTCGCTACGCTCATCGGTTATGTCTAATGAAGTAGATAAGAGTAGGAATTGTCATTAGGTTTGTGTACAAAGGGCGTAAGGTACCTACCGACATGATGTTATTATTGATGTTGTTCTCAATTGACATCACAATTATGTAATCATAATGCCTCAATTTGCTGATAAAAAAAATAGAGAGACTTAGCACTATAATTAACCTTTGGAATACTCGAATAGAAGATCGAATTATACTATCTCTAGTTACTTATTATCTATTCTACTACATTTTTTATTTCATTATCTAAATATTTATAAAAATTTTGAATAAAATTCATGTCATTGGTGTCGAATTACGTAGAATGACCCTCAATCTCGGAAAATAAAAATCAAAACTCCAACCCACCGATTCATATCAACGTCGAGTATTAATTTCAGTTCTTCAAGATCATGGATGGATGTCTCCGCATTCTGTCAAAAAGGAAATGCAGAAAATACATTTTGATTCCAGATCGGCGGGGGAGGGGTGGGACAAGGGCTCCCAGTGATGTTCTACGTTCACGGCGGATCATTTCGTATCGGATCTTCGAGGAATTTGCCACCAACCTATCTCCTGGAGCATGACGTCATCCTCGTGACAACACAATACAGACTGGGACCGTTGGGTGAGTAGGAATTTTGCATTTAATATTAAACACTATCACAACATCAATTAGTGTAGGTACCTCTCATAATTTATTTTTGGACTTTGCACGTAATTAGTCATCTTCGCTGACAGTATAAGAATGTTGATCATCATTGTGTTTTATAACTATTTTTAACTAGCACGAACCTCTACGAAAAAAATGAGATTAAGTGGTCAAAGAAAGAACCAAATCTATATTCATGCAATTTAATTTTTTGATTGTAATAATGTAAATCCGGTGTCTAGGATTTCTTTCCTTGAACACTGAGGAGATCCCTGGAAACCAGGGCTTGTGGGACATTGTGCTTGCCCTGGAATGGGTCAGGGACAACATCGAACACTTCGGAGGCGACCCTTCAAGGGTTACTCTCTTCGGCCACAGCGCAGGGGGTGCAGCGGTCACCCTCATGCTCTTCAGCCCTTTTGTTGAACAAGGTACCGACATTTTAACTTGATTTGTGTATTAATTTGCAATCAAACGTGGCCATCCCTCTAAAGTTTGGATGTCTATTCTACACCAACTATGAGCTACAAAATATGGTGTGAGGACTCGGGATAAACACGAGCATCGAAGAATCGAAAATATATTTTAGTGCTATAAAAACACATACATTTTCTCAATATTTTAGGGAAAGGAACGCAAATTTGAGGTGTAAGCAGCCTATGTCCTAAATGCCATATAATATCTTCTATTGCTTTCTAAATTAAAAATAAATATCCCCATCATAAGACTCACTTCTATTAATACAATTGAAATATGTTTTAGCTGCTTCGTCTCGGAGTATGTTGTGCGTTCATTTTGGTTCTCATGTTTCCGATACATGCTGTTCCTGAGTCTCGAATACAAACCTACTATATACAAACGATGCAACGATTTTACTATGCAGCCATCCGTCTAAACCTAGCTGCGAAAGATTGACTCTGCATATTCGGCAAGCAACGTCCGATGGCTCAATTGCCCACTTACCAAGGCTCGGTGTTGTCAAATAGGGTTGATCCAGCGGATTATCGGTCAGAGCGGGTCAGCGCTTGGCACTTGGGTCACCGACAACGAGCCTGTTCTCCACGCGAAGATGATCGCAAACATAACCCGGTGCACGAACACCGACGACACCGACAGCGCCTCGCTTGCCGCTTGTCTTCAGGATATACCGGTCGAAGAGATCATCCACGCTCACACTCAATTCCTCGTGAGTAATTGTCGTGCATACTGTAGCTACGTTTTCATGAGGCCAACACACATGGATTCTGCAACTTTTTACCTGATGCAATATATGGAGAGCACATAAAATGGTATTTAAATAGAGCTTTTCCGATTTTTCCGAACGGAGGCAGAGCACTTTCTCGAATACGTTTTTTCAGCATTTAAAGTGGCTTCCTCAGCTATGTTTGGCTTCTAAACACCACAGATTTCGTCCGGGCCTTGCATTAATGCAGACACATATATTTCAGCCAAAATTTAGCCTTAATTTTCATAGTTTACCATTAAGTTTTTTTTACGTTAACTTGACGAATATTAACTTAAATTTTTAAAAAATTCGAAAAACAAAAATTCATCAATGAAGAGGATACGGAGCTGTCTGCGATGTTTCCTCCGCGCGCTCAATTCTATTACATTTCATATACTTTCCGAAATAGTATGCCAATGCTCTGTCTGCTCTCTCTGGTTTTAGGTAAATGATTTGGAGAGTGGTGGTCGAGCGGTGGGTGGCAATCATATTGTGTTCGGCGAAAACGGAAACATGAGTTTCTTCCCCAAAGATCCGGCTGTTCTATTCGCGGAGGGCAACTACACCCGTCTACCTTTGATGACAGGGGTCACGAAACACGAGGGATCCTGGTTTGTTGGAAGTACGTTTATGAAGTATACTTTGAAAGCAAGCAGGTAAATTCTTATAAATTTGCTAAATTTTATCTAGGACCTTATGACATTGCGGATGTTTACAAGAAGAATGAAATAATATTTCTGTGTATGTTTCTGGTCTAACGTAGATTTTAGCTGGTATAGTTCCAGCATATCAAACTTTCCATAGGAAAATGAGTATCGATACACTTATCTATTACTATGAATTAGGGTGTTTGGCTGCACAAGTTAAACGACGGCTTAGGTTAAGCAGGCTCAGTTAAACGATTTCATCTGCTGAGCGATCCAAATAATGGCGCTGGAAGCAATGAGCACGATTTATTTTAGATTATTTAATTCTACAATTAATTATTTCATAATCTTTTGGAGTAACTCGACAGAACACGACGCTATTTTTAAGCTATAATGCCCGATAGGACGCCATGTAAACAATTTATTACAGAATTAATAAATTTTAACAATGACATGTATTTTATATACAAGTTACTTGCTTTAATAAGGGAAAATTTCGAAGAATTTACAACGAAAAGTGAGATTCACTCCCACGCAACCGGACAACGACATGAACTGTATAAATACATGCAACCAATGGTCAGGGGCCAGAAATCTGTTAATCTTATTGGCAAACAATTATATATGCATGCACTTTCAAGTGAATTAAAAAGTCGAACCTATTGTAATTTTAAATCTAAAATCAGCTGTATTTTAATTAGGCATGCATGCCATGGTATACGAGAATTCAAAGAATCAAAGCATGTCAAGCATATTATCTAGGTAGGTATGAAGAATGAAAATTTTATGTATTGACTGTTTTAATATTTCTATTTATACTATTGTTACAATAATTTTATTGTTAAAATAAAAAGATTAAAAGATTATTAAAAGGTTATCATAGGCTTCACTCATTAGAAGGTCAAGGTGTTTCACAATATTTGTCGCATATATTTAATACGCTCTCCGATGGCCTCATGTTAACAATTGTGTCACAGTGCACATGCAAGATAAAATGCATTTATAATCTATATGAGTTATCCGCTTGTTTTCAAGATATCTACGATCTCTTCCTTGTGCCGCACAACTTCACGGGGTCGTCTCCAGAAGCCGAGGACTTTATGTCGAGGGACATGACTAAGTTCGCATTGCGCTACTCGGGTGAGTTTCTCTTCAAGCGATCCAGCCACAACTAGCTTGAAGCTACTGAAAAGCTAATGCAGAATGAACATATTGAGAGACAAGCTTGGAGCAAAGACCAAAAATGTGTGATTGATTTGCGTAACGAGCTAGGCGAGTGAAGCCTATCTTCAATTCGACCCCCTGCTGCAAAAATCATCAATTTTTTTTGTGTGTTCGCGCTCTACCGACAAAACGCCTAAACTGAGTTCGATGAAACCAATGAAACTTTACAAGAACCTTTGAAATCTATAAATTTAAATCTGCCACGTTCTTTGAAGAAAATAAATCAATAAGTTTTATTTTGTTGGATATGTAATAAGTAATCATTTTTTAATCTAATTCCTATTCACCGATTCTAAATTTATTACTCTCCCAATTAAAGACAACCCGAACAATGCAGCTTCATGTTGTGAACATGGCCCCATGTCCGCAGGTATCGAGGACCGCACCGGTTTCGCACCTAGTTTCCTGCAAGACGCCTACTTCACAGACGATGTGCTGGGTAACTTCACGGCTATGATACCAGGCCTCACTGACGTAAGATCTTAGTAGTTTCTTTCCAGCAGATTGAGTTTTTACTCTGATTGCTTACAGGGCGAAACAGAATTGGAAGATAATAATACAATAATGTTATGTGTAGAAGGTCACATCTGTTTTTTTAAGTTGACTATCGATCTGATCGAAGAACGTGAAGTTAAAGTATTTTCTCTTCCAGATTATGGGGGTGGCGCTTCTCAAAGCATCAACATTCACACTGGCCAGCGCGCTGAGTCGAAAAGCCGAATGCTATTTGTATTCGTTCAACTTCTTTGGAAGTTTCACCACGTTTCCTGATTATCCTTTCACTGGCGGCAAGTAACTTGCAGATTGTAGCTCATGTTAATACGAGACTTGTGTGCATTGGTGTGTGCTCATCACGGACTGGATTCCCTTCCAGGAGTGGCGCATTCGGACGAACTCTTCTACTTGTTCGCTAAAACGACGGGATTGAACGCAAGAGAAGTTGAAATGGCGAGGATCATGACTCGCCTTTGGACCACCTATGCGACTAACGGGTAGGGCGGTGTTCAGGATCTATGGAAATTACTTTTTAAGGCACAAAGCATTTTTAAACATGTGCCCATAATCAAAGTTGTCTTATGGGAATGGTTTGAAAACGAAAAATGTCTAATAAGTACACTAACCATATTGAGCAATGAAAGAGGAACAATTTTCTATTTGGTTCAGTGGCGAGTCCCCTAAATTTTCAGTGTTCACTGTCTGTTAGTATTATTAACACAAAATCTTGGCAGCTGTTTGGCTGTGGCCTTGGAAACCAGTAACCAGAATGTTAACGGACAACTGAAAATATGGCATTTCAAAGTTCAAATATAAATTAGCTGCATTTCATTAACCATCGCCAATACAAAAAATAAAAGAATGCCCATTTCTGCTGGTAGATTAAAAAAAAAGGACATGGATGGCCAAGCTCAATACACCTAGCAATATTCTTTATGCCCGAATATTTAGAACCGTTTTTACAAGTTTAATTTGATGATATTTTCCAGGGTGCCGATGGCAGAGGGGGTGGTGGAATGGCCCAAGTTTACGACCCCCTATGGACCCTATCTTCGGATCGAATTGCAGCCCAGTGTCCACAAAAACTTCGTGCGAGATGAATACAAGGTCGCAGTTCAAGAAGGAATGACTGAATACTTCGCTGAATCGTCTGCCGCTGCATTTCAAGTCTCTTTGGTCACATCAGTCGTCGCGCTTGCTATTCTACTTCTCTAGTATTTTGGTTAAAGTTAAGATTGTTGACTATAAATTAAATTATCAATAAATTGTTACCTGAAATATTATAAAACAAAATATATAACATGTGTACATAACTTTACTATAAATCAATTATTACCTTTCATGGCTTGGTAAACAGTCGCTAGGCAAATAATATCATTTAGAAAAACTCGCAATTTCCACTTATGTTATTTCCAACCACTATTAAAGATTCATACATATTTAAGAATCAAAATATTGCAATGATCTGCTCGTGTTCCAACATAATTTGCCACTTTAGTTAGACTAACATACTTCACCCATAATTGCTTATTTGATGAAAGTTTCTTATCAAGATTTTATTTGTAGATGTTAATGTTTATCCTAAAATTGAGTACCTACTATAAGCGTCAATCGCAATCAATACAAAAGCTCTCACAGTGTCAAGTCCTTTGCTAATCTAAAGTAAAACTATCACTGATTAGAATGGCAATTATGTGATACAATTCACGGATCCAATAAATTGTCTGATCAAGGGGCTGTAAAATCAGTCTGTTTTGAGATGGAAGGCAAGAACATTAGGATGGTCAGCTTCACGAACCAATCACTCTTGCTAGTTCTAGTTATCATTGGATTAGCGCAAAGTGCAGAAATTGACTGGCCTGGTTTTGGGAAGATTGAGGGCACCACCATAGAGTCCCGGTGGACCAACAAGTTAATTTATCAATACCAGGGAATCCCGTTTGCCAAACCTCCAGTGGGCCCCCTACGGTTTAAGGTAAGAACTTATACCTTATACCTTTTAGGGCTTACCTAAGGGCTTGGAGAAATTAACATTAACATTAACACAACCTTAACATTAACATTAACCTAAGTACAAGTTACTCTATTGGTTCGTTAATAGCATCATCATGCGTCAAGTTGCCTTTGCATAATGAAAGCATGAATTATTTTAAATTGAAATTCCATGTATTCTGTAGAGCATTTTTTTTCTAAGCTATACTGAAAAGTTGGCCTCTCTGGCGCAGAAGTATTCGTAATAAGTATTAAAAATATCTCGTAGGGAATTGAAATCTGAGCTCCATTTTAAGCAGCTAGTTTTTTTTTAAATTTCAAATCTTCCGAAACTTCTGTAAAAAAAAATAACAGTCCATTATAGACACGGCAAGCAAAAACCATCAAAATTTTCCTTTAAAAGTTATTTTTTTCCTATATTCTCCAGCGACCCGAGAAATACACGGAGACTTGGGATGAAGTCCGCAACTTCACTGAGTTCGGTCCAATTTGTCCCCAAGGCTTGAATCTGACGATTAACATACCCACCGAACTGAGGGCTGCTGTACAGGATGAAGACTGTCTCACACTAAACGTCTACACGACCAAGGTATACACATTTCAACCATTTAGCGCCCTATGGCCACATCAAACATGTCGTTAACAGTCCTGTATCGTTTTCTTAGACCGAAGGAGGCGGAAACTTGACCGGACTGCCGGTGATGGTCTACATCCACGGTGGGCAGTTCCGGGGGGGTTCTGCTCGGAATTACGGGCCGGACTATTTGCTAGACAAGGCAGACATGGTACTTGTCGTTCCGCAATACCGACTTGGCCCTCTAGGTAACTTGTTAAACGTGAAATTTGCACGTGTTTCTGCTTCATGTTGTCTACCTGACAAATTTTGTGTTATCACTCAAAGGAATAAGGAATGGCTTATAAATAACAGTGACCACCATGCGCTGAAGTTGACAATCAAAAGTATCGAAATTTCCAGTCAAGCTCAGGCATTGATGAACTTGAATTGATATTAAGTGGGTCACCCTGTAACCTCGTCACCTTTTCACCCTGTCACAAGTCACCCTGTTCCCTCCACCATGAACCCTGCATCCTTTCAATCACCCTGACGATGACAACGTGCCCAAGGGTGAAACGTCTGTCGCCCAGGTTCCTATTTAGGGTCCAAAAGCCAATCAAACCAGAGTAAATTCTCACGTACTTCTTTGATTAGCTACTAAAAATGACGCTATGTAACCACCTCTTCGTGCATTCTGTTAAAACGTGGTGGTTAATAATTGCAGGCTTCTTGTCGCTGAAGACCGAAGAAGTCCCTGGCAATCAGGGAATGCTGGACATGGTAATGGCCCTCGAGTGGGTCAGGGACAACATCCAGTATTTCGGAGGCGATCCGGACCAAATCACCCTCTTCGGCCAGAGCGCTGGTGCGGCGGCGGTCACTCTACTGCTCTTCACGCCTCTCATCGAAGAAGGTCACATTATTGAACGATATCATTACTCAAATCAGATTAATTGACCTATGTGTATTTCATTTCTCACTTGAATTTGCTGTCACCAGATCAACTGATTGATTGGTTCAAAATATTTGCTTATATAAGCCTCTATTAATCAAATTACCCATCAAACATGATTTTATCGGACCCAAAGAACCTTTAAATTAGTACCTGAGAGTTTAAAATAGTATTTCAAATTGGCTACAAGCATGTAAACAATTTTTGTTAACAAGTCAAAACAAATATCAGATTAAAGGTTATCGTATCGTATTATCCTCGATCAATTTTCAAATCGGTCGATCCCTTATCGCATCTTTTGCAATCAATTATTTCAGATTCTATGTCTTATCAAGAGTTTAGTAAAATTCAAAACATTCTCAAGAGTCGAGGCCATATCAAGGTTGGCCTAAAGCTTTTGTAGGTAATTAAAATTGATAGAAGTTAAAAAATATAGATCGCAATTTTATTCATCTTTCTTCGCTCAAGACCAAACCATGAATTTGTTTGCAAACTTCGATTTTGAATTCCATTTAATTTGCTTATACCTTCAGAAATATAGCAAACTTCGTTCTATTGCCACCGTCGTATCTTGAAAGTCGTTTTGAAAATATGACTTCCATGGAAGGTAGGCTGACCTTTTACCAACATTGAGTGATGCTGACGACCTTGTACCAGCATTTCATGATGCTGATTCTAACATTAACTTGCATGCTGCAACACACAACATTGCATGATACTGACATCAAATTGTCAGACTCTTCTTGTGATGGAATTGGAGTGTAGTGGCACTTGCTTCCCAGCGAGAGCACGTAAGCGCCGGTTCGAAAAGGTTTACCTCGAGTTGCAAATGCAATCATCAGCAATAATTTACAGTTACTTTCCAGAACAGTATCGATGAGCTGACAAGACTCGCGACAATAAGATGCTGACCCTCACCCATCTCTTCCCGCAGGTCTGATCAAGGGCGTGATCGCACAGAGCGGCTCGGCGCTGGGCACCTGGGTGCCTGACCCCGACCCGGTCCCCAACACGAAGACTATAGCAGCGTTTGCCCTCTGCGGAAACGTCAACCTGGACGCCCTGGCCGATTGCCTCCGCTCGAGGAGCGCACAGACTATCCTCAACGCACACGCCGCCTTCTTGGTAAGAGTTTTCTTTTGAAGCCAATCAGCATGAACACTGATTGCCAAAAGAAGTCGGAGAGTTTTTTTGCTAAGATTGCAAAATTAAATTTAGCACAGATCAAACGATAAACCCGATTGAGATGAAAGTTTTAGAATACCCCTGAAATGTTTTAATTGAGACCCTCTACTATTTTTTAGCAACTTTTCTAAAAATATGCAGCTTTTACGAAAATTTTCAGGCTTTTCAAATCACGTTTCTTACACTAGAGCCTAAACTATTCACTCTCAATTTTCTAAACTCCCAGATATATAAACTTTTAGCCCTCGTGTTATGCCGTTCGTGTGAATGTTTGTTGTTGCGATTAATTCTTTATTGTTAATGATATTTGCATGTTTGCTTTTTAGCGTTTTGGCGTACGGTTTATTTATTTATTTTAGACATCAAATTCTCAATGATTGTTGCAATGAGCATCGTTCAAATTATATTAATATAAAAAGCGCTTTTATAGAAAAGACTTCACGAAGCCCGAGCTTAAGAAAATATGATCGTGGTATGAATGATATGAATGGTAAAAGCAAGACTATTTCTATATTTCTGACGAGCGGGAAGCATAGCTTATAGTAAAACTTCAAGAAAAAGTCATCATAATTGACACTAAAATCTACCTTCGGCTTCAACTCTTCTATCTTTCTTTGAAATCAGCTAACCAATTAGGCTGTCTTATTCCTTACATGTTTGTGGGTTTTATCTTCATCAAAAATATCTTCCATTCAATCGCGTGCGAGTTTCAAGTGGACAGATATATTTTTTATAAGATAAGATAGTTGTTATTGTTGTTTTAAATCATGATCATCAATTGAGTGAATTCCTGCATCTTCGCAGGGACTTGATGGTGCAACCGGTGGCAGATTCGTGGGAGGAAACCACATCGTGTTCGATGAGGCTGGGGACAAAAGTTTCCTACCCAAAGACCCATCCGTCCTTTTCGAGAGGGGAAATTTCAAGAAAGTCCCCTTCATGGCTGGAGTCAATAAGCACGAAGGATCTGACTTCATTGCGCGTAAGATTTGTCATGAAACGTTTCAAACGGTAATAAAAACCAAGAATTAATCCTTGTAATAGTATTGTTTATCTCTCTGCAGTCATGTATGATATTCTCATCAATCCGCTGAATCTTGACGAGGACTCGGAACGATCACGATTTATAATGTCGAATTGGATTACAAAAATGACATTAGCATACGGAGGTTCGTGATACCGATCATGCTGCCATTTTTTCAATAACATTGTGCATTGATTGTGTGATTATTTGCTTGTTTGAATAAATTGATTAAATTTATGATTTCTTTTGCAGGCATCCAAGATCGCACAGGCTTTGTCACTGGATTCACGCAAGACAAGTATTTCGATGAGAGTCAGCTCGGAAATTTCACAGCGATGGCCCCTGGCCTTATTGATGTAAATGAAATACTTTAACTTTGTAGTGATGATAACAATCGCTCGTCATATTTTTTATCTAACAAAATGCTATTGTATCAGATTCTGGGTGTCTCTCTGCTGAAGGCTTGTACCTTCACGATGGCGAAGGAAATGAGTCGCTTTACGGATACGTATCTATACTCCTTCAACTACTTTGGACAGTACACGACCTTTTCGAACCAGGATCAGTATCCATTCGGTGGAGGTAACTTGGCCCTGCAATTTATTGATAAACGTGAAGTCACTATATACATTAAGCACATTGTAGCGGTTAATGCTACGAACATAAACTTTATTTAGGAAAAACCAACGTTTCGCTAGGCCTCTGCCATGCGCATATATATATATATATATATATATATATATATATATATATAAATATATAAATATTATAATCGAGCGTAGGTGTAGAGAGATTCAGGAAATGTTAGTGTAAGTAGGCCCTTATAGAACAATTTAAATCTATTTCAAAATGATTATTGATTATTGACAAATCTCACCGAGGATTGACTCTGAACAGCACACTCGGAATGATAGATAAAGTTAGATTTATTAACTTTGCAATCTAAAATATCTTACATTAACACAAATTATAATCCCAATTAGGAATCTCTCATTCGGACGAGCTGTTCTACTTGTTCCCAATGAACCGAGTACTGAACGAAAGGGACGACGCTGTAGCACAGAGGATGTCGGAGTTCTGGACCAGTTTCGCCATCACAAAGTCAGTTGAAATTGATAATATGCAACAACAAAGATTTCGGCGTGCCGATCGTTTACAAAAATGAGTTACAAAAAAAAATGATTTTTTGTGCTAACTTTAGTGCGCTCTGTTTGTCTCAGGGCACCGGTGGCGACTGGCATGATAAATTGGCCGAAAATGTCAACCACCAAAGGTCCCTACATGAAGGTTGAACCGATCTGGAAGATGAAAGATAACTTTATGGAGGAGTACATGATTGCTGCGAATGAAGGAATGACGGAACCAAAAGAATCTTCTGCGGCTGTCAGCCAACTGTCAATTTTGGCAATCGCGTTGGCTTTTTTGATAAACATGCTTTATTCAGCTAAGCATTTATGTTAACATTCATATTTTTTTATATTTTATTCGTAGTTCTATTTTGTTTAAATTAAAATTCGTTAGTTGAACTGCTTGCACTCAGCCAATCTTAGTAGAAATCCCGAGAACCTATTCAAAGATTTTTTAATTTTCTAAAAAAAATTGAAATTTGAAAGTACCTACTACCTACCTATCCTTTAATCATTCTCATCGGTAACCATTCTGTTTATATATTCATATAAAATCGTCCAATAATACAAACGGAAATGTACATTAAAATTTTATCCAGAAAAAAAACAACACAATAAATAAGTGTGAATTTAATCCTAAATGCAAATACTCGTTGCATGAAAGGTAGACAATGATAATTAGAAACGGAATATCAATTCGAAAATTGTCATCTGTACCAGGATTCGAATCCGAATCCGGGGGAATCCGGGGCACTGCACTTATCTTATCATTTCTTGGTGCCAAGTTGGTGCCATGCCGATAAAAGCAGCTTCCCTTCGATCAAACGTTGCCAGTGCTGCTCAATGCGGATGTTTAACGAACCAAGTCTTAGCTGCTTGTAGCTAGATGGCGGTAATACCCACAGAGTTTCATTCGAATAATGGCGGAAATATTAGCAGCCCTATGCTCGTGACGAACTTCTTGTACCGACTCTCAGACCGTTTCATAAATTCAGACTGAGACAAAATGTAGACCAGAGTTCGAATGATCGCAAAAAAGAGCCGTCAAATCCATTGGTACTGTGAGTTAAATCTAAGATTTTAAAAATATTGATTCCCACGGGCCACGAAGAAATTTAAGCATTTTGGGTTTGGATTTCAGGGCATTTATTCATCCGGAAAATCACGAGGGGGTCCTCAGCCTCTATAATCTCTTCACACGAATTTCTGCATAATTATGACATATTAATAGTCATGACACCGACGACAGTTACTCAGCGTGCTGCTTAGTGAGGTGACTTAATTGCTAATTTGTATATTATAGCGCCACATTTGTGTAGTTTGCCCTGCCACGATTGGCCCTCGTTATGCTCGCACCGAAGACCCCTACATCCCCCCGACACCCTCTAGCCGATTATCGCCCTTTTAACGCCCCGAAGAACTGCGGTGGATTTCATGCACTGTTTAGCCATGCTAATTAGGTGCTGAGTAAACTCTCCGTTAGCCAAACTCGATGTCAGGAGTTGAGTGTGTGTTAGTGAGTATACTCTGAGGTAGGTGTAGCTCAAGAGTATCTTGACAATTTTATGAGACCAACCCGTAGAAGATATTATATGACTCAAATTTTCGTTCATTCAGTTAGAATTTGATTAGTTGATAGTTGATTAGTTTGATCTTCTGGAATTTGACTTCTCTTAACAGTAGAAGGTAAGAATTAGACATCAAGGCATTACTCTCATTAAATAAAAGCTAAGTTCGCTCTCTTTGCCATGAAAAAACATAATATAATATCTTGGGCAGATTTCCCCATCATTCCACCAAAGATAATTTAGATGGAATAATTTGGAACAACAAAAATTGATTTATTCTCCCCACTTGAGCTAAAGATGAAATTGTGAGTGCGTTTATTTTAAATATGAGCTTTTTAACCGCCGAATAAGTTCCACCATATTATAGATCCAAGGATATCACCATAGAATAAAGACTTTGATATTACTATCCTGACATATACTCAAATGTCATCAACAATTTTGCCTCCTATTTTAATCGGGTACTCGTCCCACATTTTCAACGAGCGTCTGAACCACATTGTTAATAACCGTGTTCGGTTCTTGAGAAATAAAGCCCAATACACATCCCAGTGATTTATGTAAATACATTTGCGGATCTTCTTCTCGATTCCTGATCGTCATCCTACTCATTATTCCGACGTATTGATGGGGGTTTGCGAGCCATTGTCACAGGAGGAAGTTGGGGGAGAGGTGGTGTCATCGAGACCTGATTACCATCCCTTACACGTCAAATGCATCATACTATGTCACTCAAGGCAATCATACGCGAAGTCGCATTCATCCCAGCAGCAGCAGCACCACCGCTAGCACCGGCAGGTCTTTGTTATTGCAGATCCCCATTAGAATAGCACGGCTCCCTCATCCCTGGAAAAAAAAACCACCCTAGACGACAAGCCGCCCTGTCGAACGTTTCTACCGCCAGAGGTTCAACATTCTTAATAAGGAAGTCGCTCTTCACCGCTTCTTTTCAGAGGAACATGCATCGAAGAGATTGAAGTAGGGCGTTGGGGAGAGGGATTATTTTTGTTGAATTCACCTGCATTGGCGGGGTTTTGACTTATAGTTATAGTCAGATAGGATTTGGCGTGAATTTTGCTGCAAGATAATAATATCAGTGTATCGCTCAGACTCATCAAATAATTAGCGTTGCTCTTCGAGACGAAATCTTGGTGATGACACGAATTTTACCGTGATTATCTCATTGAGAGTTACTTCTAGGTTTTGGACAAAGGTGTGGAACAGATGCTGGTTTGTGTGGAAGTTGTTGCTCCTCGGTTCTGAGAAGAAATTTTAACAATAAGTTCACATTGCCAATTATATAAAAACATGGTTATCAATTGTAAAAATCCAACAACAGGAAACACAACCAAATAAATAGAAAACCGATTAAATACCCTAGATGAATATTGAATAACAAGTTTTCACACGAGCTGTCTATGAACCATGGCACTCGAATGTAAGAGCAAAGTAACATTATAAATAATATATTATTATGCTAAAAGTGAACGAAAAAAAGACCTAACAAACACAAATGGCTGTCAATGAATACATTTTTTATTATTACATCCGAGGCGTACAAAAGCAGGAATAAAACAATACCAACAATGCTGTACTCATCACATTATGCTCACCTCAATGCGGCAATATCCGGCACAAGAATGTTATTTCAATGTCCACCCGCTTTTGTGAAGGCGATATTTATTTATTTGTCCCCATATTATAGTCGCATTGAGCAGCGCTGAATATGAAAGCATTGTCAGCAAAAAGTATTTCAACTGGTGTGAAGGGACGTCGAATTTCACGTAGGCGTAAATACTCGCGAAAAACCACATAATAATAGCGAGCAGTATAGGTACTTCAGCTCCAGTGTAAAGGAGTAGATGTCTATTTTATTTGATTGTGAAATAATAAACAAAATGTCACGTTGAAATTTCGTATCTGAATACGGTCTACACATGGAATAGGCATAAAGGTCTATACTTTACACATTTCTGTCCAACTAATAATTGGAATTTGCACCGCAAAATATCACTTCATGTGAAAACAAAAAAAAATGATATAATAGAAAATATCCATCAAATAAAAACATTCCAAAACAACGAAAATATAGCGTGAAATATAAAATCATATTCGCACAAGCATATTATATAGGTATAGGAACTTTTTCAATTTCTATTAAATGTGAGTTGTGATGCATTTTAATTGTATTTACGATATTAAAGTGCTCAAATACGAGAGGTCTTGATTACCTTTCGATCCCGGCTTGACTTGGCTAGGATAAGCATCGTTTATATCACTCGTGGCCATGATAGAATGTCCGCTATACACAGACGCCCCCGAAGCCGACGCTGCCGATACCGACGCCGACGCTGACGCCGACGCCGACGGATACAACACGCTGTGCATTACGGACGACTTACCGAAACTCGAGTACGTCGGAATAGGCGCCAACTCATTACCATAGTGCATCACGTGCGCCGGCAAATAGGGCCTCATCTTCTCCAGCGACGGCGGCGTCATGTACGACGACGGCGACGGCAGGTACTGACTGCCGACGGCAGTCGCCGCCGCCGCGTACAACCCCCTGGAGAACGCCTCCATGGGGTCGACGTACGAGTACGACGGACACACGTACCCCGTCGGACGAGCGCCGACAGGCCGAGGCGTCGTCAGCATCTTCGACTTTCTCCGTGGACGGTACTTGTAGTCGGGATGTTCTTCCATGTGCTTCACCCTCAGCCTCTTCGCCTCGTCGATGAACGGCCGCTTGTCCATCTCGCTGAGCAGCTTCCACTCGGCGCCGAGGCGTTTGGATATCTCCGAGTTGTGCATCTTCGGGTTGTCTTGCGCCATCTTGCGTCGCTAGATCCTGGACCACACCATGAAGGCGTTCATCGGCCGCTTGATGTGGACAGCCGTAGTCACTGGACGGACGTCGGTCGAGCCAGCGTATTCCATGGCTAGCACAACACTGAAGTAATCATTGGTGATTGTTGCCACAACTATAGCGATCTTCAGTGTGTGACATCACGTGACTGGCTATTAGTACATCACATAGAAAAGTATTGCATTTCTATGAGTTCTATTGAAGGCAGTAAATGCCAATGTATTTACTCTAACATTGTATGAGGGCTGCAATGTGGTTGGTTAAAATGTTAGGTAATGTTTTTTTTTTTTATCTGATGCCACAGACTTATGGATGGAAGCATTGTATTTGTATTTGATCAAATCAGATACAAAAAAAACTGTCCTGAGCCTACATGGAAGTCTAATGTAAAATGATTTTTTTATTGAAATCATGAATAAATATACTAATGTTATTGATGTTGCGTGGAATCGAACTTAACTTTGATCTTGCATTGATCGCAAGTCCAATTAGCTTATCTATTTTATTTGGTCCATTTATGATGGATTATTCGTTACTGTAGCGGCGACATGTTTAAAAATCCACATATTTTAATACAGGTGTGTTCATCTAAACATTCTTCAATACTTTCCTCCGCAACGATACAGATTGCAGAACTTCAGTTGGTGCTCAAAGAGCGCCTGCATCGACGGAAATTTCTATTAATGCTAAAGCAAATTAAAGCTTGTGGTAAACGTGAATCGGAGTGGCCTATTTGTCACACCGAAGCCGTCACCCGATCTAGCACATATCAATTCAGTTGAAAATGCCACGGCTTCACTCAGCCGCGCTGTCACCGGCTAAGATCGCGGAAACCAATTTGTCGGAGCTTCTTATCTTATTTGTGTGCAGCTTGGCGAACGTATAATATATTATAATTGTAGGCCTAACATAGAATTGGAATTTGTGCAATGAATTCACACTCTACTTTACAATCCGACCACTCGTTGACAGGTGTCGGGAATTGCTTTGCGTCTGCAAAGTTGACGTATTATTATTAAAAGCTTCTCACCCCTTCCCTTGGAAAGCGATATACTTGATTTAGCGAGATAGCATGATTACACCTAAGTGTTATGTATAGGTCTCTCAACCAAAATACTCATAAAGTAATAGGTTTTTTTTCTTTGAAGATTGCTTGCAGTCTTGATTAAAATAGATTGTTAATCAGAGTGAGTGTAATGTGTAACCACATTTCAGTGAGGAATCTCGCACAGGGAGTTTCTCGGTGGAAAGCAAAAATTTATCTCAGCTGTTTGTTTTTCCAATAGAGCCTTACAATTTATACCTGACATTGATAAAACGTCAATCCAATCAAATGTACACTTTTCAACGGTAATAGGGGGTTGACATTCAATTTAAATGTTTCTAAAGAAAGGGGGAGGAAAATATACTCATTTGTGTGTATAGAAGGCGGATTGAATAAAGAAATACCTCGCTCAAAGTTTATCAAAATGAAACTCTTTGGAAAATTGATTAAAATAGAAAAAAAAACTCACATCAGATTCCAAATCGGATTGTTGAAGGATTTCTAATTGACTCGCGGTTTAAGAAAGAGAGTCGATCTGATTTCTGGCATCAAAACTCTGTTCCAATTTCCTTTTCGTGGTACGGTGTTCCTTCATTCACGATTTAATGTGATTGAAACCTGAACAATTCAGCTTAACTAACAGCACCTATAACATAATAATACAGTCGGAAGCCTCGTCGTTGGATGCTTGACGGGCGAGGGGGTGGTTGGGTGTGGGGGAAGGACGGTCGTGCACGTTTTTAAACGCAAGGAAGACCAAAGTCAACAGTTGCCCTTTGTGTTGGGAGAAAATCACACCTCCGCGATTACATAAAAGTGTAACAAAGTTAGCGACTAAAACGTGGCTTGAACGACGACGGCACCAACGCCAAGTATGGTTTTACCACCACCCCCACCCCCTCCGCAGTCCCATCGTCATCACCACCTCACTGAGCCGGGAGATGTATTCCGTAATAATTAAAGAACCCTCACAAGTTGTAAGTGTAAATACTGTGGCAATCTCCATAGAGATCAGAGATTGATTGTTGTCACGAAGGACCAAAATTCTGAACAAGATTCCATTCTTAGGTGGTACCCAATAATTGTATTTATTTTATGACGTAATCAATGCACTGGTGTTTCTACATGGCAAAACTAATTCACAGCACATACAGATAAATCTTTCTGATAAGCTATTGTAATCTCCAGCTTAAACAATGGTTTGCGAATGGTCAAAAGGCGTGGAGCTGCTCTTAGATTTTTAGTAGCTCACAAATAATGTTAAACGGCAACTAAATTAAGTAACGATGGAGATTCATGTCAGTGTCCAGTTTGATATTAGATGCCAATAAGTAAAGAAAAAAGACCGCAACTGTCCCATTCTGCTATGGCATAGATGAAAGTTGCGATAAGAAATACGTGATAATTCTTCGAGGCACGTACATTTGAGATTAATCGACAGATCTATGGAGAGTCGTGCATGATATGTCAATAAATCTAATAAGCTTACAAATTGCTTCGTGTGGGCGCACGGTGGGTCCACAGACCGAGCACCTACTTGGGGGGCGAGGTGGAGCTGAGAGATTGGATTGAAGCTGGCTGTGGGTGATTCTTATCGGGGATGCATTCGGTCGCCGCGACGCGACTCGACGCTATTGGCGAGATGTCGAATTAATTTGTTGCCGAAGATAATTACTTATTTTTATGACGAGTTGAGTTTATTTATCAGATTAAAACACGTAATCAATTGTGTCGTGTCGATGAGACTCACTCTTGTCTCCGACGAATTAAATTTATATGCGGCAAGGTAAAATTGAGACATAAAAATCCAATAAACTCCCTTTACTTAAATTAATTTGTCTCGTTTACATAAGTGATGCACTCACATTTATTAATTACACTTGAAACGCGCGTTTTTAAGTAATTTCTTTCTCCAGATAGCAGGATACGCATAACAAAATGTGCACATAAAAAATGACATAATCATATGAAAAAAGGATCCATCATGCATCAACGCCCGAGATTGCTCTGCATTGCCATGTAGCGACGAATAAAGCAATTGTCGAGGCAAAGAAATTAATCTTGTATTCGTATACAAAATGAAAGTGGAATTCAAGAGATATCAAAGAACGTACACACAAACACACACAATCTCGCGAGAGAGACATTCCTATTCTGCACCAAGCTATGACATTATAAGAGCAAGCGCCTTTAGGGTATATGCTATCCATCAATCGCATTGTCACTACGTTTGCATGAGGGCCTTAGTGATGCATTACTTTATATAAGTATATATATATATACCTATTCTGTTATCATTCATATAGCAGATCCAGCACACACACATATAGCATACAGTGACAGAATCTATCTCCGCATATAGGATTCCAATTCCATCATATTCTTGAAGCACAGCCCTACGTCTTTCAAGAGAAAAGTGCTTTCAAACATCGCGCATAGCAAAGCGCATGGCATTCTCTATTCAGATCATTTTCAAAAGTATTAGTATGTGATGTGGAGAGGAAGCTTGCGCATTGAACATTATTGTTACATTTCATGTTATATTTGAATTATAAAATATGAGTTGCTGAGTGGAGATTTTGCTCAGAGAATAGTGGGTTAGCGGAAGCTACAGGAAGTGGCGCTGTTCAGCTTCCGTGAATCTATAAATGTTACATTATTGGACGGCTATACATACATGCGGGAATATTCTCATGATATTTTTGATGACAGCATTATGTTTTGTAAAATAAACTTTTTTCTCTATTTTTCTGATGAGTTATCAGTTCAGTTCTACAATGAGCCAGCGGTTTTGCCTCCACAAACTAGTAAATTAATTTTTATCGGTAATTACACGTGACTGCTCTTACCCTATTATTATTCTCCAGTCCCATTATGTCGATTCCCAATACGCAGGAATCATCAGTCTGAAACAAAAATAAAATCACATATATAATAACGCATCCCCTATAACAACCGTGTACCTTTATAGCATTCCAAAGCCTATGTCTGCATTTTTAAATACTTGTTCGTGTAACCTGTGATGTCGCAATGAAAAACTAATTCCACTAAAATCTGGCGGATGGTGGACTGCCTCCGAGTTTCTCACATTCGAGGTAGACCGCGCGTCGCGGACTTTGCTGAAATAATCCGGTCTCCAGCCTGGATTCTCTGGGGAAGTGTGCTAATCCGAACGAAAGCCCCTATTGTTCGGTTCTAATGGACGAGGAATCAGCTAAAGAGCATTCGTAGCAAGGGAGCAGCCAACTTCACGCATGGACGCCATGTTCTAATGCGAAAAATATTGTTATTTGTCGTATTACAAAAATCATTTAAATTTTGCTCTGCCTATTGACATGCCACTATACAGTTAGAGAGTTCTTATGAATTGCGGGTTGCCTATAGTATTAATACACAAACTTTGGCTAAGTAATGTATTTATAGTTCCTAACGTCCACCATAATGTAGGGGAAAGCCATAAAGGGCAGACCATACATACTTCAGAGAACAAATTCACGTTTAACACGTTTTTTTTTAAGTTTTAAAGTTATACAACATCATTAACTCCAAAATATCAATACAGAACTCATGCGGTCCTATTCAAGCGAGCAATGATCTTAATTATGCCATGGTGAGTATAAAGTCTTAGGCCTTGTTTTTCAATAGCCCGTTAACTTCTCAACGAACTGTTAATGTGCTAATACCATGGCCACTGCCAATGTACTTAGATATTGTGTCAACAAACCGTTAAATAATTGACAAGCCACTGAAAAACTGTAGCTAAAACGCGAATATGGCGCTGGCATGGTTGCATGGTTAACCGTTTATTTTTCCAGCTGTCCTCTCTCTTGCCATCCGCATGCTCTCTATGATCACACAATAGGGATGCAAGCGACAGTTCGCTTGATAGACGGCAGGACACATGCTTGTTGCACTGCGAAATAAATAATATAGCGAGGTGCTATGAAAAGGCATGGATGGAAGCTTCGGCTAGGAGAGATCCTTTATTTTCTCGCCTTTGCTTTGCTTAGATGACGGTGACAACGGAGACAACAGCGCGTAATGCTGAACCCTCTCTACGCTAGGGAAATTGTGTTGAAATGACGCTGATTGAAGTGGGCCATTGTACTTGCCATCGAAGAACAATGCAACGACGCCGAGATGATATAAGTTTTCTTATGATATGTAAAATGTATATACCAAAGCTTCGTTTACGATTTTTTTGATCGTATTTTTCGTTGCGTAAATTTTTTTTTCCTCAGGCAACAATGTTCCTCGCATAAGTAAAGCAGAAGATTTGCCTTGTCAAAAATTGTTATCAGAGAATTGGTAGGAGGATGAAATTTATACACAATTCTAAATTAAAATACAATTTTTAACCAGCCTGGACATACAAACGTAAATCGGGATAGAATATGTATTATCATACCTTATTCTGACCAAATGAGAATAACCTAGACATTACGAGCATGCACTCTGTGAAGTAGCGAATCCTTTTCGTGAATTTACATTTTCCCGTCCACGTCTGTTTGTCTTACAAAATAGGTATTTCATTGTGAACAGCACAGAGAGCATGAGCTCCCTGACTGCTGCGATGTTTGGAAACGAGAAAGCATCATTGAATCAACAAACCAACACAACGACACGCGAAAAAGAAATGATAATGAAAAAAAACGACAGATAAAAATACAAGTCCCACCTTGTGAGCGAAAATATTTTCCATTATTATCTTTTTTGTACTTTTCATATTTTTCAAACATCTTTTCAGTTTTTTTTTTCAATTTTCATTGAAACGAATGAAGAAAGGAGTCATCCTAGTACGTCTAAGAAATGAAAAGGGAGCTGCCATTTTGGTTGTTGTGTATTGAAACTGTGGCGCACAGCCAATAGGGAGTGGATTCAGCCAGACTCCGCATTGTCATTTTCCATTCTTCTCTGCGCTTCTTTGCGACTCTATAAACCTCGAAAGAAAATACAAACTATGGCAGCACAACGGCAGGCGAGCACAAAGCAGCGAGTGCAATTTCCGAGAAAGAATTGCGAAACACGGCACGCTCGTTGTGATAAAATTCCGAGAGCAATCTCGGCCGCCTACCCCTATCAGATGATGAATGTTTTAACTGTAACAGTTATCACTTCAGCCAGTCATCAGCTAATGGGTCCACCTTCTTGCAGTTATATTAATCGGATCTATCCATACCTGAAACTTTAGTCATTTTTTTGCATGATCACAATGGGATGTACATATATCCAAACTTCTTTCGTTATAAGTATAACATACTTTTTTCGCGACCCTGTTTCATTGATTCCAATGTGGGAGCTGGATAATTTTGAAAAGTGGACAAGTTATAAAATTTATGGGACAAGGGATAAACTAACAAAGTATTCCGTCTAATAATTTGAAGAGATGTGTCACCAATGCTAGTCAGAAACGAGAAAGACTACGCGCGCACGCATTTTCTTCCACACATTAGCGCCCCTGCAAGCGTCACGTGGCGCTGAATGGGCCAATGGATGCGGGCGTCGTTGGTCATTCGAGCGTTTATGTGCTACCAGGACTATTACAGGAAGACTGTTACATCCGGCCATGGGGTCAATCTGCATGCGCCCAATGTGCGCCGTACGCTCTCGGGGGGGCAATTTGTCGCGTGCGCCCATTCAACCCTATAGCGCGGGTCCGACGCCGCCCTAAAATCCCATAAAGCGTTCGGGGTGTCAATTTGCATAGGACTAGAGAATGCTTTCGTGCAAAGTGTTGCATGGCATTCAGAGATTCGTCTCGTGGCTCATTTATAAGCAGCATCCGCAGTGTGTTTCTATTTATGTTTCTGAAAGGATGGTGATTTAATCGCTTTATTCGCTGCGATGCGAACAGAAACAAATCATCGCAAAGAGCTCGATAAAAATAGGATATCATTTGCCTCTGCTCACTTAACTTCTTTCCCAAACTAGTCTTAAAATTGATAAAGTTTGCAAGCCCGTTTCAGACTCTGTTTTACGGCATTTATTATGTTAATCATATACAAATTAGCTTTGCAAAATTTTAGCATGCCACGTTCCATTACTTCCATTACCGAGAGTGACTCATAATGACTCATTGGATGACACGTGTGTAACGTATATCTGTGCTTACTTGGCGTACGCGGCATACCTAATGCAACAGTGTAATTTATCCCTTGGGGTAGGAAAGCCCTTCGAGGATGTGGAACGTAGGTATCGGTATATATGTGCATCGGTACCACAATGCAACATGTTCCCTTGGATGGGAAAACTAATGAAACTTTTTTTTTGTGGATGCAATCGCTTCCACTCCACGAAGTCTGTTACCTGCATAAATGGGCGCATTTCCACCGGATCGTCTGGACAATTGGACGCCTTTACCATTTTCACGACTTACCATCAGATAACCCCGTTCAAATTTGTCTAAAAGCGTTACCTATCGCTTAGTACTTAGCTTTCAAATTACGACAACTTTGAAGACTACCATGCGATTTCATTACTCGCATAGTTTTCATCTCATATATTTCACATTTGGGAACACCGATTCCCAACGATACATGAATATTTTTTATCGCGTGGCTCATTCGGTCTATTTTACTTCATTATTTGCTTCGAACGAATTCCAGCTTTGCAAATAACTCGCAACATCTATCTCGGTATTCACTTCGACTCTTATAATTCTTTCGCAAACAAAGTTCCACTGCCAATATCACCGTCGGCCAACTATCGGAGCTCCGCGAGACCCAGCAGAACCCATTTCCATCCATAATCCAATAAAAGTGAACACAACAATCCTTCATCATCGGAGCACACATAACTTTCTTTATTACTGGACATATCAACTCGTCTCGTATATCTCTATATCGTCTTCTCGTCAATGTATACACTGCCAGAGGATGGCGTATCATTGTGCTCAACTAAGACCGGGGTGATTAGACTGCAGGGCTCGCGTAGACATGCCGGTGGGTGGGGGGGGGGGGGGGTGGCAGGGGCGGGGGTGGTTTGTGTATCATAAGGTCAATTGCGTCCATTGTCCTCGTCATCGAAGAGGGACGCCGATTGCGAGATACGCCGTGATTTTAATCAAGAGTTCGAACTGGAAGACTTTATTCTATCTTGTTGTATAGCTATACGTGGAATTAAATGTCTTCGAATGGTATTGTTCGTTCACAAACAGAAGGTACAGATCTATTGATCATTTTCTCTTCACCATGTTTAATATAAACGGCATGTACCAATCCCTATCTTTGTCCCTTTCGCTTTTATTTTCTGCACAATAGAGTTTGGAATTATAGAGCCATAGACGATTTTGGCATTGGTAATATACTGATTAATGGTGCTTGGAGTCGGGTCCGTGCATGTCCTTAACAATTTGTGGGTACTCGAGTTGTGATGCTTATTAGACGCAAGAGAGTGTCATGGGGGAGGGGGAGGGGGGGTAGTTATATGCGAAGAGGTCAGCTTAGCGTTGGAGAGCTGTCACCTCGTCACTTACAGAGATATCATCAAGTTGGCACCCTCTTTCATGAAGCAAGCACAGCAATCATCCCTAAGCAAATGGGGGCGCGTGGGTTTCTTATCACTGTGCATGTTGCTTGCATTTATATGGATTGTTGCCATGTATCAAAAAATTGATGTTGGTGAATGCAAATATCTACTCTCAGGCTTGTCTTAAAATGTAGTGATTGGAAACGGATGTGTACGGTTGTGCTCTGCTTGAACGTTGTGGCGGTCCCAAAAAGGACCTTGTCGATAGTCATCCAATAACCAAAAACCAATAACCAATAACCATGGCTCTGAACCACTCCGCATTTCCAATGTAGTGATTGTTTCACGTTACTGTTTGTCATATGTGCATAATTCTCAAATCGAGAAAAGGAATGAAAATCATGGGAACGGGAAATAGGAAAAAGGAAAAAATGCAACTGAACAAACCAAAGGAAATCCTATCGCCCATCGCTCCCCAGTCTACAAAATTCAACGCACTTTGATGACATCGTTTTAATGAGTTCGTTTTGAGCTTCCCCTGCGATTTGAATTTGTCGGCAAAGCTTTCTATCCATATATACAGAAGTAAAATATAAAAGATAAACAAGCTGGTATTCTATTATGGGCTTCCATGTTAAAATTATTGCAATAGATGTTCGATAATAAGTCCTCTGAGAGCGCGATTTATGTTATAATATGTCTCATATACCGTCATGGGGTTGTAGTTCAACACACACCCATCAGTGCTTTACGTATGCTGTACTACCCCTCTGATATTAGAGGGTATAAGCATGAAGTTCCGGCGGTCTAAATGGACCAAGATGATTGATAATAGAATCCATTTGGCGAGAGAGTCTCCATTGACCGAATCTATAGGAAAAGGAAACAAACACTCGCCATTGGTGGATACATTCGGCAAAGTTATGACAGCAACAAAACGGCCATATATCCTGTGTTCTTTTTTAATGCTATTACAGAGTCGCCATAGAGAGTCATTTGTATTGTGAGTCGCGTTACGCAGCGCTGAAGATCGACGTCGAAAGTCTGTGAGCATTACAGCTGAATGACGTAATGAATAAGATAGCACAATGATGCTATTGGAAGCAATGAATGATGAAGGGAAATAGGAACTTTACTCCTATGCGGATAATAATAGAGATGGAAGAGGTAAAAACACATACATATATGCCATCCAGCGCTCGCTTGACGGGCGACGAGAGATGGGAAGTGGGAACACTGTTCGATGAGCTGATGTAAGTGCCTTGTACCATCATTCATGTGTGAGAGAGGATCGACAAGGCACAAGAATATGGCCAATGTATTTGGCCCACGGCAGCCATGCGGCTGGCAATGTTTCATTATGTTCTCCGCTTCACGCATCGCGTGATGTGCTCAATGCATGATCCACCATGCTCTTTCCTCTACGGGCCAAGATGTTAAATGGCTTGAATATGACTTCGGTCCGCCTCTTTTGGGAAACGGCTTTTTATCACATGAAACAACCTCTGTTGTTGGTCGATTGAAACGCATGTCGTTTATATATAGGATCCGAGGGAAAACTAGAGGAGCATGGTTCTACACATTGTTACATGATATGCTCTTGGCCTTGCATGCTTGGATGAGATTTAACCCCTTCTACCAATTTTATGCTCACAAAAAAACGAGCATTTAAAATCTTAATAGAATGAGAAGACTATTAATTACTGGTGGTACTTGACATTATCAATGGTTGAATGAATATTACCATAAAACTGAGTCTGAAGGCGAGGAGTACCAGAGCATTATGCGATCTCTGCTTTGGCTTTTGTGGTGAAACCATAGAGTAAAGAATGGTTACCTAGAGGCTCGAAGCTCTAGTTAAATCGTCTGCCGCAGTTCGGTGATATCCTACTTGGGGCGCTGCCTCAAAACACACTTTTTCGCACTATGATCGGGGCGCCAAGAGATTTTAGTAGCATGTCATGGAACTACTAGCCCTATTTGCACCTACTATATATCGACTTGCCTCAGGGCAGCGTAGTTTTCGAGTATGGCCAGGAACAGGTAGAAAGAAAGGGTACTTTATTTTAAGAATGACTTGAAAATTTTAGCAACGACAATGACTGAGGGAAATGTTTTAGTTCTATGATGTAGGAATCGAGCCAAGCGCATTTCGCCACCGAGAAACCCAGTATTCATTCGATATTTCGCTTCTCATAAATTCAGCTTATATTAAACGATTAAGGAATTGCAATTTCTATGCAATACCAAACGCGACCCTCGATCTTATTACAGCAATATCACGAACATTAGTTTTATTACTTCAATCATATTTAAATGTAAGTAACGTTGCGGTGCAAGCAGACACGGATTTGCCCGGGGTGCCGGGAGGTTGTTTCGCACCCCGGGCCTCGACCATGCCGCGTCCCTGCCGAACACACACGGACAGGCAGCCGATGTTTATGTCAACACGTCTTTATGATATTGCGAAATAGAGAGAAAGGAATGGCGAATATATTTACGCACGTTGGTTACTCTAGCGATAATATATTATGCTATGGCAGCATTGGTATAATCCGACTCGCCATCTTTAAATAAATATCTCGGTGATCTCAGCAAAAATTTCAGCTAGCATTTCTGACATCCGTCAAACTCAAAGTTCACCCGGGTAAACCTAGGCTTGAATGCGTGGGGAGGGATTTAAATCTTTTCTCTTGGTGCTCCAGCAGGTACCCGGGGAGATCCACGATGATGTCAGCCCCAGCCCCTAACTTGACTCATGCCTTCAAACCGAAGTACATTTTTACTTTAGAAATGATTGATTCTCTGGTTTCTTCAACAGGTACTCGACGTGTACAGATATTTATGTAAAACTTAGTCATCTTACACATTTCAAGTCGCGTTCTTAATGAAATGCTATAATTTTATATAAAAATAAAGGATTGACTAGGAGGATTTTTCTACACCTAAATGTGAATGGGAGATAACTATCTCTAAATATTACACGGATTAACTACTGAGCAAAAAACGGCGAGTTTAATAAGCAAAAAAAAAACATTGTCAAAAAAAATGAACCTAAATCTACATAAAAATTCCGGCTGTGCACAAATAATTGTGCAATTTTAAAATTCCATTCTTATCCCAGTGGATTCCATCAGGTCGTCCATTGCCGTAGAATCTGCATAAAGAGTAAAAATTTTATATTATTATTTGATAGCCCTTGACGATTGCAGCCGAGCGGTTCAATTTGTCAAAAAATATCAATGAGGTGTTTACGTACCTTTCGAAAAGATGGGGATCCGCAAACCCACCCTCGCCGAGCAGCTCCCCCGTGTCGACAATGACTACTCGATCTCGGGCCATTTTTTAAATATAGAAATTAGTTTTTAGGAGGAGGGCAAATTTATCGGGGGAAGTGTTAGGGGTGATTTTAGGGATAGGTGGGATGGTCAGAAGGATAACTGTGTTGCTGTGGATGAGGAAATGTTGGACGATTGAATATATTCTTTTTTTCAATGTCGTCAGCGATGTCCCTTTCTGTAAAACATAGATATATACGAGGTCAATTACACCACTTTGGCCAATTCTGTACCAACTGGAAGCTATCAATCTGATTAATTTAAAAAGCTTACCAATATATCGTTTGTACCGATCATCAAAACGATCCTGCCATTCGTTGGCAGCTCGCCCTCGGCCCTCAGGCGGGAAAGTTTCCTTGCCAGCTGGCCGCTCGTCTGCCCGCTGACCGTCAACGTGTCTGAAACCAAATCCAAGATCGATTGCCATTTTTTCATTCAGAAAACGGAATTTTATGACGTAAGCAATCCGATCTAAGATGTATGATGGTATATTCAGTAGAGAGCTTTGAATAAAAAAATTATCTAAATAATAGAAATATAATTACCGTGGTCTGCCAGCTTCCTGTCTGCAACCTGGGCCAGGTAGCGCACCATCATGCTGTCGCCCACAAACAGCGAATCCAACAACACGCAATTGGACATTTTTATATATATTAAAATTAAAATTTTAATATTTAAAAAAAAACTGATTTGAATCGTTTGAAATGTCTTCTATCTTCTCTTGGCTGGAGTTGAATGTTCAGTCGGTTGGCAGAGCGAGAAATCACGGTATCTGGGGTTAAATCAACCACTAGCTGGCCATGCAATTATACCTGCAGGGGTGGGGAAGGATATTTTTACGTAAAGTGATGCAAGTGTGACTCACACCTCACGAATATACCAAAAATATACCGCATGCGATCAGTTCCAACTTTGTTCTCGAAGTGTTAACATCAGAGGAATCAATTGTGAACTTCCAACTCGTTCGCGTCCACGATGTCTCATCCACGCCTGCAGTGCGCATTCGCTGGGTGCACCAACCGTAAGTCTATGCCTGGATTGGCAATGTTTAATTTTCCCAAAGATCCTGATCGGATTTTTTCTTGGCGACGATATTGCAATAAAGTAAATTTAGTTAAATACTCCGACGAAAAAATCCACCTGTTTCAAGTTTGCCAGCAACACTTTCGTCACGATTCGTTCATGAATATTAAACACGACAAATTAGTTAACACTGCCCTCCCTACTTTAGACGGAAAGATATTGCATGATAGAAATACACTTGACAATGATACTGTTTCGATTCAGCTTCCTGTTGGTCCATGTAACGATTCACCCCAAGATATGTCCTCGATTGTTGTTCAGAGCGTAGACATGAGTAATTATAGTGATAGTATAACGCCCATCAAGCCCCCGATTACACCAAAGAGGCGAAAGCTTATGGAGGATTTGGGAGCTGCTAAATTAGCGATAAAGCGCAATAAAAGCCAGGTAGTTTATTGGAAGAATAAGCAGTCAATGATCAAGGATTTATCTAGGGAGGATGTCGCAGTCGCTTCGTCGTCATTTTTACCACCAGATGTACACACTTTGTTTAAAATGCAACTGTTGCATAAGCAGACCCAGCCGTGGACCTCTGCTGAGAAGCAATTGTCTCTTGCAATGCACTACAAGAGCCCTGGTTTGTATTCAGATTTGAGGGAGAAATATGGGTTCAAACTCCCATGCAAGACCACGATCGAGAAGTGGTTGGGTGAGCTGGATTTGCAGCCAGGGCTTTGCTCTTCATTGATGGAAAAGTTGCGCTTAAAGATGTTGCAGATGAGTCCAGCTGAGCGCGAGTGTGTGCTGATGTTCGATGAGATGTCGATAAAGAAAGATCTGCAATATTCACAGCGATACGATTTGATCGAAGGGTTTGAAGATTTAGGTGAATTAGGTAGGAAGGCGACCCCTGGTTCACATATTTTAGTTTTTATGATTCGTGGCCTAACTTTTAGTTATAAGATGCCAATAGCATTCTACGTAGCTGGCACGAATGTGTCTGGGGCAGATATGTTACGTTTGCTTAAAATTAACATCACTGCGCTGTTTGAAGCCGGCGCGAACATTCGAGCGATCACTTGTGACCAGGGGCCGAACAATCAATCTTTAGTTAGCAATTTAAATCTAGAGCCCGGCGAACATTTTTTCAAGCACCCAAATGGTCGTAAAATATATGTCCTGTACGATGTGCCGCATTTGTTTAAGAGCATTAGAAATAATTTGATAAGTAAGGATTTCTTTGTAAAATTTGACAGAATCCCCGAGCAAGTTTCTTGGCGAGATGTTCGAGATGCGTTCGTCATTGATCAGGGTTCGAACTTAGCCCGGGGTAATGTCAAGTTGAGCCCTCGCCACATTGCACCTAATAAGTTTGACAGGATGTCCGTTAAGCTCGCCGTACAAGCTCTCTCTGCGTCGACTGCCGCGTTAATAAACACACTGATTAAAACCGGTCAATTAAAATCACACACTGCCTCGTCGACTGCTAAATTCATCGTTATTCTAAACAATCTCTTCGATTCACTAAACAGCTCGGTAATGAAGGTCGCCAATCCTCATAACTGTGCCATTTCAAAAAACAACACAATCGCTAGGAAAACTTTAGAAGACGCACCGACATTCATTGATTCGTGGGTGGTGCGGAAGCGGTCGACTCGTGACAAGCTGATTCCTCCCTGCTTCACTGGTCTTAAAAACACCATCCTCGCCATCCTTGAATTGTGGAAAGATTTAGAATCAGGCGGGTTCTATTTTCTTCTCACTTCTCGTTTAAACCAAGATCCTCTTGAATGTTTGTTTTCCCTGATTCGAGCCCGTGGCGGATTTGATCGCAATCCAACAACTCGGCAAATTGTACGCATCTTGGTGTCAATCATAGCCATGCATTTGATTAAAGTGTCGAAGACATCGAACACCAATTGCAGGCCAGATGATGATGTCAACTTGCTGTCAATCATGCCGAGCTCAGACGATGGTGTGATAATCGCAGATAACGGAGAAGAATTCCTTGATTCCCATGAGCATCCCATCGAGACCACC
The DNA here is from genome assembly GCA_921293315.2 of Nemurella pictetii. NCBI lineage: Eukaryota > Metazoa > Arthropoda > Insecta > Plecoptera > Nemouridae > Nemurella > Nemurella pictetii. Next base: position 29,144,552 of record OV121115.1, read on the forward strand.
AACCTCCCTTCCGAAACCGACGCTGAGAGCGCCATTGATTGCGACATTGCGGCGATGGACGAGCACCTGGCACAGCTCGAGTCCGATGATGCGCTGGACGAAACTGACATGACTGAAGACGACTTCATTTCTCATCAGAAAATCTTCGACGAACATTACAGCTCCATTTACTTGCCTGGAATTGAGGCCGACTCTGTGGCTTCACTTGAGACAAATGCTGTTAAGTATTTCTCAGGTTATGTCGCAAAAATCTGCTTAAAAAAATTCCAGTGCGATCAATGCAAGCTCGAAATGGTAAAATCGAATCAAGATCTTGAATTTTCTGATGAACTTCTTCTTTTCTACAAAGCGTACATAAACAAAAACAAAGATGACTTGGGTGGATTATGTCCTCCGTCTGACATGATGGTTGCCGTTTCCAAACTTGCTCTTCAAATTTTCGTTAATGTCACGCAACGCACTTTACACCAACCCAGACTGATGGAGAGAATCTTGGACGAGATTCACCAAGCTGTTAGGTGCACTTTCCCAGACTGGCTTTCGGACGGACCTTGCCTGCCACATCGACTTTTTGCATTTCGACACTTGATCTTAGTGAAGATTCGAAAAGAGTGTGGATGGGCTTCCAGGGAACTTCGGATGCCAATCGACAGAAAGCCATCGACAGCGACTAGGACAAAGACTAACACGCAGACTTTAGGCTATTCACAGAAACGCGACAAGACTGACAAACAGTCGATGGTGCACAAAGCTGATCGGTCAAACCAAAAACTGTCAATCCTGCAACACTTGTGACTTTCTCTAGCCACCCACGAATCGGCCGCGACAGCCAACATCACATCAAACGAATCGTTACACTTCGGACACCTCGGGCATAACACCGCGATAAACACAATCGTTACACTTCGGACACCTTGGGCAGAACACCGCGATAAACCTAATCACTTCACTGCGCTCGTGATAGTGTCTTCCGCTTAAGCCATCATCTGGTGCGGGGGCATGATTCATCGAGCAAACACCGCGATAAACACAATCGTTACGCTTCGGACACCTCGGCAATCATTACACTATAATTTCGCTACAATAGACAATTCTTTGTTTTCTCCCATGTTGCAGATGATGGGGCTTGTGGCGGAGCAGCTAATTGTTAAATATTAATACATGCGTTCTCTTTAGGGGCTCATCCTGCCATGCGACACGATGGTATTGTCAAATGCAAAAAGGTCTTTTTATACGTTAGCTTGGCTGGTTGTTACTTGATATTAACAAGCCTTTTTAACGTTAAAATGATCGTTTTAAGTACATCATTTAACAGACATTATGTCAAGTCAACTAGGGCCATCATCGTCATCGGATCTCGCCGGGTACCTGATAACCACGTTCCTCCACACACGTTCCAGACTATTTTTTCATAGATCACCGAGATATTTATTGTAAGGAGAGTCGTATTATGCAAATGCACCTTTCACATTTCGCTCGAGTAATCGACGTGCGTAAATATATTTCAAAATACAACGATACTCTTAAATTTGGTTCCATGCATCCATTCGCAGTTATGCTGCAGTATAAATTGCTTTTCCATACCTAATTACTTCATTTAAATACATATGAACGACTGCATTATGCCATTATGCGCTGGATGATTCTCTTAGAAAGGAATTGTAGCTCTTATGTTTTGCAGCAAAAGTGATCATGTTTGTGTCTCCATAAATAACCCACCCTTTCTTGTTACCTGATCTTGCCCAGCCGACCAAAAGTGCATTCCTCCCTGGGGGCATGTCGATAAAGTAGTTCTAGTAGTTCAAAGATACCCTACTAAAATATTAAACGCTGCGATCGCTGCGCGTACCCGTGGCGCCACCATGCGTCATATCACGGGCAACCACTTTGTCCTTGGCAGGTTTTTTGTAATCCTTACGGGCCTCTAGGTAGCCATTCTTTACTCTATGGTGAAACAACACTGACTCGGAGACTGGCCGCACAGAATTATAAACAGTGCACACAATCGCTGGATTGTGTCGAGAAAGACAGAAGCTCGGTGACAATGGATTCCTTGGCCAATGAAGCAGAAAATTGAGATACTTGAGCAACAAGAAGATCAATCTGTTTGAACCACGTACTAATTGCTAGCTTGGAAATTTCAGATTTACTTTAATGCTGTAGGAGGAAAGCAGAGAACCATGTTTGCTCGACAGCGTCAATCATTGGATATGGATTTTTACGTTCTGTATTTGGCCGTGAAGACCGAAGAATTGTCACAAGATTTTCTTGTGCTAAAAATATAGGGAAAAATTTGTTAATGTGAATAATCACAGGGGCTTGTTAATTATGTAACGGTTGTGGTAAAACCACAATATCTAGACATTGGCAGTGGTCATGGTACAAATAAACGGACCGTTTAAAAGTTATCGGTCCACATACAGCGCATAAGACGATATCAATTCATAGAGGCCAAAAAAATGTGAGTTCATACGATTGGATCTCGCTGAGAAACATGCCCTTTCGAAGATTTCGAAGATTCCATATAATGCGCCCCTCCAATTTGGACCAGCCATTTTACCCTTGAAGATAAATTCACCTAACTGTAAAAACGAATAATCGAATAATACGATTGGCAATTTCAAGTATAATAATAAATAATGTTCCTACAACCTGCAACGATCTGCCTTTGAGTGATTTTAACTTAGAACAGCCATACAAATTGTACGTTTTCACGTCAGCGTCGGTGTCGGCGTCGCCGACAACAACGACGCCTGGCGTCGGCGAGCGACGACGTCGTTGTCAGGCAACGCTCAAGACATTAGACTCCCAAAGAGATCCGGCTCGAGCGTAAAACTTCTCCTCCGCGCAAATCTTGATTCACAACAGAAAACTCCATTACTGATATCTGTTGGGTTCATTCTCGAGATTTCTTCATTCTTCTTGGCAATGCCTTTCATATCCCATCGACGCCTTTCTTTGGCGAAAAAAAAACGAGTATATATAATAAAATATAAAGAGTGCTGTGATATTTGTGTGATGTGCTCTGGCAGTCTGTCTCCATCAGTTTACTTATTCGTCGATTCTTCTTCCTCCTCTTTCTTCCTCCCGATGGCGTCTTCGTCTTCCCGAGGGACAGCTTTGAAGGAACAACAATACGGTATTCGAAAGCCATGCTGTTTAAATTTCGTGTGCATTTGACAGATATTAAAAAGAATTCGCCTTCGAATACTGATAACAGGCTACAAAATAAAGTAAAACTTGGATTCGGTTTTAGAATCGTGCAATTGAAGTATGGAGGGAACTCGATGTATAGAAAGAAGGGAGTGTGCAGACAACAACAACCAAAGAATTGACATTTACTCAAAGTCTCAGACCGATAGAGAAGATGAAATGTAAAAGATTGAATTATTTCCCTGCGGCTTGTTAAAAGTAGATTAAATTTGCAATTTCGAAATGGGTATTTTCACTACATTGGCGCCCATGCGTAAGTGCGACTACGGAATACGGGATTTAATGCGAAAAAAACATCCATATATTGTCTCCGATACATGTGTGCATGTGCTTGTTTATAAAAATAGGTAAAGTTAAAAAGATGCATCGAATAGAATCAAAATTTATGCTTCTCAACAAAAGCATGAATTATTTTACTTGTTTTTATAAAACGATTAAGCACTAGAGTTTTAATTCACATAGATTCAAGGTATTTAGCCACCAAAAAAAAAACTTTCTTATACGTATACAACGCTCTTATTCTTACACCCGTGGTCTCATTTGTAAAAAAAAGGCTGAATCTGCTGGGAGAGCATCAAACGATGGGCCCACCAAACATTCTATTTTATTCAGTTTGAAAGTGGCAGTAATGACTCATGACTTCCAACATGTCATGCAAGCACAAAGATCGCTTGTGTATAATGCTGATGACAAAAAGGACACAACAATGATCAACGACCCATTTCACCCTTCTACGTTCATACTCTTTTCAGCTGAAAAATTAATATAATGTAAGCTTTCAGATTTTTTTTTAAATCTCGAAAAAACGTTTTTGTTCATGTCTCCAAGTTTTCTTTCACACTCGAACGAGTATGTTAAAAAAGAAGGGGGGTTGATAATGCTCATCAATTCAGCCATTCATCAGCCTCTATTGATGAGTCGAGCACCAAGGAATATTCTGCAGGTCTTTAACTACAAAGTGATTAATAGTGTCATAATCATGAAGACAAAAGTAAAGCATTCTCTGGCCTCATCTCTGCTAGTTCATACCAACCCCAGTTGGTATTAGATTAGACATGCAAACATGCGCGGTCATCTTCCGTTGATCTGTCAACTACAAAGCCGGACATTTCAATGATCAATCATGCACAATATTCACGCCGATTATTTGGAATAATATCGACGGATCCGTTTGGTTCGCAGGTCTGAGAGCCGCAGTCTTTCGAGACACTCTTTCGAGTGTCTGCCCAAGTGTCTCGATAAAGAACTTATCATCTTCGTATGGCAATTCATGAAAAAGAATAGTGAACACATTTTCAGAATTGAAAGCAAATATAATTCTTGATGTATGATTAATGCATTCAATTACATCTGAAATAATTTTCCGATTCAAGCCTATACAACTATGAATCATTCAGAGAAATCGACATGAAAAGAGTGAAGAAAATGTATTCTTTGGCTATATATATAACCATGAAGCAAGTCTTTGACTCACTTATTCCCATCATGCTCGAATTCTAACTCTTTGCAAATCTTTCACAGAACTTGAGCCACTTGTATAGTACCACTCAGGCAGGACTCGACTTCCCGGCCCTTGAGCAGTTTTACGGGAGCTAAGGGTCAGGCTGAAGAATGAGCCCACCCCACATCCTTGCACACTAATCAAAATGCTCTCGGCGCCTTTGTTTTCTTATGGGGTAGATGTCCGAGTGGCGGCGTCGGGGTAGCCAAGGTGCTTGACGTAAGCGCGTAACGTATGCTCCTCGGCTGGAGGTCTCACGCTTCTGGCCGCTCTCGGCTCCACTGTCAAGCCTTTTGATTCCACTACTTGCACAAAATGATTGCTTTGTTTCCGGTACAAAACCATGGGAGATTTTATTTCATCGGCATTATATGAATAACCAACGAATGGCCACCGCATTCACTATTATATTAAGCCCGATGTGAAACACACTCTTTGGTAGATGAAGATATTTGTGGGCAGGCACGGACCACCATGAAAAGCACAAAATTAAAGCGGCATCCCGAAATCAGATTGCATTTTATATACTAGAGACTAAACTCTTCTATGAGAATTCATAGTCATTATCATCCCAATTATCAATCAGATTAAATAATTTCAATCTCTGTCTTTCAAACCAGTGGCTGATCATAATAAAATCGTGCATCCATCACATGGATATCTGTACAAATCTACAAAACCTTGTATTATAAAATAGCTTTTAGTAATTCAAGCTTCATAGTTCATGGATTGTATCTATTTCACGCACAATAGCAACAGAGTAAACCACTATATGGATCTCTTTTCAAAGAAGCGACACGATAAAAAGTTTTTGGTTCATAATAGGTTTACTCGTTTGATACGTAGCAACAATGTGCAGGTTAAACTGTATCTCCTGGCCATCTGATGGCGTGCATATCCATTGCCAGTGTGCAGGTGTCTCGCCGGGCCGATTCATCCAATAGAAAGACAGCCACCTCCTATCACAGATCCACCGTGACCGGACTATCAATGGCCTCTTCATATCAAAGATCTAATCAAACTCCGATCAAACTTGCCCGGGTGGTTTTCAATCGGTACCCTTCAATGTGACACATTTACACGCGTTTCGGTTTTGTGTGCGGCCGGTCGCACACAGCCGGAACACAATGTGCAGCATGAAACTAAATGTATGGGCTGAGCATGTCTTTTTTATGTTCATGATTGCTTCTGTTACCCAACCGCATTGTACTTTTGATTATTAGAGCCAGACAAGCCATTGTAATTAGAATACGTTGATTCCAGGCTCGATCCACGGTCTCGGGATGAAAAGCTTTTTAAGCTGTCCTTTGTCTGTGGTTATAATTGTTACGGCGACAAATGCGACAACATTTTTGTCCTATTTCTCAGTTAATGAACAATTTGCAAACATGTGTCTCTTGAACGGTCCAAAATGGAAATTATTTGCAAACGTATTATAATTTTGCTTGCATCATCGCAGTAAATAAGCCATGCGTCGGAGCTCGTGGTTAGTTAGCACATATTATAATATAGACAGCCTCGAATCTCCTACAGCATCCATTGCACTAGCTCCCGGAGCCACGTTACGCCACCTACCCCTCTTATGTCCCGCTTAACAACTTATTTCATGTGCATACACACTCAATTCACTAATTGTAATTCGTCCTTAATTAGTCTCCCGCGCGCCGCTGAATGCTCCATTCTTCCGTGATGAAAAGCAGTGCACAGTTTTGCTGCAAGCGATCCATGCTGCTTTGTCCCCTGCGTCGAGCTGTGCAGCCTCCGTGCGTTCCGTGCATGCACATTGGGGCTGGCACCCCTAGCACGGCAATATAGCACCACTAGCACCACTATAGCACCCTTCATTCGGTGCGCGCGAATTAAAAAAACACGCTTCATTCGATAAATTTGTGAAAAACACGAAACACCTGCGAAGGCTTGTGAAGCGTCGATAAGTGCTGGGATTAGATTTGATTTTTCTATGTTTTCACCGTCACCGTGGACCAGGTCTAAGAAATCTTGCGTGAGGGAATTTGCATATTATACCGCCTGTAGAAGCAAATCTTGCAGTCCATCCCCTATGTTGGACAAAGACGTTGACGACGTGATGTCATGTTGCGAGTATGGAACTGTAAGGCACTCCAGCGTTTGAGTTAACCTCTCAGCAGACCTACGCGGAATATAATTTTCCATTCTATAATATCTGGCATTTTAGACGGAACTCTTGAAATAATGTATAAATTGTTCTTACAAGTATTGTGCATTTAATTTTAATGCTGAATTCAAATGCAAGACAAAGTTTTAAAAACTTCGGATACAATAGCAAAATACGGTCTGCTGTTTGGGGTTACGAGACTTATAATGGGGTTATTATTCGACCAAGCTATATAACTATATAACAAAACTTCAAAGAATGGAATACGGTAAAATGAACCCAAAATTGCAAGACTCGAAACTCTTTATTGTGAATACAGAATACTATAAAACGTATTTTATAACTTTGCGACTGTATAGCACGACAAAACGTTTTGTTTGAATCCCTTGCCATTACTCTATAATAATATTTTGTAAGAACGACTCGAGAAAAGCAAACTGAAATGTTCTGTGAAGTGTTGGTCCCATATTTACACTCTGTATGTATAACCACAATTGTGAATAGATTTGCCCATTCCCATATATACGTGCTATACGATTTTTTTTCTTCTTCTTCTTGAAGAAAATGTTTCTCACGCGCGGCATTATATTATTATAATGCTCCGCCCAAAAGCCTCCCCTGCAACAAGGCTGCTGCCTCTCGGAAAAACCACCCTCATGCCCCACTAAAGTAAACGTCACGCCAAGAATATCTAAAGTCAACTATTCCACAAATCAATTTCCATATCATTTTCCACGTCGCATTTTGTACTCTACGGCATGTCCCCTTCAGCTCACCCCCCCTCCCCCCACTGCCACCCCACCCGCCCCGAACGAACCAACGCTTCGTAAACCACACAGAGCCATAATACGTAAACCTTCATTGAGATAAAATTCACTTTTCTGTCGCATTATGGTGCTTGACACTAGCCCTTTCAAATGCAGATGTGTGCTTTATAACATTCAATATGCTCTGATTCAGTTCGGTACAATGGTCCCCATATTGTTAAGCTGTAAGAGGCTGTAACAAAATCAAACAGCCGTGGCTAAGCCATCACAATGGGGGAGTGCCGAACAGTGGATAGTGTGTGGCATATATGGGCGAGGTAGAAACCCTTGCTCTCCTTGCATGCTGGCTCACTGCACCCCTCGGTATAAGTCGATCAAGAGGCGAGCGCATCTAGCGAAATATTACTTATGCATATGCTTGTTGCAATCCTTTCAATCCAATTCTTATACACATTAGAATGGGTTGGGGACTGTTTTCCCACCCCAAACGGAGCATTCAAACACCTTTTAAATAACAATCTTATAATCAACACGCTCGGAATTCTATTTGAATTGACGTTTTCGTCTTCTTATAAACCATTTCAAATCGAAAGATGCAAATATTGATTTTCACAATAAATAATCGTATTCACCGATCACAATGTCTTCCTTTCATACCAATATGGTTATTCTCGGCTTTATGTATAACAGTTTTAATAACTATCTTGGGACGAACAGAATAAATGAATAAGAAAGCGAATCAAGCACTGCGCATCAATGGTCCCCGATGAGATTACACGCAGCTCGCTTCCAACCCGACCAGTGCTTCCGGCGGCTTGCTCTCAATAACGACACCAACACAATTGACAACAAATAAAACTCTAGTTTAATGCCAATTACCGTTTTGCGTCGCGCATGTTCTTAACGCGTGATAATGACGTGGTTAATACCATGGAGGGAGAGACGCTGCACAGTTGAAAAGCGAGGCAGGTCTGCAGCGCCCTTGTAATCGGGAGGGTGGTTGCCACCACTCGCCAGTGGGCCGTGGGTGGGAGGGTGGAGATTAGCGTGAGTGGTGTGTCGTGGTCATGACATTGTGAGTTGTGTTGTGACCTAATTGACCCTTGTGCATCACAGATAACTGGAAGAGGACATATCCAACGCGTTTTCCAGCAAAACTATAAAATCTCCTTAGGACATACCGACTAAGTGCTAGTGCATCTTTTGTCTATAGTGAGGCAGAATAATTTCACAACTTGTAATCACAAGTCGATCGAATTCTCATATGTTTATAAGCGTTCAAGCTTTTGAGCCGGTTTGATTTCATTATGTTGGATTGAACCAGCTAACGTGAACAAATGGCAATGATTTTCAATTTTCTTATCTATTTCCTCTCCACTTAAGGATGTAAGAAATACTTGAGGCATAAATGGTGATACCATAGAATAGGAAGGTTGCTTCTTATTCTATAGTGGTACTTTTATGTAATTTTAGGATTTTAGGACCAAATTGTAACCATTTCATTCGACCAATTATTATTGGCATTTCCATTTACATGTCTTCAATTTTGGAGAAATTATCTCGTCGCTCTCTCGAAAGAGTTGGATGAGAATTTAGGCTTGATGTAATATTTTAATCAAATAAACACGGTTTTTTGGATGTCTGAAATATGAGATTGCCGAATATGAAGGTATTTCCAAGATTTGAGATAAGTCACCAAACCTGAAAATCCCCATACCTCCAGCAATGGCACGTATATAGTATGAATAAAATACTAATTTAACAAAACGCTAAAAGTCGTGCATTCAAAGTCTCCCCCATCATTCCACCTAATGTCATGCGACAACAAACAATAATCTCATATTTCATAACATAATCCTCAATTCAATTTCACACAGCAGCGAATTCTATCAAGCAAAAGCTCGTCATTGTGCTGCTTCGCTTCGCGTCGACTTGCTTCACACTGTACTGTGTCTGCAGGCATCACTATATTCTGGTGCAAGCCTATAAAGCTTTTGCACCTTACATTCATCACATAATGCGAATAAATATCTTCCTGCTCCCTTAACATATAACGAGTTAATTTCCCTTCGCTCTCTCTCTCCAAATACCTCGCAGCCTCTTCCGTCTCCGTCTCTCTTATATTTTCGCCATTGTTGACAACCATTTTGTCCCGTGATTAAAGAGAGCCGAGAATGCGCGCACAATTCCAGGACAATGCATCTTTCTCTCTTGCACCTATGATACCTATTACCTACGTACCATGGTACCAAACAAAAGCAAAATGCTAAAGAAATTTGTGCATTTGAAACCAGTCAAGTGCAGAACCAAAATTACTCGTTATGAATTTGCTTCGATTGTTTGTGTCGTCTGTCTCGCTCCCCGACGGTATTAATTACTTCTCGTGGATAATAGGGGGTGGGGGTGGTTTTACGAAGGGAAGGGGGTCGGACCCGAAGCCACGTGGGTGAGCCATCGTTACTGGAGGCGATGAATTCAGTTTCACTAAGTTATTTGCGAGTTGTTTGCGATCATCGATATTTTTTTGATCTGGTGCTTGAAAACGAAGATAAGTTTTTTGACTAGACTAGCCCTGCCTTGTCGAAAATATCCTGATCCTTGTACCAATACAAATTTACTATACATTTTCAAAAATGACGAAAAAAAACAATTCAGTGTGCATCAATTGCTGAGTTTTTCTCTAATGATAACAAATATAACCAAATAAAATAACAATATAATAAAAAGCGAATTGTTGAACTAAGATCTACGTTTCATCCCCGATTCCTGGTTTGAAGGGTGCCAAGTCCTGCTAAGACCTTCTGCAAGGCGACGAATAGATGGCCTTGGTCGATGCAAGTGGCGCCTGAAGGTCGCAGGGTAGGCAATACGGACAGCAGCTATCTAATTTACTCGCCATGATTTAAAATTCGGCAATAAAAATTGCATTGAATGTAGCTAAGCGTTGAGAAATGCAATGATAAACTAAATCAGCAATTAAAATCATGTCCAGGTAGAGTTATTTTAAATGTCACTGATCCTGTCGCAAACATTTTTATCCCGACCAAGGACATGTGATCACAAGGTCAAATTTGCTTACAATGATTACCCACCCAAAGTAGACGCCACTGTCAGTGACACGGTATCAGTGACACTGCTTACATGAAAACATTACCAATTTTAATTCAAACGATTTCATGAAGCAATGCATCACCGTCACAATAACAACCCAGCCGGTGGAGGTGCCGTGAATTATCCGCACATCTCGCATGCGAGCTCTGGGTGCGTGCGTGCGTGACACGCATCCGCCGTCGTCCGGCGCCACCAACGTCGCCGCCGGTAACGACGTCGCCGTCGGAGTCAGTTGCATCGGCCACATGTAAGATGTGGGTCAGAGGGTAAACTAGTCGCAGCCAATCGGTTGGCAGGGAGGAGCCGACCGGCATCCTGCCCACGAGCGTCGACGGAGTGAACCCCGCGCGCAGCGAAGGGCGGAGCGAGCAGCGCACGAAGTGGAAGTCTGCAGGTTACGGACATTATCCAGCAGTACAGTACGTGACGGCATGCGTGAGAGCTACGACCGCAGCAGGTAGACTTATCGAACCAGTCCTCGCGTGCGCTCTTCTCTCTCGTCTCTTTCGCTTCGTTCGTGTTTGCAAGACTATCAACAATGTCCAGTGCCGGACACCATCAAGGAAGATACGGCTTCCAAGTTCCCGGGATGGAAGGCGTTCATTTCGGCAGTGAAGCTCTCGGCCATCCTCAACAACCACAATCACCAGTCGAGCAGCACATCAAGCGGCCGATGAACGCGTTCATGGTGTGGTCCAGGATCCAGCGACGCAAGATCGCACTCGACAACCCGAAGATGCACAACTCTGAGATCTCCAAACGCCTCGGTGCCGAGTGGAAGCTGCTCAGCGAGATGGACAAGCGGCCGTTCATCGACGAGGCGAAGAGGCTGAGGGCGATGCACATGAAGGATCATCCTGACTACAAGTACCGGCCGCGTAGAAAACCCAAGACCACGATGCAGCAGCAGCAACAGCAGCAGGGCGGACGACAGAACAACAACGGTAACGTTGCCAACTGTGGTTTCCCGAGTTTCCCTCTGCCGCCATACTTTGCGGCGCCCAACGGCCAGCCAACCGGCCACCCTATGGAACACATGAGCGCCGGCTACCCACCACTTCCGCATCACTACTTCGGCTCGGCGTTCGACCCTGTCCACCTATCAAAGTTGGTGAGTCAAGCGAACGCAGCAGCCGGTAACGAGAGCATCGGCGGTAAGCAGTCGCCGAATTCAGCGAGTGCCGCTGCCGTGGTCAGTTCCTTCTACTCGTCGCTGTACAACCCCGGAGGGATGCAGGCCAGCAAGCAGTCGTTCCAGCCGCCACATCCGTCGCACTTGAGCTCCCTGTTCCAGCCCCCACCCCCACAGTTCATGTTCGGTTCAGGACAACACAGTCCCGGCTCGAGTCCCGGCGAGTCCGGCTCCATCCCAAGTTTGGATCTGGATCAGCTCCGTCGTCCGGTCTCTGTCATTTTCTAGTCCGTGCAGTGATGTTTTATTGTGTTGGCTCATCGAACAAGACTGTTACTATACTTAAAACTGTTATATGAAAGAAATTCTGCGAGAGATTGTTTCTTTCCTTATTAATTTATGAATGAATAAGTATTAATATGAATGCGATCGATACAGATAGTCGGATCTCAGCTGACGTAAGCATGCCATTATGTACGTGACGAAGGAAGTGGTCAACGTTTTGTGTTCCTTATAAACAATAAGTTATTGTGTATCGTGTCCTACATTATACTGAAACTGCATACTGCATTTCAATTCGATTCTGATTTGCTATGAAAGTTATTTTATTAACATAGCACGAGCTGCTCTTTTTCTGTTGCCTGCGCATTGTTTGTTGGTCTGCCACATAAAAATGCAAATAGATAGTTATTCTTGTTTGTTGTAAATAATCTTGTCGCATTTGTTGTTATCGATATTTAATTATTGGGAATGATCAATTTACCTGTGTATTTAAACTTAACTGCAGCTGAGTTTGGAAAATGCATCTATAACAATATGCCTTCCAATATATCCCTAGCTTATATATTGCAATAACAACATTTCGAGTTTGTGTCCTATAGCAAAATATTTAGTCGATAATATTGTTCAAGCGCCAATAAATAGGGCACCAATTCGCAGGATTTACATACTATACAGGACCGAAACAAATACCATAGCACCATTAACATGCATACAACTGTAGTTCATGTGTAGCATCATTCGTAACAAGCAGGTTCAACTGACTAAGCTTTCATTCCAATATGTATACTTGTATGATACTATTATAAATGCATAGTATTTGTTAATAAAATATTGTCTTATGTTTACGAACCATAATTTTTCGGGTTTAGCTCTTTTATAAGAAGGTATTCCTTAAATCATTTTCCTGAATCCTCATTCCTAATAATTATTTTCATTTCATCAATCATCGATTTTGACTTCAAGCTTCAAGTCTTCAAATCATTTGGAACGAGAAACTTGGTAGGCAAGATATCAAGAAAAATATCACCAGTGATGCCAAGGAACGGCATAGTATAAAACGATAAAACCATAAATTAATATGCCTATTCAGTATTCAAGCATCAATAGGTAATTGACAGAAATTTCTCCCAGACAATCGAAGATTTATTATATCTTGTCCCATTTTACCTGCCTCATGATGGGTCATCACACGAACCAAAGCTCCATTTCTTTTCACGATGAAGTTCCATTTATTTATGACAGTTACCGCATTGCGTTCACCCGAAGGTCGCATATTTCCAACAAAATATACATCATTTTGGCCCAGAAAAAATGTCATCCCTAAAGTGTTTCAAGGGATGCGCGGTGGTCGGTTCCATAAATCAGTCAACGCGGGTGCGTAGTGGGAGGGGATAGGGGCAAGCATTCGTTATTTAATTGTTCGCTTGTGTCACGCACAAAGACACTTTTACGACTCAACTTTTCAACTCTTTTCCAAACATCGTGAAAGCTCTTTAACTCTTTCCCTTCCAAAACCTTTTATGAACATTATATTATCAACTAAAAAGAAGAATAAATTGTATAGAATTGTGAGCTCTCCATGGTCTCTTGGCTTGCAGCGAGCAGCAAGCATAGCGTATATTCGACGGCATTCCCTTGGTGCTCGCTGCAATGCAGTCTTCGCTGTTCACTCTTCACTCTTCACTCTTCACTGGCAAAGTCGCACCCCACATTCCGGTTGATAGCATTACCAACTTTATTCAATTCAATTCAATGCAATTGAATGAAATCACAAGTTGTTTCCTTCATAGCTTGCAGTCTTTTTAGGGCTCTTGTAATTGAAAAATGAATACAGTGGCATATTAGATCAAGGGATAGAATAACCCTACATCTCGAGTAGATCGTATGCCGTACATCATGAAGCATGGGCCGAATAGAAAGGTAGGTTTATATAAATCCAGGCAAGGAAACCATGGAGCATATTTAATTACACTTGAAGACGTTTGCAACGAACGAACTTGAATATATCGTTACGTCATTAATGATATGTGACGTATACAAAGCCACGTCCTGAAAAATAATTGGGATTTTTTCAAATCACGAAAGCGGATATATAATCATAAAAAGCGAATTTCACGGCGCCACTTGATTTATCTAGAAGCACCTATACACGAAATACAAGCAAGAACCGTTTCGCTATTATTTCAGTTAATGAAACTAATAAGGTGTTCTAACATTGGATTCTATAATAAAAATTAATTGCTACTGCAAATAGTTCATGAAATGCTTGTGGCGTCGGTATATGCTCGTTTCCATACCCGCCTGACTTCCTATACAATCATACTTAGACAATGTACAAATAATCTTTTATATTGGCAAAGGTAACTCATACCACAGTAAATACCATCGTTCATAGCTCGAGACCTTTTTTAACCGTTGAGAAACAAAGTAAGAATTGTCCTCATTTTGATATAGTAACAGCTGTACGCACGCACAATATTGACAATAATGGGACGATTGTATAGTATGTAATATAAAACATCCGCATTATAGTCGAAAGTAATTATTTCGTACCCTCCTCTTGCTTGCTATCATACTAAGTCTACAGCTCGAGCGAGTGTCATTAACTTTAGTCATTAATCATCCCTTATATATACAGCTCGATCATCATTGCAGCTTGTATACCCGTTGTATTTATAGGGCGAGGGTTGAATGGGAACACATGCACAAGTATCAATGCGACAAAATGCGTACACCACTTATTAAATAATGAAGCTTATCATGGACAGATTTTGCAATTAATCTGTTTGCTCATTCATATGCAATGCTCTTTAGAGCAGCCACGGCGCACCGCACTCGACTGCTACGCTCTTTGCATCTTCAAGAGTGAGCGATATTTGACTTGTGTTGTCTGCCAAGCATTTCAATGTAGATTGGAGAAGCACTGAGCTATTATATTAATACATTACTTACTCTACTTTGCGAATTGTATAGGAAACAAATCATTGCGGCGTATATTAATTGCTGACTTGGCAATAGTAACTATGGCTTCGCTAACGCATATTTTAATCGCGTTGTGGATGAGCGTTGTTTGAATGATCCTTTATATAGAACAACAATATGCAAGGATCAATAAGTTGCGATGGAATTGTTGAGTTGATGGGATAACTGGGAAAAACGTTAGAAAAACAACCATATAAACGTCGTTTCTCAAAACTGGTGCTTCACACACAACAATGACATTTGTACCAAGTCGTCGTGTTATTAGGTGTAACATATCTGGAAAGTAAGGTCAAAATATATACGGGGCATGGGCCTTAGTGAGAAATATGACAAAAAATTAAAATTTTCGAATAAAGTAAAAAGGCTAAGCTAAGATGAAACAAAGATATTCTGAAAATTTCATCAAAAAAGTAAAATAAAATAAAAATAAAATAAAATACACACACGCACACTCAAGCCGGATTTGCTTCAGCAGTCAGCAGACTACCTGAAGATTCTCTTCACTCACTTCGCTTGTTTCGCTTATATTACGTACTTTCGAAAAATAAAGTGTTTTTCAAGTCGATCACACACTAATTAGTGCAGCATTGTCTTCGGGTTGATCTTTCAATAAATCAACTAACAATATAAAGTGTAACGGGCAAAATTCTTAAACCATAAATTCTTTATAATATTTGCTTCCTCTCAACCTATTAGTTGCAATGCATTTTTTCTCCACCTATCCAGGCTATTGTGTGTTTTTATGATCATAATTTTCGACAGATGTGAACACTTGAATTTGTGTGTAAAAGCATATACACAACACTATAAAATGCTTTACCTTCCATAACAATATAATATTTACGACCAATACAAAGTTTATGATATTGTTATGAAGTCTCTGATCTTATAGCCGCTTGCTTTTATGTTTCCACCAAATTAATCCGGGATATTTTACCAATGTTTCGTGTGACTCTAATGCACAATATTACATAACAGGAAGAATGGAATGAAACCGAGACGCACTTAAGAGTGGCAAAACACCATTCAAATTATAAAAAGAAGTTTTCAAAAAGCGTTTACATACATTTTAGAACATGTCTAGTGGCAAATTGAATGGATACCATTATACCTTCCCGTATTACACACAGGAGTCTAATATCAGATTGCATAATAATAAGTTGGTTGTGAGGCAGGGTATATCACATGCTGCTGTAAGTTTTATAATGGGATAAAATGTGAACACCAGAAGCGCATGGGAATTGAAGAGGGTTACTTGCAACTTACAAGGGATCGACATAAAAGACATGGATGCATATTAAATAATAAAATGTTTTGAGTTTTTAGTGCCCTTCTGATAAAGGAAGTGAAATATAAACCTACACTAATTCAAGTGTGGAAAGTGCTGGCTATTGTTCAAGTACACCTGTGGACGTCCATAAGGTCGAAATTAGTTTGCGCCAATTATATTTTAATTTGCAATAGTCGACGAAAGATTGAGCATGGTACAGGGAAGTGGACTAGTGCAAGAACATCTTTTTAAATAAATGCGCGATTTCATCATTCAAAAAAATGCAAACCAAGAACGCCAAAAAAAAGACAGTCTTGCAAATAGCTCCTGGCCTTCCACCCTTTTCCTGTATTTTAAGGAACAGATGTCAACCTTCCGCAATGTCAACTATTCCAAAGCAGACAGCACACTAAAACTATCATCAATCTTGAGCGCATATTTTAATGGAAACTTTATAAATAATTTCAAAATAACAAGAAAAAAACAATGTGGTTCTCTGAAGCCACATTGGTTAACAACCGACATAACCTATACTTCTTGGGGCATTATTATAAACGACAATAAAGAAAATGGATTTCATTTTAGTCGCGTATAACCCCTTGATAAGAAACCAGCATTAAAATATTAAACTAAATTACAATAATAATGTAATATAATACGTTATTATCTAGTCTTCTGTTACACAGCTGATTTTTCAAAGGCACAAGTTCCATAAATTGTGTTCTTTTTGGGGAATGTTCTTTGCGGCGGTGCCATTGTGCGACAAAGCTGCTCGGTGTCGTTTATCAGTGACACAGAGCGAGAGGAAACCAGCCAGAGATCGCGCGCCAGAGGGAGACCACCGATTGATTCATGCCTCTTGATTGTCCGTGCCGTGTCGTGTTATAATTATCACCAGAATTTCATCCAGCGTTTTATCCAACCCGACAACATCACGATGATTTATGCCACGAAAAGAAAACATTTCGTAGAGTTGTCCATGCAGTTAAAAAATATTATTTGTAAAATGTACGTAGCAGCAGGAAAATGAGTTTATCAATTGGTATAAAAACATATTTGACTGATTTTTTCCGGGTTCTGTGGTTGCATTAATTTCATTGGATGCGTCGCTTCTGATTTTTTTCGACTCATGGCAACACAAAATGATTGTTTTTGCACCCTTTGTCAACAATTTTAAATTGTGCATTTCAGTTCATAATACGTTTACTGGAAACATTTTTATTTCGAGCGAAACACGCGCTGGAAATCAGAAGTGCCTAACACATTCATTCGCAGACAGACACACGTTCAATGGATGTCATTATATTATTAAAACATTGTTACACGCTGGAGGAAAACTACTATTCAACGCTCGACTCGTTGTTTGGCTACATTATATTATTAACGAAGAGAGAACTTGCGTGAATCCAAATCCGTTGTCATCCCCTTGTACTCAATTGTCAACTGTTAGAATTTGAATTATACTATAACAACCTAACTTCGAAAGCATAATGTAGTCGCGCACAGTAAGGACAAGCAGAGCCAGCATTGCGATGAACAAATGGAATGAAGTGGAGTTGTGGCAAATACGTTTCTAACACCAACTCAATGGTTAAACTTCATAACGACGTGATTATCATTTAGTTCGCTGGCAGGCACGTGTATTGGATTTTATTGTAACTTGGTGGATAGAGTGGATAGATAGATGTTGTCAACATGTCTACCATTCTGCAATATTTTAATAATAGTTTTATGTCAAATAAATTGGGAAATGGAAACTTTATTATCAGAGATAATAATTGCTGTGATATTGGAATAGGCTATACAATAAAATTACTCGTGTTTGATTATAAATTTGAGGGTTTACCTTGCCAAAGAGTTAAAATGTATCCGTTTAAGTTTGAACGACAACTGTTTTTTCACAATGGTCTAGCAATGCTATACAAATGTGCTGATATGAATTGGGATGAATACCATGTCCTACCTCAAAGTCGAACTATCTGTGAATCTGATACCTATTACATCTGCATGAGTTGCATCATCAGTTTCAAGAAGACAAAGTTACGACTGTAAAAAACCATGACAGACGACTTTATCTCTTCATGTCTATATAAGTATGCTAATGCTTATTGCTTTATTATATTGTTCGTCAGCTAATATGATTAAATTCCACCCCACAAGTAGATTTTTAACATAAACTGTGAATATTGTGGTAAAAATGGTAAAAATTAGAGGTTTAACATAAAGATAACAGATTATATTAAAAAAAAACACACACACACACACACACACACACACACACATTAGAACGCTTATGGTTTGATCAAAAACTGAACAGAAACAAAATTAATAAAAATAACTCCGACATTGCTCTCCCAACAGATATTTCTTATAAAAATCGCAAATCCCCGACAATTTGACAACAAATAGTTCATGACATCGTCCGTCGCGTCGCGTCGCGTCGCGTCGCGTGTGGCATAACAACAGTGTCCAAAGAGCAACGAGCAACGGGCACGGGCAATGGGCAATGGTTAGGGCAACGTGTGAGCGCGGTGTGAGCCAGTGAATACAATTATCCAGGCACAAAGCGCTCACAACGCCGCGCACTCTCGTTATTGACAGCAATTGTGCTCCATTATCGCATTGTTGCGTCAAATAGCACACAATTGTGCGCGGATATCTGGTCCCCGGGCGCGCCTGCAGCCTGACAGGCACCCTTGCGTGGCCCTAGGCTGGCGACATAGAGGTTCTGCCAGTGCTTCATGTCATTATCCTGGCATCCCCGGATGCAAATGCAGCCTGTTGTCGTGGATGCCACCGCACGCGATGCATTGTCGCAGCCAGTTGAAAAACGAGCACAATTGAAATTGTTTTAATTATATAGGCTAATTCAATAACCTCTGGTGTCAAACGTACAGCTATGTATACCAGAACATCGCGTGATAATTTTGCGAAGGTATTTCATAAATCGATTAAAAAGTCGTGACTTCGTCTGGATGTAATGGCTCATTACAGTCCATTCGTTCGTTTATTTATATGCTAGAAGTAATTAACTGAATGGGTAAAAAGTAGCTCAAAATTGAGAATGGATACTAAAGAATTCCCATCGTGGGGGTCTGACAAGGCATTCCATGACTTTCCTATATCGTCTACCTATACCACAAGAGGCGATTTTTTTTCTCTCCAAACAAAGCCTCGATATAATTTGTAATGTCACGCGTTTTCCACTTGACAGTTTACTGAACGTTTTGTATTGTGTGCTTTTGCTGATTTCCGTTGCAGTCGCTATTGTGAAACAGTGTACATGCCCATAACAATCCAATAGAAATAATTGCGACTTTTTCTTTTTTTAACGGGTCGCCAGTGAAATACCTGGCCGGCGCGGGTTGCATTGTGCGAAGCGCGGGCAGGATTCCTGGGCGCACAGGGTGAGAACTGCTGGCGACACCCACCCTTTTGCCCGACGCTCGCACGGATGTTTGCACGCTCCTACTCGTCTTTTCTTCGCATTCTTTGGCGAATTCGCACCAGAAATACTAAGGAGATTTTTAAACTTTTTGCGAGCATTCTTGCTCAATGCGAACAAGCATAACTTTTCGCCAATACTTTCGATTAATACCAGTAAAGAAGCTTGAAAAACTCCCTGATTATGAAAAACAATGAACCATCCGTGTGTACAGAATCCTAAAATTCCATCCGTCTTACAATTTTGAACGATTCAAACCAACAGTAAAGTGGCAGTGGTAGATCGTAGTCCTCCTCGGCAAACTTACTATAGATATTTCAGTTAGTTTCTTTCGGTTAAAGTCTACAGTCGAAGCACGACGCAACGCAAATGTCGGTTTGTCGCATCGTTTCTGTCATCCTGAACATGAGCTTCTGATGACTTCTACACACAATGACACCAGTGTTGTTTGTCACCAGAAGCTAATGAACAGAAGCCGTGTTGATACAAGAGCCGTTTTCATGCTATGAAATTTGTATACCTAAGTGATGGTGGAAGGTGTAGGTTACTTATAATAATAATAATATAATGCGCAGGGTATATTTAGAGCGGGAGACAAATCAAATAATGGAAGATCTAACAAGACGCACAGAAGCTCTTGACAGGTAGGAGCTAAGTAGCTAAGCAATCATTGCCAGCCTTGCTTTGCATTTGCTCTGCCTAGAAAATTTTCTTACATCTAGACTAGCTTTCAAGAAGACTAGCAATTTTTCTTAGGGCAAAGTAACTTTTGGTCTTTGGGAAATATAAGAAAACGAAAGTATTTCATTGTTTTATACCACTAAGTATACAACGATCTAATAAGTTTCATTCAATGAATGTCAATTTGAAATATATATATATAATTTATGTATTGGTGAAAATATGAATTCTCACTATGCCATAGCGATTAATAACTGTATCCACCTTGGGAAAGAAACGAATCTTTGACCTTTCAGGTACCTACATCCGAAATATTGAAAAACAATTATTGCATAGCGTTGGCATTGCTATGGAATTCGTATGTAATCAAAACATCTGGTCCATTGACTTCTATTTCCATTGTTCTCGAGAAAATGCATTCATCGATAATTTAAATGGCTAATCATTCATTTTATAACCGACAGGAATATATATTATATGCATTTTAAGTGACGTAAGTGAACGAAAGTCATAACTAAATTAGCGAAAGGTTCATAAGAGTGATTGAACTTTGTAATTGAATAGACCAACACATTTTTGTATTTGCCTGTCGGTGATGCTGGCAAGTTCTATCGTCAATAAGACGACGTGAATGAATACACAAGCGAACTTGCCCACTAAAATTTATTGCCAAACAATTTGATTCGAATGTTTTTCGAGGTGTAAGACACAACATATGCAGCCTCACCCACAGACAGACCTAAATCTTTTCAACACACTTTTATAATTCCTCGATGGCATGTTTCTTTTTTGAGTGCAATAAACTTTAGTGCGTCTAGAAATCCTGGCACTGAATCATAATAAACTACCGGAGTAAAACGATTTGCAACACCACCATACATGTAAATCTGACTGTAACGCTATATACAGGGCTGTGTACTATTGGAATGTGTTGAATTTTGGTTCCAGTACGTAGATACACTCGCTGCTACAGTCACTAATAATGTGATAGTCATCACCAACTGTGAAGAATATGTCGAATACTTGTTTCAATGATCTGTAGAATCAAAAACATCTATAGGACTGCACGCTGCGAGCTAATATGCCGAACAAGCTAACATGATGCTAAACAACACCATTTTGAATGAGTGATCTGCGTTTCTTTCGGACAAATTTCAATCACCATTTAACAACGTCAGCGTCACCACAAAGACCAGGACCAAATATAAATAAAAATTGAAGTCCGATCAAATAAATTCCACTCTGTGTGTATATTGTGGTTGATCAAGCAAAAATCTAAATCAAGCGAAAATAACGTAATAAGTGCCAGTGTAGAAATAATATGATAAAAATTTGTGTTTAGGGAATTTTGTGGTTGTTGCAATCAAGTTCTAAGTTCTAGTAGGTGGCTGTAAACAAGCGTGCCTATTTATAATTATTATATTTTACCCCCAGATGATTTTTCTATATATAGCCGATCTGTAACATTTGCTCACATGTTCTTCATGGCTTGCCAGTGCTACAATGTTCAATAGATAGATAATCATCAAGTTATCATAATCCTTGGGGAGTGATCCTCCTATAGTGACTGATGACTCCGTATCAAATGGCTGTATTACACATGTTCGCAGTCGATTGGACCCATCCCATGTAACGTCAGTCAATCTCCTTGCGGGTCAGATTAATCCGAGCAGTGAGCACGCACATAACGCCTGGCAGATTGATTGTATGGAATGAATCTGGCCTTTCCTCCACCACTCACCCATGGGTGCCAGCCATAGTGCACTAATCCATGCAAGCTTTCATTAAACAGTATATGCTACATGACGTTTATAGTAGTATCCAATTCATCCATCTCCACACATAGTACTACACAACAAATGCATAGAGACTGAACTGGCTGCAATCCATGTTGAATACCCATTGTCGCTAGCTATTGTTCCGAATGGTATAGGCTCAACAATGCACCCCTTGTTCTTGCATACTCGCGGGTCCCCAAAGCCCATTATGGTATGCAGTAATCCTGTTTTGGGGCAAGTACAATGGGGAGGTCACACCATAAACCTGGCGGCCTGGCCAGACCATCGGCCGGGCACAACGAGAAGACTGGTCAGTGCGACAACCCTCAATAAAAGTCCGCTATGGCCGAAAAGCAAGTCACAAAACACTGGGTGTATAAGTTAGGATGAGCGTCGTAAATCTTTCGAACAGCAATCCTTAGATTGACGTGGCTTTTCAATAGTAATATGGTTGAGAAAGTTGGTTATTTTACTATTGAATATAATTTACGTTTATGAGCTGATAATATATGGCATAGCAAATCAAATTTAGTGGCAATAGAAAATTTTGATTGAAATCTATTTTCGAAATATTCATTGTGCTTGGATTTAGTCACTAGCAGTAGGAAACAATAAAAGAGACAAACACCTGTTGTCATGAACGAGTTAAAAATGAAAAACCTGACGCGATATGAATTAAAAGTAACTTCTATAATCGACGATAATTTTTTTTATCCCAACAAAAAAGTCTGCATAGATGTTGCTCTGAGGGTTGCGTCCAGGGGCAAATACTAAATCCCAAACTTCATGCAAATTCCATTGGGAGCCGGAGGCTCCACGTGTAAAGGAACTTGCTACTCTAGCCAGGTGCTAAATTAATATCGACACAAACACAATCAATTGGCTCTCTCATCGAGGGTCTTTCGTTGATCTTAATCGTATTTCGTGAAGGTCGACTCGGGACAAGTCCGCAATCCGAGATTCAATTAAATTATCCGACGGTATTTTTTGTAGATCAAATTAAACACAATTTAAGCTCGGCACACACATGGCAGATACTGGAGGTAATCAAATTAGGCACACACAGCCCATATCCAGGCCGATAGGTGAATGCATCCAATTTGTGGGTTAACTTTGCGATTAAGATTTCTTTTGTCATGATTTCAATGTAAAAAAACCCCACGTCTGGTTATCAAGTTCGATATTTTCTTATTAGATTGACAAACCCGATTGGTAATTAGTTTATTATTTTCTCTATTGATGACTATTCACGAAGAAGCACCTTATCCACAGCAACTTTCTAAGAATGGAACTGCATGCATAGGCATTCCATTTAATAACAAAAAGTCATGATAAAAGATAGTTAGATGAAAAAAAAATAAGAAAATATATCCAGAAGCTTCCCTCTTTCACTATTGTAAATGAATATCTTACACAAGAGACCTTTTCAAGACGCAAACAAGAGAGCGTGTTTAAATCGCAAATGCCATTGAAGCATTTCGTAGGTGAAGAAGATTAATGAGGTGGTATGATAGCTATCACATGAACAACCGCCACGATGAA
This sequence comes from Nemurella pictetii, assembly GCA_921293315.2. Taxonomy (NCBI): domain Eukaryota; kingdom Metazoa; phylum Arthropoda; class Insecta; order Plecoptera; family Nemouridae; genus Nemurella; species Nemurella pictetii. Next base: position 29,168,390 of record OV121115.1, read on the forward strand.
AAAGTCGCAACAGTAGCATACGCTGCGATTAGATCCGAGTTCACCCCCCAACGTGGTCCGCTCTCTCCTCTAGGGGCTGCTCCCGTTGAAACGCCGATACATTATAGGAACACTGTAACAATTGACATTTCTCCGAATAAGAGAAGATGTTGAGTTCCTGTCGATACAGCTTTGTTCAGCAACCAACGCCAACAAAACACACCAATCGAACATTATTATTTGCAGCCTGCGAATGTAGCGAGAATAAAGAAACGATAATAATGATGGAAGATTAAAGAAAACAGTTGGTTGATTGTATTCTTTTCTCCGTCGTTGACGTCCTCATTCCACAGTTTGAGTGACCAGCCATCACATAGCTGGCAGTCTTACCAGCCTCACAGAACAGGAGCAAAATGAGTCCCTTTGTATCAGCAATACTCCAGGGAACAAAAGCCAGCGCGAGATATACAGCCAGACAAAAGCGGCCAAAATCGAATTCAATTTTGGCCAAGTCATGTTGGTATTATTGAGTCCTCCAACTTGCTATGTGGACAAACAAAACTATGGCGCTGCCATGCAGTCTCTTTTATTTCTCGATTCTTTCTACAACATCCATTTCTTTTCATACCACTGTAATTTCACGCTTCCATTTTTATAATCGCGCTCATCTGGCACTTACAAATCTGATGCAGTGCACTAATAAAATCGGACAAATCTTCCTCGATAAATTATACCATCGTAGGCACAAAACAAATATTATTAGTCTTAAAAGCATGAATTTAAATATACCTCGAATCATACATAACGATGTCTGAGTAATGTTCTATAACTTGAGGCTGGGGCTACCCATATAATGATGTCAGATACGGAGTGTCGGACGATTACAACTAGCAGATCATAGAAATCACTTCCAAGGCTGCAACGAATTTCTGCCTGACGAAACAACGATTGGTATCTAAATAGCGTGATATCTCCAGCGTCTCAAGTCGTCCGGCTCGGCACAACGAGACTGAGTGCCCGAGTGCCCGGGGACAGCCGACAGCGCTGGACCGCGCAGGAGCGGGATGCTGGGACGAGGCCCTCAGCGTCGCTCGCCATTGTCCTCCGATGTGCCAAGATCAGAAACAATCCGTTCCACACTTCAATCTCGGGGACGTGCAGTCGTGACACATGGAACACAGGGCTGGCAGGAATTATTCTAATATTCTCGAGTCGGGGTTTGATTCGAAGGCAACACCGGTTTCGGTTCTGCGTTATAATAATTCTGTTCATGGAGCGTGCGGGCTGGAAGAATTACGCCTGGCCAAATATTGTGCGAATCGCATAGCTTATCGATGGAGGCGATCGCTCGATATACGCCTACAGTCAAGAATTTAATCACTTGATTTCTTTTGATTTTTATTATCATCATTGGGAAATTGGTTTATTTGTATCGTGGTCCAAAATTTTAAAAAAAAACACTGGCAAATGAAACGGATGAGAGATATGTAAATCGATTGTTATACGTGGTTGCGACATTCAACAAAGGTATTTAACTGCAGAGTTTAACTTCATCATTTCAAAACCTCGTTGCATCTCTCATTGAAATTATCACGCGGTCTAATTAATAATTACACATAAGAAATCGCATGAAAAGGGAGAAAATGTGATAATCTGTTATCCATTAGCTCGGTGAATGGACGTTTGAGTCATCTCGACAAGCATGTCTAATAAGCTAACTAATAACATGCATACCGTACGTCAGACATTTTACACAATCATGGCATCTTCATCAAGTATCTACGCTCTAGTGTGAAGCAGCTGGCAAAAGCGTGGTGTCGGGACAACACAGAATTGATAGGTGCTCGGGCTCGGCTTTGCCCTCAACAGCTAGGAGAGAAAACCAAAACCGTGGTCCGCATTTCTCACATTCCTCCGCCCTCGCGCCGTGATGAATCCACAGGTTTTACGCACGAGCGTAAGAAATGTAACGAAATATTTTCAATTTTTACTAACCTAATTTCTCAATATGATACCAATTGTAATAGTATAAAATTTAGATTTGATTTTGGCTTTGGAACACGATTAAAAAAATAAACCGATAAATGACCTATACATGAATGCTGATTTTAAGAAGATTTCGAATCTTGACATATTTATTTGCACTTCGATTGGCTCTCACCGTTAATCACCGTTTACATGTGATGTCAAACAAGGTCTTTTAGCACCTTCGTGGAAATGGCAAAACTAGATTTACATTTGTTGTTAATCGATAATTTACGATGAATCGGCAATAAGTAATGCAGTGTATTAGACATTTGCGTTATAATTTGAGAGCTGCAGAATATTGCTGATAAAATTAGATATATTTTAATTCTTGGCAAAAATAAAATTCTGAAACAGCTGCCCGCAATTTCACGATCAAAAGAACCAGCGCAAATAAGCCTTTTCACGGGAAATGTGACTGGTGCACGTTCCACGACAACAACGCCAGAGTGTGAACTGACCCGTAACAATTAATACCGACTAATTCAAACGCAAGCACATTAATTTCCAAAACGGCGCGTTTTTTGAGGTGAAATAAAACGAGTTCAATTTTGAATAGACACAAAAGAAGTCTACTATTGAGACGTAGTAATTGGCATTTGGAAAAGGTGGCAACCCTTGAGTAGATGAAGGGGTTGTAGATTTCCTTTGACTGGCAAATTTGAAATGAAAAGATTCCGAGACTCGAAGAAATGGAGATGTAATTAATTAATGTTCATGAAAAGGAGGGAGTGGGGTGGAGGGGGGGGGGGGATTTGGATATTTCAAAAGTCCAAACCAGTAGCTGTGTGAGGTTTGAAAGTCGCTCTCTGACTCGCTTTCTTTTACGCCCTTTCACAAGTTCGCCGGGTTATCGCGCGTTCAAAGCTGCGACGAATGGCCAAAGCACAAGCAAACAAAGTCTTTATATTATTATAAAGTTTCCATTTCAATAAAGCAGCTCACAGCGCACGGTGCAGAAAGAAGCAGTCGCATTTTGGACCTTTGTAAAGTGCATTCAGACCACAGCCACCTCTCTAATAGGAGCTGAATCTCCTTTAATACGCGTCTAACTCAACACGCGGCAGCGGCGGCGGCGGCGGTGGCGGTGGCGGCGGAAAAAGCAACGCAACGCCAAACCAGCCAAGCGGTGCACACGCCATGGAAGCTGGCTGAGGTTCATCAAACGTTTCTGGTCAAATCAAAAGACATCAATCTCGCTAAAAACCTCGCGCGGTGAGCCTGCGCCAGTAAGTACATTTCTAATTAGAAGTTGTAAAGTTTTTCGGCCATTCTTCGCGACCACACAAGTGTTAATGACAAAGTGAATGCTAGACGAACAGTGGAGGGGATCAAAGTAAAAAAGCGCACTGGAAAGCATTGAATTTGAAACATGGCTTCCAATTCGGTCCCGGCAGGACCCCATGCGTTGCCCGTGTCTCCGCTAAAGCAGAAAGCTGAATACTGTTTCACACTCCCCCAATTCGAGCAGTGAATCAAAACAATTCATTGTTCTGAAAAATAAGAATCATCGTCTTAATTGAATACAATAATAAGAGAATGCGTAATAATTGAGGAACAGGGTGTGTGCAGGGACTGCTGACTGCTGACTTGGCTGAAGGTTCTTATGAAGAGATGTGGTGACTTCTAGGAATGACAGCGAATGCCCGTCTCTCCCAGCCAGAACAATGTCAGCTGATAACAAAGAGTGTTAACGCGTTTTATTTCCAACAGTCAAGCAATACAATGCACAAAATGGATGGCGCATTAAGAAATTCTTGTGTGGTCATTCTTAACAGTTCGGTAATTACTCAAAATATCACGCTTCTAGATAAAGTTCAGACGTATGGTGTGTTCATTTTTCACCCGACATGTGCGAGGTTTGAAGCCACTAGATTTGCATCTATATTTTTAGGCCCATTCTCCTCTGTATATAGAGAATATTGATGCTATTGTCAAAAATCACCTAAATGTTATTCATCTAAATGTTTAGTAATTGCAATAGTACTACAGTGGCCTATTGTTCGGTGTTTCTGTCGCAGAGAATGTACTCTTAGATTTCGGCTTACATACGGACACCAACGTTATAAATCCAATTTTGAGTGAGGTTTTACTTTGGCTTTCTCTTCGCAATGGTCACTGCTTTATTTTACTCAAGTCGAATAATATATTGACGTGACCATTCGTCTATTGTATATCTCGCCAGCAAAAGACCTGACGGCGAAACACTTTTCTTAGAATTCCGGCACCCCGTTGGGTAACGATTTCTCTTGCAAACCGACTGATTGTATTCCAAATCCAAGCAGTTGTCCGGTGAACGACGATTTTCATGCATTGTTTATTGTTTCCAAACAATATTTGTGTTTTATAACCGCTGAATTGCCCATACTCTATTAGTTTTTATAAGTGACCATGCCATGACGGATTCCATTTAGCTACAAAGTGCTTGAGGAACGAATTGGCTAAAAGTAGATGACCATATTATATACTAAAAGAGAAACATAAAATTGACCCAACCATAAAGGTTTTCACAAAAGAAGAATATTTTATTGGGCCTTAACAAAAAAGTGTTTTTGTGAACCGATATTCAGAAATAGACAGGAAACAATATCATAAATAGGAGGTTTATGTGTCTCACAAGTATCAAAAAGGAAGACATTTTTATTCCGCTCTACAAGACAGAGAAGGGCTCATATTGAAGTGAGTTTCCATCCCGCTGAAATAATCGTGAACGTTCCCATCTCCACATCCTGTTATTCAGGAGCAACACTCGATCCTAATCAAAAGTGTTCAAATCCACGTTTTTGTGGAACCTTTCCTTTCTTCTGTCAATTGTGTGTGTTTTATCGCAATGATCACACTTTCAGCTTTCATTGTTGCAGACATAGAAAACAAGATAATTCAGTTGAATTGAAAGGAAATGAGTTTGTGGCCTAGCCCAGTGTTTGAGTAGTCGAGAAGATACACAGATAGACAGTCATTCTATAGTCAACCATCTGTTCTGATTGCAAGCCGTGATCAAAACACTAGATCGACGATCAAGTATTAAACATGTTACTATCATGTTGACAAATCGCCCTCCCCCCAATCCCTGAATACTCACACATAGATGAGCCAGCCATATAGATTAATTGTTTGAACTGTACCACATATATTTCACACTCTTTTGAACGCAAATTGTCTACCCGTGGCGTTACATTGCATGGATTTTGTTAAACTTTTATCTAAGAATTACCTCCCTATACAGACCATGCGTAATATGATTAATACAATGCGTCGTGCATTATTCGTGTTCGTTTGCAATAGGAGGAGGACATCTAATATGATGCATGTCCCGCAAATCGCCACCCCTTGGCTTTGGGGTGGCCCCGAGAGCTTATAAACGTCCCCATGTGCTGCATTCTAAAAAAGAGCTTCTCCTTGCGTCACAAATCGGTCGATGTTTGAAGTTTGCGGTCGTCGGATGGGGTGATAACGATGAGTCCAATATGGTGGCAACCAATTTATTCTATAAAACAGATTGTGAATGGTTTTTATGTGTCTTTATAGGGGTGCAACAAGCTGGAGTGCAGAGCATCAGATTCATCACCCCCGAAGACAGAGTCGTCGCTTATCCCATCCAGCAATACGAGTTGCAGCGCTTAATTCAATATAATCTGGCTATTGTCATGTTAAATGCTTGGTCCTCAGATGACACAACGAGCAGTAGGGGATGAAGTGATACACCCCGAATTCAGTAAGAAGCGAGTTTCGGGCGTCCGGTCGCATGTGGAGAATTCTACGAATGGGTGTCTTCTCGGGTGTTCGGAAATGGTATTATCTGTAAGAGCAAAAGGGTGTGCGACTTGTTCGTGTCAATTCTACGAGCGTTGCTATAGTTACAAGATAGTGGTACACAGCACAACCCTATTGCTACACTGGCTATGTATGATCAATACGAAACTTTGCCAAATAACGCTGCCAGCGTATCTCTAAAAGCGGATTGTGTTGTACAAAATTTGGGAGCATCTTCTTTTTTTCAATTATTACTTTCTGGAAACATGCTGATCAGATGAGCGTGGAGTTACGACACAATAACAGTCAACGCCATTATCGGCACGCCTATGTTATTAGTATAGACGAAATCGGAAACTGGAGTGGTGTTAACCGATCTGGAGTTATTTTTTTAACGTATAGTGCCATTTATGTAAAACATAAAAAAAAAACTCAATGAGCTTGTTCAGAGGCACTTAAGCCGCAGCGAACTCATGCGAGCGCTGTTGCAGCGAGGAAAGTGAAATCACTTATATACCCTGTGTGATCAAACAGAGCGAATTTAGTGCAGATAAAATATTATACAGAAAAATGCAAAGATGTGTTTAACTAAATCAATTGCAAGTGTTCCAAGTTCGTTAAACAATAAATTTTAGAGGGCCAAATTCCTCTGCGCAGTTCAGATTAGTTTTGCATAATTAAACGTTATTACCCGAAGTTCAATTCAAGTCACTTTGAGGCTCACACCTCCTGAGTCCCAGCCATCGGCCACCAACCGGGCCAAACCGGCGACTTCGGCGCAAAGGTTCGACCACTGTTTTACCAACTGTAATTTATTCCTGTCTCCGCACAGTGATAGCAACACGTGGTCCATTCTCTCTCACTCTCCGAGCAGATATCTCATCTATATGCAGATCACACATGGTGATGTCAGTCAGCGGAGTCGCCAGGTAAGAAGATACTTCTGTGTTCGAGCGTGCTAGCGCCGAGCGCCCTGTATCCCGGCCCGCATCGGGCACGAGGCAACTCGAGGGAAGATTGGATTCAGCGGGCTCGATGCATGTCCGCAAGATATACCTACCATGCCGTGATATCTGGTTGGTGTCTTTGCCAAAGAACTGCTAATTGCTGTCGTCTATTAGAGTAGAATTGATTTGTTCTCTGGGTTTTTCTTTGGGTTTAAATGGCCATTATTCCATTGAGTGATTTTCTGTTTTGTAAAAAATAACAAACAATCATTCCTTTATGTGCTCTTTGTTAATTAGCTAATTAACTATAACAAAAAATAAATAACAAATATAATTGGTTAGTGATTTCACAACAAATATAATAAAAAATTGACTGTTATTTGTGGACTTATGATCAATTTTCTTACTTAACTCAAATATTTATTATCTTAATAAATCATCTTTGATTAAATCTTAGCACTTGCGGCAGTGGCACGAAGCAAAGTGTCTTTATTCACGGTTGGATTAACGCCCCCGCTTCGTCTTTATTTCTCAAATAGCTCCCTTGAATCAAAGGTCGTCTCTAAGCAATAAATTAATAAAACACACGGCAGGAATTTCGACTCCCATATGCTTTAAATTATACAACTTGGTGGCAACCGCGGCATCCTCCAATCAGCAAGTCCGTTCAACCTCGAACACTTCTTATTTATAATGCTAAAATAATTCAACAACAGAACATTAATTACCACCTGCTCATTATTATCGCTCTCTTGTGAAAAAAGGAGTTTTATTATTGACATCAAAAGAGCATTGTAAACTTTGATGAGACGACAAGGTGTAGTTTAGAATTGTTAAACTAGGCTATGACGAGATACCTTTCAGCATCAACAAAAAGGCGAGCTTTGGGCAGAATTATCAATTCAAGTATCTATTTTAGAAGGAAATGTTTCGCTCCTCAATAATCATAAAGGCATTTTCTTTCATGAATGTTCTTAGAGAAACTTTTGACCAAGTGTGACCGGCCGACAAGATGTTCGTTGTGAACTCTTTACAACAAATTTTCTAAAGACTCTAATAAAAATAATAATGAATGGTATTTCCTCGTTTTTGTCATGGTCACAGAGTCGTCAATGAAACTATACAGAAAGAAGCTATTCCAGAAATACAATATTGATGGTCCAACATTAACAGTGCATTTTCTTTCAACACAATATCTTTGCAAAAGATTTCTGTCAATGAAACACCTGCTTTCTTCGTTTCATATTTCTCGTTAAAAAAATCTTTTAGTGATTTTGACGTAACTGTTCTAACCATGACAAGATGAAAAGCCGAATAACCAGAATCGAGTTTGTAGCGCATTAGCTGGCCTATTGCTCAAGGAATGCGTGGAGCTGCTGTCAGACAAACTCTAGTCGAGATGAGGGTGTGGTGGCCGGTGGCCGGTAGAAGGTGGATGGTGTAAGGTGGTCGGTGGTGTGAAGATGACGACTGCTGCTTTGTGGCTGCAGCATCCTGGCAGGCCAAGCCGCCACAGAGGGATGCTTAGGGGCGCCGCGGTGGCTGCCTGAGCTTGGCAGCAGCAGACAAACTGGCAGCGGCTCCGAAAACGACCCAGCAAGGCTCCACGCTCGCTGCTCAGCGTTGCCCTAGCAATTCACCCGCGCCTACACGCATATATTATTTCAAAGCTAGCCATCCCGAATACAATATCATTGAATCAAAAATGCGTTCCACATAACATATAAATATCTGCTATTTATAATCAAAGTCATGTTTTGCATCCAGCAAATTGCGCTGAAGCAATAAGCTCGGATTAAGAAGAGAAATGGCGAATATTCATATTTATAATCATATGGCCGATTGTTGTATGAATCAAGCGGAGGATGTGTAGTATGCTAGATATATGACTCCTATTCATAGCACAAAGCACATGTATACCAGTTGTCTCGAGTCTTTACATTAATAAACACTAAACATTTATTCTTCTATCTGACACTCTGGTATGATGAAGTATATGTCCATTGTTTAGGATGAATATAGAAGGGTCAGGAAAGTATAATGATGCCGATTGTACATGTAGAAAGCAATGAATAGTAAGGACAAGTAATGTTATCCATACAGATGAATCTTCTTGGGTCCATTCATTGGAATTGGTGCACCAAAGTGACACCCTGTGCCCTCAATGGATTCCACGGCGGCGGCGGCTGCTGCTGCTGCTGTTGCTGCTGCTGAGTGTGGCGTGTCCAGTGTGGACCGTTTATACAGATAATAGTAAAACTTGTTTGCGAGATTTTCCAACCCCATTCAAGAAGCTTCAACGGATTTTGTGCACAGCATCCGAGCTCACAATCCAAATACCAAATGGCTGCTGAGATTATAAAATCGTTCAAAAGGTACGATTTGTCAAGCGACGTGAAGCGACCAAATCCGCCAAAGCTTCGAGCTCTCCAGTCTCCGCAGACACACACTCACTTTCCAGTGTTCACTGTTCGGTGTCCACTGTTCAGGGAGGAGAGAAGAAAAAACTTCAGTTATTTTGTTTCTTTGAAGGATGAACTATGGAGCATGAAGCCAAGAACTCCCAACTTGCATTCACACAGTATTTAGAGATGGATTGTTCCCGGGGTTTTCTCCACGGCTGGGCTACAATGTCGTCTTTCCCCAATGCAATGGCATAGAATATGAGAGGAGGGGCAACCGACCATCCCAAAGCTCTTAACTCAGTTTTGTGTCGGGACGTATCTTGAGAAGAGATCAAAAAGAATGTATTGTCTGAGGAACGTAAGCTGCCACCCCCCTCCCCCCACAGCAATTCAGCCATCCACCCACTCTTGGCGGCCTACTCATATCGTACTACGGTCAAAGCATACTATAAGTCAGATCATTTCTTGCTTAAAAATCTGATATGAAATCTGGACACAACGATTTCAACTCTGCATTACCAAGATATGCCGACATAAAGGTGTGAACAAGGGGCGCGACCACTCATAATATTAAGTGAGACAGAAGATAAATGATAAGAGCATGTGCCTAAAATTATGCTTGCACATAAATAATTGTCACTGATATATTGGTGTCCGTTCTCTGCGAAAAAATATGAAGCTCGCTGATGTTCACATTTTTTTGTAACTATTTCAGTTGTAGAAAAAACGCCCGTTTTTGTTTCATTGAAGGGAGCTTTAGTAAGTAACAAACAACAGCTATTTTGCTAAATGCTAACGTTAAACATGTTTCCGAAAGCAGTAAACATTTTCGCGCGCGAATTCTGTACCCACGTTCATGCAATTCGGCCCATTTCAAGTTCTAACCCGACCATAGCTCAACAAGCCACGATTGGCGAAACCCGAATGCCATGAAAATTCGGGATGACATGCTCACAAACAAAGGCGGATAGATCGGCTAAAGATCGGCAACATAAAGCTGTGAGACGCGATCTCCTGATGCCGTGAAAGACGGCAATGCATTCTCAGGTGTTTTCTCGCTTCAAGAACCATGGGATTCATTCTGACTGTGCTCTCCTATTCTTAGCCGCTTGATCTTCATGGGCCCCATAAAGGCTCGTCACAATAGCCGACCCCCTCATTGCAACAATATCCCATAGTTCACACCTAACCATTCAGGTCGCCTTGCCTGAATACCGTTTCCGAACCAACCATGAAAAATGCAATCGTCTAACCTTTTACTATTCAGGAAATAGTCGACCCATTCATGTTCATTCATAAATTTACACTGGGAATGTACAGGAAAATAGAAAAACGTAAGTAAAGGTCGAATGTATAGCATTGGAGGTATATAATGTGATTGTTATGCCATATGATTATTTCCCAGTTAAAATAGAATGGTCAAGGAATTGAAAATGAGAATTCATCATTAGACGTGATAAACCATACCCGGCCTTACATTAAAAAAATATTTAGCCGTAGCAGTACCGGTAGCAGTAGTAATTTTCTGAAACAAATTTATAAGAGATGTATAAGTTGGTATAGGTATTAGTATTAGCTTTAGTAGCAAAATGTACCTATCTCATCAAAAAATACTAAAGCTGACTTCAAACCAAACGATGATATGAAATATATCATATTTCATGATGATGAAATCCGTACCTAACATTTTCAATTTCATGCAAACAAGACAGTTACAGATGAAAGTTTTTATTCTTACCATTATAGAAATAATAGCGTTTGAATCGTGAACACACCTGTACATACTTTTAAGCCATATTTTTCTCGGAACAAACCGAGGTAGGCAAGTTGTTCAAGGCAGCTAGCTACCGCACGGCGGGGGATGACACAAAGGTCCACCCTTATCGTGCCATTCTTCTCGAATCTCACACAAAAGCATGCGCTACAAAGCGATACATAGATCTTCTAGTTGTTCGAGCGTGGTTCAGGCGGCTTCGACAGAAGCTGTGCTGTGGCCAAGCAGTCTGGCGGGCCGAGACAGAGAGACGCCGAGCAACCCCACGGCCGGAGAGCGTTATCCCCCAAATAGTTTCACTCACGGGGAGTGGGTCAATCGTGAAGCAGGAAAGAGCAGATACCTGGCTCGCGGTAGTAGCGGACATGTGCTAGAACGCTGCATTGTGCATTTCTGCAACATTTGCCGAACAATGCAGCGTTTCAAGTATTTTTTTTTGTGTTTGTGAGAAACTATCGCGACTTATTTGTATTGCTGCAGCGGACAGTTTCTGTACACAGTGGTCGATCGATTATTGGAACGGGCTCACTTTAAAATAAAACTTGTAATTTAGCCACAACTATCACGACAGGCACATGCGAGTATAGATCCTATTTTTGTCAGCTGCTTCATATTTTTTTTGTTTTTTCTCATGGTGAATACCTTAAATTTCTTTCACAATCGTTTCAGCGGACGATAGATATCATGGCACAATTCTAAGGAATAAAAATTAGAGACTAACTCAAGCGACCCATATACATGAAAAAAATTGCAAATTTCTTACACGACTTTAGCGACACAAAGATTGAGTTTGATTAGGGCCCCGAAATCGTGTCCTCACCGACGGCGTCCTGCACGGAGCATGGCGTATGGCCAGCCAGATGCGATACCTGTCCAGGTCGCGGCATGCGAAGAATGCGCCCGATCTCTGCACGAGAAGTCTTGGCCTCAAATGAGCCGCGGGAGACTTAAAAGCTTCTTCATTGCCGATCAATCAAGCAGTCTTAACAAGCCTGCCGAGAATCACACCGACCGCATTAACCTCTCACTTGGGCTGACACCCCTCAATGTCACAGGTCTTAATCAAAAGCTTCACTAGCGCATAAAACACATACCTCGAAGGCATGATGACTATAAAGCGGGGAAAGAAATATATGCTTGCGGTGGTGCGATGGTGAATAGCCTCACTGTGGAATTATTGTCTGCTGCTTTTATTATGCTTAGAACAGAATTGACAAGGCTAAATTATGTAAGTTTTTTTTTGCATTCCGCAACTTTTTCTCAACAAAGCCAAGCTATCACGAGGAAATCGAAAGAAAATCACATCCGTTTTCCCGTAATTCTCTTACAGCCGAAAACGAGGAAACCGAAACTGCTTTATTTGGTGGAGGTGCCGTGCTGGAGAGAGACCCAAACAGTTTCGAAAAGTGACCTTGGCTGAAGTGCTGAACCTAAGCTTAGAGTGCGCTGGCAACCAGGAATCTAAGAAAAATCAGGATCAAGCAACCAGGATCAGTTCCTAAACGCACTATGTCACACTTAGCATCAGCATTTAAAATTTGTGTAGTTATGTACCGGGGTAATCGCTCCAGCATATCATAGAACGCAGATGATGCATTACAATTAATACTTCCATCTTATTGTCAGGGATAACGTAAGTCCTTATATCTTCGCTTGCAATCTACGTAATGCACTCGCCGCATGACAAGTAACAAATAAGCATTCGCTTCAATTTGAAAGGAATTGCTTTCGAGAAAAGAATCTCGACTAAATAATAATGAGTGTAAAAGAAAGGTGCTAAGACAGGCAGCTACGAGCATTGTATACCGGGCATGGACGCATCTGAATCTGATTAGCATTAGAACAGGGGGCGGAGTCATTCCAACCAATGTACCGATCGTGAATAGAGACATGAAGACCGCACACTGTGTTCAACTGATTGCTCGGCTGCCGAAGAGAGGATTAAACGTGCACATGCCACCATCATTGCGGTACAAGGAAGACTTGATTTGTAAGGAAACTTTTATTGCAATGCAATTCTAACGAATGCAACGTTCTGATGAACGAATTCTGTATTTGAGTCAATTTATAATTTTATCTTCCCTGGGTGGTTGGTAACGGCTTGCTGATAAAGCTGTACCTGTTGTATGAAATCACATGTTGCGCTTAGAAAATTTGAGAAACTCGTTTGTGTGTATCTGTCTAATCTGCATACGCAGGTCCTTGATTTGTAAATAATCGATTGGAGGTATACTCGGCGTGAATGAGGTACCCGATTGCTTGGAATAAGAAGTTCTGATGTCATTTTCCAAACAGATGCTATAAGGATAGTTCACTAGCAATACGGCCTCCGTTCTTAGCCAGGACACCACGCCTATATTCCTGATGATTTCAGAGGCGATTGCCCCTTGAACACAATAGTTTGAAGTTAATCAATCTGTGATAAGTATGTACACTCTGGGACATAACTACAAGCATGTATTAGCATCAACCGCGGATGTCTTAAAATTGTCAAATATTTCATGATTTGTGAATGACAGACGCATCAATCAATACACATTTTATTTTGTTTACCCCCACAGCCGTATCACACGGAAAAAGGCAATGCACATACGCAAGCTTGTTTGTTTGTGGGTTAGGAAAGGCATCACTGACGGATAGCTCCTGCACTTGTGGCGACATCGTCTTATTGTTATTGGGGAGGTGGCATGCATTCTGAAGTACTCTTCACATGTGTCACATTGCCCGGATGTGTGCATGTGACTGTTCAGACACAGATGGGTGGCTGGGTTAGGTAAGCCTCTCGCCTCTGGTGGTGAGCCTCAAGTGTGAAGAAAGCCATCCACACGGCTCTTTCACTGTCCACAATTCAAGAGATATTAGACCAATAGAAGAAGAAAAGTGACGACTCATTGTTTAGCCAATAATATTACACTTTTGTTTGTACAAGTCTTTTCTCTTCGCGTTTCCTCTTCGCTTATATTGTTTTAGAACTGAAGTTTTTTTTTAAATATAATACTAAGCGACCGCCATGATACTATGCTCACGATCCTTGCATGCTGCCACCTTTTAGACCCATTCTTGTATTGTATGGATCGGGAATTAGCATAAGAAAAGAAGCACGGTACACCCCATACCGAATATCTGCTCTATGCAGCCCGGATCAGCCGGCTACTTTTTATTCACGCCCCAGCCAGCACAGTAATTATTTCTCTATCGCGTTTTGTCATATTCTCTAAGCTCTTCTATCCTAGCGAGGAGTGTTTGGTGTGCCAATTACATATATTTTAAAAATGGAATGACGTCATTTTATGAACTAAAACGTTTGAAAATGGGTGCCAATTATCATGAGAGCGCTCGAATGTAGGGGTGACGTTCACCCAAACATACTCCATAGTTTTTCTAGAAGCAGCAGCAACACATTATATAATACCATGCAGGTGAAAGGGAAACTATTTTTTCTCACCATTACCAACCAACTGAAACAATTAAACATGCTTAGATCACGAGAGACACAAGCAATATTCTTCTTGATAAAATAAGAGAAATTATGAAGCATGCTTGAGGAACAGTAAGACCTTAAGACAAGGAGGTGTGGGCACTCCAATCACGACATAATCACCTGACAAGCAAGTCACTCGTCACTCATCAGTCACTACAACCTGTCACCAAGTGATTTCGCCGTGGCATCCCAAACGTCATCGTTGTCGCCTCACTCCTCAGCCAGCACGGGTGATGCAGGCGAGATATGCAGCATGCCTCTGTTCTCCGGACCTCCTTCACACAATGTAACCGCACACCACAACGCTTTGAGTGGCCTCATCACACGATTGTGTGCCCGACGAGCACCAAGCATGCTAACATGCTGCGGCCCACTATGTATAACGTGCACTATTCACTATTCACCGAGCAATGAATACAGCATGCATCGCCTGCATGTGACATGATCCATTCTCTGGCGTACGCTCGCATCATTAACGCCGTCGAATACATTCACATATCATTGAGGCGGGGGTCCAACAGTGCAAATAGTACTGTACTGTGTATGCTGTGTGTATGTATATCTCTCGGTGTGTGGAGAGCGGAGGTGTATTTCCCGGTCTGGGTGAGTCCACACGCCCAAACAATCATTATTGCGCACAATCGGCCGCCGGATTCATCTCTTTTCACACGCGATTTGTGCCATTGCTGTATGCAATCATCTCGTCTCGATCGGACCATCGGACGTAGCCGCTCAAAGGAGGCGACGGGCTGTCCGCGCGCGCCGAACAGAAGACTGTATTAGAAGAACGAAGTGCAGACGATTCAGACGCGACGTGTGCGAGAAAGAGGCGAGTGGTGATGATGGTAGGAACTAGAAGTGATGTTTCTATGGGTTCTCTCCGACAGATGAGTACTTTTCAATTCCGTCAAGTGTAACTGACACTCCATTTGACGATATTCCTCATTAATACCTTACATATATACCCCCAATGATTGAATATTCGCATGGAAATCTGATAAGAGGTTGGCATTCTCCCTTTTGAGTCGGCGATGATGGATTTTCTTCTGCTGGCCGGATGGAGTGGTGCGGCAGGGAGAACCAATGGGAAGAGAGACGGGTTTTCCGCTCGTCGCGACGACGAGGGAAAATTTCAAAAGACAATGGAAGGCGACACCGTGACAGACACTTTCGTCGCCAACAGATTTGTCGGGATGAATCGAAAGAAAATGTAGGGAATTAAAACCAAAGCGTCGTATGTTCAAACACGGGCGAACCAGTTTGGCTGCAGATAATCGTATCGCAAACCAAGAAAGGGCTCGTGTGGCCAGCGATTGCAGATGACCGTTGTGCATGGTGCGATACGCTGCCAGGGGCTCTCGCTATCTGGGAGTGGGAAATGCAGGACAATGGCCAAGAATTCAACAAATTCTTCATGCTTATTCCCCTATCTTCGTCCAAAGAACAGCTGGGACCGACGTAAGAAGGACATGGACACAATAACAACAAAAGCAGTATAGGAAAGGTTCATTCAGTTACCAGTTCGTTTCAAAAAGTTGTTCCATTTCACGAATCGAACGCGCGTCCCGCGAGGGGGAAGAAAAGGGGATTCATATTATTATGTTTTCTTCGGGGATTTTTAAGCTTACTATTTTGTGCTACTGTGCTACCAGTATCAACCTCTGTAATGTACATATATGCCTACTTACAAATAAATACAACCGGATTCGGAGACTCTGTTTTATCTTTTATATAAAACATAATAATATAAAGCCGATTGAAAGGTCCTAAGCACACATTTGAACGGGATGCGTGGAAAAGTCGCAGTGATAGAAGCCAGCTCCCTTTATGCGCCCTTCTTTGGCCAACAAGTGCCTATTTGGGGGTAGTGAGGCAGAAAAAAGATTGAAATAAGCTGCACATTATCTTGATACTGGGAGAATAGTGATTCATCTCATCTTGCCAATTGGTGGGGGAGACGATGGGATATTTTCAGGAGCAATGTCGAATGTCGAGTTCACGCAAGTTTAAACTCGTAGCGAGGTGTAAAAAACTACGAACTAATATAATAAAATGCATCATCGCCTAGAACAAAAAGGTGACGAGACACCATATACATTCACAAATTAGAAAATTGCGGACTAATCGGGAAATGATCACTGACTGCCCTTTATGAACAAAAATATCGTACCACAAAATATGGGTATTTTTGTCGATGCTTGTTTGGTATAGAAATAATAGAATAGTAAATGTTAGAATAATGTGTTTTATATTTCCTTTTCGCTATTTCACCTCACATATTTTTGATTCTTTCCCGAACGATATCAGCGGATAATTTATTTTGATCCTGAATATGATTTTAAATAAATATATGTGATCTAATTCATTTTCTGAAAATCAAGATGAGTGAACATGCCAGGTATAAATAAATGGTCCATGATTCTTGAATTGAATCCTTTCGTCTTATTGTGCTCGGTTAAAGCGTACATACACGGTGATATACCTCTATGCTGTCGTGTACAATCGATGTGCTACGATATTATAATCGCGACAGGCATGCATAATCGAGATCCTGATGACTTCATTCTCTGTGAAAAAGAGCAGACGTTGGATCGATTCGCATTCAATAATCCACGCTTCAATTATTCAAATCAAATCAATTTTGTATTACGCATGCGATAGAATTTAGTGTGAATAATTTGTTTACATTGTAAAGATATTTTAATTTTCCATCACGCCTTCCGTATAGGGACGAAGAATAATATATTAAATTATAAAATGGAATAAAATTTTAAGGGCAGGTGTAACAAACATTTAGCTCTATTGTGCTTAATCAAGTAATTCTATTCGTCAATCGTCAATAGTCGAGCCTCAATGCTCCAAATACTGCAACTACCCTTTTCACGATGTTTTATTCATGTATTCATACTACCCTTGTTCGGCACGGGCACGCAACAGCAAGGGTAGATCAGTGCGCCAAAATGTTTTCCTAATAAACATTTCATTCAATTGCATTTAGGTTTCTATGATTCGTTTCTTGCTTTATGATTCAGATTCACGTTTACCAATCCGATTAAGTATTTGTATAAAATACAATAAATTAGGGACATTTCGATATACCTCGGCGTAGGTACCTTTATAGGTATAACATGCAAACCATAGTATTTTAGTCGCACAATATCCCAGTCATAGCTATTAGAAATCTATAGACTCATTTAAATGATTCAACGTTATAGATAAATCCGTATATATATACCTTCAGCACACACATTCGATTTGGATTTAGCATCAGTGAAATAAAATCGTCACAATGCCTTTAGTCGTCCTGAATGTTCGTCCATTCAGGAGGCACAACAGAGTGATCCTGCACCGAACCTTTACTATCCCTATCGTCGATGATAATGCTCAATGATCATTGAACAATTGTGGCATAAAACACCTTTCGATTACAATTACACCGCATTGCATTCCTCCCATAGGAATATTCACCTCGAACACAGTTATGTCCTTTCATTCCTTCTTCTCTTCAACATAAAATCATACAGAAATGTTGAGACCAAGCATGAAGAATGGCCATATATCAGCTCCGTTGCGATATGAGGCTAATATTGTCAATGCATACCGTACTCTTTGAACCATGCATATTGTGGTCCTGTGGTCCGACTAAACTCACGAGGAGCAAAAGATGTCATTCGCCGTGGCCCGTTCTGAAGAGCACTGCTCGTGATGCTGCGTCTGCTGCTGTTGCTTGAAGAACCCACACACATAAGGGTCATTCTTCGATGCGTTAACCTGCTCCTATGAACCTTTTGTACAGGCCAGTGAGATCAGCAGTAGAACATCTTATTCTTCCATTCTCACGAGAAGAAAGGATGTGCTGCATCTTCTGTAATCCTTAAGCCTGCTCAGGATTCACTCATGCACCTGGTATATACAGTCACCTCCCTCTGCCTGCTCCTTAAAGCTATGATATCGACATCGAGGCTGTACCGGCGAGGGATAGCACCCGGTATAATACTTCGGTACAAGCAGGACGATATATATTATGTAAGCCATGTCCATGGTGGGCCTAATTTTACACAAGATTGGTTTTTCTGTGTAGGTGACAATGGATGCGAATTGACCCCAACGAAGATGTGATTTTCAAGGAAGGACATTTGTTATGGAATCAGTGTACTTTATACTATCTAGTAGAAGGGAAAATATGCATACGAAAATTGAAAATAAGAGTAGTATTCGAAATTAAATATCCAGATGGTTTTTCTTCGTGTTTCCTCTATAGTCTATAGCTATCTCACAAAAAAACTATCACCCTAAAACGCAGAATTGTGCTATAAAGACGTGTTTTAACGGTTAAATGTTGACATGTTATTGCTAACAGATAGTTATTACATATACTTGTATGCTATCAGGAGAAGAAGAGCACTACAAAAAAATCGTAAGCACGGCGCCTTGAGCTGCTCGTGGCAGTGCAATATCGAAGATGCTTTCTTTCAACCATGACAACTCTATGCTCATTGGACATATAATAAATGTTGTACCTGTATTGCTATACAACAATGCACGGCCATAACATAATATTATGTGAGTTTATAGCAAATGAATGTCTACTCTGATTTGGCACCCTATTAAAAGTGTTTCCACTGCGCCCTGTACGCAGGGAATTTTAGTCGCTTATTCAGCGATCAGCAAAATCGATACGATGCGCCGCTCGTATTTATATTACCGATATTTTACTAGAGATTCTACGCGAGCTTTAATTATCGAAGGTGCAAGAGAAATGCTTGGATTGGTAGAACACACGCTCATATTTTAATTGCCACCGGACAACATTAATGTCTTTCGAGATGTTAATTTTCTTTAACACTTTTTTTACGAAGAGACCGTAGAGATTTCGTTTATGGTTCAAACCGATCACGATTCAACACAACATACCTACTTCAATAATATGTAAATTGCAAATGAAAGAAACCATCGAGCCATAATAACCAGTTCTTGATCCCTTAAATCCTTGCCTTCTGTTTTATATTGCTCACAAGTTCTTCTAAGACTGGAATTATACAGCCTGTCCTATTCTTTATATGAGTAGTCGAAGCGGCAGCAGCAGCAGCAACAGCAACAGCAGCAGCAACAGCAACAGCCATATGAATAAAGAACATTGCCGCACAAAGCGCTGAATGCTAATAGGCAAGAGGTGTGTATTGTTCAACTAATCAAGACTGGCGTTTGAAACCGAGAAACTTTTCACAGATTCTATAGACTGACACTCCAAGTTATTCATATTATATAATTTTGATAGCACATGAAATATTATATGAAGCTGCTGGCTGCGGGTATTAAATGTGTGTTGGAACTTTATATAAGAAACGCCATCACCTCACATTCTCCAGTGGCAGGCATTGCTTTGCTCACCGAACTAAAGAGTGTAAGTGCAATGTAAAATTATGGTATCTTCCTTCCAATTAATTTAATTACTCATAATAGTGTTTTCTTTAAGGCCATTTACAGTCACTTTCCAACAGGCAATGCACCTGGGATTGCGCATCTTCTTGGACTCGAACCAGAGTCTCCTTCGCATTATCCATGATTCCATTCAATAAAATTCTTTCACACATTCATCGGTCAATGCATTCAAAGTTTTAACATTAAATTGAAAGCAAATAAACAAATAGCCCACAGGCATTGATTCTAACATGTTAGACGTGCTACCTGCAACAGTTGCGAACTGCAACTGCATTTCCAAACCCATGAATGAATGCATCACCGAAATTGCCCCTGTGCCAGTCAAACATGCCACCTACCTCATATTATAACAACAATGCAATGAAAATGGAAATAACACCAGCGATATACAATATAAGAGGGCTACAATTTCAGCGTTTTGTTCGGTTAGCATTGTGAGCGGTCCACATGTATTCACACCTGTACTCCTCTCTCTCTTACTCTCTCTCTACGCGTCGCGGCGGCTCACACAGATCTGTACCAGCAGGGGGTGGCCACTGCCCTCCCTCTCGCCCCCCCCCCCTGTCCCACTGTCCCACTCAATGCGTCGCGCCTGGCGTTCTCGATGAAAGGGCGGATGACTCGCTAGTTTTCATGCAAAATCTTACCAAAAATCCACGTCCCATCCGACTCTGGTTCTCAATGTACAGCGCCCCGAACACAACGCCGAGAGAGTGTAACATCGGCACAACAGACTGCCCGCCTTTAGAAACCGTGTGCCTATTATTGTATTGTTGGTGAGAACAAGCAACCATCTGAAGGTGGAATAGTGCCACCTCGATTCGCGTACCGTTGGATACGATTATGGTCGTGATCTCTAAATGCAGCATCCGCATACTCGGCTGTAGCTGGCGGTGGAGTGGCCGATTGCTCGGTGGCCGATTGTTGATCATCTAATTACTGTACTGGGGGTGGATTGCAGTGGTGTGCATTTGGCCATCGTGTAAAGTTGGTCCAGGACTGTGAAGTTTGCTCTGTTGCAGACCACAGAGGCGCGGTTTCTGAGCGCTGCTTAATTTTTCATGTTTTTTTCAAATATTTTGAGTCGAGTGACTTATTCTTTAGAAAATAATATGCAAATTTATTTCTTATCCTTATTTTAAAGTGCATTTTCGGGAGCAATAATGGCTTGTTACAATATTATTTTTTCTATCACTAAAAACAAGAAAATGGTTTTCCTTGTCCCCGGCAGTGCGCCACTGTTCAGTTATGTGCCAAACCACGAGCGATTTAGAAAATAGGATCATGGTGCCTCATAAAATGGTATTAATTACAGTAGTATAACCACATATTAGTGATGTATGCTTGATAGGTGCAAATCAGGCTTGAGCAATAATGCTATTGAGCTGGAGATAAACGACTAGGACGATCGTATTTTAGTATGAGATAATCTTTTAAATTGGTTTCGCTCTCATGCATTTCCTGGTATATTTGAAGGTAATTGAGTCATTAACTTGGCTAATCGAAAAAAAATAGGATTTATAATAAATTTTAGACCGTTGTTCGCAAATCCAATCGTTATGTAGCGATCAATTAGTTACTTATACATTACCACTACCACCATTTGAATAATATATGGTTCTATTATTTTTATCCTTTTCTGTATAGACACGTATATTCACATATCCAGAGAGCTACATGCAATAACACTTACACCATCTTTCTGTGCCTCATCAGAAGCGTTCTCACAAAAAAGCGATGATTTATAGTATAACAAGCGTTGACCATATGTCATTAATTTACTTGATCCGAAACACTTAAAACTTCAAAAGACCAGGCGCTGATATTTCTATTTTTGTAAATGGCACATCCTAACCGAAGCAACCTTCCCTGGATCCCACGGAAATTGACAGCCGATTGTCTGTCAACCGGGGAAATCCTAATTATCCGGATATTCTTTACAAGGTGTCCTAATCCTAACCCGTGTTCTGTGCACTCAGACAGAAGTCCTATGCTACTTTGTCGGTCTTTACACCTCGAACAAAAATAATATGTAAAACAAAGTAAAAATATCGTTCAACTCCAACAGAAAAAAGGAAGCAGGATGACTTGCTTGAAGCGATCAACAGGGGTGTCGTGCAATCGATATGTCCAATTTGAAAACATGAACAAATCAGTCAATGTGAACTTTACCTCGTGTTGTCGGAGGGATGAATCGAGGGTGTCATCTCTGTATCTCTGTGGGGTGCGCGATGGTCGTGGGATACCACCCACAATCCGCATCAAGGCGGCTCTCAGCCAGCCGCAATGATGAGGCAAAACAAGCAGCGGCAGTCGCGCCTGAAAGAGATTATTACTATTTAATAATGAAACATCACAATGGGATGTGTATTCGCTCAAAGGCAGCATCAATTAATTATAGATTACGCGGACGATGAGTAAATGGCAGCCGCGATTTGGTTTGGAAATCTTACGGCTGCAGTAAGAAATAATTGCATCGCATACTATATATTCTGAGAATTATAATGTGTGTGTGCATTAAAAATTTGAAGATTCACGGTGAAATATTTAGCACGCCATCAAAGGATGCAGCGGTGTGTTGAGATGCTTCGTGGTCCCATCTTGGGAACGACGATTTATGTGCAGCGAGAGAAGTCACAACCATTGATAACAATGATGGCCACAACTTACTTGCCTCCATAAATTTCTCACCTTGCCGAGCATGTCTTGAATTGGGCATTATTATTTTCAAATAAAATTCGGATGGCAATATTGACGCTACTTTGAGACATAATTCCTAATTTTCTCAATATAAGTAACAAGATTTAAGTAACGAAAACTAAGACAAATAACTGTAGATACCTCTACGCAGTAAAATAATTATCATTCACGGTACAGAGGTAAAATATTTAATGTTAATGTATTCACGTATAATTATAAAGATACAATTATTTTTAGTGTTATTCGTTTCATAGCTTATTTGATCGCAAAACGATCCACCACTGGTGAAGTGGAGGTGCCGTTTCTAAGCAAATATTCGAAAAGTTTCCAGCGATTGAAACAGATATCTTCTCAGACACCAAAATGAAAATTAATTTGTCGAAGTAAGGATTTAAATGCGAAGGAAACTAAAGCACTCGACGCGTAATAGAGTGGTTCTTTCCATTGTTTCTACACGATAACCTAACAATGTATTGATACTACTCATCCATTTAAGCCAACAATACATTAATGGCGGATATCTTGAATCTCCTTTGTGACGCGCATGACAGCTAAAACAAGGACCCATCAGCCAGTGTCTTTTGTATCTTTTTGTCATTGTGGTAGCTAGATAATATAAAAACAAACACCTCCCATTTCGCATGAAAGGATCGCTACCCAAGCCACCCCCTTCACCCCCGAAATCTCCCATCACCCTCACAGTGATTCCACCTGAAGAAGCAAGCTGCATTAACACAATAGACTTTTCGAAAAACTTCTCAAGTTTTTGCTCATTATCATAAGAATGGGAGGGAAGCTGTTGGGGATACAGACCAATCCGAAACGGCGCGCAGCGAGCAAGTAATGATTTTCAGACCTGCCCCCCGTAACCCCATTGGTCGGCGCCGCCGAAGCCCCAGTCACGTGGAGCCCGAGTCGATTGTTGGCAACGCCGGCAGAGAATTGTGAACGTGGTTTTCAGCAGTCGTTGTTGTAATACGTAGCAGAGTGGGCTAGTATATTCTCCTTGCACAAGAGACCGGCGGTGCATTGAACGTCAAGATCGTCAAGAGCGGCGGCAATTAGGAAGCAATTTGAGCACAGTGCTGGACCGCGCGCGTGTGTGTGTGTGTGTGATTGTGTGTGTGGTGTGTGTTTGCGTGTGCGCGGCAATCGATTGTTTTCTTTGTTGATCGGCGTGTCCTCGTGTCGTTAATTGTTTGTTCGTTGTGAGGCACCAGGGTGTCGTGTTCGCTTGAACTGTTTAACTACGGCCTCATCACGGAGCTGGATCTTCAGCAACGGGCCACCGGCCACCTCATGAGGTAACCATCTACAAACGATTTCCAACTTTGTTTCATACATAGTAATCTCTAGATGTTCTGCTAGTGCATGCAATCCTTCGTAGGACACGGGCTCTAATTTTCAGTACGCTGAAACAGGTACGTTTTAAAGCTTCCAAACCCGGCTCCTCCACCACACAGCAACAAACACCTACAAATATTTTACATCATAAATGTGTTCCAAATGTATTTGCATGCATTGGTAGGATTTATTTAGTAAATCGTTGCACCTAAGGCGCTCGCGCTGTTGTGTTTGACGGAAACAAAAGTCAACCCGTTACAAATTTGTATTCAAAACGCCGCACGGCTAAAACGACCCCAATCCTTTCATCGGAACGCAAACGTTAATCAAATCACACCCCAGCGTGCTCTCCTGAGAGCGCCGTGGAGAGCACGCCGGCGTTTGGCAAACACCTCCCGGCGACAGCGCCCACCGTTCGCCGGCAACAGATGGTCGCGTTCGACGGCGACTCGATGTCACCCGCAGTCGCAGGCCTCGCGTCAGGAAAGCCGGCGCGCGTAAATCCTGGACGTGGCTGCTCGGGGTGGCTGGCATGGGTTGGCAAGGGTGATTACTGGGCGAAGATCCCCTCCGTTTACACCTAAATGCCGTCGCGGGGGAGACGCGGGGATCGGCACCCCCGGGGGACGTCGAGGGCTCGTCGTCGTTGCCGCGCGGGGGTGGTAGCGAGGGTGCGGCGGCGGCGGCGGCGCGACGGGCGAAAATTAGACGGGGATTAAATGCGGCGCGATTAACCCGTTTGGATCCGGCTGCTGTGATTTTAGACTCGAGTGGGCTTTTTATTTGCGACTATAGGGTGTCGTTTTAATTGGTTTTGGGACGTTGTAATTGAAAACGTCTTTTTCGAGTGCAATTAAAATGTTGGGTTTGGTGATCGGTGATTTAAAATAATTGCCTCGGAACCCATTATGGAATATCATTATAATTATTAATTTTAAATATAACTGGGGGAAATATAAGTGTAATAATTTTAATGAATCTTATAGTAGGTAACAAGAGACAGTTATTTTTTACCCTGTTATATGTCATTAGATATAAAGAGTGCAGTCACTCCTGTACCACGGGTCAGCATAATTAGAACTCATTTCGTAACGAGGCGTGATCTTTATTGAAAGAACAAACTAACATTTCCTTAGCGAGCGTTTCAATGCTCTTTAACTAGCCCTCCAAACAGCAGGTGCTAAACGATTTCAAATTAAATTATAGAGGCGTGTTCGTTTTAAGTAATTTGGACACTTAGCCTTTTGTGCGGGTTCGGCCGGTCAGCAAGTTGTTTGTGTCCTGTGGCTGGAAGGCAATTTTCTCCATTTCTCGCGCTTAAAAGCTTTGACGACGCCAACCAATCATTTAATTCTTGTACCTACCGTATTTACGAAGAGTTTTTAGTTTTCGAAACCGATCCTTCACGGTTATTAAGCGGATTATACCGAATCATTAATTATTTTACCCTTATTTTTGCGGAACGAGCGTAATGTCCGAGGAGGCTGAGAAGCCGTTTTTAAATAATGTTATATTCCACAAGGGCCTTTGCAGACAGTTGGTAAGATTTCAAGCAATCGTCGAGACATATTGTGTGCTATTGGTATAGTGGTAGTGGAACACGAAGAGTTCCAAGCAATCTTCTGACAGGCAGAGGTGTGCTTTCAATTCGCAGGGCAGCCGGGGCGATGTGCGAGGGAGCATTCAGCCACACTGACACCATGGGGCGCATGGCATCGATGGGTGTTGGAGGCGGCCCCGTGCCCAACATGGCCATGGGGGGCGCTTCGTTAGCCGCGAAGAAGATGCAAGATGACCACATCAAGCGGCCGATGAACGCGTTCATGGTGTGGTCGCGGCTGCAGCGCCGCAAGATTGCCCAAGAAAACCCGAAGATGCACAACTCGGAGATCTCAAAGAGATTAGGTGAGTTATTCAGTTCTCAGTTCTTGTATCTCCTTTCGTGCCCTTTTATATTATTTGTTGTTAATATCCGTGCTATAGTTCATAATGCCCAACCAATTATCCATGGCACATTCACCATACGGAACGGCTGTGAAAGCAAGTGGTGAAAAATGTGCTAGTCATTTTAATTGACAATATAAAACATAATCAAACATAATCGCTGGCAAATGTATTATATTGCGAATGGCGTATTTCTTGGAAGTAATTACAGAGTTTTATATGATTATGAACGTTATTAATTGAAAATAGGAATTTTTCCAAATCAAATGGCTTCTGCATTACGCAATTTGGTCTATGCGTGCAGATGAAGATTATTTTCTTATTATGTGTAGTAAATCTTTGTTTTACAGCACCGTTAGCTTATGGTTGGCAAGGCTCAACTCTCAGGCTCACACAGAATTATATTTACGGCGCATTTGCAATCGACGCGATAGGTTATAATTTTATAATTTCAATGATTAAAAAAAAAAAAAGCAATCAAAGCCATGGGTCTTCTTTTGATCAAACACTGGAAGTAGAGAGCTAATGCCCATATTACCCATCACATAATTGCACAGCTCGATAGGTATACACCAAGATCACCCTGAAACTCACCGAACTTCTATTTCGTGTCTTTGCCAACGCAGAAGCGGCAAACGCGGCGAGATAAAGCTGTATGAGAGATAGGAGACTAATGGATTCTCTCATTGTTGCCCGACAATCACAAAATATAGCTGACTATGAACACTATTATTCATTTGCTTTCACAAATCTAAATGGAACTCACAAAGCAGCGTTCGCTGTACAAGTGGCAGCATCAAACCAATCACGACTCGAAATCAACAGAAACCTTTAGGACGCATCGCGCCAAGCGTCTCTTCTCTTTGCTCCAATAAAATAATATCTCTGGAGCGCGCGATGTGACGATGACGATGAGAGAGCGGGTTCGAAGATTGAGCGCAGCCATCACATCCCCTGCATAAAGGCCTGTCTAAGTAAGAGATAGATCTATCCACAATGGATTCAAATGAAAGCAACACAATTTCAATATTCTTGTGCCTCGACAGCGCTATTCTATATCGAACGTCTCATAATAATGAATTGTGTTTCGCAAAGAAAAAGACACTCTTGGTTGTGCAAAGATGACGTCGCTTTTCCTCTTCCTCGTAGTTCATTTCGATACACGGACGAACGTGGATTTGTGTATCCATCGGTGACAGAAACTCGAGTAACTCGACGAAGATAACAATTAAGTTCACTCCCGTATGTAACAGAAATGACGAACGAGCTGCCGCGAAGTGAATATTTTCAAATAAAATGATTGGCAGCACTAGCATGTGCACCGTTAGGGAGCGTAAGCATACTATGCTTAAATCGACATTTAATTGCTTGTATTAATAAAACGGATTGAGCAATTTAATGCAAGTTATATACCAAATGCAGTAGCGAGCACTTAGTGTAAATGTTGCTAATGGATTACGCTCGTAAACAATGACAGGGATCGAGCCCTGGGAATCGAGAACAGTTCTATTGCCCATGATAGATATATAGGTTTAACTACCTTAGACCCTACCGATTGCACCGTCGTCAAATCTCCCTTCGCAATTACACGATGACTTCAGATATACAGACAATTCATATTCTTATTTTGCTATTAGTAAAAATTGTACGTCGGAAAGAATAGAAACAATAGCCGAGAATTTCCCGAACACGACTCTGTAGGTATCTTAAAAAACACCTCATCAATCCTTCGTCCTTCTAACATTAAGAATGTTAAACTCCGCATCGCGGTGTCAGAGTTAGCATATTCTTTGCACCTAGCTGGCAGCTTTTTATTTATGATAAATTTGTTTTATTCTCAGGAGCCGAGTGGAAGCTGTTGACCGAAGATGAGAAACGGCCGTTCATCGACGAGGCGAAGAGGTTGAGGGCGATGCACATGAAAGACCATCCCGACTACAAATATCGACCACGGAGGAAACCGAAGACACTTCGCAAGGAGGGATATCCTTACTCCATACCGTACCCGTCGGTGCCCATGGATGCCCTTAGAGCAGGTCAGCAACAATACTGTAATTATAGGGTGTATTACCACCCATTCATTATTCTTCTAGTTCTGTCCAAACTATATCATAGAAAGTGTTTACCTGTAAATTATTCGATGGATTTTGCGGTGACCACCACAAACACAAACTTTAAACGACACATAAACTCTCTGACCACATATGCTTTGTCATTTGATAGGATTCTCTCTATTTCTCAGAAAGATTATGAACACAGGTCGTGTCTGATGACTTTACGAAATTTTTCACACTTAAGTTTCGGCACTGTCCAAACTCACAGCACTTACAAACCAACGCGCATCGTTCAACAACATCACCTCCACCACCACATCGTGCCAACAATGTTGTTCACCCCTCTCTGACTGACAATAATTTGAAGTATGTAGCTATTACATCATAAGTCTGTAGCTGTCATGTTCGCTAGAGATGATCAAAGAGGCGACCCACACCTCTGGCGCAGTATCGCTTCATCTACATGCTAGAGGAGGAAGGAAGGGTTGATCAGCATGCGTTGCCTGCGATGCTGATGGAGTGAGAAGGAGCGGACATTACTATAGTGTCGGCATTCTGAGCACCAGCATTCCTCTGCCGCTCTGGCTACATTCCTTTGGATAGGAGGGAGGCTGTACAGCGCCTCTATACAAGACCCCATGCGGGGGCCAGGTGCAGGACCCCACGCGGCCCTGGGTGGTCATAAGCACGTCCCGAGGATCCCGCCAGACAGATTGTCACCGGGTTTTCTCGCTATGCCAGGCAGGCACCCACCGACAAGACCTCAGGCCGTAACTCGGCTGTTGCCACCGAACTGGCTGATAGCTGGATCTGTTGTCGTTCGAGACTCAATTATCATTTCAATATGGAGCTCGTGAATTGGTAGTGTGTGGTATTGACGATAGAGGTTAGGGTTTTTTATATTGCAGTCGTTCGGATATGTGGAGCTGTACATGTATTTATGAGTGCCAGAAAGTGAAACATGTTCGATTAAATTATGTCACAATTTATTGGCTGAATTATTAAATAAATAAGCTGGGTTTGATGACTCCAGCCTTCCTACAAGAATATAATCTGTGATTTAATATTAGGAATCGACTGCTGTTTGTAACATGCGTTATGATATTCGCTTTATTTTTATTTGGACCATAAATTATTTCGGTTGACTTGTAAAGAAGTCTTGATTGCTTTTAAAAAAGCTCGTGTCATTTTCTATCTTGTTTAGTAATTTGCGAATTAGTGTAGCTACTGGTTTGTAAGAAGTGACCAGTAGTCTTCGGGTTCGGTCAAGAGCTAATAAGTAAAAATGTAATCGAGTTAAGGCCCGTTGGTCCTCGGACGAAACAAACACAAACTCGGTGATCTTATTAGACTTTTACGCCGCTAGTGCGGCGAGTTACGACCGCATTTGGCTCTACACCTATTTTACGGCGACATTTATTCCGAACACTTTTAAAACCGTTTTATGTTCGCCAAGCTTTTCCACCCGGTCAGGTGCCAATTCAAACATCGGTCCCAACACAACAAGGAAAAAAACACAAACACGAGACAGAACTCTGAGAAAAGTCTTGCTGTACAAGAATGCATCTAATTTTGGAATCGACGAATTACAAATCAAACCCCATGCGAGGCTCGATAAGGTAGAACATATCTTGCTTCGGCGTCGCGACTCTGCTGAAGCCGTACCGCGTTCAATTTTCTAATATATTATTGTAATAAATCAACGGCGTGCATGTGTGAGCCGTGTAAATTAGCCACATGTGTTGTGGCATGGTGTTCTTCTGGACAGGAGCACCGTGGAAGGGCCGCTATAGAAGATCGTGATACAAGCTCGCTTTTAATGGCCGACACTCAAGATGGACCAGAATCCTCCGAGGCCACGATTTATGCCATATTTTCCGACCGCCGCCCACTTATCGTTAGACACGACTCGGAGGTGTGTAGCGATGTCCGAATGTCAATGCATGGTACGTGGACAAAGTACACTTGGTCGTTTAATTATGCAGACATGCTTCTAATTTTATGTATTTATTCGTGATGATCAGAATTTGTAATGTTGCTTAAATATCATCAAGGCTTATTATATTTGCTTTCCAGTTTAATGATCTGACACTGTATTTAGTTTCATATTCATTGTAATAGTTTGTAACTTAAAAATAATTCTTAGCAAAGACTTGAAAACCACTGTCTTCTTGACAAAAGAGGAAGCTCAAACACGGGAGTCGATAATTCCACCAAAAATATCCTATACTACCTTCTTACCTTCAACCTTAAAATGGTGTAAATTAGAGTGTTCATAAAGTGGTAACGCTAAGTCAACGCTATCTAGCATGGAGACGAACGTTTGTGTATATTTTGTATTATCGCCGTTGAGGGTTAGGAGACCCTTCAGTGAAAATATGGTAGAAATGGTAAATGGTTCATCAGTGACCACATACCTTTGTTTCGAGCTAAAATGACAAAGAAGCCTTCTTGGCGACGCGAAGTTCAATGCAATACGAACTTTTCATTTCGACGCGAAGTACCCACTTGTCTTGGAAAAATCACAAGCTTTGGTTCTGAAGTCTATATTTTCTATATTGTCTAAACGGCACCTCCACCAAACCTCACGTGCTTTTCCAAAAGAAATGCAATTGAGAACGTAGTACAAAACATGAGCCAATCATTCTCCCATTTGCCATTTACCTTTTACCATTTACCATTTACCATTTTAACCAACTCATATTTCATGACAATCGTTACGACCACAAACTTAACACAAAACTCCATAAATTAAGCGCCGTGTAATACCTACCACAAAAATAACATTTTGACAGGTTGTCCATGTGTTGGACATGTAAGGTCTTGGCTTGCATACGCACGGCAATGTGTTTACGCACAATTAAGTGTTTCGACGGGGTGGATATATCACGTGAAAGGGTCGTCCATCACGCGCCACCGGGGATTGACCTACACACATCACGCAACGCACCCGTCGCTACCAACGTTCGGCGTCGCGTGAATGCCGTGTGAGATACAGGGTAGTGGGTAGTGGAAAGGGGTGGGTAGGGCGTTTGGCTCCTTCATCGCGCAATGGCCGTACCTTGCTCTTGCGAAAGTCTTGGGAAACACGTTGTCGTTGAAGAGTGGGCGACGTCGTGTCTGCCTTAGGTTTTCGAAATATTTTAATAGATTTCTATTTGTCTCGGGGTATGAGTGAACACAACAATACACATTATAGAAATTTCTTGCACCCAAAAGTTTCACAGATCGACATTCCTAAGCCATATGATTTTAAATCCACGGGATCTTGAGCTAACAATCTTGTAAGGAGCTTAAGAGTTTATACGAAAATTTTAGATTTTTTAAAATCAGATTACAATTTTTGACACGAATTGGACGAAAATTTTTATTTTAATTCGGGTTTTAGAGTTTTGGGATGGGGATGGAGAGTGTGATGGGCCACTCTCTGCCTAGTCTCAACTCTCCAGAGAGCGGCATTATTAATTTGACCAAGAAGACGCGACGCTGGTAACGCAGTGTAGATAACCTATGACCCAATAATGCATCATATTGTTGTTGCATGGCATGAGACAACCGCAAGAGCCGAGACGTCGCCCCTTCCCCACCCCAACCCATACCAACCCGTACGCCGCGTGTGCAACTTTGATCATCATGATAATAAAGCATCTTGTTACACGGGCAAAAATGACAGGTTGCTGAAACATTGTCGCGCTGCGCTTAAATGTGGCAACGACATTTATTCTGTCACATTATTTAATGCGCTAAAAAAATTGCAGATCATTAAACTGTGGTGTGCATTTTTTGTGCAATAATTATATATTCAACACTTTTTTAGTTTCGTGAATGAATTTGCAATTTTTTACCTTAGCACGCATGTGTGCGAGCATTGAATCATTAAATGAGTGTCCTAAGAGAAAATTGAACTTTTACTGGCGCAGGGGAAAACTGAAAAGTCCTACTGAGTAGTTTGCCGTGGAGGTGCCAGGTTTCTCTGATGACAGCCTTTAGGCAAATACATTAATTGACCCTATGAACTTAACAAATCTTAATTACACGTATTTTAATTGCATTCATCTATTTACCTGGTACTATATTTGAACGGAACTCTAGCGTGGATTCGAATTCAATCAAATGAGTTACCTGTAGGTAGTATATACTAATTGTTTATTCAAATATTTTTTTACGCCTCCAATCATTATATGGTAACAAGCTGCAGGTCATGGTTCACATTTCTCTATGCATAACAATGTAATGGCGGCTGGCTTTTCTACTAACAACAATAATACGTTAGCCGTGACAAGCTTTATGACGCACCATTTGATTGACATAACTAGACACCTATTTTGAGGTTCCTTAACAATGAGTAATGGAAGCGGCACCTCACACAAACACAATATCGACGAATAACTCTGATTGGCATTTTTGATAAGCTCTTCATGCACTTATCGTTCTGTTAAATCACTTGAGTTTTTTTTTTATGTGCCATCCATGTCATAAAACTAAATTCGAGGCGATGGCTGATAATATAATATAAATAATTTAACACCCATTGCAATTATGCAAATCCTGTGTCATCAATAAGAAACATGTAATTTTAGAAACTATGAATATAAACTAAGAAGAGGATTAGTCAAGTCAAAGACACTTATTTATTATGCTATGTTTTTCAGAAGCCAAGTTTTATTTCGGGCGATGCAAATGCAAGAAGCCAACAGTTTGCATTATAACCATCCATATTTTATTATGACCATCAGGATTATCCAAAATTGTTCATTCTGATTTCTGGAATGTTTTCAGCCCAATCGCTACCCGTCACAAAAACAGTATACAACCATAAGCCGCTGCCACCAGTTGTAATGCATAATCTAACTCCTGGCGGTCGCAATTCGTTGTTTCAGGGATGGCTGCCAGCCAGATGAGCCAAGGAATGGGTGGCTACTACAACCCTGCCGCTGCGTACGGCTCGCTGAGCGCAGCGAGCATGGCAGCTGCGGCCGCTGCGGCTGCTGCGCAACAATCCGCAATGTCTGGACTCTCGGCTCCTGGACAGGTAAGCACAGCTTCCCATGATAAGAAGACCATTGCCCATAAAAACACCAACTCGAACTTTTTCTCAGTCGACACATTCAATTACGCTCGGCCATTTAATTAATATTAATTGCTTCGAATGAACGGGTAGCGTCTGAAGGCGATAATACACCACACAATAAAATAATAAAGCAATAACTTTTACAGAAGGTCTGATCGAAGCTGTTGATATGGTGTTATCGTGCTGCGTACACGAGTTGTTTTGTTATTACAACCGTTAATTTAGCCCACAGAGACGAATTCATTCAGAATCTGTGCTCAGATCTTTATGTCATTAGCAGCACTCAAAAGGAAACAGGGCTCCCAGGGTACAAATTTAACAACTCTGTGTGAAAAACAACAACGAAGATGAAACAATAAATTTTACAGCCTTTCGTTTAATGGCGACGAGTTGAAAGCTATTGTTCGTTTAGTTTCTGAAGGAAATTTTTAAGACGGTGCTTCTGTTTAGCTATATATAGTCACTCGCACAATACTAGTAGTTTGTCCTAGCGCAATTCCACCCAATAAGCAAATTCAGAGATTGAAATTCCTGTACCCAAATCAATGATTTAATTTCGAATGATCTATAGAATTGGCGTAAATGTACAATAAGTAAATAATCTAACTTCGACTTCCAAAGAAAAATTTCTAATTGGATATGAGTTGACTTGTTTGCAGGAGATTTCTAGCTTCTGCTTCTGACATTTTGCATGTATAATTGATGAAAACTTTATAGTGCATGCACTTAACTAATAATCATATAGCACTTCTCAGCTAGAATCGCGCGAGTTGCGACAAAGCTTATTTGCTCGAGTCGTTACCTCTCGTCAGATACACTCTGATTTCAAGCGCAAACATAACACATTTCCTACTTGTGATTGGAAACACTCCTGTCTCTACCTAATATCTACAAGCCATTGCCAATAAAATAGTCGCCTTCTTAGTGGAGTTCGACTATACACTTTGTAACATAGTTTTGTGACACCTCGTCAAAACTTATTTGACGGCGCTGCCGACGATGTTTGTATTTGCATAGCGGCGGCGACAACTTTGGGGGCTTTCAAGGGACCATGGTATACACTCTTCATACAAAAGAGTCAAGTGGTTGACTATTCCTGTGTTTGCGATATAGGTGCTAGGTGTATTGGAAGCCCAACAGAAGCTATGCAAACACCTCTTATAGCAACAGAACTTCATAAACTTATTTCACATCGAGTAAGATGAAATTGAAACATTACACTTGAAAGGGTGTCTTGAGAGAACGTTCGACACAAAGCGCGTATAATAATCGCTATTGCGCACGGCGATTCATTGCGACCCACCCACTGCCCACCGCCTGCCACCCTCCGCGGACGTGCGTCAATCCGACACATGCTCATGGCTGAATTTGTTGCACAGGTGGTGAGCTCGATGGACGCGATGAAGTACTCACTCGAAGCAGACAAGTATCGATCGGCGTACAGCATGCCTCCGTCCACGCTGGCCATGTCCATGTACTCGCCAGACCCCAAGTACTTGGATTCGACGGCGAAGAGTTACATGGAACGCGGCTACCTGGATCCCACCTCCGCGCTCACCAAAGCCTACTTCGAGTCGTCCAAGATGTACATGGAGTCGGGCGCAGCGGCAGCAGCCGCCGCCGCCGCCGCCGGTCGGGGCTACGACGTCGACTCCAGCCAACGCGGCGGCGGAGGGTATCCGTTGGACATCAGCAAGATGTACGCCGACGGCGTCAACGCTGCTCACAACGGCTCGAGGACGCCGACGGGCTCGCCGGACCAGATCAAGAACGGCGAAAGGGAGAGGGAGCGAGACCGAGGAGATGTGGGCGCCTCTTCGTCGGCGTCGTCGACGTCGACGTCGTCGGCTGCGGCGTCGCCGGGTGGCTTAGCTAATTACTATCCCGGTGGACCTGGTCAGCAAATGGCTGGGATGCCGGCGTTGATTCCCATGTCGCAGATGTCGCAATATGGCAGCGCCCACCCCTACCATCAGGCGGCGCCAGGGGGTAGTGAGTTTCGGCGGCCGTTGACTGTCATCTTCTGACCTGATAGGGAGTAGCGTTTTCTCTTACGTCGCTTTTGTTTTCGATGGGTTAATTGTACATTATTGTATACTTATTATTACAAATGTCTTGTAGAAGTGTATAAATTAAATCCCAATATTTCTGTGATCCTAAATTTGACGATAGCTGCGTGTTCTCGGAAGCAAACTAACTAACTTATTAAATGTTATGTAATCATATTATACAGATAGTCTTATACACTGTTATAGAGTGTATTCAAGTAATAATTACTCCTGTTTCACGTATGTTCTCATTGCTTGTAAGTTATAGGCCTTCACAATCTTAACTTTACCATCATCACCGACCGCTCCGAATATTGTTGACCAAATGCAAAACAAAAATGTTTTCTGTAATTTCACAGTTTGTAGCCATAAATACGTATATAGGCAATATGTAATATAAGAACATAAATGTTTCTTATATATTATATTATATGTTCCGACTTTTGATCGTTCCTACTTATTTGTAAAAAAATATTGTTTTCCATTTACTATAAATGTATCGTATTATTTACTTACTGTTATAACTAATTACATTATTATGTCCTACACGAATGTAGAAATAAAAAGAATAAAACTTTTTGAAAATGAAAACATATATTTGGTCTTGTCTGCAGTTCGATGTTCACATTTCGGGGACCGAATGCCCGGTTCCTTTAGCAGTGAATTCGACTTGGCGAACTGTGATTGATGCCAAGTCGTGGATAAATTCGAGTGACGTGCAACCAGCGAGTCGAGATATACCGGCTCAATAACAACAAGTGTCAATCAATTGGACAAACAGTCGACAAATTCAAAGTCGTGCGTGTAAAAACAGACGCGTTGGTATTTTTCCATTCAATTTGACTCGTGGAGAATTTCCTTGGAGAATTTTCACCAAGCATTACTGGTCAAGCAGTATAATACGTTTCATCATGCGTCATGCCTTGCGCTATAAAGTGCTGCATGTATCGCTCTACTCTTACACCGCGCATTCAAATCACCATGCTACCATGCTCAGAGCTCAGAGCGACGGGACCGACCGCGCAGTATATTACAATGTTTTTTGACACTTAATTGCAGAAATCACGCTGATAATTTTGTGGCTGTAGTACCTCTGAGCATAGCTGCTTTGAGCTCTGATGACAACAGTTTTCTTTTCGTATGAGAAATGAATCAATCTGAGAGATTTGCGATGAATTCCTCCCTTCGGAATCTAGATAGCGACCAAGAAACATTACAGCAGCATACAAAATTCACCTGCAATGAGACAGGTTGCATGCCCTGCGCCCCTGCCCACGAATACAAATCATGAATTACACGAACTCCGAATGATTCCCTCATCAATCCAGCTTAGCCAAGCCGCTATGTACAAAAATAATCAAACTTCTCGGAAGCTCCGAACTCGTTATAATGCCATGAGAGAATATGGTTCAATTGAAACACGTAAAACTTTTCGAGGAAGGAGCGCCAGCAGCACACAAAAGGCAAAGACAGTGATCCACCAGATGTAGCATAATAACAATACTTAACAATACTGTTACACGCTGAATGCTCTTTCTACGTTCACACTCCACGCAAAGCCGAACACTGCAGCTTGTTAGTAAAGTTTGCTTTGCAATAATTAATAACTGTGCAATTGATTTCGGTGATGGGGTAACGATCGGCAAACAACTCGACTTGCTCCAACAGACCTAGTGGAGAACGTGTACACTGCTTTGTTAGCTGTTACCGAACAGAATCGACTTGAAACTTGCCACACGAAACTTGGATAGGGTTGGATAAAGGCGATGATAATTTATTTAAGCTTGAAAATAAGCGAACGCGTGTGTTTAGGTTGCTTGTGTTGATTTTACTTTTATTTTTTGTGGGATGGAGTTTAGTGTGATACAATATACAATGCACTTCTTTATCTACTGTGTTCTTTCATTATGTTAGGCTCATACAGTTTTTATTTTCTCAGAAAATAAATTCTGAAAGCGAGAACAAGAAATGTGATTTATGAAAAATGAATATTAATCTATGGACAAGAGTCATGGGGACATGGACAAGGGTTCCCTCAAGTTTAAAAGGGAGATGTCACATTTTGGGATTTAATCAGGGTCAGATCGATATGTTGCAAGTCGTTCGCCTTCAATAAAACTCCATTATTACGCTTTACGATAGGTGCGTGCCTAAATCTGAGGAAAATGAATAGATCGAATTGGGTCTTACAACTTTCAAAGTTTATTCAAATTCCTATAACTATATGTTAACCGTAACGGAGCAAAATAAACGAGACACGGGAGAAGAAATAATTCAACAAGTACAAATTAGACGTAGACACTGGAAAAAAAACTACAGCCAAACAATTCATCTCATTTTCATGCACCGAGCGGTGTTAAACTAGATTCCTCAATAATAACATAATTCACCACGCTACTCTTCGCTCACACAAGAATGTGTTGTCTGGTAGCACGTAATGAATGGTTCTACAATTTCTAAAGAGTAACAATTTGTACAAGCAAATGATAAGGATCACTTGAGATAATGCGTATGATTATCTTGTCTAGAATTATCACTCTCTTAACTAACTCTGCGAGCCAACCTCCAGCAGGCTGTCGTCAATAATTACGATTGTGTGCTAGCTGTTGTAACACGGACAAAACAACGAGTATCCAGCCATATTCTACCTTAGCAGTTCACGCGACTCATGCTACATAATTGAATTGAGCTTGTTTAATCCTCTGTTGTTTGGCTGATTTCGTCTAATGTTCTTCGTGAGGCAATCGCGGGCTACACATAATAGGTGTTTGATGAGATGAAGCCGAGAGTTGGGAAGGGTTCAAGGAGAAAATATGATAGTCGGCTATAGATAATTGTGCGCGGTTTTGATTTGTAATTTAGAGAAAGTATCGCTGCTATCGCCTTTATAAACAATTATTTCGAATTAATTAGGTAATCACTTGTGTTTGCTGAGACGGTTTTCCAGTACGATAAAGCTTTGTGTGGTAAAGATCGTGGTTAAGTAATTTGTCCGTGCTCATTATGTTAATTGAGAATGAAAGGGATGGAGATGGAAAGGTTTGAAAAAAATGGGTATATAATCACTATCCGATTACCTATGCCTTATAACTGGGCATCAGCGGGTAATTTGAGGTTGTTTGATATTAAATTTGTGGATTTCGAGTTTTTTGAGACATATAATTAAAATACAATTCATACGTAAACGATGACAGTTCGGTCGGTTTGAAAAATTGTGTTGGTTCTACTTTTCTCACTTCGATGTTTTCAAGAACCAACGGGTAGATGCTTAACGGCGTGGAGAAACTTCTTGTAGATTACCCAAATAAAACACAACCAAGTACCCGGCAACACCTCCGTGGAGGCTAGAGATCAAATTTAACTGCACCGCTTACAATGCAATAAATGTGTGTCAGATTGAGCTCCTGCTCAAAGCCGCAGACTTGAAATCACTCGAGAGAGACAATGGGAGACGATTACACAATCACTCCGCTATAATGGAGAGGCCGGTGGAGAATAATATATATATAAAGCCGCCTAAGAAAACAAGAATCAACCAGCAAGTTTGTCGCCGCTTTATCTACATTCTGCAGCATCTCAAACAGGTGCCAACTCTTAGTTGACGCAAAGTCCCGCTGTATTCACTTTTCACAATGAACGGTTTTCGTCTTGGAAAAAGGCTCACAATATAAGCGAACAAACGAGTGTGTTCAATTCTAAAGCATTGTGTCGATTTGCGCCCGACTTCAGCTAGTGTTCATCTCTTAATTGGATTTCACCGTGCACGGTGCACACCGCCATCGAACTGTTAAATTGGCACCTTGGAAAATATTCAGATTCGAACAAGGAAACGGAACGCACTGACAGTCCCCGGTGGCGGCTCGTTCGGACTCATTTTCTTGCCTAACCTCACTCTGGGTCAGGGTAGTTTAGTGACCAAGAACTTGCGTGCAATAAACTACATAGACACGTTATGGTCTTATTACGATGGTTTTAGTCGTTTGGGGGGTTTATGAACCCCATTTTCTTGTTCAGCGCAAGTGACGGGCTCACGGGGACAATTCCGAGCGCCGCCACTGGTTCTCCTGCAGGTAGGCAAGTAGCACAGCATGAGTGAAGAATAAGTTGCGTAAAGCCCATTACAGCTCCGCTCATGCAAACGTTTCAGCACGGATCAATAGCCATAATATTATGTTCCTCGTTATATTATTTCCAATAAACGAGCATTGGAAGTCCTGCCGCGCACAAAAGCTGTGTCAACCGGTTATTATTTTCATGCAGCGCTAATTTGCATGTCATGGATAATCAAGATGATCAATATCTAAAGTGAGTCACACCGGTACGATGATAATAGATCGTGGGAGGGAGGGTGTGAGGGAGGGTTCACGCACTTTGGTGACGGCGGTGCGGCTGGCCTCCTGCCCGAGAGGCTGAGAGTGGATGTGGGTGTGTGTGTGTGTGCGTGTGTGTGGAACGAATCATCTGGAAGCTAGAACAGGTGTGGACTCCGAAGGTAGAGGAGTCGAAAATGTGCAGCCATCAGAATAGTGGTTGGTAATCCCCACCCACCCACGTGCTCTCTATATTATACACCCGCAATCGAATCGCGATTCGTCTCGCACAGGGAATACACACACAAAACATAATTAACTGTAACATCCACGCATACATGACATTATTTAAAACGCAAACATAAACCATGACGACATCATCATCATCATCATCATCATCCAGTTAATATTAAGTGTGTATGGAACAGGTTAATACGTGAATCATTATAAGAACGCTAATAAAAACAAGGTGTTCGGCCTATGGGTCGTGCCACTTGGCGTCCCTGTCTAGGGGCAGCAAGGAGCAGCGAGAAATTAGACACCCCCCTCCCAAAAATCCTTCCGTCACCCCATGGCCGTCCTGGCGTCCAGTCGCTTCGGCCGTGATAAATTACCCTTTTTGTGTCGGCACAGCAGCAGCAGCAGCAGCAGCAGCAGCGAGCTGTTAGACCAGAAGCCGTATTGCCTGTTATGAAGTTTGTTTTGAATTTAGGG
Organism: Nemurella pictetii; assembly: GCA_921293315.2. Lineage (NCBI taxonomy): Eukaryota > Metazoa > Arthropoda > Insecta > Plecoptera > Nemouridae > Nemurella > Nemurella pictetii. Next base: position 29,208,381 of record OV121115.1, read on the forward strand.
GCGAAAGGCGACAAAGAGCTAAATGCTGGGTGGGAAGGGGGTCGGGCGCAGCGAGACCGGGACGCAGAATAGTTCTGTGCCCCGGAGGAGGATAGGGGCGCACCGGACAGCCGGTCTGATATTTCTGTTGTGTACAGTTAAAACACGAAACTGTGGCGGGGACACTCGGCATTATTCGCCATTATTGCCGATCCAGGAACTATTCACACATTTCGCTTTGTGCCCTTTGTGCGCATGGACAAAGCTGGCGCGGGTTTTGTATGGCGATGCCTGAATGGTGAATTGACAAACGGTTCCTGACGAAGAAGCAACATCATTTCAAGAGGGCATTATTCGCCGGGCAGGACGGACACTGCCAGTATAAATGATAGTAAACATACGAAGAGAATTCAAAATTCCTTTTCACGACACTAAGGACCTCTTATTTGGATAACAAAGGGCCTTGATAAAGGACTAGGCCAGGAATTATAGCGCTATAAGGATGGGGTGGGAACACTTACGCTAGCCATCATTCTAAGTCCGTCTTTTATGCAGCCCAATCAAAGTCTCGAAGGAGGTGGTAGTTGTATATGTCTCTATCTACACATGGTTAATTCACCGGACATGAAGAGCAGACCCTCGGACGTAGGACAAGCAAAATGGCAGCCAAGCAAGGTGCACCAGCTATATGCAGTCGCGACATGACTAGCTCCCTTTACATGAATGCTTATTACATTCCATTTTCAGCCAGCGTCTCAAGTGTTGTGATTATCACAAGGAAAGAGATATACAGTTCTAAAGGCAACTCGGTGCAACAATGCCTTATTATTAAACAATGAACCGAATCGAACAAAAGATACAGAAGAACTTTTAAGATGCGCCAAACAAAGGTGAATTCTTAGTCAGAGAAAGAGAAAATGCAACTTGAGCAACAGGAATAATAGATAGATTCGTTGCAGAAGGTGGCTGGGCAATACAAAGGTGGATGATGTCCCTGTGATGCTTTTCGCCACGAAACGGCTGCGTCATCTGATGGACTCCACACGATGGTGTCCATTGCAAGACGCAGACCGGCAGCTGTTCTATGTGCAGCCAGGAGGCGTCAGGATCAGGTAGGAGCAGTCAGGAGCAGTCAGAAGCAGTCAGGAGCAGTCAGCAGGCCACAGGACCCAGGGTCAAGCCAGGGCTCGGTGGGCTCTCAACTCATAACGTATGAGTAACCTATACAAATTTGCGAAGGGATGGAATTTCTGAATTTCTAGTTTTTAAGTGATGAAAGATAGGAGTACGTCTTTATTTTATCATAAGTATTGCGGGTACCTAGCGTATGGACCATGTGACCACAAAATAGGTTAATTAGTGCCCAATTATTGTTCTGGTCATTGCAATCAATGCAAACCTTACAGAGAGAGCGTTTATTTAGACATTTTAATTTCGACTCCAGTCTAACCTGTTCAGATAGGCATTATCATCCATTAAGAAAGCCCATTCCAAGAATATGTGTACTTAGTTATATGATCGACAAGCAGCTCCAATGAGGAACACACATACTATGTCCTCGAATAACAAACAATTCCGAAAAGGAATAATAACACAATAGTGCAGCCTCTTCAGCAGTTCTTCTTCTACATAAGGTAACAATAAATTATGAACAGTCACACAGGAGAGAGGTGTGCAAGTCATTCTCGAGAGCCGAGACTGCAACAGCGAGAGAGCCGCGGTAATACAGGGGGCCTTATAATACATCGACACCCAGCAAGTCAGCTAGCCAGCCCATGTACACATCCGCATAATCAACTTTTCAATTCAATTCGATCCAACAATAGTCGATTGGCTTTTGTTAAACTCGAGGAAATGGAATGTCATCATTATCTCATTCCAATCTCGGAGAGGAGCTTTCTATAAATGCCACAATCAACACTTTAACGGGCGAAGATTTAAAACTGATAACCAGCGCTGAAATAATTTTTTTAAGGTTTTATGCGTCGTTTTTTTCTGTTGGTCATAATTTTATAAATGTGTGTTTCTATAATTTGGAGAAGGGTGTTGAAGGTGGAGGTGCCGAGTTTGTGATTCTGCCAACCTTTACAGATACCTATACACCACATTTTAGTTTGAGAATACGCTAGCAGGACTTGAATTTATTCATTCGACAATTTACCAGTCATTCATTTTTCCAGTCATATTCATTATTTCGTGGTAATATGCATTTGTAGCATGATTCTTGTAAAATATACTCTTTACATGCCCATTTACTCGATTGTACTTCATCCAGTTTAGTTCAATAATGCAAATTCTTCATACGTGCATGCATACAAACATATACACATCTATAGCTTTTATTCAACGACTAAATTATTCGAAAGAATAATTCTCATGCACCATGAAGCCCTTTGAAAATATAGGCAATTTTTTAATTGCACAGTAATTGTCTTCCATTTTAATTGCACGGCCATTGTGTAATCAATTTGATTATGTATCCTACACAGTAGGAATCGAATTCTTTCAAAAGATATTTGTATTGTTGCACAGCATTAATAACCATCCAACACAAATACACAATCCTGAATCTTGTTATCAGACAAGCAACTTGCACTACATCGCGATAGCATTGGGCTGAGTATAGACTTTTGGAGAACAAATATATAATTAATCGTAAAAATACTCTCAAATCGAGCATTAGATTCGTTCGTCCCCTCAACAATACGAGTACGAACGCACTGGGAACCATGATTACCCTGAATAGGCCTGGCAGTACACTACACGCCGGGGCAATAGCAAAGAAATGGCCATCAACCTAATGCATCAGGTGGTATTGCTGATCATGACCAGGCTCACATTCAAGTTCAACAGAATAGAGAGAGGGTCACATACTCCACACAGACTGGCAGCGTCCTCTGAATGCTACCGGGGCCGGGTCTTTATGAATCGAATGCAAAGTCCTGAAAGTCCCCGACGAAATCGACGACGACGACGACGAAGCTAACATACTCACCTAACCCATATTCCCCCGTTCAATGCATGCGATTCTATAGCTGCTGCAGCAGGGTGGACGGGAAAATGAAATATTTAAGCCTGAAATAAGGAAACCTATTCAAAGCGACACCTCGCACAATGCCCCGTATAAATAGTATATGGGTCTGCACAAAAGCCTCAATTCAGGCCTTTCATGTTCTTTAGGGGATTAGCTTAAAGAACGGACAATGGACTGCAAAATGAAATAGAGGTAAGAAACACAAATGTGTGAATGGCGGAACATGATTAGTTTTGAAACTCGTATTGACATGCTTTGTGTATGCAGGGAAGTTGAAGAAGGTGGTGGTGCTGGTGGTGTGGGGCTGATGGGATGCAGGTGAGCTCGGGGCTCGAAGGGGCGAGGGAAGAACGCGTGAAGACGACACCGAGTGCTAGTGGAACAGCACAAATTATTGGTGCATTATTTAACGGTTGGTAGCGTATTGACTTTTTCAATCGATATATTGGAAATACCTACTCTCAAACCGTATCCCAATGAAACTGCAATCAATAGCTTGCATAAATCACATTGGTATTTTTTCGTGCTTACACATCTTTGCAATCAGCATACGTATTGTCGCGCTATATACAGGTGTTCATGACTTTATGACTAATGATTTAGTCATGCATGGTATACGACCGGCTGAAGGCTGGGAATATGCGGTGACGAGACTGATCCCAATTATTTCACCGAGCGCAGAATCGCGCCGTAGCATAAGTTGTCGGCCAACAATGCGTGGATGAGAGACAATGGTTTTGTCGATCGCATCGTCTTCCGCGCCTCTGCATCCGTAGAACACCGCTCTCCCATAGAACAGCCATTCACGAACGACATAATATGTCTGAATCGCATTATATTAAACCAGTATATTATTGAGAGAAGCGACGTTCCCCTCCCATTGAAGAAGGACCGTGCTATCTCAATCTCATCAATAAAGCTCGAAGCTTTTGTTACAAGCATCCATTTAAATTTGTCAACATGTCCACATAAAGCTAACGTGAAAAGAGAAAATTGGGGAAAAGCACGACGCAGGAGATGTTTTTGCGGGCCCGCCTAACGTTTGTGTCTCTCGAAGACTCCAAGTTTACTTTTTGTTGTAATTTCCACCGATTTGCTTTGGTTCACGTCGAATAGCACTGGCGGCAGCCATCGAAAACAGTGAGCAGGTCTCGAGTTCTCGATTTCTTGTCATTCCCTCAATGCGCTGTGCATGAAGTCTTGCCGTCGCTCTTGTCTCCCCTGTCAATTGCGTTCCAGATTCTAATTAATGGAATTCTTAGAAATTCGTCTTCTTAGTTCTTGTTGTTGTTTTTTGTATTCTTTAGATTAATCCTTCGCGTTTTTTTTACCAACGCGTTAAAGCAATGGCGGAGCTCTTTCCTTTTCTTCAATTGTCATTCAATTCTGACAATAATAATAATATGATGTTTTGTAAGAAGCATTCTTCAAAAAGTATGGGAGGAGCTTTCTAATGAAATCGCACAGAGTGAAGACTGGAGAGGATAATGGCAAGGAGTGGTGGAAAACGTCTCCATGTCGGACGGCGGTTCCCCGACTGCAGTTGACACCTTCACAAGAATTTAATTAATTGCCTAATTAAATCCCAGGACCGCCGATTTCAGATTGAGTTACTCAACACCATCGGCGTAGTCAATCGGCGTGGTTTAATCAGTTTAATTCTTTCACAAAGTCGCTCCAATTTATCTCAATACAACAAGCTTCTTGCAGCAACACCATTTCTACAATAAATGCGAACAAGGGTAGAATTGTAATAATCATCGAGCGTGTTTGATCAAGCAAAAAATGAATTGAATGGATTTTGAGTTGGGTTTGTCAAAAAGTCGAAGTCTAACGTGCAATTAACGTAATTGGAACCAAAGGAGTTCAAACAGGGACTTAACAAACAGTCAACGAAAGCAATTGATTGAAAAAACCAAACTAAACCTGAGCACAGACGATGAAAAGACGCCTGTTCAAAGAGAGCTGCGAACACAATCAAAGAAAGAGCAAAGGTAGTTGCGTCTAGAAAAGAATCGCGAACAGAGACGCTCTCTGCTGCCTCACAGACACGGAAAAGGGAATTGTATCGCGCAGAATAATAATGCCGCCAGCAAAGCAACATTGATGTAATGTCGGCAGAAGACGGATTGGCTTTTGGGGATTTTTATCAACACACATTTGTTCTGCCGGTTGCGTCGTGCTGCCGGGAAGGGGCTATCGGAAATGCAGATAGAGCGGCCAGAGTGAGCGTTGGTGCCTGGACTTGGACAGGATAAGCGTTCGCAGCGAAGAGAGCGTTGGGATTCGGGGGTCTCTGATGCTTAGTGGGGTGTACAAGGCTGCACACACCAGCTCACAACAGAGCCGTGGAGTAAAAGCGAGCATGATACACAAATGCACACAAGAGATCGTACAAAACCAGGCCATTTGCATCGCAAACGGGCATTGTGTCGTTGTCCAGACTTGTCACTAACTTCCTATCCGCAGTCTCAGCCATTGTCGGCGACACACACTATATGAGCTTTCTATGTAAATGGCTCGCGATCGGAAAGGTATTAGCGACTGAAAAACGCGAAAGGGACAAATAAAGAATGAGAAAAAGGCCAGACGAATGGAATAGAATGGAGGGCGTATTGTAAACGAATAGAATACTGTCGATAAAATATAAGAATCTTTCTAGTTTCGACAATAGTGAATGCTTTTTATAATGTTCTATTTGATATACAAATAGAACCGAACGTGGTTCGAGAAGGAAATCCGCTAAATATATTCTGGAGGTCTGAATGCTACAATGCTTTCAATAAGATTTCGACATTATAGAGAAAAATATACACAAATCAAATGTTTGTCTGAGAATACATTTTCGTTTTTCTGAAATATTCAATTTTCATCTAGCTTTTGTACAAGGACGTTAGCAATAAAAATGAATTTATTTTCTGACAATCGAAAATATTCAACTCTTTGAACTTGTTTCGTGTTTTCTATTAGAACTCAAATCAAAATGATTGCTTCTTACCCAATCCTCTTACTCAATAATAGCTGCTGTATGATTTGCATTTGCATTATTCATTCGTTTTCTTCACTTTAATTTACTACTTCCATAAAGTATGACTGACAATCTGCATTTTTTGGTGGATTATTTGATTAATTTATTAAAAAGTTTATTGAATTGTTGAGCTTAATATGAAATGAACATATGTTAGGTTGTGGACACGTCAACTCCTTGAGAATAATTTGCATGAATACAGACTTTGACGGAGAAGAGAAGGCATTAAGAAAATGAAATATTTCCAATGCCTGTGATGGTACTGGTAGTGACCGTATCACCGATCGACATTTTCGATGAATGCAAAACAAGAAATAATTACCCAAACTTACTTAATACGAAAACAAGCTCGACAACACTTGGGAAGAAGGTAGTTTTCGGTCGTATTTTGTGGTAAAAGAACCAGCCCAAAGCTTCAAGGACCGCTGCACATGTTGCGCTACGCACATGCCCACTCATCTCAACGAATCAAGAATTGAGTCGCTGCAAAAAACAAATAATTATGGAAACATGGTCTCCATTTTGTAAACGGAGTCCTTCCACCCATAACGTCGTACGGTCGTACGTGTAAAAGCAGGTCTCACGCTACCTGAACCTTCTTTTTCAGGCGAATCCTCGCAATCAGCGTGAAATTTCTTCACGTCCATCTACATTTCCACCAAGATAATTACCCAAATTCTTTCCCGACAAAAACCGAATTAAGATTTCCTTGATTCCCATGGTCTCCCAAATCCCACACAACAATGGCCATCGAATCTTCAGCTAGAATTACATTTTGCTCTCAGTCATGATCGTCCAAGGAACATTTCCATCTTCCGAGAAGCGCATATGGCCTGATATCAAGATTTGTGAATATCACTAAGCTCAAGTAATATATTCCTGGAACGAAATTCTTTGACCAGAGCGTCGTTCTGATGCTAATTATAACCCAAAATGCTTCCCATTCTTTATACCCAATTTCTCAAACTCGTCACTCGAATCCCACATCTTCCTAATTACCTTTATAAGCAACACTAAGTACTATAACGGTAGGCATAAAAGGAAATTATTAAAGGCTATACGCTTAATTCTTCTAGACCAACAAATCCGAATAGCATCATGTTTTTCAAAACTAACGAGTGTAATGAGCCTCGAACTCCATGCTAACATGGCAACGCATTACATTGCAGATGATGACGAATGACGATCTGTATGACGTGTAAACGCCCCCCCAACGACTGAACTCATGCGCTGGGGAGAGATGGGGGCAGGAGATCAAGTGGCCGGCGCCGGGCACTTTACTGTTCGGCAGTCGGGACGCCCGACGTTCGACTTGGTGTACGGTTCGGGGTCCACGAAGCGTGGCTAATCTCGTCAGGAGCCGCAGCCGAGAGGCCGACGCATTGACCGTCGCGACGCTTTGCTATACCGACGTGAATGCGCGGCGCCGTTTATACACATCCAGCTTTGTGGAACGTGCGCGCTTTTGCCATTTTGCGGTTTGCGTGATGTACATGGGCATTTCGAATGCACGTAGAAGCCAGGTCTCCGACTGTATTATTGTGAAATGCACACCATCCACACCTTTGAGTTGGCAGATAAAATGATTTAACACAGTTGTTATGCTTGAAAGAGTCGCTATTCGCTAATTCGCAATTAGAATAATATGCTCCAATAAGTAATGCATTAAAGCAGGTTGTTTAATACATAATGGAGCTTTTGAAATTTGCGATGAAAAGATATAGCTTTATGGAGAATCGTTCGCTTTTCAGCACACAAAAAATGAACACAGTCGTAAAGTTTCATATAAATTTGCAAACTAAAACCTTCTTATGCTATGCTAAAAGCAAGGCGACATGCATGTGCAACGACTTGAAATGTTCCGAGAGTCGATTTGGTTAGCAAGACGCGAGTTTTTGGTCGGAAACGTCGTCGGCGTCGGCGTCGGCGTCGGCGTCGGCGTCGGCGGCGTCGGCGGCGGTGGTGGCGGCAGGGGGAGGGGAGGATCGGGATGCATCCAGAGAGACAGAGAGACTCGATTTTCATCCCTTGGGCTTCACGAGACCACGCCTCGAATTGTTCTGAGTCTGTTTTAGCTGACTTGCCTCCAATAATGGCCGATTCTTCTCGACCTGGGCCCACGGGTTAATCACTCAAATGGCAGCGAGCATAATAATATAGTCTGTATACACGCGGCCTCCAGTATGAGGCAGCTTGAGTGCTCAGCCTTGTTAATTGTTTGTTTTCAAAACGCAAATGAATGGAACGAATTCCCTAGTTGTTTTTAAAACGTATAATAGAATACAGGGGGAGACTTTTGGAGCTCTCCACGTAAAAGCGAGCGGGATTGTTTAATGAGAAAAGTATATTCGTCGTACAGTCCTATATATATATATATAGAGATATATAAAATCGCCTGAATGTGCCGAGCGAACGTCATCTCCAACTAAACTCTAAGCGTGTGGAACCTTGATTAAAACTCAGGCCAAAATGTACAACAACGTGAATAATACATTGCGAACAATTGCCATCCGTACACAATTCAAGACTCCAGCAGTCCTGGCAGAAAAGTATTCCCGAGGGTCATCCGACTACCAGAGATTCTTTCACATCAAAATGGGTTTTGCAATAGTTCCCAATATATTTGCGCACGGAATCTTTGAATGGCGTATGGCAGTGCGGTATTCCAGGCCGAGTTGTTCGCGATCTTGGGAGTAGACTCATCCCTATTTATGCAGGGAGCGGGAGCGACGTGGAGTGTTCGGCGGGGGTGGGTGGGGGGCGAAAGGGGGGCTCCATTCAACTTGCACATGCCTATGACTTTATCGAATCGTACGCACATTGCGTGCGTCAGGAAGGAGTCGCCCGATAAAGCGTATTGTGCGTTAGAATAACACTCCATTGTTTTGTCACTCACTAGTCGCATCCTTTATGTGTGCTGACTCTTTTTCATCCCGATGGGAAGAAAGGGAACGGGAGGAAGAAAGAAAGAGAGAGAGAGAGAGACATCATGTTAAAATAGCAAAAAAAAACACACACCGAAGTGCTTTTGATTTGCTGAAGTCGAGTCGGGTAAGAGATTTCAAATTACTGGGAAATAGTGCATCGTGCAAAAGGGAGGGTAAACGTAATTGGTGGACGGTTTTGGTGAAGGGTCAAATTAATCAAACTTATTCCGACCTGATAGCTGGCATACATATACCATCAACCCTTTAAATTTAACCATAAAAAGCATCCAGTTCTTATAACTTCTGCAAGTTTAACAATTTAACGAGTAGGATGCAGTTTGTGGTATAAAATTTGCATATGCATTTGTCAGGTGTATTCCAAATAATGCTATTGAATTCAATGCACTCGATTTGTTATTCCTGTAACTTTGTCTTCAATGTGCTTGAAGACTCAATTATCAATCGATTTTTGAGCAAACATTCGACAGCAAAACATTATTCCCATGTATTTTAACATCAATCGCCTGCAATAAATCAATTGCAGGATCAGCAATCGCTGCAATTGCAACACAAATTGCTCCATTGCTTTTGCATTAAGCATAATATAACACAGTATAATATTTTCACTGTGCTTCCTAACAGTTCTGCCTAAGTAACGTGCATTCGAAGATATACGAATGGTGTAAATTAAAGCATGTACGAATATATTTAAGTGCCAACAACCATTCGGTATTAATTACTTTACAGAGACATGCCAAGAGCTCCGTCCCATTATTTCCTGCCAAACAGCCACAGAATTTTATAACGACGAACCACACGGCACAGCGTAATATGGCAGGTTTATGAATTTTGCCACTTGTTTAGCATAAGTTATAATGGCCGATGCCGCTGCTATTTTGTGTCCGTAATGCGTCGCATGCATGCCATCCACATGCAGAGGTCGCCCCGCGACAATTGAACAGGGGCCCCAAGATTAATGGCACGACCGGCAATGTGGTCCCATCTCCGGTATGCGGCGCCACAATGAAATATCGAAAAACTTAATAAAAGACGCTTTAAGAAGTACCGGATAAAGCTTTTATGAGTTGTGAGCCAGCAAAGGACGAGGAGCGACAGATAAATTATGGAAGAAGATCACCGCAAAGCGTGTGCTCAAGGAGTCGAGCTTGTGGTAGAGCTGTGTGGTAGAGCGGTGGTAGAGCAGAGGGAGGGCTACCACTACGAACCACCACGCAAAAAGACATTCATCCTGTATGCAAAGAGTGGAATGCGCAGCAAAGGTTTGCAGCAGCGAGCCTTCAACATTGATAAATACGATACTACGAAGGATTTAAATTAAATTTTGAACAAGTTGAAATGTTGTAGCCATACAAAGAGTGCTAGGACAAAGGATTTGATTTTTGTCAGTGAAGAATTTTGTTTATATGCTCATGAATTTACAAAAGAAGAATGCCATTCCATAACCACGGCGAACAAAAGTAAAATAATGAGCACTCATTTTATTATCTTCATAGTCTTTAATATCAACGCCGAGTTACAAAGATACAATACACCGTTCTTTTTTAGCACCCCCTATGAAAAGTAGTATAATGAAAAATTTAGCCTGTGTAACAATTCGGCTGAAGTACTGCCAAGGGTTTCATACTCAATCATCAATTCACACCGCAATCGATTAAAATGTTGCCCTTAATTTATTCAGAATAGTCGTTCGGTCAGTTGAGTGTTGATTTAAAAAAAAAATGACAAATTATGTCCCACCTTAATACTGAACAAACTAGAGTCAAATATTCTGGGTTCTTAAAGCTCTCAAAGCGTCTTCAGCTAAAGAAAACACTAAAGCAGCCAGCTACCGCACAACGCTCTATCAAAATATGCATACCCTGGGAAATGACTCCTGTTGCGGATGGACCATGTTGCACAAGACTCGAGTGTTTAGGTGACTTTCAGTTGTCACATAAAGAGGGCATAAGCCTTCCGATCGAAGGCCGAAGAAACGTGCTTCTTGTGAGCCACTTGGGAGGAGTCTCGAGATGTCCTCCAAAGACAATCGGGCCCCTCTGGACAACGCCATCATGTTGGACGATAACATCAACAACATATCTCCGACGGCACACCAAATCGTCAAGCAGCAAGGCAGTCGGGGTTTCGAATAGCCGAACACCATGCTATCATCATGACTCCCCACTCGACTATAACGAACAAGTTACGTTTTTTACAAGAAGTTAACTGGACCAATAAGAATGCAGAGTGCACCTGCAGAGTCGTTAGATGGGAGGATTCTCGGCGGAGAGTGCGAGGCTACGGATCGCTGCTCGCCTACATAGTAGAGAACAATTGAAACTGGCAAAGAAAAGCTCTTGGATAGGAGCAGCATTGTGATCGACAGACTGGGATTCGAGAAAAACCCAAGAGATACATTGAAGAGCATGGCCTATGGGGAATGCGCGTTGGCATTGTTGTTATTATTCCACACAGAAAATACGTAGCTCGGCTATTGTCCCATGTATCTATCATCCTTCTTTCCAAAATGACTAGAGATTACTAATGAAGCATTGAGACTTGGAAAATGGAAACAATAACGCTAAAAGAAATGAGAATAAACGAGGATTGAAAGTCGAAACAAACGTTTCAATGCTGCACCTGTATCAACAATGAACTATTCTTCGTGATAATATTGTCTTGTAGCGAGCCATTCTGTCATAGCTCTCAGCGCCTGCACTGTGATATGAATTACCATAAGAGCTCGGTATTGTCGCCATTGCCCACCCTTGGAATAAACTAGCACTGCCACTGGAAAGCCATCAGTTTATTATTAGAAGCTATGGCGATGATGATAACAATAATAAGGAGGCCCTTTTAGAATCCCATGTCAACTTCATCAAAAGTAATTGTCGAACCAATGGCTATTGTCGAGACAGATCTCAGATTCAATTATTTATTATGACATTTCATAATTGTAACAAAGAGATTAATTATGCTTGCATAACAGAAATTATCAAAGCGAGATGGTTAGAAAAAGGAAAAATGGCTGCGTTGAGGATTCAATCATTTCGTGGTAACAGCTAACAACCCTTATTAGTGTTAGAGTTACTCTCATACAATAAATATTGCTCTGCTGTAAAAACGTGATACAATATGATACATGAAAGATAGTCCAACTCCAAGCATGCCATATGCCAATCTCGCGGTTGGGGCCACTTAAAGCACAATGCAGAATATCTAATGGCCGCCTTTTCTGAGGCCATCACGTAATCACAGACACGAAGATGTTATCTTTATCTTATCTTCAGACTTAACATTTCGGTAGCAGCTCACTATAGATTAGGTGATACAAATTACAGTCAAAATTGCATGAATACAAACTCATAACGATCTCTAAAATATCGAAAAAAGAAATATATATATTTACATTTTCCCGTTGTAATGGTTGCACATGTTTTCTATACACATCGTTAGTTTTCCTCGGAAATCTACATGTGGCGCCAACTGTATCGAATGGTGTGAAGTCAATCGGACTACAATTAATGTTTTGTTCATGTAATACCATACGAATCAGGAAGTGGCGATCGATTGGCTATTGGGAACACACGATTCGCTATCGTGCTTACAACGAAATTGAGTACACTTACCTAGTAGTTACAGTGGGTGCTTGCAACCATCCAACCATCCACCACCACCCATCCCACCCCCACCCCACCAACCATCTGGACCAGTTTTGTACTGTGTAACAAACATACTTTGTTAAATTATAATTTATATTTTTTAATGCCTAGTACAAAACGAATTCGCGACTTACAAGGTTGAACCAAAATAGCACTGACTCCTTCCAGCGAAACGCCTCCAGATTCCCCGCCGTCTCATCATCTTCATCGTTGATCCATCCTCTGGTCCATCTGCAATTTCGTGACCCTCGCGCCCGGAGTTCATCCTACACGACGAAGACACCCGATGACCCTTGACCTTCCGATGACACTCTGCGCTCCGCCCATATGCCAATTAGGCCTATTGACAATTCACCCTTCGATACCTTTCTAACGTACCATCTGCAAGCACGGCGCCCCCCCCCCCTTCCCCCCTGCTCCCCCCTCCCCCCACACCTCGATGCCAACCGCACATCACACCATAGCACACGTAGAGATACCTAATATCAAACAATACGAACACAAATGAGAACAAATCCATCCGAGGAGAAAGATCCGTGGCTAATGGCACGTCACACGCCACCCAGCAACACGAATATTGTGTGGCAAATTAAATGAAAATAGTGAATGTGAACATTATTTTATAGTCGTGTCTCTCTCCCGATGCAGACGTCTAGGCCAGCGGTGCATGTGGCAGCAATCAATTTATTTGTGTCAACCTATACTATGGGCTATTGTCGAAATGGAATCAATTTCGATAATAAAATTGATTTCGAATGATCGATCATATTTGTGTCTATGAAATCGTAAGTGAAACGATTCGTTTGGCGATGCAATTGAATTTGATGGTATAAAGGTCTTCTGCAGATATGCAATGGGTCATCAAAGTTGTGCACGGTTACGGTATAGGTATATTACTCAGTAAAGTCATAAGTCATGCATTGTGCCGATCGGTAATCGACGATAAAATACATATCTTTCTGTCCTATTTGGTTTTGAGTATTGACATTGTTTGGATCATCAAGTTGTAAGTACCTATCTAATGCCATCGAAAGAAATTGTTTAATTTTCAAGACGCACTATGAACAGTGCCGTTTTAATGTAACGTTTATTGTTTCTTCCTGCAAAAAAATCTGATTTCTTAAACCAGACCAGATTATGACGAAACCAGCCCAACAAACTCATAAAGAGTAATGGCGAATAAGTTGCAGGAATATTACAAGAGCGGAGCGGTGACAGAAATGCGAGAATGCAGAAGCATATAAATTGCACTTACAAAGTTTTATACTTTTGGCTTGGTTCTTACTAAGATCTTGTTATAATTGATTTCCTGAAACGAGGCCGTATGAATGGTAAATCCTTGAGCGCGGTTAATAGGCGATCGTAAAACGCGAATTAATATTATTTAACTAATCAATATTACTCAGACATAATTAGTGAGCGGAGTTAGTGTTGGCTTTTACCTCAGCTAGCAGCTAGCAGCTACCAGCGACCTATGGCCTCTGCGTGGGTGTTTAATTCCGTGCTACGCAATTGTGGATGTCGTCGTGGGGTTCGCAGCAGGCCAGACGCGTTTTTTCGTCGAACCAGGGGTGCCTTTGTGCCCTGGGCAGGTGAACAAAGCGCGGAAATCACCATGTGCCACAATGCATTGCTGTGCAGTGTGTTTGGACTCGCAGCTCGCGCCCGCTCCTTTGTTTCAGTTAAAAGCAACCGTGACGCGACGCAATCTAGGTGGCAGGGGCGATGACAAATACAAGCTTTTGGGGACTGATGATTGTATGTAAAAAATCATTTAGTTTTGTTTTTTTGCCTTTTTTTAATAATGTTTCGATTTAAATTTATCTGAAAAACTCACTTATGTCTGATTCTCGGATTTTCTGTGATCTTTTAACTTTCTAACAGTCGTGTACTTGTTATTTCCATGATTCCGATCAGATTCCATTAGTATGTTAACCAAATAACGGGTAGTTAAATTTTATAAGATAAAAACAAAAAGCCATGCACCTTATACGAAATTTCATCTATCAGAGATTTTTATCTAGTTGCCATTTCTCTCCATTTGGTATCTCTGTAATATGTATTAAAAATTGTTATGATCAGATTTCCATGCTTAGCTTCCTTTTATGGAATTAGGCATATAGGTAGGTACATCAAAGTTGTGATGCGAAATCCGTGAATAAAATCTGAAACTACCGCGTCTAGTAATCCGGCCGAAGGTGATGGAAAATCAGATTCACATTTCCACGAGTTGCGTCGAGCGGCCGATAGCAGCCGAGTGCGCCATCTACGGGGAAAGCGCGAAGCTCGGCGTGCCGGCAAATCGGTGTAGCTAGCAGCACCGACACCGAACTCGACGCTGAGTCCGAAACGCGATTTTCCGGCCGGTAATGCAGTCCGGGAAACGAGCGGCTTGCTTATTTACATGCCTTCTCAAAATACACGGGTCAGCTTGGGTCATAATCGCGTAATTATTAGTTAATTTCAGGAAATAGCTACACTCTTGTTAACAAGGTGTAAAAATTATTTCAAACATCAGCCATGGTATGCAATCTGGCTATTAAACGCAAATAGTTTCATAAATATATTCTTTTAAATTAAGCGATACAGAAATAATTTGACCTTTCTACTTAAAAAAAATGTAACTATAAATAAGCTTAAAAGTTTATGAGTTAAGAAAGATAATTAGGATATAAATTGTGAACCGTTTTCATGTTGTGTTGGCGGCACCAAAAAAGAACAGAGAAATCGCACCACTGAATGGCTTATTTTACCTCGAATCTCAACAATGAGAATGTCCGATAGCGCAAGCTTTTCTCGTAGGGAATTTCCCACCCTAAGCTCTTGAGCTGGTGTCGGACACGCCGAACGTCAAAAGGGAGCGGCAAGTGGTCAACAGAACTTGCAGGGATAATCTCAGCTTTATCTCGATGTTCTGTTAGCGTTCGTCTCCTAAGCGGAGACCTCTCCTCCTCAGGTTGTCTTCGAATCCGGTGCCAATCCTTTCTTATCAGATCGCAAAATCCTCGCGATCGACTTTAAACAGCTCTTATCCTTTAACTTCAATGCCACAGTGAGAGATATTGCCAACATGCTTTCTACAAACTTTTACATCTTAGAACATCTCTGGATATGTCTACATTATTAAGTACGTTAATTCAAAACTTTGTTGCGAAATTTACGATCATATTTTCGTATAGTTAATAGTATAGATTGCGATGATTAAAATGATATATAAAGACGTATAAACCATTAATCAGAAGACAGTAGGCAACAAGAGCAAAAGATAGCAACTATAAGGCGACGTACAGGAAATGAACACGGCAAAGATAGAGGGAACAAAGCTGGGAAAACAGAAGCGATAAAAAGGGAATATACACCAGCACGACGTCGCATATAATAATAAGAAGAAACGAAGAGCATAATAATGGGAAGAAGAGCATGCAGCTCATAGAGTAAGTTATGAGAATAGCTACTTGGTACGACGTGTCGGACGGAATTAAGGGAAGGAACAGGAGCCGCTGCTACAAAAGATGATAGAACTCGGCGGTGAAAAGAAGGAAAATGGCATAGGGAAATAAATTAGAGCACAAAACGTGAACGCTATCGTGATATAAAAGAATGACAGTTCGCAGTGCTTTATGCACAAACGCGGCAAAAGGAACGGCGCACGTGTTACGGGTTGATAAGAATTTTTCGCGGAAAATGGGACTTTTTGTTTCCATTTAGCTCCGAATTAAATTTATCGTGCGATGTGCTTTCATTGGTATGAACGTAGAGTACGTAATTCATAAAACATAACTTTAGAGGGGCGGTATCATCATTCAAATGGAAAGGTAAATAAAGAAGGCCACGTACCCTCTCTGGCATACCTATTTTGGAAATAGTTTGAACTTGGTCACTAAGGTCGATCAAGTTTGGTGTCTTTTGTTTTTAACTGTTGAAGTAAAGGGGTTAAATAACGAACCCACAGATATGTACTTTTACTCATTGCAATCAGCTTCCAATACACCATAAGGCACCTCCGTTCCGAAGTTAAAAACACGAATATAACGCACCGGCCATGAATCACGTGTCTCACGCATCGACTTTTCCATTCCCATTTCCCACCTCTTGTCATGCCGCCGTTGTGTGTAGCGCACATGGGTGCGTATAAAATAAAGTGTCACATATCACACGGGCATGTTTCAATCTGGTTCATTTCGCGCCCCCTCCTGGCCCTACGGCGGCGACGGCGGCGGCGGCGGCAGCGGCGGCGGCAGGCGCTTCCTGGACCGCGTGCTTAGCTTGTGTCGCCAACACTTGAAGGGAAATTGAGTGTGGTGACGAAGTTCCGGTTTGATAGAAAATCTGCTACATGGCGAATCATGGCGAGCGGCGAGATGTGACTGTTGTGCGTTGTGCTTTCTTGTGCACGACGATATTGTACATTTAGAGTGTGGATTGTTTTGTAAGAATATAAAAAGTTCGATATCAGTTTGGTTTGATTATTAGCTCAATTTTTTTTCACTTATAACTGTCATGGTGTTCCTGTCAAGGTATTTTCACATCTGTCAGGAATACACGCAATATTATACACTATAAATATTATTTCAAAAAAAATATGTTTCAAATGCCCTTTTCGTGATTCATATGTAATCTGTAATTTAGTTTTTTCTTATTAATCACCTGGTCATTCCTAAGCAGAGCGCCGTGTTTTGGCCGAATAAAAAAATCCTTCAATAATCGAGTAAAATAAATTTGAAATCGTCTTCTACGAAATTATTAATGCCCAATAACTTCGAGGTAAAATGACCTCAACAATAATGCGCAAATCCATTCATGAAACGTTCCACCGCATATCCAACTAGAAGTTTTGTTTCCATTGTCTGCGTCCCCGATCTCCATAACATCATTGCCAAGGTCCATACAACAGCATCAGACAAAGCGTCGTTTATTTGCGCCGCTCTCAAATTACGTTCGAAGCGTCCGTACGAACGCCGCCGTCGACGCCGTCGCCGTCGCCGATATGAAGCCACATGAGATGGATAGGTATGTGTCATAAAACACACCCCTTCTCGCATGCTACTCTCTCAATAACCATCACAATGCCACGAGCTCCGTATTCCGAGCACGAGTCCCTCGGCATCGCCCCGACGCCCCAACGCCCGACGCCCGACGCTCGACGCACAATGCGACGCCGCCAGCGACGTCTAATATTTGTCTTCCCGTTATTGGACGATGCCGCTTTCTCGCCCGCTGTTTTAGTTGATCGCGGCCGCCAAGGCGCAAACGCAAGAAAATGCACGCCGCATGGCGTCGTTCACTCCCGAGCTCGCCAATACGGAAAAACAGGATAATAGCTCTCCCATGCGTCGCGACGCCGCGTGTGGATCTAGACATAGGACGACGCCGGCTTTCAATGAAGCGACCGGCCAATATAATGGGAACACCGGGCAATAGAGCCGTGTTGTATATCCGCGCCGTGGACGCGACGACGTGCTTTGGGGCGCTGGGGGGGTCCGATGGGGGGCCGTCGGGGGGAGGCGCTGCGTCAATAGTGGCCGGCGGCAGACCAACATGAGTTGCCGCTTCTCAGCTTTCGTTTGTTTTGTGGTCAAACAATGCGGCGACCGGCGCTCGAGATCGGATAGCGGGCGGCGAATAAAGCGCTGCTGTCTCGTCGCCGAATATGGGTCATTTGTTCGAACGCTTTGAGCAGGGATGTAGGGAGATGTGACGTTTATCAATCAAGTCAATTTGTGTTCTGGGTCCTACAGATCGGTTTTTAACAATTTTTTTCGAAGACGATACTAACGTCGGTGGGACGTCGGTAAAGAACTTGTTCGGCTTAATTGGCGACGCGGACAATTTAAAATTTCATCTTTGCTCTTGTATGCATACACATTCGCCTTACGCCACCGGCGTTTTGGGCCGGCGCTTCAACCCCGAGTTGGTCCACGAGGTTATTGATGAAATAAGAAACCCGAATGCGGCTGGTACAAGGCTGTGGTCCTGGAATCTTATGGTAAATGGAAAATGAAGTATTTTTTAGATTTATAAATTATTTGGATTTTCTAAATTAATGCCTTTTTTAACGCGCCAAAAATTAGGTGAAAATCGTATATTAAATGCGCTTTAAGGGCAAATGTGTGAAGAGGTCTCATGTAAGAAGCGATAAGGCGGGAAATTAAACGTTAATGGGGAAAATTCTGATTGAAGCTCTTTAGAATAGGTTGCTTTTAGTCAGGGATATTTTAAAACAAACGAACCATCTTATTTTCTCCTTGCAAAAATACACCGGCGAAAGCTCTCAGAAACTATAATGGCAAAAAAAAGCTTTATATTCGAACAAAAGCGTTGCTATTGAAAGATGTATAACCCCTGGAATTAAGTAACGTGCTATACAAATAAAAACTGTCGCACAATGAAAGAATCTCATTAAAAAGCACAGAAGCCTTTCTCTTTTCACCCAATACTGCAGATATTCCCCAATATTATCTTGCTTCCTTTTTTATGCGATTGTATCCAAACACAAAGGCGAGGAAATAGGGAAGAGAAAATACCCAAAGCGCCCTGAGCACAAGTCGCTGTTATTAACGTCACCCATTTCGAAAGGGATTTTATAAACTTATACGATAAAGGCGCCCGCTCCTACCCCCCCCCCCCCCCCCCCCCACCTCCCAGCATGGCTTCAATCTCGCTTCTATATACGAGTGGGCTTAAAACCAGAATATCTCCCACTCCATTCTCTCTATCGGTCATAGATTTTTATTTTTCATCATAATAGAAGGGCTAATTACAACCGTTTCATTTTCTCGTGGCAGAAAAGCGGCCGCTGTGCTTATCGCATCTCGTGGCAGACACCACCCAAGGAAAGCGCGCCGGGCGCGAGAAGGAAAGTGAGGAAAACTTTGCGAACTCTTTCTTCTTTGATTCGATTCTCCTTGGTTCATGAAGCTATTCACTTGCAAAGAAAGGAAAAGATATGAATGAATGTACGCCAATGTTTGTTTCCATCTGATCGATTTTCAAGAAAGGTCTCAATACCCATTCCAACTATTTGTGGGGGATTGGAGTGACACGTTCTACGGTATATAAAGCGAAGAGCCTGAATAAAGTCTGATCTTAGACACTTTTCGTATCTAAATAAAGCATACCAATAATATTTTGGATAATCAGTTCAAAAATTCAATCACACAATAAAAATATAATCAAGCTCTAATCCTCTCCTTAGGGGAGAAAATCAATTTCCACCTTCGGCATCGTCGGCGCCTTTAAACTGCTCACTTTTATTTTACTCCTTTTCAACCGTGGCCGAACTAAATCCACGGAAATAGCGTCGAACGCTAGAAATGACAGAAAAGATCGTTTCAAAATGGAACTAAAAATGGTTATCACATGCACAGTGCCATGGCTGCTGAACCATGCCGAGTTATCAACAGCGAACTTTTCGTGGAACGTTTCCACACCTATTCTCTCACAACTCGTTCCCATATAGAAACTCTATTATATTTTACAATTGGAAACTAAAAAGGCAGCGTGGAAATTCAATTTTCTTTATGGGATTATTAAAGATAACGTCTTTTGAATGTGCCGATTGAAATTAAGTTCCACGCGGCGCGCTCCTTCCCAAGTTCCAAACCCCGCGAGCTTAGAATTGTGTTGGGCGCTAAACTCCCATTGCTACATCCCGTGAAAGGCTCCGATCATAATGATACTATTATATTGGACATAATTCCAGCTGATCATTATGATTTATCGATGAACTGAGATAAATGGCAGTCGGTTAAATCAAACAAACATCCAAACGGAGCTCAATAATAATTACAAATAGTATTGTTGGATTCGTTACCGACACGGTGGTAGAGTATAGATTGGTTGGATTGATTGTGAATATCATCACTCATCTGTGCAAAGAAACGTATACCTGTATACATATACACTTTATCGTTTACAATACAAAAGAAGTACACCGTCATTTTGTACACCAAACTATGGCCTGAGGAAAGCGGCGGTTCACAAAGTGAAGCTGACCAATGCATCTCAAACGCGAGATAAATCTATACAAATATAGCCTTCTCCATGCTAACGAACCGCTGATTAGTGATTCGTTAATACATGGATAAGTAATGTATTCCATCGAAGAAAGTGATATCAAATACTGTTGCTATAAAAATTTTAACGAAAGATATGGAACGTGGAGGATATTTTCGCTACCCCTCCTGGCTGCGGCTGTCAATGCTGGCGGATAATCATTCATTTGGTGTTTATAAGCGTTACAAACTCTTTCAATGGGCAGCAAAAATTTGCCGTCGCTGGAGTTGAAAATGTTCACAGTAGCAATCATTGATACGGAAAATGGTTTCAAGAGTCTTATTCATCGTGCATAAATATTTCACAGAAAGTCTTTCATTTGCATCCCTCAAACAGAACAGCTGAACCTATTGATAATATTCGATGGCTTAGGTAAATTGATAAATGATAAGACGATCTACTCTATTTGAATGAAGATGAATACATATTATTATGTGTACTTTTCTTACAACTGTGAACTGGTAAGCTGGCTAGAGCATGTGTTTAGAAATTGGAAATTGAGCATTGAGATTGTTCAATGCACAGTCGGATTGTGGATGGGCAAATATACTCCACAAAAAAAATCTATCAATGCTTCTTATAAAATAAACATCCTTGTCCCACATAAAACGTAAAAAATAGGTTATGCGCGACTCAGTGTTGATCTCTGCCAAGAAAATTGCATTTGATATGAAATATTCCCGCTTGAATTAGTGACCATCAAATTATTGTTTGTGCTTAATGATTACGATGTTTATTATATTTGAGACAAAAACAGGCTCCAAAATTTCCATCCGATTAAAAATCTGCTATACATAAATGGAACACGTTACTCAAGTGCCTGCAATCAGCAAGTGTGACAACCAATCGCGCGTTCGATTTCTCAAGATGAGTCATCGCCAGCCGGCACAAAGTCACGAGATCACATCACGTCTGCCACTGACAATGGGGCGGCCGAGAATCGAATTTTTAAAAACGAGGGCGCGCGCTCGCGCTCGCGACAAAATCAAACAATAATTCAAATAAAAATCTGCCCCCATTGTTTCAGTCATCAAGGGTGGTATTCACGCGGTGATTGTGAGCTGAATAGCATAATTAGAGGGGAGTTTGGTGGCCGTTCAATGCGTCGCCGGGTCCGGCCTTTGTCTGGCGACGTCCGTTCCATCGCTGGTACCATCGCGCGGGTACCATCGCTGGCTCCGGCGTCGGCTCCATTCGCAGATCGCACTTCAGCCGTCAATGCAACGATCACTGTAGGGGTGGCGACGATAACCCTTTGCTCCCCTCTCTCTCTGTCGCTCTCTCCATCTCTCGCTTGCCCTCGACAAAAACATGTCTCGCGCCCAACTTCAAGCCCAGCGCCCGATTATAGTGGCGGCATGCATCTGGAGTGACGACTGAAGACAAAATGTGACCATGGTGTTTTATTTTACCCTCGTGTAAGCTGGTGTTTGTGAGAAATGTAATTTATTCAAGAGTTGACTTTACTTGTACCTGCAAAAATGAACAAAACGACAATATAGAGGATGGCAACACTCTGAAATGTTGTTGAGTATCAATGCTGGGTGTAATTTGGTGAAAGTAAGGTGTAAGTGGGGTTGCTAGGCAGGAAAAATGCGCGTCCGAACCGGGATACGAAATCGGGACCTTCCGCTTGCCGGGCGGTTGCTCTACCAACTGAGCTATCCGGCTGCACAAGATTCCTGCTTCGCTGGGAGACGAAAGGGCTCTCTCGGGAGAGAAGGGGAAGAAGCGACTCGTAATCGTACGAGTTCTACACAGGCATCCAGTGCAAGTGTATTCGACGTCCCCGTGACAGAGACACGGCTCTGACGTTTTGTACCTAGCCTAGTGTAAGTGTTTGAAGATCAGAAGTCTCCTGGGCTTTGCTGGCTTCGCTTTTTTAGGGTGGAGTTATGAGTCTCAATGTGCCCCTGCATGTTATAAGTGACATGACCCAGCCCTTAATTAGTATACGTAAGAAGCATGTAAGGAGTATAAATACCCCATATTTTTTTCGACATGCAGATCTATTTTATTTCTGAGATTTATAAGCCTCCGTGCAAGGCAATAGCAACTGTTTCACTTTCAAGCCTAGATTTCGTTGGCTCAAATGAGCATATGGACCAGCCGCCACTGGTCTTCTGGCTATCGCTGGACATCAGCGTCGGGCACGCTGCAATCTGCCTTTTGGACCAAGTTCCGAACCACACCTTGGCCATTCTGGCTGAATGGCCAATTAAAGCCTGTTTGACGGTGCCTGAATACCGCCATTCAATGTAACGCAATTAAATTTTACATTTATAATAAATGGTTATTTTAATTCGGATGTATAAAGAGATCGATAGAGGTTTTAAGAAAGGTGTTCAGTGAAGGATTCGATAATTAACAGCTATGAGCTACGATGGAATTAGAGGGCTCGGATTTGTAGCCAGCCTTGAGGTGGAGGTGCCGGGATTCAATCATTGGCGTAGGCGGTCATTATCTCTGGAGTTTGGACTCACCAATTCGGATCGCGCTGAAAGTTTTCTTGGTTGTTAAGGAATTATCACGTAAACCAATGAACTTATAATAATTTTACCATGCCGGAACTAAATAAGTGATGCAATCACTAATACGAAAGTATAATAGGATCATTCATGAGCACCATTGCAAACTTCACAAAGATAATAGTTGCGAAAATTCTCAGAGAAACACATGGTTGGCCTACTTTTAAAGATGTCATCACAAAATCGATGTTGATATCATCTCAATCGATCAAATATGAAAAAAATATATAAATATACAAAATAGACTTAAAAGTGTATTTAAAGCCTGCAATTGAGCTAAAATTCAACGTTTCTCCATCGAAACGCAGTTAATTTTGACCAAAAATCCCTCCCCCCACCCCCAGCCCCTACAACATCGGCGTCATGCGTGCACCCCAAACAACGCTCCCACCTGTTGAGGAGCGTAACGCCATGTTGTGCGCCGGCACCGGCGTCTCGTGCGTGCCCGCCGTCGCCGCCGCCACCGCCGACGCCGACGACGCTGCCGACGCCGCCGACGCCGCGCTTCAAGTCACCGCCGTCGAGCCAGCCAATGCAAGGCGTCCGACGCATCGATCTGGTCGGAGGAGGCGGGTTCGCACCGCCCGATTGGTCTCGTTCGTCGGGCGGACGCGTGGCGGCGCCCCGGCAAACCATGCTCTCGCAACGCCGCCACCACCGCCGCCGCCACGACGTGATCATCGTCCCCTTATCACTCGTCGAACGCGCTGCTCTGTCGACACACGAGCGTGGGTCGCCGCCGACATGTGCTCGACACTGTGAACGGTGCTCGCTGATAGGAAAAAGTTTCTTCGCTTGGCAATCTAATTCCGATAGTGTATATACCGCAAGACATTAAAAACAGAGTGTTTCTGCAGGTTTGACACTTGGTTAGAGGTTTGTTCTGGGCATTTGTCGAGACGCTAGAAGCAGCGCGTCTCTGCTCGTTGGACTTCGCTCGATTTGAAAATTTGTTCTGGTAGTTGTGAGACTGTTAAATGTCGATGATGAGTGCGAAGTCGTTGCACCAGGAGCATATCAAGCGGCCGATGAACGCGTTCATGGTGTGGTCGAGAGGTCAGCGACGCAAGATGGCCCAAGACAACCCGAAGATGCACAACTCGGAGATCTCCAAACGCCTCGGCGCCGAGTGGAAGCTGCTCAGCGAGATGGAGAAGCGGCCGTTTATCGACGAGGCGAAGAGGCTGAGGTTAGTCCTGCGTTTAATATTATGCTGTCTGTTGATGCGGTTGTTAAGAACATTTTAGAATAGATTCCGAGCTAAACCCGTTCTTTTGATGGGTTGCGTTTGAATCACTTGGAGATGCCTTGACGGTGAACACGTGGGCAGAGGATCTGGACGTATGGGCTGATGGCAGCATTCGATTAAAATTCAGGACATTTGCATATTTCTTGTGCCATAGAAAAACTGCGATGTCCGAGACTACAAAACGTAACCGCTATAAGCAAATAAACTGAAATAACAAAATGGACAATGGGCAATGGATCAAATAGGAACGCTTTAAATTATATTAAAATGTTTGTGAAAGTGGCGAACCTATTTTGGTCGCTTTTGTTGAGCACGAACAGAGGAGAGATTTTCTCTCTCGGAAATAAATTACCCTCCTGCTGATAACACCGATCACAAAAGCTGAAACTTAAGATCTGACCATCTAACCCCTAAACTGTAGTGCCACTGAATGCTGATGGTCGAGTTTTGGGGGGTCATTGTAATGAAATACAATCACAATGCAGAGAGGGCTGCAGGTCATTGCATGAAGCTGTTATTATTCAATCATGAATAGAAATGCATGCAATTCGTTTGTACTTTGTATGGCACTTCTCTCAATGTAGCACGGTATAGAATGATAGCATCCCTCGTCTGCCGTTTTGTATCCTGCAGGACTAGGTATAATTAGAATACCGATTTTATACTCTTGCAGTCAACTTTTTAGTCACCCCCCTTTGTGTGCCACTATAATACAGTTTTGATTGTGTGTAAAAAGTTTGCTGTAGGTTTGATTGAATACAGCACTTGACTGCTCGTATCCAATTGCTTCACAATGTGTTTTGTGCGCTACATAGCTGTTCAAAACGCCAGCTGCACTTTAAAACATACAGCAACTTTTTGGCATCACATGGTGCAAATCACGAAAATCTGATTAGATTCTATTCAGATTTGCCAAAGTGTCCCCTTCACAGATACCAATCTTAATATTTTTTGGTTGTTGGTTCACGTTGCATTTAATCGTCAAGTTTATTCTTTACGATCAAGATTAAGACTTTCACAACAAAAAAGAAGTAAAACACTTCAATTTAACGGTTCAAATTTAAACTTCATATTTATCAATATTTCATTTTGACAATCTAATGCCCACTCGAAAGCTAATTGCACGTGACTTTCAATCAGAAATTAGCTTCTTTCAATCATTGTTCACTTCTTCGAGTGTTTTGCACAATCTGAATCGCCGAGGGGTGTCGACGAGGCGCGAGGGTGGGCCGCGTTAGTTCCGACAAATCTACCCCTAAACCGTACCGCCTCTGCCAGCCATGTATATATAGCGTGGCACACGCGGCTTAGCTGCAATAAACTCCATGCCGTTGCACTAACTATATTAACAATTTATTATTGTTGTTGCCAAATGAAGCATGCATTATTCATGCTGTTCACGCTTTGTTTCGTGTCAATGGAGCGCCCGTGCATGCTCCTTAGTTCCCTAAGCACTCGGGCAAAATACTAACCAGAGATTACTCGACAATACCGCCCGCTCCCTGCTCGCTGCTCGGTGCTCGGTGCTCGCTGCTTAGGCGCACTGTGAGGGCTAGCCCTTCGTGCTAATGCCGGCCCCAAAGACACAAATGAAGCAGAACGCAGAACAATCGCGCGAATTTGTTGGCGAATAAAGCGCGAATTACTCGGGCATTCAAGTTCCTATTAAAATTCGTATTTTTTTTTAATATATACTGCTATGGCAAAAAGAGGAGTTGCTGCGGAAAATTTTTTCACGGTTGCTGTCTTACTCAAGTCAGAAAAGTATTTAGAAAAACTTTATCATAGGCATAGCGAAACACAAATTGTTTGTATTCGGAAAAATATACTGACGGATACTATTGAATTCTATAAAATCAACGCTCCTGCTGCACTGCCAAGTAATTGTTGGGTTATAGTCCATTAGTTGCCTTTCTATTTACTAAACCCGATTATAAATCCACAAAAAATTGTTATATCATATTATATTTAGCAATAAACCTATCAAAACGGCGTGCATTTATCGCGAAACACTAATTAATAGCTCTATTAATAGCCATTATTCGGCAATAGAAAGAGGATAATGAATATCACAGTTTATCTGTATTTCTTTACCATCCCGACGCGCTAGTGTTTGCAGAGAGAGCGGAGTGCGCGCTATACACGGGACCGTGCAGAGGTGAATATAATGGCATAAATGATGCCCTCAGTGGGAGTCAGATAATACGGTAATTGTATATAAAACACACACATTTGTTAATTCCCTTCCCTCTACAGCCAGCAGAGCGCCGGAGCTCCAACGGCAGCGTGGCTACGCTCAGCATTCACAAATCGGGCGCAAAGCGCACGCAGATAACAATTCCACAAGCTGAGCCAAACTGAATAAAGCGGATTATCTTGGCCCCAGATTTAAACGTTCATGCTAATTGAATAGGATTGGCGTTAAGTTCTTTGTTGGCGGCGCTATTCGAGTGAGTCCAGGCCAGAGCGAGATAAAGAAGAGTGGGTGGCTGGGATGGGTTAGTTTCGAGGGCGGGCGCGACGGTGGTTGGGGGGTTGTAAGGGTGCTAATTCTGAATTACATTGCCTTGGTGTGACTGTGATATTCCTCTAAGTACGTGCATGCTGGCTATAAAGTGGACCCATTGTGCTCGGCGCCGGGGGATGGCGTTGTGGCCAGCATGGTCAGCCCCGCATTGGCCGTGGCGGGCATTCGTGGCCGAGAGTTCGCCGCTTGCGACGGGAGTAAGTGAAATAATGCGTGCGACAATCTGCTCGTAGTGGCCATTAATCATTTCTTAGGTTCACGAAATGAACTCGCACGAATTAAATTATTACCGGGAACAAAATTGAGATGTGCTGGATTTGAGTCTTAAGAATAGGTATGGTTAATTTTTGTAAGGAATTTGATACTTCACTCTAAGATTGAGTGCCGATACATGTTTGACAAAGCCTATTGGGGAAATATTATTTTTCTGTGAGGAAGAGTGACGAAAATTCGGGAGATCGCCGTGTACGCATGTAAATCTGCACAGCGCGATGCGTTTCTAGGCAGTTATAAGCTACTTGGTCACGTCAAACTTCTTGTAAATAGAATGCAATTAATCATTTCTTATGTGACTTAAGTAATTTTTAAACGAACGCTGGAAGAAGTAGTGCATAAGTTTTGGTATTTTTTTAGGTGGAAATATCGAATAAAACTAAGCCTTAATATTTATTTCCTATTAAAACATCTTTATTATTGGGAACGAACGCAAAAAAAATATGTAAGTAAAAATTCGGTGGAGGTGCCGGTCAGTCTGCTCTGCGGGCTGCGTCCAGGGGCACAATAGAAAACCACGCGGACCCATCGCGCTCTTCACGATTAAGCCCACAAAACTCAGTGCTTCACGTTGCCTGCATACAAACAGCCTTATCAACGACCACACACCAGCGATAACAAGGACCTTACAGGCCAGAGGGTCACGTCGTAAAACTCGAAGGAAGTTACATTAGATCAACACATCCCTGGATCAAAGCATTGTTGTACTTTACACCAACAAAATAGTTCCCATGTATGCACAGACTGTCACGTCTTTGTTTCCCGAACAGTGCATTTTATCACATTGGCGCTTTGTGCGAGTGCAGCAGGGTCTCGACTCTCGCACCTCACTGCTTGTTCAGGGGAGATAGCGCACACGACGCCCGCACAAAGACGCTTTATTTGAGCCCATTCAAGGTAGCGTGCAGGGCGCGAGGTGTGAGCCAACGCTATTCACGGGCGAACACAGAAAAGGCATCGGCGGTGAAAGGCGAGCGATTCACGTAAGAACTGTCATCACCTGTTCTTTATGCCGGCGATAGCACATGGCGGCGTTATAATACTGCAACCCCTTTGATAACAGAATTTATCAATCGTGTCAGTTGCCGATTCAATGAACAACTGTCGGGCCGTAAATTTGTGTGTGACATCTTATTTGTTTTGGACGTGTGTGCGTTTGGTCAGATGATTTTATTTTCGGAACATTCGGTAGCTCTGTCGAGTTTTATTTATATTTCTTCGTGAAATATGAGAAAAATCTGCTGGAGTCGAGGATTCGATGTAAAAGTGAAGCTTTTTTCATTTTTGAAACCATAAAAATTATCTTAAATTCTCAATTCTTACTCAATGCGGTTTGAAATATATAACCTGTAAGCACATAACAGGTGATGTAATGCATTTACAAATTCCCATGAAAAGACTATTGTGTTGGGAGGGACAATGCGTTTACTGGCTGTATTTTTGATACAATTTCAAAAAACTGTAGTATGTTGAAAGAAAGCTATAAAGTAAAATCATAACGCGGTTCGGGTCTATACCTATTCGTAACACATGTGCTGACTTTCAATTTTAAAAGGTGAGATTAAATCCGAAAGAATTATTTAATCTTGCCATTGAAAATATTTTCAAACACTAGGTAAAAAAAAATACAAATTTAAAATGTAGTCTTTCTAGAAATGAAACTCTTTGGAAAAGCTTCGATCGAATGCTAATCCTACTGTGTCTCCTCCATGTTCCAGGGCGCTCCACATGAAAGAACACCCCGACTACAAGTACCGTCCGCGACGAAAACCAAAATCCCTCATGAAAAAGGAGCCGAAATTCGGCTTCGCCATCTCCCCGCTCCTCTCTCAGAGCATGGAATCCCTCCACGGTCTCTCCAGGTCCATGTCCCTGCCTCCCATCCACGGTCACCACTCGGGCCCACCCTCCCAACACCCCCTCTTCGGTGGCGCCGGCGACTCAGAGCTGAAATTTCCTCGCTCCCTTTTCCCCCCATTCCCGTACCCCCTCTACCCCGGACTGCACCACGCTGCCAAGATGCACGCAGAAGAGTTCGCTTCGGCCACCAGTAGCGGAAAAGCGGCCGCCGACTTCGCCCTGCATCTCTACGGCAACTCCATCTACTCGCACGCCGCCGCCGGCGCACTGGCTGGATGGCCCGGCCTGGCGCCCCCCGCACACTGCATGGTGCCCTGCGGCTGTGGGCCCACGGCGCCCGCCATCGCACCCCCGCAGACGCCGAGCCCCCCCAGCCAGGAGGCCGGTCCCATCAAGCGACCGATGGCCTACCTGGTCGTCAAGCCGGGCGAGGAGAACGGCTACCCCCCAGCAAGCGCGCAACATGTCATTTGAAGGCCGCTACCGGTTCTCCCGGACCCGATCCGGGGGAGCCTGGGCTTGCTCGGCGAGCATGGCTGGTGGGGCGGACAGGCGTTGATGGCGTCGTCCAGCTCGGCGTCGGCTAGTGCCACGTCGGCGGCGTCGGCGGTCGCTGCCGACGACGACGACGACGAGAGGCCGAGCTCGAACACGAGCAGCCAATGATGGGTCGTGGCAGGGCCGTTATTAAAACTTGACATATCACGGATAATAATTAGCAATCGACTGTTGATCAACTGTGTTTATGTGTATATATATGATAGTGGTTTAATTTTCTCGTGTAATCGATTTGGTGCCAATCCATTAGCCTAGGTGGACGATACGTGGGAGTAACGAGGAGTTAATTCGGTGCTAGACCATTTATCTCCTATAAATCCTGGTGCAGTTTTCAAGATTTCTCGTTAAGTTTGTTAAAATGAACTGATGTGAGAGAAGCACGGCGCAGTTCGTTGTTCTGAAATTATAGTGGGATGTGCAATCCATACACACATTTTTGTCTTTGGAAGCTAGTGATTTCTAGATTAAAATAAGAATTCGAAAAACTGTAAATTCGAAGAGGGCATTATCTCAGATCCGTTGGTTGGGAGAATTTTAAATACTTCGTGTAAATATTATGTATTAAAAGAAAATAAAGTTTAAAAATGGTACTATTATCAAATTACGTGTTTAACCCTCGCTCAAATTACCACGGGGCTTAATATTCATGTGCCAGTGTAACATAAAACTCGTTTCAAAATAGGTATTACAAAACAGATCTGACTTGTTATAGTGTTATTTGTATGAAAACCCCAGTTTGTTTAGCATATTTTTACTTGAAAAAAGTAACAAGAAACAGTTTAAACCGCGCGACTGACGTGAAATACCAGTTTATGTGTAAATACACTATTATGTTGTGAATCTAAATAAAAAATGAAAATCTTCTCAAAGTCTTCGATATTGGAGCGCTGGCAATTCGCACCCTTCAGCGCCCCTCGTCATCCCGTTATTCTTATCCTGGTCCCCTAACACAAGTCTGGATGAAACTGACGTCGTTCTCTTGGACAGGAAATAGCATTGATACGAATCCTGAACTATTTACGATCCAGACTTCATACTTTCTTCCCCAAAAAAAGCAATTCTTGGAAAAATATATTGTGGTAGATTCGTTTCTAAATCACACAATCTTAAAACACGTAAGTTATTTGGTATCAGGCGATGTGTTTATGGCTGGGAAGATTCGCGTCTGCTAGGATAGATTTTGTAGGCCTAAGCATAGATCATGGCCAAATCTGGACGCCAACCTGCGTTTGACCGCAGAGTGGACGCTGAGGAGGCTGCAGCTGAGAAAATACCACTCCAACTTAAACTGTTTTTCATATTTATGTCCGCCATATTTCGCGAAGGCATCGCCGAATGCAAACATCCCAAACAGGAAATCATTCCAATCGGTCGTCCTTCTCAGAGAATTTAGAGCGCATAAAACACGTGACACATTTCAAGAAAAGCTCGGTGAATGGCAGTTGACAATGATAACCGATAAGAAAATACATGGAGGAATATCAATACTACACACCGAAAACGTGAAAACGAAGTCAAGGGCTTTTACAAAAAAAACGACAGCCAGCATTAAATGAAGAACAAACAAACAAACAGACATCCATGCCTGTCCTCTGTGTACATAAGCCATAGGTATATCAAACGTAATTTGTATCCAGATACTTCGAGCAATGCTTTTTGATCAATGACGATACATTGATAATATTATTACCTAGACAATCCCATTCTGTGAAACTATTGTATGCTCTGGCCGCATCCCACTTCCTTTGGCAAACATTTGTCCTGTCTGAGTGTATTTACTCACGATAACTGATACCAGCCTATACTATAAAATAATATAGAAGAGAAGGAAGAGTCCGTCCCCGAAAGACCAACGAACATTGGATTCAGTTCTTTGTCAACGTCTCAGATAAGAATTTTCATTCATAAATCGATGAGTGAGAGAATTATCTCTCATATACATTTCAAGTTCAGATTTTTTAAACAAAATAACACATTGGCCCACATATTTCAGGGTCGTATTTGGTGTGCGCACCTTTACTTACTGAAATAACTATTTGTTTGGTTTGATTAAGATACTAAACTTTTGTATAACTCGTGCACAATATTATCAAGTCAGAGAGCTCAAACTAGATGCAGTACGAACACACTATTTCCAGATCGTAACAACAATGCGTTACTCGGTTCACACTCTACAAGCGTATTTTGTACCGAAATGTTGGATCAA
Organism: Nemurella pictetii; assembly: GCA_921293315.2. Classification (NCBI taxonomy): domain Eukaryota; kingdom Metazoa; phylum Arthropoda; class Insecta; order Plecoptera; family Nemouridae; genus Nemurella; species Nemurella pictetii. The sequence continues at coordinate 29,240,267 of OV121115.1, forward strand.
TTTGCTCAGCTCGGTGCAAAGATGGCAAAGGTAAACTCGCAGGCTGCTCCGATGAAGTGGCTTTTGTCACGTCTTTTATCAAGTCTCTTTTGTAGGGTGTTCTTCGCGTCGACGCGTCAGCCTCCTGTTTGTTACCGAGATAAGAACCCTGTTTTGTGAATTGTTTTCTTGACAAACACTCAGAAGACGACGTCGAGAAAGGTTACAATAGCTCCACTGTTCTTATGTAATCATAATAATGATATTAAAAACATAATGCTATCAGATTGAAACGAAATCACGCTTCTCATACACAGAAGAGCAAGAATGTATACTGAATATTTGTAGCAGACATCTGCTATGTGTAGCAATATGTGTAGCAGAACAAAATTAATTGTAAATTCATTTTGAACAAGTTAATCATATTCCCGAAGTTTCTGAAGCAGATCAAATAAAAAGATTTTAGTCTTTCGGAAAAATTCAACTCGGAGAATGGAAACACAAAACATTCAAGTAAGCGGAAAAATCTATGTTATTTTCGTTCGATGATGGCCAAAATTATTCAGGGTAATTTAAAATTTTCAGTAATTTAAATATTACACGAGTTAGTTCATGCTTTTCACCGGTTTGACCGTGAAAATTAACAAGGTTCTTGTACAGGTTTGCCCATTATCTCACCTAATCTTTCAATAAAAATGGAAACTAGGCATTTCTTATCATAGACACCTTCACCACCTTCCCCTCGATCTTCAGTTGACGTTTCAGGGCTCGCCCCTCATGGACATATATTTTAGACGGATATTTCGTTTCTAATAATAACGATATATTATGCCGCGCCAGCGACTAGACTTGCATTTTGGACAAGTAAATTTACAGACAAAGGTCTGGCGTGCATGAGGATCCCGTGAAATCCGTGCTTCTGGACACTACAGCTTCAATTGTCTCTCCGCTGAACACGAGACTGCACGAGACACGACGAGACACGAGCCGCATTCTCTGCGTGATGAGCTTAGTGCCAATAATCACTCGTGTACGATGATAATAGGGTGGCGGGATGGACCAAGTCGGCAGACACCCAGCGAGGGTGGCGCAAGAGAAAGACCGGATTAACTGCAGTATCAACAGAACGCCACCAATAAACCCATCCATTCTTTCCCCCATCTGCCGTATAAACACTTCACTTTGAGATCGTTTTATTATTTTATATGAATATACATCCGATCATTGGGCTTAAGCTTTGTCCATAAAACTCTATCAGGATGCAAACACATTTCGGTGACAAAAATCCTGGCTGATTGACGCGAGGCTAGGCAAATATTGCCAGATGGAGGTGCCATGATGCGAGAACCGGGTTGCTCGGATGATAATATACTTTCAAGTTTCAACCTCGTTTTTCTCCGGGTTTTCATAGAGACCATGAGACACCGGAGGCATGAAATAGATTAATAATTGTAATTAACCGTTGTGGTACTAAGCTATTCATAACTGGAATAAAAATAAAAAAACAAGCAAAATCAATCGCGTAAGTGTTAAATATGCCACATGCATTATTTGTATGTTTATCTCTGTACCTCGCAGTGTACATTTTTCATACGACCTGATTCCTCAATGCCAGGAAGCTTCTGAGAATCATATTATATCAAAGGCAAAAGAAAGCCAACACAGCCCAAACCATTGGAACATTTTCACCAGAAAAGATGAAACGGCAAAATTTCCTCCTTGGGAAAAAAGTAGCGATGATTACTCGAGTAAAAATGAGAGTATATAGCCACGATCCTCCGCGCGCGACGTCGGAACGTTTGTAAAACCGTCGCCGGCGTCGGCGTCGCGACGTCTCTAAAGCATCGAAGAGAAAGAGAATCCAGATCCTTACGATCCTATTGAAGCAAGGATACTAAGGATGAATGAAGCTGAATACTACTCAATTCTATTTCCAACAATGCTGGAATCACATCGAACAGTTCAACAACTGATCCTATTAAGCAACTCTATAACACCCTGGGATTTGCTGTATGGGAGGGCTGGTTTCGCCTCATACTCTGATCGGCCTGTCCCCACCCACCCCACCCCCACCCACACCCCTGGCAGAGTCCGTCTATTTGTACTGTTCAGTTCATTATGGCATATACAATGATGCTTTTCTTTAAGTTCAATTCAATAATATACATTTTGAGGGGGATTGAGGGGGGGGGGAGGGACAGAGTCGACGTGCTCACTCTCTCTTGCACCCCTAAACACTTCAACCTTCTCAGTTCACCCATCATCACACAACCCTATATATCTTCCGCGATGAAAAGTAATTTTCGAAAGGTCTTTTGTTTCGTCGTTACTTCCGGTTGAATACGGATAAAATTGAGAGCGAATCAAGAGTCATCAACTCGATGGAGTGAGGGACATTAAAATTCAAGAATCTCGGAGATTCATTACGATTCCCGACCATTTATTGAGAACTATTCCGTCATGCATATTTCCAAAACTCACCTTTACAGCCCGGTTCTAAGGTTTTGCGGCAGAAATAAATCGGTCTCGCTCTGATTTCACGCTTTGCGTGGGTTGCTTCACCCTCAAAGATTGCTTCAGGTCTAATTGTTAGCAATTTGTTAATTACACCATGCTAATAGTTCGATTCTGAGCGACGCCCGCGAGGCATTCTACCCCCAAGCCACGGGTGTACTACATGAAGGCATTGCGCAGCAGAACAATACTCGACAATGCTGCGCTTGCTGTACAGATTACACTGCATCACACTAGAATGCACTCGGCTCTAAGCCGAGACGTGATATTCTCGTCACAACAAAGCTGGCTGATAATAGCATACAATATACAATATACATAGGAGACATACACACTACCCAGTGTATAGACAGCGTATATGGCGAGACGTAATTCTTTCTTTTCGTTCCTCTACTGCAACGTGGAAGAAACAGATCGCGTGAGGGTGTGGGGTGTATTTGTGTGAGTGTGTGTGTGTGTGTGTCATGCTCGCACACGGCATTTGCATCCATCCTGCTCCTCCGTCCGATGCTCTGCGTCGCGATTCTTGCATCCGATTCCACATTTTGCACACGTCTCGCTTGCGAACAATCACAAATCGAGTGACGTATTCTTCGCAACAAAGGATACCAATTTGCGCTGGTTTACGTTGCCGTATGGGGCGTGTTTTCCACATTATTGTCGGGGGGTGCAGCGATAGGAATATTCTGTGTACATTGATGGAACACGCGGCATGGTCTATTTGGTATGCTATTTGAATAGTGGGATGCCTAATCATTGATGGAAATAAAAATACGTTCAAATTACCGGCTGAATTCATCAATGAATTGGCTGGAATCCCATGAAGGGTAGGAGGCGACGAAATTGAATGTTATATAGGTTGAGGAATTGAGAAACAAAGTTTATGTTTCTGAAGTGATCGAGGCTCGAACCACTCCATGGCTCTTACTTCTTGAGGCTATATCTTGCAAACAGTAAGAGTCTGCTAAAATCAGCTACAGCCACGTGAAAACATTGCAGCCTCTCATCCAAGTTGAAGGCATCTCTTATCTATCTGAAGGTGCATCAAACACACTTGACTCATCATATTGACTGCTGCCCTCCAGTCGGACTTGGACGCCCCCAATTGTAACCAAGCGTAATTCAATTGTCAGTATTTTTGCTTTCTTTCCATCATCGATGGGGCCTGTGGTGAGGAAACGCAATTGATTTCGTCATTTTGTGAAAGGTATACACTAGATGTAAAGCCGAATTTCGCAAAGATATCTATATATCGGTGTCTTAAAGTATATCCCACATGAATGGCGGCATCGAGCTATTATTTGCTGGCGCATAATTCCTATTAAGCTGATTGAATTGAATGTCTCGGTCATTGAGGGAAATGATGTACTCAAAACATGAAACCGATTTGTTGAAGATAAATCCCTGCGAGCGTGGCAAGCTCCGAATGTTGTAATACGTAACTTGACCACAATCCTGCACCCTCCACCCTCCACCCTCCACCCTCCACCCTCCACCCTCCACCCTCCACCGGCATACACCCTCAAACCTACACGGCTGGAAAACTCATTCAGATCCTGACCAAGTAAAGAAGATTGAAGGATTAATTTAAAGCAAGTAATTATATTTCAGCTCAATCAACACTGTGAGGTATATGAACGCCGAACAGCTTGCTTTAGGCGTATTCCAATAAACATTTGAATACCGGTAATGTTTTTTTTTATTAAATGCTCAAAATCGTGACAAGGGAAATCATGGGGTTAGGTTATCCCTGGTCATGTTCTCAAAATCTTGGGTTTTTTGATATATAATTTCAATTAAATACAAATTAAGATCCGCGATCTAGATGAAATTACAGATTTTGATATCGTAATTTTTTTATAAACTAGCTTATTTAATATTGATAGAGCGAAATTGATGATGGGCGAGTGAAAATGGGGTACAGAACAATTATAGGACCTATCCCCCATCGCATGAAGATATGTTTTTTGGATGAATATCTTATTATGAATATATTGATGGATGAATATTGATTGGATGAATATTTTATTTGAGTGTATAAAAAATATATAATATACGACGGTATAGTATATCACAGTTTCAATAATGTGACTTGACATTCTTCTGATAAAGTTTCATAATATCTTGATCGGTTTCAGTTTCATGCCCGAGTTAATAGATACATATACACCCCCTCTTTAATATACTTCCTAAACTAATCAACTTCTACCCCTATCAAAGGCAAGTACTTCATCAAAAGGTTCACGAAAATGTGAAATAGGCTTTTAGTACACAGGTTAACTCGGACGCAATATTATACTGCTCGTACGATTCATTCGTCCCGTCCTTGCTTCCTTCAAAAGGAATCCAAATTTTGAAGGAACGCCTGGCTTTTATGTTCCGCTAAACTCGGCTTTATATTATACACCGCGATCCCATGGAGCAAGTATCCCATTGAAAGCCTTTTCTCTCTCTTGTCCTGCAGTCTGCTTGCTGTCCCGTTTGGCGCATTTGGTTTTATTTCCCAATGGCTGCATTCAGCCTTTTCTAATGCGACCACGCGAACTAACACGGCAGATCCAAAGAGGCGGTTTGTTACTGCAGTCTACTTCAATTCATTTACATTGAAAAGCATCTTCTGTTCCGTGAACGCCACTTGTGCAGATCGACTTTGTATTTATTTTATTCGATCCTCTTTCCCGGCATGCGAGTGCAGGCGAGGCTAACAAATGAAATGAATTTATTAAAGGATCGGTAACTGAATCTCGTAACTTATGTGTGTACTTTTCATAGAGAAAGCAAGAACGCCTAAAATTTGTGTAAGATGTAATACTCTGACCACAAACGAAATGAACTATTTAAAAAAATTGCTTGAACATCATTAAATGGCATATTTTTTGGACAGTCTGTACTGATTTATGTGTTGTCTCGTTTTTTGAGGAGTAAAATAAGGACTGAAACGTCGATTCACGAGTTAGATATTATAATTCTATGGATTAAATATGTTTTAAGCTATTATTTTCGGGCATGTAAGAGATTTAACAATGCTAAAACAACCACCGGGTTATTGATGAGCGTAACGAGCGTGGCGAGTGAAGCGAAATCTTCAATTACACTTACTGCAGAAAAAAGTCTCCCATGGTTTTTTTTTTTTTTTTTTTTTTTTTTTTTTTTGTGTTTGTTTTTTGTGTGTTTGTTCGCGGTCTACAGGCCAAACGCCAAAACGGATTTTGATGAAAATTTCTGTGAACCTTCGTTTTCTCTGAACTTAGATCTGCCACGTTTTTGAAGCAATTCGGACGAGTAAATTTTATGTTATTAAGTTTTTACGAAATTTTTCAGTTTTTCCAAAACACGTTTTTCACTCTGGATGCCAAGAATCTGAATATAATTTGACGAAACTTTCTAGATATGTTGACCCTCACGATTCAATGTTTGTATAAAAATATCATTGTTGTATACTAAGCACTTTTCTTGAAAATTGCGCTTTTATGACGTTTTTTTGGCCTATTTTAGCGTTTTTGCAGTTTTATGCAACAAAATCAACTTTATTTTCAACTGGTGTTTACAAATTTTACTGTGTACGCTAAGAATCTTAAAACGAAGATACTGTGTAATTTTGAAGCAAATCAGTTGAAGGGTTTTTCTTTAAATACATTTTTAAGTTTTAAAATTTTCGAGTAGTTTCACAACTAAATTTCTATTGTCATCGAGAAAGCTGCTTAATCATTGCCGAACATTTAAAATTTGTCAAACGCGCCTCTAGGCTATGCGCACGCGCAATATAATTGCGTTGTGGGTGAGCGTAAATATTACGCTCATCCACAACACGATTATATGAGTGTTCGCATAGCCTAGTACATTATAAGTTGAAATTTTTTTTTCAAATATCGCTTCAAACATAAACAATTTAGAATTTAAAACATAATATCCATGATCCCGCCCGTCCCATTCCCATCTCAACACCACAGCGGCTCCCCATCAGTGTGAATTGAGTGTAATTATTGTCCTGCCGGCTAGCAAATCACCAGCGAACGATTACCGCCGAACGATGGAACTTTGTGCAAACAACCGTGCCTCGTTTTGATTACAATTTAATTCAATAAAGAAGTACAGCGATGAAATAATCCAGCATCATGGCGGAGAAGCCACAGGGCATCATTTACCATCCAATTGACAATGCGATCCCATTGGACGTCTCACCAAACACCTTGTGACGTCGACGCCGTCGTCGTCGCCCATGCCCCTGCCCAAAATGCCACCCGCGCTCAAACAGTGTGTCTAACAACACGACGTTTGCTTCCCTCTTGTATCGCCCGCCATAATGTACTTTCAGCCCCATTAAACACAATCATCGTAGCAAGCGGCAGACGCCTTCGCTAATACGACCCCAATTTCCAACAACCCTGATATTGTAAATCAGAACATCCTCTCAGGCATAGAGAATGATGATGAGAAAAGAGACGCAACACCATCAAAATTAGGGCAGATTGGCAGAAAATGCGAGGCAGTTCGCTCCGTCAATCCGAATTTCCTCGCTGTCGCGATTATAGGCTAACCTTGTTGTACACAGTTTGCTCGGTGTGTATATACGACGAAACATGCTGTACGATCAGCCTCGCCTCGCCCGAAGTGTGGGGGGTAATTGGGTATGAAATCGGTAGATAGAAAACGGATTGGGTGCACAATTCGCAGCCAACAAATGCGTGCATAGTGACTGATAATGCATGTGCTCATGACTGAGAGGGCGACGGTGAGGGCAAAGAATGTGACCCGCACACAGGCGACCGCGATGCTATTTCAGCCGTGAGGTCGCTCTACTCAAAATAATGGCAGCTGACCAGTTGACCACTGTTGTACATGGCTGACTTCAATACCAACCAATGCACGGTGTAATAGTGGCGATAAATTTTTCTAGCAGTTGGTATAGTTTATTTTAGTCTTGTCTGTCACCACACAAAAACATCAATAATTTGCAAGTCCAATGTACTGATCATCTGGCTGGTAAAGTCCTGTGTCGATCGGCGAAACAGTAGTTATTTAACAGTGCAGTTTAAGAGGGCAATGCAAGTTCGATCATTATTTAGACATGGCAGACATTATTAAAACTGCTTTTACCTTGAGCTATTGAAATTCAATGCTTGAGCCGTCGACACAGAACACGGAAATTCTGACATTCTTCAAGCACTTTCCTACAAAGTCTGAGTCATAAAAATATACATTATCACAGATACTCACAAAATATAACGTGATTATAACACACATTCATTCGAGTAAAGCATTTTAACAAATGAACACGAGCACATGATGAAGAGCGAGTTGAACGCACCGTCGACCTGCCATTTTGGTTACTACTAACGTACTGAGTCAGTACGTCAGGTACTACTGACCTCCTGATTTGACTTGGTCAGCTGTCCACCGGTTTTAAAAAATAACATACGTGTACCCTTGAATGAAGCGATAATGGCCTACCGAACATCGGCTGATGACATACCGAAAAACAAACCATCTCGGTGATCGGAATATCATCGCATTATTCATGTCTGCATTAAATAAATGCAACCTAATCCTGAATCTGAATGCGTGATGGGTACACTATAAGGTTTAAAACACTCTCACCTCACACAAGATAGATGAGAAGAAAAAATTAATTAAGTTATGAATACAGCTAAAATTGTAATGAAATCATCCAAATAATTATATGCAACTGTTAATTAACACAAAAAAAACTAAATTAACTTATAACTATCTATCTATTAGTATTAACGATAGTCTATTAATTTCATAAAGTGAGTTTCAATAAACTAGCCACACGATAATTGCTTCTCATAGACACAATGCAGGGGGATTGAGACGGCAATTACGACATCACCATCCACCCTTGGCGGACGATCGGCAGGCACATCCCCCAAAAATCCAACCCTCTCCCAGCAAACGTGGTCCTCCTGCTACGTCATAAAGAGTCGACTCTTCGCACAGCGCAGCGCAGCGCAGCCAAAATCTCCGCTCACACATCTCGCGCCGAGTTCCTTGATACCGTAATATACTACAGCTAGTATAATAGACACTATACTATCGCCAGCCCCGTTCATTTCCGCGACCCGCCTTTCTATTCCATGTTGCCGAAAGATAAGTCTCATATCTCCACAATACCTCCACATTTCAACACTTTTATCTTCTTTTGAAGGGAAAAGAAAACGTTCAGAATGGTCCATTATGTTACTGTGTAAATCCTATTATCCCAAGCCACCCAATTTTCACGACTTTATCTTGCAGTGTACAATAATGCATAAATTGTGGTCTGTTGTGGCATGGATGAGACCACCAACCGGTGGTAAGGGTGTCATTGCAATAAATGCGTGAGGCGGCGCTTTCATGGAGGAAGAGGGAGCGCCGAGGCGTCGCCGATGTGACCGGCATTTGTGAAGTTATTATTAAGAACAAAGCGACTTTTGGTTGGTTATAAAATTAGCTCCAAGCCAATTAGGTAAAATGATACCGTTGATAAATAAACAAATGAATACTAACCTTGTGGTGGTACCTATGACTTGTACTACTATTTCTCGGCATGCATTGCGTAATATAATAATTGTTGTTGAGGTCATATATAAATGAGCCCGTTGTTTTGGTTTTTACCTGTCATTACCTCATGCCATTTCGGAGAGGCCGTTATGGAGAAGAATTACAAGTTTTGATCCACGAAGAACCAAGTCTCTTGTACCTTAATCAATTAGGTTGACAATAGGCTAAGAATTAGGAGGCTGGCTCTACTCTCTTTCTCATAGAAGCGAGGAGGTTGCTGTTCTGTTAATTGCGTCGATTCTATAGAAAAAATCACGAAGTAAGTTTAAAATAAAATTATACTCGAACACAAAACAATTGTATAATCTCTATCAAGATTTTTTCAAAATCAAATTACGCTAAATGAAATATACTAGAGATTGTATCCCCCCGACTTGCAGAACACAATCAGGGGAAATAAAAATCCTCACTTTCAAAATGAACGTTTTATGCCCGGAACATTTTTCACAAAGTTGTGCTCTTCTTCGCTAACACAATTAACGTCTAACATAGAATAATTTCATTGGCATATAAATATATGACGAACGTGTTCTTTTACAATCACAATCAAACCCTCATCCAGCCATTCTCTGTAAGCTGTGAATAAGAACTAATTTCTTTCCTCCTTTCCTCTTCGCAAGACGCGATGAACTGTAATTTACTGGGCTTCAATGCAAGTTTGGAAAAGTGTTCTCTCTTTTCGTTAGGGTAAAAAGCAGCAAAGCAACACTTGACTTGTGCGATTTCCAAACTGAAAAGTTAGCAATGAATGGGAGGATAACTACTACTACAGCAATGAGCCCGCCAACATCTAAGCGCAGGGAGAACTCTCGACTTGTACACCTGCATATTCATGAGATGAGGCACTGCCGAGCTAAACGACGCTTTCAACGCTGGACAAACGCCGTCTCATTGAGTCAGATCCCCAGCGCCGTCCGTCGTCGACAATCATAATTCAACGAGAAACAAGTTATTATCACGATTATTTCCCTCGTAAAGAAGAAACTCGCGAGTCGTGGCCCTGCGTGCCGGAGATGAACTTCGTCTTGGGAAATTCTTTTGCACCACAATTCTTAGGCAGCTTGTTCTGGCTTGTGATGTGCGGTGAAAAAAAAAGACATCAGCTTGGCTAATTAGTGTTGTACATCCTCATCCTCCGGAACACTCGAGTAATAAATGAACCTATTTTGCCTAATTTCGAAACTGAAGCCCCGGTATTCAGCGAGATGTGTAATGGGTTGCTAGCACAAGAACCCATTAAAATGGCGTAATTAGCTTATGGCAAAGTTTATCACAATTTTGTTTCTGAATACCATGTAAGCAGACGACGATGGAATATGCGAAGAAGACATGCAATATATTATTAGAAAATAAGCTGGAAACTTTAAACAAGCGTCGAGGAGGGAAGATTGCGAAAGCGACGATGTAGAGAAACTTTGTGGAAACATAGTGGAAATTAAGTCGCATTTTGTTGAAGCAGCTCTGTGAAGGAGTCGCGATAATCTTGTGGTATGTTGTGCGATGTAATACTGATCTTCAGTTGGGGATGCAGCTCATTTAAAATTTCGGTTAACTTATCGGCGAAGATAATAATTGCAGTGAAGTTGAAATTGAAACTGGCTGCGTAGAGAAATTTGCCCTTCCGAGTTTCGCTTCCTTTTAATTTCAATCTAATTTAAATGGCAAGCAAACGAATATAAGTGATAGAATATAATAGTACAAACATTTCCGGTGTATACTCACGATATTGGTACAAATAATATACAACGTGATAGTGACACTAAAAAAGGAAGAAAATGATCAGGAAAATCAATTCATTCAAATTCGTCCATGGTGTTTTTTGTAATAAAAACAATTCGATATAACAATAAACAAATGAGTACTTCCAGTGCTCAACAACCAGAAACCCTGCTCTCTCTAATGCCCCTAAACTCCAAAAGAGCACACTACAATGTAACCTACCCCTACTTTCCTAAGCCAGCGTGGTCCTTTGCTGCAGTACTTCCACCTCCTTGCGTTTTCCGCTTCTGGTGCCCACAAATTTGTCGTAACTGAAACAAATTCGCTGCGTCAATGATGGAACACACTAGACACATGTTGTCAAGTGTAACTGATAAATAACTGATTAATAACTGATTAATGATTAACGATTATCCTCACATCCTTTGGTAACGTAGTCTTTCCTCGGATGGTAAAGATGGTCTGGTTTCTGCAAGGGCTGTAAGAAGGTGAGTCTGGGTGACTTCTATCAGCACCTCCGATGATTCTTTGCCCACGTCTTCTGGAGGTGACTCAAAAGTCTGAAAAAAATGTTAACAGCCATCATCAAAAATTAAATTTCAAAACTCCAGTGAGTAACACGGTTTGTCAAATTGATTGTGTAGTCTCTTTTGCGGGAAGTGGATTGCAACGATCATAGCAGAGCAAACGCTAAATCAGCGGCTTCTTGGGAGGGATCAGAAATCAAGTGGGAGGGGGGCAGAAAATGATCTGTCGTTGTCACAATTGGTAGCTTAAATTTAGTTTAGTATTCGGATATTACATTGGGAAATCTCGGAAAACCACCGGGAAAGTAATAGCGAAATGCGTATTTTTCCTAATAGCTCAAGCGAACAAATTTTCAGGTCCCTTGCCTTCTTGACCATTGGTGATGGTATCTGTCGAATGATGAAGAAAACTCAGTGTCAGGACATGCCGTAAAATGTTTTGATCAACTTGATACACTTTTCAGCGTATACAAACAACTACAAACCGAACCCTTTCCTTCCGTACCCATAATTTCGTACCTATATAAAATACCACCCTAAACGAAAACCAATTTTCCAAGATGCCAAAAAAAGTTCACAGATGTAATTTTCCGCTCAAACATTCATCTTCATTCTCTCCCGCATAAAACCCAACTCATCCTAAAATACACCATAAAGCGCTGCCTCCCATTTTATATTCGTTCAAACGTCAAAGTGTCAATAAAATCCCCAACTTTAAACCATTCTTTGTGAATTAAATTCCCAGTTTCTCAGCGCTTTTCTTGTCACATTATGATACACATAGAAGCCGAATCCAAGACGTGTAAAGATAAGGCGCTCGAGCAATGAAGATGCACATTAGACCTCCCATGGCAGACAGGAGCAAGAGCAGTACTATCTGCTGCCACGCGATGCATTAACACGTTGTTCGACACGTCTGATGCTATCGCCATCCCTTAATTGCATCGTTAACTATCAGCCCTATTCTACCTTGACACTGTAATAAGGGGTGCCCCCGCCCGGTGTGGTTTGGGGACTGTGGGTGGAAGACGCAGTGAAGATAAGCTGACACACAGAGAGGAAGATGACTCTGTTATCAGACGTGCTTGTCTTCGGCAAGCGTATAAAACAATCTTATGGTGGAAGCTGCTGTGCATATAATATATATATGTATGCATCGAGGGATGCCTAAGCGCTACGGGCGGGAAAATAGACGATAGTGCAACAAACTGTTCATGCCCAGATATCAGACACACTTTTAAGACTTTGAAAATCAAATGCATCTCAATACTGGCTTTCGGGCTTATAGTTTCGTGTCTGGTTTTTGTAGACATCAATGAAGGAGTGGACTGATTCAATGTCCTGAAATCAATCTTTGGTTTATGTAGATCAAAATCAATAAAGACTCGTTTAAATACAGATTTTAAATTATTTATACGATTTTTTGCACTACTGATGATTGATTGATTTGCTCAAAGTTATGTCAATGTAACGTGATGGTCATGCATTCGTTTAACGTTTTTATTGAGAATATGGCCCTGAACTATGAATTCTGTATCAAATTCGTGCGTCACCTTCTCCCTGCATTAGGTAATAGAAAGCTATAAAGTATCCGATACATGTCTAGATACGTAAACCCACCTTTATTCCAGTACAAACTAACCAAAGAAGCCATTATCCTCATCAAGTTATGGTTAGTCTTTATAAAAGTAGGTGGGAACCCATTTCATAACACACGATCGCTTTTTCAATCTCAAAGTCTGCAATTCGAAAAACAATATTATTCTCATTTCTAAGACCTGTGAATCCTTCTAACACGAAGAGAACTGCTCGTAACGTATCTAATAAAAATAAAAAACACACAATTTAATTAGAAAATTTAAAAGCATTTACTTCGTTCAGTTATTGGCGGTGGCTTATATTTCCTCGTTCAATTAAAGCATGTTTTAATTACCGACGAAGAAGGGAGGGGGGGGGGGGTACACGATAGCTAGTGGTTTGAGGGGGGGGCAGGAGCAGGGGGTGGTTAATTGTAGTACGCGCTGCCGGTAATGGGGTGGGTGCGCGGTGGTTGATATTGTCATCTATTAAGACTCATTTGCGAGGTAGTAATGACACTTGTGAGTTGTTTTACTCCACTCAAACCCCCCCCCCCCCCCCCCCCCATTCCAACCCCCACCCACTGCCAACACCGTGATCCTGGCAATTATATCAACACATTATTACAGATTCCGATATGGCTGGGTTCATTAGCAGGAGCAGGCTTTTTCTTACAGCTAGACATAGCTGCTAGTTCTAGCAAGACAATATAGTTGTTGCGTAATAACCAAAAAGCAATAAGCAAGGTAATAATGAGTTAAGAGACTTGGAAAATGATCAAGAAAACGTAGACAGGGAAAATTATATGTTGTAGCACGCGACGAGCATAAAAAAAGTGTTATTATTCCTTTGAGAAGGTGCTTCAGATCCAATCCTGACGCAAGAAAAGATAACACTGTATTTCTTTTCATCAAACCGTAAATCGACTTTTTCACGTCTGTTCCCGTCTGGAGTGTTGGTTCAATTTTCTTTCGGCTTTAATTAAATAAAAGCGGGTAGAGGGGAAATTACGAGTGTGGGGGCCTCGGCAAGCTGGCAGCAAACACGATTGGGGATGATGGGTGGATAGGTGGACAGATGGATAGGGATGGAAATGGGTGGATAATCAGACGCGGCAAGAAATCATGGGCCTAGACAAGCGAATGCAATGAGCATGTCAATACGGAATCACACCTCGCCCCTATAAAGAGGTGGATAAACTAGTACCTACTACCCAAACCCTATGGGCAGACCAACACCAATCATTGGGTTCTCTTCCTTTACATTAATTGCTATTCTATTTCAACCCTTAGAGGATAGAAACCAATTTATCTACGGTTGTTAAGTGTGGTTTACTTTTCCGATGCGGAGACAGAAAAGATTGAAAACTTTGAAAACTCTAAATTGCAAGTTTTATTTGATTTTACTCTTGCTTTTAAAATTTTGCCATAGGTACTTTTATATTCAGCTCCTTTACCAACTAACTGGGAGTTATTTATTTTATTCTGTGATAGGAAGGGTGTATTTTATAATTGAAAAGTCATCTGAACACATCACAATGATTATAGGGTGATTGTGGTGGGTGGTGATGGTTTAGTATTGATGGTGGTGGTTTTTTACACCCCATTTTTAGGAGGGAGGGTAGGGGGGGGGGGGGGGTAGGTTGGAATCTAAACCCCCAGAGAATTATCAGTAGCATCTTTGACTAGTATGCAGATGCTAAAACCTTGCCAAGGGCTGAAATCTGGAAACACCACAGATCAGTAACAATGCATTTGGTAACCCAATGCTAATGGTAAGGGCATCAGCAAGAGTTGTATGCACCTGCCTTACCTATAGCCTGCACATAGAGGAGTGGCATCACCACCTACATTCAGATACCAGCTGGTATCTGTGGACATCATTAGTTTCCTCATTGAACTGTCCGATTCTTCCGTCTAATGAGTAAAAGACGGATGATTCAGGAAGAACAGCTCTAAAATGCCGTACTCATGATAAGACAGACACACCAACTATTTCAATAATACAATTGCACCTCAATATGACGGCCAATTAAAAAATATTATTTAATGTGTTAGTTCTTGTTTTACTCGATAGTAGTCCATATATCTATAAGTAATTTACTGTAATCTCTATCTGCCTGTCATAGCTAGAAGAAAATATATCTTACTACACAGGGATTCTATTAATCCAACGGTTCGACCATGTTCCACACAAAATATTTTCCCTAAATTATCGTAAAATCTGTGGAAGTAATAACCTGCATAATTTTATGATGCGGAAAACGAACACACAAATCAAACAAATCTGTAAAGTATTTCATAGTAAAAATACACTAAGCCAGCAATTTCTTTAAAGTGGCGAAACCCGGTGAAATCAACTTCCAGTGTCGATTAATGATATTGATACCTAACAATAAATTTAGAGCTGTTAAAGAAAAATCCCAAGTTAACATGAAGCAGATTGAAAATTGTCAAAAACTGTGATTTAGGGCATAGGTGCTTAAAGAACCGTCAATATTTTATAGTAAACATGAAAAATGTAATAGAATAAATTGTTGTGTACAGAAAGTAAGTTTCCTCTACCAAGTTACCAAGATAGTACCAAGATTTTATTCATAATTTTTTTCATAGAAATTTCCTATATTTCTCATCGAAATCTTGCTGTAATAATCTCGGTACAATCACGTAATTGTAAAGCATCGTAAAGCACCACCGACCTGTCTGGCTTCCTCCAGCGCCGCCACCTGCGCCGCGTACAGCACGGCCTGCAAGTCGGCGCCCGTGAAGCCGTCCGCGGCGTCGGCCAACGCCGTCAGTTCGACGCCGCCCGCCAGCCGCATCTTCCGGCTGAGCGCGGCGAGGATTTCCCGCCGGTCGGCGGGGCCCGGCATCGGGCAGAGCACGGCCTTGTCCAGGCGGCCCGGGCGAAGCAGCGCCGGGTCGAGCAGGTCCGGTCGGCTGGTGGCGGCGACCACCCACACGCCTGAGCGGAGGAAACACGCCAGTTGGAGTCGATCTGTTTATTTGTATCCGTAGTTTACTGCTGCTGCAGTTTTACATTGTTAAATCCTTATCACACTATTTAAAATATGATTTAAAAAATCACATAGTCAGTCTTTTATGAGAAATTCTTTTATACTATATAAAATTCATGTAGCCATGTGGCATGCTTTTACTTTTTGCTTAGATACTTTATTTCCCTCGATGCTCCTTAGATTTGCTGATGCGACTGGCACTTTGGTAAGCTTGACCCATAGAATAAGCAACCTCCTTATTCTATTGTCATGAAGTGATAAAATTTGGTAACGTTTTGCTGCCACCAGCTTATGTACGAAGCCCTGATAAGCAGGCTGAGCGGTCAAGACTAGTAAATGAGTTCCCCGAGACGAAACTCGAGTGTTTGTTTAGAAGTGAGGCGAATTGAAGAAATAAATATGCAACGCAGTTTATTAAATATATAAAAATAAGGTTTAATAGAAATGAATATAAACTTACAGTAGATCAGCGAAAACCAGTGTCCTCCTCGCAAGAACCAAGAGTAGAGTGACCGAGACCCTACACCTCGAGTTGGTCTTCACCCTGCGTGACCTAGTTACATCCCCTCTCTTCACCCTTAGCTGTCCAGTTAGGGTTAGCCTATAGGTGGAGATCGACGATGGCTTGGTGCCGCAAAGATAGGAATTTAGAGTGCTGCTAAATTGGCAAGCTAGTAAGAAAGAAGAACCGTTATGAATGTTATAATCTGGGCTATTGTGCCTCAATAATAATAGATCTCGAGAAGAAATAAGAATTTACACCCGACATATAGGCGCCTTGGTTCTGCGTGTATAAGGAATGATACGATATCTTATAATCTTAATGATAAATACATATATTAAATATATTAAATACACCTCTAAATTATAAAGAAAACATGATGTCTCATTGAGATATCATGACACTATGCTTGAACCCTGTACAATGAGAATGGACCTGATCTCGATTGGTTAACAGTTGGATATTGATTTTAACAAAATTTACTGATTCTAAGATGTACAAGCTTCGAATACAAATACTTGTTGCATGTACAGTGGATATTTATTATTAGAGACATAATATCCTTTCCACATTTGTGCCAAAAGCAGGATGCCGCAGGCAACGAGCCAGGGATTGTTGTTAAACAAGTGAACGTACCGACGAGCTTCTCGACTCCATCGAGCTGAGTGAGCAGCTGGTTCACAACGCGGTCCGTAACGCCCGTGCTGTCGTGACCTCTTCGCGGTGCCAAACTGTCAAACTCATCGAAGAACAGCACGCATGGCCGAGCACTTTGCGCCCTGAAATCAAACATTAATCCAATTACAACCACAGCTGAGGTATGCTGCAAGATCTGTATAGTCACTTTAGTCACTCATGACTCATGTTGCTTGTGCCTTCATTTAGTTTGCCTCCCAGTCTTGCCCAATTCTCTGTCTTTGCTCTATCTTTGCTGTGCTGTGCTAGTGCTATACAAAACAATGTTATGCCATTGAGTAAGAATACTAGTCAGAGTCTTGGCGCTTATGGGAGGCTGCTCGCTCGGAAAAAAAAACCCCCGATAGCGGCGCTAGTGTAGAATCGCGCCTCGGCATCCCTCGGAAAGAGCCGAGATGCGCGGCGACTTTGAACCGTTTGAACGAACAGCACGAAAACACATCAGCGAGACTCGAGACCAACTCGAGACGGTGCTGAGGGTGAAGCGCTGTTCTTTCCGCACGCTTCGGAATTGCGTGAATACGTATAAGAAGCAGTTGTTATGCTTACCATTGATATTGCCTTGGATAAGAGATGTAAAAAATGATTTTGGGAAATATTGATGCCCAAATGATTTACAAAACCTAAAACTAGTACGGATGAAGTCAGTAAACATCGATGGCTTATAAAAGATAACGAATTGTGCGAAGAGTGTTTTCGTATGCATGTCTGAAAGGTTGTTTATTTGATAATCATCCAAGCAGCTACTGCAATTTCTTTGCGCGGTCACGCAAATAGAATGCCACGCTTATTGGACAGATTATTATTTCATAGGTTAGTATAAAAGATGGGGAAACAGAATATGACAGCAAATCCGGAAATAAGAAATTACTACTTAGTTACAAGCACTCAAATCTGCAAGCCATCAAAACTGTTAAAAGGGTTTTCTGATCTGACTTTGATATCTTGTTGACATAATTAGCTAACCAAATGGGATTATAGGTCTGCGGGAAGCATGAATCATCGTCATGTGAGGGGAAGTGCTCATTTTTACAACTTTCCTCGCTGTGGTCACTGCAGCAGGTATACTCGGGAGGGTTGATGTTTCGATGCCAGCGAACCTTGCTTCTGTCCGGCTGACTCATGGACGGACAGAAGCAATAACAAAGGGACATTCCCATGTATTGCAAAGATTTTATTTTTCTACCTATATCTGCCGGTGATCTGAGTCTTAGCGGCCAGCTGGCTGGCCGAACTCGGAAAAAAAAATTTCACGTTCTTGCCCGACGATTCGAAGATTGTTTCGAACAGATCAATTAGACGTTTGGAAGGCTTGATAATATGTAAATGAAACCAAGCCAACCAAACGAGCAAAACGACCTGTTCTATCACCTGCATGCAACCACTGCAGGCTTGGGCTAGGTCAGGGCCTCTTGAAAAAGAACGCATGGAAATGGATCAAGCGATACAAGGACACACAATACATCAAAACAATAGAATCAAGAATGAAAACTATACATGGAAAAATATTGCCTATGTCTATCATTTTCTACAAGCTCTTTGGTCTCTCATAATCTGGTAAAATTATTTAAAATTATTGTTTGTACAATCAAAACTTAAGATAAGGCAAATATGAACAATAAATATCTACAGAAGAACGTTTCGCAGCCAGCGCACAAAAGATAAGAAAAAAAGGTCGTTACGCCTGATTATAAAAAGCCTATCGGAACGCGGGAAGTTTCATGAAGCAAATCGCAATGCAACGACCCCAACACACCGCGAACGGTGCACACGTGTGGAAGCCGCCGCAAAACAACCGCCAACATGTGATTATTAATTTAACCTATCGGAAGTTGAGAAGACGCCTGATTATAAAAAGCCTATCGGAACGCGGGAAGTTTCATGAAGCAAATCGCAATGCAACGACCCCAACACACCGCGAACGGTGCACACGTGTGGAAGCCGCCGCAAAACAACCGCCAACATGTGATTATTAATTTAACCTATCGGAAGTTGAGAAGACGCCTGATTATAAAAAGCCTATCGGAACGCGGGAAGTTTCATGAAGCATGATCAATCTTATTTATCAATTAAATATAATTAATTTATAGGACTTGCCCGTTAATTCATGATGTGCCAAAAGCTTGTAAATAGATAAGTAGTATGAGGTATACTTGATGTATGTTAATAGTTAAATTATAAATGCTGTTAAATATCTATGAAACTTTTTTCCCTTGAACGTAGGACTTGCGTGTTAATTGATGACATGCCTAGAGACTTAATTATTATGTTTAGTATATTTTTTGTGTAGATAATAGATAATCGATTATTATAGTTGACATGTGCTCTTTATGAGAGACCAAAGAGCTTGATTTGCTTCATGAAACTTCCCGCGTTCCGATAGGCTTTTTATAATCAGGCGTCTTCTCAACTTCCGATGGGTTAAATTAATAATCACATGTTGGCGGTTGTTTTGCGGCGGCTTCCACACGTGTGCACCGTTCGCGGTGTGTTGGGGTCGTTGCATTGCGATTTGCTTCATGAAACTTCCCGCGTTCCGATAGGCTTTTTATAATCATGCGTCTTCTCAACTTCCGATAGGTTAAATTAATAATCACATGTTGGCGGTTGTTTTGCGGCGGCTTCCACACGTGTGCACCGTTCGCGGTGTGTTGGGGTCGTTGCATTGCGATTTGCTTCATGAAACTTCCCGCGTTCCGATAGGCTTTTTATAATCATGCGTCTTCTCAACTTCCGATAGGTTAAATTAATAATCACATGTTGGCGGTTGTTTTGCGGCGGCTTCCACACGTGTGCACCGTTCGCGGTGTGTTGGGGTCGTTGCATTGCGATTTGCTTCATGAAACTTCCCGCGTTCCGATAGGCTTTTTATAATCAGGCGTCTTCTCAACTTCCGATAGGTTAAATTAATAATCACATGTTGGCGGTTGTTTTGCGGCGGCTTCCACACGTGTGCACCGTTCGCGGTGTGTTGGGGTCGTTGCATTGCGATTTGCTTCATGAAACTTCCCGCGTTCCGATAGGCTTTTTATAATCAGGCGTAACGACATTTTTTTCTTATCTTTTGTGCGCTGGCTGCGAAACGTTCTTCTGTAGATATTTATTGTTCATATTTGCCTTATCTTAAGTTTTGATTGTACAAACAATAATTTTAAATAATTTTACCAGATTATGAGAGACCAAAGAGCTTGTAGAAAATGATAGACATAGGCAATATTTTTCCATGTATAGTTTTCATTCTTGATTCTATTGTTTTGATGTATTGTGTGTCCTTGTATCGCTTGATCCATTTCCATGCGTTCTTTTTCAAGAGGCCCTGACCTAGCCCAAGCCTGCAGTGGTTGCATGCAGGTGATAGAACAGGTCGTTTTGCTCGTTTGGTTGGCTTGGTTTCATTTACATATTATCAAGCCTTCCAAACGTCTAATTGATCTGTTCGAAACAATCTTCGAATCGTCGGGCAAGAACGTGAAATTTTTTTTTCCGAGTTCGGCCAGCCAGCTGGCCGCTAAGACTCAGATCACCGGCAGATATAGGTAGAAAAATAAAATCTTTGCAATACATGGGAATGTCCCTTTGTTATTGCTTCTGTCCGTCCATGAGTCAGCCGGACAGAAGCAAGGTTCGCTGGCATCGAAACATCAACCCTCCCGAGTATACCTGCTGCAGTGACCACAGCGAGGAAAGTTGTAAAAATGAGCACTTCCCCTCACATGACGATGATTCATGCTTCCCGCAGACCTATAATCCCATTTGGTTAGCTAATTATGTCAACAAGATATCAAAGTCAGATCAGAAAACCCTTTTAACAGTTTTGATGGCTTGCAGATTTGAGTGCTTGTAACTAAGTAGTAATTTCTTATTTCCGGATTTGCTGTCATATTCTGTTTCCCCATCTTTTATACTAACCTATGAAATAATAATCTGTCCAATAAGCGTGGCATTCTATTTGCGTGACCGCGCAAAGAAATTGCAGTAGCTGCTTGGATGATTATCAAATAAACAACCTTTCAGACATGCATACGAAAACACTCTTCGCACAATTCGTTATCTTTTATAAGCCATCGATGTTTACTGACTTCATCCGTACTAGTTTTAGGTTTTGTAAATCATTTGGGCATCAATATTTCCCAAAATCATTTTTTACATCTCTTATCCAAGGCAATATCAATGGTAAGCATAACAACTGCTTCTTATACGTATTCACGCAATTCCGAAGCGTGCGGAAAGAACAGCGCTTCACCCTCAGCACCGTCTCGAGTTGGTCTCGAGTCTCGCTGATGTGTTTTCGTGCTGTTCGTTCAAACGGTTCAAAGTCGCCGCGCATCTCGGCTCTTTCCGAGGGATGCCGAGGCGCGATTCTACACTAGCGCCGCTATCGGGGGTTTTTTTTTCCGAGCGAGCAGCCTCCCATAAGCGCCAAGACTCTGACTAGTATTCTTACTCAATGGTTATGCTATACAATCTTTGGTATAGAATATATGCTCTGTACATCTTTTCTCATGCAATAAGCACTATTTTAAAAAGTATAGTGTAAAGACACATAGTTTAAAGTAGGTAGTAAATATTTAATGCTATGCTTTCCAGTAAAGCAGATACAGCATGCAGTTTGTCAGGAATTTGAAAGTTGACAGCTTAGCATTCAAAATCCCATTTATAAAGCTTATTTTTGAAAACAATTGCTTATTTAAGAAAAGTCATAAATCATGATCATAGGTCATGAGAAATTTTATAGGATAAAAATATGATAGTCATTGCAAAGACAGATTTGACTCGCATCCCTTAATGCGAATATTTTTATCCCTTATTTCCCATTCAATGTCCACAATTCATTGCCCCATTTCAAATAAACTTACTTTTTAAAAATGTTCCTGACCCCCTCCTCGCTAGCGCCGATGTATTTCGAGAGCAGCTCGGGCCCCTTGACGCTGATGAAGTTAAGGCCGCACTCGTGCGCCACCGCCGCCGCGAGCATCGTTTTCCCCGTTCCCGGCGCCCCATACAGCAGCAGCCCAGTCTGCAGCCGCAGCGGGCAGCTTGCGTACAGGTCCATGTACTGCGACGGCCATTGCAGCACCTCGATCAGCGTACTCTTCACCTGCAGACGTTCCGTTCAATTGCCGTTTGTTAGGCCATTGCAGCTGGTCAGATTTAATGGATTTACAAATGTGTTGAATCATAGGAAAAAAAAATTGTAAGAGTTGATATCGAAGAATTATTTTCATGACTACAATGAAAACAAGGGCTTTGTGAACTTTAATTCTATTCGCGTTGTGGATGAACGTTATGTTCATTGTTGATTATGCTGTATTATGTGTAAAATATGCTGATTGAAGAATTTCAAATGTTTGCATTGCACCTAGTCTGATAGATAAGATATATTTGGAATTTAGTCAAATTAACTAAAATAGGTTGGAACCTAGAGTGAGAATTGTTATTAGGAAGACGGAAAAATTTAGAAATAACTGATTCATAAGAAAACTTATCAAAATAATACTTATGCTATTTGGAGTTGAGATTTTGAAGAAATCGGTAATCAACAGTAAAAGTAAATGAAGATTTGCTTGCTCTGCTTGTTTCTCTCATCAAAAATATATCAAAAAAAGAAAATAATGTACATCTACTACTTGAATCTAGGTAGGTACCTACCCAAAAAAGTGGTACCATGTATAAACTGTTTTTTTTCTAAATAGCTGAACATAGCTG
Organism: Nemurella pictetii; assembly: GCA_921293315.2. Classification (NCBI taxonomy): domain Eukaryota; kingdom Metazoa; phylum Arthropoda; class Insecta; order Plecoptera; family Nemouridae; genus Nemurella; species Nemurella pictetii. The sequence continues at coordinate 29,263,065 of OV121115.1, forward strand.
GCCATGTTAATCAAACAATTTGCTACAAAAATCGTGAACAAACCTCTGCTAATCCCCCAATGTCATCCCAGGTGTGAGTGGCATCTTTGAAGAGAGTGACTCCTTGCAGTGAGAGGGGGACTGTGTTGCTTATTGCTTCCGTTATGTCACCGTCTTCAACCTTCATCTCAGTTGCGCCATCCGCAACCTTTCGCTTCCAGGCTTCGAAAATCGCTTTGTCAACCATGTCCACGATGTCTTGCACAACGTAACCCTCTGTTTTCGATGCGTGCAATTCCAGGTCAACTTTGTGGAGCTTTTCAGTTTTGAGAGTGAGTAGTTCTTTAATAGCATCACGACGGTCATCCTGTAAAATTCCAACAATGAGAAAGGCGAGTGGTTAAGTCTGTATATATTTATAAAGCAATTTGGTGAACTTAGCATTGACTCTTGGAGGGAACTGGGAAATAGACTAGAAAAAGCAAAGTTTAATGGGAAGAATGGGCAAGATTTTTAAGCTGGATATGAAAAGAAAATAAATATGAAAGAGAAATGGGAGACTACAAATGGAATGAGTTAAGAGTGCATGAAGAGGTGATGGACACTACAAGGAAGTTCAAAGAATGGATGATAAATGGTACATAGTTGGAATGGTAGGGACTTTGACACAAAAACTTAAAAATGTATAACTCTGTTTAAAAAATTAATTTTAAAAATAACCATGTGACCTCTACAAAACAAGGGCACAAAATAGATTTTTCTTACAGGAGCTAGAAATAATAAAAGAAGGATATAATTTCCTACTAATACTAGAAGCTATGCTAGAAGACTGCAAGAAAATACACTCTAGCTTACCTTGGAAAGTTCTGGTATCTGTAAGATTACTTTGAAGAAATGTTGTCCTCTAGGTGAAGAAACAGATGCAGTTAGTCTTGCTAGGGCTGGAGCAGTAGCAATGACCAACATGTAGTTAGAGCGCTGTGCTGCATTTATTGTTTCCGTTAGCATCTCACACACTCTGTAAGCAGAAAACATGAACTGTGAATAACAGGGGAATGTTAAGTACCTAATCGGGCAACTTGGGCAACTTTCTATCTTAATTTTTAGTTTTCACTTGCTTCTTATCCATAATTGCTTTTAACAATAGAGATTTAGGGTCAATTTTACCATCACTCTTGAGTCCGGAAATGTCGAATTAATACGGGAAAAGCACTGAGGTTCACCATATCTGATTGGCTCTAACCACAATATTTGTCTAAACTCAGACCTTGATGAGGGTAGAAAAAGTTGGAAGTAAAAAAATTCCCAATTTTTTTTTAAAATATATCATCAATCCTATTCCTACATAAAAAAATCCTTGCTAAGTAGCTTGAAATAAATTACCGCATATGCAGCACTCACTTCATGCTAATATTTATTCATCATATTATGAGTACCTGAGACTGTGGATGTCCTGCTGTGACCCTTCTTCTTCTGCCGGTGTGATTCCCATCAAAGCATCGACATTGTCGAGGAAAAGAATGGAAGGTTGGTGATAAGTGCAATCGCCTACCCACTTGTCAAGTTTCTTCTGCAGCGTCTCGACCATTTTCCCTTTAAGGTGCGTGCATTGTACTTCTACACAATGAACAAAGTTTGGAGAAGCCTTCAGCTCCTGGCAAAGATGCTGTGCAAGCATCGTCTTACCAGATCCAGCCTGCCCGACGATGAGAATGTTAGATGGTGAGAAAGGTTTGTTGTAAAAATGTAGAGATGGTTGAAGATTCAGGTCCATCTCAGCTGCAGCTACTCCCTCATCAACCAAACTTCTTGTGGCACAACTGAAAATGGAGACAAAAGGTGGAAATCAGAAGAAAATCTAAATCAGCAGAGCATAGCATTGATTTGAACCTAAAAGCAAATACTCTTTGCATGTATGGATAGATTTTTTTCTATTAACTAGGTGCAAACACTCATATAATCATGTTGTGGATGAGGGTAATATTTACGCTCGAATTTACCTCAAATGATACGAATGTTACACTAGCATAGGTGGAACTATTCATGAAAAAAATTAGTGTGTAGGTTACCTGATAATTTTTGGATTGTTGATTGCTGAAGCAACAGCAGTCTTGGCATTTTCTTCACGAGTTCCCTTTTTGTTGCCGATAACAAAATTAATTTCTCTGACTGATTCTGAGTCGAACAAAACATATTCTGGCTCTAAAGGAAGCACTCGGATTAATACTTTCACTGAAGTAGATTTATCAGGCTTTGGAATTTGTATGGCTGTATTTAAATTGAGCAAAAGGCTTGAACTTTTCACCAGACTTGTAACGTGAGCAACAAACAAAGTTTGTATATCTTTGCTTGGCATGTCAAGAGGTGTAATTTCCACAGTACTTGCTTCTTTCTTCTCATATTTTTCTATTGCCAATTCTATTCGGCAGCCAATATCTATTTTCAAAGCACTTCTCATTGAATTGGCCATCAAAATGTGCTTATAACCTGTTTGTACTTTGAAATTTTTGCATGAATTTCTTATCTCTTGAGACATTTGTTCATGCATGTCTTCAATGCTAATCACCCGTGCAAAAATAGCCCGAGGTAATTTTATATCTTTGGCAGTTGAACTTCCTTCCCTTACATTTAGTCTCTGCTTAAGAATTTCTGATTTTGCACTCTCATTCTTATCCGTCAAACATTCTGCTGTCAAAACACTAATTCGACACAGAATTACTTGATAAATGCTATCAATGTTAGAGCACTCTGATGGGAGGTTGGATTTATGAATGAATACATTGAATGGATGTTTAAGTATCACGTCTGCAGCATTTGCTGGTTCCATGTTTTCCAGTTCTAGGGGATGAACTCGGAACACATGTTGAACAGGTGCCACTGTCCATTCTAGCTCATTCAGAATAGAAGGATACGATGCAATGGCTGGGATGAACTTTTCCTCTTGTTGATATGTGTTGCTTTCTTGGATGTGGGAAGGGAATAATTTATTTTTAAATGATTCCCAAATGTTAAGCATGCTTGATCCTGGTTCTGTATTGTTAGGTTGTTGGTGAATGTTATTTTCATGAAAACTCTCTTGATTCAGTGCATTTTCCATAGAACTTGCTGTTTGACTCAGATTTCCAGTATTTGATCTTGTATCAGAGGTTGTGCTGGGGTTTGTGAACACAAGATCTGTGAATGTTTCTAAAATTCCTATTTGCAGGTCTGGAAACACGGCTCCTGAAAACAAAAATGATTGTATGTAGTAAGTCCAATATTAGTATATATGTAGATGCAAAAATGACGCAGAGGTTTGTCGCTATCCATTGAAAAAAACTACTAATCCATACATTGTAACATCGTACAAAATTTTATTGGCCAACTAAATATGAAGTAACTTTAAATTCATGAAAGGAGACCATCATGGACCATAATTGGGTTTCAGAGTACATGTTTGTTTTTTATAGAATTTACTACCTACTAAACATAGTTTACACCAATGGCAATAGGTACCTAATACATGCAACTCACCAACCAAAAGACTGAAATTAAGATTCTTTGAGACCCACACAAGAAAAGGCTGCCCCGGACAGACCATGCGCACTTGGTCTAATAGAGATGCTTGAATTTCTGTCATGTTCATTTCCTGGAAATGGATATAGTTTTTTTTTATTATAGTTGTATATTATATATAAATATATCCTAGATATATTGAAACCTGGCACCTATCAAAATACCTAATACTTATTCCATCCAGGAAAAAATAGCAAGAAAAAGCAAGAAAATTTGAATATTAACTCAGTTTTTTATGCAATATTTTAAAATGCAAACCAGCATTTGCTCTAGGCCTAAAACTTACAAATATTGCATTTGTTGTAAATACAAAGCAAAGTTAAAACTAGATACTTAAATGTCAAACTCACCATTATCTCATGGTCAGCAATCGAAATTAAGTTTACTTCTATCTTTCTCACAGGAGCAGCATATGGATGCAAGGAAATAAAAACTTCTTCATTTTCTTTTATCCCGAGCAGCTTAGCATATGTTGCATTAATGCCAACACATTGCTCATTGTTGCTGCTCACATATGGTTGCACATTTGAAGAAAAATAGCTACATTTGTCAATTCCATGACTCATTTTCAGGCATATCTAACAAAATGCAAGAATACATTCTGATTTGTTACGGACTTTTAAGTTAATAAAATTATGACCAGAGAAATGTTGGAAGTGAATTGTATTTGTATTTGTATTTGTATTTTATTATGATCCCGTCGATCGGTACATTGTACATAATATGGGCATCGTCAAAAAGTAAATTTAAGGTATCTCAATAAATATAAAACAAATAATAAATAGTAAATGAAATTAGGAGTTTAGGAACTCATGGAGGGAATAAAATGGGTTATTGAGGAGATAATTTTTTTAAATTGTTGCGTAAACTGGCCGAGGTACCTAGTAGAACTGGTGACATGCTGGGGTAGTTTATTGTTATGATGGTGCAAAGGTAATTGGGGCTGTTAGTGAAAGAAGAGTGGGAATGCACTGGGACAGGTATGGTGTTATTTCCTCGAGTAGCATGGTGATGAATTGAAGAGTTGACGGGAAAGAGGCTTGGGTGTTCGTGGGCAAAAGTGCAGGCTAATTGAATAAGGTGCAGGTTCGAGTGAGTATTCTTTGTTTCACAAATTACGGTTAAGTAGATTTGCGGCGAGCTATGCCAGAAATAATCCGCACTGCCTGTTTTTGAAGAGTAAAGATGCGTTTGGCAGCAGGAGAGGTGCCTCAGAAAAGCAGTCTGTATGAGAGGTGAGAGTGGAGATGTGCATGATAGACGAGTTTCATTGGAGAATTGTGTTGAGAAGGAGATGGCAATGAAGTTTAGATATGTGGATACAGACAAAAAATGTAAGATAATGTTAGTATATAAGTAACAAAATTATTTCAAACCTTTGCTATATTTGTGTCCACTTGGTTAAGTTTAGACAACCAAAGCTGTGGAAAGTAGAGAAAACAGCTTCTTCTTGCTACGAATTCCACTCTAAATGCTTCAATTTTCATGTTAAGTGATTAATATGTCAAGAATGAGTATTATTTATCAATGAAAACATAATAATTCGCTGAATCACGTTAACCATTCCGAAATTTGATTTCTGCTTAAATAGGTTAGGTAAATAATCACATTCATTGACACTTTGACAGTGACAGATGTCAAATCGGCATCCACATGGTTCCAGAGGGCGCTGCAGTTGTTTGCAATTCGATTTCAGCCAATCAGCAACCATTCCTGACTATTTCCGGTTGGACTGCTCCACCAAGAAAACCCCCTCTCTTGTTTCAATCACTCTTGTCCAACGGTCGTTTTAGGTTGCCATTCGATTTCGAATTGGCGTCTTTGCTGTTAACGCCAACACTGCAAGAACTAGTCTCAATTATCCTAAACGCACAGTTGTACCGGTGAGTTCCATTAATTCCTTTTATACATTTTGTGGTATTATTTATAATTTAATATATGTTTCGGAAAGCATTGCTTTCGCGGCTAGCTTGAAGTGGAAAAGGCGGGCGGCTACTGATCGCCATGGCATCTTTTCGTTTTTACGTAAGGCGTAGCGAAGTCCATAACTTTTCCTGCCCGTTAGTCTGTCTAAAGATTAAAACGAAATTATCGTTAAATGAAGAATTATTTTTTCTATAGGAAAACTGAATTTTGGTATTGCTTCCGATTTACAGGCAAAATCTTGATTGTTCACAACACGCTGAAGTTACAGCTCTATTTTATTTTCCGCATTTAAATACGTTCGATTTTGATTTGTGGACCACCTATCTTTATTTCTACGCTTTCCCTAAATACTATCAAAGAATTCAAGAAGGTTTCAATGACCCAGGCTAGTAATGTTCCCAACTACAAAAGTCAAAAAATCAATTGGTCCCAAATTAAGCCATTTGGTATCCCAATGATCAATCCTATTTTTAATGGGCAATTAAAACTTTTGGTATTAATTGGTATTCTACCTACCTACATACCTACCACTAAGACAAGTATTTTAATTGCCCATGAATTACGTTGCTACGTTCAATGCCAGGGGCCATCAAAATGATTATTTTTAAGAAAAGGGTAATAAGCAAAATTAAAAGCAATGTAATACCTTGTTCTAGGTTTGTGCAATGGACAAGATCAAGAACAACATGGAAAGTTCTAATGGAGTTTTCAAACGAGCTACACGTAGCCAAAGCAATGTGGTTCTCAAGGCGGTTAATAAAATCGACAAAGTTGCAACTGCAGCCGGTAAGCGGAAGGCTGAAGCTTCTCCAAAGGTGAAGGATGCCAAGAAAAGAACTGCCTTCGTTGATCTGACAAACAATGGTGCTGTAAAATCGACTATTAATGGCAAGAAAAAGGCTACTAGAGTTGAAGTCAAAGAAAAGATCAATGATGAAAACAAGGCTGCGCGGCCATTGGCTAATCTTGGTGGCCCTAAACCTCGGCCGCCCATCAAAAAGGCCCAGCCAGCTAGCTCCAGTATTGCCGAAACAAACAAAACTGCTGGTGTAGCCAAGGTTCCTTCTGTAGCTGAACTGAAAGCAAAGGTATCTGGATCAAAAGCTAAGCCTGCAACACTGACCAAAGCTAAACTTGAGCAACCAACTTTTGCAATTAAAACAAGATTATCTGGAGCTAAAGCTAAGGTTCCGGTGCTGACCAAGGCTAAAATCGAGCAAAAGGAATCGAAGGCAGTGAATCCAAAGGAACCGGTTGAAGATGTATCCCCTGAAGAAAGTTCTTGCATTCCTGGTTCTGGCTCGAGCAGTAGTACAGATAACACATTGTACGTAACAGCTAGAGAAGTTTTGTCGTAAGTCAATTTAATCGGTTTCAAACTAGGTACCATGTTTAGTCACTTATCTGCATTGCATGTGCTTGATACCTAATGTTTCTATGGTTTGCTTTCATTTTTTATAATAAATCTGTTTTTTCAGCCCACCAGATGTTGCTGAAGCTGATGTAAAAGAAAGGAGAGGTTCGTCTTCATTCATCCCGGAGGTGCCTGCCCTTGTCAACGATTTCGATCGCGAACAGCTGAAGGACCCAGCCCAAGTGGCCGTGTATGCAATGGACATATTCAACTACATGCGCGAACGAGAATCCAGCTTCAAGATTCGAAACTACATGGATGATCAATTCTGCCTCACTCAAATGATGCGTTCATTGCTGGTGGACTGGATGGTTGAAGTGCAAGAAACTTTTGAACTTAACCATGAGACTCTATTTTTGGCAATGAAGCTAGTAGATATTTATCTGTCAAAGGTCATGGTAGCAAAAGAAGCTCTGCAATTGGTTGGAGCTGCCTCCATGTTCATTGCCAGTAAATATGATGTAAGCATATTAAAAACATGAATCCCTGATTGGTTTGTTATAATAATGGGAGAAGCTGATATTTAACTATTTTTTGTTATTTTCGTTACAGGAACGTTCCCCACCTATGATTGAAGATTTCCTGTACATATGCGACGGAGCATACTCGCACAGAGAATTGATCAAGGCCGAGATCAATGTATTTAAGACGATCGGCTACGATCTTGGAATTCCTCTGTCTTACAGATTCCTTCGACGATACGCTAGGGTAAACAAACTTGAAATATTATTAACAGGACTAGGGGCAAAAATGCTGAAATATTGGTTGCTTATTATTGGACTCAATTTTAACATTATTTGTTCGTAGTATTTCAATTTCTTTGAGTAAATCCGTGTTAAGGTTTTTGTATTAGCATTTTTTTTGATTTGCACTTCCCGCTCACCATTTGCCCGAGTTTTCTGCACTTTGATTTCATTCAGCACTTTTCCTTAATTTTCAAATGTGCCTCAATATGGGCACATTGTCCAAAGTCTCTAAACAGATATTTTATTTGACTAAATTGTCATTGTCTACTCTAAATGAGAATAAAATTCAATTTATGAGTAACGATGGCAATGCACTCTCTGTAGTCAAAGTAAATGATTGAATTCTTTTTTTTACAGTGTGCTAAAGTGAACATGCCAATTCTTACATTGGCTCGGTTCATTCTCGAATCTTCCCTGATGGACTACCAATTCATGTCGCTCTCAGACTCAAAAATGGCAGCTGCTTGTTTGCTCCTATCCCTGAAGATGTCAAACATCAGTGGATGGACACCTACCCTGGAATACTACACTAGTTACAAATATGAAGAAATTAAAGGAATTGTGCTACTTCTGAACAACATGATGCATCGGCCACACGAACCTACTCTAAACACAATCCGAAACAAGTACTCCCACCAGTAAGTTTAGTCTAACATCAGTTTCAGGTCATAGTCGGGGCCCAGAGCTCTTCCAAATCTTTTTATGCTGACATTCAATTTTTTGCAGGATCTTCTTCGCGGTCGCGAAACGCCAGCTAATTAGCAACACCGAGCTTTTGTAGCTTACGACAATCTCATACCTCTTGAGAGAAACTGACTGATGTGGGTAATGCTCACATGCACATGTAAAATATACCGAGTGGAATCTGTATTCATTTTAGAACTCGGAGGCTAGTAATTTCAACTAAATTTACTGAAAGCGTTCAAATAGTTTCATATAAATGTTGATTATACCTAAACATCGTGGGTGTGATTAGGAAACACAATGTATTGTGTCAATTTTTTAGGATTTATTTTTTTAACTAGTTTCTAATTTCAAGTACACATCTCTGCCATTAGACTAACTATATATAAGGTGGGCTATGCAGATGCCAGTTGATACAAATGTAATATGTAAGAGCATGATAACCAGCTGCTGTTGTCTGCAAAGCAGAACAGTATTGTACCATGTGTTTATTTTGTAAATAGTTTACTTATTAAGGTTGATCCATCGAAAGATGATCGAATAAAATATTGCATTGTTTGCCGTTCTTTTAATGTGGCGTGATCTTTCACATGATTGCATCGATTTGGCGATTTGCCCCAGTGTCTAAATAAAAATGAGCAATAACTTTTAATTTGTGGTTAGTTTCACAGCCATATTGGAGATTTCCTTCCTTTGTTCAAATCGCCTTTACACATGGTTCCTGCCAACACCAGTGCGTTCCAGTTGGATATTGAAAAGTTATGGTAGATTGCGCTTACAAGTTCATGCAAAACCTGGGATTGGCACTTAAGTTACATGCCAGTGCCTGCAATGCATGGGTTGCAAAGAAGTAGGTACGGTGTTTCCTTGCTGATGAATTTGGTAAATATAAATAAGTGACAAAAAGTATTTTAGTATAAATCTGAAAAATCATGACTAGTAGGCGAAGGGTGGCATATTAAACTTAAAGTCAATCGACATAGATAACTATTCAAAACTGCAAACATAAATTATGCACAAATAGGCCTACCATTTATTAGCACCATATCTAAATGAATCTAATCACAATTTTCATTTCCTTGTTACATCATTATAATGTACTAATTTCATGTTGGATGTTTTCTTGTTTCAAGTTCTGTTGATTGAAGCCCGGCACACAAAGCCAGTTCCAATTAATCTGGATTAGACAAGCCAAACATTCTGTGTAGAACTAGAAAAGCAGTTAAATACAGTCTAGAAAAAACACTGCCCATGGTTAACTAAATTGAATCAATTGATTGTTAGCATAAGGGCCAGAATTATTCAAAAAGCACAGCGAATACATGTGACGCTAATGGGGTGTGAGGAATGTCGGCAACGTACTTTGACTCAGTCTTCTAGTTGACAGCCGATCGCATCGTGGACATGGTCCAAGTCTCCAGCATCCAATGTGGAAGCATGCACCGCATTGGTGGCATCGGAAAACTTTGCCCAACTGCCAAGGGTAGATCACTTCGTGTAATGAGCACAGCTCACACACAAAGCCACGAGCCTGACACAACTGCAAGAAAAGATAAAGCTGTACAAACAGTAAATAATAAAAAATAATAAGTTTTTTTTTCCTCTGAAACCACAGCATAATATCTACAATGGTTTGATGATGCTGTGAAAATACTACAAATTGCAAAAAAAAAATGGCTTGTTTCTCCTCTGCTAACTCCATTGAAGGTGCTCTGGTTCAAAAAAGTTATAGGAGCTTAAATTGTTCCATATTTTGGCTCCTTGCTATTAAGAGGCTAGGTAGGTACTAATGATGAAATTATTATAACCTATTGAAATAAATATATTACTTAATAAATGCCATGCTTACACTGCATTCAGCAACATGTCGACATGCTGCAACGACTAATTCTCGAAGAATAGTTGCCAATTCACCACTCCTTACTAGTACCAAGTCTTGCATAGAATAGATGTCAAGCTCAGTAAGCATGTAATTAGATTCCTGTTTCAGTCTTTCCTGCAAACTAAATAATTTTACCACCATTAGGACAAAAAAAGTGAGAGCCGGAACCTGTGTATACTTCATGCATAATCTGAACTTACTCAGTTGCAAATCTGCAAGATATTATAAAATCTTTCAAATAGTACAGCTGTATTCTAAGCTGCCTGCAACGTTCCAATTGCTTTGCCTTCCGATAAAGTCCTGCGTTAAGGTCCCCGATTCGAAAGAGAGGATCGACCATCATTTGGTCAAGCAAACGATACGAGAAATTGGAGACAGGACATCGCTGAAAGTCCCACTTAAAGAGAATCCTGCCGGGAATCAATGCTAGCTGATTAGCGTGGCAGCCTGTGCAGAAATAACGTCCTAGATATTCGCAGTAGCGGAAAGTGTGTGCATGTTGCGCTTCCACCTTCATGCCGCAGCCGGCGCATCGTGAGTTCTGTTTAGCCATTAAAACTCTTCGTCTGTGGACGGAAAAAAATACAAATCATATTATGTCAAGATCAATCTTGACCTAGCAAAAATAAAACATAGTATATTTATATTTGCTGACAAGGACACACTTTTCAATGAGATGCAAGCAAGAGAATATTTCCATGCCTAGCAGAATTTTCTCAAAATACTAAAATTCACAATGCAGCATAATTTTTCAGTATGTTCCATTCTCTGTGCAAAACAATGATGGATAGGATAAAAATGCATAATTCATTTGGCAGGGTTGCACTTTTGACAAATACTGCCTAATAGCAATTCTGTTTCTGCCCGAAGTAGAAGGGGAAAAAATTGTTTAATCAGATGTGATGGATTTTAAAGAAATGAGAAACCTAGGAAACCATAAAATGCATACAGACAAAACCATAACTTACACTGGAGACGGATGAAGAGTGAAGATAATCTGTGGTCTAGGGGGCGCCCACTCTACCGTCCCCCTTAATGGAGTAGCTTGGCTCATATCCGAGTCCTCTGCCTCATCAGGGCTGATAGGCCAACTCTTTGGCAATGGAAGCAATTCTTGTGGTGCATCTTGTTCAGACACAAGCCATTGCAAATCCGATGCCCTTGGCAACTGCTTCTCTTTAAATTGGCGTAGAAGCGATAAAGCGACTCCTTCCGCCGATACCATCGATTCCGTCAGTGGATCTGTTCCTGCTCGTGATGGAGTGTGCTTCATCAGGTCTGCTTCCGAGTAGAGAGATGCCATTGACATCGACAGGCCTGAATCTTTTAGTTGGGAAAGATTCTTCACTTCGTCCACTTCCATATCATCAACATCATCTGTCGACAAGCTTTCTGACGACGATCCGGGTGACGAAGAAGTCGGAGTGACACTCTGGTCTGTAGTTGTCGTGTCCGTCTTTCCATCACTGAGCAACGACATTCCAAAGATGTGCCGTTGCTTTTCTCGTTGCCGTTGCCGACGACGGAGTCTTATTCTTTGCTTCAAGTGGTTGATTTCTTCATCGCTCTCATCGCCCACACCACCAGACTCCTCGGCCAGCCGTAGGTGACGGTTGCATTTAACTTGTTCAATAGCAGCGATCATTGCCTCTGAAATGCTGAAATGAGCATTTTCCCGGTCCATTTCAGCTGACGGTCTAGAAAACTGTCCAGAAGACAAAAAGCTGGTAAGACTTTGTCCTTGTGTAGGCTTTGGAAAAAATCCCATAGACATTGGTAAAACACTGCTCCCTCCGTCCTCGATAAAACTTTTCCTGGCATACAATTTCAAGGGGCTGTCAAATTCTGGAGCTGAACCGGCTGTGCGAGATTTTCGCCGTTTGTGATCCGTGTTCCACAATTCAGTGGTAGTGCCAGCATCTATATGCTCCCACGTTTTGGCTGAAAGATTCAACTCGGATGGGCGGATGCCAGATTGAATGCTGGTGATATTTTCACTTCCTTCGCTAGATTTTGATTCAATTTCATAATTTAGTGTGTCGGAACTATCGCTGTTAGCAATGATTCCTTCGTAGCGGTTTCTTTTTGCTACAGAAACTGGGGTGCTTTCTTTGACTGGAGATTTCAACTTGTAACTGCTATTATTATTTGTGCTGGCATTGTCCCCAGTAGAAGCATTGAGTTTATTGGAAGGCAATTGTAACTTTCTACATACTTTGGGATTTGACTTAGTAATTATTACTTTTGGACGCCCACAGCTTTTTTGCTTGTGATCGGAACCATGCTCAGACATTGAAGTGTCGGACTGCAAAGTTTTATAATCAATTTTAAGAAGACTTGGCGATACTGTATATCCCAAGGACTTAACGTCTTGCAGTGATTTGTGCTCAAGGAACTTTGGTTGAAAGTGACTATTAATTTGTGATGCCATACTATTGCTTCGCCTTATAAAATCTTCAGTCTCTTGTTCGTTGAAAAAATCAGGCAAACTTTTCCATAAACGATGTTTTCCAAGCTCAAAACATTTGGACCAAGCAAAACCATTATCCTCCGTGCATGGATTGCTTTTCTCGGTAAGTAGCACAACATTTGATTCTTTGCATTCAAATACATCATCTGAATTTGAATCATCATTTATGTGCATTGTTGACAAACCATCTTCAGATAGTTTATTTTCTAGCAGCTTCTTTCTTTTAAAATCCAGGGTTGTGTATTGTGTTTCTGGTAGAGATGAGCATCTTCTATGTGCTCTGTGAAATGGCTTCTGATTCCACTTTGTTAGAAACTGGAAAAAAAAGTTTAATCAGGGTTCAAATAATGCTACAATAATATTTTATTTTCAATATAGAGGAAAACTGCATACCTACCAAACTTGGGTCTATTTCTGCAAGGAGACCAGAATGATTCTGCTCGACAGATTTTAAGCAAATTAGCATTGCTTCGCCATATTTTTGATGACACATGAATGATTTTTTTTCGTAGCATGATGTTAGATGTTCTCTATCAGAAAGTAGCCAAGATAGTTTGTTTGATAAGGAGTGAGATTCCAAACTAAACACATAAAGAAAAAAATAAATTACTTTTAAGAATTATTTCAGGTCAGTCATTGTAATTTTGTCATAAAATTAGTAATTCCTTAACCTTTGGTACAGCCATATAGATGCCCTTCCTATTACACTTGGCGGTATGCCCAGCTGCGGTAAACATTCATCAAAATCTTTCGAGGTTAGGGTTGGAGAAACTGCCAATGAAGGTTGGAGCCAACAAATGCCTTGGATGAAGACCCAGTAATCTGGTTCACCCTGAGGACATAAAATACATTATTATTAAAATTATGACAGCAATGAGTGTCAATACAACCATTAGCACCTATCTGCTGGCTTTCATGTGCTTCGAGAGCCATGAATAAAACTGACATCTGAAAGTGGGCGTTGAAAACTTACATTTTTCGTGGTATGTCTACAGCCACTGGTGAATATTTTTTCGATCGCACTGTGCAATCTATTCAGGCCTCCGTACACATTCAACACATTTGATAACTGGCTTATTAGAAGTCCCTCCACAGTATCTTTAAGGACTTGAAGAAGATGTTTATTCTCATCTTCTGACATCTTCCACCATCTTTCATTCTCAAAATCAAATCCTGAAAGGGTGGGGGACGGGGGCGTAACATATTTCACGCGCCAAATTTAAAGTCGCTCGTCGAGCTAAATATTGAAATTGTGCACATGGATTTATCTGATAAATCTTCGCCCATGGTGTATTGTATTTTTTATAGAACTCTCAGAAATCTGTAAAATAAAAAAGTTAAGAGATTTATAGCTAAGAAAAATTGATTGAAAATAATCTTCTGGTAACAGGCATAAGTAATAAAATAACTTGTAAATATATCCTTTACCTGGAAAATTATTCAATTTGTTGATTAAAAGTTGTCTTAATTCTATAAGCAGATCATCAGGATGCTGCTAATGCTAAAAATTGTTTAAAATTAAAATATTTGCAGGTTGGAAAAATGAAATAGATGTAGAAAATTGAAAGTCATGAGTGCTAATTTCACATCAATATTTTATTAATTTGCATTCTGTTATTATTGGATTCTGCATGATATAGGTACCTAGACAAGAACTTAATTTCAAACAAAAAATTTGATTGCATTTCTGTCAGATAACATTAATTTTAATACACAACATTCAATGCATCAATATGAATTAGGTATTGATCACGAGTAAGTGGCCAATATTATGCAAAGTTTGGAAGTTAATTTCCTTACACATAAAGCTGATTTTTAAATGTTGAAGGTAATTTGCATGTAATGTAATTAATTTGTTACAAAAAGGGCAGAGAAGTTGCTAATTTGTAGACAGTAATTAAAAAAGGTTTAGGTATGTATGTAACTGCAGATGGTTTGATACAGATGTGTTGACGCTATGATAGCATGATAATTTGAACCAGATATTTTTAGTGAAATTAAGATGTGGTTTCATCTCAGTGATCTGCTTTAACACACATTTTCAGCAGATACACCGCAGAAGCACAATTTTTAATATATTTATTATGTCCAGTATTGTCTTCATTAATGAGTGTAGGTAGTAATCAGGTGATATTATACATGCTAAAGGGGACTAGTTAGCCACAATTTTTTTATCCTGCCTTTCGAATGAAATTTAGTAAAAATTTACCTCTATAGCATATAATGACATAAGTTTGATGTACAAACCAGAACACCTCAGCAGGTAATGTAGAACTGGTTTGGTAATGGAAATTTTAATAACAGCGGCTTTTCAACCCTAGATATTTTTCCTATAAATAACAGACTCAGTCACTCAATGTCAATATGCAGCTACTAAATAAAGCAGTCCTGTAACTTTTCCATATTTTACTGTCAGTTACAGAAAAAGTTTGAACTTTTAACTTATCAATTCCAACACAAACTTGTTTAAATGTGAACAACTTGAAACTGATACTTACTGATTATAAATGACTCTTGGATGGCTTTTAAATACTTAGCGTGATGAATATTTATATACAAGTTTTATGTTCATTGCTGGCAAGTTTTAGAAGAATTTGTCAATTGTCATTTATAAATATCATTTAATCAAACTCATACTATTTCTTATGTTTCAAGCAAATGCTAGATTCATATTAATATCATGAATTTAAACAATCATATTCTACATCCTGCTAGTAAAATTGATTATAAGAATTATACACAAATTTTAGTTGGCTGCAGAGCCTTAGTACCATTTTTAAAACAAATTCCTAAATATCGCTAGATATTGTAGTTCAACAAAAATGCGATTCTTTGCTATATCCTCGACAAATTTGACTAATAGGTATGTTTTATTTACATTTCAATCTTCCTTAGTTACATAAAATGTACATCACTTACTTTTTAACCAAGCCTGCTATCCTATTCAGTTTTGGTTTATTTGTCAGGAGAAAGAGGTTGTTGGTTGCTGGTATTGATGGTTGGTCCTTTTGATCCTTTGTTGGTTGCTCTTTTGCACCACTGAAAGTAAAATGAGTGAATTCAATTCTACTAATAAGAACCATCCAGAACTAAGATCCAGCAATTTTATGTTTTGACATAATTTCATTCAGCAAAATGTTCAGAGGATGAATGTTTATAAAGCGGCATCATGCGGAAGCTAAAGTCTCCGTATTTTTCGGTGTCTATCGTCTATAAGTTTTTAACCTAATTACAGAGGAATTAAAATTTATGACTTACAGGTAACGAGTTAAATCTTCAATATCAACAAGCATCGAGTCCTGCTCCATATGAAGATCGTCACGATTCATAAGGAACTTAACAAGATTTTCATTGAGCACTGGAAAGATAAGGGAAATAAAGAATTAGTTTCCAACATCAATGGTTGCCAAAGTGTCGAGAGCAAACAGCTGCAAATATAAATGCCTGCCCACCCTCTATCTGTGTGTGAAGGTCGTTCACAATGACTTGAAGCTGCGCGAGATTCATCTCCGTGAGGATTTGTCTGCTGACCCTCCGCCTGTCCTCCGGAAATGGAATTCCCACCTGTTGATCCAAATGAATAATTTATTTCCAATCATGAATTTGAAAAGTATCTAATTATTTTATGAATAAATCAAATGTAATGCTGGTAGGAACGGACCATAACATATATTTTTTTTTGTTACTAGAAGATTAAACTTGTTCACACGAAAAATTTTGACGTTTACATCAGGGACTGAAACCGTTTCGAATTTCGGTTTGGTTTTTGGTTTTTGTTCTTGAAATTTTGCTTTTCCGG
This sequence comes from Nemurella pictetii, assembly GCA_921293315.2. Lineage (NCBI taxonomy): Eukaryota > Metazoa > Arthropoda > Insecta > Plecoptera > Nemouridae > Nemurella > Nemurella pictetii. The sequence goes on from OV121115.1 coordinate 29,279,520, forward strand.
TTTCGGTTTTGGTTTCGTTCTTTCGAAAAAATAACGGTTTCAAAACCGGTTAAAACCGGTTAAAACCGGTTAATATCGGTTTTTGAAGGAAAAACAAACGTGCGGGTGATAACGGACTTTCCCACTCATGGCTGTGATTTGTTTGGCCTATAGTGACCTTTCTGGATAAATTTTATTTGAAATTAGCTTGATAAATTTAGGATATCATGACAAAAGAACCCAAACAAAATACTCGCGCACTTTATTTTCTTTTGTTCTACCCATTTTTCTATTTGAACCAAATCGACTTCGTTGCTCTTGTCTCGAGCAATGCCACAGGGCAACTAATTTCGAATCTGAGTTTATCCTGCACCTGCAATTTAGTCTATGGCCCAGTGGCAAGTTGTTGATAGAGATGATTACAACATGCCACCTATTTAGATAGGTGCATATGAAGGTCCTGAACACTAAAAGTTTTGGTGCCAGCCTCGCACCCCTGGCAGGGGGTGAGGGTGCAGAGGTTTAGTAGAATAATTCCTTTATTAAAATTCTTTATTTTAGCGTTTGTTTCTCATCTTTATCATCATTTACCTGGCCTACAGCAATTTTCTATCTTTGAAACGCACCGACAGGAATTATTCTACTAAACCTCTGCAACCCCACCCCCTGCCAGGGGTGAGAGGCTGGCACCAAAACTTTTAGTGTTCAGGACCTTCATATGCACCTATCTAAATAGGTGGCATGTTGTAATCATGCCTATCGAGCAACTTGCGATATTTGACCACTGGGCCATAGACTAATTGAAATCCTATCCCAAAAGTAGAAGAATATGTGCTGATAGCAAGCAGCTGCATCGACAGTATTGGAATGTTTGTTAGACAACGCTTTCGACAACGCGTGATTTTCTCCCCAAAAATTTTTTTTTGCTTGAAAAAGCAAATAAGAAAGTACAATTTTCAGCAGCATGAAAGCACGAAAAAACCGAAAAAAACCGAAAAAAACCGAAAAAAACCGATATTGAAATAACGGTTTGTTCTTGGTTTTGTTCTTTTTCAAATAACGGTTTTGATTTCGGTTTCGGTTTCGGTTTTCGAAAAATAGCGGTTTTTACCGGTTTTCGGTTACGGTTTCGGTTTCGGTTTCAGTCCCTGGTTTACATGCATAAGAAATTTGTCATTTTATTCAAACACTAAATGCCAGTCAGATTATACGGAATGGAATGGACATAGGAAATGCTTAAATCACAAAAATGACGTCTGAAATGGAAACTAACTAAGGTCATCTAACATAATTCAAGAATCCAGCGTAAATATTTAACTATGCTACCAACTATTGCTTCCTTTCCACACAGCCAGCCTCATTTCCACACACAAGAAAAGCGTGAGCGCACCTTCTCGAGACTAGATCGAACCATTTCCGTGATCGGACTCTTCTTCTGTCGCTGCCTCTCGATCTCCATCTGCATGTGCGCCATCTCCTTGGCCTGAGCCAGTGCCATGCGGGCCTCGGCCTGCAGCCGGGCCTGTCGCGCGAAGAAGTCGGCTTCGGTCATCGGCGGAAGCTGTTCGAGCTCTCGGCGCAGTGGCAGGGTCAGTGTGGACGGCGAGGGCCGCGTTCGCGGCGGCGCGCCAGCCATGTTGGGCGACTGAAAGGTGCGGCGTTGCATTGCATTGCGAGACGTTGATAAATGTCTTGCTCCCAGTGTCAAAGCCCTTGCAAGCCCGTACAATTGTGGATTTCAATATAGCTTAGCCTCTTTGTCAACTTTTTGCCAAAATTGTTTTGACTCTGATGATTGTTGATTGACTCTGAACTCGACCAATTCTTCCTTTATTTTTTATATTTAGCAAATTATATAATTAGAGATTCCCATATTTTATATTTTGGTTTTGCAAGCATACCTTCAGTGGTAATGTGTAGTTGTGAGGTGTGATAGGCTTGTCCATTCGAAGCTTCGTAGGAGAAGTCGATGGTTCTGTGTCTGAACTAGGAGACTCGGTGTCGGAGACTGTTTCATTCATGAAACATATCTGGAGATTCATTCCTGGAACACAAGTCATAACGATATTTTATTTTTGTAATGCAGGGTCAGTAAGTCAAATCGGTAGGGATATCCTTTGATGGGTATAAAATATTTTGAAATAAAATTAAAATCAGAGGCAGGGACAACAGAAACTAACAAAAATTTTATTATTACTAGGGCTAAGAAAATAAATGACTATATATAAAATCTGACACAGCAGGTCAAAGCTCATATCATTCAATGATAAAACAAAACAAAAATATACAAAGCACCCCAAGCTTTTTTCTCTAGTAATGTTGACTTGAAACTTCCCCAAGTTTATTTCATTCATCCAGCACTGTGGAGTCAAAGCTCGTGTATGATTTGCTTTGGGCAATGGACATATATTATGAATGTTCAAGAGAAAGCAACTGGTATTGTAAATAAGAGACTTTACAAATGTTATAAGAGCAGGAAAACAACAACACCAAGTCTGTTACTAACCGCTCTGCAGTCGAGCTTGCAGACTTGGTTTCCTCCCGGGGCGATCACCCCCGTAATACTCGTCCATATCGGAGCCCATCGCCAGGCGCTTGCGAATCTCCTCACGATCATTTCGACGCTAAAAAAAAGACATTTCATTCATAACTAATAACTTAGTATATTTATACCTATAGGAAAATAGCAATGCTAATGATAAGCTAACCAACAATATCTACAAGATTATCTTACAGATGAAGTAGCATTATCATCATCGAGGGTTATAACTCGAGTGAACCGCTTAATAATGTCATCTTCGTCATCATCATCGGCGTAGTTATTGTCAGGAGGAATTGTAACCCAAGTCATTTTATTGTCAACCAACACAGGCCACTTTAGGCTGCTAGCCGATTGAGAATTTGATGATGTTGAGTTTCCCTCATGATCGTCATCTTGTGATATTGAACGGTAGCTAGAAACTGCTGAGTTCTTCAACGAAGACACAATGCTACTTGATATACGCGACGTTTCTGCAGTTAGGTTGCTAACATTTTCAGAAAGGACAGTTGATTGTTGCTTCAATGTATCGGAAACTTTAGCAGATTGCACTTTAATGTTCTTGATTAAATTTTCTAACATTATAGCCAATTACTAACAATATTTCTATTTAATTTGACCAAAACAAACTTATAACAGGCTAGGAAGAAGCTGCATTTGAGAGGTTAACTCTTTAGCAGATATTTTTGGAGCACTTTGAAAATGTGGTAAAAGTAAAATATTATATTTAAAAAATTCGGTAAAAAATATGCGAAATAACTAATAGATTTGAGCAAACAGACTAGAAAGACTAATTAAAAACAGGTGTCAGAATAGCACGACACTTTCTGCGTGTGGGTGTAACCAGTGCGGACGCCGCTGACAGTTGGTAAAATATGCAATTTGCGCCACATGGTAAAAAGGCGGGAAGTCTATCAAGCCACTAGGGGTCCGCAAATAGTCACCCCTTTAACCGCATCGTAGCCGCAAAACCACAGCATATATGATATGAGCAGGAGCAGCTCACATATCCCTATGATCAAGAACTGTAAATTATTACCAGTGATGAAGAAATAATGCATTGTCACAATAAAGTTAAGCTTGAGCAACAATAAATAAGTTCTGAAGAAATCGAAACCATATTTCCGTGTCAAATTGTGTCAGATTAGTCACTGACCCGGAAAAAAACCTTTAAATAAGCTGGTAAATATGACAGGTGTAATTTTTTTACTTCAGCAATATAGCAGGCCTTATGAGGATTAGAAAATATTAGTATCGAAAATATGAAATGGCGAAAAACTAAAAATCGCCAAGCATGACACTTACAATTTCTCCTAGGGAATCGAGTGATTCAGCCGTATCATATGTAAGCGTGTAGAGATCCAACAAAAATCGTGTGTCTTTCTTATAGTGACGTCGTCCCGATTTGACCATCGTACTGCCATCATAGCCGAAAGTCATTGCTTTTCGGCAATCAACTCGATATAACTCCTTCTAATTAAATATCAAGCACCGTGTCACATCTAAAACTTCGTTCCTTTCTCAGAAAATCATTTGAAATATTTTTAATGACAGCAGCTACCAGAAAAAAATTGTCCAGCACCAATGTGCAACGCCACCAACAACACCAACAGTCACTGAAAATGTGAGCACCACCAGCACAGGTTTCACACTACTGCTTTGTTCTAAAGTGCGCTTTGAACTGCAAGAGCAAGGCAGACACTCATTGCTTTGCAACGGAATAGGACAGAACAGAAAGTTAATTCACTTGCAAAAAACTACACTATCTTACGCTTCGCTACTCTTCTATGACGACCATGGCACATTGCCTTTGCCCAGTAAAAATAACATTAGCGTGACTCACATGAAATTAATCTCACTCAAATATCTACCAATTAATCAAATAAATTATTCTAATCCAAAAAAAAAAACATATATTAGTAGGTACTTTATATTATCGATATGCTCATTGTGTTGTGATGGTACTATAAAGCGAAAAAAAATTAAATTCAACTATTTAATACCAGGCGTTTATTAGAATAGCAAAAAAAGATTTTAAATAAAATGTATACCGATAGGTAGCAAAACATGAAATCACATTAGCACTCTAATGTTGCATTCGAGTGCTATTTTGAGTGGATGTCCACGTATACATAAATACGAATCAAGTATTTTGTAAGCGTTTGTATTTTTGTTTTTATATTGAAATTATGGCACGTATAGATATATAAGGGCTTCAACAGCCAAACCAGCGGCAAAACGGTACTCTTATACTAAACATGGAGCGAAGGTGAACAGCCACAATCCTTTGATATGGCTGAGACATAATTAAATGCATTTTGTGATTATTTACCTAACTGTATGTATAAGGTGTTGTTTGATTTGAAATTGATATTGAAGTTAAAAGTATAGTGCATTGATGCTTAGCGTCTTCAATCAAAAGGTTGTCTTAATGTTTGAAAGCAGGCTTTCTGAATTAGTACAAAGACAAGCTATGAACCTTATGTTCTATTCAACAGAAAATTGTTTGTGTTTTTCGTTGAACGTAATTAGGTGCAATTGCTTGAAACTTGAATGTGCTTTGTGCTTCTGCTTCAGTCGCTGTATAGTTTCCCAGTCTGAATTCCACGTAGGCCATAAAGGCGCACGCCAAGGCATATGTGTGTTATTCTCCGATAAATTGGTAAGTTTTTGACATGCACCGTTTCAATTTAAAGGAGCTAGCTCATGGAAGCTACCCAGCTTTCATTGTTTATGGGAAACGCCGTACGACATAAATCTGACAGCACGCTCCCTGTGCTCGATGAGTTGATATGCAGACATGACATGTAAATCTTCAGTGGTGGAACAACTAACTATACATGCTATACTCGAATGGGTCCATATTAAAAATAGAATCCTGCGACACCACCAAGATATTCTAATGCACCCGCATGAATCTTATCTCGCATAGATCGATGTTTATCAACTGAAGGTCAGTTCAGGCTGAGATCATTCATCATTGCAAATAGGGGCGACTCAATACCTACAAATTAACCATTACGGTTATCTGGGTCACAGTTAAAACTCTGCACATAATATCATAGAGTACAAATTTCGTGGATCATTGAGTCTGGCATGGTAATGACCCTAAGGGATGACCCCCTCTACCCTTATCAATCCGCGGACATTTTTCATAACAACATATTTATATTTTAGAATCGAATCAAACTGTAGATCTCATTGATTGACGGTAGACTTATTTCTTAGAAGCAAAATTTTAAGTCAACAATTTTATGTTTCTTGTAAATTTCTTGTATGTATTGTATGTATTTATTTTGCATGCTATTCTATATCGGAAGCTTGGCTAACACTAAATAACACCACCTCTGACCACCATGTCAAGCGATAGCAGTCATGCAAAGTGATATGAGATCGACGTAGCCTGTCCAGAGTTTGTCAACATCACATAACATCCGATTATAATTGATCGAACGTAAAAAATGTTTTCAAAAGTTAACCTTTACCCAATAAAGCACAGCACGAATAAAAACCCACCGAGTAAATTCTTAATGACGCGGTTGAAAAAAAACACGAACCGGGTGATTTCCCCACAATTTATACCCTCGCCACGCTGCGGCCGCTGCGCTGCAATATCTCCGATGAATTACACCAGAACAGCCAGCCACTAATTAAAACTGCATTCAGGTTATTACGTCTAGCATTATTGATCGGCATCATTAATTCCCAGTCACCGTCGTCGGTGCATTTTCCAAACGACATCCGAAAAAGAAAAAATATATTATTTTATCGATTTTGAAGGCACCGTAATGTTTTTTTTAGCACAATGCCAGCCAGCATACCGTTATGGGCAAGCACAAACCACACGTTCATTATCATGAATCGACACGCTGCAAATGATTTTCTTAAACCGCTGCCACCAATGTAGTAAATCCGTATTAATTTTATTTTTCGTGCAGATAACTTAGATGGTTCACCAAGTAATTATTTTCTGCGAAAAAAAATGCAATTGGGTTCACCGATCTGCATATCCCGCTAACCGTTTTTACACTTCTCAGCTGTTTACACAAAGTTATAAACAACATTTTCAAAACAAAATATAAAGTTTTAGCACCTCGGTTACAAAAATTCCAGTCAAATAACGCAAAAATAACGCAGTCTAATCTGACTTTTCACCAACCTGGCAAGAAAACGATAAATATCACCAGCTGAAAACAGTCCAAACGTCGAGTGACGGTCTCGATTCTCGAAGAACACGACTTGCGACACATGAAAGTTTAACATCGGCTGGCGGTGCGAACCCCGCCGGCACCCCCGGCGCCCCAGCACCCCCTTGACCCCCCCTCCGACGCCCCCGACGCCCCCGGAACCCCCGCGGAACCCTGGGCGTGCGTCAGCCTCGATAAAGTGGCTTGACGTGCAGCACGCGAGTGGCCAGCCCACTCCAGAGTACATGGGTTCGAGCCCCGAGACCGAGGGACCCGCGATTGCCAGAGAGTGGCTATGTGATAACTGCAGGTCGTGACCAGGGTTGATTTAGAAGAAAATAACAAGAGAGCAGCTGCCGCCTTTTCTGGACCCAATATTAGATACTGATTCTGCTGTATTTCGTTAATTTCAGGAATATTTACGCATACGTGTTCCCGTACTACTGCCAAAAGATTTTTACTTTCCGTATGTATGCGATCCCCTAGTATGATATCATTTTATAATTGAATCCGTATTTTTTCATATCAAACGAGAAAAGGTAAAAGAATTTGGACAGAATTTTAACACAAGCAGTCTTAAGGTATGACCGAAAAACGAATAGAAAATTTTAGCTTGTTTCAGGCCTTGAAAGCAAATTTGGCGTCCATGCGGCTAGTTGGCAACTCTCTGCCAAAGTATGCCTCTCTGCTCCAGAGCGGCCAGAGAGGCCAGGTTCGAGTCCTGGAGCCGCCCTCGCTATCAGCTAGCTAGCTAGCATCTAGCTTGCTGATGCCTTGCTTGCCCGCTGCTGCACTCGCAAGTGCTGATATGGAGAACATAACACATTTGCATGGAAACCCTTTTAGACCACCTGGCGCTGCCGCCATTGGCTCGTGTAAGTCTTGCTGCATAGCGCTGACTACACTGAACTATGCATAAAAGAAACTATGTAGTTTAGTGGCATGGCCTATGTATTGTATATATAGAAAGATATTGAAGATGAAAAATGTAAATGCGCTTATATGGTGGGAGTTTACGGCCCGCGTCTATGTTTAAAATTGAGCAGCAAGGGTGCGCGCAGGTTTTGCGTGATCTGCCTTGTTCGTGTTTTTTGAATCAAGATTATTCGGTTGTTTACGATTTGTAGGAAAGGTTGATGCCACTTTTTCTTCGAGCCAAGTGCCAACATATTTTTTGGTAATCATAAAGTTCAATGTTATCTTCTGCATTAATGATGATGAACAAACCCAAAGTAACGGTCTAACCTGCCTAGCTCATGCAGATTAGAACACGTTGTCTACGGTGACCAAAAGCAGCCCCTAAATAAACGACCTTGTTGTTGGGTTACACACGAGTACAGCAATATCATCTTTAAAGATCATCGCCAATAAATAGTTTGGGAGATAGGTCATGGCCCCAAAGAACCAGCTATCCCTTCAAATGTCCGCGGACCACTTTACTCAGGAGTTCGGTCAGATAAAAATATCGGCGCGAATAAATTACGGACAACCTAATTAAGCGAAAACATGCGAACCAGTTATTTTTCTGAAATAAAGTATCGCGCATTCCCCACCAGTTCACATTATTTTTATAGGTGAATATAAAATGGCACGTACAGCTATTTGTCAGTGGGCCTAAGAGTTTTTTAATGTTGATGTAATGCATTACCTTTTCAGAGTCGTGCTCCAGAAATTCATCGTAAAAAAGATCATCTGGTTCCTGATCAAACATTGCCTACATGCGTTGTAATTTAACGATGCACTAAAAATAAATGGTATGAGATACCAAAATATACGTATGCTTGTATTGACAAGTTTGTAAATTGATATTTTCCGAAACGTTTGATATTTTCACTTGAGAAACTATCTAGAAAACTTTTATTGAATTGCTCTCTTTCAAAATGGTACAAGTTGCCTCCACAAGTACACTTTGATGCCTGAAAGTAGCTCACTAAGACTCCAGCTAGAACCACCAAGATCGTTGAAGACTGTTTGCACGAGTCAACTTTGTTATCAATCATTCTTAGATAAAGCCGTGCAAATAAACTTGGGTCGCATCGCAAAGCAAGCAAAGAAATTTCTTGTGTTTTGATGCTCTTCAGACATGTAAGCTCCGATCAAGAACAATTTACCGATAGGTGTAGAGCTACAAAAGTTTTCCCGACAAATCGGAAACCCAGCGAGTCGTTAGGGGGCTGTTAACTTGGTTTTGTTTGCTTACGATGGCGCCAGTTGTTCAGGCTTTGAACGAAGTAATGAAAATGGAAATTAAGCGATATTTTGTTGTACCGATTTTAAGGTTGTCGTTCTAAGTCTTTTGACACCAGCTCTCTGATCTGTGCATTGAAATAATTTATTGTGAAAATTAACACGATACATGTCCTTCAAGTACATAATTTCAAATTAATAAGTCCAGTATACTGAAATCGGAGTAGCATCCCATTCCATTTTATGCAGAAAAAGGTTAATCGATCTTTCCAAGATCTCAACTGTTCCTCGTAACCTAATATGCCCCTTCAATTACCTAACTGCCGAAGACTCCACGGAATTATCATTCTTCTCTCATTTCTGACATATTTTGTCATTTCATTTCAATTTTTATCACTGGCCGAAACACCGACGGCATAAACATTACCTTTTAGCTTTGAATGTATGGCGCGTAGCCTGAACCTTCCACACTGAAAGTTCATGTATGTAAAGTGGTAAAAATGCAGTGTGATGGCATTGTGATGGATTGACTCACCCTCCTGTCTTCCTCCCTTGCTGCCTTCAAATGCGACTCGATAGCGTCGAGGTCGATCTTGGGCATCGCCGTTTCGATGTTGTAGACGTCAAAGCTCCCTAAAACCCGTAAAGTATTGTCAGAGCCCACCACACCACTATTATACAGCTTCAAAAACACGTTAAGGGTATTTTCCCAACATTAAACAATTCATTTAGAATACCAGCTTATATTGCAAGCTGGAAAAAATAATGCACGCATTAGTTCAATCGAATTTTCTCTCCACTGAAATGAATTGTAATAACGCATGATGAAATCCGCGAAAACACACCGGGAAATTGCAGGCAGGTAACCGTATCAAGCTTTGGAAGTGTCACAATGAAATTAGAGAAGAGCCAATGGAGTTACTGCATTTGTGTGAGTCGCGCGAACAAAATGCATATTTTATGCCAGCCATTACGGTTTATATCATCTGTTTATTTGTGCACAAAATGTTTAAACGCTTTGTGACAATTAAATTACGTATGGAATGAATGAGTTCACATTCAAAGTTCTGCTCTTCATTATTTGATTTTATTTACAATTTAAATTGAAATGGTGGTTGGGTTGATCATAGAATGTCGTTTAAAAACTATATTCCAAATCATCTCAAACGCAGCAGACAAAGTAATAGCTGCCACAATTCTGTTCACCCATCTAGAAAGGAGTCTGTGAAGTGGGGCTGTCAGCGAGTTGTATAGTCTCGTTCGCTCGTGTGTATCTCTGTAGAGAAGCTTTGAAAAGTTGCATTAATGTCCCCAATATATTATCCAAGCTCCCAGCTGACATCTCTGCCTGAATTGACGGTAGCTCAGCTGCTGCGTTAGCCTAACTAACTCTAGATTTCAATTAGAATGGTAACTTGAAGCAACTCACCGAGTCCTTCCGGGGACGCCCGCTTCTTCTCCCTACCGACGGGCATCGAGCGCCGGTTGGCCGCCATGTAGTCCCTTGACCGGGGACCGAACTCGCGACGCCTCACCACCCCGCTGTTCGCCATGCTCAGCGGGAGCGACAGCTCGGTGATGCCTTTGCCACCGCCGCCACCACCGCCGCCGCTACATTGCCGATTCTTCTTCATACTGTAATTTATCTCCATCTTCTCCTTCTTCCGTGGCACGACCGAGTCTTCGTCCTTTTCCTTCTCGCTCGCAAGCTGCTCCTCTTTGATAAATTTCTCTCTCTCGTCTGCTCTATTCGAGTCGCCATGTTTCTGAGTCTCGACCAAACACATCTCTTTCCTTTCGACGGCTTTCGAGACTTGGTCGCATTTGATACTTTCGACCACTCTTGGGGGTTCTTCTTTCGAATTCGAAAGGAATGCGTCCTCCAGTTTCGCGCCGGGTATTTGCTGAGGAGTCTCTCCTGGGAGCGACATCAACGTAGTGGCCATCGTTGGGCCACTAAGGGGTTTCGCTGCCCGTTTGTCGTGATATTTATCCCGTTTCGAGTTAAATGTTTTTAGATCGATATCTACAAACGATCCGCAAGCAGAGGAAAGACTCAGGCCAAATTTGTCTGCAGTCTTGTAGTCATTAGTTCCGTCGTCCGCAAATGCAGTCTTGATGTTCTCTAGGTCTGCAAACAGCGATTCGTTGAGCTCGACGTCTGCTAATGCCGTCTCGATGTCTTCTGTTTCCTCTGCTTCCTCTGCTTCCGCCAAAGCGCGCTCCAAGTCCGCGTTATTTCCTTTGAGTTCGATTTCGGCCTCGATGCTCTCTGGTTCGTCATCCTCCAAGAAAACAGTTTCTACATATTTCCTGATTTCAGAAAACACAGTTTCAATAGTTTCCTCTGCTACAATGTTTTCCTTTACTGGATATGTTTCTTTTTTAGTGACAACGGGTTCTAAATTTTCTGAAGCTTCGTCGTCGAGATGAACTGTTTCAACGTACCTTCTTATTTCTGAGAAAACTGTGTCAATACTCTCCTCTGCAACTAAATCAGTTAAATCTTGCTCAATCTCTTCGGGAGTTTCTTGTGTGCATGCAGATTCTACATGCCCCACTTCTTCCACTTCATCTCGAAGAGTTTCATCTTCTACCAATACTGTTTCTATAATATATTTCCTTATTTCTGAAAACACCGCCTCCCTGGTCGCGTCGCTTCCACCCCCAGCGTCGCCTACACCCCCAGCGTCGACACTGGCTGCTTCTAGCACGACAACTTCGACGGGCGCTGCCTCGAAGCTCCCAACCGTCTCCTCCACAAAAAGGGTCTCTAAATGTTCCTCGCCAAGACGCACGCTGGCACAGATCGCATCCGACAAGTCGACAGAAAAGTCATTCACTAAATCTAAAACAGTTGACACTGGAACTTCACACACTACTTCGTCTTTGATCTCCACTGGAATGTTAAACTTCGGTTTGTCATAGAATGCCTTCTGAAAGTTCTCGACACTATCCAAATGGTTTATACCATCAATCTTCGACCCAACACCATCATCACCTTCGCCGTCTCCATTCTCATCGTCGCCATTGTTATTATTATTATTGAATAAGTTATTATTATTGAACGAGTTGTTGTTATCAGCTTCGCCGGCGGCTTCGTCGTCGGCCTCGTCCGTGTCCGAGTGGTGGAGCTGGTGGGCGAGGTGCTGAAACCCGGGGTAGTTGGGGTTGACGATGCCGCGGCCGGAGACGCAAGGGTGGAGGTCGCTGTGGCAGTTGCCGTCGTCCGAGAGGTCGGAGTCGCTCAGCTCGTCGTGGCTGAAGCAGCGATACTCGTCGCCCTGAGGGGAGGCGTCCAGGGAGCTCGAGCTAGGCTGAGCGTCGACTGGAACAGACCAACCAGATGCGCCTAGGATCGATGCGCACGTTGATGCGATTAGGTAGATTCGGAAATCTATAGGTAGATCTCTACGAGGATTGCTCGATCGCATGATGTTTCGAACGGAAATATATGAGAGTGGGGGGTTGGGAAATCAATCCAAAGTTTGAAAGTTCAAGTTTAACCCTCTGTTGACAACGCAATCCGATCCCTTTCAATCTGATCGGCTTGAATACAAAAAAAAAAACATGACAAACGTGTATACCCAGATGCAGGTATACCCAGAACGATATTGTATAGCCCAGCTTGAACGTGAGTTAGTATCGGCAGTCGCCGTAGGTTTAATTGTTAATCCTGACTCTGGACTAATCAACAACCGCGGCTTCCGTAAACAGGGAACATTTTCACTTCCCCATCCAAATCCCCACTCGGTCCAATGAAAATATTTTCATAGCACAGATTGAACGCTTTGGGTCGCGGTCGCCGTTTTCCGTTTTCCATTTTCCATACTATCTGATCGACTCCTAAATCCAATCCTAATCCATTTAACTGATTGTATTCGACCCAATCCTTTAATGGCATGTACTCAACAATAATTAATCACATTCCGTTATCATCAGGAGATTAACGGTAAATGGAAAATGCCGTGATTGCATCGGCCTAGGGGAGAGGAAAGCGGCTGCAACAAGTTACCGTCGTAGTCGCCTAGGCTGTCATCTGGGGACGATTCCGACAGCAAGTCCGAAGAGGCACTGTAGCTCGTGCGATGAACCCGTTGCTGCTGCTGCTGCTGCTGTTGCTGCTGCTGCTGCTGCTGCTGTTGTTGCTGCTGCTGCTGCTGCTGTTGAAGCGACGCCGTGATGTTGTTGTTGAAGTTGGACCCGTGGAGCGTCAAGTGATCTTTCAAACGTGACGTTGCGTTCGGAGACGTAACGTAGTTGCTTGCCCATTGTGAGCTGCAATAAAGAATCCGTCAACTGTTAGCGTAGCGCCGATATAAAGAGCTGCTTTTCAAATTAATCGACTGTTTTCCCAAGAATTATGTATAGCACGTGTAATATAATGAGATAATTTTTCACTTTCAAAAGAGGAGGTTTCCAATTTTTGATACACTCAAATGGCCAAGAAAACTCTATTTGCGGGGAAAAAGCTGGTGTACTCACACATAGTCGTTACACTGAACCCCACCGTTCTTATTTCTTACGCATGACGCAAGTTTTTGTTTCAGTCACTCAAAACAATCATTCCTGATCGTATCAGTCTCCAATCGACGAGCTCGTTCACTATGACTACCTTGCGCTAGCTTTTTGTAAAACTCATCGTCGTCCCAGAGAAACAAACATTCATACGACACCAAACTCAATATGTTTCTGAACCTCGATGGCTAGATCCTGTTTCTGTGCACGAGCGTATGAAAACTTAATATCATTGTTGCAACGTTGTCTTTGTCCTGGAAATGTGCATGTGTTGTTGTAGTATGTGATATGAAAGGGGTGGGGAATGGGTGATTGTACTTGCTACCTTCTACCTACTACCTCCTCGCATTCGATGCAGCCGGGGCGGTATTGATTAGACGGTAGGCGTTATTGGCGAAGAGCGTGCTGCTGGTAAATTATGCACTAGACGGCGACACGTAAGCATCCTGCGATGGTGCACTCTAACCTGTTGCATATTTCATTCGCTTGCACCTCGGCCATCGGATTATAATTATTATATTATCCAGGATTAATATCTAATGAGTCGAGGGAGTGAGGGACTTCTTAGCGTAGCAGGTCAGCCTCCGTGAAGAACGAAGCTGTTATTGAACTCGAAGCGTTGTTTAGTATCGTTGTGCTGAGATCCAGTGATCATGAACTGCAGCTTTATCCTGTCTCATAATAGTTTTCTTTGCAAATCAACTCAATATTTTTGCAGTTTGCACCTACACAACGAAGTTTTAGGATTGTAGACTGCTGAATGAGCACTCCTAATCGAAAATGCGAGCATTTAAGAATTGAGCTCATGGGGATGAAATGAAATTGAGGATACGACGTAGTTGAAATACATAACTCAAGATAATCATGTTCGTCAAAAGATTTGATTGGTTGAGAATTTATGACCGTTAAACGCAAATCGAGCACAATTTGAAAATAAAAAATAAAACTGTCGTAGTATAGAATATTTTATATTTCATTCAAATGAATACCCGAAAATTGCGAAGCACATAATATTATAACTTGATTGAGATTATATCCGAATCGAATCCGAAGATGGAAAATAGATTCGAATTTGGCCGCAGATCGACTATACAGAGCAGTTGATTTGTTACGCGTGGCAGGTTACATTTCCTAAACGATCAGCGATTCAGCATTCGCTGTGCGGTGACTCGCGAAATTGACACAAATCTCTCGACAAGGGAGCGCCTTTGAGATGGTCGATGCTCATGCCGATGCCACCGATTCCACCGATTCCACCGATCCACCGAATCAGCCAACCTTCGATATATCGATACATCGATAACAGGGACGGAGATGCTGTAAGACGTAGGATGGATGGGTGCGAGAAAGAGTATGGTCACCTGTGCAGAACGGTGGAATCCGCGAGCTGCTTCTGCTGGTTCCGGTTCCGGTCGCCCTGGCCCACGTTGTGGCTGGAACACGCGGGGAAGAGTTATATTCCTACATCCGGTTCCGCGCTCAAGTATAACCACGACATCGTTGGTGTTATTCGATTAGATCGACAAAGGTTAAGTACCTCTAACTAAAGGAATTGAGGAAATCTCATCAAGTCATTATTATTTATGATTTTAATGAAAAGGTTCTACGTGACGTGGCATAAAAGATTCGTCTTTAAAAGTAAACGCTTACTTCTATCTTTTTCCGCTGCTAGATTCACGTTTCAATTTTGCAGCTAACTCAAGTGACAATTTTGACAAGCACTTGTTGGCGGAAAGCACCGTTTGACAATAAAATTTTGAAAAAGATCTACATATGTGCACGTAGATGTTTTCTTGGAAACTTTGCCGAAATACCTCCGAAGCTCATTTTTGTTCAATACGATCCGAGCTATGTTATAGTAAAGAAACTAGATAGCTATAGACAGTAGATTTATAATGGACAAACATTGGAATCGGAAGATGCATATTTTATGAAGTCATGTTACTCGGATGTATTCCTTTCAATTTAATTTTTACAAATGCATCTCGATATTTAATCATCAAAGCGATTTCCGATTGATGGCTTAGAGAATCTGGACGAACATAAAAACGCGAAGTTATAAATAACTTGGATCAATAAAAGACATAACAAAATCACATCTGATGGAAACGCAGCCGGGTTGCGTATTTCATAAATACGCATTGATTCTCAGGGTTGGCATTGTTTCTGCAGCCATTGATAAGCAGTGAAGGAAATATCAGGTAATTGCTAACCTAGTCGCACGAAACTCCTCGTTCATCAAAGCGCAAATACGAAAAGGGTAAAAGTGAATTACACGCAATTAAAAGTTGAGCTACAGAGCTCTTTGTCGCTAGCTCCATGGCCAAACTTTCTGTTCCCTTACACAACAGTTAGGAGCTCGTAATGAAGCGGTCAAGTGAATGATAGGGTTGTATGCTTTGTGACGGTTCCCTGCATGCAAAGCGTTTGAAATTTATAAGAAAATTACACGGCGCAAGGCTTAATCAGAGTAATGAAGTGCATGCTTGCGAAACAAACGCGCTGATTAAATTAAATCTTGTGGTTTCAAACGAGCCAACTCTTAAATGTTATCTCGTTTTGAATTTTCTTTGAGGGGTATTTTCAATCTTTGCCGAAAGCCGAAAACTGGTAACACCACAATTGAACGCGCGAAGAAGGAAAGCGGCCGCGCCTAAAGCATAACTTGACTTTTTCCAGCGAGAACTTCTTGTTATTTACTTACAGATTATGAAGTCTGGGGCCAGGGATGTCCACCACGCTTTCCACCACCTTCAATCTCATGTCTTCTTCCTGGAAACAAAGAAACGATGTCTTGTTGCAATATGAAAAGTGCTCAGGAGTGGCTGAAAGCAAAGTATAGACATGGAAAAAATTCGAGACCGTAATAAACCAGGCACGCCGAAAAACTTTTCTGTAAAATTCTATTTTCCAACCCGGCGTCGACAACACTTACAACGGTTTAATCATCTAGGTTAGAGCTATGGGGGTAGGTCACATCTAATGGTTAATAATTTGCGACCCATTTGACCAAATCGGAAATTGTTCATTTTCCCCGCTGCGAATAAAGCTGCCCCCCCCCCCCCCCCACCCACACACACACCAGTCACCACCGCATATAACTGACAGGAGCCGATCAGATAAGAACTTTCACGTCAGCCTCCCAGGCTTTTACAACTTTCCCGAATTATTTAGTTCCGAATTTGGTGTAAAAAGCATCGCGAACTTTAGTCTAGGAAAAGTTTACTGAAAACTCTACATTTACATCCCCGTTTTACTGTGTCACTTCATTTTTTTTTTATCCCAACTTAAGTAAAAGATCGATCTGGGCATGTTTGGTTTGGCATCAATCATTGTCAGAGCGTGTTCCATTGTTAGCCCATTGGAAGGAGCACATGTGACGCAAAGCGAGTCTGAAAGGGCTCTTCCTATAATGCGTTGCGATCGAAAGTCGCCAGGCATTTTATCAGCTGGCAGATTACGCGTATATACGGAAATCTTGACGCGTCATACAGCTCAAGAGAAGAATATCGGGAAGAATTGCCTCGCATGTCGAGAGGTCTAGCTCGCCGCTTTTCCGGATTATTCGTCAAATCTTCTATCGTTTTCTCTATCGTTATTTTCTTTCCGTCGATTTTTTAGGAGTGAAAATAGTGACTCCAGTATAGCCACTTATTATTTTTTGCCCGATAAATAAGCAGTAACAACGATAACAATCGCCTTTATTTCGGCATTAAACTCCGATGTTAAGAAATCTCGCCAAATTGATTTTTCTCACTCCGTCGGCAATGGTTATACTTTCTTGTTGCTATGTGAAGACTAAGCTCCAGCGATATTCAATTTATTCATGGCTTCCTTATACACCTTCCATGCACACAAATACCTAAGTGATGGCATGTTGTGACATTATTGGAAGAGCAGGGAAACCAATATTAATGACAGCGCCCAGCCATTTTATTTGTGATTTATCGCAAATCAATATCTATGGACAACATTATTCATGTAAAAAAAGCACACACATATTTCGCAGATGTATAGCAACTGAATATAGTAAATTATTCATATTAATAACCACCATTACAGTGTCACATTTGCAGCTAAACACGGTTATGAACGTTCTGAAATTTATTCTGAATGTGACACAATTTTCTTTGAAACGCGTTACTTCTTGTACAAAGAGAGGGTGGGGGGTGACCGGGCTTGTTATTAGGAGACATGCAATAATACGAGAAAAAAAAGTAATTTTGTTGAACTTTTTCTTTATTTTGTGTGCTTGCACAACCCCACGTTTTATATTTGTAGCGTTACGCGATGTAGCAATGCTATATACCCAGAAAAGCCGAATGATTATTTGAATATATGTGTATGCGGTGAATGCACCAGCACCGTGTAATACACAATAATATATTATCGTAATGTTATTCTTATCCGAATGTAGGTTACCTAGCCGTGTAAATTCATCCCGTGGTACACTCCGCCTAATAGCGCGTTGCGCGAGAAGAGAAGAAGAGGCTGTACGTTTCGCGTGGAACTGTAGCAAGGTATGGCGGGACTCGTGACAGTAATGGTTTTTGGCTGAGGTGAGGGATATTGAACATGTTTCACACAGCCCCCAGGTAATGTTATAAAATCCGGACTGTATCGACTTATCAACCAGGATAGAGTTGCAAGGGAACGAGCTGGAAAGCCTACACTTCCAACGGCTTCTTCGTCTACACCTAAACCAAGAAGCTTTAGTTTGCAGAAAATATTTCTAGGTTTATGTACTCCCCAATGTCCCATGTGTGCAAGGTAAACTGATACCTTACCGATGCTTACACGTCTCGTCTATCATAAAAGTACTGCATTCGTGTGCATGAAATCTGCAGGCTTTAAAATAACTCACGCGTACAATTATTTTGTATGGTGGTCATACTCGTACATTTTTACTGGCATTAAAATGTGGTTTGGACGCGTGGCAGCGATGCAACGGTCAACGACGGCGCAGGATAAAAATATCACGCCGAATCTATTTTTAACGGCGTTGTGGCCATTACGCTACAAATCCCCAGCGCCATCGGCCGCTCCATTGCCTATTTAAACCCATGTCATCGATTGGAAAATCTAATGTTGTAGCCGTTGAAGAAAATTTTAAAAATTTAACTTCATCAACATTCACGACCTTTTTACTAACACATGGTCAACTCAAAGAACTAAATCAAAGCAAATAGTCCTATTGAAGATGATTCGAGTGAGCTCATCTTTCATGTCGCTACCGAGAGGTCATGCAGTGGGATCTGTGCAAGTAATTATGATTGATAAATGGAGGAGGGCAGCTTGGAAACAAGATGATTACTAGCGCATGGCGTGCACAGAACACGTCTGCCAAGATTTACGCGCCTGTGGTCACGTATGTTTCCATGTGTCGCTTTCCCCACCAGATGATACATTTTCTTCACGAAGCAATCTCTGAATTTTCACCAGGTCGACTGTATGATCTTATTAATTAAGAGCGCTCAGTGTCATGATTAAAAAATTGACAGTTGTAATTGTAAGTCAAGCAGGGATGCTATGGGTCCAACAAAGAGCTATTTTCAATTCACTCCGGACAAGACAGATATTGTATATTTCAATTTTCAATACATGGTAAGGAAACGAAATGGTGCATCATCCTCCAGACTTCTGCTCCAGACCATCCAGACAGATGTTGGCCGCAGCCACCGCACACAATCCCAGATTAATCTCCCTCGTTCTGAGCAATGTTCCAAGTGAGTGACGTAAGTCTGACGTCATTAATAGAGGATGGAACTAGAGCAAGCAGACATGGAATAAAAGTCTGTATTATTGGCATTATCTACAACACAGCCTGTTCCTCGCTATTCCTTTGGATTTATCAATCATTCTGTTGGGCTTACGCACATGTGACGTGTTTAAATGATGGAGTACTGCGAATATTTATGGTCATACATCAATTAAATCATAATTCAGATCAAGTATATGCTACAATAACGACGAGTTAGCCGTGTTTTCCGTCGATTTTCCGATAGTGCGTAAATGTTCCACGCAGCAGAGAGTATGCATGGAAAAGAGCAGCAAGCACGCAGGAGCGATATTTCACACTAACACGCCTCCCTACACGTTAGTGTTTAGGTACGCACTACGCAATACGCACACGTGTGTAGCACGGGGATGGATTTTGCGGCACGAATACACTTTTTACACCCCGGCTTGTTTGTTTATTTAATATGTGAGGTGGTAAACGTCTTGCTTCAGTATAGTGTGTAGGTATTTCGTGGTGTATACATTCTTGAACAGCCATCTAGGTGGTGAACTATGTGTTCGTTATACGCAAGAAAGGTGCGAAATATATACTTATACAAAGTCGTAGCGTGTAATAAAAAAAACGTTTTATGACAAAAAATAAATCAAGATGGAATAGGAAAATACTTGATAACTTTCTTGGCGTTTCTATACTTGGATCGGATTAAAGAACAACTTACTCAGTAATTACATTTTTTTGTTATATACACCCACGTCCGCTATGAATGGATCGCAAAGGACAGTCTGTGCCTCGCGAATTTCCACTTAGAAAAAACGAAAACTTCCGATCAAAAAACTTGCAACCCCATCTTCTGAATACAGAAAAGCGAGTCGTATCAACCTGATCTGATTCCGAACACACCACTCGTCCATAGTTATTAGACCATCATAATTTTAATTAACTTTCCAGCGCCAAAGACAGGCTGATATCTCTCGTCGACATCTCCATTCTGCCAGCCACGAACGAACGTCTCATCTCAAATAGAAGTCAAAAGCGACCTGAATTTGCATAACACTCGTGCTATGAGCAGCTGACAGTTCAAGTGTCATCTCCCAGAGAGCGACCCGGAATACCAACGAGCGACAACCACCTCCACCTCTAACTCCACCTCCACCTCCACCTCCACCTCCACCTCTATACCACCACCGTCGAAGGCGACGAAGATCACGATGACGACGATGACGACGACAATGACAGATTCATCACATAAAACACCCCCCACATCCACTGATTAAAGAAATTACACATTTTACCCAGTCTAATTCCGACTTGAATCTGCTAGACTCTCAACTTGGCTCACCATATCGGAGTGTGTGGTCCAGTTCTCCCGTCCGCATGGTATCACGCGCGTCTGGCCTGCAGGGTCGCCGTCTCCACCACGCCGCACTCCCTGCTCGCTGCTCGCTGCGGCGGTTTGAACTAGCATCTCGCATGCCAGACCGAGTCTCCCCCTCGTCGTGCTCCCCTCGCCGTGCTCCCCACCCGAGCGCACCCAACGCCCCCAGTCCGCCGCTACTCCTCTCCGACGACGACGCCGCCCCGGCGTCCCGACGCCGGACGCCGCTAGCCAGCGCTCGCGTCTCAAGACACTACGCGACGCAACGCAACGCAACGCAACGCAACGAAACGCAACGTAACGTAACGTAACGCTAAGCAACGTAATGCAACGCAACGTAACGCTAAGCAACGTAATGCAACGTAACCAACGCAACGCAACGTAATGCAACGTAACCAACGCAACGCAACGTAATGCTAAGCAACGCAACGCAACGTAACGCAACGTAACGTAACGCAACGCAAGACAAGGCGACTTAACGCAACTTAGCGCAACGTACGCAACGCAACTTAGCGCAACGTACGCAACGCGACGCTATGCGAAGCGACGAGATGACACATTGGCTCACGCGCTCGCCGCCACCGCATTTCCGCACGTGTGCGTGAAAGCGTGCGTGCTTGTGCGTGTGTGTGTCTAAATTGTGGAAATGATAATGAAAAATGATCGTTTTAATCTTGTGGAATGAGTATTTGATGATACGGTTCCATTTATAACGTCAGGCGGTCGCGGTTGTGACAGATGTGCTGAACACATAGCGGACGAGACGAGAATTTTGATCTAAATCATTTCGGCATCGAAATTCGGCGCGTCATGTCGCCTAGATATTGACCTTAGAGGAAAATAATAGATGTTAAGAAAGTCATCAATAACAGTTGGAAGTCGTGTACGAAAAGTTTCTATTGCTTTTCACTTTTCATGCAGATCTCAATTTAGTTTTGTAGCAAAAAAATGTAATGCATACAATTATTTTTAAAAGCGCTCACAGTTTCCTGCAGCATCTGATATATACGAGAAGTTTTATTCATTTTCAAAAGATGTGGCTGCTTGTTGAAATGATGAGATGAGGATCATATGAATGGTGAATGAATGAGGCGGGTTTGGGTTAGAAACGTTTTTCTATACCAAACACATTATCAATCTACTTAGTAGAAGTGCAGTGTATAATACCATAAGGTATACATACAGAAAAATCCAATATCTCTCCCGATTCATCAGTTTCATATGCATTCAGTCTGGCTGGTCTGGCGATGTAACCCCAGGCTAAAATCCTACCAAATCGATACCTCGCTTGTATCTGTATACTTCATCTTTGACCCCGACGTACATTACTCCCGAAACCGAAAGTGGAAACTTAGCCACGATGTCATGGGAGGTCGAGAAGTCACGGGGCAGCCGCCGACGCCGACGCCGACGCCGACGCCGACGCCGACGCCGACTTGGCTACCCACAGATATGTCATTCTAAGCACAACGCCACCGCCGCCGCGGAGGTGGAGGTGGCATCGTGAAAGCTTTATGGTTTTCTTCATCTCCAGTTTTCTTGGCTTGAATGTAATTTAACAGAAGTTTCGACAGAGAGAGTACATCGGCCGGAGCCCGGCGCTAGATAAAGCCGGGTTTCGACGGTTATTGGTGACATTCGTTTCCATTAGCCGAGAGGACGTCGGGACGCGGCGCCGGGAACCTGTGTTACCGACCAACTTCTAGAGTACAGAGGCGTGTTCAAGACTCAAGAAACAGTTTCTCTCTTAGGGAAATGGAAACTTTGTTTCTTCTTCTTTTCGTGTGAGAGTATAGAGAAAAAGAGAAGAGAATTCGAAAGCGATATAGCCGGAACGTACGCAGAGTAACAAAAGCCTCTAGGTAGTATTGGCATAGCCTAGTGGGGGTGGTAAATCGTTTCTTTTATTTGGCCAAACGAACAGAACTTGCAGCGTGCCGAGAGCGAGTCGGACGATGAAAGAGCCAGAAAATGCACACGGTTGACAACAAAGAAATTGAATCAAGCGATTGGAGGAAAAAGAATGGGAAATTAGAAGATAACTTCAAGGAAAATCCAATTGGATACGTAGGTGGCTCGTAAAGGCTAGATTTGTATCTGTACTAATACAACAGTGGCACGGTAGAAGGGCCAGGAGAGATTTGTTTGATTAGGAGTTGTTTCTTTGTACGCTTTTAATATCACCATGGCCATCGCAGTGTCAACGGTCCGCTGTCCACGGTCCACGCTCCTCACTCACAATATACCTTCTTCTATCTGATCTCGACGTTCGAAGATGAACGGCGTGTAGACTTGGAGCAAATATTGACCTGGTGTCGCTGGAGCCAGCAGCCCCGCACGCTCGAGACAGAAACAGTATTTCCTCATTTATAGCTCCATCCATATCGACAGGAACAAAACACGTTCGATCTTGAGACTCTGATCCAGTAACAAATGGCCGCGTATGACCGTTATTTACAATGAGTGTACCTACACGAACGGTAAAGAATTATAGATACGAGATTTATACCGCGTTCGTTACAGTTTATTGCATCTAAAACCGTTCAACATATATACGAGATCGTGATGATAACCCATGTAGACAAGCATTTTGCGTCTGAGCTCGAAATATACACCTACACAGTAGACAGATGATAGCAAGTTGTAAGGTAAAAAAAAATCAGTTCCAAGATTAAGTTAATGTCTTCATTTCTGTGATAACACGACATTTTGCTTTACTCTCCTACGCGTAGCCGGAGATCTTTACGCTGGTTCTCGGCAAGTAACTCAATTTGCTGCGCGTATTAGCACTCTCCGGGAGTCATTCCGGACCGACGGCGACGTCGACGACGTCGGGGTCTTCCTCCTCAGCACGACGCTAGTTGGCTGCCGGCGTCGGCGTCGCGACGCCGTGGGGGCGCCGCCGCCGCCGCCGCCCACCGCCGCCGCTGTCTAGTCAATCTTGGGGGAAGGTACGGGGCTATACGCGCTTCTCGAGGGAGCCGCGGAAATGACCGAGGATGTAGCTAGGTAATTTTCTCTGCTGGAATTCTTTTACCTTAGCTTCAACATTATTAATTGCGTTCTAAGGGCTGCTCAGAATTGACGTATGTTCGAGCATGTAGTATTTTCTATAAGTACACGTAATTTATTCAATTATGTAGGTACTATATGTTGGTTGAATATTCATTATTTTATTTTACGACACATTAATTTTGTATGCGAAATCGAAATAACTTGGAAATAACCAGTGGATACATGATACAGATTACAGACCCGTGAATGGGTTTCATCTGCATAAAAATGATTCTGAATTGGAATTGGACAGCATGAATACGATTCATATCCGGTCAACAGCTAGAAGGAAGAAATTATAGGAGAGTGAACACTGAGCACTGAACAATACGTAATCGTTAGCGGCACAATTTGGCGACAAAGCTTTGCAAGCTACAGGTTGCGACAGCCAAGACAGCCAGCCCGGCCTGGCCGACTCATACTTCAAACACACACTTTTTTATTATGCCACGACAAGGAAACTTCCGGAAAGAGTTGCTCCCTCGACGATTGCAAGAAAGAACCCATGGAAAAATATACATTCCCTTCGGTTGGCCAACGATGAAACTTCACCTCCCAAATCATGCTTTACGGTACAAGTCAACCTCTGACTTCCCAGGCTCATTGGGAAAATTGGTGTCCATTTCTTGTGTGTGCAGTGTATATTCCTCCCCAACCTCCTAAATTACGGGCCACTCAAAGTGGATTTGGTCTAGATGGGAGACGCGGGTCGTGCCTAGGGTTGACATAGCAACACGGGCTGCGTGACTAGGGTGCCGTTGCCGGTTGGCGACTCGGGCTTGCGTGTCCCGGCGTCGCCCGCTCACTGCTGCTGCCACTGCTGCTGCTTCTACGTTGGTCTGACGGACTTTCCGGCCTATAGGTCTGTCTTGCTTCGCTGTCTGTCTAGAAAGGATGCAGGCTTGGGGCGGGCAAAAGAGGATCAATAAAGAGGACACTAGAAAAAGTACGGCTTGTTCCCACCAAAAGACAATACAGGCTGTTACGATTAGAGTGAAACGTTAAATGGACTCGAATAAATGAGTTTACGTTTAAGGAAAGTGGCGTATAAGTGTTCAATGATCAACAGTCACGTAGCCCGTTTTTCTTGTGTTTGTGTCTAGCTAGATCAACAATGAGCTCCTTCTTATTCTTCTTCTTCCTCTTCTTCTTCTTGTTCCCTGTTTCAGAAGCGACGTTCATATATGTTCCCGGCGATGTCCATTCCCCGATGGCATGCCTATGAATTCCATGAACCCTTGCTAACGAAAACACTGCTGCCAGACACGCCAGCCGTTATGGCCAACTGGCCATACCGATTTATGGCATGCTCTCTCTTATGCATACTAGGACACGTGCTTTGATCCCCGATTCAAACATGCAAATGTCTCGCTGGCCGAGGGGAAGAAAGCTGGGAGCGAATAAAATGTGTGAGATCTTCCGGGGATGGAACGCCTTAAGAAATGTCATACTCAATTTCATTCAGATAATAATTGTGTCGGCCCGGCGAGTCTCCTCTCCACGTGTGCGTTCTCCTGCGCCAAGCGAGCGCGGAAGGAAAAATAGCATCCCTTTTACAGTTTTTGAGAAGAAGAAGATCGGATGTTGCACTCGGGGGAAATCATTGTAATAGAATCGCCAAATGTAGTTCCAGTCTGCTTTATTTCTTCCCGGGAGTTGTAATTCGTTTCTTACTTTTAAATAAGTTATTACATATTCCCGTTCAAGTATCTGTGTATTATGACATTACATTCCACGCTTGGAAAATATACACTTAAATCATTGCCTTCTCGCCTGCTGTCTGCATATAAATCTGAATTGCAACGGCTTCACAAACGAATTCCCCGTGTGTTTTTACCCTCGTTCAAATCTGTTTTCTTCGCGCACACTCGATATACATTAATGAAATTGCGCCGAGACTGCACACGGCTCCTTTCACTTAATTACATTGTTGCTATGACTTAAATGATCCCATCAAAAGGAGCATGCCGGCGTCGGAACACTCGCTGCTTAATGGCCGTGTGTTCCTCTAGGATGAGCGACCCGGGGCCACTTCCCGGCAGCAGCAGCACACAGCGAGATGCTACCCGGCGATCTCCTGAGTCACAAGTTCCTGACACCAACTCTCTTGCTCTCTCTCTCTCTCTCTCTCTCTCTCTCTTCCTCCCCCGAAATATCGTTACTTGCGTTGCCTCCTTCTGCCGAGACGATATCTGTGAGCTACTTCCTTGATGACGGTTGTTAACATTTAAGTCTGCGCTCATATAACATGTACCAGGACACCATTACGATACAGAGTACTAACTTGTGGCGGCTGATTACCGTGTTTATAGTTAACTGGGAAAGGTTAACTGTACGATGGGGAAGATGACCAGAGGTCACGAGGGTCTGCTTGCAGCGACGCTTGGTGCGTGACCGTTCCGACGCCCGCGACCGCCGCCGACGCCGCCGCCGACGCCGTCGACGCCGTCGACGCCGCCGACGCCGCAAGGGGCCGATTACCGTTTATAGTTGGTCACATAACGAGGAGGAATTTGACAGGGCGCGTTTGCTCGTGGCTCGTGCGACTCTATGCCCTGCGCGACGAAGTGCATAGTGTTATAACCTTGCGTCTGCCAGCACACGTATCATGATGTGTACTTTAAAAAAATACGGATAGAAACGGCCACTTAAATGAGACGACGCCGTTCCGGCATCATTTCGGTTCTTTTAATGGCATAGAAAGGGAAATAAGATCGCCGTGTGGGCACCGCTTCCACGGAGCAGTAGACATTTACGTCCAAACGTGAAAGTGACCATCTTGTGTTTGTTAATCTTGCTAACATTAGCAATTGAATAGGGAGCAGCTAGGTAGGTATATTGGCATCTAGCCGCGGTGGGTCGGGGATGTTGGCAATGGCATGAAAGAATAAAACTCTATTGGTAATCGGCAAACTTGATGTTGTTTCGCGTGGAAATGGGAGACCTCACTGAACCCATGAATACACAATGCGTGAAAATAGCTACTGCGAAGACGTACTGTACACTCTACAGCGACTACATTCTATAGGCACAACAACGAAAAGAAGCATCAGCGAGGACACTAACTCTTAGTGCTGTATAAGACGGCGGTATCTAATTAAATATAGAAATAGAGTAAGACGTATATATGTGAGAAGGGAAGAAGGTATATATGTATACTGCAGAGGCAGAAGTGGAAAACGGTATGAATAATATAGAGGCGAGTTGAGATGGCTATGCTCAGCACATCTGTGAAATGGAGGGCTAGATGACAGCGCCGACAGATAGTGGCGTAGTGCCTTCTAGGTAGCTCCTTCTACGGCCGTGCTCCGGAGGAGCCTATCAGGTTAATCACTGTAGTTGGGTGGAGACCAGCAGGATGAGAAGTCAGTTAAAGTGCTCATTCGAGTTCAACGCGTTAGAGGATTCCGTCTGTTCTGTCCTTGAATCCGAGAAGACATTTGATTTGAACCACAATTGAGAAGTTTAGATACAGGGCCATATTTTCGTGACCCCATCCCAATGTTCAATTTTTTCCATTTTTTCACAAAAGAATGTGAATTTACAATTTCTCCCAAATCGCCGACCAATCTCAGCGTATTGTGATCTCTGTTCCATACCGACGCCACTGTACTCTTCGTGAGATAGGCATGAGCAGGTCTCAGCGTTGGCGGCGTTGGCGGCGTTGGCTGGCGTACTTACACACCATGCTCGGACGGCCTAGCGTAATGTATGGCACCGAGCACTAGGGGTGAGATTTAACGATATTTACACCTCATATATCTACGACATAATCCCCAGGGAAACACGGAATTTAATAATATGGCTTACCGTAACAGACATGTAAACTTCATTGCATTATTCAATCTCAACGCTGGGAGTGTGACGACGGTTGAAGCAATTTCTTACAACACAATTCCAACTATTACGGGACTAAATTTAACAAGATTCCACGGGTTTTGCGCGTGAGATCTGATGCACTATAAATCAGAGCTCTAGCTCGCCTGGGTAAAGTGACCCAACGACGGGTCAGGTTCGTGTATATTTTTTATCTTTACTCAATTAATTCGGAGTCTTACAGAAAACTGGATATGAAATACCTGATGACTTAGAGATGGGAAAATACTAAAAAAATACGACCGGTTGGTGTTAATTAGCTAGCTTTGCTTTATAATTATTGATTGGGAGCCCTTCATAGACTACAAGTCGAAACAGGGTTCACTTCTCTTTAAAACCACAAGCCATCTACTGATTTATAGTTCTAAAGTTAATGCAAAAACTTGAAAATACTTGGTGTGCAAGTGCGCCGGGATCGAGTTTGCTAAAATTTCTTTATCTTTCCGTTCCGCGTGGAATTAGAGTTTGTTCTCTTCTAACCATATTTTATAAGAGACCTGGCTACGTCCTATCGTCTGTGGGCATGTGCACCAGCATAGATGCAAAATGCAATGAATTATCTCAAATAACACTGAAATATTAGAACGAGAATTTAACACATAAATAATTTCAAAGCTTATATTTAGCAAATATCTCACGGCTGTAACGAGCAGTTCTAATTTTTATATGACACCGTCAGGTTCATTAGTGCGAGTATCATAAAATAGTAGCAAACCTAATTAATAATATTTCAGTTTTATTCGCAAATAATCCAGGCAACGTCTCGGAAGAATTCCTGGCGTAGCCGCGTTTCCTCCGACCAACTTGTAGATTATAGAAAACATAACGGCCTATTACGCCCAGTGGGGTAGTAATTGTTTTAAGCTCGTTCAGCTTTGTTCAGCATACTTTTATATGTTCGGTAAATACACAGAGTCCTCAACTAACTTCTGCATGCAGGTACAGTTGAACACAAGATTCAAGTAAAGGGGCCAAGATCCAACTGTTAAGTTCCTACCCTATATTTGCTAATCCGCGTATAGAAAGTATTTTGTTTCAAGCCATAAACTTCCGTGCACGGTAACTCTCCCCTTACCTATTATATATCCCCGCGAGCGGTAGATTGTCACAAAGTTTCTTGTTACTTAATTAGTAGGCTGAAATTGATAGTAACAATACTTCCTTAAAGTACACGCGCTGCGATTGGATTGAACCGACCGCCTATACGATCAATTTTCCCTAACCTAATTTCCATTTCGCAACCGGCAAATTGGTATAACACACACTTTTCATATTTATCGTGACTTTAAAGCAGGCATACCCGAGCTAGCCTGCCACGGATAATGATACCAAAGGGTAGCATCTTTAACATTTATGTGGCTCGTGAGGCACAATGAGATAGGGGCCAATTTTTGCATGTGCACCACCCGAAGGCTAGCAAATCGATGCCAGTACGACCCCTGGGCCACACAGTTCGAGACTCAGCTAGGGCGTGCGAGATTATTCCTATTCTATTACACACAAAAGCCTTCTCAAACATTCGAAGGCGTTTGCGAGCTGTTTAAAAATGCAGTATCTTTCTGGAAAATAGCAGCGCGCATTACTGAGCAGCATGCTGGCGTCGTCGTCGTCGTCGTCGTCGTCGTCGTCGGTGTCGTTGTCGGCGTCGCTGTGTGTGAACTGGAGAGCTGTATACAGCTTGGTATTGCTGGCAGGCAGCCTGCTAAGGATATCCAACCATTGTTCCGAGACAATAACGAAATGCCAGGCAATTATTGGTCTCTTCAAGCGCAACGAAATTAAAATCGGAAATTGAATCAAGTTGGTGTATAAAGGTAGAACGGAGGCGGTATCCTGCCATGGTGGTGTGACTGTGGCGATTGCTCATGCATAGTTGACGTTATTCATTAAACTGCATAATCAAGATTGAAACGGTAAACTGTTGCATTTAGAATGGCTTGAGTAGTACAGGCTTGCAGTCCGCAAGTCTTGTTTGAGACTTGCAAGCATGCAATGGTTGCATGAAATCGTTAAGCCCGTTTTTATGGAAAATCTATGGAAGTCTAATTTTCAATTTTTATAGGTTGTTAATGATATTCGAAAATTTACTCTGAAATTCTAAAAATAATCTATATTTATTAATTATTTTTATACCTAATTCCCCACACACTTTTGTGAATAGTAGGAAGAAAATTGAAACGTCAATTACTACACAAGGCCATTATGTACTGACCACCCTAAATCGTGCATAAAGTATACTACTTTTATTCAATTCCACGAGTGAATGAAATCGTTCGAATATTTATGAGCCATGCGAGTAAATTTGACGTTTACTACCTCAGCTGAGTGGCAAGGGGGTTGCCGAAAGGGTGGGCAACCGGGTGGGCAAGACACATTTGGCCAAGAGGGTTATTAATGTCAGAGGTCACCCGTGTCAAAACTCAATTAGTTTCCGCGTTTCCCACCGAGCACACAGCACATAAAATCGTAACATGCTAAAACATTATATTATACAACCATACCTTTAATTCGATTCATGCTGCCAGTTAATGTAGTTACTGTCAAATTGAATACACTGGCGCCTTGCCGCTTTATACTGAATATACTGTCAATGTCAGAATGCGGCGCACTAAAAAAAAGGGGTGCGGTTACCACGCGTACAGTCAACCTCTATCGTCGAGCCTAGGCGACGCAAGACACCACAACTTGTCGCACAATCACACTTTCGATCGAGTAATCGAGCTAATTGCGATGAAAACAGCTGCAGTTTTTACACAGGCTCGCCAGCGCCGGCCTGCTGACGTCCACGTTTCGAACGTTTCGACGGGCTGCCACTGCGACCAAGGCGTCACTGCGCATGGCGGCATGCGCCATTCCTTTCCTCCCCCACCCCCACGGTGGGGTGGTAGCCATGGCGATCGTGTTCGCGACCTAGACCCGATGCTGTGCGAACTGCCAGCAGACTCTAGCAACTCTAGCAACTCTAGCAAACTCCAGCAAACTCCAGCAAACTCCAGCAAGCTACAGCAATCTAGAGCCAGGTATACGCTCCAAACAATACCGAGAGCCACACAGATGTGTACCGTGCGTAACGTGGCTAGAAGATTCACGCACACTGAGATACGAGCGTCATACTGCTTTAAAGTGACGTGCGTTTGCTTGGAATCCAATCGACCGAATTTTAGTTATTTATTCGGTCAGGCGAACTGGCTACGTAATAAATATTGTTATTCGTTTGAATAAAAGACTGGTGAAAAGGAACCACGAGGAAAATAAGAGAGGAAAATAAAATTTTATACGTTTACTAATCACATCGGTGGATGTCGCGATACAAAACATGATTTAGTTCAAAACATATAGACGAGGTTATAAAAAAACAAATAAAAATGCAAAGGTTACGCAGCGTTCTCCTATGCTCTTGCCTTTTATATTTTCCATTGATATCAGTTTATGACACTGGCTAGGATTTCAGAAAATCATCACCTATCGAAGTGATAACGTAGTAGCACCGTACCGTAATCTTAGTAGAACTTGGAGGGGCTCGAGTTCGCATCCGGCGAGAGCCCGTAAGATCTAGAACAATACCACAAGATCCCCGATGGGATTTGTCATCAACCCTTCGTGGGCGCAGTGGAGGCGCCGGGTCGCGCTCGGGAAACACAGGCGACCGCTAACTGTGAGCTTACAGGTTACCCGCCAGAAAGATTATACGAGGGTCGGTTAGGCGCGCACCGAGGGTCAATTACAATATTAACTCTGGTGTGGTCCGGGCTGAAAGGCTTACGCGTGAAAACCTGCTGGGAAAAGGTACACACATAATTCCACAGCGAGCCAGTCGTAAAACTTGCTCTTCCCCACCCTGGTAAACACTCTAAATCAATGCTCCAATAAAGGGCGCGCATAGCTTTGGCGTAATGAAATAATGAGATATTTCGGTCGTATAACCAAATAAAAAACCGGGGGTTGATATTATACTCAGTTGTTAGTACACGAGTGTGCAAGCGAGGTTGGTTAGGTCCTGCTTGTGACTTTTGTCAACGTCATTAGTAGTCGATAGCGAAATGTCAGCACAAAGGTTTGAAGCGTGTAGATGTGTGCTCTTCAGCGTTCGGTGTTGAGGGTTCAGCGTTCAGCATTTAGCACAGTGGGGCCCTCGGGCGTGGGTAAAATATGACGACCACCGCGTGCTTGTCACCAGGATAATCACGTTTGGGCGCTGGCCGCATTTAGCGGGAGCGATCTGGAGCAGCTCCGATGGAAAAGAGACTAAAGGGCTTAAGCGCGCATTAAAGGCTAGGGATGAGCCGGCCATTCCGACGTTCGTGATGTTTGAAGTTACGGAATGAAAAATAAATAATTCCGCTGTGGCATTGTTATGCAATGCTATTTGAATATGATAAATTGTAAACGAGGATGGTTTAAAGGTGAATTGCGGCTATAGTTTAAATGTGGTGGATCTGATTCCCATTATCCAAAGTTGTATGTTTGCACACCAATGGTCTGGAGGGAGGATAAGGTTCATAATTAGACGTGATTATTCGTTCCCTATCGGCATTTTACAATCAAATAACTGTGTGGCCCCTAGATGAAACCCGCAGAGCTATTTCACAATGGGATTTATTGTTCATCAATTTTAATTTTGTTTTGGTTTTTGTTAATATATGAAATCAATTAAAAATGTGAACCGAGTAGCCTTCGGCTACTAAATAAATGAATGGTGTAACAGTTCGCAACAATCCTTTTTGCCCCTGAACGCAGCCCGCAAAGCAGCCTAGGTCAACCTGGCACCTCCACTATTTTGTATTAAATTAAATTAATTTAATTTTAAAAATTGATTGGTCAAAGATCAAACAGCAACTGAATCAGTAGATTTAGTTGGAACTTGTCATATTATTTGTGTGTATCAGAAGTTGTGCGTGTCAGAAAGTCAAGGCTAACATCGACAATCTCGAGTCGTAAAATATTTAGTTCCACACTAACAGAATCTTGGATAAGAGTAATCGTTTAAATCTCTCCCGATGGCATGTCCAAATTTGCCATCTCTGGTCACCCGCCAATGACAAACGACTCGAATTAGTCATCTTGATTCCCGCCACCACCTCGACCATATACCAATTCCTCAACACTTTTCAGACAGTTTTATTCCTGACGTATAGCACCAATCCATCTTCTAGTTCATTTGAATTGTAAGTTAGATATACAAAACGCCGTTCGCTGGCTGGCTGGCTGGCTGGCGACGAAATGTAAATAATGCACCGAGACGCACGTAGGAACGCAGGTGACATGTAGTGGGTGGCTAAAAGGCGACCGGGCCGGCGCGTTGGCGGCGTTGGCGGCGTTGGCGGCGTCATTTGGCGGCGGCGGCGGCGCGCGTTTTTGGCAGCTTTGACCCAGTTGGCGGCGAGGTGCGGCGTAGAGGAGCGGTCGGCCAAACACCTAGCACTGGCTCGACGGCGCCGGATCAATGCCTATTCTGACGTCACTTTGGCTCCGACTCTGTGGGATAGACTGCGGGGCGTCTTACACCTAGCCCCTAAGACGCCGGCAGCGGCAGCGGTGGCGGTGGCGGCGGCGGCGTATGCGGAGGCCATGTGCGGGGGACGCGATGTAGGTTAGGGTTTGCCGAGGTGGGAGCATCTGCGTGACATTGCGTGTATGAGATCCGTGTGTATGAGATCCCCTGTGCCCTGTGTGTGGAGCACCAAATATATGTGGTTAAGAAAATGCCACGTTCTTAAATTCCCGTCGGTACGGTGTCTCTACATGCGTTCCGCGGTCCTCTGGGCCTTTCCATGCCTCGCCAAAGTTTATACATTCAAATTGATAAAGTAATTTACTAGGGAACTTGTATTATTGCGTATGCAATACGCATACATTAGTTATTCTAGGTTATATCTATATATACGTACGGCGCCCAATAAATTTCCTCGCTGGCAAAACTAAGAGTCCTCTCATAAAACGGAAAAACGGAGAGAATTTCAAACGGCAGGGAAACGATTCGGAGTTTAATTAGTTTTATGGCTGAAATAATAAATCCCTGCTGAGAGGAGAGAACCAAGCGGTGAGATTTAAATTTCATTATATCCGAATTATTGATCATGATTCTCTCTTAATAGACGCTGGCTAATTAATTAGTCCAGGGCGCTATCTATCGTCTAGGGCCAAATGCAATTCATCGCTCTTACGGGAAAGTAATAACATTCCCACACGTATCAAATGAACTTTTCAAGAAAACCACGAAATTACCGCATTGCCAGAAGACATTTGGCCATATTTCCTGCTTAAGCGAACCTTGCTGGTGTGCCCTCCCATCTCGAGTCGGAGAACAGACGAAGGAAGGAGGAAAAGAGAAAGAAAGGAGGGAAGGCATCTGGGAGAGAGAAGAAGGAATCTGATAGAGAATAAATGGAGAAAGAATATTGCGCCGATATCTTCTGCATGCATGAGAAGACAGAAGTTTTAATTAGTTTCTTCTAAGAAGAACAACAATACGCGAGCGAGTACGAGTTTTTATTGAACTTAATCAAACTGTTGTACTCGGTAGAAAGCCTTCTTTGGAGTGATATTCTGTAGAGAGAGTGGGAGCTCTTTCGATCAAAAAACTTTTAGATTACGGTCTAGAGATAACGAATTCTCTCAACTAGTCTGCACTTAGAAACCCTAGGATGCAGCACAAGAAACATATCCTTTTTTCTTTTTCTTGTCTTACCGTTACATATAATGTTAGAAAACAAAATCCCTGACAAAGCAATCGCTCTAATGGCCAAATCAATACAACACGTGATAGCGGAACTCATCAGTCATTAACTATGAAACATTAATATTTTAATAATCGAGCTACATATTTTATTCAGAAACGCTCTAAAGCGACCAGCGTTTCCATTTATAATGCCACTACTGTAGTTAAAATGATATGCGCCACCTAAGCGACTTTAAAGAGCCTATGACGTGTCGTATTTCCCTGCATTGAAGGGAATACAGGATGTCCTACGGAGGAGGATTAATGGCATACGTTTACAATCGTAATTAATGGCACCCTCAAGTACAGCGAGTAGCGTGGGCGACTATTAGCTATAGCGTTAGCCACGTTTATTTTCCCATCTTCCTCTCATTCCGTGCGAGTAAATAGGTAGCTACAAAGATAATAGCTGTTGTTCATCTTTGTGGCTTACGAAAATAAGAGCGTTGTTGTTGATATATAATCTTTTTTATAGTTGACTAATGCGTGTTGCATCGAGAAGGTCTGAGCACGCAATATAGTGCGTGTGTGGTAGTGAGTTTGCGTGTGCTTGGATTGGGAAATGGTGCGTTGAAGTATCATTGATGAGCCGGTAGGGGTGTAGGGTTAGGTGGCGTGGGGTGAAAACAGGGATGGTTACATCAACCGGCTCCCATTCCTCTATTTCCGATAGGAATTCAGTGCAGTTAGTAGGTGGCAGTGCCATTACCACATTCTAGTAGGAATTAGCACTCATTAGCCACATTCCATCAATGTCAGACCTCATAAATTATTTCGCTCTTTTTAATGAAAGCCAGCGAAAATAAATTTACGGTTTGGTGGAGTTGTTTTCGTGGCACAAAGTTGGTGGAGCTCACATCAGAGACGTATACATTTTTAATTTCGGAAATTCAATACCGGGACGTGGAACTCAGACGTCCGAATTTCAAATCGAAATCGATGACAGTTGGTACGGTGCGAGGCTTGGGACTTGCTGGAGTAGGGTGAGAGTAATTGTGACGTCGCTGGCGCTTGATTTGAGGGAACGCGTTTTTTGTGCCTGAGTTATAACGACCAAAGTGTGGTTTCGTGTTATTCGTGCGATGCAATACAAAAGTCAAAACCTTTGAGAACTAGGAAAAAGGTCCACATCATTTATCAAACGTGTCACATGGCTTTCATGTGTTGGTCTAGGTCAGTTTAAAACACAGTTTTAGATTAAAAGAGACATTTCGTCAATAAGTGAAACTAAGCTTGAAGGGCGAGAGCTTTGTTTCACATCTCTCCGAAGAGAAAAATATGACAAAAATAAACAAAAGCAATTAAATATAATGCTGCATTTGAGATACCAAAGATATTTTAGGATCAGTTTTCAATAACAAATCGCAAGAAAATTGTTTATTTTTGAGATGCTTCTTTCTAGCAATACGGCTGGAATGTTATTTTTTTAGCAAATGCTACACATGCACACGAAGGCAGAAAATGTATTTCGTGAATATGAATGATTCAAATGTCGTGCTTATTAACGCATTTCGATTCACTTGACTCTTTTCGGGCCCTGCGGAATAATTCCGATTTGATTTACTCCGAGCGGTGCACAGATTCTGTGCTATTACGCAGCAAGTTGCACTGAAAATCAGGCGCTAGAATATAAAACCGACGGCGCTTCCCGACGCCGAGACGTCGCCGTAAAATGTTTACGAGTGTAATTTCACGAGCTCGATAATGTTCGAATTATATATCCCTTGCACGATACAACCATTATCTTAATAATAACGACGTTATCGACTAAGTAGGTACCTAAATACCGTTTATCCATGGCATAGGGTGGTTTTTCTGAGTTTGATTTTACCTATGATCTACAAGTTATATAATTATTATATTTACCGTCAGCATTAATCTCTTCCGTGAAACACCACAGGTAGAAAAATAGATCATTTTAAAAATATCTTAGGTTCAATTTGGTTTATTTGGTACAAAACGAATTTATGTAAATTATCTCCAGACTTCCTTAAAAAAGCATTCAATTGAGGAATCCAATTAATACGTAAATAGATCTCTGCAAATAAACGTACATACGGATATTGCTGTAGAGTACATCCTTTGTCATGTCTGAGATGACAAGTCATTTTTGAGATAGTTATTTTTATAAAACAGAGAATTACTAAACATACTTCATTTTAATTATATTATCAAAGCACACTGTAATAGCTTTGAAATTGTGTTTTATGTTTCTCGGTAACTAGTGTACCTATACCAAGAGCTATTGCAACATAGGTCTCGTGCCAGCCAAGATATATAACTGGAATCCCCCTTTCTTTTCCTATATTTCATTTTTGCACTCAGAAACTTTTCCCGTTTTTCCTGATACTAAAATATGTAACACAGATAGCCCCCATTTTACATGCACAAGCAATGAGCATGCATGGTGCAGCTTCATGATATATCTGTCTACGCTCCGTAAT
Source organism: Nemurella pictetii (assembly GCA_921293315.2). Taxonomy (NCBI): domain Eukaryota; kingdom Metazoa; phylum Arthropoda; class Insecta; order Plecoptera; family Nemouridae; genus Nemurella; species Nemurella pictetii. Next base: position 29,316,137 of record OV121115.1, read on the forward strand.
GGCTCTAAACAGAATAAAACAAACAGTTTGCAAAGGCGAACCGCGATTACCCGTGCCGTGAACATGTCCCAGACATTCTTTTAAATTGTTTCCCGAATTTTAGTTATAATCTATTTATTTAACTGGAAGTGAAAAAATATTTATAATAAAATAAATATTTGTGTAAAATACATTTTGATTTGCTTGTTCGTTCTGCAGGCTATGCTTAGAAGTTTAATTTATCTTAATCTCTAATTGATTTGGTTTTCCTTCAATCATTAAACGTCTTTTGGTGCCTTTTTTCTTACATAGTTTAAATTGAAGCCGATTGATAAGCCATTTTAAAACGAATATGTCAATTTCAGTGGAGGTGGCAAATTTAGCTCTGCGGGGTGCGTTTAGGAGGTATAGGAATTAATAGCATAATCTTAGAAAGCTAAATTTTATTCAATCGCCTAATTGGAGGAAAAAGTGAATTGTCTTATCTTTTTTCGTTTTCAAATATTATACTTTGGAAGAGTCGGTGGAGGTGCCACAATTTGCTCTGCGGGTTGCGTCTAGGAGGTCGGCTTGAATGGGAATTAGATTGGTGAAACTCACTTCTATTTATTGCTTTTGATAAATATGCTGTTTTTAAACATTTTTCCACACGCATACGCCCAAAAAAATGGAGGCACAAGCATTTGGAGGGATGATTTTAGGTACCGTGTTAAATTTTGCGTACTTGTAATTTTCAACTAATCACATATTCAACAGCAGCAACTTTTTTGAACAAATAAGGCAAAAATTGAGCGCCAATAGTCTTCTCTGGGAGTGCGATTTAGGGGAATCATGGTTATTTGATTATAATATGGTCGGAAGATTCAATATGGGGGCAATGTGATAAACTGATCTGTTTTCCAATATGTTAACACCAGGGCGTTACGAACGCCCATCGCGTGGAGAGGCGATTAAATGTTTTATTTGCAATTACTTGAATTATCCCATTAAAATCTCAGCATTAAAATCCCAATCTGAAATATGCACAGCACTTACTTTTTTACGTGAGTTTTTGTGTCAATAACAAGAGTATTTGGGAACCACAGAAAGACATAAATTATTTTGCGATAAATTCTAGTGGCTCATTAGTTAAGAGTTTTAAATTGTAAGCTGAAGATTTTATTAAAATCGGAACTTTTGTTCCGATTCCAACAAAAAAAAACTGAAGTAAAAAATGTAAGATTATAACTTTTACCCCTATCAATAATATTCAGCATTTCCAACACAAAGGGTATAATATCAGCCAGAATTTTTCACCCACTCCCTTTTTTAATCCAAGCCCCACCAAATCATGTCTTCTACCATGTCTTCGTCTTCGAGCGCAAATTTTTACTATTTTTTTCGACAAACAACGAGCGAACAACATAATTAATTCTAAGGCAAGCACTAATCGACATTACTCTAAGTCTTCAACAGACTTCAGAGTGTGAAATTATTAATTCAGTTACGGTTGCCGCCGCTTCTACGCGCTCTAAGAAAAGGCAAACTTTCGACAAGTGCTCCCAGCATGGTAACTCTCGCTGTAATTGTGTTGAATCAACTGCACTAAATGCAAGACAAGTGCACTTTGACTTTGATTACACAGAAGTTAGCGTCGGTTGTGACGGTCTCTCGGTTGGCTCCGTCGGTGGGAAACGCTGGGCGTCGCGACGCCTGATTATACGAATATTCCTGAGTAACACTTGGACAACTTTCCTTATTAAAAAAGAGCCGGTAAGCAGGTGAGCGGTGGGTGCATTAAATAACGAGGAATAAATAAGAAGCGCGTAAATTGGAACGCTTAAGCATACGTTTAAGTGTCTCCGCAATGATGTATAATAAAAAATACGCATGGGTCGCAGCATATGCACCTGTGGTTGGATTAGCATTTAGGTAAAATGTCTCGTAAATATATTTTTATGAATGCAGGTAGACAGACATAAAAAAAGTTTATTAGCGTAGTCATTTCCCATAGTAAACGGTCATGGTGATTTTAAAATAATTGGAGTGAATATGGAGATAAAAAAATATATCGTTTGGCATGGCTATTCATGTAATGTTTATGACGGCATTTATCAAAATAATATTTCGCGCCATAGATTTCCTGTAATTGTTTCTGTTTCTGACGTCGAGGAGAAATAACCCCACGGCAAAAGTTTCACCGGCCTCGACTCGTCTCTCTCCCCAGTTTGCTACGAAAGGAAATTTTATCACAAAGTTTGCTGCTCACGAAATTACAGAGGTGCCGTCTGGAGCGGACGTCCAGATCAATTTACTACAAGTTTCGAGGCGTCCACGTCGCGAATACCGTAAGCCGTGTAGGCTGCAGTGTGAACCGTGTAAACCGTGTAACCCACTTAGACGATGCAGCGCTGGCAGCGGCCGTACGTCGCAGCGAGCGGCAATAATGCATCGCGCAAAGTGCAACCAAGCCACGCAATTAGTCACAGTGCTGCGTTATTAATGCGACAAGTTTACTTGAGCTACACATCCAGCGGTGGCTTGGCGTAGTTTGGTCTCGTGTAGCCTCGTTCTCTCTAGAATATTGCGCTTCATTTACATATTAGCTCGTACATTGGCGTCATTGTCTCTTATCTCTGAAAAACGGTTGACCATGCCGCAGGCGAAGTCCTAAAAGAGACACTCTTCCACTGCTGACCCTTGTCCCCCAAAAACACTTCGCAAGCACAAATCACGGTGTAAGGCCCTGTTTTACAAATTTATTTTACTATGAGCACAATATATATTCCACAGAAACAAATTAATTCCATTTCAAATGATAAACTCATTAAATAAGGGTGGTAAAGCATTCTAATTTTAACCTCGTTCAACCAAGTCTTTTCCTATAGTTGTAAGTTCTAACTTCTTTCAACAATCCGATTTTGTTTTCGTGGTGCATCTAGAGCTACTATACAAACGGGCCCTCTTTGTCAGTTTTGAGTGTGTCCTGCGGCAGTAACAACAGGGCTATTGCTCAAAGTGTCACCGTCAATTACTACTCAATTGCACTCGTAGAGTCACTCGAATCATGCACAGGCACATTCAAGTGCTTGAATTCGTTTCATTTACAATCGCGATGCGTTTTCGATGTGTCGAAACACGAGTGTTGATTAATTATTACTATACAAATTGCATAAAGTTTTGCTGTATGTTTACAGTGTATGGCGCAGAAAATAATAAAACATATTGCCAATTTTGTACTGGTTTGCAATGCGGAATATCGCAGCACTGCCAACTAGTTATAGGCGACGCAAAGCGCCATGAATTTTAAAGCTTTTAGCAAATTATGTTTACATGTCGGTCTAATAAATTTATTCGTGCTTTGTAGATTGTAGATGCAATATCACTCTACAGCTGTAATGCATTGCTCTTGTTTGTTTGTCAAGAGTCATCAAAGAGAAACATTAGAATGACCCATAATAATTAAAAGCTTTTTCTAGTTCTATGTCAGATGAAACATAATATTGTCACGTTTATCCCTCTCGAGACGGAAGCGCCGTAGGGCCGGCGTCACTCTCTACCGGGAAACCTGGGAAACTCTAGCAGTGGTAACAGTTGGCCGCTGCTAGAGCGACACAATTTCCCGGGGCATGCGCCCTTCGTCCGGAAAAGTGAGTGAAACAGTTCCAGGCAGGTGGCGTTTGCGTCGGAGAAGTTTCACCCGACAGATCCGCGCGAAATGCTTGGAAAATAGTTCACGCACTCTGGCCCGAGAAATTAACGTTAGAAAATTTTATCACTTTATGTTTAAGTTGGGAGATGCGACACAACGATTTTTATGATTTAACTGTTTTGGACCCTAAGCAGATAAAGCATATTACAGAAATTATCTTTGAAGTAATTGGGAAATAAAAAGCAAGAGGAATGGGCACAAGAAAACATTCATTTGTTAACCAACCTCCCAATTAATTGAAAAAAAAATCCTCGTTTCACCAAGCGTTGATATTTAACTACGACAAGATTAAAATGATCTCAAGTTACCTACGTATTTTGCTGTCGGCATTGTGGAATCAAGCTAATCCTCGTGTTAACTTTTAACACTCGCCCTTTAAACCGGGAGCTCAAGCAAGAAGTAGGTCAGAAAAGCTTCGAAGCTCTAACAAAGTGTGTTAAACTATGCAATGTTCTCATCTGCTTAGTAGAGAAATTGCGCTGTGCAGCATCGCAACCGACAGAAGGGTAATTTATCAGTTCAAGGACAACTTTGGCACGTGTACGTTCATTGCACGTGTACACAACGTACTATGTAACGCTTCCAAGTGCTTAATTTCGCGCCTTTGTGTCCAGGTGTTTTACTCAAGTTTGACTCCATGTGAGAAGTGAGAAGTAGCGATGTGAATGTGTTTGTGTATGTGTGTGTATGATCTTCGCTCAATGTGCTCTCTACGATAACAGCAGCAACGCTAGGCATTGGTACTGGCCCATGTGATAATGCATTACTGTGTGACAATAGACTCAGTACAATCAAGAAACAAAGAACTAGTAGAGAAGATGAAGAAGATTGAGAGAACTATGTGGAGTGGAATGGAATGAATGGCAAAGCAGAGCAAAGATGAAGGAAGAGCTACTTGCTTTGTCTTGAGATGACGCTCTCCAGATACAGAATCAAGCATCTCAATGAAAGGGACACAAATTGAAAGGCGGGATGAAAGAGCTTTATAAGATGGAGCTATAGGCATTGTTCTGCCATGTATTTAGTTCGTAGGTTTTCAAGTTTTTGTTGAAAATTGGAGGCAGAAATGTTTATTAGTTCCATTGAGAAGAGGAGAGTGGGACATTACGCGTCTGCTGCGTAAAGACTTAAGAGAAAGAGAATAATAACCGAGTTTTCCTTGGAAAATGTAATCAACAAAAATAATTAATTAATTGTTTGGCTAAGTGCCGAAAAATCCTCTCGCCACATGGAAAGTTTTTTTTGTTTTCTTGGTGAAAAATGAGCAATAAAACGTTTCGCTCTTTGCTTCGGACCGACTAGACAGGGGTTTACGTGTCGCTGGACGCCTATTACGAGAAAATCTGGCCCACTGTTTTTTCCCAATTTCAATTGGACGCCAAAGATTCTTTTTTTTCCGGTTGCGTAGAGTCCCGAATTGGTTTACGAGACACAGTGCACAGTTCCATTATTGCTCTAAGTGGGGTGAAATAATGACCAAATTACACATCAAGGGATTGTCTAGACTCCAGAGGAAGTTGCTTCCCCGAAGAATAGTAAGCGTGGATCTCATTCTTTCCCTTCAATACGCACGACTGACAATCCTGACACAATACTGACAATACCAGAAGCATCGAGTCCACAGACGACATTAGCAGGCCCTAGCTCTCTTTCTCGATGAAAAGAAATACTGACACAAAGAGATTGCAATAAAGGAATTGATCTCACTACCAGTTTTGCTACATATGGGGAAAAGAAAACTGCCTTCTTTAATAAAGAGCTGTTCTATACAACTGACATTGCAGACATGTTTCATTATCAAAATATGCTGACGTGCTATCTGAAATGATTGCATGTTTTCTTCCTATAATAATTGTCCATTATTTCAATGTGCTAGAATTTATATTTTACACATTCTCATACAAGCAGGATAATTGAATGTAGGTTCACATTTTCTATCAGCATAAGCGCAATGCATGTTTCACTGAAAGCTTATAAAAATCCTCACATAAAACTCGAATTATGACGGTATTTCGAGAAGTAGATGTGAGATAGTTACGTCAACATATTTATCATGTTTTGAATTCCATTCTCTATTCCATTATCGTTGGCCAAAGTGGATTTTGTTCGCACGGGAAACTGACTGGAATAACTCAGTTCGCTACAAAGCTGCTGTCATTGGTCGTTGCCCGTTGTCCTTGGCCAAAGGAATAGAGTTTCCACCACAGCGCAGAGAACAAAGCACACATTCCCGGCTTATGACACATTTTTCAGATATTTTCCATAGCACAAGTCCCAAAATAAATAATTTAAAATGAAATAAAATTTTTGTGGAAACGAAATGTAATGCACATCAAAATTGAAATGTAAATTTCCAATCATCTAATTAGCTCGAAACGAGTATTTATTGCCAGACGTCCAGACTGCAGGTTCAGTGGCCTGACGACGAGTGGACGACGTACCGGCGCCTGGATTCAGGCACTAAAACGACGGCGGCGTCGGCGTCGCCAGTTTACCCTCGGAGAGCAAACCTTCAATCTCGTTACGTCGTGCGATCACGGAATTGGTCGCCGATATTTGGGAAAACTGCGGGAGAACTACGGGAAAACTGCGGAAAAACTATAAAGCGGATAAAGACAAATGCGCGCGCTGCGACAACAGACTTATAGTGGCTAGACTTTGCTTAATGTGCGACGGGTCGGAGGGAGAAAAGAAACACCGACGTGGACAAAAAAAATACTCTGTTGCTGGAGAAAAAGCTGCGGGGAGTTATTTGAGGCGTTAAAGTTGAAACGGTGATTGATAGACACCGAGCAATTTCAACATGCACCGCGAGGCAAGCGTGAACTGTGAACATGCACATATTGGGAATATTCCAGTTCATTTATCTGCGATACTTCTGCGTGCTTTGAGCTCAACTGCTTGGAAATTAGATCATGTGTTACCCATTCTCTGATTGATCGAAGGCGCGTCAAATGCAGCGCTGCTGGCTTTTGTTAGAGTTTAGTTTCTGTGGATGAAGTTATGTATTTTGCGTGCAGGACTGGTTTATTTCTGGTAGTTATCAGTACGCTGTGCTGTAATTAGTAATTTTCCATTACATATTTTTATTTAATTTTCATGTGGATCCCGATGTTTTCCTCTAATCCCAATATTTTAAGCCTTGCAAAAATCCTCATCAAGCAAATTACAAATTAAAACTTTTTTTTTTTACTTTATACAGGAAGTGAAATATACTACAGCTATACCATATTATATCAATAGGTAGCAATCATAGGAACACCTATTTGACACAGATTAAGTTATCCCCACCCCCCATTATCACACACACACACTATGATGTATCTACCCGTCAGCCATGCAATAACTAACGGTGGAAATGACAGAGTGAGAATAATGATTGGATTATGAGCTCGTCGCGGCGTCGGCTTTCCGTCGCGGTGGACCGCAGCGGGAATGTTACACAGCATCGCGGCCTTTCATCCGTTGGGGATGATGTCTCACTTCACCCCTAACTTCGCCCCTAAATTCAGCCACAAATTCAGCCTGTCCGCTCGGGCGACATGTCCCACGGATGTAATCTCACCCCGCAAACAGGCGACCCCTTTCGGCCCCCGCCGGACCCCCGGATCCCCGTGGACCCTGCCTCGGACGCGCAAAGCGACGGCGCCCCGATTAGATCTGATTCCAAACGGGCAGATAAAACTCATGGATGTCAACATTTCATATGGTTACGTGATGGTCTGTCAATAAACGATTTCGTGCGTCAATCTTCTCCGTGTCTATAACAGTAATAAGATACCTTTGAGGGTCCAATTGAGAAAAGCGCTTGATCGGGTTTTCACAATAAACTCTGTTTGTAGGATATGTAATGTACTAGATTTAATTATATTGGTCTCCTTGGACTGTCTGAATATGTCTGCTAAAATAATGTAAAACCAAAACTAAACCTTTAACCAGCGATCTAAAAAAACCAAACCTCACCTACTTAATTCCAAAAACCATTAAATGCGCGGATTGTCGGGAAATTTGCCCACGCAGACAGTTTCAATAATTGAATTTAAACAGCTTTAAACAGCTTTCACACCCATCAACTGGCCGGCAAAATGTATAGCTATATAGATACTTTCCACGAGTAATCACATTACAGATTGCAACATGCCATATAGGACGGCGACAGCTCTTTAATTAGTGAATTAGTAATCACAGCACACATCGCCTCACATCCCTGCACCCAATCCTGCACCCACGCAGGCTCCGGCGCCCTGCACGTGCGACCTTGCGCCAACTGCACTTAGCGTCGACTGCGCTGTTGACGTCACTCACAATCACAGTGACGAGACACGTACCTAATCGACTGGATTAACGTTGCATTTAATTAAGCTTTCAATATTCAACGAGGCCAGGATGCACGAGCTCGGTTTTCAGCATGCGTCGCATGTTGTGATGTGGACGCGACTGGAGCTTGAACCCGATCAAAGAAAAGTTCTAACCGCAGATGATGGCTAACCGGATCACGTTGTTTGCTCTGAACGAATATCGGGACTGGAGTGCAATTTGTGCAGTTAAAAAAATAAAATTACAATCTCTTTGTTGGTCTGCTGGATAAAACAATAGTTAGCCATAGTCGAGCTAAAAGTTTTTCCTCTGAATGATTGTATTTGTTCATGTGGATAGGATTTTAATTCAGCTAAAGTGAATAAAACTGGTGAATGCATATTATCGCGATCGTGTAATTTTTTTAAACATTTGGTATAGTGCATAGATTCTTATGCTTTTCACCGGTCAGTTGAAATCCAACGAATGTGGTTCATATTTTCTTTGGCACAAAGATCATAGGAAATTGTACAAGATTATTTTTCGGTATAATTTAGCTATTTGGAAGTTTGGACGTTTACAAACTTATCACCGGTGCCAAACATCAGTAGGTAATGCAAATAAAAGAAATACGACCGGCATACATCATTGCTTCATAACTCCGCTCCGCTTCTGTAACTCTTGAGTGATAAGCCAGCAAAAAGTGGAATAAAATCCCAATAAAAAGCGGCGATATTGGACTAAAATCTTCGCGTGGAAACTTTCGGCCGGCGTAAGTGCAAACATCGCCAAACCTCAGGGGTAAAAGGAAAACATAACTGGCCTACTACAGCTCTTGAGTGGAAACTTGCGAGTTGATGCTCAAAGCTTAAAACTTGCTTTCCACGGGCGCGGGCGCGCGCGGCCGACGGGCCATTGCCAAACAGAGAGGTCCGAGATGCGCCCTAACAAGCTGGGAACAGTGGCGGCACGGAGGGCGAAATCCGGGCTGGCCGGAGCCCAGACGTTTTGCCAGGAATTTGTCGGAGGTGTTTACCACTATCGAACATAACCCTGTTCATATCACACATTCATCGAAATTCGATCATAGCGATTGATTCGATGTAGCAGCCAAAAATGCAATTCGTAGTATGTGTAAGGACAACGCGTATTTCCAATATGGCATAGGACACATAAATTTCACTAAACGTCGACTGGGTACTGTATCATAGTAATTTCAAATGAAAAATCTTTTGATGGACATTCCTGTTGTAAACCACGAGTAGTTGGTCAGTTTAAATTTGAGATATTTTGAATTCCTATGAGTTCCTATAACGTCATATGTGATGCGTTGACATTGAATTAGAAAAGCGTCATCAACTGGGAAAGGAAACGATATTACCGATTGATGAGATGCCCTCACCAACTTCCCCAAGGTCACCAACGGCAGAGCATCACCTTCACAGTAATATAACTGCGCGCCGCCACTGCGCATTGAAGCAGATGTTAGATCAAGCTGATGGCAACTCGAGATTTGGGGGGGGGGGGGTCGGCGACGCACGATGACTTTACTCTGCAACTATTCGACGGCGAATTTCTTCGCTGAAAGTTCCGGCGAGTGCTCCGAGGGACGATTACCTGGCAATCCTGGCAATCCTGGCAATCCTGGCATTACTTCGACCGGCCATGTTGCTCTAACAAAGTTGACTTGATGTGCTAATGAACAAGCTTTGCGACTACGTGACAAGCATGCAAGCTGCATGCGTTATTGAGTTATACAAAACGTTGCGCGGGGTTTATTTTTAATTTGTGTCAAAACCAAAAATGACTTGTGTATATTTTAGCCGATGCTTGGGTAATTAAGCTGGCATTAATTGGATTAGGACGGAGTGACGCGGTGGTGATATGTCGCCGGAACGTGCTGGGAAACGGAAATTGGAAAGGAAAGAGTATAAATTTGGGAAGTGGAAAGTTTTGGTTTCGTGGGAAATGAATATTGAGGAAAATCGAAATTATTTCGCAGAATAAAGTTTCAAGCATGAATTTTTAACAAGACAGGCATTCTCTGAACATACTATTTCCAAATGCAGGTGCATTATGAAAAACGAACACTCCAGTTCGAAAAGAAAAGAAACAAGTAAATACATATTCATGATGTCCATCTGAAATGAATGTCTGTTTAATGTCATGGCCCCACGAAATCCCTTACATCCAGTTACGGGAGAGAAACAATGGTCGAACCCATTGAGGACGCAGGACGTGGGACGCAGGACACAGGAAACGGGAACAGGATGGTGAAGCAAGCAGATAGCAACTTGCAAGTAAAGTTTCTGTGGCTATCAGCCAGGCGGACCACACGTCGATAGATATTCGTCGAAGTTGGCCACAGGAAGCCGCCGAGGAGGCATACTGTGGTCTTCAGGATGTGCGGTCAGGCTCAGGATAGAGATGAAATAGAGCCAGGCTTTCGGGGAACGGGCGACGAAGAGAGGATAAGCCAGAAGTAAAACCGTTTATTGAATTCCAGCTCATGAAGCATGTGCGCGAGTCTGTGTGTGTGTGTGGGGGGGGGGGGGGGGGGGGGGGGGGGTGGGGGGGGGGTGCCTATGGCGGCATAAAGAGTGACGCAAGAGTTTCGGTCTCAAATACCCATTTTGTACAAAGAAATTCAAGAAAATCGTTAGATCAACATGAAATAAAAATTGTTGGGTTTCGTTGCAGGGGTTTCGTTAGAATCACGGTTAATTGTTTTGGTAGGATTCACAAAACTTTTCAACTCTGGATAAAGTTCGAAACCAACCGAATTTCACTGAATTTGCTTAGTTGTTGCCGTGCCATTTAACTTAACTCCCACTTAGCGTCTGAAACCCGCCTTCCAAATTCACCCCAAGCCTTCACTGATCCAACCAAATACCGAAGTGTCTAGCCATCTCAAAAAGATAACGCAATCCACCGCTTGTCGAAAGATGGAATTGATGTAGGCAACGAAGGGTAGGCCACGCGTCGCCGTGTTTTCGGGTAGCCTCCACCGGCGTCGCCGGCGTCGCCGCGGATCTAGGGGGTAGTAGAATTAGGAAAACAACCCTGAGGAGAGAGCGCTGGCTTAGCGTTGGCTAGCAATGCTGAACAGCGCTCGCGACGCCCGTGACGCCCGTGGATGGATGTAGCTAATAAGTTTACATTTTGATCACGTTTCCGTCGTGCAGTCTCTAGATAAATAGATTACACGCTTTTCCGCGGTGACGACGGCGGCGCTGCTGCCGTGGCTGCTAAGCCCGGGCTTACGCAGTGAAGAACATAGGCACATTTTGGCAAAAATCACTCGCACTACTCGGCTTAGTCTTCTCTACATCACGACGTAATCTAATTACGAAAATCTGCGCACTTTATTCTGAAAATGAGTGTCTTTTGAGGCGAGATCGTGGGGGATTCAGAGCTGTTTTATTTAACAACAATAACGATATGCCGCGTGAATAGCCAGGTTGGGTATTTTACATAATAATAAAAAATAATAAAAAACGGCAAGAATTCACTTTTCGAGAAGGTTTATTACGAGAGATCTTACCATATATTATTTGGGAAATTGTACATTGTTTTCTCTCGGTTACTGAATGCTCCGGATAAGTGAAGTAATAGAATCAAGCTACCTTTCAAATCTCACAGAGATGACCTGCACCAATCTTCTGACTTAATAGCATTCCACACCACTACCAGCAAAACAATCAAGTCGATCTTCTACAATTACGATCTAGTTAGACCCAAGATTTATTTATAGCTTAGTCACGACTTTCGTGCTGTCCCATATTGGCAAAGGCTCCTTCCAGCATTGTGTAAAATCAAGTATTCATGGCAAGACCTTGCCATCCACAACACCAATGTACCATAACCAGCATAACCAGCATTACCAGCGTGCTGCGAACAACTTATATCAGCCCCTGCCCTTCGGCCCAAAGCACACTTTCTTCACTCGAAATAAACAACAAAGTCACCGTGTAGCCACACGGCCATCGTTCGGATGAAATATTAATCTACGGATTTTGCAACTAATTTTAGTATCGTGGTGAAGTAATGACCACAAGTCCACCCCCTCCGCAGGCATTTGCTCTGCAGGCCACTTGTTGAGACACAACGCCGTGGTTCGGGGACGCCGTTGTGCGAGAGGGACAGAAGGAGGTGTTGTGACGGAGTGCAACATCAAGTTGGCTTGACGTGGCGCTGGCTGTTGGCTACAATCCGTCATAAACTCGTCCCAGTTATGGAATTCTCGTGTTGGGAACACTGGCTTATTGTTCTGGATCGCACTTATCGTACTTACACGGGAGCATGTATATAGAGCGTTGCACGTCCAATGTTAAGTGGGTGGGTTGGTTGGCGGGGGTCGTAACGACGCCATTAACGCAGCTGTTAGCTCGCCATTTTTCATACACCGTTTTACACCTTTCTACTTGACCCCAATCACTATGCCATTAAATACCGTAGCCATATTGTACCAAGCGTAACCACATGGGACCCTAATTAGCAGGAGTAACGATTGCAAGTTTAATACATGCTCTTTTGTCTAGATTACCTTTACCTGCAGAATAATATGGGTGATTAGCTGATTAATATATTGTTCTAATAACTTATGGTAGCTACACCAGATGATGCGACTTGGCATGATTTATGAAAAGTTTACTTGTGCTTTAGATGTTACACCGTTACACACTAAAGTTGGCGATCGAATGAGAAAATTTAAAAAAACAATTTTAGGCTGAAAGTTTTTAGATTGCAGTAAGGCTGGTAAGGCGTTAAATTTATCGTTACAAATCAGTACATATATACCTATGGTGTAAAGTATTTCAAATTTAAAAATGATTAATCGCTTTCCGTTGGAAAAGGGTAAATTTATGGAGGCCAGCTTGTTGCAAAAGCAAGTACGAGGCACGCAATAAACGAATTTGTCGAGTAAAGCTTCGGCTTAAAAAAACACTCTGGAAATCAAAGTTGGGATTATATATTTTAAGTATGGTGAGAGAGGGTGCTCTGCAGCAAGATTCCTTTGCTTTTATATTTCGCTGGAGGCAAGAATCATTTGATCGAGTCTGCGAGCGGGTTTTTGGCATGCACCTTAACAATAATACTCGATTTACTTCGCTTTTCTTGCAGATTTATCTCGATCACGACTTTACCCAATTTGAATTTACCTTACATACACAAATACCAACTTTCCCATTCATAAAGGTCTTAGAGCGCTCGTGCACATTTGCTTCTGTACACAAAGCTCCAATCCATTTGTGTTGCGCTAACAATTTCCCTATAAAATTGGCGACGTGAATCAACCCTAGTGCTTCTTAGACCTCGTCTCGAACTATAATTTTCTCCGCTTCCCTCACGCAATGCTTTTTCCTTCCCATCCGAATTTTCATATTTCTTTTTTATTGAAAATGGAAGTCATATTTTGCATCAGGTTTTACAAAATAACTTTGGTATTTTACATTTCGATATATAGGAAAGTGTAACATTTTGACACTATTCATCACGACTGCGTGGCGTTTCCAGATAAGAAATTTCGCCGCGGATTTTTTTCCCATGGAATCAGTCCGCATACGTGGAGCCCTCGATTCCCGATACATTTTAAGACATTTCCGATTCAACATTCTATTCCGCTGCAACTTTTCCTTCCTCCGCTTGTCAATGCCGTTACATAATTTATGAGAGAAGACCGAGACTCTGTATGTGTTGCGTTGCAGCACAGAGCTAGCCGTGAGACTCACTATTTCAATCCCTAGGGAGCCTGGGCCTGGAGCAATGACTCGACTCTAGGCCCCAGAGTGGACGAAATCTCCCTGCATAAATACAGCACACACACACACATACACACACGAAGGACGGCGGACGGCGGGGCGGACGGCGGCCCTTCCCGCCTGAAAACTTCGTAATGTGAACCACGTACAAAATACACGATTTTACTTATATCATCTGGTACCAACAATCGCCCACAGCCTCCCCGATAGGCCCCGAAGACTCTCTCTTCCCCCCCCCCCCCCCCACCAAAACACATCAATTCCAACTTTCCTGTAAATAATACATGATTGCTGACAGCCGTGAGTTCAATAGCAAATAGAATCATGTCGCACCGAAAGGGCGTTGCGTATAAATCGCCTGGCCTAAATGCGTATCGTCGACCGAACAGTGCGACCCACAGTACGCGCCATGTTCGATACCCAGCAGTGTTTAATAATAAAATATGATTTGTTGAGCACCTCCATTATCGTAAAAAATTATTGTAGATCCGCGAGTGGTTGTTAAAAGGTTCGGGCGCGGGCTGTTTCCCCGGCGCTGGCGGGCGAAGGCCGATATCTAAATCAGGGAAAGCGCACGCGACGGTTAACATGGCAAAGGCGCGACGCCGGCCGATTTTTGCCAGCAGAGATGGAAAGAAAAGCGAGTTAACACGGCTAGTGCGTGTCTTGCAGGGGGAAACTGCTTGGCTGGACGAAAGTGAAGCACTGCCGGGCTAGCGGCTGGTAAACACTGTTAGCCGGACTTCTTTTAGACAATCGGTGAGTTTTTTTCAGGAATTTGCGTTAGAGGACATCTGGCTTGAGAGTTTTAGGATAGCCACCAACGGTCATAGAAATGTGTGCATGATACGGAGAAAAATTTATATCAATGGATTTGACACTCTGAGATGTTTTGAGACCCCGCAGATTGAAATAATGATGCATCTGGAAAAACAAGTCCTGTTAAACTTGCGAGCTTCGCAACATTTCTATCTTTGTGCAAAGCAAGAAAAAAGGGAAAAATGAGCAGATTAAAAAACAGAGCGCCATAAAGAACGGAAAACGCAATTAAGAACGATGCGAATGGTATGATGCTACAAAATATAGATGACAAATTAAGAACGAAGGAGGAAAAAGTGTAAGAATGAGAAAGGAAGTGCGTGACTGCGCGAGGCATTGTCGAGCTAAACGTTTTAAGTGGACAGAAGATGAGTTTAGAGGTGTCCTGGGAAGGCTGGAAATGCCGCTTCATCATGCTAGCTACCGTGTTCCCGGAGGACGTTAAGATAGGGAAGACGCTGAGAAAAGAGATCTTGCGCGCACAAAGGTGATAATAAATATTATACTGACACGCATAAACATAGTGCTGCGGGCCCAAAGACATTTGCGAAGTCATATTCTAAGTTGAAATGCGATGGCGGTAAAATAATGTTTGATATGATGGTGCAGAAGGCTGCGAAGCTGACGACGCGGTTGCTTCGGGAGACAAGTTTACTTCTAAGAAATGGCTGATATTCGACTTGAAACTTATAATAAGCTGCGGCTTGAAAGTAAGCTGAAACTTGGCACCTCCACCATATTTTACATTTGCTACCAAATCTGTTTACTTTAATATCATATAAAGTGGCTGTAATTGTTGCAAAAACAGTTTCATGGCGTAAACTATACAATTTTAAGACGATAGTAATTACACTACAAGGAATGATCGTTACGTCATCATAAAACATTTTTTTGCTCCATTCTGGACGTTATTTATTGTCTTGTCTGACGTGTATTGCTCGGTAGAGATTTGTGTGCAGGACTCATATAGCGCTTGACAATTAAACATACTGCCATTGTGCTGGGTTTTTATGTGCTAAAGTCCCTTTATGGCCAAAAAAGCCCTCTCTTTCTCTGGAAATAAGATAAACGTACTCTTTCAACGAGGAATCGTTTTGGGATTCGCCATCTACTGCTTGGTCATCACCCATTATTCTGCACCATTATTTTGTCGATATTTTGATCATCTATGGCTGTATCGACGGGACACCTAAAATATGTACATAACATATAAATTGTCTTTGATCGGGTTTCGGTTCATCAGTGATAGCAGATTCGTCGTTTATTTTCTACCACAATCACGAGAATAAACGGTAATGACTTTCGCATCGGTTTTATTCCTATAGATTATTAGCATGGTTTAGTAGTTTTAGATTTGAAATGGTGACCTAAATACGGTCGTATCTCACAGAGAGTAACCGTTTTGAATTCTAAATTGCCGAAAGCTTGATCTGATAAAGTGTTACGCAAATTTACGATAGCTCGTTTCGCACGCAGATCGGCGTAGTACAATCGTAAAGCCATCGTCTCCCTGAGTTGGGCGCTGCACACAATCGCTAATGTTGTGCCAGTTGCAAACGCAGGCGTCTGCTTCGTTTCACAAGAAGAAATAAACTTGCTGAGCAAAATTTGTTGCTGCAATTATTTATTTGTTGTAAATCGCTTTCTTGCTACCAGAGCTAAGAAATAAAATCAAAGTAACACAAGATAGAGGAAAAATCTGAGAGAATTGTCAAAGTACGCAGTGCATAACATTGAGATTGCTCTCTGAATTTTTGAACGTTCTGTGTATCGGTGATTCAGTTCTTAAAGTGCAGATATATTACGAGTATTGCGGCATTTTCTCGTGAAAAAGAGATATAAGTTTTATTTCGCAACACTTGGACGGGCCAAGCTCCTTGTACGGACCCACTAGTAAAACGCCGTGAACTCTACTACCTAGGTAGGTGTGTTCAATTGCTTTCGCAAGAAGACCTGCAAGAATAAGCAGCAACATGCTTCTCCTAAAAGGCGGACAAATTGAAACAAAAAAATAAAGTGTATGAAAAAATATATAGCGTACCTTTCTAAAGCGCTTTACTTGGCACGGAAAATGCAATTTCACCCTTTCTTTTTATAGTACCAGATACCTTTTCCAAGCGCTTTCTTTCTTTCTTTTCGTTAAGAGCGACTGACTCTTTATGGCGCTCAAAGCATCTTCTTTAAGCAATTGTTCAACAGGCACGAATGGCATTATTATTACGATTTATCTGCCTAGAAACGCGAGCCAAGTTTTTTTTCTATTGAGTTTCCTCCTCTTCTCTCATCCTTATATAGTTCTTTAACTTCTGCAATCGTGAAACAGGTGCGATATTATGGCATATAAAAGTTAAACTCGTGTCTGTTTAGAATTTCCACCCATGCATCATAGGGCGCGATACCGCCAAGAAAACAGCCCCGGAAAAATAGACTCTGCATCTTGCGATGCCATCTGTGGGTACTACATGCATGCCCTTGCCATTTTTCACTTGCAAGGTGAGCTTTTCTCAGAGGGTTCCTTTGTTCCCCGTCCTTAAATAACTTACAATAGCGCTTTTTATACAATTGCCAGTTATTTCTTACCACTCACAATGAATGCGGGACGGTGAACGAGCGTACCTGAAGAATGATAACCGGTAACTCAATCCGTTGAGGAAAATACAAGGAGACTCGATATTCCAAAAAAATGCATATTGACTACCACGCATGGACCATTTATGCCCAACATTTACTTAATTAGAATTTCAATTCAAAGTGGCTGCCTTGTGCCTACAAAACGTAAGAAATTGCCAAACTTCTTCAGCTTGCGTTCTGAGAAAGTGTTAAGTGGTTTTTTGCGACCCATATGGAAATTACCTAATAAGGAAACATATTTTAAGCTGGGAGAGATTTCACTAACCCTGAAAAAGTCTGCAGGGTTATTGATGGCTGGGCACGTCAGTCTGCGATAGACAGGCGGATCAGGCAAATGACAGGCCGGAAAGCAAGGTGAATTTTCCAGGAAAGTTATCTAATCAGGAAAATATCTCCCACGGACGAAGGAAACAGCGTTGAGTAGCAAGATAAGAAAATTATTGGTGGCTGGCTTACCTGGTAGAAGCTCAGGTGTGGTGAAGAAAAGCGCGAATCGAGCAGCTCAGAAACTCGATCAAATGCAGCCTGGAAAATAAAACGAAATTTTCATCAATTACCATTCCTGTTTAGTGAAATTACCATTATCTTTTATTCTAAGATGCCTATTCTTCTTCAAAACATTTGAAATTCACCTTTGTTTGAATGAAAGAGATTCCACATGTCGATTACCAAAATAAGTTAATCGAGAAACCACACCTATCTTTAATTATAGACTTTCTCGGTTTTCACTTTGATGGCTGTTAAAAGCCAATTATTCTGATTCAGTTAATTTATTCAAACTGAATTTTCCCTGCATAAGCAGATAGTTATGCTGTCTTACAATATGTAACATAATCAGAACTGGAAAACAACGTCTAGGAAACGGTTACGAGAAGTTGCAGTTAATTTAGCAGTCTGCGTTTTATCGCGTTATAAAGCAAAGAGTAGATAACAATAAAGGAGAGTAGGAGACTATTATCTAGCTATTTAACCCGTCCGTTCGCTTTTGTTATCACTGCCCTGGTTAGGCCATACATCCCAACGCCGACGCCGACGCCGACGCCGACGCCGAAACCGACGCCGACGCCGACGACGACGACGACGCCTAGGCTACGCATGGGAGTTCGCAATATAGGAACGTGTTTAGCAAATGCAATTGAACCTCTGGGAGCTGTACGTAAGGGTGGACGGAAAATGTAGATACAATATATTTCAAAATGTAAGCACTTCGTGTTGAATCCCTAAGGAATGGAATCGCAGTCCTCAGGCGAAACGCGAAATCGTTTTTAGGTTTTTTATTGAAATTTATTTTAAATGACAATGTTTTGCAATATATATTTGGGTAAATTTAGAATGCTTTGTTTTATAGGGTCGTTTGAGGCAGGGAAAGTGGGCATTTTCTTTTCCGGGCATTAAATTTGTTTCGAATGACTGCAAGTGCGCGAAAAAGATATCCGCAAATGAAGATGTTGTATTTGTTTTGGGTTTTTTCGTAATGTCTGTATTAGGCTGGGAAGGTGGAGGTGCCTTCTTTTCCCAAGTTGCCGTTGTTATGCGGGATCGTAAACAAAACATTGTCGTTAAGTTTAAGGGCTCTTTTAATTCCAGTTCGAAATCTGGGCCGTCTACGCGAGTAGAATCGTGAATCACTCATTCAATAATGCATTTCTGCCGGGTATACCTTCCCTTCCGCGACGAGCTATGACTCGGCTTTATTTTTTGGAAATTACCAATTCAACGATACGATAAAGTAAATCGTATAAACTTCTGTTTTAGAATCCCTTTTTTCTGGCTAGAACAAGATAAAAACGGTTTTATTTTCCGTGCATTGGCAGGCTATCGGAAAAGAATTGACCTCGTTTCAAGGATTGAAGAGTATTGAGTCCGACGAATTCGAGAAGGCATCTCGCTTGCTGGCTCCGGTCTGACATTCCCGGTCAAAGCATGCCGCAGCGAGGGCGTTTCTCTCTCTTCGCTTCACACGAGGCGCCGCGTGGCCACCCTGATAATCCGCCCAAGGTATCGAACAAGAACAACTTAAACTTTTAAATCTCCACGCGAAAACGCTCTAGAAATTCGGAGGGTGAAACACATTTTGCAAGCGGAAAATAAAAGCAAAGTTGAACAAATAATAATTAAAACTTTGAATGTTAAATGAGTCGGTGATTAGCTAACCAAAATCTTAGGTAATCTTACGATCGCGAACGCTGGTAAAATGCAGAATGAAAATCCGCACTCGGCGGTTGAAAGTCACGGGGGAAAATGTGTTGCGGATTATTCATATATACACGACTTAATTGAAAATGAAAACTCTAAAGATTAAAGCGGCGAGAACAATCAGTTTGCGTGTTGCGATGTATCCCTGTGTAGCCGGGGAAAGTTGGTAGACCTGCTACTAAGTGCGTCTGCACTCGCGTCCCAGCTATACCGCCATTTACATCTCGCTGCCGCCGCCGCCGCCGCCGCCGCCGCCGCCGCCGCCGCCTAAACCTGAATCCTGAATACCTGGCTACGCGCGTTGCTAATGGATTTTTCCTTACTCATTTCCTGAGCCGACCAAGAATGTACTTCCATTTATATAAAATACGATAGACGCGGGAAATGCTCGGTGCCGAGACTGATAATATTGTAATTCCAAGCCCTTGCGCAGATGTTACTATGCATGTTTTTGCATTTTTTTAATGTTATTATCTCGGAGAAAAGTTAGTCCTGCTAATGGTTCCGTTGTGCAGCTATGCTAGCATTGTCTGAAACTAAACCGTCGCGTGCGATACTCGTCTAGAGTCTTCTATGCTGGTGCTGTGTTCTACGGTTCTACTCTACTTGCATATGCCCGTCCCTGGTGTATGCGGTCGAAACATTCGTGGCGTCGGCGTTGGCGTCGGCGTCGGCAGTGATGGTGAGGATTATGGTTGTGTGGTGACGATGGACCAGCGCCGGAAAGATATAGGCGTCGCGACGGAGGTGCTTTTCTCTTATCGCGTTACTAATTATGCTTGCTACTCATTTGCCAGCACCTGCTTGGCTTAAGTATATGCATGGTATATGCCAGCATACTACACACCCGGCTAGTATATGTTACATTCCCAACGTTTGTAGTACAGAGATGTACCTAGTTGTGTTATCGGCTCGGCTTAATGACATTTTGAATTGAAGTGAAGAGCCTCGTTGAGTTTTATGAGGTTGTGTAGATAAACATTATCCAAAAAGGAAACGACCTTTTTCATTAGTTAAAGAAGGAATTACGTGTAGCTGTAGGCTCGTATCGAACGTGGGGGCGTCATTGTGGTTCACGAATGCATGGGGTCCACTTGACCTGCCCTACCCATTATATAGGGCTGAGGAGCAGACTGCAACGCAAATCTCATGGGGGTACGTGCTTTGATGCTGTCGCAAGTAGGTGCAACACCTTAATTATAAAAAAAAAATATTCACATGTATACTGCATTGGGGAGTGAAGAAATTTGAAGTCTCTCTGGCGGCAAACTTTTTAAATGGGACGATGGAAGCAAAAGGAAAAAAATAAGTGCAAGTGGGGAAGTAACTTTTCACACGGAAACAATTTCCCCCGGAATGAAGTTGGCATTAGCACCCGGTGTGTGAAAACTTGTCGTATTTTCTAAATGTCTCTCAATTTGCGGATAGTTTTGCTCTTTATCCCGTTTATTTTCCCACCTAAAACTCGTCGGTCGACACATCCACCTCTGCACCCGTACCATGCAATGTTCATTTTCATTCAACTAAACCACCATATTTGTGGCCAGTAGTACTATTTGGCGTAACGTAGCTAGCAATAACACGAAACGTCGTCGCTCGAAGGAGCATTTGAAGAAAGTCGAATGGCTCAAGTTGCCATAAAAGAGCAGTTTGTATATAATGCGAATGTGATAGCTATATGGCCGCGAACAGCGAACTTCTGGTCGCGTTTCACCAGCAAGCTTCTGCCTGCCACGGCTAGTGTTTTCTCTCACTACAGAAATACGTTGGCTTAGATTTTAGAACTAAGGTAATACACCTTGAGCACTGGCGGTGGCTAAAAGGTTGTGGCTTTGTCCCGTTGTTTCGCTACGTTTCTCCACCACCGACGCCGCTGCCATTCCACGCTCCGAGAGACAAACGAAATTAGGTAGATTTATCTGTGTCCTCCATCTCTTATCTTCAGCCCGCAAACGGCGCCCGCTAAACGACTTACAACTTTCCTTATTCGTTGCTCTGCGTGTATATAGCTGGGCCGATGCTAGCTCCATCTACATACGAAAAGTTAGCGCGAGTTTAATACCAAGCTAAAATTTTCTTCAAGCGTAAAGCTTGTGTAATTGACACGGTCCCGTCTTTCCATCTTCCCGGCCTAAATGATTGCGATTTGTCGTATTAACGTGATGAAGTTCTCTTCATTTCATACATAAACCTACGGGAGGAAAAACCTAACGTAAATTCGTTGAGAGGATAAGTAGAAACGTCAAACTCCAGAGTCAGTTGGGCAAAAAGTTTATCCAGGTCAAACCATCGGCAATAGATTGATTACAGCTTGGCGGAGTTTGAGATGTGACCTGGGTGATCGCGTCGAATGCGAAGGCTGCACTAATTCTTCGCGTCTTAGTTGAACCGCTTGCGCTCCGCCGGTTCCGGGTTCCGGCCGGGAAGTTGTAGGGTCCGTCCCTTCCGTGATTGCTCAAAGGCAGCTGCACGGTACGGCGAAGCCGTACGGCCGGTTCACTCGTTCACGTGTAGTCTGCTTCGTATCGTGTATACACATCTTAGACCATCGGCCAATTAGTGTTTGGGGAGTGTAGCGGCTTGCTTGTGAAAGCTCGCCGTACCCCAGGCGAAACTTTACACAAAGTCTGCTCCGAGTGACTCGAAATTTTGTGAATTTTCACATTTTCGCTGTTATTAAGTCCCAGTGCCTGATTATGACGCGAATAATGTTATTATTGCGCGAGTTCATATTTAATTAAGGAAACGACTTTCAACGAATTGTCATAAGAATGTTGGGGAGAAGAGACTTGGGAGAAGTGTTAGTCACTAGTCAGTTGCGTTATTATCTCAAAACGGGCATTGTTCTGGAAAGTTATTCTAATTAATTAACTAATTGGCAAATTTATTAATTAAACAACCATCACATTGAGCATTGAGCACGAAACTTGCCTTGCTTAAATAAACACGAGAACTTTTTTTTCTCTTTCCACGATATCATTCAAGGGCTCCAGTATAGGTAATTATTCGTTATTAATTTTATACTAGGGCTTCGCGAACACTCCTATAATCGTGTTGTGGTTGAGCGTAACTAATTTCGTGAAATTATATTGAAATGCGTGGCCTCTAGAATACAAAAAATATTAGGAAATCTGAAAGGTTTCGGAAAAACTTAAATACATAAAAACTATTTCTCCGATTTGCTTGAAAAACGTGGCAGATCTAAGTTAAGAAGAAGCTAAGGTCCATCCATGTAAATTTAATCGAAATCGGTTTTGACATGTGGACCGAACAGTGCGAACAAACACACAAAAAAATACAGAACAAACATGGGAGACTTTTTTATGCAGTAATTGTAATTGAAGATGTCGCTTCACGCGCCTCGCTCGTTAAGCTCGTCCAAAAAGGTTAGTTATTGTGAAATTTAACGATGAAATTTCCAAATACCGGTTTTAAGCCACAGTTATCTCCTTGAGAAGCTGAGGAAGAGAGTTTTGGTTCAAATTTGATCTATTTCCGTAAAAAATTGAAATCGCCTCAATCTATAAGACCAAAGAAACACACCGAGGAAAAGCGGTTTTTTCCTGATATTTTCACAACACAGGAGCAAGTACCACACTTGACTGAAGCTATTCCAAGTATCGTCCACCTGTTTGTTTCTTTTTGGAGAACAATTTGTCCTGGACCGCCGAGTCTGGATCCAGGAGGATCGAGGAGGCTGGATCCAGGGAGAGGAGTTTCTTGCACGCAGGGTCATATCTTCCAGTTTCCAGCCCCTCGGGGACTTGCTCCCAGGAGGCGTCCAGTTTTGTTTGTGTATTTACGGGATATAAGGCCAGACAGCTGACTCCAGCCACGCCAGGCAATGTGTATGGATAAAGTTGCTTGCAAGCCGCAAGTAATACAGGATCAGCCATCTTGAAACAATATCACAGCCGCGGGGAATTGAAATCTTCTTGCGGTTGAGAGTTTCAGGGAAAAACGTCTCCGAAATAGCTCCACGGATAACACTTTCACTCGAAGAAATATGCTTCCTATTGTCAAATAAATTTGAATAACTGCAAACTTCGTAGCCACATACCTTAATACTAAAGAAAAATCGTGTCTACATTCTTCATGAAACCATCTGCATTAGTCTTGTGCTTTTTGGAAAAAAAATCATTGTTATTTGAAAGAGTTTCTTAGGGTCATTACAGTCAAGGTCAACCATGTATCACCTCGAGAAACGCGGCTTTTCCGTTAGGGCCAAAATGTGACATTGGCGCACTTCTCAGATCAGTAGACATTACATTGGTCCATCGTTTTTCAAAGACAACATCGATGGTCTAATTTTATTCGATCAGATATAGAGTGAACTTTGCAGCAAGCTATTCACTGAGGAGCAGTTAACCTATCTTCGAATGAAAATTTAAATATTCTCCGTTATTAAGGATGATGCATGCTATCCTTTACATTGTGTGCAGCGTCCATAAATTTCATCGTTAAAGACATTTCAAAGTGTTTTCGGCGCGTTACATGCGCGCAGCCTGAGAAAGATAGCAAAAAGGTGTCGAAATCGGCCGAGGTAAAAAAAAACGAATATTATGGAAGGTCTCGTATTAAAGGAAGCGTTATGCTGGAAACATATTTTATTCTCGGCTATGAAGGTAGCTACGCGTAAAAACGCTAAAAAATAATCGTAATTCATTTTACAGAACTGATCCGTGAAGGATGGTCTGTATTTGAGCATTTTTTTCATATGGTGGTAGAAGGCTCGCCGGGCATTTTAATTTATTTTGTTTTCGTGAGCCACCTAAAACGAAGAGGCATAAACAAAATTGGAGGCAAGTCAGTTGCGAAGAGGAAATGAGAAGAGAAATTCGAGGAAACGCGCAGTGTTTTTGCCGAGACATAAGGAAACGGAAATAATCCATGACTCAACATTCTGTGATTGGAAACTAGGAAATTGAGAAACGCAGAAACGGGGGAGGAAGCAATCCAAGTAGATTATAACCAAGAGGACAAAACGTCTTAAAATGGCAATAACGATAGTTAAATTCAGTTCGAACCAGCCGTGGAGGGGTTTATAAACTATGTAAGTATAGATATTGAAGTCACCTCCAATAATATGATCGTCAGCAAGATGCGATCGACGCAAACTTTGCGAGAAAGCTTACAGTATACCGAAAACTTCGGAATATGCATAGTATACTTTTCACCTAAGATTAAAGTGGAAATCGTATTTGCTGTTCACTCGAACTCGCTGCGAGGTTCACTTTTTGCTAATATATGCATACATCACATATTACCTCCCTAGTATTGAAGTCGTGCCACGCCCGAGTTATTTTCATTTTGACGCTCTCATGAATTCGCCATCTCTTTTGCACCCAATTCTACATCCATGAACGCATTGAACGCTCTTTGCTCCGCGGAACGGCCAAACCGGCAGCTGGAATTTCTCGCAGCGCGAAAGCTCAGTCGGAATTACTAATGCAACTAATTCAATTTCATAAAACATTTATTTCAAAATATTTTTCACACACTCTTCGCTCGTGAAGGAAACATTACTACGTGCGACGTGAAGAGGGTAGAAGGGGGCTGGGTACAGGTATCTACTCTGCAATTTTACTAAGAAAATACGTGTCAATCTTAGATGCATTTTACTTGCTAGTGAGTTTTGGACTATAATTAATACGGAATCTCACAACAGAATAAGTGATAAATGAACGCTGTGATTTGATAGGAGCTGTCTTTAAGGAATATCAAATTAAAATTCAACTCTATTATAATACAAATAAATCAGCGAAAGCGGCCGGTGGGCAATCACCTGCTTCCCTTGCGAGAAACACCGCCGTTAAATTACTTTCAGCCCATTTGTCCCCATCAAGACAAACGCTATTTCCTTCCCTGCGCCGCTGCTCGTGAAACAGTTTCCAACAAAGCGGCTGGTGTCTATGCAGTGTCTATCTACCTAATGGGCCGCCGTTCGCAGCGATCTATTAGTACCTACCTCTGGGCGCGGTGAAAGATCACGAACTTTGCTCAATTGGTACATCGCTAGGGAGGGGTAATTGTTCGAGGTAAGTCGTTTGCTAGCGTAACGCAACATTATCGTCGTCGTTTAGACCTGGTAATTGTCTCCAGACGTGCACAGAACGCAGGTAAACGACTCGCTTTGCACTTAAACGCGTGTCTGTGCCGACTGCAGTCTAAGAGAATTACTGTACATTTTGAGACACATCTGACCCATTGTCATCTCAGGACTGAGAGGATACAAATTGAACTTCTAACACGTTCGAGTTGCTGTTGTTGTTAGGGTGGTAAATCGCCTTTCCGTTGTTCTACACGTTTCTCGTAACGATGACGTTTCGGACATGTTAGTGTCTGGCTTTGCTGAAGTATTGACAAGTAACAAATGGTTGAGACATGTAAGTTCTGATAACTGATGACGGAGGGCGAGTGAAAAAGCGCTGGTTGAGAGGTGATGTTTGCTTTTCATTCTGATGGTCGACAAAAAAATATGACAAGAATTCCAAGCATTTTCGTTTGGTTATAAACTGATTCCTTGGGGCTTAGGACGAGAAAATTTACATCATTTGGTGTCTTGCTTATGTTTTGTATGTCTGTATTTGTAATTCAGTACATGTGATGGACTGACGCCATTAAAATTAAAGGTCTCTTTGAAGAAAATTATCGCTGATGTGTAAAAATTTCAGCCTACGACACCGACGGATAATGACTTGAAATCCAGCCACATGCAGCTCCGTTTTCCCAGAGCGTTTATTAAAGTTTGATTTGAGATTGATATCAAAGCCGTTGCATGTTTATGTCCTGGTCCATGCAACGTGGTGCATCTCCATCCTCTGCATACAGGAAAAATCCATACGTTGCAGCACACAGTTTTTCTTCTATTTTCGCCTGTTTGTACAAGTCTTGTAGCAGACCAGCGCACAAAACGCAGCGAGTCACATACGACACGAAATACCCAGCGTGGAACATGACTTGCTGTCTCCATGTGTGCAGATTGCGTCGCCTCAAGGGATGAACGCGAAACCAATAGTGTAACCACCCCTTCCCATCTCATCAGAGCCGGGGAGACGACGACTAATTGCCTGTACGACACAGAACTCAGCGCGCTATTGTTATCAAGGATTGAAATCGTCGTAGTCGTCGTCGTCGTCATCCAGTTGGATACGATTGGAGGACGAGAGACGAACTCCATCGAGCAGGAGATCCCACGAGTGTGCACGTCGAATCAGACAGACCTTAAATGAAATGAAATGCCAGCGGCAAGAAACGCGAAGGAACGACCTCACAGGGAATATAAGGAATCTCAGTAAGAGAATGTGCTTGATTATGTCTCCGCTCTTCAGAATCAAGAGATTGGCAACTTCTTGCGATCTCGTTCCGCTCGCAACTCGCAGATTGCGAATCACGGGGATGGATGTCAATGAACGTATTGTGTGGATCCGTTGCGGTTGGATATTAATATTGCTTTTCCTCAACCGTATGCGTTTTGAGGGTCATTCATCAATAAAATTTCAGCGCTTCTGGGGACCGAGTTATGCTCGAGCTGCCGTGAACAGCGGCACGCTGCCGCTAGGCTGACTGGGAACTATGGCAATTTCCCGACTCACCGAGCTGAGAGATAGAAACTGGCACCTAGACCAACCCCTAGCCGCCCACCCGCGCCGGCTGATAGGTCCTGCAGCGCTGCCCGCTAGACCATATTACGTGCTGGTCGCGTAACGGGCTCGAATGAAATTTATCGGAAAATTGGATTACTGTTTAATAAGCATTCTCATGCTAGTTTCATTTATCGTTCCAATTACGAGTTTCAATTCATATTGGAGCTTGCCAAATTTAATTTTCTTTGCTGTTCACCATCGAGTTTCTTTTTTGTGTGTGTGTGTGTGTGTGTGTGCTAAAAGTGGATTTCATTGAGTGCTGTATTTGTGTTGAATTGTATTACTGCTGCAGGTAACTTAAGTCCCTCTCCACTAATCTACTTTAATAATTTAAAAACCCCCGAACAAATTGTCTGCTTAACCCAATTTCAGCTGGAAGCCACTTATAGCCGCGAGTTCAATTGCTTGTTGAATTCCAAATCTATTTCATCTCACACAGAATGCACTTAGATTGTAAGAAACCCCTCCCAACGTTCAGAAACTCGAGCTGCGAATAGTTTTTATTTACTTATAAAATTGTATGAGACTTGAGAGTTTATATTATTTGCAGAGCGTCACGGCTCGTGGGTCGCGTACCACTCACACCTGCGTGACGCAATAAAACGGAAACGAAGTGTGACGTATTGTTGACGGTTGATGAAGGGTGTAAATTGTGTTTGAAACGTGGCGAGTCGGCCAAGAGAGCGAGAGAGAGCGAGCTTTAGAGGGTTGAGGGCAAGAAACCGAGGCGCGGAACGAGGCGGACAATTGGACTCGCTCACACGTGGTCGGCTTTTTCGACGGCTCGTCCAGTTAGACACGTCCGATCGCACACGGCGGCGACCGACGCCCGACGCCCGACGCCGACGCCCGACGCCGACGCCCGGCACGGCGTCGCGACGCTCTCGTGGCCCGGAGCGGGCGTGGATGACTTGGACGCCGGACGTCGATCACCCGCTCGTTCGAACACCCGGCGTCGCCGGCACCGTCACCGACGGCGTTGGCTTCATTTGCGTTACGTATACGGCGAGATTTTCCCGGTTTTCAGATGACATTATCGGATCGTAAAGGTTGATTATTTTACCCGATTAAATTGAGAAATGTAAAAAAAACAAACATTTTATCGCAGAAGCTGGGAATGCCTCGTGGCTATTAATGCTCTATTGTTTAATGGACGTCATTTCCTCGAAAAATTACTCTATGTGATTTTCATTATTAAATTAATTTATTACTGTATTTATTCCAAGTCACTTCATCTTGGCATCGATATTTTATATTAGAAATGTGATTTTTACTACTGTCTCTAAAGCGAAAAGTCTCTTTCATCGCCTACACCCTACACTACAGTTCATGTAAGCATCATCATAAGCAGAGTGTCATTAAAAAATCAGCTTTTAATTGAGCGAAGGTCGGGCTCGGTCCTGCCGAGTAGCAGTCCCACGAATTGTGTCGCATGGCACGGTCAACAGTGTTTCGGGTTTCGCGCGAGTGTTTCATTTTGATCGTGGAGTAGAGTCTAGTTAATTAAACCATGTAGCTCCGAGGAAGGTTTAGATTTTTTTCCTCGTTCTTTGTGCCTAGCAAAACGGTCGAGCCCTTCAGGGAATAAAATATAGCCACCTCGTTGCTCAGCTCTTGCTCACGACTAATTAACTATTTGCTCTATATTCTAGAGTGTCATAAGAAATTGAACACTTTTAGTATCAAACGCCGTCCCTAGTGTTTGGTGGAGGTGCCGGGTTTTAAAGCTTTGTGAAGCTTTATAGTTAACAACCTTTTTTCTTCACTGCTAAAATTTTGTATTTGCGGGTTTAAGTGCTTAAAGTGTTCATGCTTCAATATATAGGAAACATAATGTGTTATTTAAGCAGGTCAAGCGTTACGGTTGCAGTATGGTGGAGGCGCCAGCTTGGTTTCAATCCGCCCCACAAATCACACCAAACTTTTTCAATTCATAACTACTTTTCATTTATAGACGGTATGAGTTAAGTTTCCTAGAAAACAACCCCTTTAATACTTTAAACTTGAAATGCGACCCAATCTAATATATGCCCTGAAATGTCGGACATAAAAGCCAGCCAAGGACGAATGTGCATAATTTAGCTGTAAAAAAGTGCATTCGTATCGCGTATCCCGGTGCAGATCGCGTGGCATACGAGCCAGTCACTACGTGCTCAAGATATCTAGTTAGCGCTATCACTCACAGACGGTTATCAAAGTTTCTTCCACTGCCTCGCGGGGTTAACGGTATTACCATGGCGTCGCGAATAACGACCTTTCTTATTCTGTTTTACTACAATATATTACGTGCGCTGGGTGTCTATGGACGTTAGTGGGTATCACTACCATGTGCAGGTAGATCTTTACGTCTGCATCGCTTTTCTTATATATATATATATGCGCATATGTGCAAACAATAAACAGGCATTACAGGTGGAATACTGCTAGAGCTAGACGCTACATCATCACTCACCGTAGAGAATTCAGTTAATTCTAGAGAATCCACAGAGATTGTCGCGGACTGATATTACATCAGACACTAAGAAAGCAATGCAATTATCCTAATGGGGTAATTCAACGAAAAGTTACGTCACTTTGTGACTGTGACATTTTGTAGCCTTAACCTGTTACTTCTTTTCTTTAATGCTTTAAAGGTTAAAGCGTCATTTGAAACGAGCGGAACCATTACCGTGTTAGTCCGATCTTTGAAACTCATTTACCACGAGGATGTAATTGAAATGGATTTCACCTGTAATGCGTGGTGGCTGAATGCATCATGTCTACGTCGGATTAACAAAGGCTCCTTCTGCTCCTGAAGATCGTATAGCACAAAGCTCGATGATCTAAATGGGTGTTTTTATGATGTCCGGCCAACTCCAACCGAATGGTCAAGTAGCACGTGAAAAAAGACAGGAACTTGTTCGTATATAGCGCTCCATAAACGTGGTGGTAAAAAGAAAAGTCGCCGAAATGACAGAAGGCTGAAACTGGAGTTGTGTAGATGACAGAGAGCAAGCAGGGCCCATGAGCGAACATAAGAGTGGAGAGGCCGGGGTTGGGAGGTTCAGCACTGCATGCCCACCCCAGTGTTAATATATATGGTAATGAATGATAAAGAGAAAACCATTGTTTTAAAGGAAACCTCGATAAAAAATAATAAAAACTATATAAGCACTGCTGAATGAAGAGTGAATTTTCTTTATGCCCTTACGGCTAAAGCTAACAAACTTCGCCAGCTTGATTCACTGACGTCAAGAGTGAAAGCTCGTTCCTTTTTTTCTGCTCTTTCTAGAGTGGATAATCAGGTGATTCCAGCCATGCGACACAAACATTCACTCAACATTTTCTTTGTCCGGAATGAACGAGCAAGCTTTCGTCACGGTTCACTAGGTCAATTTTCCGGCATTTTTCTCTTCTCGCAGTCGCAGTGTCGCCGTTTTATTACTTAAGTCGGCTCGGTGGGTAAGAACGGCGAAATGAGTGTTGACACCTTGGTGTGGCCATGGATTTCCGATGAAAAATGCTCCAACGTCGATGGTCGGGGGCGTTGAAACACGATGCGCAAACAGATGCATTTCAATCATATCCAGTGTCAATAAGCGTCAAATTTCATTTCTGAAGTGCGCCGGTTGTTTTCATTTGAGTTGTAGCGCTGTTGCCCTAAGATCCAGACAGCTAACAAAATAAAATCCTGTCTCGCTCTATTTATTTTTAAACTTTATCTTCATTCCATACATTTCCAATAGTTTTCTGTAATTCCCAGCGGCACAGCAAAAACACGTCTGATAGAATACAAGTCGATGCGTAAAAGTCGAAAACTTCAAGTCAACAACAACCAAAGTCAATTTGAATGTCGCTAAAACGCCACTCCATACGGCGACGTCGCCGGGAAGCTTTCGGGTTTCAAGACAACGCGCGCAGCGTGCCGACGCTTATTTGAACATTCCAAACAATCTTTTAGATGCAAATTAGCAGCAGGGTGGGCGCCGCTCGACATTTCCACGACTGGGTATACGCCAGACGGCTGAGTACAAAGCAGTGTTCACCGCTCATCTCTCATTGTCGAGCGTTCACGTGGCTCTGCGCTGAGGCGCCGCGGCTCTTGGCTGATTGATTGAATGCGTGATGCGACCACGCTACGCAGGGGAAGGAGCGACGCTGTCTTGCGGTGAGCTGCGCTCACCGGCGTCGGCGACGCAACGGACGCATCAGCATCGCGTCCCTGCAACCCTTACATCACCCACTACCCCCAAGCCGCCCACTCCGCCAACAATCACGCGGTGAAATCAATCGCAAAAATCCTGAGACCTTGCACACTGCGGACTGATTTAGATTTCTAATTATAACTGGCGCGGCGTCGTTGGACTTGATTTGAATTTTTGAATATTATTGGGGTTTATTTCGGTGAAAATATTGGAGTTGGTTTGAACTGAGGGATGTATAAGTGGCTGAAAGAATATGTAATTCAGATCGTGGAGAGGACATTGGTTGTGAAACCTCACAAGAAAAAACGATGTTTATCAAATTATGCTTCTATACCTACAGTAAATATAGCAAATAGCAAATAGCGATAGCAGTATATAAGTGAGAATAAATTTGAATTCAAAATTAATTGAATAATACCTCCCATCAGTGTCAATAATGTAATGCAGATATCTAAATGTTGAACTCTGTCAAAGTCGGCTTATTAATTTAGGTTATCGATCGGACGGTGAAGCTCATTGCTCATTGCATATTTGATTGCAATTTGTTGACGTTTGTTTCTGTCAAATGAGAGCTAATACCGTGATGCCAGCTGGAGATTGATGCAAATTGCGGTGCACACCCTACGGATAGTGTGAGTGGAAGGGGCGGGGGTGGTGATGGGGGGCAGCCCTGGGAAATGGTGGACACGACGCTCGTGTGTTCCACGCACTGGTTTCCATCTGTGCGTATTTTTAGCGTCACATTTCGCATGTGCGATTCGTCGGCCAGCATAGGGTTACGGTAGAAAGAGCGAGCGAGCGTGCGGGCGGGCAAGCGGAGGAATCAATCGCTGCTGATATTACAGATTCGCCGGCAGCGCGTAGCGGCACCGGTTCCAGCAGTTCCGGCGGTTTCAGCGGTTCCAGCGGTTCGGGCAGCGCGCTGAGCGCACTGGCTCGCATCACGCCGCGCTCATCAATTTGATTGAACGTATAGGTAGAGCTTGGATATGATTATTACGCCCGCGGAAAACCTCCAACACACTCAATTTATCCGAGATTTAGGTCTCATCCAGAATTCGTAATTGCGCCTCGCGAGTATAAATCAAACTCCAGTTAAAGATAATCTCGGTGAAAAATAAAACTTTTTAATAAAATGTCGCACGAGCCGGCTTGAATTATGGCGGCTCGATTTTATCTGGCTCGATGTGCTACACTGAAACCCTGCACGGGAAATTAAAAATAATCGGACTAAAAATATTTGGGCGCCAGCAATGGCATTATTGTACTTCTGCGCCAGTTTTGGTTATAAAATAACCAAGTGTGTGTTATGTATGTGTGAGGGTGAGGGTGTGTGTGTGTGTGTCTCGTTGTGTGTGTTTGGTTTCGGCTAGATAAGATATTCAGAATGTGTATGAGATTTGCGATTCTTTTTGCATATTGTCAGTTTCGAGTCGGCCACTTGGTATGCATCGCTATATTGGCTGTTTTGCTGTCGTATGTGTTTAGCTCCACGCGTGTTGTGCTGCGCTGCTGCGCTGCTGTGCTGTTGCCAGGCTGCGTGTTGGGCCGCACTAAAAGTACAGCCGAACCAGCTTCTCCCCATTCTGCCTCATTCAGATTATTGTAAAATGTGAAGCGATCCGCCCAAACCGCACCGCTGTGTATATTTAGGACTCGGAAATAAGGAAATCAAATCCTCGTGGAAAAGCTTAGAAGTTAGGAAACGATATAAAGTAGATCTGTGTTTTCTTTTTACGATAGAAAGCCGTCGTATAATTTTTCAAGACTGTATAGGAAATAAAACCAAAATAATATCAAGATTTTTCGTAGCAGAAGTTAAAGAACTAAAGCTAACCCTCGCGTGCGTCCACAGAAACCCCAAGCCCTGACTGCGACGATGACAAAATTTGATAAAACCTAGACGAATTATCGTTATTTTAAGTGATATCCTGGGGCGCGTGCCAAGCGACTTAACATCGTTATTAGATTAGCCCTTGCTTAGACTAGCAACCAATCTGGGCCACCGAATTCAGCAGGCAAAGTCCATTCGGTGACATTTACAGCGGCACCAGCCATCAATCAATCCTAGACGAGAACAGTGCTCTCTGGCCGCTCTTGGGCACACCACCACTGAATTATGCATGAGATGCTTGCCAACGGAATCTTAAATGCAGCTATAATAGACTTGAATGAAACTTCATTTATCTTTCTGTTTCGATGGTTGAAAGAGCTAGAAAATTCCGTTAAAAACATCGCTCAACGTCGGCAGAGCGCTCTGTGGTCAGTGCACTCGCGTGCTACTCAAACGGAATGTTTCATGCTGTCTGCACTTAAGTCCAGACTGCATTTTCCGAAGAAAAGCTCTTTACTCTCAAGTCTAAAAGACCAAGGATGAAACATGAAAGCGCCAAGTGCCGTTTTTCATCGCGATTCACGATGAAACTACAAAGTCTCCTTTGTCCCGTCTCTCTGAGGTGGTGTATGACCAGAGAGTCGATCATCTCCTGACACCTTATTATAACCAATGTATAACAACGCCGTCACAATTTTGTTTTTATTACAGCTAGACAAGTTCTTTAAAAATGTAATATAATGAGATATATGCCAGAAAATAGGATCGCTGCGCGGCGCGAGTCTGAATTGCTCGGCGTCTGTTTGCGGTGCACCGCGACGCCGACGCCAAGATTTACGGTTCGTGAGATCTTGCCTAGCTTTTATACTTGATGGAGGAGTCCGGGGGTGG
Source organism: Nemurella pictetii (assembly GCA_921293315.2). NCBI lineage: Eukaryota > Metazoa > Arthropoda > Insecta > Plecoptera > Nemouridae > Nemurella > Nemurella pictetii. The sequence goes on from OV121115.1 coordinate 29,350,066, forward strand.
GCTAGGTCGCCGCCGTCGGGAGGGGTGCGGCCGGCTCACACAGGGCAAGTTTCGTTATAGTGGTGGCTGGAGGCTGGAGTGGCGGCTTCAGGCTCGAGGCTGGTGGAAAAGCATGGCCTAGTCAAGTCCTGCGCGTTGCCCAGCTGATATAGGCTACAGCAAGCCGTTATCGTGATATATGGCAGGAGCCTGCGACTGAGAAAGAAGGAGAGCAATGAGGGAACATAACTTCTTCGTCTGTACGGCCAATACTATGCTAGCGGGTCTAGTACTATATGTCTCAGGTTGGGGAAAATGCCACTCTGTGAACATACTGAGTCGGAAAGCGACGTTCATAAACAAAATTCAATGAAATAAAGCGATTGAGATATGCGTGGCGGAGGTCTGATATGTTTATGATATTTCGTCCGATCTAGTGAAGCTGCTGTAGCTTGTGGGTGGCGGGTGGCGGGAGGTGGGAGAAGGGGGGGGGGCAGAGCAATAATAATCCTGGGATGCTGGGATGAAGGATTTCGGCGGGCGAGTGCTCGATCTCCTCGCAGCGGCCTACTCTTATCTCACGTCGGAAGGAAACGAGGAGATGGAAACTGGATCAGTGGCGTCGTTGCGAGGCTGGCGCCGGAGCCCATTTTCGTATTGACTCGCTCTGTTTCGTTTCGTTGCCGGCACGTGGCAGCCCCAGCAGTTATTTCGTAAACATTCGAGAGGAAATTGTGGGATTGTTTCGCTGCCAAAAGCATTCGGTATCTCAATCCCTTCATGTTACACAGCGGAGAGTGGCGCTGACATCTCTAGAAATAGTCACTGACCCAGCGCGACCATAAGCCCTCCAACAAAGGTTTCTTACTTTAAATCAATTACCAAAACAATGAAATATAACTATAAGTAATCTGCGTCCACTACATCATAATTTTTCGGTGATTTTGATTTTTGTTAACTGCATATTGATGCAATATCAAAATATCTAAAAAAAGTATAATATTCAGACGATGCAGTTACCACCGAAGATCCAGCTTGGACGCCACTGGTCCTCGCAGGAGCTGAACGCACAAGAGAGTTCTGCCACATGTATCATAACTTAATTTTCACCTCCGCCAGGGCCGGAGAATTCTCAATTGCTTTTCGGGGCACATCATTACGGAATTGCCTTTAAACATGTCACATCAGTTGCGTGTGAGACGGAGGCAGAGGCGAGGGTGGGAGGTAGAGACAAGGCGAGCCCTGCGTTCTTATGTTAAAGACGACAACTCATGGAATGGAGTTATGGAGACTGATAATGATTGTGTGTGGGCCCGCAAAACATAGTGCGGCTTCCTTGGAGGTATGTTATCAATGTCTTGTATTTGTACCGTGTGACAGGTTTTTTTTACTGAATATAATATGCTGCTGCTGCTGCTGCTGCTGCTACTACTACAGTAGAGTATAGTTAACTGCCTACGGATGGATATATAGATATAACTCCGGTCGACAAACGACAAATTTCTTGTTGCATTGGACGAATGGTGGATTTGAAAGGTGAATGAAGATAGTTACATCAAGTAATATTATATAGGAATTCACGGAGCTCAATGTAATATACCCTGATGCTTTCCACTTTTAATTCAAACGAAGAGCTGAATGTTTGACCATGTGTTAAAGGAAAACATCAAAGTGAAGTTTCGAGGACGCATGCTACAATGTAGCGCTGTAAAATGAGTAAACTGCCGCTGCTAAACTGTGGTAGCCAGTAGAAGTGTTTAGCGCAATTAGCCATTGGTCCTAACTGCACATATCAGTTTGCCGGGTCAGCACCGGGCGTAATTCATTGAGAGCTCACACCATGGCTCGCCCGCCTGGATGAAATGGGGCTCGTAGGTGCAATTCCTCATCATTATTTACCCGTATTGCATATTATTATCATACTTCGTGGCATGCGCCGCCCAATTTTATCACACACACATGCATATTCAGACCGGTGGAAGTTACAACTTCACCGTGGCGATGTCTAATTTAAATATACATCCCCTTGCTAAATACAAAAACAATTTCGTACAAAAAGACAGGCAATCGCGGCAAACGAAAATCAAGCATTTTCCAGACGAAATTATGTTGAAAACTTTTAAGCACCGAGCCGCTTTCATTCTCAGGCGACTTATTTGACAAAAAGTTCTTAACAGAATCAAACTCTATTGACAAAGTATTTTCGGCAACGTCATAAAAGTCGAATCACTCTTTCTCACTCACTCCCACACGCTTCTCTTAAAGTTTCATATGGGAAAAGTTCCTTAGTTGTCATGTGGGCTGAGCTGAGTGTGGTTAGGGAGGCGGGTAAGGTAACGTTCCCGGGGATGTGTGAGTGTGACTATGTGACTGTCGTTGACGAGTGCCACTCAGTGGTGCGAAACGACGCGTTGACGTTGAAGCAACCCCTTTGGAACAAACCAACGTCGCACAACGCTTTCCTTGGGCGCACCACCCCACACCTAGCGCGACGTGAGCCAAGTCTATCAGATCAGGTGGGATTTGTACGACACTGAAATCCGGCGGGCGCGCTGCAAATACAATTCGATCTTCGCTGCTGATGTCGGAAAAGTTAAACAGCGGGACGCGAAGGGAACGGAACTCGTTGAGACGGCGTGGAGGTGCCGCGCTGTGCTGCAGTTCACCGATCACATTTGCCACCAGATCTGTTGTGACCAGATTTGGAAATGTCACAATAAAACTAGTAGCTCAAACAGAAATTGGGCTACTGTCTCAATTGTTCAGTGCACAACTCTAGCAAAATTGCGCATGGCTACAAAAACACTGCCTTGTCCAATCATTCCCACAACGATTGGACGTCTCAGCAAAACCGATTCAGGTATAAGTCAAGTGCACATCGAATTGCTGTTTGACGTACTACGTCGTACAAGTGCAGAATTGTTCGACTCCAATCGATTTGCCTTCAAGATTCTAGCAATAATGTCAAGGTCAAGGAACCGCTTTCAGGCAGAGGTGACGTTGACGAAAAGGTCGGGCGTCGGCTCTGGCAGACAAATCGGCGTCCCCTAAGATCACTTTGGATGTAAACAGTGTTGGAAACTGTTGGGAACTGTTGGAAACGCTGGCGAGGCAGGCGTTGCGTGAATGAATGCAGTATGTTTATCATGGGGGCTTGCTGAAATCGGCAGAGATTGGGTCTTTGGGCAAAGCACATATTATACACGTGGGTAATTGCGATAGGCGGCTTTCGTCGAAAAGCTCGCACATTTTACTATGCAAATATCAATGAAACGTTGAAATAAAACGGGAAAGCGAGCCGATGGTATATTCAAACGCATGTGATTTTGTGCGTGATGTTATAATTTGAATTCAACGGTACGTTAGAACTTTTTTTACAAATAGAAAAATGCCTTTCACGTTGCAAACTTCGTTCTCTTCTTTTCATGAATTTTTTACAATACAATTTGGTTGTATGAATTTTTAGATGTGGGGTGAAATGCTTGAAACCTATGAACAACGTGTTTCGTGTACAAACTTACGTTTCATACACTATACAGTGACGAGCAGGACATCGCTTTGCGCGTTGTTTTTCCTCGGTCTTCGCGAAGGAATTATTCAAAGGGAATCCTTTTTTACACTGCAGAATAAGCTTAAGTTTTACTGTTAACAAGTAACTTTTGAAGTTTTAAAAAGTAGGTCAGGATAAGCACTAAAAAGTTTAAAACTAGAATAAGCGTTTGTGGTCCATTCTAAAGGTTAATGTGAAACAGGTAATGTTGAAACAGCGTGTGACCGAGTGATCGGTTAAAGCGAAGACCGTATTCCTGCAAAGATTTATCCAACTCAAGCGAATTTGTGGTATACTTTTTATCCCAGACTTTACCACCTAGTAGGTTCGTCTACCACTTTACCACCTCAGATACTTCACTCTTGAAATTAAAAGTAGCATGCAAATTACCTGCAAGCATTCGCGAAACGGACTAAATTCTAGTGTGAGGTTTTGTAATTTGTTCGAACAGTTACCATGCCCTCGAGGATAAAGCTGATCTAAATTTGATTTTAATCATGGTCTTTGCTCGTTTTGTGGCTCTATCGGATTCTGTCCGTATTAATTGGATGTTCTAAGTTAATTGGTTCTCTCCTGTCGGCCAGGAAAGCATGTACACGTATGTTTTCACAGGCGTGCCGTTCGGTCTTGTAAATTATTATCAGCATCGATTGTGTGATGTTCAACGCGATACAATAATAAATAGCATTATCATGAAATTTAAATATGTGACAGAAAACATCACAAGTTAAAATTAACACATTGCCGCATGTACGGTGTGCGATGTGCCATAAGGCAGTTCGCACTAACTAGCGCGAACACTAAAAGATAACTGACAAAATCATTTAACATAACGTTGTTAACGGTTTGAACTGTTTTTATAATAGCTTCACGCGCTCTTGATATGAGTTTTCACGACTTTATATTATGATCTAGGGTATGGGGGACATTATCACGCCCCCCGGATCTCAAGGGAGGCTGACTTTGGGGGTGACTCATATCGACCTATACCTTTGCCAACAGTTCCCCCTTCCTCGTCCACGTCCCCGTCGCGGTTCCTTCTTATTACAATTTACGTCGAATTGTTAAGGGGGAGAAATGATAATGAAATTACGATTGTACTTACATCGGCACGAAAGTTAACCGCTATGCAACTTGACGTTAGTAAAAAATCACAAGATGTTGTGGCGTGGCACGGTGGGATTTTCGTCGGTTGATAATGTCGAATACCTTGTAATTTTATTGCGATAGTCAGCTTCGTTTATGTGGAGATATTACTCAGATGCGTTTGCTGCGTTTTTGTAGAAGCCTATTGTTGTAATTAAGTTACTGTGCTTATTTTTTATTTTTGTAACCTTTGGAGGTAAATTTAATGTCTCTGAACGAATAAGAAAAAGATTCGAAAACCTCTCCGACGTCTACGGTTTTTTCGGTGGTAGGAAAACTCTATCTCGTGCAATCTCATTAGGAAATGCAGTATGATTGCGTAGCGCAGATGTGAAGTGGAAAGCACTATCTTGAACTTGAAATCAATTAATAGAGCAATTACAAAGAACTTGTAATGCCAATTTTCTTCTTAACTCGTACTTACTAGGCGCAAACGTGGAATAATTTTCGTTTAATATTCATGTCGTATCTTCTTGCAGGATGAAAATAATCGCGTTTAGAAATATATACCTATACATATTATGAAATGACGACGGAAATAAGGTATTCGCACCACGGTTTTCTGGGCATTAAAGAAGGATCATATTCATGTGGGTGGTTAAACGCATATATACGCGCGAATTCCGAAGGGGTAAGTATACGCAAGTTTTTTTTTTGATTGCGATAACGCATTTTCCTCCGTGCAGAGCACTTTTCCTGTAATACGAAACTATATAAAGATCAATAGCAGTTGCCGCTCGTATCGTTTTTTAGTTCCTATAGGAAAATTCCCAGTGAATTTGCGCCAAAATAGTTTGTCATTAATAAGTGTGAGTAATGTGAGCTTTCACATTAAGCCCATTTTTTTATAATTCCACCAAAATAATAAATTCGGTTTTTAAAAAGGTTTCGGGGTCATTATGCACCTTCGCTTTAAATGATGAAAAAGGCTTGCTGCTGGTCATGATTTCTCTGGAAAATCGTACTCATTCAGCGAGCTTTAAGCTGAAGTCTGTAGCCCGGTTCAATTCCATGCGGCTAGAACTCCATGCGGCATCCTCCTCTTCTCTCTTCTCTCCTCTATTCATCCTTCCCCTATATCCACACAAAGACACCACTTTTCAAAGCGCCTTCTAATTTGGCTTTCCCATTTCTGATGTCTGAATATAATTCAGAAAAATCTAGATCTCGTTTAACTCACTGGTATCAGTTAGTGCTAGCGGAGACCATGTACAATAATTTTGATGACGGGGGAAATTAGTGAGATCAGGGTTGACAACCAAGCGAATGAAGTGCCGAATTTCGTAATAAGCGCCGGAGTGTTTATCACCGACCATAATTTTCTGTTATTTTTCTGCGCTAAATTTATCTAATTTTCCTTCTCATCAGAAAAGTCACCCCTTTAGCGAAGTTGTTCCAAATTCTATCTCCATGGCTCCTGGCTGAACCATTAAATTATATGAATATTTATTTCCCGGTAAACTGGGAAAGACTTGTATTATGAAGTTTTCCGAAGTGAGCTCGCTCGTAGCCATGGCTTATTACCGAACTATAGTTACCCGGCTCGGGTCGAGGTTTATCCAGTTTGCTTTCAAAATAGGTTACATATAGGTAGAGTACCCATCCAACCCCAACATACCCACCCACCCACCCACCTACCCACATTCACCTCGCGTCCCAACCAATAAAGTTACGTCAATTGACTCACCCACGGCCACTGCAAGTTATCTATCAATTTATTGCTTCCCTTACAGCAACCAGTAAACTAATGAAAATTTTCCTTTAAACTTCCTACAACGGAGCAATATGATTGGTCGTGTTGTTATGAAGGCAGAAAGCACTTGCGGGCTTGATTCTATTCGCAGCTCGACGAGTCCACTTTCGTCTAAACTCCCATCAGCCATAGACACAGACTGCACAAGCAGACCGCCTTTCCATGGTCTCCAGTCTCCAACCTTCCCTTGATATTGTTATGTGGAGTGGTTTCCACGGACGTTGATCTAGCACCTCTCCGTTCTCTCCATATTTATCTAGAGTCCTGTCAACTCCCAAGAGAGGCATCCGGCAGCGGCTCCTCTCCAGACTCTTCTCGTCCTCTCGATCCCGACGATGCCCGACCGGTGTGGCTACTCGATAACGGTCCTTTTCACGCGCAACGCCCCCCCCCCCCCCCGCTATGCATCCCCATTGTTGTAAAACGCGTGACATCGAATAAAGAATGGACGTGCGACATTTGAGCCAGACGATGTGTCTTCATTTGGCGATCGCGAGACAAGAAAGGTGGGCAACATCCGATGGGCGAGCAGCGCACACAATGTTTCTTTCCTATTCGAGCGAGCTGAAACTGATGTGCATGTGCAAGGAACAAGGAAAGATGAGCGAGTTATAAGTCGAGCAAAAGAGCGTGGGAAAACAGCGATAAATCAGCGGTGACAGGTTTGATTCGCTGCTTACACAAAGAGTAGGTATCGATCTTTGATGTCGGTGAAAAAAGAAAACTCGCGGAAAATGGGCATTAAGTAAAACCGACGCTGCGGACGACGAGGAAAATCTAGAGCAGATGGCGGAGAAGAAAGGCGAGTTCTTAGAGAAATAAATGATTTATCATAAACACGGATGTAAAAAGTGTAAAAACCTCGGTGAGTAATGCTTCCTGTTTCATCAGGAAATTTAACAAATCCATGGAAATCGCTTTTCTCGTACAATACTCCTAAGTATACAAGACTAGTTGAGCAGAGTAAAGCTCGCACCCTTTACAATTGAAAGATGTTTTCCATCGATGCATGAGGCAACCCACCACTCTTACAAATTCAATGCTTTCAATTTACCCATTTTTCCACTCTCGACTTTCATGCTTCTCCACCTCCATAGGTCCCCAATCGCAACCAATAATAATTCCCATTAATATAATCCATCCACTTCAGCGGACGAGTTTCCCGTTAACAGGTTTTCTTCAATTACATTGCTTAACCGAAGATAATACATTACCAGCGGCTAAGACGAGACGATCCGCTGGGAATTTCCCTGCGTTGTATCGCGTAATCTAGACGTTTCCAGCAAATTGGTTTTGGTTAGCTCTTACTAGATACAGGCCTGATATTACACCACACCGCTTAATTCATGCTAAGATCTTCGTCCACCCCCGCAGTATCTATTCGCGCAACCTCTTCCCAGTTCTCACACACGACCGTAGCAGACCGTAGCAGGCCGTAGCCAGCGAGCCAGATGCTGCGTAGCCTGGACCTGGCCTTCTCCGCTCGGCCTATCACGTTTTAGAGCTGCAGAGCGTATAATCACTTTGGGAAAACAGGCTGCTGTGGTCTCCAGGCTCGCTGAAGCCAGCCAGCTGATAGGATGGGGCTGATAACAGCTTGTACATAGGAGAGACGGTCGCTCGGTCGCCGGAGTGAAAGCTACAACTTAATTCGCATCCAACCAGATAATACAAAAGGGCAATTCGAAAATTTCCAATTACTTTCGGAGATATAGCTACGCGGGAAATTGGAAAATGAAATACGAATCTAATTTTCTATAGAATTGGATTCCCCTGCTTTGTTTTTGGATAACATTTCAATTGTGCGAATATAGGTAGTTTGCAAATCTATGGGTCGTTTATATTTAAAATAGACAATTTTAACCGCATATCCAGGTGCAAACAGGGTACAGAGCAAGTATCGAAGCAAAGCTAAGACAATAAGTGGATCATGGCAACGCTCTTGATTGTCTTTTCTTGTATTGCATTGCTACAACTTGAAATGTTTGGCCTAGCGAACTTTAGTAATAAATATTTAGGTCAGTTGTAATGATTTTCTAGCTAGCTCAATACGGCCTATATTTTTCGGATACACTATATTTTATTAATGATCACCTACATTTCGTGTCAATGATTCCGCGCTGTAGTCGTAGATAACCCGGGTTAATCATCGCAGGGGCAATAAAATAGGATAACTATATATTATCCAATCTTTTTCCCTACCCTTATCCAAGCTCGTAGCTCATCCCTTAACCAACGCAGATCGTGTTATGAAGGTCTGGGCCGTTGAATTGCTACAGCGTCTATAATGTTGCGTGGAGTCATAAATCATGCTAGCAGCGAACCATTCCAGGGAATAGACTAGACTTTCGCAGAGTTCTCCATCAATTTCTTCCTTGCCAATTCCTCAATAAGTGTGTAGATCTCTTCCACGTTTACAATATGTCCCTTTCTTTTCAAATCGCCACGGATAAAATATAGTGGTAACTTGATGTATTGCATATTTTAATGAGATCTTTGAGCATCGTTTGAGCTCGTGATCGTGGGGAGGAAAATTTTCTTTCATTATTGTCATTTGCCTCATCGACTTCGAACATAAATTTGATATCAATTTGTACCTAATTCTATACAACAATATTGTATGAAGTGAACATAACAATAAATCTAGGACAACATTATGCGTACATACAATTCCACGAAATTAGAATGCGTATATTTTGGCAAGCGTAAGCAATGAAAAACATGCCAGCAACCCACGTCCCGTTTTCCCCTCCACCAGCTTTAAGAACAGTCTTGGTGCATCTGATCAATATGCTGTTAACATGGTCCAGCGAAAGCCCCGATATGATCTAAATTCCCGGCCATGTGCACGTGCGGAACAATAGTGAGCCCCAGTAATTCAGTAATTTCTATATAGCCTTGTTATCGGCCATTAACAGGATTTAAACTCGGCGCCGCGTCCATGGGGCAATTAAGCGGAGATTAGGCTGAAAGGCTGCGGAGGGGTTTGTCAGCGTCCGTTCGCCGTTCGAAGCCCACTAGCTGTTTGCAGCGCCAAGACAACAGATCGCCCACTTCGCAGCGTCCCAATTTATTGCTAATGTTGTCTACACAGCGCCAATATGCAGTTGGGCTATCAGCGGAAATATTAGTATGTATAATACTTTCTTTTTGATGGGTGGCCAGTCGAGATAGAGATCGTCTGCCACGTTTACGCTTTAAAGTGATGTTGGAGAATGGAGTTAAGACAATCGCAGTACAGAACTCACTTCCGCTGGCGTATCAGTCCGCGATGCAGTAAGATATCTTGCGGCTGAGCGTCTTGTTGATTAAGCTAAAACTTTCCAAAGTGCTAAGAACTGTTCTCGGTCATGAAGTCACGAGAATATTTAGTCGTCCATCAAAAGTGTCTGAAAAATCAACTTTTACTTCATAAATTTGCTGTTAGCTAGTGTTGATTGCCAATTACACACAAGTCATATACACTTTTTTTTGTCATGTTTCTCGACTAGGCTGCAGCTAGCGGCCAGATTTCCACATCATGACAGCAGTGTTCGGTGTTCGGTGTTCGGTGTTCGGTGTTCGGTGTTCGGGGTTCGGGGTTCGGGGTTCGGGGTTCGGTGGTCGCTCGGGACTTGAGGCTTGCGTGACGGGGACACATGCTGGCTCCCGGGCACGCCATAGACGAGCCGGCGCCGACGATCATCGCCGACGTGTCTAGGGGAGTCTAGGGGAGTTTAGGGGAGCCGGGTGGGGGAGCCGGGGGAAAGCGTCGCTGCCAGCCGCCCGTCGAGCTAATCATATAGGAAGCACATTTCCACCGAGCTTTTTATCGACAAAAAAATACATGTTAACAAATCGTCAGACACAACACGCGTGCCCTCTCCCCGTTCCCAAGACGCCCTAAGCGTCTTTGATGAAAAGTCGCTCAAAATTTTGCATTCCTTATCGAAAACATATTTCGCAAAGTATACAATAGAAACTCGTTACATCTCTCCCCATACTGCTCTAAGATGTAAGACTATACCAACATGAGACGGAGCATGCGATGCATCCGTCAGCCAATACGAAGGCGCTAGAATCGGTGACAGTAAACACCCCCACCCCCGCCGCCGCCACCGCCACCCCCGCGTGTACCTGATCAACTGAGAAGTAGGCATTACTGTAATGAAAAGGCTGCGAAGCGAGCACGCTTGAACGTCGTCGCCCTCTCCCCCCCCCCCCCCCCCCCCCATGGGAGACGCGGGCAAGGGCGGCGAAGGCGTCGGCGTCGGCGTCGGCGACGCTCTAAAGAGGGTAGTTCGAGGGTGTCAGGGTGTGGGGGATGCCTTGTTACATTGTAATCACGTTGCGGGCTGGATTCGGCAAGGCGAGAGCAAGGAAGACAAATGAATGTCTCAAATAATGAACCACCTTACATCTAGAATGTAAGACGCATCGGTCTTTGCGGTTCTTGTCGAAGAACTAAGGCAGTAAGCCATCTCGAAGTCATCAGTCAAGCCGCTGTGGCCGAGGACTAGAGCAATACCCTTCTGTGATGGGTTTCCGCCTCTAAAAAAGCATTGTTTTTGCAACTTTATGGTGATATTTTTACTGATTTTTATCGTCATCAGCATTTTGACAATGTTCTTAAATTAAAAAGTTGTCCCGCTTCCGTGTGGCTAAGATGCTGAATCCCCAGATTCAATGGACCCGTCTCTGGTCAGTGTTACTGTGCAGTGTGCTATCGCGTGTGCTGCACAGTGCACACCTTAAAGAGAACTTTGCCTTCCTTTTTTTAGCAGATAATTTTAACCAGATGGCCTTAATTATCCCTTATTATTTCACAAAACGACGCTAAAAACAAGTCTGCAAGTAGATCATGAACTTTTTCTTCGTGCCAGCAAGCCTGCAGACCAGCGAAATAAATTGGACAGTTTCTTCAAGTAATGCTGAATATATAGAAATATTAAGATAAGTTTTAATAACTAACCTCAAGCGGATTGCAAGCCACAGAAAGCTTGGATGGGTTTTTTGAAATCCAAAATAACTTTACCGCCGCCGTTCGTGCTTCCCATGTTTTAAATTACCCGCTGCTATCCATGCATAAGATAATGATGCAGTTGCGATTTAGACAGGAATTGCGGGGAAAACCAGCAAAAAAATAAGCGTATGCTTGAATAAAAAAGTCCCGCTATTTCTCTGCCCGGAGAACTACGCCAGTACTGCAAAGTTTAAGATCTAAATATGTGTCCTATCTAAGGCACAAAACTTGTGCATGCGGAATTTGCCAAGTTCTGGGCTTAACTGGAGCTATTTGCGCGTGCAAAAACACGGTGATTTTCTTCAGCCAAAGGCCAGAGCGTTATTGCATCTTGAGGGTGACCTGGCTGTGACCTGGATGTGACCTGGCGTCAAGATCTAACTCGAGCTTAATAAATAGTTGCACAATTATAAATTACTATTCGTGTACTGAGTGCAAAAAGCTGCTCCTATCAACGCTGTACTTCATGTGTGGACTGGAGAACGTTGGGTGTACGATGCTTGAAACTTTGGGTCGCCATTTGTAAAGTAGGGCTTTCTGATTGTCCTCAAATCATTATGAGTCCTTATAAGCAGGCGTCAGGTCCCAAATCACGTGGTGTCCTCATTATCAAATACGAATCTATTTGAATTGGGTCGGAACTAAATCAAATGCTAATGTTGATTGCAGATTTGGGCTAAATTATGTTTTCTTGTGTTCACAAAACCAGATCCAGCACATCATTAATGTTCAATTAAATCTTCAACCGTGGAATAATTGAATTTCATCTCGTAACACGGACCATGTATCTGAAAAACTTATTTTCAAAAAAAAAAGTAAATTCGTCTCGAGTCACTAAGAATAGTTCTCGTTAATTTCAAGATGCGCCAGAATCTCAGGCATCGTTAGTTGTGTTACATATCTACTATTAGATGCTGATTTTTATTCAGCTTTATAGCTCATTTCTAGAATTACCGTGAATGTACTTTTATGCTGAAAATAGCCCTCCTTATAAATCTAGCAATATTTTCTAATGAACCCCTGAAGCTAAAAAAAACTTTTCAATTTTTAAAAACCCTTTATTCTTCTTTAATGGCGTTTGTGTTCTTTGAGGGCATCTCTCGTTGAATTTTGCTTTCCAATTCCATCGCTCATCATCCCCTCCCTCAAAACACTCGCTTTAATTCCATAATAATGTATGTCTCTTTCATTTTTCTAAGTTCGTTATACCATTCTCGTCGTGCGAAAAACGCAAGAAAAAGTTTTCCTCCTACAGCCCCGCCCCCGCGCGTCCTCCGCCATCATCCCCCTTCTGCAAGACTCTTTGTCTTAATAATAAGTGCGTTTTAAAAGTTTTATCGCATTATTAAGCGTGAAACTTTGACAGTACTGTTGTCAGGGGGTACGTGGATGACGACCACTTCTCTCTTTTTTTGCTAAGAAAGACGATGTTATGCACGAAAATTTAGCGAACTAGGTTCTGCGATTCAAAAATGGTGACGTGATACCCATTATTCAAGAAGTACTTCTTAATTGTTTACTACATCACACTATTTACTCAAATGAGGCGAAGAAAGGTATTTTTTATTTCTTGTCTATAATTCGCATATTCTAATTCGAAGCTATCGCATATTCAGTCTCAAGTAAGACCAGCTCCGTCAACAGCAACCAGTATTTTAGTTGCAGCATGCAATTATTTCGCCAACAATTCTCATTGTGCTTATTAGAGCATAATATAATATGGCGGTGCAATTTCCAAGCACTGCTCTGCTGGGTATTTTCAACAAGGCAAACAACTTCGGGCTGTGAGCTGTTGGTCGCCTATACATGGAAGTAATATATGGTCTGCAGTTAGTATTATTATTAACTACTTAGCCACCACAATGCAACGTCATTTTGTCCGGACTAATGTGGGGAAATTCGTCTGAAGTCTCGCTAGACGTTCTCATTTTCATGTTTGGGCACATGAAAATTTATTAAACTTCCGAAAATTGTGTTTGAACTGTTAGTTTGAATCTCAGTCGCCACAGAAAATGAGGCTCGATGTGTTTTTTTTTTTTTCTTGTAAAATACCATCCCTTTTTTATATCCTCTTTTTAGTTTGAACATATTATCTCAAGAAATCAATCGGAAAAGCCAGAAAGTTAAAATATAAAAATGATTGTGTTCAATTTATAGACTCGCGTTGTTTCTGTACTTCTGTCGCCGTGCAATGTTATCGAGATTCGGTTTTAATCATCGAAGTAATCTCTGAGAGATGCTGTACCAATAGAGACGCTGTAGTTGTAGTACATTTATTCACACAGAGCGTTTTTACATCCACGGAAACCGATCCGCACGATTTTCTGTTACATTTCTCTCTAGTAAATAATACAATGTTTTAATTTCATCAGCATCAAGATTTAAACAAACACGGATTAATGCATTACTCTTATTCCTAGCGAGTTTTTAATAATACTATTTGTTATTCCGTGGAACGACGACAGCGGTGGTGGAAAGCAAACATTGCCAACCTAGTCGTAACAGCTATATCCACTACCCTGCTGGGATTTATTCGGAACATCTAAAACACCTCTTTGTTTTATATGGATACGATTTATCTTGCCAGTCTTGTGATAATATTCAAGCACGGGAAAAAAGCGGGTGCTCAAATCCGCTTCTCGCTTAGCACAGGTTGGAACATTTAATTCGATTGCTACAGCCTCCTGCGAGCTTGAGGCAGAGTGCTAATTCAATCGACACATCATTTAAAAATAAACATAAGAACAGCAATGAAAGTAAATCAAAATCACACTGCCGTCTTTTTACTTGAAAAGTTAATTACGTGTTCTGTGAAAATAAAACGCCAAGAATAGTAAAAGATATCGTTATAATGGTTCACTCCGAGATTTGTTTTTTAGTCTCTGTGCTATACGAAGTTGAACTATGTACAAACGACTAGCCCACTATAATGAAATAGGGGCTCTTCTCTCTGTACTTCTTCTGTTCTTTGTGATTTGAATACGCGCTTATTTGCCGATGTAAGTGCACAGTCTCCTTATTATTCCATGCTTGAGCGAAGGCAACGTAGTTATAGGGGCTTCCCCGGCGCCGCTTTTCTCTCTCCCTCCCTCTCACCCTATCATTCTCTCTCTCTCTCTCTCCGCACAATCCACGCGCGGTTAGCATGCAAGAATAATTAATGCACTGAACTTAAGGGCTCTTTTTTTCTTTCTCGCTCGTGAAATCTTTGGTTGTTTTCTAGTTGCGACGTCCCATCTTTTGAGCGCCTAATTTGCATACACCCTCAGCATGCAAATCATTTGCCCGTCAATACTCAAGTACCTACATAGAGGAACTTACGAGTAAAGACTCGATTTTCGAAGTGGTTCATCAGCATCTGCATCTCAATTTTGTGCGCGAAGAAAAAACGAGCTTGGTGTGCAATATAATTTAGCCATTGAAATCAGTGGAAATCAGCATTTTTCTCTCGTAGAAAGTCGAGGCCTTCTGTTAACTGCTTGCTGCAACGGGGTAGATACTTTCTCGAGCAGCCTGGCACCTCCACTACAGCAAGGGAACTTTATAACACGGCACCTCCACTGCAACTGCTTACATTATGAATCACCGCACGAACTTTTTAAAAGTGCATTTTTATAAAGAAATCCTCAGATGGCAGAATGCAGGTAATATCTCTTTCATAAATCTCCTTGTATATTTTCCACTGTAAATATAAATCAAGAAGTGAAGCCACTACGCGGTCCACCTTCATTTCCCATCGCGGGTCAACTTTTTGAAGAAAGTTAATGCCCCAGGAGTGGCACACAGCAAAATTATTTACTGCATGTGCTCTCTGCTCTTACTACTGCATTTCCTCCCTACTTTCCGAGCACTATTATACCGCGCTGTTCGTGCACCGACACTAAATGTAACATTTGCTGCTTTGTCCAGCAGTACCATAGCCACCTTCACGTAGATTGTGGGTGCACGTATTTGCACTGCATTTTATGTGCCTTATTAAGCTGGCTGCAGGCACCAGCAAGAGTTTCACTCAAGTAAATCATCATATACCACTGCATATTATGAAACCATGCAATTAGTAGGTACTGTCAATAATAATATGTTTTTTTATTCCTATTTCAGTATTGAACAAGAAGGAATTGTTGAAACCAGTGCATTGCAGAAGTGACGTGATATCCGTTACCATTCATATGCACACATAATTTACAGTATTCTTTACAGACTGATGCAGCATCCCTACGCGGTGTCGCACGCGAATAGAGTCCTCCGGCTGACTTGATACACACAAACAGCAGACAATAAGCTCATTATTGCCGAACTCCGGCTTCGTCATCATTTCGTAGAGTTTGAATAAGAGGTCTAGAATCTAGATATTTGCATATGACACGTTCTCTGCACAATATCACCCATATAAGCTTGCAGAAAGCCAGGAGCGAACAGACAGCCAGTGTGCCAGATTTACCACCGCAGACGGCGACGCCGCCGTTGCCTGCATGAGTTATGTGTCGCCCTGGCTCATTTTAGGCCTATATCAGGATATTAAGGATGATGTAGTAAGGAGCGAGATACAGCAGAGTTACGGCTTACTTTATGTGTCGCATATATCAACTAGAATAATTGTCAGAGATGATCAAATCATTGCAACTCTCGACTGAACGTTGTGTACGAAAGCTGTGTTAAAATTATGCTAAAGCGGCCCGCGAATTGGTGGGGGGGGGGGGGGGGCAAGTTTCGGAACTAGTGTGCAGTTGCTGAATTACTAATTAGGCGTTTTAGTGAGAGTGGTCAGAACTCTGGCTCCCAGAATGGCAGGAGGGTGAAAATTTGTACGTAATTATGCGTGCGAAATCAAAAAGGATGTACCACTTTAATTCGATGCTCTGAGGGCTCTGTACACCCTTCTTATCATCCCAATGAACCAAATTAACTTGATGAGGTTTGCTCGAAAAAAATATATAAAAGACAGACTCTTCAATTAATCACGTTCTTCTCGAAGCAGCAAGCGTAAGACTGTGATTGTAAAAAACAAAAAGTTAAATTCTTCAAAGTCTCTACTCTCTAGTATCTAGAAAACATTAATTAAAAATCCTTCCCGTTATTTTAAAGTTCAAGTAACACAGCGAAGCAAGCCTCTCCCCGACAGCATAATGAAACCCGAGATACTTGGGTCACTTTTGAAGATGTTTCCCTGCACCGAAAAGACAGCGACGAGAGAAAGAATAAAGCACTTTATTTCGCAACTCTTCCGCATGGTCCCCTCCGCTCATCGAAAGGTGATTGCAGTGCCGTCGCAGATTGTCTTTGGAAAAGCATTTTCCCCGGCATTTCCTATGAAATCTATACCATGCACAACAGTGCGATGCCGATAATGGGGTGTAACTTGAAGTTTTTACCCCGGGGGGCCAAAAGTCGAAGTTTTTCCATCAACACCGCGCTGCACCCGCGTCCTTCCATCGCCGGCAACGTATTGACGGGAAAAGATAGGACCATTTCCTCCCGCCGACTATATATCCAATTTAAACCGTGTCTTCTCTTATTAGTTCCTCCCGATTTCGTCTGCGCGTTTTCGTTCCCGGCAAGGAATACGATTGGATGTCGCCGTCGTCGTCGACGTCGTCGCCGTTGTCGTCGTCTCGCCCAGGTTCGGGGATAACGGCAACCTTGTAACGTGATCGGCAGACAGGAGCGTTTGTCGGGTTCCAATTCATCCGTGCAAGGCGACTCCCATCGGAGAGCCGCGGTCATGTCTATCAGGCTCGTTATCAAACCAATCATGGCGAGAAGTTGCAACTAGGAAGTTGGAAGTGATTCACTTGACGACAACTCTGATCCGATGCGATTCAGGCAGCAACAAAGAAAGGTGATTGCGATCCAGGAGTATAATAAGAAAGCTCTGTCCGGTACTTCCACGGATCAAGTATATTATTTAAGCTAGATTGGTGGTAAATTGGGCTCGTGGATCAGTTAAGCTATCTCAATGGTTAATTTTAGTTTCTCGGAAGTTGATCTAATTTACGAAGATGAATGAACTGCATTTATATCGGGCAGCGGCAGCAATTGGCATGTGCATAAAATCATCAAATAAAACAAATTCAATCTTAACCGATCGTTGAAAAGTGATGAGCGTATTCGATCAAGTGTATTCTTTTTCCAGTGCTGAGCATAAATCTATCGGAATCAGTCGGAATCAGTTTTCACAAACGCAGGCGATTTTATTAAAAATAGAAGGATTGTTTTATTTCCCAAAAAGCTCGAGGCGCTATTTTCCACACTCCCCCTTCCCTACACACACTCAACCCCCGGCCACCACCCTCTCCCCACAGTTCGACGGAGAAGTGGCCGATGATGCGAGCACGTAGCTCCATCCCCGAATTCCATCCATAGAACAATTGGACCGTCTCTGGATGTTGGATGCGGGAAGCTGGAAGCTGGATGCTGGAAGCTGGATGCTGGAAGCTGGAAGCTGGATGCTGGAAGCTGTATGCTGGATTCTGGATGCTTAATGCTGGTTGTTGGATGCTGGTTGCTGGAAGCTGGATGCTGGAAGCTGTAGTTTGGATGCTCGATGCTTGATGCTGGATGCTGTACGTTGGATGCTGGAAGCTGGAAGCTGGATGCTGGAAGCTGGATGCTGGATGCTTGATGCTGGATGCTGGATGCTGGTTGTTGGATGCTGGATGCTGAAAGCTGGATGCTGGATGCTGGATGCTTGATGCTGGAAGCTGGATGCTGGAAGCTGGATGCTGGAAGCTGGATGCTTGATGCTGGATGCTGTACGTTGGATGCTCGATGCCGGATGCTGGTTGATGGATGCTGGATGCTGGTTGCTGGAAGCTGGATGCTGGACCAGCTCGCCGTTGCTAACGCAGGATTACCACCCGGACCGAGGCACGTGAGCGCCGAGACGATCGCCCCCCCCCCCCCCCCCCCCCCCCCCCCCCCGGTCCAGCGTGCGTGTTGCGAAGCGCCGAGCGCGCGAATAATCCACAGGATTATGAGCTGTGCGTGCCCCGTTCCAAGGTTACCCGCGCCCCGTCACGTGACTCCGTCGAGGAGAGCCGGCCAATGGGAAGGCACCGCGAAAAACGGCGTACGCAGGAATCGCATGAGGAAATTTTAGGAAAATCTCGTTGTATTTGCCGTTTAATTTGCAGACTGATTCATGCTTGATAGTCTCGTTTCACGCAAACAGATCACGTATTTACTAATTACCTACTACAGTTCATAAACGATATCTACTATTTATGACAGACCCATGAAAATGGTCTGCTATTGCATAGCTAAGCAGAATTTGGTAATTAGAACATAGCGAAACATGAAAGGAAACGCATAAACAGATTACGGCCTTGAGTTCCATAATAAATGCGTTGGGTTTTGTGAATCGCTTTTTGGTTTATATGAAGCTCGTTCTCTGACACAACATTTCAGCCACAGACGAATTAACCAATCACTACTCTGCAGGGTCTCGTACGACCCGAAAGATGGACCCGAATTTTCACCGCTATTCCAGAGCCGCCCTTGTAGTTTATAGGGGCGAGGTAATTTAGTTGAAATCTTTTCTCACTCAGTTAGATCTAACAAGTAGAATGTCTAGCAGGATAGAAGGGTTAGATGGTAGCAAGGGTCGGGTTTTCGGGGGGTGGGACGGGAGCGTGTTCCTAGTCGCGTTAAACCGAACGCGAGGCCCAATCTTCAGATGCTCGGATGTCTACGAGATGCAGTACACGCAACGGACGCAGTAGCAGCAGCAGCAGCAGCGGCGGCGGCGACGGCGTGTAATTGAATCATCCAGCTAGCGGTGGCTGCGACCGTTCGGTCAGTTAGGGCAATTAGGACGGCGGTGTGTGTGGTTTGGATGTAAGGCCTCATTGGTCAAGCCATTCATTGATATGCCGAACACAGTTGTACTTCCCCGGCAGTAAACAATTCGAGCCCGTTGCCCACGTCTCGACTTGCTTCGACCAACTTCGACCACCTTCGACCAGCAACTCGAAGGCAGAACGGATTAATCATATGATTCGGGTTGGTTATCGTGGTACGGGGTAACTAGTCGGGATTTCCTGATACGATACGTGATTGCGGCCAGTGTGTATTGCAGATTTAATAAATTGGCGTGTTTTCATTGATTTAAGAAAAATCTTTAAGTTCCGAAATAAAACCTACGTTGCTTATCTGTAACAAGGATCTAAAACAAGTTTCTTGCCATTTTCCCGTGACCTTCATGGTGTGGTCATCTAATTGCATCGCTATCTAATTACTTTTCGACTGGCGTCCGTGCCGGTTTTCTTCAATTCGGTTAGTGTCGCGTCTCATTACAGAAAACTCGTCGCGCCTTGTGCCCTCCCAACGCCTAACGTCTTTAGACTCAACCACAAAATGTGAAAAATGTCCCCGATAAATTAGTCCGGCGTATTCCACACGAAATGATCAGTTCTCATTAAACCTAATCTAACGGCAGGTGATTAAACGGAGCGCACTATATAAGAACCAACTTTGTGTAATTAACGGCGCTGGCGTTGCAATAACGAATCCCTACCGACATGCCCTTAAAGGGCGCAATTTAAGCGATCTAATTGAAAGCTAAATACCTACTCTACTATTCGAAGAAGGGAGCATGTTCGGAGTTGCTAATTAGAATTATTCTAATTATGAAGTGGGACCCGCACCGTCCACGGTCGCGTTTGCCGTGTTATTTGTGAATCCTTTGAGACGCAGGGCGCCGGCGAGCATAGCGACTACATGTTAGCCATTTAAACAACCACCGGGCATTTTGTTTCAGATCTTTAAGACATTGGTAAAACAAACACGTATATTATATTCTCTCCTTCCGTGCTTCGCTGCACCAAACTCGACTTTGTGTCAGCTTCTAGAAGACCAACCCCTGGACGTAGTACACCTACCATGCCACCCCTATATCTCTAGACAGGTTTGCGTCATTTCTCCACTGCACGTATACATGTGTATCTGTATCTCCGTTGATGTATTCGTGTCCTTCGTGGACCTGTTGTTTTTTTGGTGTTCGTGCATTTTCTTGATCCGTTATCACCGTTTTTCGGACTAGGGCATCGGTAAGGAAAGATTGGACCTCACGATTTACGGGAATGGAGTATGGCTTTTTTTGTTAAAACAGTACTGGCATACATATTTAAACCACATTTAGCACAATATATCCGTGATGCACGCCAGGTGCATGGTATAAATGCGATGCCGACGATCGACGAAATAATATTGCATCGCTGCATGCTAGAAACGTGCCCTATTTTCTCACGTCACACAATAAAACCATACTATAATATTTACCACCGCACCCCTCTGTGTATGTGTGTCTGTGTACATTGTAAGTCATACGGCTACATTCGATTCCAAATTTCAATTTTAACTTCGATGCAGCATTCGGTATTTTCTTTCAATTCAACGAAAATAACTTCTTTCCCCAAATATTATGGTTGCCCTATCCCAATATCCGTTGTGCAAGGTACTTAACCTCCCGTTCATATGAAAGTGAAGGAATTTTGTCGGCATGCCTACATGCAGTAACGGGTTGGTAACGTGGGGGGCAGGGGGGGCTATCGAGTGCCGCTTGCCTGAGAGATACCCCCCCAGAGGTCCTCTGTTCGCCGTTGGCGTATAGCGTCTATAGCGTAGAAACCTCACAAAGAAGAGAGTTTATTGGATTCCGCTAGGAAAAGTAGTCGACTAGGAGAATCCATCTGACAACGACAAGGTTATGAGATGGAGACTGGGAGCTACCGACGCTGCTGCTGCTGCTGCTGCTGCTGCTGCTGCTGCTGCTGCTGCTGCTGCTGCTGCTGGTGCTGCTGCTGCTGCTGCTGCTGTTGCTGTTGCTGTTGGTGCAGCTCAAAGGCGTCTTCGACAAGAAATTGCTGTGTTAGTAGAGATCGCTCCAGTGAATTGGAACCCTCTCTGTGCAGAGACCACAGGCGACGCTTGCCAACTTGCCAACCACAACATATCGGCAATATCAAGTGAAATCATCCGGAAACTGATATCGTTTTATTGCGATTTTTTTTGTGAAATCAATCGCATTCTTGAAATTTTTGTTAATGTACATCTTAAACGTTTGGTCCGATCTTTTTAAAGGTAATTGCCTTCTGCTCTGTTGCCATGTCCGAAATGGCACCCAGTGCTGGACTTTGAATCCTAGCTCATTTTAATTGTTCACTGAT
Source organism: Nemurella pictetii (assembly GCA_921293315.2). NCBI lineage: Eukaryota > Metazoa > Arthropoda > Insecta > Plecoptera > Nemouridae > Nemurella > Nemurella pictetii. The sequence goes on from OV121115.1 coordinate 29,371,662, forward strand.
TGACGTGTACAAACCCATACAATTAAATTTTCATTGGATAATCTCGGGAAAATGTCATAGCATCCCCCATAATAAAGCACCGACCTCATCTTTATTAATCGTTTCTCCATATTCCCGCGCTCGACATAAATCACTTAAACACCGGACAGCTTCGCTGCCTGCTTCACAAGTCTCCAGTCTTCAAAATCTCATTAGACAAAAGTGTAACCATTTCTTACTGGAAGTAAATCCATGTCAAATGAGGGAAATACCTGTCAAGGGAAGCGCAAGGTGCCCCGTCTCAATGTTTCAGCCATATCGGTGCAGCTAGCAGCTAGCAGCTAGCAGCTAGCTAGTACCTATACCTCTAGGAGCTGTTCGTTCGAGATGGTAAACTTGTCCGCGAAATGTAATTATTGGAAATGGTGACTTGAGATCGGAGACGTTAGGAGTCGCCGTCGCCGACGACGACGACAACGACGCCGACGCCGACGCCGCCGCCGGTGGGTTTCAGTGATATAACCAACCAGCGGCATTCAAATTACTTGGCTGGAATGTGCTGCGAAGAAAGGTCTGGCATGCAATTAATTTCATATGGAGCAGAATGTTGGATGGGTGCTATCAGATGGCATCTGGGATCTGCTAGTAAACCTTCCGCAAGTCAAACGCTGCAATCTGAGATAGATACTTATGTGTCTGACTGCTATTCATTTTGGATTTCCTTAGTAAATTTATAAGATGGCAAGCGTTAAAACGGATTGCTCGTCAGTGGCACCCGCTGTCTATGAGCTCCAGCAAATTTACTAACAATTGAAATTTGAATGTCTTATGCTTGCGATAGATTTCATTTTGTACACATAAAATTGTATATCGCAGAGAAAATCAAGATCGAGGATTAAAAGGTTAACAACTACATTAACGGCTGATTTATTTTCGGTGATTCGCAAATCCAGGTGAATTACCTCGGCATTTTAGAACAAAACATATAGAAACCTTACCAGAAGGTACGATGAACTATCAAAGCCTAATTGTATCCACCTCAGGTTTCACCTTTGTATTTATAAAACTATTAGCAGCGCGTGAATCCTGCATGAACACAAAATTCGTGGAAAAGGCAGCGGTTTTTTTTTAATGTCACCCTTGGTACTTAAAATGATGTCATCGCGTATCGATAGCACACTCGTGTCGTGTCACTGTACGGGGGTGGGGGTGGGGGTGCGGGGGTGCGGGAGGCATGTCAATTGTGTGGGGGCGTTCAACCTTTCGTTGACCTATCAGGGTTGGGCTCAACAGCTCACAGATTAGCACCATGACTTGCAGTTTCATAGAACCGAATTTCAATAGAGACGTCGCTTTGATTTCGAATTGATTATGACCGGAATTAATTTTTTTCTGATCAGTTGCAATGGGTGTGTGGGGTTTCCAGCTAACTGGCTAGACCGCATTCATTTTTGTGATAAGATAGGGTCAACACATAGTCGTATAGAAACGTTATTCTGCGTCATGCAAATCAGACAGGGAAAATACGGTATTTTCATCCTCTCGTAACTCCCGAAGCTTTATGAGCTACTGGCATTTTGTTTCATAAAGTCACGTTTCATTTTTCATGTTCTATGACCTAATAAAAAAATTTGAGCTCAAAAATGTATTACCTGCCTAAAATACATTTTATATTTTGATTTAAAAAATAAAAACTCGCTTTGGTCGTGGAGGTGCCATTCTAAGCTTGCTAGCACGTCGATGGAGGTGCCATTCGGACGACTCTCCGTATGGCACCTCCACCCTAACAGCACATCCTGATTCGTGACTGTTCGCTGCTGTGTGTCACAATCGCATTAAAAACAACCACCCGCCAAGCAAATGTGATCTCAGAAAATCTTTGCATAAAAATTGGCTGATTTGCTTTTCAGCACGGATCGAAGCCAGGATTCCAGGATTCATTGCGATCATGTGATAATCCCTGAATAGTTCGTTCTAGTTTTTCATGTCAATCATGATTCGACTGATTGAAGTCTGTCTGATTGGGATATATAAATCTCGTTAGGAGATATCAATCTCATTTGATTTTCACTCTGATAGATGTTACTGATATACTTGATTTAGCTTGAATCCATGCTAGACAAATTACCCGTGGAATAAATTCGCTAATTATCACGTCAGAAACTAAAAGCCCGAAACTCAAGTTGTAGCGCATAGCACCAAGTGTTGGTCTCACGTATCTCATACAGCCGCATAAGACACGAATAAAGTTCGATATCTAAAAGCAGACCTTTTTTTTATCGCGAAAGTTTGTTTTTTCGCGCGGGCCAGTAAAAGCAATCAGCTATGCCATGTCGTACAACTCGCTAAACAGCGATTCCGTATTAGCAGACGTAGCTGTAAACTGCATTTCCAAATTGCGACCCATTTATCACGATTCGAAACAGAACCAGTGTGACATCTCTAAACGCTTCGCGCGGCGGCGGCGGCGGCGGCGGTGGCAGCAGACTGCAGGAAATGAGAATGACTTTATGGCCATTACATTTTCATGCTGATATGTATAAAAGGAATGTTCGCAAATTCCCCGTGGGCGGTCTCTGTTATTACTTATTATGGAAAATAGGTTAGCCATTGAACCGTTCAGCCATATGCCGCGTGTCGAGTTCACGGGAAACTGTGTGTAATTTTCATTTTTCATTTTCCGAGCAGGTCGGTAAAATCATGCTCGACGCAGCTATGGAAATTGTTAGAGTGAGAGAAAAAAAAATGGTTTGATATTTTCATAGAACCGCATTTGTATGCAAAGCTAGAAAAAAATCTCTTGGATATTTGAAATACAATTTTATGTGCCATAAAGTACAATAGAAAAGTGATCGTTGTTCCACAATCGTAGAATACGAGTTATAAATTTGGCTGAGAGAGTAGGGCAGGGTTCCTATAAAAGATACCAAAACCATGCATTGCAAATAATATATTTAAAGTAGGTACCTTCCAAGGAATGTAAAATTATGACAACCGTTATGATATCTTCAATTGCAGTTGCTTGAACTAAAGCCTGCATTTGGAAGCCCGAACGATTTCAAATAAATATTACTGTTGTGGTTATGATGCCCTTCAAGAAAACACCTATTAAACGATCGATAACCCACAACAGTAGTAGTTAATGCTCATTATTTCACGGACGAAATATCCATGGTTGTAGGACGTGAAATGCCTGACAGCATATCTGACGTCGGTGTTCAAACCTAAAAAAATACGGCGGCTATTGTGTTTCTAACCAAAACTTGGGATCTATTGGCGTGCGTCGAGGCCATAAAAATCTATCGCCCAATCGATTGCACATTAAAACGTCGAGGTGAACGATAGGTCAGGTAAAGCGACTAGTAAGTGTGGCTTGTAACTTACCAAGTAAGCGTGGTTCACCTGTGGTATAGAGCGCACGTTTCTGTTGCCGTCAGGGAGCAGAGTGTCGCCTTGCCGGTGGGTCTGCCTCGTGACAACCAACTGAGAGTACGGCGGCGTCGGCACGATAGGGGGTAGCCGGCAGACGTCCTTTCCGCGCAGTCGTCGCACCACAAAGCGTCGCTACTCATGGCCATGGAGCGAGACGCTTTTAAATTGAAATAAAAATTCAAATGGTCGTCTCGCTTGGCTATAAAATGAAACCGTGATGGGTACATCAACCGTTGGACTGCAATGAAATATTTGGCTGCTTTTTTTAAATTTTGTAACTGCCTTGAATGGGGTTAAATTCGAGCTTCAACAGCTGGAAGGCAGTGGGTGAAGCGACTGTGGCTGCGACTTTTTGCCATCGGAAAGAACAAGCTGATAATATAATACGTAATTTGTTTTGAATTTTTTCCATTTTGACGATAACAACGGCGACTTTTCGCAAAGTGTTGTGACATTAGAAAATTATTCCTATCCCATTGCGAGATCGAGTTTCGTTGTGTAATTGCACATCCAGTCAATTAGAGAGTTGTATTCAGCTGTTGTTTGCTGTAATTTGAAAACTTTGTATTCAAATCAAACCGTAATGCAAATAAACAGCAAAATTTGTAATAGAATATTTACTTTTTTATTACCAGTCTAACAACTATATATTCCAAGTAAGTAACAACATCAAAGTATTTTTAGCTTAGGATTTCTTATAATATTTATCAGAAATAACAAATCTTTGGTGACGATTTCATAGAGCGTTAGTATCAAAATTCAGGAAAATAATGTAGGTGTATCTTCATTATCCATAATATAGGTAATATTGGAAAATACAAATTAGTCGCAGGTAGCTACTGAACACAAAACTTTGAACTTGGGCCTATTATATAATATATATTATAAGTACATTTTATTTTAAGTTTAACCTCATGGCATAAAAAAAGCTTGTTGGATTAGCTTGGAAATTAAATAAATATGTAGAACAAAATCCAAGTACAAAAGCTTTCCCATTTAAAAAATATCGATATCACAAATCTAACTGCATGTATTACCTAGGTATATGAGTTGGTTTTTAAGTGAAATAAGTGCTAACAATAATTGCCATCCAGTTTCATCTTCTGATTTTGTGTTCAATCAATACTGAAAATGATGTCATATCATATTCCAAAAAAAAAAATATTAAAAAATTCAAATTCCAATCACTCGTTTGCATATCTTAATAAGCATATTTTTATAATTCAAGCTAATTAATAAAATAAAATACCCTGGTGTTAACTATCCGCTGGTATGCTGTTGTTGCCTCCTTCTAGACTAGCCTCTTTTGGAGCAGCTTTGTTGAGAAGTTTCGGGCCTGTGAAGACAATGCCGATGGCTCCCAGTGGAGCAGTTACCAGGATCGAGATAACTGCTATCGTCAAGACTTGTCTAGCTAGCTCAACCACTTCAGGACTAGAGCCGTTGTGCAAGGCCAGATCCAGTGCCACGGGCCCGAGAGCAGCCTACAACAATACAAAAAATTAATTTACACTTTAGAGATAAGAGGAAAAGCTGAAATTATTTTGCTGGTATTTAGTTATTATTAAACAATATGATAAATGTATTCTGCTTCATCCAAATAAAAAAATAAAACTCATATCTATGTTTTATTTTTTTGGTAACAAATCGGAAGACCAAAATATGTGTGAAACCTACCTGTACTGTAGCTTTTGGAAACCATGCTACAGCCACAAATAGTCTTTCCTTTAAGTTGAGTGTACCTCCCAGAGTAACAACCGAGACAGTCAAAACTCGTACCTAAAAAACAAAAAGTCGCTCATTAAGTACATTGGCCAAATACACAGAGGCGTGCAAGGCACTCCTTGTCAGTCGATTGATTATGAAAGTGGCAGGTAGTAGTTAAATAGAACTTACAATCAGACCGATCAAAAGCACAGCCAGTCCGAGACTAACAGTCCGGCCGTCGAGCTCAAACAAATTTATTTCCGTGCCGATCAGACCAAAGAGAATAGGTTGAAATATCAGCCACAATACCGATATAATGTCGGCTACAGGATTCTGAAACAATCAACAGCAAATATGAGCTAGAGTTGCATTTACACTATCTAAATACAAATTATGATGACAGCCAAGCTGCTTTAATATGGAGTGCCAGAGCTTCCTAGGTACATGGAAAAAAACTGGCAATGACTTTTGCTTTGGAACATAGGCATTGATGAAATTGAGAAAGGACATATCGAACCCTTGCGACTAAATTAAAGTCCGGTTTTACTACATTTTAAATTGAATGTCACGTTGGGAAATTACGAGTTCAACTCACAAACGAGCTGGTCCAGCCTTGAGCCTTCCAGCCGTAGCAAGCGACAAACGCAGCCACGATGCATCCGAGAGGCCCGGCTCCTGAGAAGTCGATCAAAGCACTTCCCATCACGGCAAATAATCCTCCACCGCCAACCATTAACGTTCGGCCCAACCCCACATTCGGCTGTAACGTATTTAAAGCAGGAATTTAATTTTACTTCAAATAATAATTAATATATTACAAAAAATATTTTAAGCAAAATGTATTTGAACATACATCATCTCGATGGGGTAAATACATTGATAGTAAGCCCCAAAGTAATCCAAAACCAAGTCCGAATAGTACTTCCAATGGTCCTTGGAGTATTTGCTGTGTTAAGCTGCCTGAAATAAATACAAGCAAATCACATAATTTATGAGTTTACAGGAGTTTGAAGATTAATTTAAAAACGCGGTTCGACGAATACCTTGTGAGAAAATTGTGCCTAAAACAACCCCGAATCCAGATATAGCGATAATGTCATCGATACTCGATGCTGCTATTACCAGTGTCGATATGCCTTTGTCTTCTCCGTATCCCTGTTCTTTAAGGCCTAGTAAAGAAGGCACTACAACTGCCGGGGAAACAGCGGCCAAGACAAACCTGAAAAAGTGCGAACAAATTACTCCTGTCCAGAGTAAACTCAGACCAGAGTTTGACTGATTTTTTAGTAGCTTTCTATTTGGTGACAGTTTTAAGGTATAAATTTACTTTTTACTTGGGTAATTTTGACCCTAGGTTTTGCTGATTACCTTAAAAGTTTAACACACATAGGTATACCCATGTAAACCTACAAGTAAATTTGATAAAATGATTTCTATATTTGCAGAAACGTGACATAGGTACCAAATAAAAGATTTTAATTAATATTGATATGAAAGGATATATGAAGATATCTTACCCAAGTAAGAAACCCCAGAGCCAGGAGTAACCAAGTAAGAAATGAGAGACAACTGCCACTGTGGTTGCTTCCATGATGCACGGCCCAAAGGCCAGTCGCAAGACTACAAGGCTCAGTCGACGAAGCGCAGCCGCATCAAGGCCAAGTCCTGCTTTTATTAAAATTACTGTCATGGCTATTTTCCTGAAAAGATACAAATTGTCACACGGAAATTAAGGAAAATTATTCCAGAATAAATTTTGAATTAATAATGTGGAAAGCTGGTTCGTCTGAAGAATAAAGGTTCGTTTACTGTTTGGCATTGCGGACGTTGTACTGTGACATTCTCCAATCAGAGACTGAGTATGGAGCATTGCGAGCTTTACAATCGCTGCATTCGCTGTGCCACAAATTTTGAATTCGGTTCAACATTTCCGAGCTTTGCGCTGGGTTTTGCGCTAGCTTCACTTATTTTTTTATGCAGACATCTTGATGAGCTACGATCCCATTATTATCTCAAGGTTAATAGAAGATTAATAAAATAGCATTTATCAAATTAATAGAAAGTTAAAATAAGTCTTCTACCAATCTTGCTATTATCTGATATTTCCTGTCTTAGAATGGGCAGTGAAGAGAATGTTATTATATATTTTTTTATGTATTTTGACATTATTCTGCCTAGTTTGTTGAAGAAGTCAATGTAGCGTGCACTACCCTCCACTGTAAACCACCAGGCGCCAGTGAAGCAACAGCGCAACGCTCGCAAAGTCAAACAGTAAGTCATAACTTCACAAGAAACTCAAGCTATTCTTATAGCAATTAAGTAATAAAAAAGCTCACAACTTCCTCAAGTAGGAACTTTCTTTTCCCAATAATTAAGTAATCAACGCAAATAATACCTCATTCTGGTATCAATGGTTAGTTGAGAAAAATAGTGCAACGATAAAATATTCACCTGAGGGCAGAAACGACGTCAACATAAACTCCAGACATTTCAAAGTATCCAATGTTTCTTAATAGGATTCCCATGATAAGCATCCCCAGTAAGGGAGGGAGATGTATGAGAGATATAAGTAGACCGGCCAAGTACAATAACAAGATTAAGGAAACGAGGATAAAAAAGTTACTGTCTGGAGCAACTTTATCTTCAAACAACGAGTACATCACTCCCCAAATCAAAAGTAGAAATATTATATACGTTAGGTAAACAATGGGTCGATTAATAGATGGACACAATGATTTGGGCCCCAACTTTTTAAATAACTGTCCGAGTTTCCGCTTCTTTGGTTTCTTCGAGGGTTCCATTTTAGGGCTGTCTGTGTGGGTAGCTTCAAAATCGAGTGTTTTATCTGAAAGAGGAAAAAATATTTTTGATTGTCAATTAACATGTACCTACCTATTATTAAGAGAACAATTAAGAGAATTTTGAGAACAATCTTGATTACTTGGTAGATCCAGTAGATTGAATAAAAAATTTGTAATAGTTTATAATACATACATACATATTATCACTTTGTATACCTTGTATTTCATTTAGTAAAAGGTTATTCTCTAATGTAGCTTGGTTGTCAGAATTAGCAGTGATGGGTGGATTGGTTGACATTCTCAACAATAGTGAGAATTTAACACCGATTGGCACGATAAAACCCTCTATTGATAAAAAGCTAATGTTTCAATAACACTTCAAGGGGATAGTGTTGTATGTTGATCCACAACATGACATTCTTAAGCATTTTGTTACAATTATTAGGTTCAAATGCAAATTAACCTCAATCAAGACTTGTGATCAAGAACATATATATTATTTTATTTATTTTGTTGAAATGACAAATCAGCTTGATCATTATTATGTACCTACTAATTGTAACCAAAAGCGAGGGTAATTTATCATTAAAATAATGTTGGTAACAACACTAAACTATAACTATAGAACTCGGATGATAAAAATGTACGCACAAATTTTAAAATATAGATTTTATGTCCCAATAGCCAACCTAATAACAAACTATAGCACTAAGAAATTCTTAGAAAATAGAATTAGGATTTGACCACAACCTAAAGCTACCACCGACTAAAAGTATTTAATGGTAAGCTGCAGAATATAAAGGTGCCAGTTTTTTGGTTTCGTCCATCCGTATCAAATGACCCTAATTTTTCTGGCCTTAAAAGGTGAAAACAACATTGATTATCAGTTAGACTCAATAACATATCCTGGCACAAATTAAGAAATTATAGTTAGGTACTATAGGACTGTACCTACTAATTGTAGGTACAGTCCTAGAATGGTAAATTGACACTATTTTGCACATATGGGACAATTACCTACTTAAACAAACAGCACTTATTATACATACGCATACCTGACATTTCTCTACACTATTTGTCCCTGTAATAATGCAACTAAAATGCAAATTTTCAAGCACTCTGAATGTACACAAAATATTCTGAGTGAAAAAGATTATTGACAATAGCAAGAATTGGCCAATTCACAAAGATAAGATGATGATCGTTGACACTATTGAAATTCTAAAGACTTTGTGAACCACATTGTTCAGCTTATTTACTAAATGATTAGGTACTACCAAAAAAAAAAGTTTATAACCTTTGGTACATTTAAATATAATGTTGTGAAATTATATAATGCAAATGAGATTTTTCTTGTTCATAAATAGATTTCATCATAGCTCCTCCTATGTTATGAAAATTATATACCTACTTCACAAATAAAAAGTGTCAAATTTGTGCTCATTAGAAATCATTATTAACTATTATCATTATGAGAGGGCAGGTTTGATTATTAAGCGCTAGTTGTATTCTTCCACAAATATATTTACACGTCTTTATTTACCGAGATCGTTCTAATTATCTATTATCTAAAAATGTTATAGTATCTATGAATATAAAACCACCCTTCCTAAACCCAAGCTCCATAGCAGGATTCTTCCACGAACCTTTCTAATTCAGGAGTATAAACGCTGCTTTGCTTGGGTTTAATTTCCGTGTATGGCTTCTTCTACCGTTTAATGTCGCGAATTTCACACTCTGCCTGAACATGGAAATAATAATTGCTATTATTTATACTTTAAACCGAATTTTCTGTGTGTATAGTAATCGCAAATCACAACACAAATACGTGCTTTAAGATGTGCAAATATCAAAGAAGTCAAGCTGATTATTTATTTGTATTTTCCCTCCACGATACGGAATCACACGATCTCACGTGTTCAATGCGCATGTTGCAAATGCAAGGCTGTGTAATGTCAATGTCTGAAAAATGGCTGCTGAAATTAAACCAGCTCAGAGTGCTGTCGGCGAAAAGTTTCATTCCACCAAGAAACCAGTGCTCCTCTCAAAACTTGATGGCTTAAATGATGAAGTAAATGCTGCGGTTCTAATTCCAGGCGAAGACGGCGTCATCAGTGTGTGTGATGACAAGTAAGTTGACAATCAAATTGTTCATCTGACGTCTAGGAACAGGAACGTCAAATTTAGAACAGGCTATGATTCAATCAGTATGGACCTTAGATAAGAATGGACCTGTTATATCTGCATATGAATGGAATGTTTAGGAAATTAGCATATTTAAAGATAAAACACCATCATTCTAATTGTGTGTCGTAAAATGGTTTTTTATATTGTTAAGCAGAAGACAAGGTAGATGCTAGGCATCATTATGCATATCACCACAGCTTAGCATCAACATTTTCTTTGGCTCTAGAACTGTTCGAGTATGGCTGAAGAGAGACTCTGGACAATACTGGCCAAGTATTTGTCACTACATGCCTACTGCTGCCACTTCACTTTTCTACTGTATAGAAACAAGGCAACTTTTCGTTGGAACGGACAGTGGAATCATATCGGTAGGTTCACAAAATTTTTACCTGTTGCTCCATAGCAATGCTCTAATGAGACTACAAAAATAAAGTCGCCAACTTCCGTAGATGTGCACCTATCACTTTGATGACTTGTGCCCTTATAATATTATAAATAAATAATAAAATATTAAAGGCATTTAATTTTTCCCTAGGAATTCACTCTGGCTGTTGATTCAAACCGGATGAATCATGTTCGAGACTATACAGCTCATCAAGGCAGAGTAAATACAATTGTATTTGCATTAAATTGTGAATGGGTGCTGAGCATTGGCCGGGACAAACAGTTCCAATTCCACTGCTCGGAGACAGGCAGACGTCTCGGAGGATACGTATTTGAAGCGTGGTGCACAGCTCTACAGTATCCTTCATTTACAGTTTCAATTGTTTATCATCAGGCCGTATTGATCACTCTTGCACTATTTCCATCCCAAACAAAGACAGATGCCATGCTTACATAATAGACCTTGCTTGCATAGGAACTTTTTTTGTTGTATTTGTAGTAGTTGTTGTAACTAGATAAAACCATGAGTTTACCTAGGAAGTAACATTCCAATTACTAGTTACTGTTGTACAGAACAGAATATTTAAAAAAATATTTCTGTCAACATCACTACGAATCGGTGATATTGTTTAATTGTAAGAAAAAAATACTTTCCTCAACTGTATCACCAGGTTTGACTCTCAATCCAAACATGCATTTATCGGTGACTATGCAGGCATCATCACGATGCTTAAACTGGAGAATACTGGTGCTACGCTGTTCACAACGTTGAAAGGTCACACTGGTAGCTTGCGAACTCTGGCATGGGATTCAGAAAAACAACTGTTGTTTTCCGGAAGCTTTGATCAGAGCGTCATTGTTTGGGACATTGGCGGACAGAAAGGAACCGCTTACGAACTTCAAGGACATCAGTAAGGATTTAATCTGATCATTTTCATCAGACTTCAATGCTTGTTTATTTTTAAGTATAATAGAATTGTTCTAATCAAGTAAGAGGATTCACTGCCAATTCATTTTTACATTGATTTTTTAAAATACTATTTAAGCTACCTGTAAGCCATAGAACTTTTCTTAAATTTCAGTGACATACCGAACTGCTTTACAGTGGTTGCTCTAGCTTAAAGCACAGTGACAGCACGGTGTTTTACGTTGTATGGTTTCTCTTGCAGCAACAAAGTGACCTCACTCTGTTACGCCGGAATCCAGCAACAGCTCTTGTCGGGTGGCGAGGATTCCGTCATCGTCTGCTGGGACATGACGCTCGAGAGGAAAGAGGTGCGCCACTTGTATAGTTAGGAATTGCTTACTGCTAGTTGTGACCAACAAATTCACCAACACCATAAAATATGCGATATCACTGCAGTTGTGTCAGACAACCGCGCTTGTGACGAGATGGTAAATGAAGTGTATTTTTTCACACTGTCTCACCCTTGGCCAGAGAACACCGAAAATAAATATCAATTCAAACGTGAAACGCTGTTCGTTTGATCGGCAGACGCCCGAGTGGCTGGAGAGCGACACGTGCCAGCATTGCGGCCGGCCGTTCTTCTGGAACCTGCGCGCGATGATGGACCAACGGCAGCTGGGCCTGCGCCAGCACCACTGCCGGTATTGCGGCCGCGCGGTCTGCGACCGATGCAGCGCCGGCCGTACATCCATCCCTGTCATGGGCTTCGAGTTCGACGTCCGCGTCTGCGACCCCTGCCTCACTGCCCTCAAAGACATCGAGTAAATCAGCGTGCTTTACTTAACTCCATGCCTTGGTAGTGGGTTGCATGTTTCGAGTAAAGGCTGCAGTGTCGCAGGGAATTCTGAGATGGTCTCCAAATAGGAGGCTGGCTATTTTAGACATCAAAGACATCGAGTAATGGAGCTTGATTTTATTAACTCCACGTCTCGGTATTGTGTTGCATGTTCCGAGTAATTGCGGATGGTCTCCAAATAGGCGACTGGCTATCATATAATTCAAGTTAATGAGCATGCTTTTCGAAACTTAACGCCTTGTTAGTGAGTGGCATGTTCTGTTTAAACGCAGCACTGTTTCACAGAGGATTCTGATAATGTCTTCAAATAGGAGGCCTGCTATTAAAGTCTATTAAAAGTGTGCAAACCTTGCTTCACCGCATTCAAAGTTTCGATAGCAAAGTAGCATGTTCAGATTAAACGCTGCAGAGAATTCTGAGATTGCGTCCGAATAGGAGGCTTGCAATCGGAGCAATGTTTGAGTGTGTGACCCTTGCCACATCGCTCTCAACGACATCGAGTAGCCATCCTTGCTTTATCAAACTTGAGGCCTTGGTAGTGGGTAGCATTTTCTGAGTAAATGCAGTGTAATGTTAAAGATATTTATGAGACGGTCTCCAAATTCGAGGACTGCCATCAATTAAACTATTTTATTCGATTTGTGTCAATCGGATGATCTGATTTTTTCAGCCACACACCGATGGCAACCTTCCACGATGCCAAGCACAGTATCGTCTGCATGGACCTCGATGTGGCACGCAAGCGGTTACTAACGGTAGGCCAAGATCGACTCATCAAGCTGTGGGACGTTTCTGCCTTGTACCCTTAAAAAGGGCATGTAACGTGCCACTCGATTAATCGTATGCTGTTTATAATACTGGCTATCTGAGATATTGTGATAATATTAGAAAAGGCGTCAGCATTACATAAGTAATGTCTTACTAAGGAAATTTTACTGTCTAACCAGAAGATAAATACATGTATCACCAAAACGTAAAAGAGATGGCAGCAATTTCCTAATGAGTAATATTTGTTTCCTTTGTATTTTAATGGATACTGAGTGTGTTTTTCTACTGTTTGGCAAAGTTAAAATCTAACCGACCAATTAGGTACTGGCACGGGCACCAATTTTCCAAATATCTAATCTCTTCAACGAGTATTGGTGACGGTCTGGAGTGTGACGTTAAAAAAGAGACAATAGTAGGTAATTGAATTTCAGTTCCTCTAAGATATAATTTCTGGTTAGAATGCTTGCAATTTAGCACTTACATCTAAAAAAATAGGGCTTCCTATCTGCTGTATTGTGTCCCGTAACAGCTTAACAGGAAAAGCTTAAAATTTGTTACTTTATGTTGAAATTGTATGCGTCACTTTGATAGCTTTCACTGTTGAATGGATACAATTATTGTTATTACTTAATATTAAATAGCTATTATTGATATGTGTACTAACAGAGAATATATTCATTAGTATAAAAAATGAACTAAAGCTGTAAGGCTTAAATCTTATATTTTATTGATATCGTAAGTGGTAAACCCATGCAATTGCAGCGAATCTGATCATATTGATACAAATACAAGCCACTGATTACTAAAACAAAATACATGTTAGCACTTAAGAACACATAAATGATATATTTACCTGGCTACTAGTAATAATTAAATGCTTAGTAAATAGTAGTTCATAGTTTAAGGAATGAATTTAGTGTATGTTAAGCTAATTGTAAGTAATTGTGAATAGGCTGTATTGTTTGTTTGGTAGATGGACTTGAGTTGCTAGTTGTTGTGTGTTGGGTCAGCCAATAATCCACAATAAATAATACAATATAAAATATAGTAGTTGCGTGTTACTCTTGTTGTGTTTGCACTTTGCTAATATCAATGTTGAGATGTCTTGGGACCCATTATGCTAAAATTATGATAATGGGCTATTTTGGCCAATAATGGGTACCGTAAACTTACCTTTTATAATATGATTGATATTATTTAATATGTTTAAAAATTATTGTTACGAATGATGATGAATTCTTCCGATTTCTTTTTGGCTGGCTTTGTTTTAGTCGCAACAGTTACGTTTTTGATGTGGGCAACTCGACAGATGAATGATTCTTCCATGCATTATAAAAACTAATATAAGCACATATATTAGCTTATTGAATCTAGATCCATCATGTTTCTACCAGGAGATTGTCAAAACTTAGAAAAAGATAGCAAAAGATATTTTCAAACAATTGTTAAGATAGGACTTGCACAATGCCTACAGAGACAGTTTTGGTTGAGTATGGTTCAATGGAAGCATTTGGTTGTGAATTTTGATGACAGTTTCTGGTCAACTAGGCAAAAAATTCAATGAAAAGCCCCCTGTGCTCCAAGGGTTGGCTGTATATACCTACTATTGAAATGAATCAAGGGGTTATTAAATAGTAATTAAATGTTGAGACTTGGCCCATGATAAATTTCAATTGAGCGATGGATCGAGATATCAGTAACAACTAATTAGTTAAATGGGTACAATAATAACATATAAAATGAAAATATATAAGCCATTATAATGGATGTTAATTGTTGTGCTGTAATGTTTGCTTAGTAATTGATCATTTAATTGCTAACCAGTTGCCTGGAGGAAAATTAATTATAAACGTAGGAAATGCTTAAAGCAGTATGCTGCTGTACTTTGCTTGATCGTTTTTTTTATCTCAAAATAAAAATCAAAAGCATTCTTTTCTTATAAATAATATGCAGCCTTGCAGCCTATATTTACCTGAACGGTATATTTTATTGGTGGTATTGGCAACTTTACGTTGTAATTCCCACAGACGGGTAAACTTAAAATTCTGTGCTCAGTTATATCATCAAATTATCTGTATTTCATTATCATCTTTCATTCATTGTACATAGTACATACCTCTAAATGTCACTCTTTTCTACATACATTACAAAATGTAGGTACCCATTGCAATTTTACAAATTGTGCTTGGATTCAAAATTCAGATGCGTGTGTACATTTTCTGACCTGCCAGTTAAATCCCAAGCAGGAACAAACATGGTATCTCCACAGATATCTCTAGTTATTTGATTTATTTGAAACAAGGTAGCAATTACAAATATCCACTGTTAGGTTAGAGCAACTGCACCACACTAGGTGCTAACTACTAACTAGGCACTTGAATGCAAGTTGGAAGTGAAATAAATAAAATGTGACTAAAACTATTTTTCATTTTAATGTCATAAATTAAATTAGAGTTAAGTTTTTTCCATGTGCTTTGTCCAACTATTTTTTTCAAAAACTAATGTTAAATGAAAAAAGGTAATAAATAATTGTGTATCAATTTAACAGAGCTTTTATCTCTTTAGTTTTTGGAAAGCATAATGCTTGTGTAAAATTGTATGTTAAGTGTAAAGTTGTGTCAAGAACCAATATTTCAATTTCAATTTTTACATATTTCAATATTTTACAACTGGAGTGTGCTTCCTTTGGCAACACTGAATTGCAAATATCTGAAATAGATACATTTTTCTAATCAGTCTTGTATGTTCTACTAGGTACCTGTCATTTGAGCATCTCTGTCAACATACATACTCAATTTTAATTTTTCACTCGGACATGAATATGAGTTGGGATCAACGCAAATCTGGCCATCAAACAATTGATTACCCGGACAAGAGAGGTCAGTCTTCTCGCCATCAATGCAAAAGTAGTAATTTCTACATGCAGAATTTTTATCCTGATAAAAACCATTCAGCGAATTGTTGCAATCGGAAACACTTATCAGGTTCTGGCTTAAGCCACAAGCGATTGTTGGTCTGTACGCTACGCACTCGTTTCCGTCAAACACTTTTCCATCCGGGCAAAACGAAACGGCCTCCTGTGTTCGGTTCACGCACTTGAAATAGCGTCGGCAGCCAATGTCGGGGTCGGCAAAGACACCATCTTCCTTGGTAGCACACATATTTGTTGCCGGCGGACATAGGAACAAATATCTTTCCACACATCTTCTCCCATCGAAAACTTTGCCGCCCCCACACATGAGAGTAGTTACTTTATCGCCCCCCATGCAGTAGAAGTACTTTCTGCAGCCTGATTTTTGGTCGTAGTGATAACCATTGGGCAAAGCACTGCAGTCTCGTGACACAAATGGACACGAGTAACGGCGTGGGTCAACACAATCTTTACCGTCAAAAACGTTAGAAGATGAACATACATATGTAATCTTTTGATTATTCGAACAGAAAAAGTAAGAGCGACAACTGGAGCCGGTGTCTTGGTAGTACCCATTCTCTCTATCCAGACATGAGTCTGGATCTTGGTCGGGACACGTATAAGAAGATCTCGGCACGCATTGCTTGCCGTTGAATAGATGACCTTCTGGACAGACAAGTTTTGTCCGATTCCCGTTGGAACAGTGGTAATAGTTACGACATCGTGAATCCGGGCTGAGATCTTGGTACAAGCCAGTCTCGAGACCCAAGCAACCGGACCAAGGTTCCGGACCGTCGCAAACAAACTCCTTTCGGTCCACACAACTGTTACCGTCCCAAACATTTCCCTCCTCACAGGCCTTCTGAAATATTGCCTGTCCGTTGAAACAGTACACGTATTCACGGCACTTGCTGGGATATATCGTGTAATATCCGTTCTCCCCTGCCTTGCACTCCAAATCCGACCTATCCGACGTGAACGGGCAATCGTACAACGGTAACGGCACGCACATACGTCCATTATAAAGCGTTCCTTCGGGACACGTCCTCATCTCGATGTTTACTCCGTCTTTGCAGAGAGTGTACATGCGACAAGCCGACACCGGATCCACGTGATATCCATCGGCAAGGTTAGAGCAGTCCAAAGGACATGCCGTGCTCTCGGCAGGGGAACATTGACGTCCGTCGAACCGGAGTCCCGTCGGACAGCGCAGGGTTGCGACGGTCCTCCCCTCTCGGCAGACGAAATATCGCCGGCACTCGTTGTCCCATGCCCGGTGGTAGCCGTCAGGCAGACCGCTGCATCGATCGGGCGGCTGGAGGGCGACGGCCGTGGATTCGGCCGAGGGACAAGAGACGCTCGGTGAGGGAACACAGGTCTTGCCGTCGAACTTTTCCCCCGGAGGGCAGCCGAGCACGGCGATGAGCTTGCCGCCGCGGCACTGAAACGATCGCTGGCAGCCTTGGCTGGTGTCTGCGTAGCGGCCGTTCGTGCGCCCCGTGCAAATTGGCTCGTAACAGACGTGGACGTTTTTGACGCAAACCTAGAACAAAATGTGTGCCGTGAGTTCACTGATATTTTTCCCTCTATTTTAAGCTAGTAATCTAAATCAGATTGATTATTCTATTGAAGTAGAAGGTTTTGAACGTTGAAAGGCTTACGTTTCAAATAATTATTTATAGGAAACCATTTTTTTATTTTTTTTATTCTAGCCTAGGAACTGGAGAAAAAACGTACTAACGAAATTATGTGCTTGAGAGTTCAAACTAAGGAAGAAACAACGTCAAACAAAAACGCACTTTAACAAGTGCACAAAAGCACGAAAGGTCCAACGAGATTCCACTGTTTCTGGCTCACATTGCCGTAAGTACCACCAAAGTATCAACTATAGTTGCATGCCTTGCAACCTCTACCTGTTTATCTTTGCCGAAAGCCTCTCCCCGGGGACACCGGTGCTCGGTGCGCTGCCCCCCGAGGCACTTGTAGAACGCACGGCATCGCGATCCCGGCAGCGTGAAGCACCCGTCGGCATCGCAGCCGGCCTCCACACAGCTGGAGTCGGAAGCGTGTACGCACATTTGCTCGGCGAAGCTGAACGCGAGGCCGCGCCCGCACGAATGCGTGCTCACGACGCTCTCACCCGCGCACCTGCCGGCCCGACGGGACGTCAGACACGTGTCCACAATTGGCAAGGACGGGGATAACGATAAAAGATTTTCAGAGAGACTATTTGACTGGGTTAGTGTATGCTTAGGCTATACCTACTCAAACTTTTCCCTATAAAGTTTGAGTTTGGGAGTTAACCATTCAATGGCTCTGTTAAATAGTTTTTTCTGAATGCTGACATGCAAAGAATAGGAAATATGTTGAGTCTTGAGAAAGCAATAACAACAAGGCACGTTTTGATGGGTGGTTCAAGTGCTTACTGCTTTCTCTATGGAGGTACCCTAAAGCTGATATCAGCCTTATAGTACTTAGCTCATAATATGTCTCTAATATATATATATATAAAATATAGATGGTAATTATTTTCTTTTTATTACAAACCTATAGTAATCTTGACATCCTGTGGTGTAATTGGCGTAAAGCCCGTCTTCTTGCATTGAGCAAGCAGTCGTTGATTCTTGTGCGACGGTTAGCGATTTGTTCGGCTCGTTGCTGCAGCTGACGTTGTTTTTCTCTTCGCAACGAAGTGTCTCGTTGTTGAACAGGTACCCTTCCACGCATTTGTACACCTCCCTCCTTCCTTGCTGACACCTTTAAGCAGTTACATTTCATTCAGAAAAACTCTTGTACACATTCATGACATATTTGCCTTCATTTTTTAGTGAGAGCATCGTGCCTAGACCAAAGACCAAATAGTTGAAAGGTTACGACCTCAAATTCCAGTATTTCAACAGTCATTTTGGCGATAATTAGACATTTTTAATTTCTAAATCTCATTGTCAGTATCTTATTGCGGGCACTTTTTTATGTCCTATACAATTGACCTTGTTTGGGACGTAATGATAACAGTGGGATAGTTTCTTTATACTTAGGGGCGACAATTCCTTATTTTAAATTCCGAAAAACAAAACTGTGATTGTAATTTATAACACATTATGTTGCCCAAAATTTCACCTGTAATGCAGCGTGCATGACTGGGGATCTCCAAACACCCCGGTTTCTCCTTCCAGACAGGCGAACTGTATTTGCTCCGTGGTGCTAGCTGCGACTAGGATTGCTGTCCCGACTTCCGATGGATTGCCTTCAGACTGGTTCGTCCGAGAAATTAAGACATTTATCAGTTATTGATGCCCAAGATAAGCAGTCAAAGTATTATCTCTGCCCGAGAATTTTTTTTCTGTAAAGAGGTGATTTTTTAAGTATTTACCTCGACGTGGACTTGTCTTGTTGCTCTGTTATGCGTCAGATTGTCGCAGTCCATCAAGGGTACAATACCTGTCGAAAAATAATCAAATATTACTCAAGAAGAAGGAAAAAATCTGCTCAAAATTTGGTAATCGCTAATTCAAAATACATATTACATTGTGGTGACAGGCACTACATTTTTTATATACTTTCAAGTTCTCACTTCTTGCTGAATGCGGTACGGTAACTCTGCCTTCAGGAATTCAAAGTGAAATGCGCCAATAAAATTCAATTAATGTTATGATGACTCTGGAGTTTAGCATTAGCATTATTAGCACATTAAATGCGCCAATAAAATGCAAAAAATTTTATAGCGGCGCTGCCTTTAGGAATGCCGCATGAAATGCGGTAGCAAAAAATAATCAATGACTCTGACTTTAGCAATGTCAAATGAAATAATTGCCAACAAAATTCAACAAATGAGACAGTGACCCTGTCTTCAGCAATGCTAATTGAAATGCACGCCAACAGAATGCAGCAAATGATACTGCGACTCTGCCTTTGTCCAAGAGAATTTAAAAAATGTAACAGCGACTCTGCCTATACTGTAATACCAAATGAATGTGAATGCAATAAATCATACAGCGACTCGGACTTTATCCAAAATAATGAAAACAGAATTAAACCACTGATACAGTAACTCTACGGTTTAGCAGTAGACCAAATTCAAAACGCAATTCCGATACAATACGATACAATACGATACAATACAATACAATACAATACAATACAATACAATACGATACGATCGAAACGCGATACAAATTTGGGTGAGAGTGCTTTTCTAATCTCATAGTGACCCTGGAATGGGGGGATATATTTTCTGGAAAATTCAAACAAACGTAGATAACTTTAAAAACGTAGTAGGTAACCATATAAAAATTGTAAGCGAATCACGCAACGTAATTTATCTTTTTTAAAGCGTACACCTCTACCAGATAGTTATCGTGAAACCGGCGTGCGCTTGTCATCAAACAAAATAATGGCCGTGAAATCTCGCATCATGATCGAAACGAAATGATGATTGATCGCTGGTTTAGTGCACAGAGAGTTGAGCTGCTATAGCAGGTGTACGCGAGCTGATGTATCAATAACCGTGACTTATGTTCAACAAGAATTATACCGACACTCGTGACCGAGCACGCAGTGGCGTAGGCTCGCTGCTCTCCACGAGAATACAGCCTCAACTCATCTTGTGAGCAGATTTTCGGTTTTTCATTGTTTATGAGTTCGTATGGAAACGTGTGGAGGCCATAAAACTATCGGTTGAAAATTTAATAAGTTGACTTCAGTTCCTCTGACAATTGGTTGGGTTTTTTGTTGTTTTGAACATAAAATTATTTTTTAGACACCAGCAACCACGATAATAAGTGATAAATGCAGACAATAACAAAAATCTAGGTCCTCAAAAATTAACCCAAATGAATTATGTTAATTAGTGCCAATATTTAAATAATTGATTAACACCATCAATTGCTAGTGGTGACATTGACATGCAACAAAACGAGCGTGTGATATAGCATAATTCTGGTGTAATGAAGTAGCACCACTGGCTGCAGTCTTCAGCAGCCAGACATCCTGCTGGTCTCAAGTCGAGATGCCGATGCGTGCGGCGAGAGCGACGTACCCGACGTCCATGCCCGTGCTCTCTGCACCGACTGCTGTGATGTGCACTCATTAGCACTCATTAGCTACGTCGACCCCGCGGTTCTATCTCCAGCGTTCTATCCTCAGCTTTCTCAGCTGCCCTCCGTCTCTACATCCTTATTCCTTAAACAATGCGCGCGTCATCGCATTACAATAATATGATTATAATAATATGCACGTGCATGCATTATGCAAAGCTACAACATAAATTAGTACCTACGTTAATTGCTTTTATAGAGTGACCGACTTTGCTAATTAGTTTTAGTTGTACAACACCTTTTAGATAGATGCATGATTATGATGCCTAACTTAACTGTTAGGGAGGATTTTTTGCGGTGTGCTCATCTACGCTCGGTATAAATCAAGGATGTCTGGAGGTTTAGTTAATAATACGTGCGCCGAATCGCATTTTAGGTATTGACGATTTATAAACTATTCTTGTGGACTCTAAGCGTGTTCGTAGGTCTATATGCAAATGCCAAAAATGGTAATAATACCACTAGACACCTCATTTTTGTTAAAAATTATTAAAAGGACTTATAATCATATGCTGAATCCGGGTTGGTTTGTTATTCGTTTAGTTCTCTGTCGAAATGCTTGCGACTAATTGGGATCTTTCAATTAAGACTGTTAGTGTCCAACTTCCTCTATATACTGCAGGCTCGAGCCTTCGTTCACCGTTCCTCAAACAAATTGATTAATTATTGCTCACACTCCCAATAGCTGTGTGGACTGCAAACGAGCGCTTGCTAATGTGTTTCTTGTCGCTTTGTTTCTAATTAATTTCGAGTGTCGGGTTTCTCCAAGATGCTCGGCATAATTAGGAAATACATTTTATGAAAAATAAAATAGCTAATGCACCATCACGAACAAATAAGATGTAATTACAGTTGGTTTTCCTAAATACTTGCAAAAAAATTGAAATCTTCAAGGGCATTTTGATTTCGATTTCATAGTACACTCATTTCTTGTGTCTTCATTTGATTTGTTTACGTTTACTTACTACCCTCAATGGTCAGTTTCTCATCTGCGTATGTGGAATTGAAAACCGAACTGTTTTCTTATATCTCTATTCAATGCCAAGTGAATTGGATGTGATTCAACCAACGGATAATTTTCTCAACACCAATCAAAGGAATGCCCTCGGTCTATGGCATCCTATAACGTTCATCGAGTTTGACTGCAACCCAACTTGATCTATGGTCATGGTCCAAGCATTCGAGCGAGTCGCGACTACTGTGAAAGATACAGCTGCTCAAGAAAGACGATTGTCCGTGGCGTGACTTAAAACACGGTGAAACATTTTTCTACTGCATTAAAGAGCTAACTACTTAAATAACGTGTCCTACAGAAATGTATGCTTACATTACGGAATCGTGTGGGCCTTGCGCTCCATTCAAAATCCCCTGTCGAAACGGAGTCAATCCGTACAAAAAGTTTCGACAAGGGATTTGGAGAAAAAGTTGGAGAACAATCATTGATTGTTTCATCCATCTCCAATATGAAGTCCGTTGAAAGTGGAATCTTCCGAAGTTCGGATGATTTTATAGAATGTATTTCGAGTGATTAGCTTTGATGTGATGTTTTGATGTTACTTCTTATAGTCACCCTTGTGGACACGAAATGACGAATTACATTTTCTTTTAAACTTAAATCATTGTGCTTAAATGAGCAGCTCAAAGTGCACTTAGTAAAAAAAATCCCCAAATTTGGTCGGGGAGCCGAAGGGCATAATGCAATCTTCATCTAACAGCACTTCAAATATTTACTACGCTTTTGTAAAGTCAAACACGAAATGACGAATGACATATTCTTTTAAATTTAAATAATTGTGCTTAAATGAGCAGCTCAAAGTGAACTTTAAAAAAATTCCCAAATTTGGTTGGGGAGCCGAAGGGCATAATGCAATCTTCATCTAACAGCACTTCAAATATTTACTACGCCTTTGTAAAGTCAAACGTATACAAAACTCAGACAGATCAGAACAGTTATTTATACAATTATTATAAAAAAGATTTGCATGCAGAGACTCTACGGATGTACTTCAAGAAACTGTGTCTTCCCCAAGGGTTTGTCAAGTGACGACCAAGTTTTGCAAGCCAGTAAGAAGTGGCTCTTGGATGAGCCAATAACATGAGGTAAACAACCGGCACAACTTCGTTTGATGCCTGGAGACATAAATGATTCCGCAATCGTTGCCACTCTTGCTCCATTTTACATGAGCGGCCGTCGTTTTTTCTTCACACACAAGCAAAGGTTAATCTTGTCAGAGACAAAGAGATCTATTTAAATTGAGTTCCGCAATCAGATGCCGTGGTAGGCAGGCGTTATGGTGGGCTACAGGACCCTTCTATCGCTTCTATGCAAAATACTACGCAGCGCTCAGCGTTATGGAAATTTATCGAATTTAAATATCGCGCACATATCCCCCACTGTTTGGTCACCTGGGCAACTGCATTTCCAAATTTTGGGAGCTTATTCAGTAGCACTTCCGACAATATTAAATAAAGGTAAATTACCGAAAACCAGAAACGATGCCAGGAAAATCATTGTGTAGTAGTCTCGTTCTTTATTTTCTTATTTTGCACACTCTCATTCCATCACAGATGAAACACACGAAATTTCAATAAATCACGCGTTTTATAAATGATTTATAATGTTTTGTTCACGTCACTTTTAGTTCCATATCGACGATGTGCAATTCAATCGCTTTTAGCACGCATGCCTTCAATCTTCTTAGATATTACAAATTGTCAACTGTCAGCAATTGCTCTTGTGACACACTGTATAGTAACGTCAATTGTTGCCACACCAAACGAAAAGAATACATTAGCAATGCACCTTCACCTTCACGAACCACCGATCTATTAAAATATCCTCTCTAGGCTGCGAACACCACGAGTGTTGTTCACCTCGCTATCAATACGAACACTGACCGGATCTTGAGATCTCCACTTCCCATATATATGGTGTTAACCGTGGTCACAAGCACCATCGACGTACACCCTCAAGAACTTACGACGTGCCTCGTGGACTGGCCATAGAGCGACACCAGCCTCAAATCTTCCCGCAGTTCTTGCTATCAAGGTATTTAGGCAAAGCCGCGTGATTCGTGGAAAGGTATGGGTGCTTGGATGCTGTTGGTTCGCAGCTATACACCTTCCTCCATCACGCTCATACGTCAGGCAGTCAGAGTAAAGCAAGATTTTCCCTCTCTATTATAACTAGGTTATGCAATAACAACAAACCGCAATTCGAACTCGAACTAGGCGTATTCGCACTTGGAAGAAAAAAAAAGTACAATCGAGAATGGTGTTACTGGAATTTCTTTGCTGGGGGAAACCGAAATTTCTCGATATATATATACGTTAAACTTTTGAAAACTGTTCTTTGAAATGCCAATAATTCGCAGTTTCTTGGGAAATCACTTTATCGAGAAAAGGCCCCGCTAATTTAAGTCCATGGGGCATTTGTCTAGACTCATTTCCGTCACGGAAACGCTGTCGCTCAAGATGATGAATTTTTCTTACCATATTTTCATATCTAAGATCTTCTTATCATATTGTAACCAATCGATAATGTTTATGTTTTTTCGGTTGCGGGTTGCTGACAGGAAATCTCTCGAATTCAGGATTTGAATTTGGACCGTTCGTCATCCGCGAATGCTTTGGAGTTTGGGTGACACGGACGACCTTCTGTAACCTTCACGATAGTTTTGTCGTGACCGCGACCACCTCCTCGACTGAGGGTCCAAGCCGATGCAGGTCATAGGTCCACCATACACAACCGAGCGCGAATCTCGGAGGAAACAACGCCAAGGCGCGATGTAGCGATTCTAAATCCAAGTCTTCTCTGCGTATTACTTCGCGGTGGATCACCTAACCTTGGTCAACCCGGAGCTGCCGCGCGGCCGAGTAAAGTGGACACTTGAAAATGTGGATTGTCAGGCTAGGTTGTGTGAAAATGTACACCATGCTGAAAACTCTCTTTTGTCTCCCATAAATCTTTCGTTACATAAAGCGTTCTTGACTAAACGGATGTAGATAATCTTTAGAAAGCATTTTGTACATAAACTCTTGAGGACTTGCAATAATAACATGACATTGTGTTCCTAATGCCACTCCGTTGCAGATCAACCTCATTAATTGCTCAAATTGTCGCATTTGTGTGCAGCGAAATTGACCATGGATCGCTCAGTTGCAATCGCTCGAGTTTTAAATCAAATCGCTCAGTTTTGCAAAACAAAAAAGTGTATGATTACCAAGCAGACTCACATCCTTCTGCACTCCGAGACAGTGCAAAGTAAGTATTGCAAAAGGTGTTGATTAATCTACGATAATTACGTTCGAAGCGATTATGCTCAATGAAATGATTGTAGGTCATTGAGGAATGAAGGCCGTTTAGACAGGACCGAAAGAGTGTGGAGTGTTAGATTCGGTTCCGGCTCAACAATATTATCAATATCACTGTCCTCGTCCTCAAGAAAGTGTTGAACTTGTGCACATTTTAATGTACTGACAACAAAACAAGAAACCTCACGCGCTAACGTGCATACGGCATGTCAGTTCAATGGCCAATAATGCATCATTCCTTCCTCGATATTACTGTCACGGCTCCGAGTCCGTCGAGATGTTAAATCCGGGAGCAATTTCAATCAGCATCATCAACAACTTTAGTCATGTTCTTTCGCAACTCCAAGGTGCATCTGGCAACTGCATCATGTAAAGCGCATTCGTTGCAGTTGCATTACTCTGTTGATTACTTTGCTGCAATCTTTCTTGACAAACTGCAATCGGAATGATCGGCGCACTGTTTCTCGCTGCAGGGCCTAATCGAATTATCAAAGGCATGGCAAGATTCTGCAACTCGTCCAACCCTTGACAAATGGCAACACACTCCAACATTGTATCCTTATTCGGTGCAAAATAGTCAAAACAAACACTATTTTCCTATGCCCGAAGAATAAAAGAATAAAATAGATTAAGAACTCTAGGTATTATAATAATGTAGAAAAATAACTTGGTTACAAATCATATTTATGCATGTATTTTTCACCAAACAAGTTATATATTCCCCCTCACCCCCCCATAATTCTCCCGCAACAAAAAAAATGTTCCAGAAGCATCTTCCATGCGTTGGCGCCGTTGGTGTTCTACTCCAGCATCTCGGTCTCCCTCACGTGCCATGATCTGGCGTAACAACATCTCGGTCAATAGCCAAGTGTCCCAAAATCGCTCTACTCGTTCTGAATCCATCATTAGAGACAAATAACCTTTCGAAAATAATATACAATAATAGATCACATTTATGGCCCTTTTTTCAATATCAATTTTATTTCTTCTATATAATACTTCGTGAGCGTGATATTAGTTTAATTACATCCATGCTCTGTGGAAGAGGATCGAGTAAGAAAGGTGAAGGATATCTATCGTTTATAGTTAATCTTTTGTTTTGCACTATCGTGAATTGTGCCAGTTCATTGGGAAGATTAATTACAGTGAATTTGTTACTCAGGGATGGATAAAACTGAAGTACAAATACCAAAGCACTCTCGGAATGGTACCAATGCCCAATACCTAAACACAAACATAGAACCACACCCACAGAGCTCATCGTACACGGAGCAATTACAAAAGTCCGAGGCTGTATAATTCTTTCACCTCCACAAAGCGACATCCTCTAGTTCCTCTTATACCAACCCCTGTTCGCTGATCTGGTCGTGAGTGCTCAGCATGCTCTGATCTCTCGTGGCTCGGCTTCGGGAACATGTCTGTCGTGGCTTCTGAGGTCCGGCCGGATCCCTTCTAAGGATCAGAAGATCAAACGTCCAAGATCCTCGGAGTCTCGAACTCTGCAAGAGACCCGCGTGGAGCACGCATGAAGATGAGCAAACCGCGCCGCCACGACGTCAACAGCCGGATGTGTAATACATCACGTAAGGCACGTGGCCACACATTCCGCGCAGAATCCTGTTCAAGACAATGTGTGTGAACTGGAGGTCTGTCTGGCCGTAGAAGACGTTCGATGTGGTTGGGTACCTCCGATTACAGTCATGCCATCAACATTAACAAATGAATCAATTCGATATCCATGATGGTATGGCCCATGGCATGTTATTGATTTATGCTATTTCGTGGGTAATATTGCCAAGTTTTTACTACCCGAGCTAACATTTGAGACGTGGAGTTATGAAGAAGTCTGATGTTGATTTTGTAACCACCGAGGAGACAAGCCAATCAGAATTAGCATTAAAGGTATGATAGGATCATAGGTATGTCTCACCAAATTCTTCGTGTTTGACTCGAAATATTTAAAAAAGGTACTATGTGTTTGATCTGAACCTTATCTTTATAACACGTCGATCGCATTTTATTTTCGGTAATAAGAATGACGCTAATAAAAGTTAAGTGTCAGCATTCCATTCGTCTTATCATCACAAAAAATCTCTTATAATAGAATGCATGCAACGAATGTAATGCATCCGACTCATTCCTATGAAATACCTAAAAGGATTTGTCTGTAATGACATACTGGGAAGAAGGAAAAAATCTATCAATGTACGTAAATGTACGACACTATACGGACCGATAAAAATAATTGGGATCATTTCCATTTCAATTCTGTTCGCGTGTACCAGCGATCCATACCTACGCAAGTCTCGTTGTTCTTCGGGCGATATTTCTTGATTTTCTACTTGCTTTTAATTGTTCAGCCAATTTCGCAGATCATAACACACTTGTCCCTGAAATCTGAAAAGTCTGGCTTTTGTATTACATCCTAAATGAACGTCATCAAGTTGCCATGCGAGTGCCTTGAAACTCCAATAATTAATAGGTAGGAGGGTCTGGTACTACTTAAGATTAAGGTACAACTATCTCAGTTGTGATGGGTACTATTATCAGAACATCAGGAAATATAAAAGAGTGTGGTAGGTTTACATAGGAATGATGGGACCTTCCGCTTGCCGGGCGGTTGCTCCCGCCCCGGGTTCATATCCCGGTTCGGACGCACATTTTTCCTGCTCAGCTATCCCATCATCAATTGCCTACTGGTGTGAGCTTAAACCAGTAACACTGATTTCTCTTACACAGGAATCTATTTCAAAAACTCTAATCATTTTCTCCAGGATCGGAAAGGGTTGACAACAAGAGACAAACGTGGTCGTGTAGGTAAAGATATTTGCTTGTAAATGAAGTAATAGTGGGCACCGGGACGAAGCCGATAATAATCATGGAACATTCTACGTTTTATTTTTGTCCGTCGGTGTGAAAAAGAACCCCGATCCCAGGTGAGCGCTACCAATCGTGACGCTCACTCACTTTTATAACGCCAATAAACAGCATGCATGTAGTTAGTAAGCGATAGTAAAATGTGTCAACCCAACTTATCTAGACAATTATTTCGCGCAGTCATAATATCACCGGCGAGTGCCGACTGCGCGACCATCAACGACGGATGCCAAAGCACTAAACAGATCGCTCTCGCTTCACCGCCCACCTCAAAGCTGCTCGACGCTCAACCGAGTGTTACGTGCGATATCGCGGGAGTCTGTTTTACCGGTCGCTCCTCAAGCGAAGAGCCTCGCAACGCAAACGGATGTCCAATCTACCGGCAGATAGTTACGACAGGTACAGCAATGCTACCACCAGGCAACAGCAGGTAGCGCTTCTCTGGCCGTCGCCGCAGCCGATGGGCTTCTTTCGTCTGCCGTGCTCGCCTCTACCTGGGCTCTAGCTGTACATTGACACGCAGCCCAGAACAAAGTGACGCAGGTAATCTCTGAACTCGTTCAGCGGCAGGTGCCGGGATCGTTTTTACCATGGTGTGCTTATCAATTCTGTGATTAGTGATGATGTGAACGAATCTCATTGGTCAACACATGGATTAATTTGGATATAACGCCGCGCTTCTTATCATCTCATAGTAAGTGTACTTGATTTAATTAATAGTACAACCGCTAACACTGGTATAACGACGAGGTTACAAGTTACTTTACACGTCGCTATACACGACACTATAGATGTGGAAATAGTATGCTCTTTAATATCTTTCGTCAGTCATTGTACCGATTTAGAAAATGAGTAGGTATACGTCAATCTTTAAAACCAGAAATGACTTCTTGACAATCGCCTCCCGAGTGGGAGAACCGCTTTTTGCTGCATATTGCGAAGCCTAAGGTCAATGTTTATGCAACAGATATTCTAGTCAGGTGTGCCGTTCGGTAACACTAGAATGGTTTCATTCACCCTGATCCGATAAAAGGCAATTATAAATTTAGCTGCAGCTTGTGTCCAACCTATTCTTCCAACTGAATTGGCCCCGTGGTTTCTTCCTCGGCTAGCCATGCCACCGATTCGGGACCGAAGTAGCCCATTCCTCGACAAGTGCTCAATTACCCCGCCCATGCAGCCTCAGCCTCACAGTTCGGTCAACGCACGAAGAAGATCTCCATGCAACACGCTTTCAGGCTGCTTGCTATTCATTTTATTTTCGGTGTTAACTAAGCCTAGTTCCTGCCGGAATGGGAGTTAAATTCTTTATTGGCATCGATCATTAATGGACATGCTCTACTGATTCTCACAGGATAGATGGGGTCTGAAATGAGAGCAGAGAACGGATGTTGTGTCGGAAGCCGAAAAGCAGAAAACTGTGAATTCGGTAATAGCACAGAGACGCGTGTGATCTGCCAAAGTGCGTTTTGTAAATAACTCGTATCTCCGTGTCACTAGTTCGCCGGCGTATTGACAGTTGACAGACAGACACAGAAGGCGTGTTGGGAGCTGCGACTGATAAGCCGGATAAGAACGACATAATGCAGCGCGGTAGTTTGTCAACGCTCTGTGACATGTGGTAACGTGACTCCTGACGTAAATTGCATTGTGCTAATCACGGGTGTGCGTTGGGTGTGAGCATACCTTATTCTATGGTGTGAGGCACGAGTTGTTACCGATTTCGCAGAAATGTCTTCTAAAATTACCGGAGTTTTATGCTTCGACAGTTTACTTCAGAATACTATTTAAACCCGCGTTGTAGGCTGAGGGTGTTATTTCAACAAAATTAAAGCCTCTTCGTATAAAAAATCAGAATCAGGAAACACGAATCAATACAAAAACGTTCAGCCCGGCACACCAGGGACGGACACGGACATGAACATGCCAATTTACAGATACCCAAAGAAAAACGATAAACACTAATGCGTTTTTTTCTTTTGCGACTTGGTTTTCACTCGTCACTTCACACACTTCTCTCGTTTGCTCGTCCAACAACTAGAGTTTCAATTATTTTCAAAGTTCATTTCAAGCCTGATAAACTTCGATTGAAAATAATTATTTATTCAACCGTGATCCTGTCGATACCAATCAAATCGCACTTGATTACACAAAAAAAAGTCATTTTATTAGCGCATGATGGCCCCGAAGATACTTGTTATTTTCGTGCTAGGTACATTCCTCGCTAATTGGTTCCGAATTCGTGGAAATTGATCGGCGATTTCACGCGACTCAGGAACGTCCCCCGCCAACGCCTCTCCATGTCCAGATCCTCTAGTTATCCACTTGTCGTGCGAGACGAGCCAGCAACAATCGGCATGAGCATATCATCTCTTTGCAAATCACAATCAATCAACCTGGAATGGCTATAAGTGGGCCCTGACCGTAACGCCGTCGCCGACACTCAAAGCAATGCTAGAAAATTTCCATTTCAACCTACATCTTCTTCCTCACGAATTACCCGGCCACTCACGAGGAAGCCGTTTACTCGAAACGATGCGTGTAGTGACCAGTGTGTACCTACGCTATTTCAGTGTAGCCCATCCACCAAGCAACTGCTTTCAATCGTTTCCTATCACCGCCAGGAACCAAGTCTCGTATCCGGCGTTTATTTCCATCACCATTCACCACAATGCTGCGCCGAGCTCTTCGGTGCACTCCGGCATAACAATCGCTTGGGGCGGCCGGCAAAAAAGAGAATCAGTGTTGCAAATGTGGAGCGTAATCGCGTCCACATAGTTTCGGCACCTCTGGAATCTCGACGGGCAAAATAAGCGATGCAATGGCCAGTATTTCCGTATACCTGTGATATAGGAAAGACGTTTCATCAAGCAAACTAAACCCGTATACTTCTCTATACAACGGTCAAGGTTGTTGCAGAAGAGTTCATTGACCATTACGTATTCACTCTTCTGCCTGCTCGCTCCGTGAATGATAGAGATGTGATATGAGGCTACGTGCTACCTATGTGGCCTGCTAGTCTGCTTGTCTTCGGATGGCGTCGGCATCGGCTGCCAACGGGGAACTGCAATGAATGGTTCCAGGCTGACGGTTGGGAGGAGATAGCTGGCTGGCCCTCCTCATCCTGTACGCGCGTCCTTTCCTCAGCATCTTATTGTGTTAGAATGAAATCAGTGGGAACTGGAAAGTCACCAAGCAAATCGCCTGGAAATGTGTACACGACTGTGCACGGAATAGGAAGTTTTCTCGAAACGTCTGGAGTTGCGGACATGTTCCATAAAACTAGAGTAACTTAGAGAAGACGGTTAGGAGTCTATATTCGAAATCATGAACTAATTTGTTTTCTTGTGTCATTATTAGTCATTTATTAGTGTCGGATGGATCCGTTAACTTAAAACAAAACACCGCATTAGTATGTGTAGAGAAGCCCATGTATCCTGAGCATCTTTACCGCAACTGGATATGAAATGCAGTGTAAGGTGCGTGTGGTATTTGCTTTACCTACTTTCTAGACAGGCGACAATGTGGTCGAGTACACCGCGGCGGCCAGACTTGTTGTCGATTCTAATTTGTCACTCTTATTGAAAAAGCAACTGTTATTTTCTCTGTTGGTTTATTGTTTACATGCGTCTAAGCACAGTCGAGTCAATCAGGACATGTTCTCACGGAAAACCTAGCGGTTTATGCCTCGCGTTGGACAGTAGGTAATACAGTTTAGACAAGAACAACTAGCTTCATTCATCTTCAATTATAATCAAAGTCGAACTCTGTGTCTTTCTTTCCAACATTCTTTTATGCTCTTAAACGCCTCAATCGTATCTAAAATTAAATAGATATATTTTTCCTTTTTGATCATCCTTGCGGCAGTCCATGAGTTGTGTGAAGAATTCAGATTCTTGGTGGTGACCTGTTTTTAATTTTTATTTATTTGAAATACTACACGACAGTATATTATTGTGAATTACAAGCAATGTATTCCACCAAACACATTCTGGGTGCCTATTTATTTTTTTACAGCAATGCTTACTTGAACTTTGAACGGAATTCTGTTCATTCTGAAATTTTTCTGCTGCAAAGTCATCGCATGGGAACCAGAGTAATTAATTCACACGTTTATGTTTATTATTCATTTATAATAAGTTATAATATAAAACCTTTTCGGACGTCTGTACCTGAATTTTCTGCATGCATCGCGCTTATTTTTGGAACCCCATGTGCATGCACTTTGTCTATGAAGCGTCTCTGCGTCTTAGATACCTACCATACCATGGATGATGAAGGTGCATCTATTAGAAATATGATTTGCCGTTGGATTATCAGTAAATTAACGTTAGCAGCATAATAACTCATCCCGCTAATGGTTTGTTTACAGTAAGAACTTTATCAAATGTATCAAATGTATCATCGGTATATCATACAGATACTCAATAGTTGGGCAAGCATCTTTGCACGCCAAAGTCAAAATGGTTAATTATCTTGCATTCGCACTCACTTTAATGAAAAATGCAATCAAGACTTAAGAGCCAGCTAAAGGCAGCTTAAAAGCCGAAAATGCAGAGGTCCACGCCATTACTTTTCCTGCCCCTAAATTTGATCCCAATATTTTTGAAAAAAAATCAGTGTGTAGAGGAAGAGTACTCCGACCCGCCTAGTAAACTTTAATTGAGATCAGATGGAAAATAAAACAACCAGAGAAGAAAGAAAAGTGGTGTTTTCGCTTAAAAAAACCCCACAAAAAGTCCCAAATTCAAGATTTATTTGTGAACAAAGTAAACGTCTGATCGACACGAGCCTTTACATCGCGGGTCAGAAATTTTTTCAACTATCCACTGATTTTTTTTCATAAATATAGGGAACATTTTAGGGGCAGAGAAAAGTAACCACGTGGACCTCTGCACTACCTAAATTTTCCGTGTGAGAAAGCTAATCTTTCACGGATTAGACCTGGTGAAAAATAACTTCCAGTTTTACTGCCTCATTATCAGCATGAGCGATAAAAACACTCTTGGAGATTATGCTTGCACAACCCGACACATGGTTATATAAAAGTCAGTAAAAAGGTAAATCATAAAATTCCGTGTTTCATATGGTTTTTTCGATATGACTGGATTCGTCTCTGTTTGCAGATCTAAAGCAATGTTGAAATGAAAAAATCGGATGAAAATTATCGATTTTTTCGGTAATATTCATTCGTTTTTACGTGAGTAAGATTAGAGCGGCTTAAAACATGACGCACATACAAATTCTTTTCCTTGATTGAAATGCGCCACAGAATCATCAATAAGTGCACTAGAACTTTGATTCAAAGTATCATACAATCTGCTGGCAAAGATGAACCCAACCGTGTCCTTAAAATCACGAAAATCGAGAAAAAGCACATTTTTTTCATTTTGATTATTAATCTTGGTTATGCAAGAGTCGCAGATTTGTGCCAGCGTTTTTAATCCGTGGCTTCTTATGATTACTGCCACAGATTATTTTGATTTCCATTATCGTATCGGGTTACAACCTATGTAGACTCTTAAGGCTGCCTTACTTTTCGTCGGCCAATTCATGATTCGCTATGAAGTGCACATGCCTATTAGGTTACGACATTGCATTGAAACTCGAAAGCCCTTGCATGTCTGAGTTGTGCCTAAACGGGGACGCAATTTGTGGTTACGTTCAAGAGCCAAAGGTAATTTCTGTGCTCGCACAAGCTGCAATAGCGTATTAAAAGTAAGGAAATGTTCATTGCCCGGTGGTTCCTGCTCCTGATGGACACAGTCGTCATTCTCGGCAATGATAAACGCAGCGCAATCATTCGAATCGATTGACCACTAATCGACTGAATAGTACATGACCTAGAACTAGAAGTGACGAAAGTATTTTCCTCTTGCATTGATCCGGTTTTACAAATCTGCGCGGACAAATTCTGTCGGCACGATCGATTGCATTTTTAGCATTAGGCGCGTGCCATGGGTAATGAGTTTTTTTGTATCCACCTTCCTTGTCACACTTGAATGGCAAACACCAAGTCTGAAAGGTGTGTGATTTATATCTTTGACATCTGGCGACATCCAAACTTGTTCCCCGATAGTTGAGTGCAATTTCTTATTAATCGAACTTATTGCGGCTCATCCTCTCGATGATAACTGGATATTTACAAAGGAATTTGCCAGGAAATTCCACGATACTGATTCTGAAGTTATCTTTTGATCTGTATTTATGGCTTTTACACTATCATCCGCCCTGATTAGTATTTATTCGCGCTCTGTTTTCATCAGTGTCACTATAAATCCATTCTGAAGGTTTTTTTACCAAAAATAAAAAGGTTCCGAAGGTGCTAACAAGCTTCTCAACGTTTGATTTCAGGAGGGTGAAGCTGCTTCATGCCTGCTAAGCGATGGTTATCGTCACTAGGGTAAGTTACCATATTTTTTACCTTGAAATAAAGCGAACACTTAGAGGTGATGAAATAATTGCATAACAATTATTAAAAATTCACTTTCAACTAATTGTTCGATAATTTTAATCTAAGGAAATTTGCCGCCATCGTTATTTAACTGCATATTTCAATGGAATGTGCATGTATCCGAAAATTTTCTACAAAAATTGCAAAATCGCATGTTTTTGTGTGAATTCCGTGCATTCCATTAAAATATCCGTGCCTTCAGTCTGGTGCGCAAGTATTTGGCTCAGCTCCGACTTCACTGTGATACCTTCCTCAGATTGCTATGCACACGTCTCGCGTAGGCAAGAGCTCGGAGGTTGAATAACTTACCATTTCATAAAAAAAAGTTAGAATCTTTCAGAGTTGCCGCAGCGGCGCAGCCAAGATTCCTGGAAGGCGTCTACGACAGTTATAACATTGTGCTGGCGTTCCCTCAGGGAGACTACATTTGGATCGAGCCGGTGTCGAGCCGGGAGTTCGACGTGGCGATTGGGGCTCGTGTCATCTCCGCAGAAGGACGTCGCATCCAAGTGAAAGATGACGATGACCAAGTAATTTTCTTTATTTCGTCACTCAGTCACCACTCAATAGTTTTTTTACAACTCACTAATTTAATCAGCTAGAGCAATTATTTTTCCCTAGTTGCAATAAACTGGTTTGTTCCTCAATCGCATTTTGATTAACATCTCTTTCTCATTGTTATTTGCGTTATACTTTTATTATCTCTAAAGTGAAGCTACAGCTTGGATGGTCTACATTATACTACGATTATTCTGCCTGATAGGGAAGACAATATAAACACGCTCAATTGATCTCAGCATCATATCACGTGTGTTTTGTTAGGACGATCGTCGATTTCATCTCCTAGTCAGTGAAACAAGAGTAAAACACATGTCATGTCAGGTGGCTACTTTAAGGTGTTGATGTTCATTCACGCAATGTTGTAAAATAATACTGAACTAAATCACAATTTAGAGCAGCTCTTTCCCTCTGCATTTCCAGTCAAACTCGGGGCTCTTAGTTCGTTAGCTCTTACAGCACATTTATAGGGGCGTAATTTTCGTTCTCGAGGATAACTAGAGGATAAACGACTCCGCTTAAGAGACCGTTGCAAGCAAACTAGCCTCAAGAAGGATGTTTCACTACTAATATAGGGGTGGTGTTTTCTTAACAGGAGCAATGGCTCACGCCCGACCGCCGCATCAAAGCGATGCACGCGACCTCGGTTCAAGGAGTGGAGGACATGATCTCCTTGGGAGACCTCCACGAAGCCGGTATTCTGAGGAACCTCCTAATCAGATACAATGAAAACCTCATCTACGTAAGGAAAAGCAAATATTTACCCGCGAGTAATTTTTAACACAGTATGCTAGTCTTAAAGACATAACATGGTTTTTATCAATTTTAGTTGTAGTTTGGTACTATCAGAGAGTAATTAAGGCTACTCCTTACTTACTTACTTACTTACTTACTTACTTACAAGTTACAACATCTTTAAGATAACCATCTTCATTTTTATCTTTTACACAGGTAGTTCATGTAAATTCACTACCTACCTCAGAAAACTGATGTCTGTTCTTGACCATAATTTGTTTTGTTTGTTGTAGACCTACACTGGCTCTATTCTGGTGGCTGTCAATCCATACCAAATCTTACCAATCTATACAGCAGAGCAAATAAAGTTATACAAGGATCGGAAGATTGGCGAGTTGCCACCACATATATTTGCAATTGGAGACAACAGCTATACTCATATGAAAAGATTTGCACAAGATCAATGCATTGTTATTAGGTTTGTCACAGATATAAACCAAGAAACTATCAATGTGATCTAATTACAATGTTACATGTTTTTAACCATTCCTTAAATTATTTTAGCGGAGAGAGCGGTGCTGGCAAAACAGAGAGTACGAAACTAATCCTGCAATATTTGGCTGCTATCAGCGGCAAGCATTCCTGGATTGAGCAGCAGATTCTTGAGGCAAATCCGATTCTCGAAGGTGAGAAATCACAGAATGCTCACATTTGTCTTGAGGAATACTTGCCCTCGTATTAATTTGGTTGAATTTTTTCCAAGAAGTTGTACGATAACATTTATTTTCCAGCTTTCGGAAACGCAAAAACCATAAGGAATGACAACTCATCTAGATTCGGCAAATACATTGATATTCACTTTAACCATCAGGGGGTTATTGAAGGAGCAAAGATTGAGCAATATCTTTTGGAAAAATCAAGAATTGTTTCTCAGAATGTTGATGAAAGAAATTATCACATTTTTTATTGCCTACTTGCTGGTCTCTCCAGAGAAGATAAGCAGAAGCTGGATCTGGGAGATGCATCACAATACCGCTACCTTATTGGAGTACGTTTGAAAACTTTGTGTGCTTGAGTTTCTGGTGAAAATCTCTACTTTGGGCTTTTTGGATAGTTGAAATAAAATTTGGTTTTTTAACAGTATTTTTTGCTCTAGGGAGGAAGCATCACGTGCGAGGGAAGAGATGACACCGCTGAATTTGCTGATATCCGGTCAGCAATGAAAGTGCTGTTGTTTACTGATCAAGAAATTTGGGAAATATTTAAACTCCTAGCAGCTTTGCTACACACAGGAAACATTAAATACAAAGCGGCAGTTATAGGTCAGTCACAAATAAATTTTAAGTTCACATGTGAGTTGAAAATACTTTTAATTTGAAAAAAGAAAAACCAATATTACAATTTTGTTTTTTTACTTGCAGACAACTTGGATGCCACAGAAATTCCAGATCACAGTAATGTTCAGCGAGTAGCAAGTCTTTTGGGAGTTCCAATTCAACCACTTATCGATGCGCTGACCAGAAAAACAATATTTGCAAGCGGTGAGACAGTGGTAAGTTTTTCTTAATTTTTTAAATAAATAAATTCTATACCTTGTTAGGTAGTAATATTTGTAAAAATCAAGGTTCCAATTAATTAACTTCACATGTGAACAATTCAGATTTTAATTCAGATTTGTACAAATAGGTGTCAACTTTGTCTCGAGATCAATCAGTGGACGTAAGAGATGCCTTCGTCAAGGGTATCTACGGCCGTCTCTTTATTCTCATCGTTAACAAAATCAACAACGCCATCTACAGACCCAAGCGAGAGACAAGGAGTGCTATTGGAGTGCTTGATATTTTTGGATTTGAAAACTTCAATACCAATAGGCAAGTCACTCAATTCAACAGTATTGATTAAGATTTCAATTTCCATTCAACGAATCAATATAAATATAAGTTTTAACTATCAATTTTTTTGTTGTCACCAGTTTTGAACAGTTCTGCATCAACTATGCAAATGAAAACCTGCAGCAGTTCTTTGTGCAACACATTTTCAAGCTCGAGCAAGAAGAGTATAATTTGGAGGGAATTAACTGGCAACACATTGAGTTTGTAGACAACCAAGATGCGCTTGACCTCATCGCGATCAAGCAACTCAACATCATGGCGTTGATCGACGAAGAATCAAAATTCCCCAAGGTGTGTTCACGTAAAAAATTACAATTTAGCTTTTGCATGATTTGACATGATCTCTTCCGGGTATTGTAGATAATCTCCATGATTAGAATCAATATTTAGTCAAAAGCTGCCATCATATTTCTAACTCCAATAAAAAATTACAGGGAACGGATCAAACCATGTTGGCCAAACTCCACAAAACTCACGGAAACCATCGTAACTACTTGAAACCAAAGTCTGACATAAACACTTCGTTTGGCTTGAACCATTTTGCCGGGGTCGTATTCTACGACACCCGCGGGTTTTTGGAGAAGAATCGTGACACATTCAGTGCCGATCTGCTTCAAGTGATTCACATTTCCACCAACAAGTTTCTCCAGCTGCTATTTGTCGAAGACATTGGCATGGGATCGGAAACGAGAAAACGTGCTCCAACCTTATCGACTCAGTTCAAGAAATCTCTCGACCTGCTGATGAAAACACTAAGTAGTTGTCAGCCTTTCTTCATACGGTGCATCAAACCCAACGAATACAAGAAGCCTATGGTAAGATAGTATAGATCAGTAATCAAAATTTGTTGTGTTTTGGGCTCCGAAACCACCTACGGCACATTTAATTGCTATTCAACTTCGTTGCAGATGTTTGACCGAGGACTGTGCTGCCGCCAACTGCGTTACTCGGGAATGATGGAGACAATACGAATCCGGCGTGCGGGTTACCCGATACGTCATACTTTCAACGAGTTTGTCGAGAGGTATCGCTTCCTTATCTCGGGTGTGCCACCTTCACACAAGGTAGACGATGCAATGCAACACTTTATGTTCAAATAAGCCAATATTTGTAAGGTATAAAATTGTTCTTGCGTTGATTAGACATTGCAGTGTAGATTGCCTCAAAGTGTAAACAATGTATCAGAGAAGACTGACACTTCATTTAGAAATTTCACAACCCCTTTTTTATCTTTGGGTCTAAATCTGTTGGTGATGTCAGTAAAACCTCCATTATTCTAGAATTTCTTGAAGACATTAGCTCAAACCCAACATTTATGACAACACAAAATCCGTAAAGCAAGTAGGTTCATGTAATTCACACAAAATGTTTCATTTGCAGACTGATTGCCGAGCCGCGACGGCAAAGATATGTCAGGTCGTTTTAGGTCGCTCCGACTACCAACTGGGACACACAAAAGTGTTCCTCAAAGATGCCCATGACTTATTCCTAGAACAAGAAAGGGATCGCGTCCTTACCAAGAAGATACTGATACTTCAGCGGTCCATTCGAGGATGGGTCTATCGAAGAAGGTACTAAATTTACTTTGTTTTACAAGAACACCTTTTTTTTGCCGGCCAAAACTGGTCACAACTACTCACAACTATTTTTTGACTTAAAATGTATATGATTTTGATTTAACTTATCTATCTGAATGTTTTAAATCATGACTATACAGCTTCAAAGACTTAATAAACTGACTCATTTCAGATTCTTGCGTATGAGAGTAGCCGCCATGGTGATTCAGAAGTATTGGCAAGGTTACGCACAGAGAAGGAGATACCAGCGTATGAGAGTGGGCTACATGCGACTCCAGGCGTTGATTAGAGCCCGTGTTTTGTCGCATCGTTTCCGTCACCTTCGCGGCCACATCGTCGGACTGCAAGCTCGCGGCCGGGGCTTCCTTGTCCGGAACATGTTCAGGCTGAAGATGTGGGCCATCATCAAGATTCAAGCGCATGTCCGGAGAATGATTGCGCAGAAGAGGTTTAAGAAGATCAAGGTAAAATTTTTGTTGAGAAATGTTCCAAGATTATTGTTTACGTTAATTTTGAAACCACATTTTCTAATTTATCTGTCTGTTTTTAGTTTGAATATAGACATCACATAGAAGCTTTAAAGTTGCGAAAAAGAGAAGAACGAGATCTTAAAGATGCCGGAAACAAGCGTGCAAAAGAAATTGCTGAGCAGAACTATAGGGTAAGATAATTATGTTCAAATCAAGATCATTTCAATATCTAAGAATAATTTCATACAAATCAGAGGCTGACACCGTTTCCTGAATCAGGACCGAATGATGGAGCTGGAACGCAAAGAGATCGAGATTGAAATGGAGGACCGTCGACGGATGGAGATAAAGAACAACATCATCAACGACGCGGCCAAGAAGCAAGACGAGCCCGTGGATGACAGCAAGCTGGTTGAAGCAATGTTCGACTTCTTGCCGGATTCAAGCAGCGAGGCGCCCGCGTCGGCAAGAGAAACCTCCGTCTTCATGGTTAGTCGGCTCGACAACTCTCGCAGTTATGAGACACGATTCCTGGGAGGTCATATTGAGGCGAATGCTAGATTTTAGTGTACACCATTGATAGAAAAGATTTGGTAATGACATGTCCCTGAATTTAAATATCATGTTCAGTTCTACTTGACTCATGTTCAGATGACTCCATGGCCAAAAATTACAAACTTACATTAAATTCCTATAGTATTATTCCATCCTATTCTTCCAGATGTACTAGGCCTTTCTCTATCGTAGCTCTGATTCCATGTTTGAGTTTCCTATTGAAACAATTCTTGGTCTTTTGCAGGATTTGCCTGCTCCGAAAGCAGACTCACAAGAAATAATCAGCCCGATGCAGACGGCTCCTGAAGACGAAGAAGATCTCTCAGAATTCAAGTTCCAGAAGTTTGCCGCCACATACTTCCAGGGAAATATCACGCATCAATATTCCCGGAAGCCGCTCAAGTCACCACTGCTACCATTACATACACAAGGAGATCAACTGGTAAACATAGCTTTCAATAGGTTTTCAACTTCCAAAATAACGTCTATCAATTCTTTCAACTTTTAAAATTATTTTTGCTCACACGCATTCTACATGATTCCATGTGACAACTTTTAGACATTAATATAATGTTTGAAATAATATCTGGTACCTTTATTTCTTCCCACCAGGCTGCTCAAGCTCTGTGGATCACGATCTTACGGTTTACTGGCGACTTGCCAGAGCCTCGCTACCACACAATGGACAGAGACAACACCTCTGTAATGTCGAAAGTCACTGCAACGCTGGGCCGAAACTTTATTAGAAGCAAAGAGTTTCAGGAAGCACAAATGATGGGAATGGACCCGGTAAGATCTCATTTATCCAACTCCATTAATTGAGTCCACATATTTTGCACTTTTTATTATTCCTCACTTACAATTATTCAACTAAACCTTCTTCGTAGGAATCCTTCCTTAAGCAGAAGCCGCGCTCGATACGACACAAGCTGGTCTCCCTCACGTTGAAACGCAAGAACAAGTTGGGCGAAGATGTCAGGCGGCGGTTGCAGGATGACGAATACACGGCAGACAGCTATCAGACGTGGCTAGAATCGCGGCCTACCTCTAATCTCGAGAAGTTGCATTTCATCATCGGCCACGGAATTCTCAGAGCTGAGCTTAGGTACGATTTTATGTTTTTATTATTCATTGCAGTACTTTATATTGCAGAGTTATCTGTTATTTGTTAAAAACTCAGTAAACCAGTAAGTATAGAAAATGTGTAGTTAATATTAAGTTTAATTTTAAATCGTATGTAATATTTTATATGAAATTCATAGGGATGAGATCTATTGTCAGATCTGTAAGCAACTAACGAACAACCCATCGAAATCTTCTCACGCACGTGGTTGGATTCTTCTTTCGCTGTGCGTTGGCTGCTTTGCCCCATCGGAGAAGTTCGTCAGCTACTTACGTGCGTTCATACGTGAAGGACCTCCGGGATATGCACCGTATTGTGAAGACAGGCTCAAACGAACATTCAACAATGGCACAAGAAATCAACCACCGAGTTGGCTAGAATTGCAGGCCACTAAATCAAAGAAGCCGATTATGCTTCCGATAACTTTCATGGACGGAAACACGAAAACTCTGCTGGCAGATTCAGCGACCACTGCGAGAGAACTTTGCAATCAACTCTCGGATAAAATCACCCTGAAAGATCAATTTGGATTCTCGTTGTACATAGCTCTTTTTGACAAGGTGGGTGCCAATTTTTTTTGTGAAACAGAATTATAAGATATATGAAAGATAAGACAGTATTATATGAAAGGACGTAAATTAGCAAAATATAGAGGAGAAGAGTTGTGTATCACAAATAGTAATGAGTAATAACAATTTGGCCAGTGCCTTAAAATGAAAGAAATTTAATTATTAAAACCAAACTGTTAGCTGTCAGATATTAACTGAGTGTTGTTACTTGCGCAGGTGTCTTCCTTGGGCAGCGGCGGAGACCACGTGATGGATGCCATCTCTCAGTGTGAGCAATACGCCAAAGAGCAGGGGGCGCAAGAGAGGAACGCCCCTTGGCGGTTGTTCTTCCGCAAGGAGATCTTCGCCCCGTGGCACGACCCCACCGAGGACCCTGTAGCCAGCAATCTCATCTACCAGCAAGTTGTGCGAGGCGTCAAGTTTGGAGAGTACAGGTGTGATAAGGTAAGCAAACAAATGCAATGCAATGCAAGTGCAACCTCAATCTTGCACTCTCAATTTAAATTTCAATATTTGATTTGGTAGTCTGTATGGTACACAATTGCCAAAAAATTTTAACACCCTCTGCTTTATTTTACAGGAAGAAGACTTGGCAATGATTGCTGCTCAACAATATTACATAGAGTACTGTTCAGACCTGAACGCAGATCGGCTCTACAA
Organism: Nemurella pictetii; assembly: GCA_921293315.2. Taxonomy (NCBI): domain Eukaryota; kingdom Metazoa; phylum Arthropoda; class Insecta; order Plecoptera; family Nemouridae; genus Nemurella; species Nemurella pictetii. Next base: position 29,414,474 of record OV121115.1, read on the forward strand.
TCTTTTGCCGAGCTATATTCCCGACTATTGCTTAGCCAGCACTGACAAAGCGATTGATCGGTGGGGAACTTTGGTAGTTCAAGCATACAAAAAGGTGGGTGGCAAAATGTGTGAAATATTTGCAGTATTGAACTGCCACTTAATTTTACTAGCTTTCATTGCTCTGATTGAAAAAAACAAATTCTAAAATTCTTGTTTCATTTTGTTTACAGAGTTACTACCTGAAAGAGAAGATTGCTGCATTGAAAGTGAAGGAGGATGTTGTCAGCTATGCCAAGTTCAAGTGGCCACTGCTTTTCTCTCGGTTTTATGAAGCATATAGAAATTCTGGTAAGATACTCTTCCACGCTAATGCTACTACACTAATATTGAAGAAGATACGATGTTAAGTTAAAACATTTTTATCTTCAGGTCCTAATTTACCAAAAAATGATGTCATCATCGCCGTCAATTGGACTGGAGTATATGTTGTCGATGACCAAGAGCAAGTTCTACTTGAACTTTCGTTTCCAGAAATTACCACGGTCGCTAGTCAGAAGTAAGCAGGATTTTAAGATCATTCTGTCTTCATTACCATCCTTTCCCAAATTTTATTTATTCTAATTTACAATATTTATTATTCTCCTCAGGACAAACAAAGTTTTCTCACAAACTTTTACCCTGCTAACGGTTCGCGGGGAAGAGTTCACCTTTCAAAGTCCGAACGCTGAAGACATCAGAGACTTGGTGGTCTATTTCTTGGAGGGCTTGAAGAAGAGATCAAACTTTGTAATTGCTCTTCAAGATTACAAAGCACCAGGTTAAATATTGTTGGAATAAAATACGGTACATTTAACTACGATATCATGCTAAATTTGTGTAAAATTAAAATAATTTATTCCATTTCCAGGAGAGGGATCTTCATTTCTGACCTTCCAGAAAGGAGATTTGATTATACTAGAAGATGATAGTTCTGGAGAAACAGTGATGAACTCGGGCTGGTGTGTGGGCCGGTGTGAACGAACTGGCGAGAAAGGCGACTTCCCTGCAGAAACCGTCTACGTTCTACCAGCATGCAGCAAACCGCCGCAAGACATTCTGGTATTTACGTCGTTTTTGTTTACGGTTCACTTAAATCTGTTTGATTTGGGTGTGCATTATACTGATGATAGATAATGACGAGGCCCTTGTTTTAATACTGGTATTATTTTGCTTTTAGGAACTTTTTAGCTTAGAAGGAGCAGAACATGGTCGAAAAATGAATTCTCAGCCAGTAAATGGTACAGAGTCCAGGGAAAAACCTCACACTCTAGCAGAGTATGCAATCGATCATTTCAGGTACAATAAAATAATTACTTTACCTTCTTTAGTTATTTTATTGAGATTTCATCCAGTGTCATTCATTAGTAAGAAAAATAAAATGCTTAAGGAGTCCGGATTAATGTGACATAGGCTAATCCTCGTCTACCTTCAATTCAGGCCGCCACCGAAACGAACAATGTCAAAGGCGCTGACGCTAACGTCTGCACGTCGAGGCAACCCCGATGAGCTGTGGAGACATTCTCGAGATCCCATCAAGCAGCCGTTGCTCAAGAAACTGCTTGCCAAGGAAGAACTTGCCGAGGAGGCCGTCTTTGCTTTCGCTGCAATGCTCAAGTACATGGGCGATCTGCCTTCGAAGCGGCCGAGGATTGGAAATGAATTCACAGACCAGATCTTTGAGGGTCCACTCAAACATGTGAGATTTCTTACTGTGTTTTTAGGAGAGAATTACTGTGACAAATCGATTTTCAATCTTGATATGTCCTAAATACCTATATTTACTAGATCTGAGTTGTATTTGAAGTGAAAACAGTGGTTTTCAACAGCGGTTTTAATTTTATTCTCCAGGAAATATTGCGGGATGAAATTTTCTGTCAGGCAATGAAGCAACTCACTGATAACAGAAATCGGCTGAGCGAAGAACGCGGCTGGGAAATCATGTGGCTGGCGACTGGGTTGTTCACTTGCAGCCAGAACTTACTGAAGGTATTGCTACCAGAAAACATACAATTGAAATTAGTATAATCCCCTTCTTCATAGAATAAAGAGCAAGATCAGTGGCATCATGTATGTTTTTGTCAATTAATAACACCCATGCATACTTTTTCTAGGAATTGACTCTGTTTTTACGGACGCGGCGGCACCCAATCTCGCAAGATTCTCTTCAACGCTTGCAGAAGACACTGAGAAATGGTCAGAGAAAATATCCTCCGCACCAAGTTGAGGTGGAGGCAATCCAACACAAAACTACACAGATATTTCACAAAGTGTACTTCCCTGATGATACGGATGAGGTAATTTTTATTTGATACCTGATTTTTACTATTTATGTTGAGCATCAACATGTAGAAGAAAGAAGATATAAATATAAAGTTTTTTTTTTCTAACTTTTGTTGTTTTTTCAGGCATTTGAGGTAGATTCTTCAACTCGTGCAAAAGACTTCTGCCAGAATATCTCGCAAAGACTAAACTTGCGATCAAGCGAAGGTTTCAGTCTTTTTGTCAAGATTGCTGATAAAGTAATTTCTGTGCCAGAAGGTGATTTCTTCTTTGACTTTGTGCGTCATTTGACAGACTGGATCAAGAAAGCCCGTCCATCAAGAGATGGTAAGTTTTCAGAAAAAAACTATTTAACTGGATTATTGAACAAAGCCACCAAACTTTAACTTTTCATAAAGTTATATGCAAGTATTTTTATTTGCTGTGGGTGTGTGAACACACCAAAAATAGTTTCCTATGTTAAACTAATGCCCTCTTTTCCTTTTTTCATCCACAGGTGCTTCACCTCAATTTACGTATCAAGTGTTCTTCATGAAGAAGTTGTGGACAAATACAATCCCAGGAAAGGATAGGAACTCCGATCTTATTTTCCATTTCCACCAGGAGTTGCCAAAGCTTTTGAGAGGTATGTTTAACAGTTGGTTTAGGCAATGTATCTTTGGAGTTTTGTTGTGAAGGATTGTATTTGAAATTCTTTGAATATTTTGAACCAGGCTACCACAAATGCAGCAAAGAAGAAGCATCTCGCCTAGCGGCCCTGGTTTACCGAGTAAGATTCGGAGAAAGTAAACAAGAATTACAGGCTATTCCGTAAGTCTTGATGCAAGTTAGATTACAAGAAAAGCAATTGCAATTGTTGGAGGAAGAAACTTATGATCTGTTAACTTTTAGGCAAATGCTGCGTGAGCTTCTACCGGCCGATCTACTGAAAGTTCAGAATGCGAATGACTGGAAGAGGGGAATTGTTGCGGCATACAACCAAGACGCTGGTAAGATTACAACATACCAAATTTATGCATGCTTACAAATCAATTTCAAACTGCTATGTATTAATAATTTTTTATTTTATTTTTTATTTCCATAGGAATGAGTCCAGAAGATGCCAAGATAACTTTCTTGAAGATCATCTATCGCTGGCCGACATTTGGGTCCGCTTTCTTCGAAGTGAAACAGACGACAGAACCCAACTATCCCGAGATGTTGCTCATTGCAATAAACAAGCACGGAGTCAGCCTCATACATCCACAATCCAAGGCAAGCCATTTCATTCAACATGTGTTTTATACATTTTATACTAGAAATGTGATTTTTCAATCTTCAAAATATTTGACGTTGTGAAACCCTTTACGTCAACCTGCTACTTCGGGAATGGTCATTCCGTAGAAAACTACTTATTTTTTGCTTTCGCCTTTTTCGTAATCTGACAAATATCTACCTTGAAGTAGAAGTAAATAAATTCAACTTAATTTTTGGATAAAAAGTAATTTGGAATCAAGGATGCTAGATAATTATTTCTAGCCATTAGCTTTCTATGAGCAAATTCTTATGCCACTTTCCTCATTGTGATACAGGATATCTTGGTGACCCATCCATTCACTCGCATCTCCAACTGGTCGTCTGGCAACACCTATTTCCACATGACAATTGGAAACCTTGTTCGCGGCTCGAAACTGCTCTGTGAAACATCGTTGGGCTACAAAATGGATGACTTGCTCACTTCATACATCTCTCTTATGCTAACTAACATGAACAAGCAGAGAGGTACACTGCGAATCAAATAGGATTGGCACAACAACCATTGTGAACTTGTACTGAGGTAAGTATATAGCTAGGCTGTAGAATTTGGCCTGGTAGGCAATGTATTTTCTGTTGGCAGCTAAAGGACATTACATTATTTCTGTTAGTAACTCAATGTGTAATGTTTTTAGCATGCTATGGTTGTCGTAATATCTGCCACTATCATGTGTAAAATGTACATTCCATCAATACCATCGCTCTCCAACATCCATTTAGCTTGAAACATTCACTGTATGACTATGTGTTGTTTAGTTTATTGGACATTGAAAATGATATGCAAATTTTCATTCTTGGGGCTGCTCATGGTCCAAAGTCATTATGTGCAATTCTATATGAAATTCTTGTTATTTGTGTCTTTGGTTGAATTCAGTTGCAATATGCAAGCTATCCCTGACAATTCTCAGATGAATGTTGGTAAATGGTAGAATTAGTTCTTGTGATGTCACAATTAACTATATATGGGTATGTTGACTTGAAACGTTTCCGTCCGCGCCGATTCCGTTATTCATTTCTCAATTGAATGTATGTTCATGTCGTGGTTCACTTCTCTATTGAATTAAAAACTCACTCACCACCCAAAAAGGAGCTTATCTCATTGCATAGTACTACCTAGTTACAAAGTGCCTGCCTATCTAGGTACTTACTAGTTGCTACGTTTTAATTATCCATCGAAATAATTCTCAAGGTATAGAATGCAAAGGAAAAGGAGAATCAAACTATGAAATTACCACACAATATTTATTTAATATATTTCTTTTGCTATGTACATGGAATTTGGCCATTTAAAGGTGGTTCCAAATATATTTGATTTAACTTATTTATGTAAAAAAGATTATTTACTATTTTCTTACAAAAAGTCCACCAGTCAGATCAGTTCCCCAAAATGAAGATTGTACAACTCTATATTAATTAGGTATTCAATTATTTGAATAGTATAAATTTCCATACTATCAAAAATCTATATTTTGCATAATCAGACTGGTTAGAAATGGATGCTCTAGCTAGATCAAATCATTCACGTTTGTGGTCACAGCTAAAGTTTGCAACAAACTAGTACCCTTGTTCAATTATGGCTACTCCTACAGATCAGATCATCCCCACTGATAAAATATTACATATCTCTTTTACCACCTTCTACTCTTCCTTCCAAAACCCACAATCTGATCTCTCGAGTATAAACAAAGCACATTCCTACCTTTAGAGAGTAAATTAATAATAAATAGGTAGGTAGGTAGGTACAATAGCATTTGAAGAACCATTATTTTTGAATTTTTTTAAGTCTTATAGAGAGAGAGAGAGAGAGAGAGATAACAAAATTTCTTATGTTAAATGATTTTAAATTTGAACATTGAAGTGATAAAAATTCTCACTGAAAAAGAGAATCAACATATAGTCCTGTTTCTATCTCCATGGAGCTCAGCAACTCAAATAAACTTCATATCCGCTCGAAAGTCGGTTGTCCATATAGCATAATTGGTAATGCTAATGCTTAACCCCGGCAAGGTGAAAGATACAGATTTGACTTCCGGTGCGGATAGGTACAATTTTGGAATGGATATTTAGTTTCTAATGATAAGAATCAACGTAAATTACCCGAATAAATGTAACTACATTACTGTATTAAGTCAGCAAGCATTTCATAGAAAATTGCTCCTAGAATCACTTGAAGTGTCTCCAATAGTCAATACAAATTGTCCAAATTGCAGGTCACACCACTGGCAAAACCTATAGGCTAAAGCTAATTCTCATCAGCACTCTACATTCCCCCGTGAGGGACCGAATGCTGACTCCATGGCACTTCAGGCATGGGCATCCGTACTGGAGGAGATCGCATGATATCATCGGCGGGGGGACACAGCGGCCGGGGGCCGGGCTCGGGCGTGTAAGTAAACGTAAGTCCCGTCGCGTAGATGATGCCGTCGTTACGCACCAACGAGACGGGGACCTGGGTTGGTTGGCGCACCCAAAGCCACTCTCCTCGGAACGACGATATCTCCGGTACGACGCACAACATACTCTCCTGACAACGATACATTGTCTCTGCTTCTACATCCCCAAACCAGACTTGCAAATTCGGGGTGAAATTCTCGCCGGTCAATTCCAGCATGGCCACGTCTCCTCCGCCGTTCAAATGCAGGCTGTGTACGACAGGCACAGGGGTGACTGGCGATCGAACTGGACCCATCCCTTCGAAAAACTGATATTCAGCCTTGTCTGTGCTGATGATGGTCCAACAAGCTCCGTCGTTGATCATCTCTTTGTTCGGCTCTTTCGGACACGGAGTAGCTTGGAACTGAATGATGCGTTCTTGGGAGAGACATAAATACATCCGTTCTGTGTCTTTCATGTAAAAGGCACATTTGTGCAGTTGGGAGACGGGGTCATCGGCTTCAAGCAGAGCCATCTGCTTATCGACTTTCCGTATGATTAGTCGAGGTAGTGCCATTCCTGTGACGCTACACACAAGCTTGATGGTGCTGCCATAGTGGACATACCCATCGCGTACAGCAAACTCTTCAGATTCAGACTCATTGTCGTCGAGTAAGTGTATCGTAAAAGCACCCCACTGAGTTGAGCTTGCGTGGAAGTTGCCATTTTCTACGTGCAAATATCGGGTACTAACTGTTTGTGAGCGCAATCTATTGAACAGAGCCACTTTAGTACCACTGGCAATGCAGAGGTCTGCATTTTTTAATGACTGCTTTTTTTTGGAGGGTTTAGATATAACTTTGATTCGTTTGCTGTGAAACACACCGATGTCGTGGCCATTGCCGTAAAACATTTTTACCGAGAGCATGAAGTGCTTACGCTTGTCGGAGTCAGAAATATATAATGTTTTAGCAGCACAGTACTGTTTGCCATTGTTCAGATCGAGTTGCTGCATGTCTTGGTCCGAGTTACCGATTCCTATAAACGCACACAACTGAGATGCTTGTTCCGTTTCTCCTTCGCGTAGCATTTGTTCTTGACGTAACCGCCAGCCATCACCAAACAAGTAGATACACGGAGGTGGGCAGAAAAAACGTTTTTCATTGCCATAAGATTTTTGGGCAACTTTGGCATGAAGAATCACTATAACCATGTCACTTCTCTCTCGCAGGTATCTTTCCATTGCATCACGAGTCAATCGTTGTTCTTCCGGACGATACATCATTGAACCAAAACGCTCAAATAAATTCGATGGAGATGGAGGAGTTTGCATTCGATGAGCCATTGCAGGTAGTCCGAACTGGTGTGGCATTGTGTGGGGCCGAAATATGGATGAGAGGTTTGCTGGTGCAAATCCTTTTCAATTTTCAAATGCCCAAATGACTAGATGACTTCTGCGAGAATCATGCGGACCGTGTGGAAGAATTGTCGGAGGACCTGAAAAGACACGAGAGTGTAATATATTAATGTAATTACTTGATAAAAATATATCACACTTCAAAATATCAAGGAAACCCATCCCATCCTCTAAAATCAAGCTGTTAGGTACCTACAAACCAATCACCACGAACCCCAAGTAAAACAAAACATTCAAAATCTAACCTCCGAAGTTCTATGCAATGTTCACACACGCAATTACAACAATTTATTAAACATTGAAACCTACAAACTATAAACGAATGAGTGTTGACATCTATGTCTAGCTGTTAGCATCCTTGCAACCCCACACAATACGAATTCATTGATTTAGAACAGCAGCTCCGTACCCCATCCAAGCCCTCACAAACATCATCAAAGAACACCTGCTTGCGAGGAGAAGTTCCCACGGCCCCTTTCCCACGCAAGTCATTAACACTACCAATATAGAGCAGCTAAAACTTTGATTCAAATCATCTTTATTCATCTAAAATCTAAAATAATGATGAGACAGAGCGGCAATTACAACCAATTTCGTTTAACTGGTAACTATGAACTTTCGGATTTGTATTAGATATGAAATTAAATAAATATATTTAGCATGCTGCGTTAATTTTGAATGAGCTGTACAAAGGGTGCACAAAGTACACACGCACTTCATTGACATTGACATTGATGTGCGTTATAAATCTCAAATCTGATTAAAAATTAATATATCGCAATTCGTTTTGAGTGCGAACCTTTTGAGACGGGAAAATTAAATGAGCATACAGTTCGCATTTAATGTCTAGCGTGCAAGCTACAAAGCTTGCCACCCTGGGAAATATTTCACGGGCAACCATGCGTGAGCCAAGGGAACCGGCTAATCGCCAGTGATTCATGTCAGTGATAAAATCTTTGACATAACCGCAGGAGTGAGCCTACTTACTTCATGGTCTGTTGATTAAAGACTCGAGAAAATGCTTCCTTCCTTTTGTCAATAAAGCACGTAGCGCAGGACGTATGGTACGTAGTACGTACATTTAAAACGCATGGATTGTTTTTAGGTTAGCCCATCAGATTTCAACGTCAGAATGTCATAAGATTTTAAATTTCGATTGACAACTAAAAGGAAAATTTGGGCTCTCAGATAAATGTACCTTACCGCTATTCCACTGCTCTTATGTAATGGACAAATTGTTTTGATCCAAATTGACAGAGAAAATTTATATTAACTTTGAATGCCAAATAAGCAACTGGTGGTTTGACGTTTTAAGTAATTAATTACACTTCATCACCAAAAAGCAAGAAATGAATTATTCAAAAGGCTTTCTTGGAGACACTCAAAATTCTTTTAGTTCTACATACCCAGATTTTTTCTGTTGTCATCTCAGAAGATGCACTTAGCAAATAATATTTTTTAAAGTCTAAAGCGAACCCAAATACACGTTGTCTTTCTCTTAACTCTACTGCTGCTGTGGGTGAGTGATATGAAGTGTATGTGGGTACCCAATGACATGCTCCTCCATTCCCCTAAGCCTCCTACACCTCCCACTCCTGTTTTAATTCTATAATGTTACAGAGAAAGGTGGCATCCCATTTTTCCCATGGGAAAATAATTTGCAACATAACTAGTATTGTTACAAGGCCAAGCTCCTATCTCAAAAGTTCCCACCACCCCTCCTTAATTAATCTCAATCTGCACTAGTATGAATGAACTGGTATGATTCTAAATGATAACATATACAAGTCTGGTACCTACCTACCTACCTATTGTCTATTTTCTTACTCTACCTAAACCTGTCTTTTACTAAGAGTGGCAAAGTCTCATTTTGTATATTTTAGGTTGCTAACTAAATTAAATATTAATCATTGAATAACAATAGTAAATATAGTGATATCAGTGTATAATTTAAACTGGTGTTTTTTCTTCTATTTGTTTAGGAACAACAAACATCATATAAGACAAATATCATAATCAATTCAAAAGAATCGGTGAAGTCTAGTGATGGGTGTTCACGGCTTATGGAATCTCCTTGAGCCATCGGGCAAAGCAGTACCATTGGAAACGCTAGAGAACAAAGTTCTTGCAGTTGGTATCCTTTTAATGGTTTTGGTTTTGTACATGTGACAAAATAATCTGTCAATCTAGGCAGAGATGGTCATTATAGTTTATTGCATTGCAAGAAAACACTTGTTTCTACTGAATTTATGTGATTTTGTGACTTAAAAATCTCTAATCAAGCTCCATTATTGAAATCTTCTCTGATAGTCAAAAGATGACAATCCAATTTCTGTTAATAATTTACCATCCTTGCATGCTAAGTTCATAAGACCTACATAACAAAAATATAGTAAGCAAAAATTTAAATGCCTCTTTAGAAGAAAAAATATCATATGTCCCAAATGAAACCAACACATCTACAAGTTATACTGGAAAATCAAAACAGTTTCGCACTTACCGACCTTAACACTTGCTTCTAGATGTGTCCATTTGGTTGCACCAACTTGTGAAAGGTTTCCAGGACTCGCGAGGGAACCCAATACCAAATGCCCATCTGCTGGGGCTGTTCCACCGAATCTGTAAGCTTCTCTTCTTCAAGATCAAACCTGTGTTTGTATTTGACGGTGATGTTCCCCTCCTTAAGAAGCAGACTGTTGTAAGTACTGATTACAAGTAGCTCTTTTTCACATGACCCCCACTCTAATTAAACTCCTCATCAGTAAAAGGTTATTCTTTATATTATTATGCTTGGACTTCCTGTCATTGTGTGAGAATGTTGAATTATGATAATTATTTCACCTGTGGGAACTTGCATTTTATTTCCTCATTTAAATGTGAGACAACTAGGTATAACTATTTTCTTCTTAGCTATTTATGTCAGGATAATGATGTGGGCTGATCAGTTTTATTCATTTAAATATTGATATTTGTATTATTATCAATTGGTTACTAGCTATTTTCCCCCTTTGTAGTAAGTTAAGAATGTCTGCTGTAAGCCTGTAAGCCATTTCTTTCTTTGCTCAAAATTCATTTTTTTTTCAATTGGATGAGGTAAATATACCAAAATCTCCAAAACAGGCAAAGCTTCTACCAAACATATAGCAATCAGAGAATATGCAGTTATTTGTCATTGTGATAATTTCTATCTGCAGACATTACTAGATTGAAACTAAATGAGTGTTGTGTTGATAAGATTATCGTGTTTCGGTTTTCTGATAACCACTATGCCACCCTCTTCTTCTCTTGGCCCATACCCTTTGGAGTCATAGTAGGGGAAGAAAATTTAGGGGTGGTGTATGAAAAATAGCTTTTACTCAGGTGGAACCCTTCTATGGAGGATAAATTGTGATAAGTGGATAAGTGTTAAGGATAAGTGTTTTAAATTTGTTCCTAGAAGTAGTGTTTTTTCCATACAGATTGGAATGGCAAATAATAATACATTTCCCATTAGGGAATATTCTTATTACCTATTTGTATTTTTAGGGACTATATTTCTCTACATTTTGTTGGTATATTTGCAAATTATAAAATAACGTATCTTGCAATTGGAATTCCAATATAACGGAACAATAATTTTACTCAAAACTAAATGCTGATACATACAGCTCATTATGGCAAACTAATCCCGAGTTAGAGCTTTAAGAAATAAGTTTGCGAAGCCCTAGTTCTAAAATCCAAGCACAGTATACTGCTCATCTGTCTGTAGCAGTAAGTTCTGCATCCAATAGCTTGTTTATTACTTCTGCTGGTATAGAGCCTACCCAGCCAGTACACAAAGCCACCTACTTCTCATCACCTGCATGTACACTATTGTTTTCAGCTCCAGAATTCTAATGGCTCTACTTTCTGTCAATATTTTCTATTTTGCATGAGATCCTGCCAAATTTCAGAGTACATCTTACAAGAAAAACTTGGTTTAAGTTCAGTGTCAATATAAACTGTCATCATTTCGGCAGCCATCAATGCAACTTGCTCTCAGTGCACATCTCTACAGCCATTCAGCTTAGACATTGTACAAGAGGGAGTGAACGGTTTTTATTAAAAGGGTGAAACGTCGGCCAAAATTAGATTACGGCAGAGCATAACCGTTCATATCCTTTACACCAACAAACAACTCTGACCCTTGACAATGTGAAATGCCTTAAAATCTCAAAATGAGAACAGTTGGTGGAAAAGTTTGTGCTTGTTTTAGGCTGCCCGGCAGCGACAAAGAGGCAAGCTACAAGAAGATGCCACCGAAATGCGACAGAAACTGGCAAAGAACATTCTCAAGCATGCGGCCATCAAGGAAGCTCTCGGATCAGAGAAGGCTGACCAGCAAGTGAATTTAAATATGTCGAGAGCTCGGCAAGAGCCAGATTTATTCGAGCTTCCTCCTCAGAAACCATCTGAATTAAGCGATGAGTGAGTCTGAATATTACATTAAATTTTACCCTCTTCAATTCCATGGTTTTTCTAGATTATCTTGCACATATTTTAACTGGCATGGTAATTACATTTTGGCAAAATAAATTGACAAATCTATGTTGGGAGATGTTTATATATTGTGTTGTAGTACTAGTATATTGTAAATATAGTTCAAAGTTACCGCTGCTAGTGTCTGTAAAATTAATTAAACAGGTCGGCGGGTTTGTTATCATCGAATTTCCAGATAACGTAAGTCCATTGAAGTTAAGCATCACCTAATTGGATCGGAGGTTGGATGGGTGACCATCGTTGCCAAAATCCGGTTCTGTTTGGGAGAGATAGGTTTGAAGCTTTTGCAAAATCTTCACTCATCCTTCTACCATCCTTTTGAATGCATTGATTTAGAGACAAACCATGCATTCTACTGGTTTGGAACTGGAAGGGATATTAGGCCATTAATCTTGGTGCCCTTAGACATTGATCTAATATTGCTAATATTTTTGTTAACAACAAACTCTTCTAACTGGAAATTCCAGCTCGGAAATCGGCTACATGTCCTCCAGTGGCGACGATGAAGAAGAAGACGGTGAAGCAACCGCGTCCAGGGCACACATTCATGCCGACTTGCACTCGATCGACGTCAACAGTGAGGACTTCAAGGCTTTGCCGGCAGACATACGCCACGATATTCTTACGGAACTGAAAGAAACACGGAAACAAAACTCCTGGGGGCGTTTACACGAGATGCCAGAGGCAAGTTTTGCCACTAGTTAATTATTAGTGACGAGAACAATAAGGTTTCAAATTGACTGCAAAGTGTAGGTTGAGTTACGTAATTACAGCGGTAATCTTAAAACACCTATTGACCAGTTTTCACAGAAAATCTACACAAAGCCATAAATTTTAGTTGCACGTATATTTTGTTTTTGTATATCTACCATAACTTAACATACTGATTTTGATTTTTAGGACTCTGGAGAGTTTTCAAGCTTCCAGATGAACCGACTATTGAAACGTCGAAATTTTCAAGTTTCCCTGGAAGAAGCAGAGAAGGAAATGGGTGGACGTACATTAACTTTGGGAGAGATGGAAGAAGTGCTCAACGATCAAGGTGTAATTACAGACCCAAGTTTGGAACTTGGCAAGCGCATTGCTTCAGATTCTACCTCCCGCATTCTCTACGTCAGAGGTTTGATTATTGTACTATATACATTTTTTTTTTATCTTCATAACTTCTGATAAATTTCTTCATATTATTTGCTTTGTTATTTTAGAAGCGGCAAAGAGGACATTGTTCTCACCTGGCTCAACTAAGCCTCCGCCAAAAGATTTGAATGCAATACCCCAGAGTTCCAACAAATCTACGTTTCAAGCTGCTACCTCTACAGTATCAAGCGATCAAACTCTTGTAGAAGAAAATATGATCACCGAAGAAAAGGACGAATTTGAGGACGATTGGATATCGGATTCAGAATGTGACGCAAGTGTGGACGTCAATTCTGACGGTGCACACCAAGTCAAAAGTAGTAGGGTTGACTTGGCAAGAGACTTCATGTTTGTGGCCAGTGATCTGACACCAGCACAGATAGAGAAAATCTTAGCAAAACGGAATTCAAGCCCGCAAAAAAAATCAAAACCTCAAGCTGATTTAGTGTCTACTGTCAAAGAGCCTTTCTCACCCAGTACCAGTGGTATGTTTTCTGAAGTATTGCAACCTGAAGGTGATCTGGATTACATTGGTATAATATCTGAAGAATCCGAGAGTGATTCGGAAGTAACTGAGGAGAAAGAAGCTGCCAGTTCAAAGCCTATCGAAATTGTTGTGCAGCCTGACAAAAAATACAACATTGAGGAAGATATGTTTGCGGACATATTTATCAACATAGAGCATGCTATGTTTCAACATCAGAAGCATTTCGTTGAGGGTTTGAAGGTTGAAAGCAATCAGCGGGATGTCATGGCTGATCAACAAAAAGTATTATTTAAATCATCGGAAGAAAATAAGCTAGAAAAAAAGCTTGATGGTTCCAAAATTGTGTTAAAAGACAGAGATGAAAACCAAACAGATTCTGATAAACTGAACTTTGATGAACTTTCACACAACACTAATTATGACAAAATAACTACAGAAAATAATATTTTACCAGCCAAGGCAGCTGATTCTCCGATGTTAATTGCAGTTGACATGGTCCAACCAATAAATGATAATTCTCCCTTACCACTCAGCAATGCAGTGAGTGAAATGAAGAATGATTTTGAGGACAGTGGTAAAGAACATTCAATTTTGAAAGATTCTCTCAAAAGCCGTGAACAACAACGCCCACCGACAACTGTTATTTCGTCGGAGCTTATTGAATCGGAAGAAAATGTTTTGGTGAAAGTGACGCCAGTTAATGATATTCCATCTGAAATGATGGACGATGCACTAAACAACTCAGATTTTAATCTGGGAAGGGAGAATGAATCTGATGCTGATTCAGACATGGAATGTGATATTGTTGATGCATCAGTTGATTTTTCCATACCTGAAAACAGTGTTGACGAGCAAAGAGGGAAACAAAAAGAAAACGAGTCAATTACAATTCCCGGGGTGGTTCATCCGGTACCATCAACCAGTAAAATAAGCACGGTGGAACTTCAAGACTTACAGGTTAGCTTTAGAAATATTCTCAAACACAAATACAATTTTAAAGACAGAAAAATAATCTTTCTCTTCCCATTAAAGGCGACACTAGAAAATCAACATCATGTCTTACTTTCGGAACAAGGCAAAGCAGATAGAATGGCGGCTAGCATTACTTCTCAGATGAGCACTGAAGCACAGGTAAAGATTTTTATCCAACTGCTAAAACATACTCAGAAACTTTGTAATTGTGCATAAGAAAAATATCATAACACTGCATATAATTTCTGCTCCAGGAGTTGCTCCGGCTATTTGGTCTCCCGTACATAGTAGCGCCCATGGAAGCGGAAGCCCAGTGTGCTTTCCTGGACAACATCTCCCTCACGGATGGAACTATTTCCGATGACAGCGACATTTGGCTTTTCGGTGGCCAGAAAGTATACAAGAATTTTTTCAACCAAAAGAAGCACGTAATGCAATTTTCATCTGCAGACATTCAACACCTTCTCAGTAAGTTTACTTTTTTGTACTCGATGGAAAATAATGTACAGAGCAGAACTTTTTTTAGCTCCAGATTCACCTACATTTAAACTGGAATTGAGCTGAGCTTATTAAACACTTTCCAAATGTTAGCAGTCTTACATACTTTCAGAGAAAATGCCATATGACCACGATCCACATGCAATTTTCGAACCCACTTAAATACTCGAGTTTCAAACCCCCCAGCAATTCAAATGTTAAATGTCCCGTTTTATAAATTTTAGATCCATATGGTCAGGTAATGTGTTGGAAAGGCAGTAAAAGTAAGCATACTTACTACTACACAGAAATGTTGTTTAGACTTGCCCTTCTCCTTCCCAACTAACAAGTATTAGTTAGAGAAACAAGCTAGTTTTCTAGTTTTTAATATACATTAAAAAATTAGAAGATCCAATTAAACCCAACAAAATAGCTGTTTCATTACAACCCAACCTAAGAACTTTGCTTAACACAACTTTGTTTCGATTTACACGTGCCAGAGTTGGCACGTAACCAGATGATTCTGTTGGCGCTCCTGACGGGCAGCGATTACACAGCGGGCCTGAGCGGCGTCGGTCCGGTCACTGCTCTGGAGATACTGGCTGCTTTTCCGAGCGGAAAAGTCGACGATCAACGCTACATGGCTAGAGACCTTTCGTTCGGGCTCAAGAAGTTTGGAGAATGGTTTCGTAAGGGAAGGCCTGCTGGCCCTGGTACCGCTGTGCTCAGAAACAAGTTGAAAGATCTGGAATTGAGTGAAGGTAAGCGTGCCTCTTTCAATATAAAGTTGCGTTTTAGGTGCTATACTAGTTGGTACCCAGCTAGGCCGTGCGGGCAGCTTATATGTCCATAGGGCGAAAATATACCCATAGGCCAAGTAGTAAAATTGAACCCCCGTCGCAATCAACAAGTTTATTTTTTGTACATAGACCGAATCTCCAAAACTCAAGTTTTTCAATGAAAATCAGGGAAATTTTCAGTTTTCAATAAAAATTTCAAAATTCTAGAAACGCATTATATTCACTTATCGGTAGTAAAATCGAACCCCCGTTGCAATGAACACGTTTATTTCACAGAAAAACTGCAACTTTGCTATGTAGACCGGTTCTCTGAAAATCAAGTTTTTCAATTATACTGGCAGCAGGAAAATTTTCAGTTTTTCATAAAAATTTCAAAGATCTTGAAACGCATTATCCTCCCTTATCGGATTGAATCCTGGTCACAATGAACATGTTTATTTTGCAGAAAAACAGCAGTATAAAAACATGCAAAACAACATCAATATGTCCATAGGGCAAAATGAGCGTGCGTGACAGGTTTTTTAGAGACGAAATTTGCATTTATGCATAAAATTGCAACCTACTGTGCGCTTTTACTTGTTGAGTTCCAGAGTCACTGAAGTTGAGCATTGGTATATGAAGCGGTCCCAGCGTCAATAAAATTGGTTTTTTGCTAATTTTTTTTTTTGAAGGAAAACGGATAGAGCAGCCAAAGTCTAGCACTTTGCCCAGCCTAGTCATTGTGTATAATAACTAATAAGCATCTACCACTTCAATCTAGGGAGCAGTATAGACTCTTTTATTTTCTCTTTCCCATTATGGAGACATAAATCTTGCTTGGATTCACATCAGTCTTACTTGAATTTACATACTTGAATTTCGACTGTAATAATGTCATGATTTTGAATTAGTCTATATTTGAAAAATTCCTCAGGTTTTCCCAGTCTTGCTGTCATCGAAGGATACCTAAAGCCGACCATAGATGAGTCGAAGGAGAGATTTACCTGGGGTAAACCAGATCTGATTCGACTGCAAGAGTACACTCGAGTGAAGTTCGGATGGACCAAGATGAAAACCGACGAAATACTTTTGCCGGTGATCAACAAACTAAATGAAAGACAAGTATGTTTGTTAGCATGGTGCATGGTGTCAAATGTTTTTTTTAAATTGATTTTCCATTAGTGATTAAATTCCTAATAAATGAATTTATTATTCTTTAGTCATTAGTCATCATTAGTAATTTCTTCACTGATGGAAAATTACTTTAGAAATAACTTGAACCTCCACATAAGTAATATTAATTAAGATGTATTTGATTTTTAAAACAAAGCGTTCAATCCAACAGAAACAAATGTCTCTCGATGCATATTTCCATGTAAAACTTCCATCTCCCGACGGAAAACTAAGTAAGAGAGTTCAGAAAGCCGTTTTCCGACTGACCAACGAGGCAACGAATTCGGATGCTGAAGACGATCCACAACCAGTGACAAAAAGAAAAAAGAAGCAGAGCGCAAAGGACTCCACATCAACTGATCCACCGGATATCAATAAAATAAGCACAGCTGGCAAGGCTAAAACTGCCAAGAAACGTAAGGCAGCAGAAGAGATGCCAGGCTCTAGCGGTGAATATATTCCGCAGAGAGAAAAGGACAAATTACATGCACTCCAATCAAAGATAAAAGCCATCGAATTGTTCCGCACATCTCGTCTCGAGGTAAAGAAATCAGCGAAACGCAAACAACCCCCACGGATTGAAAAGAAAGAGGCAGAACTGTCAGAAAGTGATAGTGATAGTGAGTAACTTTTATGTAAGTTTTAAAGCCATGTTATTGGTAATATGAATGAAATGCACGCACCTACCTACCTGATAGCGATGTTCAAACTTTTAAGGGTGAAGAGGGAGGGGGGGAGGGTAAAATCATAACAAATAATCTGTGAAATCTGATATAATGTTGTTGCATTTTGACAGCCGCTAGGCTGTAACTTCAGCATCTTTTCAGCTCCGTGCTTTCACTGTCATGTCATACTATGATCACTATGATCAATAAATGTGCATGCTATGCAAATGTTGTTTTTAGCAACATGAGATGATCTAAAAAATAAAATAATATTCAAATATTGTAAAAAAATTAGTAGGTAACTAAAAAAAAAAATTGAGTGTTTTGTTCAAAAATAATCTGCTTGCATTAAATACCTAAGAGATTAGTTTTTACATTTTAAAGTTTTATTTGATGAATCACATAATATGAAAAAATCTGTTCACTGGATTCAATTTTTTTGCTGCAAAAAAAAAATAACAGAATGCAAAATGTACATTAGTGTTTTTTATATGTATATATATTATATAATAAAATTTTAAGCAGAGGATTTTCCACCAATCCAAATTGACTAATTGTCTCTTGCCTGAAAGATGAGAGTACGGTTTGGCTATAGGGTTAAATCCCTTATGTTGACCAAAATGTCTCATTGACAGAACTAATCATCTGTGTGGTTGTTCTTCCTCCCAGCAATCGGTGCTAGATTTTTACCTACCGATCGGATCACTTTATATCTGACGAGCTTATATTACTCAATCATTCACAGCACTATTTTCTCGATATTATTTGCATCGTGGAAAGAGTCATGAATGGCCAACTGTAGTCCATCAAATTCTTTGTGAATTAATCAACTATCAATACAGATACCAATTGTTGATTGTAGGTATCAGAGTACCTAATCAAAAGCTCTGACAAAATTGGTGATAAGAACTATTGATAATGTTTCATACCTATAATCAAAGAGTGACTTAATGCTGGCTGATAAGTGAACCTATGATGTAGGTAGATTATCAGTAGGAAGAGGCCTTGTCATAAGGAGTGCCACATTCCACATTCATTCCTAGTGTCTTCATCTTGATGGGGTCCACAATGATGAAAAGTTGAATTCAGTGAAATTGTGTGGCATAAAATATGTCGAAAAATGTTAACGTCATGGTAAGTTTTAGTCGCTCGATTTTCGATTGTGTGTGGATTCCGTTCACCACGGAAAGTAATTCACCTGTAATTTTTTACTAAAAGTAAGACATTTGGTTTATAGGGGAGCCATGTTTGGCTCAAACCCATGGCAAGCGGAGAGTTTGACGTCCCGGTCGGAGTCAAAATCATCTCGTCAGACAGCAAGAGGATACGAGTTCAAGACGACGATGGCGTGGTAAAATTTTCTGATGGAGAATCATTCCTGAATACATTGAATTAATAAATAATTCCAAATTGAATGTGCTTGGTAGATATAAATATAGTTCTCACATCCCAGGCCCTTTGCCATTTCAGTTGATGATTGCTAGAAATCGTAATGCTGATTCTGTGACTTGAATTAATTAAAACATAAGAGAACAAACACTTTCATCTTTCATTTAGAATATACGCATTTCAATCGGTAATGTTGAATTTTAGATGTTGCCCGTCTTGCTTCACTTGTTATGCTTATCTATTAAATTTTTTTCTTATAGGACCTACCAATCTTTTTTGCCAATTATATGTAACCAAATGTGTATGAAAAGGATTTTTTTTTTTTTTTAAGAAAGTCGGCCACAATTAAAGCTTTTTCTGAGTTTTTTAAAAGGAAAAATAAACATCCATAAGTTAACAGAAATTTTTTCAAATTTATTTTCATTTCAGGAGTTTCAAATTCCGTACGACCGTGTTTTGAAACCTATGCATGTCTCTTCCATCAATGTGGTGGAAGACATGATCACCCTCGGCGATCTCCAAGAGCACACAATTCTACGCAACATGCACCATCGTTTCACAAGAAACCTAATCTACGTAAGTCTCTCCATCTAGTTGATCCTCCTCCATTCTGTCCAATGGGCAAAGCTTAGGCTGGACTAGCTTACAAAATGGTATTGTTGTGTCCACCAACCTGTGGTTTTATTTTTCAGTCGTACACGGGTTCGATTCTAGTGGCGTTGAATCCGTATCAGGTTTTGAACATCTACACCGGAGACCAAGTGAAGTTGTACAGGGATCGGAAAATAGGAGACCTTCCGCCGCATATTTTTGCCATCGGTGACAACAGCTTTACAGATATGAAGCGGACCGGCCATAATCAGTGCATAGTTATCAGGTAAAGAGGCATATGGATTTTTTTTCACTGCAATTAGCTAATAATAAATAGCATGTGCCATCAAAAAATTTGTACGATTTAAGGGTAGATTTTTTATTTCTCGGCTGGCGGGCTATTTCGGGCAACATTTTTCAATTAAAGCCATAGTACACTTTTATACAGTCCATTAACTCGCTTGTCTTATTCCACTGTAGTGGCGAGAGTGGTGCTGGCAAAACGGAAAACACAAAGCTGATCCTGCAATATTTAGCAGCAATCAGCGGCAAACATTCCTGGATCGAGCAGCAAATTCTAGAGGCGAATCCAATCCTTGAAGGTACCACAATATTTGCAGTTAATTTTTACCGAACCGCGGGGATGAATTTAGTCTCGCTGAATTATGAAATGGACCTTTGGCATGCAGAGATGCAAAAGCATGACAATTTTTAAATTTTACAGCTTTTGGAAATGCAAAAACCGTTCGCAATGATAACTCGTCAAGGTTTGGAAAGTATATAGACATCAACTTCAACCGCGACGGAGTGATTGAAGGTGCTTCTATTGAGCAGTACCTCCTGGAGAAATCGCGAATTGTGTCGCAGAACACGGGGGAAAGGAACTATCACATCTTCTACTGCCTTCTGGCTGGTCTCTCAGCTGATGAAAAGCGAAAGCTGGATTTGGAAACAGCATCCAAGTACAACTACCTCACGAAGGTATGTGTGGTTTTTTCGGAATAACTCTTTACTTACAATTGTTTTGGTTCAACGGAGTGGTCAGAGTGATGGGTGGATGGAACTGGTAGTTAAGTTTTTGCTTAGTTTTGATCGATTTGAGGTTGCAAGACATAGTCCTTAAGATACCACATCAAGTAGTTGGTCAAAATGTTGACAAACCAGGTCCGTATTGCCTCTATTCATGCTTTTTTCAATTTTTGGTAGATCTTAAAGATTGAAAATGGGAAACGAGTTTAATATTTTTGAAAGGAACATTTTGTTTTTAAAAGGGAGAGTGCTTGACTTGTGAAGGGCGCAACGACGCAACGGAATTCGCCGCTATTCAGGCGGCTATGAAAGTTCTCAACTTCAGCAACGAAGAAATTTGGGACATCTTCAAGTTGCTTGCTGTGATTTTACATCTAGGGAACATCAAGTACAAAGGGATTGTAGTTGGTAAGCGCACATTTTTCTTGTGGTGTTTCCTGTTTCTAGGAAATATCCAAACCTAGTAGATATAATCTTCTTGAAAAATCTTATTATTTGAGTATGTTGGATCATAACACTTAACCATGTGATTTTTTCTGTCACACAGCCAATATGGATGCTGCCGAAATTACTGATCAAACAATTCCGCAAAAAATTGCAGACATGATTGGTGTTAACAAAAATGTCCTTGTCGATGCTTTGACTAAGAAAACTATTCTTGCTCAGGGAGAGAAAGTGGTAAGAACAAAAATTACAAACAGAACTAGTATTAACTATATCTGATTTTTTAATCATCTTATATCTTTGTGAATGTTTGCATCCGTTTCCAGACGTCGTCATACTCCAAAGAGCAAGCGATGGAAGCACGAGACGCTTTTGTCAAAGGAATTTACGGAAGAATATTCATCATGATCGTCGAAAAAATAAACGCAACCATATTCAGACCAAAAACGGATCAGTCAAAATCCATAGGCGTCCTCGACATATTTGGCTTTGAAAACTTCACGAACAACAGTTTCGAACAGCTGTGTATCAACTACGCAAATGAAAACCTGCAACAGTTCTTTGTCCAGCACATTTTCAAGCTGGAGCAAAATGAGTACACTCAAGAAGGCATTAACTGGACTTTCATGTCTTTTGTGGATAATCAAGACATTCTCGATCTGATTGGAATGCAGTCAATCAACATAATGGCCCTCATTGACGAGGAATCAAAATTCCCAAAGGTAACACTAGACTACATAGTACATAACTCTAACAGAGTTTCTTCAGTGGCTGACAAGTGAAAAAATTAGATTTAGGAACATGTCTGCCTGAATGAAAATTCCTTACCTCTGTGTCAAAATTAAATTAAAAAATAATAATCCAGTGATTTTGGTGTATTTAATGACTTTATGGACTTATTTTCAAATGGTAGATTAACTGTTATTTCTTTAAATCTTTGAAGGGCACCGACAAAACCATGCTTGACAAAGTGAACTCAACACATCACAAGAACCAACACTACTTGAAACCCAAGTCTGACAAGGTGGCCAATTTTGGTCTGCACCACTTTGCAGGGACAGTCATCTACAACGTAGATGGCAAGTATTCTACCTGCTACTGCCGAACAGTCATGAGCCAACAGAGAATTGTGCTAGCTTCTTTATTCTACAATTTATTTTTCCAGGCTTTCTCGAGAAAAATCGTGACTCCTTCAGTGCTGATCTGAAACAGCTGATAAGTGTGTCAAGCAATAAATTTCTGAAGTTCCTCTTTGCTGAAGAACTAGCAATGAGCCAAAATCTGCAGACAAAGAGAGCTGGAACGCTGTCGTCACAATTCCGAAAGTCATTGGAAAAGCTCATGAAAATTCTTGGGAGTTGCCATCCATTCTTTGTGCGCTGCATTAAACCGAATGAGCTTAAAAAAGCCAAGGTACGCATTTTTACTGGGATTTACTTAACTCATGCTATACATTTCTCAATTTTTAACAAATAGTGTTTTTTGACATTAATTCACTTCTAATGGTAATTGGCAATTCAATAGTTAGTTGTTTGATGGAAATTTGTGTGTTTAAATTGCTCTCAGATCTTCGACCGAGAGCTGTGCTGCCGGCAACTGCGATACTCTGGGATGATGGAGACTGCAAAGATTCGGAAGGCTGGCTACCCAATCCGGTACACATTCAAGGAGTTTGTGCAGCGATATCGAATCCTCACCCCAGGTGTTCCTGCTGCTCACAAGGTATATATAAAATATGATATGCTCATTCTTGCCAAGCATAGATGTTATGGATGTAGGAAAGAACATTTTCAAGCTTCTAATTCATTTTCAAATGTAGCTCCTTTGGCAAAGAAAGTTTTTATATCAAGGACAAAGCATACGGTGCCTTACCTGCAAAATATAGATTATTTTATTGTCATCTGCAACAATACCATGTATCTACTAATTTCACACTTTGGAGTCAATTTATTGGTACATTACATACTTTGGAAAGTCGGAGTGGTTCAGAGCCGTAGATTGTTGAATTGATAGTGAACGGTTTTGCTCTGTTTTAATGTTGTGGCGGTCCTAAAAAGGACCTTGTTGATTGTCGACGTTTCGTCCACGATTGCGTGGACATCTTCAGGACTATGGTCCTGAAGATAGTCCTGAAGATGTCCACGCAATCGTGGACGAAATGTCGACAATCGACAATGTCCTTTTTAGGACCGCCTGAACGTTAAAAGTTAAAACAGAGCAAAACCGTTCACTATCAATTCAACATTACATACTTTGTCATCCGTCTTCCTTATCACACACTTAAAAAGCTATTTGTGTCCTTTCCAGTCAGTCAATTTGAAAGTCCAGCAATATTTGGATGTGTTTAGCATATTAATGACAGAAATACAAACAGAAGTCAATATTCACTGCATCAACAGGAATTTTTCATAATTTTCAGACTGACTGCAAGGCAGCTTCATCAAAGATATGCAAGGCAGTGTTGACCAAGGAAGATTGGCAACTGGGACATACGAAAGTGTTCCTAAAGGACGCTCACGACGCCTTCTTGGAGCAAGAGCGGGATCGAATCCTGACGAAGAGTGTGCTCGTAATACAGAAGGCAATCAGGAGATGGGTGTATCGACGAAGGTACCGGCATTTGATTCTATTGATTTTCCCGATTACGGTACCTAGGTCCGCATCAGAGTAAATAATTGAATTATCTTCACAAATGTTATAAACCGTTGATTGACTTTGCATAATTTTTGTTCCCATCCTTGTTCCCTATCCTCCAAATGATAGAATATAATTCAGCTTGTTTTGGCATGTCCTCGCGTAGATTTGTCCAGCTGCGACGTGCAGCGATCGTGATGCAGAAGCATTGGCGAGGCCGTGGCCCCAGGATGAACTATGGTCAGATGCTTCGAGGATACACCAGGCTGCAGGCTGTCATCCGGTCCAGGATTCTACGAAGCAACTTTGAGTCCAGGCGTCAACGCATCACCAGGCTACAAGTAAGTTGGTAGTACAAGAGAGTGGGTTAAGTCCAAAGATGATAGGTATTTAAAATTAATCTTGGTGCTGTTTTACTAGGCCTTTCAGTTTTGAGAATACTGATTTGTGCTTGGTTTATTTCTGATCAGTTTTTTGCCCACGCTTTAATTGTGATTTGCTGTTAAACAGGCGGTTTGTCGTGGCTACCTTCTTCGCAAGATAGCCGTTCGAATGAAAGTTCTATACGGGATGAAAATCAAAGAAGAACAAGATTTGAAGAGAGCTGGAAATGCAGGCTACTTGCTGGTTGCATTAGAAAATTACAATGTAAACTTTTAACATTTAAATTTAAATTTTGCAATATATATTTAATTATGAAACACATTACTCAACATTTTTATGTAATTCATCTTACAGACGCGAGTGGCAGATCTCAATAAAGATGGCCAAGAGTTTTTGCCAAGGAACAATCTTCAAAGTTTGGACGACGACAATTTGGATGACAATCGCTATGTTGATGACATGTTTGGCTTTTTGGACAAGTCTGGAGACCCCAGTTCTAAATCTGGCAACACTGTTTATGGGGTGCGTATGAATTACCAGGATGGCAAAAAAATTTGGTTTTTCTCAAAAATCCAAATGATTTAAAAATATTTCTAGTTTACTTATCTGTATAAAAGTTCCCCAATAAGTGTCTTGTTGAGGTCTTCTGCAAGGTAGGAGATTCCGCAGACAACATTTTCTTTATTAAAATTAGAAAAAATTATTTCCTTTCTGCAAACTTTTGCCACCTTCTTTTGGATCATAGGTTGCACTTGCAATATTATTGCTAAAGCTTTCCCATTTTTTTTTGCAGGACTTGGGAGCTGGCAAACATGGAGGCGATGCAATTGGAATGGTACAAAGTCCCAACGATAAAGAAGATTTGTCGCAATACAACTTCCGCAAATACGCTGCAACTTATTTCCAAGGAAATATCAACTACCAATACTATCGCAGACCAATCAAGCATGCATTGCTCGATTTGCCTGAAACTGGTGATCAACTGGTGCGTTCTTAATATCATTGATATGAATTTGCGTTTGGCATTTCACTGTCAGGTCAAGTCAAGTCAATTGCCTTCACCTGAGTTGAGGGTCTTCTAGTTGTAACGGTTGAATTTCATGTCTGATTTTAGGCGGCACAAGCGTTGTGGATTACTATTTGCCGGTTCATGGGCGACCTCCCGGAACCTCGTTTCGAAAACGAAGATGTGGACAACACTCCAGTCATGATGAGGGTGAACAAAACCCTAACTAGGAACTTCATGGCGAGTAAAGAATACAGAGAAGCCCAAATGGAAGACTCGTATGTGAGTACTTACATATTATCATTATTATGCCTTGAAGGTAGCACAGCGTTGTATTTATACTGTAAATGCAGTAATTAAACCTACTTGTTCCAGTATAAATAATATAGAAGGTAAGTTCCACCCTTGGTTCCTGGGGTTTGATGTGTTTGATGTAGCTAGCTCAACATTTCCAAGAGTATCTGAAACTAGGATTACAAGAAACTTACTAGCATTTTTTTCAAATGATTGACAAACCCTCTACTTCCAACTTAACATCATCAGGCAGAAATTTATCCAAACACAAACATTTTCTCCAAAAGAAACTGCTCAAAACACAATTTTTTTAAACTTGGTTTTTAGAATTATGGACCTGACGGCCAACCATTGACTCCAGCTGAAAGACGAAAGTTGATCTCGATGACATTGAAAAATAAGAGCAAACTTGGCAAGGAAATAAACCAAGGTCTATTTGGGAACCAGTTGGAAACTCAGAGCTATCAGGAATGGCTCGAATCTAGGAGAACAACAAACCTGGAAAAGCTGCACTTCATCATTGGACATGGAATCCTGAGATCAAAACTCAGGTAATTTAAAAATTTAATTTTGGCCAGAAGCCATGTTTTCGTATTTTTCACATTTACCAAAACTACTAAAACTATGGTTTATATATGGCAAAATATAAAAAAACATAGTCTCAAATAGAAACTTTTATTGATGCTTTTGCAGGGACGAAATCTACTGCCAAATATGCAAGCAGCTGTCCAACAACCCCACAAAGGCTTCATATGCTCGAGGCTGGATACTGCTGTCACTATGCGTCGGATGCTTTGCACCATCCGAAAAATTCGTCAACTACCTGAAAGCGTTCATCCGCGAAGGTCCCCAAGGCTACGCACCCTACTGCGAAGAGCGCCTCACGAGAACATTCCAGAACGGCACGCGAATGCAGCCCCCGAGTTGGATGGAACTGCAAGCGACAAAGTCCAAGAACCCGATTACAATCTCGATTACATTCATGGATGGCTCTGTGAAGAACGTGGAAGTGGATTCTGCGACCACCGCATCAGAACTGTCAAATCAACTGTGCAGCAACATCAAACTGAAGGATAGCTTTGGATTCTCACTATTTATTGCGCTGTTTGATAAGGTGGGTTTTGAGGGACAAATGGTTTGAAATTTAAATGTTATGAGATCTGATTCACCGGCTCTTTGACAATTGAGATACACCATCTGTGACCATACCCGATAAATATTGCAATTTCAGTTCATTTATTTTGAAGCATAGGATTAAAGACAAAATATTGCTTGCTTGCGCAGGTGTCTTCCTTGGGCAGCGGTGGAGACCACGTGATGGATGCCATCTCTCAGTGTGAGCAATACGCCAAAGAGCAGGGGGCGCAAGAGAGGAACGCCCCGTGGCGGTTGGTCTTCCGCAAGGAGATCTTCGCCCCGTGGCACGACCCCACCGAGGACCCTGTAGCCAGCAATCTCATCTACCATCAAGTTGTGCGTGGCTTTAGGTTTGGGGAGTACAGATGTGATAGGGTAAGCAATACATGGAGATTCAAGTTAATCAGCAGCTTAGACCAAGAACTCTTAGATATACAGGAGTTTTGTTGAAGCTGGAATTGTTTCCTAATTTACTCTTTTTGTATAATTTAGGAAAAAGATTTTGCAATGATGGCAGCTCAGCAGTGCTTTGTGGATTACGGCATGAATTTCGATCCAAGGCAGTTACCGAACTTGCTACCGAATTACTTGCCAAGTGAACTGTTGAATAGAGGCGGCAACGATGCATTGAGACGGTGGGAGAAATTGGTAGCTGACGCATACAAGAAGGTACATTATTTTAACTTCATCCTTAAAATATGCCTCAAACTTGACAGTCATGCCCATTCATGATATAATTATATTTTATTAAAATTTCAGAGCTACTATGTTATCGAGCAGCTTCCAAATCTTAAGGCAAAAGAAGATATTGTTAGCTATTCCATACAAAAGTGGCCTCTACTCTTTTCCAAGTTCTACGAGGGGAAAAGATTATCAGGCAAGTAAAATTCTGAAATATGAAAAAATCTCAATGTTTATCACCCAAAAACATCTGGAACAATGCTTAAGTATAAAATATTATTTTTAGGTTCTCCGCTTCCGAAAGACAACGTCATCTTTGCTGTGAATGGGACGGGACTTTATTTGGTCGATGACCAGGAGCAAATATTGCTGGAACTGTCCTTCCCCGAGATCTCCTCTCTAACATGTCCAAAGTAAGTTGCGCTCAACTGTTTGGAAATCCTGCAGATGCCCAGAGTTACTTTCTTCAGCAAAATAAACAGCTTCATTGCATCAAGGAAGAAAATTAGAAAACATTTAATTACTTACTAGTTAGTCACTAATTAATTACTATAATCATGTTATTTATTCCCCCAGGTCTAATGTAACTCCAGCGCAAACATTTGTTCTTTGCACGATACAAGGGCAAGAGTTCCTATTCCAATCGCCTTCTTCACAAGAGTTGGAAGACTTGGTAGCAGTGATCATCGATGGGTTGAAGAAGAGGTCGCAATTTGTTGCTGCGCTACGCGACGTTAACCCAACAGGTAAAAAATTCAAGTCTTAATACTTTATGTTTATAAATTTCAATTTTTAAGCAGTTAAATAGTAAAGGAGTCAATTTTGATGGTAATTTAGGGCAACATTGACTGATTGTATTATATTATGTAGTAAATGTAACTCATAGTTAAATGTTATAACTTCAACCAATATTGGTTGATTTTAGTTATCGTAACATTTTTCTATGTGCCACACAAGCATTCAAAAGCAGCATGCAGCTCCAGGCGTTAGTAGATCAGATTTGCCAATCCATACATTGTCCGTTGTCAGACAGGTTGTAAATCCATCAAAGCCGGAATCAGGGCCAAAATAACATGCCTGTCGTCACTTGGCTTGGATGATTATCGTGGTATAATAGCAATTTATTGTTTTTGCGTTTCAGAGAACATGTCGATGCCGATGAAGAAGGGAGACCTGATCGTGCTCGATGTGAATTGCAATGGACAAACGCTGGTCAGCACCGGCTGGGCAAAGGGTCACTGCGAAGCGACGGGGGCCAGAGGTCAAGTGCACGCTGAGAGCGTGCTCATCATTCCCACGCTCCACCTACCACCTCCTGACGTAGTCGTACGTGCCGTTTCACAAGTGTTCTCTAATGCGGGCTGCCGAATGTACTTCTGGTTTAATTTAGATTATGTTTTTTGTGTTTAGATGTTGTTTAAGAAGGATGGTGTGCTGGAGAAGCATCAGCAGAGCCAAGTGATCAACTTGACAAGCACAAGACGCAAGCTACACACACTGAAACAATATGGGAATGACAACTTCAGGTAACTTTTCATTTGTAAAAAATAGGTTTTAGCTGTAAAATTGTGACATCAGATGGATTTCATTTGTCCAAAAAATGAAAATCCTTCGTGGCATTGATTTGTGTGACTGAGATCCTAACAAAGATACCGAGTTTTTAAATCTACCAACTTTATCATCTGCAAGGCAACGGCAAACTTGGTTTATAGTTTTGTAGCCGGTAACGCAGGAACAAATTGCGTTTTTCATCAGTTAGCTTCTGTGCATACCTAGACCCAGCGGCCACGTCACGATATCCCGAGGAACATCACTGACCTCAGCCCGACGCACGACCCAAGAGGAACTGTGGAGACATTCCCGCGAGCCCATCAAGCAGCCGCTACTCGAGAAGCTGGTGAAAAACGAAGATCTTGCCGTAGAGGCATGCTTTATCTTCAGTGCAATACTGAAGTACATGGGAGACCTGCCTTCTCACCTTAAGCACGGAAACGAACACACGGACAAGATATTCAGCGGCCCTCTCAAGCATGTAAGTCGCTCAAGATGTTTTTTTATGTGACTGGCTGGAATAAACTGAAAAGTAAAGAAAATTTCCAGATTCTTTTCACTGTCTCATAGTCTCACAGTTTCAATTAGCAAATAATTCTAACTATTTTTAATTGTAATTGCAATAATAGCATTGTGATTCTGTCAATTTTATAAGATGAGAGCTTTCATTTGTTCTATTGAAAACATTGAAAAAGTTCATATCTCATCTCATGACTTGCACTGCAGAAGTAATATGCTGATCATGCCAATATTTGTAGATGATTTCAATTTAATGAGAAATGGACCAGTGGGTCTCTATTTTAAAAGATTTTTGTCACTGACTATTACATGGAGAGTTGTTTTCTTTCTAGGAATTACTTCGAGATGAGATTTACTGCCAAATCATGAAGCAGTTGACTGACAACAAGAATGCAAAGAGCGAGGATAGAGGCTGGGAGCTTATGTGGTTGGCAACAGGCCTGTTTGCATGCAGCAAAATGCTCATGAAGGTAGGTGCCAGCCAGATAAATTGACAGAAAACAAATCCTCAATTTCCATAGCAGGGTTTATAACAACCATGTCGAAGTGCCTTTCTTGTTTGTTTTGGGAGTAATATCAAAGGATTTCCTGTTTGCCACTGTATGGCATTATTAATGGTAATGTAATATATATACTAATATTTTCCAGGAACTTATTCTATTCTTGAGTTCTCGACCACGTCCGATATCTCAAGATTCACTGCACCGAGTGCAAAAGACAATGAGGTGTGGCGTAAGAAAATATCCCCCTCATGCCGTTGAAGTTGGGGCGATTCAGCACAAAACACCACAGATATTCCACAAGGTCTACTTCCCAAATGACAGCGATGAGGTAAAGCAAAACTCAGCTTTTCACTTAACTTGATTAAACTCCGCCGACAACGGTAACTGATTTTCTAAGTCAAGGTAGAGATTGAATAAGTGGCATCAAACCAGTTAACATTAGGATTCTTTTACAGGCTTTTGAAGTCGACTCGAGTACAAGAGCACATGACTTCTGCGAAAATATTGGCAAGCGTCTAAATTTGCGATCGAGTGAAGGATTCTCGTTGTTTGTCAAGATAACAGACAAAGTGTTTTCAGTACCCGAGAGTGACTTCTTCTTTGACTATGTGAGAGAATTGACTGACTGGATGGAAACAACGCACCCCTCAAGAAGCGGTAAGTCTTTTCAGATCATCTCCCTAGTACATGCATGACGGAGAGTCAATCCATGTTGTTTAATTGTTCAACTTTTTTTTTAAATCCAGGGGCCCAGCAGTTCAACTACCAAATATTCTTCATGAAGAAACTTTGGAGTGACACTGTTCCAGGAAAAGATAGGAATGCTGACATCATCTTCCACTTCCCCCAAGAATGTCCCAAATACCTTAGAGGTACATTGATGCTCTGAAATTACAGCTGAAAACTTGCTTGTGGTGATTTGAAACATAGTACCAAATGGAAAATGTCATTTTTTAATTTTTTTGTTTGGAATTTTAGGCTACCATAAATGCTCAAAGCAGGACGCAGTCAAATTGGCAGCTTTGCTATACAGAGTGAAATTTGGAGACAGCAAAGCAGAACTTCAACTAATTCCGTAAGGATTTTTAAAACTACATTATTTTTATGAAGCAAAACTAGAATACTAATTATATGCTAAATAATTTTCTATCTGAAATTCCTAGGCAAATGCAGAAAGATTTGATCCCAGCAAATCTAATCAAAGCACAGAATCCAAATGATTGGAAGAAAGCAATTACAATTGAACACAGTCAAGGCACAGGTAAGCAAAATGTTCAGTTGTCAGTCAGCATTCACAATATGCAAAACAATCATATCATCCAAATTCCCTACTGAAGTTTCTTCAATCAGCATAATCAAAATTCAATTTTGATCTTTTAGGAGTGAGTGGAGATGATGCTAAGGTAGCATTTTTGACAATGATTTATGCTTGGCCAACCTTTGGATCAGCATTCTTCGATGTGAAGCAAACTACGGAGAATAGTTACCCAGAAATTATCATTCTGGCAATGAACAGGCATGGAGTAAGAATAATACATCCTCAAACCAAGGTAAATAAATTATATTCAGTGTTGTGCAGGAGTTTTTGTAATAATTATTTATTGGTGGTTGTATTGCCTATGTCATGAGCTATGACAAATGTCATAGCAAAAGATGGCATTAGTGTTGGTGTTTAAGCCGGCATCTTATCAGTTATCATTGATCAACACTTGATCATATTTCCAGATATATTTTTTTTGATGATTAGTACTCTCCTCAATGTTAATAATAATATCTTTTCCTTATTTCCAAATGTACATTGGGTCAAGGGGTGGAATAATCCACCTAAATCTAGGGCCTCAGGTGATGCAACCGGGTGGCCACTCCGGTCGCTTCTCTTGTTTCTTCTTCATCTTCCTCTTCTTCGTCTTCTTCTTCTTCTTCTTCTTCTTCTTCTTCTTCTTCTTCTTCATCTTCTTCATTTCTTTCCTCCATCCTCTCTACTAATTCCTTCCATTGCTCTCTATTCTCCCACAATCTATTATCATCAACATCACTCCACTTTCCACGTCTTTCTACATCCTCTATTATCTTCTCTCTCCATCTTTCTCTTGGTCTTCCCACTCTTCTTCTTCCTACTGCCGTATTTTCAAACTCCCTTCTTGTAATTCGCATCTCATCCATTCTCTTCACATGTCCAAACTACCTTAATCTCTCTCGACCCATTTTAAAACCCAGGCTCTCAACTCCCAGCTCGTTCCTAATAATGTTACTTCTTATCTTGTCCATTCTTGTAACTCCTCTTATACTTCTCAAAAACTTCATTTCTGCTGCCTGTATTTGGCTCTCTTCTTTGCGTCCCATTGCCCAAGTCACTGCTCCATAAGTTAAAATTGGGACAAGGTACATTCTGAACATAATCATTTTACATTTTCTTGGTACTGTTTCATTCCATAATAATTTTCTAACCGATTGGTAAAAAATTTCTGCTTTCCTTACTCTTTCCCTGACATCTGCTTCCAGCCTTGCTTGATTTGTGAGAATACTTCCAAGATATTTAAACTCTTTCACTTCTTTTAACCACCCACTTCTAAGCTTAATACCCACATGTCCGTGTTGCACCTTCCTTTCCATGGTCATAGCTTCACTCTTTTCTGCACTAACTCTTAGCCCCATCTTTTCAGTCTCTTCACTCCACCTGTCAATCTTGGTCTGTACTTCTTCTCTTGAATCTCCCCACACCACAACATCGTCTGCATAAATCAAAGTCCTCGCATCTTCTTCCTGGTGTGGTTCCACTCTTCTCAGTAACTCGTCCATTACAATAACAAACAGAGTGGGTGATAGAGGATACCTACTTCCTTGGCGAACTCCTTCGTTTATGGAAAACCATTCTGTTAATCCTGCCGCTGTTTGTACGCAACTTAAACTTTTATCGTATGTACTCTTAATCCTGTCGATAATATTAATTTTGATTCCTTTTTTCTCCAAACAATCCCACACAATTTTTCTAGGCAGACGATCATATGCTTTTTCCAGGTCTAAGAATGCCATATGCATAGTTTGGCCATTTTCCCATTTTCGCTCCATAATTTGCCTCATAATAAAAATTGCGTCTATGGTAGAGCGTCCCCTTCTGAACCCAAACTGTTCTTCTCTCAATTTCTCTTCCACATCGTCTTTTATTCTCTTTTCCAATACCTTTTCATACAACTTTGCACATTGGCACAAAAGAGTTACTCCTCTGTAGTTGCCACACACCCTCCTGTCTCCTTTCTTAAAATGTTAATGTTACCAAATGTTACCAAATAAAATTATTAGTAGGAGATGGAGGAAACCAGTGGATAAACTTGCCACGGCAAAAAGTGGTAGTGGAGACTCAAGTTTGTTGAAAACTTTTGGCAATTGCCTTCTTCAGTATCGAAAGATAGAATTTTCCAAAGGAGCCTATTGAAAAAATTTTGCACATCAAGATTATTTAATCTGCCTTTTTTCTACTCAATAAGTTGTCCCGCTCTGCTTTCCTTTTTTTGAAACTTATATTTCTTCATTTCCACCCACAACACAATTTCCAAGTTTTAGACATAATTCACCAATTTTTCTCTGTATTTTTTATAGGATATTTTGGCACTACATCCATTCACCCAGATTTCCAACTGGTCGTCGGGTAACACCTATTTCCACATGACGTTTGGAAACCTGATCCGCGGCTCCAAGCTCCTCTGTGAAACCTCGCTTGGCTACAAGATGGACGAGCTGCTTACATCCTATACTTCGTCATTAATGGCACACATTAATAAGAAAAAAGAAACACTAATTAATTATTAGGTAAGCTCACACTTTGTATTAATAAAAATATAATATATCTAGGCTATCACTCTTATCTTGGTTGTGTGAGGAATACTGATACGGTGAATTGCAGGTTTTATTGAATGACAAATTATTTTAGTACAATAATTTTATTGAAGCTGTGAGGTCTTTGCAGGCATTTTATCCAAAGTAAATATACAATTTTAATGTATTGAAAATTGTTTGGATTGAAAAACTGTGAATACCTATTTTTCAATTGGGTCCACCTATGAAAGGAAATAATGATATTAGTTACCATTTCACTGACAAAATTAACATCAATAGGTTCTTATCACCTCCCCAAACAGCAATGGAGCAACCAAAGATGCACCTGTAGCAAGATCACATCAAATATTGGACAGCTCTGTCTCATAAGTGATACATACCAATACAAGCTACATCTTGCCACAGGAAGTTGATTCACAAAGTATGTGTCAGTAAAACAGGCAGAAATCCCAGCAAGCACAAACAATTGAGCATGCGTAGGTGTTAGGTAGGATTCCAAACAATTCACGATGGAAAAAATCTGACTAGCATATGCTTTAGATTACCATCTATGTTACTACCTAGCTAGCTTCTTACCTATCAACCTACCGATCGCTCCACCAATAACTAAACACAATTAGGATTACACAAATAAAATTATTATTATTTTAGACATATAATTTTTATAAAACTTGAATGTCTTCTGGTGTTAATAAACAGAGAATTAAGAAGATTTCACACTTTTTTTTCATATCATGACATTAGAACTCTTAGAGACCAGTTTTAGACGTTTCAGATAAAATAACACTTGAAATTATAATTAATTCATATTTGGGTATGTTGATGTGTGTTCTTTTTTTGACAGTATTTACCTACAATCTAAATACTGACACAGCAATGAAAGTAAACTAAATCCACACAAAAGTATTTCTCTGGCACATTCACTCATTGGTGTGCGCTGTTTCATTCACAATCACAAACGTCACTCTCATACACATCACTTAATCGACTTTCACGACACTGTAGATCTTCCTCACAAACCAGAAGCAGGCAAAGAAACCAATTGAACCTGAAATGAAAATAAATTTTCAGTTTTTGAGGAAAGAGGTAACAGCTGATTGTACTAGATAGTAAATATTCGTTGGATAAACATCGCTACGGTACTCACCTGTAAGCAAGAAGAAGAGGAAAACCATGATGAGTGTGTAGCCGAAGTAGAGGAACGTAGATGCCGTGTCCTCAATGTTGAGTTTCGTCATGAAGTAGTGGATGCAGTACAGGAAAAGGTAGAATGCTGTGAATCCACTGGTAAGGAAGCTGCGCCACCACCAGTGGTAGTCCTTGAATAGAGCAGAAAGTACCGTTAGGACCAGGAATTCCTAAAACTCGGCTGAAAATTCCAAAAGAATATTCTTTTTAGAATGAGGTTTCAAAATTTTACTTACTTCTGCACATAAGTGGAAATAGCACAGCAAAATTGTAGTTTCTGAGCAGGTGATCACAAGAATCACAAAGACCAGAAACAAGAATCCAAACATGTAGTACATCTGACTTGACCTGAAAAAAAGCAAATGTGTTTTTATCGGGCAATTTGAAACATAGTCGAATGGCCAATATAGTCAGATGGAAGATTTTTACGCACCACAGAGAGTTAAGGATGAAGAAGAGTTGGATGAAGATACAGCCGAAAGGAAGCACTCCCCCCATGATGATGCCAGGAATAGGCTGCGTGTAGATGCTCTGGTCAGGAATCTGCCTTGGGATCTGGTTGGTCCGAACCGGATGTTCAATCGGCTGAAACAAAACCAGTACAACCAGGTAAGATGAGAAGTTACTGATTGATACTGGTACTGAGTTACTGATTCTGTATATTCAGTTTTCAGCGTATTTACAGTTTGTCAACAGCTTGAGTTAAAACCAATAAAACGTTTACTTTGAACTCCAAACAAACAGAAGGTTCAATTTCAATGTTGAAAATTGAAATAGATTCTCAAAATCCTTAAGATGCAATAACAAATTATTCCGATGCTGTAATTTAATACATTAAATAGCAGCCAAACAACAATGTTGAAGCACATACCCTTTTCCTGAAGCCAAAGTAGGCGCCAATGAAAGTAAGCGGAACGGAAACACCGAACCAGAGCGCTAGCAGAGCAACTAGCGTCGAGAATGGAATAGCCGCTGAGCTGCCCTTGCCCCACAGTATCAAGTTCATGACGAAGAACAGCGAGAAGACAACCCTGAAATGAGATACATGATGCGTTCAAAGCTTGAAAATTAAACAAGCATTTTGTAGGATTACATATTTTAGACAATTTGTTTGGGGTGATTTGAAAAACTAGATATCTAAATGTATCTGAGGTTTAATTGAAAATACATTATGCTTATTAGATATGATGCTGGATGATGGAACAATCCAGCAAGAAACGCCAAGAGAACGAGAAATCCCGGCACGTATTCGTTATTGGTGAGAGACTTGCGTTTACAATGGCACTCACCCCGGACTGAGCATGGACGTGAGGAGCACGTTGGACTTCCACTTCTCGCCGCCGAAGCTCTTGTATACGCGTGCCGAGACGTAGCCGGCCGGTGTTCCGAGACAGACGAACAGGACCATCGAACACGTCATCAGCGCTCCTCGGTTTGCCGGGGACAGGAAGCCGAGGCAGGCAAACACTGCAAATTTCAATGTGTAATAAGATGATGTATCTGATGTGTATCTGGTATAAGATTGCTCAATCATTGTAAAATGTCTAATCGCAACTAGTTTCATCACATATTGTCAGATAAAATTCCCCGAGTCACTGGCTAAAACATTTGACAACATGTGGACGTTGTGTAAGAAAATTTTCCGATCCAGCATGTCTTGCGTTCGTTAAGGATACGTACCCAGCGTGACCAAGGCCATGCAGAAAAGCTGCGCCCCGGAACCGAGAAGAACGGAGAGCAGCATGCCTTTGCGTGGCGGCCTGAACACGTCACCGTGCACCAGCTTCCATCCGAACTCCTCTTGCGCATCTTCTCCCGAGTCGATCTGCAATGAAGCAAATCACAGAACAGCATTGAAAGCAATTGTTATTATTTATTACGTAATACTTATTATTATTTCTGCACTGCACTTCCTAATCAGTTTCTAGCAGCAGATATGTGCAGTCTAGTAATTTCCTCTCAGTGATAATAAACACAGAAAGTTAACTGATCAGGAATTTCAATCACGAATGTCCGTGAGGATTCACAGAACCAATTCAGCACAAATAAACACAAAAAATGTGCGAACTTCATGCAGAACATATAATTTCTTCAAAAATTGATATTCCGGCCTTGATGTTATTATTCGTGAGTAGACGAAAGATCAAGATTGATGGAATTTTTTTCTCGAACGTTTATCGATGGCAATACAAGAGACGTGGACATGGCGTGAGCTTGCGCTTCAAGGGTAGTGGGTACCTGGTTGTATCGGGCGATGTCTTTGTGCAGTGTACGCAGCATGATCATGGCAACCATCCCAGACAAGAAGAGCACGATGATGAGCGAGTTCAAGATGCTGAACCACTGGATGTTGGTGTGCGGCATCGACTCCAGGATGTAGTCCCAGCGGGAAGACCATTTCACCGTGTTGTTCAGCTGGAACACACAAAATAACAATGCACCGCAAACTTAGAATTTCATTGAAGTTTGTTTTATGGTGTTTAATGACGCACTGGTATGACAACTGGCCCTTTGGCACTGGTCTAATGGCGTCGGTGAATGAAATGGTGATGATGAGGGTGATGATGAACCTTACCTAGCCTAGAAGGGAGGAGGGGAAACCCGGTGTCGGCGCATAGCCTACTCCTGTCGGAAAGCACCAAGGGGACAACCGGCCTTACGTCCCTTCCGAAGGACGGTAAACTCGAACAACAGGATTCCTCCACTAATCTATGCTGTCAAGAGGTTGATAAGCAAGGCGAGTGAAGTTGTCGTCCTAACTTCAAACCCTCCAACCTCTCTCCCGAACAGAACTGATCATGTGCATGATGGTCACCCATCAAACACCTGACTCAGCGCAATGTTGCTTAACTTTGGTGATCTCACGAGAACCGGTGTTTCCAACACGCCAAACCGTTCGATTTAGAATTTCATTGAAAATTTTGATTCGAATAAGGTGACGCAAGCATTATTAATGAAAAAATCTGGAAAATATAAGTAACTGCAAGTAAAATGTAATTATAGACACATCATTTTTCACCATGGTGCATATTCAAAAACCATTAACCACCATAAGAAGATACCATAAGATGCCAATTTAAAAAAATTATAAAAGAACGTACAAATCACTTTGCAAAGAGAATCAATTACTATTGCATAATTTTTCTACCAAGAGATTTTATTATTAAACATATTTTAAAGTGGTACTGAGTGGTTTATTATTGCCTGGTAAATACTAAATCTTAATTGGTACCTATGTTACAATTTATGACCAACCTAATTAATTTGGGGACAATCAAGTCGCAAAAAATTGTCTGTAGTCCTTGAATGATAAAATATTTCACTTATCTATGCTGTAGTAGACAGGTTGTAAAACCTATTTTTTTTTCAAATTTCCTATCAGCATTGTTTGGTTCCTAATTGTGTGGTATCAACTGCAAGGGGCCTTGTTATCCGTGTGAGTACAACTACAAAGAGGCACCTACCTCAAACTTAACACTGTACGAGTAAGTGACAGTCAACCTCTGTCCTTGCTTCAAGTTTTCATACGGGATTTCCATAGGCTCCCTGACATTGCAGTCGGGATTTCCTGGGTCTTTGTGTTTGATGCTGCGCGGAACCACTTTCACAGCTGTAAACAACATTTAGGTCAGAAAGTATATCCTGGATTGGTTCAACAACAGGAAAGATCTAATTCTGCATACAAAATTTTATTTCTGAGTTAGGCTATGACTGAGTAATGGTTATTGCCTGGACTTACAAATGATTCTTCCTCCGTTGCTTGGGAAACTGCTTGTTCCTGCCTCCCCGGCATGATAAGTAATCGTTAGATCAACATGGTTGAACAAGTAAAATGTGTTGGACTTTTTGTATAGAGGCTGAAATAAGACAAAAAAAAATATTTTAAGGTATTAGTTGTGCATATTAACTACCATACATTGACACAAGAAACCAACTTACATTAATGGTACATGCATCTTGCATGCCGCGTTTCTCTCGAACAAAGCATCCCATGGGAAAACCTGTGCTGCAGTACTGCAATCCATCGTCAAGTGGATAGCACCAGGTGACAGGCATGTTATCTAAAATTTCCAGAAAGTGTTAAAATTGTAGGTACAGGGTAACACAGGCCTCAACACTTTTACATCAGATCCATTTCAAATTTAACAAAGATTTAAAGTTTAAATCAATTTTGAATGTATCACAGCTGACCATGGGACAGAAAAGCATTGTGTCCAACATGTTTGCCATAACTAGAAGGTATCTAAAAAAAATTAAACATGCATGTCTTACCCACTATCCAATGATGTTGATAGTTCAAACTCATTCCTTTCTTCAGTAAATTCAGTTTTTTGTCCGAACTTGCTTCTCCTCCCGTGTATGTTCGGTTGCAAACAACTGTGCATGATTGCGGCTTCAAAAACCCAATCTGAGCAGAAAAACTTGAAATTAACACTGGCAGAAATAGCAACATGATATTTTAGGAGTAGGTAGGTCTCTAGTTTGTTCGTAGATACAAATCAATGGATTATAATGACAAAACGGCTAAAAGACAAACATACCTTATAAGGAGATGGTCTAATTCTTTCACCAAAAACAACTTGACCTAAGTTTTCAACAGGAGACTTGGTTTCATCAATAGAGCAGAAATCAAAACTGAAATAAAAAACCGCTGTGAATTTCTGTTTTCGGGCAGTAGAAATCTAACTTAATACAGCTTTAAATAAATAGTTCCAAGGATTAAACAAGCTATCTGGACTTACTAGGTAATGTTAGCAAATAATTGATCACTGATCAGATAAGAAAAAGATAGTCAGTTATTGCTTACTGGTGGTATTCATATGGTATGACTGACTCCTCTGTGTTCAACCTATTAACGTACAATGCCACTTCCGACTGTAAAAAAAAACACACAGTTATGGTAGGAAATAAAAAAATAGCCTAAAATAAACAGGGAAAAGAAATAATTATGGCAGCTCCTGTAGCTGTGCATGGAAGTCCACAAGAATCTAGTGGACTGGGCATTTTGGACTGGAACCCATTTCTCTCGGACGAGATTTGAAGTAGGTATATACATGTTAGTTTACTGAATGTCGGTACTACTTATGCACAGGAACACTCCATAGCATTTTAATAGTACATAAGTTGGTAGCTACATTCACTTTGATTACAAATGTCCTTGCATTTGATAAGTACCTACTACCTGCCTTTCCTATCATTGTCCTATTGCTTAGGACTAGCAAAAAGTTGCTGTAAACGTCAAAATTGAAGACCAATTATTACAATGAGACATTTTATTTTTTCGGAATTGTAAAATAACTGATTACCTTGCAAGTCTCCCACGAATCGCTCTCTTTACAATAATTTACTGGTGCCAAACCCGGCAAGTAAAACCCATGGGCAACACTGAGAGCTGTCAGAACACACAAAAGTGCGGTCGGGAACATTTCGACTTCTGCAAAACGCAAGTTACCGAAAATCAGTTTACAACGCAGTAACGTCGTTAACGTTTAACGACACTTTTATTTCCTTATTAAACCAATAAAATGAACACTGACGCTAAAATACATAGTATGTAGTTATAAAGAGATGACGAGGCCTGTGCCTGCATCACCGACGACGTTATCACGCTAATCACACCTACCACCCGACAAAATTATGTTGGTAAAATCGTCTTGAATGGTCTTGAAAACTAGTTTCTTATGTTTTATCAGGTTGCTTGTCTGATATACACCATCCAATGGGATACGAGGGATGATGGTGGCCGCGTAAAGGTGCAAATTACGATTCCCAAAACATTAAGTTTTTTGAAGGAAATTACGTAAATATTGAAGAAACTTACGTGCGTGTCAAAAAACTCGTGATATTACTACTGATTTACAATAGAAACAGTAAATTGTGTTCGTTTGTCGCCACAAAATCTAGAAGTGGAAATCTACTTCCTAAGAACTGGAATCAGCGGTCTTTTCTGAATACCTAATTTGGGGTTCACTCACATTTAAAATATTCAAAAAGAACAACAGCTTTTCTAATTGAGGATAGAAAAAAGGTAAATTACACAAGAAAATATTATTAATAAACTTTATTTCTTAATACAATATTTGTGTACTATATCCACATGATTTATGAGTTAGTCTGAAAATGACTTCTGAGTTTATCAAGTCCACGAAATCTGTGAGAAATCTTGTTCTTCTCCTCTTTTGGTAACTCTGCGTATGTTTTATCATAGCCGGTAGGTTGGAAGCAAGGGTCCCATCCAAAATCGCGTGGCCCACGAGGTGCTACGATTGTGCCTTCGGTTCTTCCTTGAAAAAGCAACACCTTATCTCCTTCATTACCAGACGTGTATGCAAATGTGCATAGAGCATATGCAGACTTGTCTTCCCATCCAGTTAGCATACGATGTAAACCTTCCGGTCCGAGCTTGTCTAGAAACCACTTAATGTAAGGGCCTGAAAAGCAAAAAATCAGTTAAAGTTTATCTTATAAATCAAAAGAATTGCAACTTCAAAAAGTTGTAATTTGGATTTATCATAATTACCCGGAAGCCCTTGCATTGCATTGAAACACAGGCAGGTGTCTTCAATTATTACTGGTCCTTTTACTATTTTTGCAGCCTCTTTACATTTGTTGACACAAATATCATCTATTTCTCCTTGGTACTCAGGCAAATCAATCTTTTGGCTTGTTACCTGCAACACAGATGTGAATAACACATATTTCATTATTTTAATTTCAATCAATCGCATCGTTCGGAGCTCAAAGAAAGTGCATTACGCTGCTTGGGCGGCATCACCATGGTTACATAGTGTACCTATTATACCTTGATGATAACGAAAACTGGAATTGCTAAGAGGTGAAATTGATTGGGATTCCATTCCTTAATATTGGTACGAGGTGTT
This sequence comes from Nemurella pictetii, assembly GCA_921293315.2. Taxonomy (NCBI): domain Eukaryota; kingdom Metazoa; phylum Arthropoda; class Insecta; order Plecoptera; family Nemouridae; genus Nemurella; species Nemurella pictetii. The sequence goes on from OV121115.1 coordinate 29,456,131, forward strand.
CCTGAAGTCACTTCATTGAATTTCACATGGCAATATATAACCTAAAACATGCAGCATTTTCGTCTCACCTCATGAGGAAAAGTCTTTCCAAGTATCGCAAGAACTTCTTCCAATTTCTTTGCATTCCCTGTGACAAATACAATTGGTTTTGACATTTTGCTTAATTCTGGGTTACAGTTGCAACTGCAAACATCAATTTGTACAGCAAAATTCCAGACTGTCGATCCAATAAGTATCAAGCAGTAACAGCTTGGACCAAAGATCCTTTGATAGTGGTCAAAAGACCCCAACATTGAATTTGGAGTTACCATCCAAATTTGGATTTGGAGTTACTCCAAATTCAATGACCCCACAAGGCAAAAAATAAGTGAGGTGATGCATTGGCCCACAATACGGTACATAAGTATAAATCATTTATCTAGCCGACTTCATGACACCTAGATTTCCATTATTGGGATAGGAAAAACATAGGATGAAAAATTCATAATGGGAGTATTGCTTGACCAATTCTTGACTGGAATGTGGATGAGTAAAAATACACAGTTGTGTACCTACTAATAATTACATTTTTATTACAATGCACTATGCAGGCATAGATATAATTATTTGTGTCTCATCGCTACATCTCCAACTGCATTCGCAAGGGCATTGATTTACCACTGTTGACATAACGAGAAAAAATGTTGGGTACAAAATGAAAAATAAATCAACAGCAGGCATATGGTAAACCCCCACATCAACAAGTATTTCCAGCAATTTTCATATTACAAATGCATTCTGGCACCACCATTTCATTCATGGGTACCCTTTCCTTTCCTGATAGGTAGGTACCTACATAACACAGGGACAAAGCAGCTAGCCAATCAATGCAAGTATAAGTTTAACTGATAAATAATGCAGATACCAAAAACCCAAAGCTTATCATCCAAAATGTAGAAACAAAAAACTGACATCAAATAGTTATTGAGACTAATATAGAGGCTGAATTTTACCAGGAAGAATAAGAGTCTTAAGGGTGTCCTCATTCTACTGCACTGGCAAGTTTAGGAGAATGTTTTGTCCTGCTGGTAAATAAGACACTTGTCGTGATCGGGAGAGTTGGTAAGCAATGTCTTCGGCAGCTTCGATTCGCCTCAACTCGACCAATCCCTCTCCGGCATCACCGAACGACTTGGCGAGGAGGATAGCCGCCTGGGCATCTCCCTCTGCTGTGATGACTGCAGCCTTCTTTTGTTGCTCGGCCTGAAAATACACGTAATGGTCGGAAATTGCTCTCATGGAAATATCATGCATATTCTAATGAAAATTAATTAAATGGAGGAAACAATTGTGTGGACAATGTTTTGAAAATTGACAGACTGGGAAATGAGAACAGCAAATTTTTGGTGTAGTCTCTTCGTAGTCTAACAACATTTGTTTTTGAAGTTAAACACAATATTTTTAAATCGTTATATGTTGAACTTAATACGTACATAAAAGCTATGGTAGTTTGGACCACAATACTATGATTCTAAGTGATATCTGCAAGGAGAGTGTTTATTCCTTCTCCCAAGCAAATCTATTTAGTAATTAACGTCATTTATATTGATTCTTTAATTACCTTTTCTACAAGGAAACGAGCTTTCTCTGCATCCTGTTGAGCAACCTGTTTCAATTCTACAGCCTGGGTAAACTCTTTGCCGAACGTGAGATGGGTCTGAAATGGTACAACGCATGTTTTCAGAAAAATATTCAGGCAAATATTAATAAGCACGGCGTACGTCTAAATTATTTACAACTACAACAACTTACGATGGAGATGTCATCTAAGATAACACCAAACTGGTTGGCACGCTCCATCAAATCCTCGCTGACTTTCTGGGATACAATTTCTCTCTGTGTGATGAGCTCTCCTGCATCAAATTGGGCCTAAACAAAAACATATTGCCACTTTAATAAAAAGCATTATTCCATATTCAATTTGGGCATTGCCGATTGAATTAAATATCTATTTTTCTCTGCCCTACTTAACTTCTCATTACTTCTTCTACTACTAATAATAGTTTCTTTGTGGCAAAAATACTCACAACAACTGCTTTTAAGACTTCTGTTGTGATTGATGGCAAGACTCTTTCTTCATAGTCAACACCCAAAATTGTGTAAATTCGAGGTAGTTGATCCGGAATAGGTCGGAAAAGAATTCGAAGAGTTATATTGACATTCTGTAAATCTGAGGAAAAAACATAATATAGCACATTATAGACAAACATATCCCTAACATGAGAAGAGAATTCGACTACCTAATTCTTTAAAAAATCTAAATTGGTGATATACCTTTGCTTCCCGTGATAACAGGCACATTTCTTGGTCGGGACCTAATGTCAAAGATGATGGGTCGTTGTACCCATGGAATGAAGAAATGTGTTCCTTCACCGACAACAGCATTTTTGATACCCGCAAATCGGTCAAATATGACAGCTCTGTGTCCTCCATCAACTACAATAACAAACAAATGGATGAGAGAATAGGTTTAGAGAAACTTAAACACAATTAACTCATATTATCACAGGTATTCTCACCATTATATAACGCTGAATTCACCACTCCGCCAACTAATGCCACTCCGAGACCAACTTGGCCGATCCTATTGAAGAATTGAGCTGCCATGATACCAATTAGGCCGGTTCGCAATTTCTAAACACAATTAAACAAGAAATTTAATTCCAAATCTCAACTTACATATTACGAAGTATTAGAGATTGTTAAATAGGAATTGAGTTTACATAAGGTCCATCATTATCATGGCCATAGCCCCTACCGGCCTATTCCAATGGCTAAAATTACATCAGCAAACAGATTAGAATATTATGAAGTGTTCCTCAATCAATTTTGTATAAGGACCTTACATATTTTGATGTATTGTTAATTCGATTGATGATATAAGGTTTATGATATGAAAGCGTACCTTAATCTATAATTTTAGATGTTTTAACCAAAAACGTGCACTCGGTGATTGAGCAAACGACACGCCGCATTGGTTTCTGAAGTCTTTACTTGATAGCGCCACGAGCGTAGCAAAGAGGGAGGCAATCCGTCGGAATAAAGAGCAGTCGGTAAAGAGGTCGTGATCGTTGTCGACTGACGCTACCGCCATCTCCAAATGTTAGTCAGTTTCAATCGAAGCGTCGCGTGCTGAGGTAGTGAGTGCCGTGTGACGGTGTCGGTGTTAGTGAAGTGTATGAGTGCAAACTAAAACTGTTCACTTGTGAATTATTCTGAATTAAGTAAGACAATTTGGATATCCAGACGGTAGTACACTTTGTGCATGCTACTTTCATAAAGTTGCAGATAATTTCTGACCCCTAGGAGCACCAATAAAAGAGTTTTTCTTATGTTTATTTTCGGCGGACCAATGTTTGTGGCCATTACCGGGTGTTCAAATGTCAGATTATTGCCTGTTAGGGGCCTTAAAGTCGGGAGCACAAAATAAAAGAGAAGAGGCCATGGTTTCAGTGCAACTTTTCTTACCTAGGTGCCAAAGGATGAATATGGTTTTTTGATGGTCTCAAAATGTTTTTTTCTTCCTAGTTTGTTGGTGCGGCTCTGTGGATATTGATTTTACGGTGGACGAAGTTGCACGCCTTTCGGGTAGTAGTATCAACGTGCGTCCGAAAGCACCCGCGATTCCTTCTTTTACAGTAACCATTTCTTGACAGAAGTGTACAGCAGTAGTAGTGTTGTTAATAATTTTTTTCAAATTTCAAACATTCTCGACGGGCCTTATGGTCTGGGGACGTGTAAAGTTCTTGCGAGCTACAAAAAATAATTGAGTAGGTTTTTTGTGGAGCATAATCTTTTCCCACAGTCTCCGAACTGATTTGGGTGCTTCCTGCCACTGGTACCGAATTGATAATGCAATTTTTGGATTCTTTTCACCCTTCACAACCGTATGTGGCTTACTCCATTTTGGATTGTTAAATTTATACCCCGGGTCACAGAAACCCGCAAAAGATTAGCGATTCTTTATGCTCTTGAGTACATCTAATCGGAAATACCTATTTTTAAATTGATGTGAAATAATTCCCCACTCATCTTGTGGGCAAACAGTGAAAGATCGTAACTTTTAATAAATCTTTTAACGTCATAAAATTACGAAGACTAAATCATAAAAATAATAAACAACATTGTTTGAGTTCGAGGATATTTTTATAGTTTCATCAAAACGGGTGGATTATTTCGTTATTCAAATCCGACTTCAAATAAGCTCGAGCCCTAACATAAACATAAACTGCTTCCGCATCAAATTCCATTCAACTCATCTATGAAAATAACGTGAAAAATCGTTGAAATTCACGTGGAATCTAACATGAAGCAAGTGGGGTCGGATCCTCAATTAAAAATTACTAGAATGTAGGTTGAACTCCAGGACCAGTAAATTCCACACATCGAAATGGCGTAGAGAGGTTACCTTACCTTTTCAAAGATGGTTGAACAACCGACGATCAATATGAGCCATGCGCTCTTTGGCCGTTTTCCCATTTTACGCGCCACAATTCGAGCTTGATAAGAACCACCCTTCCTCGCGTTTCCACATTATACCATCGCAGTAGCTGGCTTGTTGATTTCTATAGACGCTTTGTGGGCCACCTGCACATAGCTTTATTAGATGCAAATTGACGAATGCGTTGTCTACAATTAGAGCGTTGTCTAATTGAGCTCACTGAAATAATGGGTGCATGTGTGGACTTTGGTATGAGGTATAAAATGGTTAATTTTGATCAAAACCAAATTAATTTGCTAGCAGACAGCCGTTTAGTCCCCACCGAGTTAACACCCAATTTCGATCCCCTAACGAGAACTCTTCGGGACGGATTTAATCGTAGATGATTTTGATCGATTGCGGTTGGTGGACATCACTTGAGAAGCGTTTGAATTGAATTCTACGAATAGTCGTGACAGCAGACGGCCAGAAGTAATTCGTCGCGGAAAGGTGGTGGAAAGATGGGCCTACAATTAGCGATTCGTCGCCCAAGCAATGCAGACACCGACTGCATTTGGACGCGTTGCGTTGATATTAAGTCAACACTCGCCACCATCCACGCCCTATACAGGGCAAGTCGCGATGACGCGATGCGTAATTGACCGATTATCTATGTGTTCCGCATCTTATTTTGTTAGGTATGGTCAGTCGCACTCTCTTTATAGTCTTATAGACTCATCTTATAGAGCTCGCCTCGCAGACAGGTGAAACAGATGGATTCTAAAATCCGAATGCTTACTTTGCTTTCAATTCACAGCTTGGAATCTGCAGCAGAATTGGCTCCTGCGATACTGTTAGCAAAGTGTTATAAATTGAGTGATATGGATCGATCCTAACGAGCACCGAACGCAGTTGAAAGTTTGTTGGGGGATAGCTGATTTTGATTTTGCTTTCAATGGCTTACATTCTGTCGCCGAGAAATCTCTGTCGGACCAATCAGAGATCAAGACCATATTACTTTTTGGCGCGCTTTAGTCTACAATACGCTAGCAGGCTCTAGTTCCAGAAGGTATACTACGTAACTTTAGAATGATGTTAGAAGTATTTTCCATTTCGATGAAGAGCACAAAAAAACCTTGGGCCGATTGAGTAAAAAAGATCGCCCGGGGCTCTGTATTATTCATGCGCAACCCGGAAGAGCGTCTATCAAGATTTAGGGGGTTGTTTATTAATGAGGGAAAAAGGGTAGCGGTTTGCTTTATTCGCGTAAACAATCTTGTCGTTTCTCTCCGTGTGCTGGCACCGCGCGGGGAATGCGTCGCAAGTCGTGACTCCTCACGATGGACGAGATTTAAAATGCATGGAACTGGCAGCAGGCAACATTGGAATTAGATCGTGGGGGAGTTGGGCGAGAAGGAGGATAGAGAGAGAGAGAGATAGTGTGCGAGAGAGAAATGTTCCCGAAAAGCCGGTTTCCTCGCCGGTGTGTGCGTTCTACTCGGCGCTAACCTGTCAGAGATGCGTTTGCAAACTTCTCTGCAAGACGGGCGTCTTGCATTCTTCTCTCATCTCAGCAACCCCTGGCCGTTCGCTCGGAGCCGTACGACCCGCTTACAGGATCAATGCGGAGGGCTATAAGCGAGGGGATGCATTCTATTCGCTCAAATGTCACGAATCACGATACTACCTATACATTTTCTTTAGATAAATATTATACACTACATTTTGTACGCGTGAGTATAATAGGTGGCAACAGCTCTGAACGATATGTTTGTAGTTCGCTCATATTTCTATCCCATGTGCTCATCTTACACAAGGTATCGCGTGTATAGCTGCTGAAATCTATTATTTTTTGTTTTTTTTGTGTAGTTTATCCAAAGTATATACCATACGAATATAATCAGATTTTTTGCACACGATTATTTATCCAGAAGATTACGTTTTTGTTCCAAAATTCAGTTCTCTCGGGAATGTTCGAGCTTTACATCGAGGCGATAATCCCGTCAGGCGTCTCAGCCGTTCTGTGTCAAAGCGAAATCAGTGCTCGCGTTTAAAACGTTGATCTAAAATCTAAAGGAACGCGAAGCTTGGCCAGGCTAAGCAGGCTATGGTCGAGATTTGAGTGAGTACCTATAGTGAGTCGGCACCGCCTCTTTTGACTTCCATTCCCCGTTTGGTCACGCACCCGACGGGACAAGGTCCCGGGCCCTTGGAGAGTGGCTAACTCTACCTGCCTGGAGCCTGCCTGCCTTGCCTTGCCCTGGACACTGCATTGGGATCAGTTAACACATTCATATCACTTGCTTTGCGTCTTCTCCAATATTTACACAAAAAGTCGCGAAACTGTATCGTCGCAAGTCAATCACTCAGATTCACAAGATTAGTGCGGAAAACTTACTGCACCTGTTGACCACTCTCTGTCGATCGAGGATCTCTACCTGCCTGGCAGTAAACTCTGGACAGAACGAGCCAGTAAATAACGATCGCGGGAAAGAACTTTTCCCGCTCCCGACTCCCGCCATGTGCACGGTCGTTTGATATGCATCTCTCGTCTTTATTTCTCGGCGATATATATCTCTACTAGCCGTGGCTGTAGCTACCTAGAGTCCAGCCAGGGCAGTGCTGTTTAGCGGCTCAATAGCAGCTCTGTACGCCATCGCGTGCTCGGCAGCCCGCCGAACAGCAGACCGGAATTCACAAATAGCGAGATCCAGAGCCCTACCATGCGACTGCCTGAAAAAAAACTATGCTTAGCCTAATCTTAACCAGGGTCTAATCATGGTGTAGCGTAGCTATATGGAGCATGTATATTGTATGTACAATGAAATAGCTTTTTACCCAGATATAGGATCTATGCATATCTGGGAGTCCGTTTGCTTCGGAAACATGCGACCGTGGCGCGTTCCATATAAAATGTATGCTTGCCCATATCGCACGGCATGAAAATTCCCGGAACGTGTTTTGAAAGCAAGTTCGAGCGAATTGATTTCGATACTGTCTTGACGCCGGCGGTGTTTTTGTTTCAGATCGGCGGAGGGCAGGCGCCGCGGGCCTGACATCATCACCTCGATGTGTTGACCTACGCATCGCGCGTGTCGGGAGTGTGCGTGTGCGTGTGCGCGGATTTTTTGCACGAAACTAGTCGCCGATAACTCGTGTGGCTATTGTTGCGGTGTCTGGCCGAGAGTGGAACGGTGCAGCGACGTTAGCGATGGAGGGGCTAAGGATCGCCCTCGTGGCGGCCATGGCCACCCTCCTGTGTCCCGGCATATCCGGCGGAGGGCTGCCGGTGCGGCGCAGCATAGCCGTGATACCGCACGACATTTACCCCGGGTACAGCATTAAAAAGTACGAGGGTAGCAATCAGTTCCAAACGATGAATTATCGACTACTAGAGACGGGCTTCTCGCAGTTTTTCACGGTACTGGAAGACGGCCTTGTGATGACCACGTCGGACCTGAGCCCGCTCGTGAACCGGCCCGTCAACCTGGTCATCCTCGAAGAGACGCCGAACAGCACGGCGACGCACACGCTGCAGCTGTACGTGCTCGATCGCAACGACATCCTGCGTTTCCGCAGCGAGCGCTACGACGACGCCGAGGTGGCCGAGAACGCGGCCACGGGCACGCGTGTCACCGGCATCCCCGAGCTGCGTGCGACGGGCGCAGGCGTCGGCGGCTTCCCCATACAATACTCAATTACAGCTGGCAATGAAGAGGGCGCCTTCGCGCTCAAGATGACCGACGTCGACGAGTTCTCAAACGCGACGAGCAGCAGCGGCGAGTCGGGGGTGAACCTGGTGACCACGCGGCCTCTGGACCGCGAGGAGATCGCCTCGTACTCGCTGACCGTGCAGGCCGCCGACAGCCGCGGCATCAACAAGGCGCACACAGTCGTCAAAGTGACCGTGCTGGACGAGAACGACAACAGCCCTGTGTTCGCGCAGCGGATCTACCGCTTCATGCTCGGCGACGGCAAGCGCCGCGACGTCGACGGTGGCGGCTGGAAGCGTTTCGCCGCCATCGGGTCGGTGTCGGCCAGCGACGCCGACGGCGACCACATCGCCTACCGGCTCGCCGTGCCCAGCAACCTCGTGGTGATCGTGCCGCAGACCGGCGACCTGCTGCTGGCTGGAGAACCGCCCAGCGTGCCCGGCGAGGACTCCGAGTACGAGATCACCGTCGAGGCGCACGATCTGCGCTCGCCGAGCCGCGTGTCCAAGGTGCCGGCGCAGGTGTGGCTGCAGTACAACTCGCCGATCGAAGAGGACGACGGCGCCAAGCTGCAGGCCGCCGCGGCGTCGGCGACGGCGTCGGAGCACCGCATCGAGAAGCGTCGAGTGACGCGGGCGGTGCGGCCGACCAAGCGCATCGAGTTCACCGAGGCCGACGGCGAGACCGAGGGGCGCATCGTGTTCCAACTGGAGAAGGAGACGGAGCGCGAGACGTTCAAGATTCGCGACGAGAATCCGTGGGTGACCGTCGAGCCGAACGGCGCCGTACGCGTCAAGAAGAAGTGGGACTACGAGGAGCTGGGCCCCGAGAAGACGGTCGACTTCTGGGTGACCATCACGAACGCCGGCGGAGGAGGTCAGTGCTCATTTCTCACCTCAGTACCGAGTTGTTGTGGGGGAACGCTTGTTGACATGGGGACGACAGTGTATAACGGGGGTATCCCCGAGGATGATGCACCCACTACACCTCGGAGGAATCTTTTTCAAGGCTGCTCATTGGCACGAGCGCTGATAAGATTTCGGCAGGCGTTCCACATCTTGTTTTCCCTGAAAGTTGTTGGCTTTCAAGATAACACTTCACCACTTCACCACAGATAAGCTCGTGTTTACCCACGCTGTGACTGGCTCTGGATCATAACTGGTGGGTCTCGGGAAAACTGCGTTGATTTGACAACACGCCAGCCAATCGCAGCCAATCGCAGAGCTGATAAGCGGTGTAATAACATGCTAATCGACGATTAGGATAGATTTATGCCGGTGCCACCCCCTGCTCAAAGATGTGGAAGGGAAAAAGTTGTGTACACTGTGGATTTATAGCACTGAATACATGCGTAAAGCCAGCTTATAGTACATCAGTGACGCTTAGTTTATTGCTCGTACTCATAGTGGGGTTGACTTGTGATGAAGTGATGCCAAAGTAATCGCATTTTATGCTCAGGGATCAGAGGTGAAACTTAAGACTAATGGACATTTAAAGTAATCAACAGATTTGTGGCACCCTAAATGCCTAATTATGACAAGAGAAGTGTATACTTTATGAACCTATATGTAAAAGTTCGTAATAAATGAACGCAGCCCATGACATGGGTGTGTCGTAAAATTAGCCTTTCACCTCGCTTGACCGCAGGGTGCACGGTGCGAAGCATTTATCACGCATAAAATCAAACTTGAAACAACATCACTTCGTTTTCGTCAATAGATAATTACCGGTTGATTAATCACGTCCAATTGTGAAGGTTTGGGCCGCGATTCGTATTCCGCAGTCGACACCTTGTATGGCGCTCTGGCGTGAGAGACGACTCGCTCTCCAGGGCGCGATACAGAGTGACAATGAACCACACCCTTGCATTTTGTTATCATTGTGTCGACACGGACACACGCGAATTCATTCGCATAATCAGAGCTGTCGGCCAGATATAGACGCATGCACATCGTGTGTGTATCGACCCTATTATGTTCCATTTCAATTTCGCTCCGAATCGTCGGAAAACATGGCCCCACCCCATGTTCCCCCAGTTCAGTTTCGAATTATGTAATTCTTTTCTGATCACCTGCCTGCTTTGCGAGCTATTACAAGTTTAACGCATGCGTAAAAGTGTACACATTAATAATTTTTTAATTAATATCACTCTAATTTCAACCACTTGGTAGATAAAGAGGGGAGAGCAGCCATTCCTGGGTTTTAGTTTCAAGTCACGTCTACTTCACGTAAATGCACTGACAACATCGTGCCTGCATTTTGGGAGGAATCAGCGCCCAGGAAGTGGAACGGAGTAATCACTTTCAGTTTTGAACATTTTTTGTCAGCTGCTTCATCTTTTTCTTAGAAGTAAATACTTCTTATACACCTCAGCTTTTTTTGCTTGCGTCTAATTATCATGTGAACTACAATAAGATGACTGGTCTGGGGCGGCTCTATGAGATGAATTCGAACGATTGATCAAACATTTTGATTTGATCAGACCATCGCCTATTGGTTTAAGATATTGTATAGCCGTGGACCAGTGCAGGCGTGTAAGGTTCTACTCGTTTATTATCGTTTTACCAACAAGAGCTGCTGGTTCGACTCTCATCTGCAGCTCGTGATGCACTCCTCACGGAGGATATTATTTTGTAAGCTATAAGCTATTAGCAAGCAGAAGATCGTGGGAACAAACAAAATCTGCTCCCCATTCCTACTTGGCTATATAATGTAGTATGTATAGTACCTACCCGCTACTCGCTAGACTAACTACACTTTACCATGCCGGGCACTTATGCGATTATTTGAGATTTAAAACTCGAGTGCGAAAACGAATTATATATAATTGCAAGATGCAATTCAAATAATCCTATTGTGCGAAATAAATTCAGATTAACTGTCTACGCTTCTAATAATGATGATGCTTATGTAATAGCTTTATTTTGTCTTGTCTCACTTCTCATATTCACTGATTAGTGGAGAAATTGTCATATGCACCTCATTGCTTGGCGATGGAATTTTGCCACGCATGCATTTAAACCGCTGAGATGTCTTCAAGGAATGTTGAGATCAACACTTCGAGTATCAGCTGATAATATAGGTACAATTCAAGGCTGATGCATCAGCCACATTTTCTATCATTCTCACGCGTGCTTTTCAGACGTGGAAAATTGCATTGTTGAACTTGCAAGGCAAATTGCAAATTGCAAGGTGTATGGCGCCAATTTACCAGGCAACGACTCAAACAGCAAACAACATCTAAAACGGCGACGTAGCAGGCACTTTCTCACGTGTATGTCCAGCGGAACGGTGATGCGTACAGAGCAGTTGTACATGGTACAATTATTTTGTTTGCTGCTTGAAAATTGGTTTATTTCTCATCACGGTTGAACGAACGCCATGCAAGTCGAGCGATAGGGTATACACTCTTGCATGAACTAACACAATTGTGTTCTTTTTTGTTGCTTTTTACGTTCACGGTTCTTGAAACTATAGAAAAATAAACACACCGTTTTCTTTCGAAGAGAATCCTACATGTGACAAAAATACGTGATCTGCTTGTTACATGTTCTTTGCAATCGAACGAACTTGTTCCTTTTTTAATTGTGACCATATATGCGAGCAAAATCACCGAGATTAAGAATTTGCTAAAATAATATTGATGATCAAGATTGCCTCTCAGTCTCAGGAGATTCAAGGGGCTTGTGATTTGAATAACAATTAATTGATTCGCCCGAACAAGTTTTGAAGAGTGTACATTTAGATTCTTTCACAGCCTGTTGCAGAGGGAAATAGCATTACAGTATGTTTTTAAACAAGCAATTCATGGATCGTGGTGTAAAGAAATGCATTGCATCCTGCCGCAATTGATTTCGATCTTTTATTATGATAAGTGAACTTGACACGGGAATTAAGTCTTTTATGTGGCTGTCTAAAGACATTATGCTTTATACACTGGTAGGGAAGGCGATGCACATTGTATACAAATTGTTGTACCTGGTCCCCCACCCCCCATGACTTTCCACGGTGTAAACTTGCACCGCATCATTGCGCCTTTCATGTACACACACATGCATATCGTGCAGTATGATGGTATGAGGTGTTGGATATGCATCATTGCGTTGCCCATGGTTGTACAGGTTTCTACTTCCAGTGGACATAGCATCCGTTTGTTTCAGGCTTCGAGAATATTGTACACATTTTTCTTTTGATTGCAAACACCAATAAAAGTTTGGCAATAACTCATTGGGAAAAAGTTTTAAAGCAAAGCTTGAACTACGAAGACCTGAAGCTTCGACGGTTCAAGGCATTAGTTTGCAAAATAACTCAAATTTTGCATTCGTAGACTCCAACAAGAACTGTCAAGCACTTCGTAAAAAGCTATTTGCATTTACGAAATGCGCTGAGCTAGCGACGGAAGATGCATCTAGAAGCGCGCAAACGTGCGAGTATTTACCCAATAGCAATACAGCGCGGTTAATTTATTTGCTCGAGCAGTCGATTAAAAAGCTATTTACCAATTTCAGCCAGTAAATCAAGCGGGTAATGCGAATTCGGATTCGAAGGATGGTGTCTCGAGCCCGAAAAAATGCCCGATTAAGACCGGGCGCGCGGTGCAATTACAGGGGTTCGCGAGACCCGTCGATCTGACAGGCAGCCAGGCAAGGGCAGGGGCACGGACTCACGCTCTCCGCACGCCCAGCAGGCTGAAATTGCAGTGTTTTGCCGGCTTGCCTGCATCCGCCTCCTGCTCACGTACCTAGTTGAAACAATTTAGCTGACTGCAGCTCAATTATCCGTTCACTCGACGGCTGGCAAACAGATTACCGGGACAAGCCGGACAGAACCGGACCCGGTTGCCGGTTACACACATCCGTAGTGGTCATGCGTCCGCCGGTTTCCCGCCCTGTCACTCACCACACAGCCCGTAATGCGTACAGGGGCGAATGCTGCACCTAGATCACCTCTAGACTTAACCTATACAGTAAGCACTTTTTTGTCGTGGGTGTCTGAATAAATTATTGTCTAAAATTAGACGGCTTAGCTGGAAATGAAATATGAACCATGTTGCGCACAGGCAGGTGGTAATGGGCGCGTTTAGTTTCTGACTGCGAAGTCCGGACTTCGCGCGTGCACGTCGATTGCACAGGTCGTGATTTCAATTTACGTCTGCGTTGTACATCAAACATCAAAGAAAAATTGAAACTATTCCCCTCTACGACATGCAGAATGTACCTGATGGTCTCATACGCTTGTACAAGCGAAGTCGGTGCGAATTTGCCGGTTTTTTGGAGGATTCCTTCGTCGTTTGTTGCGGAGACAATCTAAAATTCGCTATACCCATTTGGCATTGTTTCTAGCAATTGCAACGTGTCGGTATGTTAGATATAAATGCAAGTACTTCTCGGTTCTCATGTGACAAAATGATTCCACACTATCACGTGTTATTCACGGTTTGTACAAAGCTGTAAGTGCATTTTCAGCTTATAGTTCCTTTTTTAGCACGATTCATTTCTACACGAACTTCTTCGCATTAAAATTTAGTCACAAAAGCTTTCTTTTAACCAAAAAAACAAGGCATAGCATAATCAGTGAACCAACATACATGAAGGAAGCCTGCTTTTTGATATCGAACATAGAACAGTGTGAAAATATTGGCTATATCCATGGCTGAATGTGTGGCCATCAACAACCATCAATTTCATCTCCCCTCATGTATCAAGTTCACAACACTTCTACGTGTGAGGCGAAGTTGTGTGATTAAGATTCATTGCGTTTACGATTAGCAGTGAATACGCATCTCTGCTGTCAGAAGTGACAGTTCATCATCACTCCTCTCATAACTGAGACATTACCACTAACACCGTGGCTGAAAACACATCGTGTAAATGTGCCACATTACTAACATTTACCATAATTCACAGTGTGGCCCAATGTTCTCATGATTTCACCAATATAAAAAAATCTCGGACAAAATCTATCTTTCATACTTCATCTTGAGCAGAAAGCCATGCCGAACACTTTTTATTTGAACATCGATCCTATTTGGAGAAAAAACATACGTCGTTCGATTTCGTCCACCGAGCCTAGACAACAAATTTCATTTTGAACCTAAGCCCGTCTGTGATTCACCGCTAGCATCAATCGAAACTGTTGAAGTGAACTAACCACACGCCCTCACCAGTGCCATACAAGTTGCCAGTGCTGTTTTCTGTGAATGCCGCCAACAGTCTGTCTCTAGGAATGAGTGTAGAGCCCATGGTGCTCAGTGAGTGGCCAACTCTGCCATTCATGTCTTAACCAAAATGCACTCCGACAAGCGGGATTTCGAATACCCAACAGAAAAATCAATGCTCAGATTGCCACTCTCTGAGCACTAAAGGCATCTATAGGCTGACTGGGTACGACGAGTGGTGAGTACATCCCACGCACCGCACTACAAACTGGGCCATCAGCGACATTGCCGCAGCGTACATTCCCTACGACACGGGTTCCCGCCCTCGCTTGCCAGGGCTGCTACAACCCCCCATCGGTTGCCCCCCTCCCGGGTTCACACGGGGCAGCGCGGTGCTTCGTGACTGAGTGTGTGGGTGGCTGGGCCAGGGTGGCGAGGGCTCCGTAGGGGTTGGGAGTGGTCAACGCTGCGCTTAGACCATGGACGTTTATAGACGCCATGAACATGGCTGAAAAGTCATAGCGAGAGTCAAATGACGGCGTAAGGTTTTTCGGTGATTTTTTTGCACACTCTTAAAATCGCTTTCGCTGTGATTAAAGGCAAGAATATGTTGTATAAATTAGAATCTAAATGCTGAGAGCTGGAAATACTCTCAGTCATCCAATATATACAATTATCTCTGCTCCTGCATGCTTATCGGCTGCAAACACAATGTTCCTTGACCACACCATAACCAGAACAACAACAACCATAACAACCGTAAGGAATCGCGCCTAGCGAGCTGTCTACTCCCTGGCTGTGATGTCTTTCGCTTCTCTGAGCTGGGTCCATCTGGTCTCTGGTCTCTGGCCCAGCATCCTCGGACTCGGGCCATGCGACGCCGGGCGGTGGCGTAGCGTAACGTGACGTATCCGACCTTCGCCGCTTGATTGCCGCGGGTCTTTAACCCTGTCGGATGCTGGATGCTGGAAGGTGTGTGTTGTGGTGCGCTTCTTGCTGCATCATCGACCACTCTACACGCTACTGGCAGTGGCGTGGGCTCACGTGCGTTCTCACGTCATCGTAAATGACAATCGAGAAGTGCTGCTGGACTTATGCGAAGGCTCCTCGTAGCACACCTTTGTCACTTCTTTGAGTCATTACGAATAAGTTGCAAAAAGTTGTTTAAACTATTCAATCCAACATTGTCAACTGTCGGCGTCGCGAGATTAATAAGGGTTGCTGATCGCCTCGCCCAGTTCGCTCTAAAATCGTTCAACGCCAGCGGCCAGCGGCGGTGTGACTTTCCGCAGGCGCCGTGCCTCGTTATCGCGGCTGCGCCACTGTTTTCCAACTCTGTAAAGCCGCTCCGATGTTTTGATCCGAGCACGCTGCGTAGTTGCGACGGCTTGGAGATTCTTTCCCGCCTTTTCAAAGATTTTGCTCGCTCTCAAGTCTGAACTTATTTCGTCTCGGTCACGACCGCGGAAAGCTATGCAGTGCAGCCACCCACCCATCGCATAGATCGTTGGTTTCGGAACGAGCGTGCCATTGCTAGACAAGCCAGGCCAGCTAGACGGCCGGAGGCAAGAAGTGCGACTGTGCTCTGCTCGTCTGTTGGGAAGGAAATCGTATCCGATCCGTGTTGTATTGTGTGTGTCTGTGTGTATATGTTCTTCTCTGACAGGCGTCACATTCAAATGGAAATTCTTTTTTGAAACTCTTCGTATGGTGTTTTGTTTCTGTTTGGCGCTCGAAAAAGAAAGAGCTGTTGTTTCCTTCCGGCTGGCGGGCGTTGGTTAGCTTCGTGTTCATGTTATCGGTGCAAGTTGCACGGACTTTTTTGTAGCGTTGTGCACTGACTTGCCAACCACTGGCAACTGGCAGCGGGCTGGCATCAAGTAATATTCTAGTTCCGGAGAGGAAATCAAATCTATTTGGAAGACAGATCGCAGCAATAACCCACTTGTTTTTTTGGCGCATGACGGTTCTTCCTCAATCAATTACTCAATTTTCATTCATGATCATGTTCTAACGAGAATCGTATTCGTAACCAAACAATTACTGCCCATCACCATGAGTGACAACTAATAATTGCATCCTTATAACTAATAGCTGACGTGCACCATTACAGATAATCGTATTACATGTCAGGCTTAACAAAAGGTCTTTATTTTTTACTCCGTTTCTCTTCAATGCTCTTTGATTTCATCGCTAATCGGAGATTCTGAACTCTGAATTGCCAGAAGTTTTACTTCTTGCTTTTTACCGCGCACCGAACTCATGCGACGGGGCGCGGGTCGTCGTTTGGGGAATTTCGGGACGGATACGCGAGGTCCCATGTGTTTCACAGAATGAAAGGGCCAAGTCTGCCCGATGGAGATTGGAACTGGAGCATCCGCCAACTAGAAGCTACCTGCCGCGCCGCGCCATAGCATTTAGATTACGAGTGAAGAGCGATGAGTGTTTGCTCCACTGCTTCGATTCAACGACGCTGAAAAGACTTTGCCTGCATGAGTATTGTTGTCGGTAGCAGCCCGAGGAACATGTTGTGCACCGACCAGTTCCACGTTGCCTGTGCGCAAATACAAAGCCAAATCACTTGCTTTCTATGTTGCCTTGATGCGCACTCTACACGTTATGATCAAAATTTGAAACTGGGTTTTTGCAAACACCCAAAGTGTTGACGTCAAAAAAACGAAGGTGTATCTAAAGCATGAATAATCTTGCTAACATATTCGCCATTTTAAATGACGATAGATTGGACATGGGTTTGTGAAAGGGGGCATTCGTAATTTTGGGGTCCGATGGGGAAATTTCTGCCGGAAAGTTATAGGGAGGTAATGCAATTTACGAATCATACAATCCCTATACAATGCGTTATATAAATAGCTATATAATTGTGTGCGAGTTCTAAGTCTAACCTATATAGATAGGCAACTATTGGAGCCGAGTTTTCAATTAGTAAATGTAGTTTTAATCTAACCCCCTTGGGGTGGTGGGTGGAGTTGCGGGTTATCCTCCTGTGGACCATTCTCAGCCGCGTGGCTGGTCGGTCGATCTCCATTGGTTTTCCATAGATTCGAATGAAATAATTTCCCACGTAAGCGACGACGGTGCACAAACATTGCCGCGTAACGGCGCTGCGTGAGGTGTGGGCGTCCAAACAGGAGGCGCTGAAATTAATTTCCACCAGCTCTTCTATGGAAAACACCTCGATTTTCCTCCAGCTTTTTGTGAAATTTATATTTCAGCCGTGAACGAATCGATCGCAGTTAGCAGTTAGCAACGCGCTCGGCTCCCTGGAAAACGCAGGGGATGTTTTCAGCTGTTGACGTGGCGTTGGGGTAAAATGCGGGGGGAAACGCTGAAAGCAATAATTGTGCTTCCCTTTAGCGAGACATTGGTTGCTTACCGATATCGATTAATAAAGACGTGCATTAATCAATTACTTATATCTATTGCATATTATTATACTTCACCAAATTTTGAAAACACTTGTTTGAATAAGGATTTGAGCATCATTACTGGCTGTGGTCTGCAAAATAATTGTGGTCGCTTTCTTATGAACTGACAGGTGAACTGACAGGATGTTTTTAGATCTATAAGCGTAATATCTAGAAGGTTAACATTTCGGTGATGTTCCGGCTATCTGACCTGAACTGAGCAGACGCCACTGGTCGACAAGCCACCACTGTCTTATAGAAATGTACATTCCGCGTTCGAATTGATCTCAGGTCACGCTTGTAAATGCACGGATTCGATCACACGCCAGCTATGCATTCGAACTCACTTCTCAAAAGAGGCGTTACTATTCGAAATGCAACTGCAACATTTTCATCTTATATGGAAATATACCTGAATCCTGGAATCCTGGATGTCCACCAAATTGAAATGTAGATTCCAAGAACAGATGCTAGGATAAGGAATGGTTTAATCTTGTCCAAGATAAATAAATTGTCTTCACGCTTCTTACATTTACTGAAACGAATGCGGTTTATCTCTCTATTTCTGTTCCAATTTCCATTGTCGAATAAATTATAAGGTATTTTCTCGAAAGTTTTGTATTTTGTAGGATCCTGCACGGCTGGCCAGGCAGTCATTGTGTATCATATTTTTCGTGAGAGTAAAATAACATTAAATTCTCAACTATCGAGCAAATTACTGCACTATGTTCGTGACAGTGATTATCAATAATTCAGTTATGGTATTCTTCTCCTGGCCAATGGCCCTCTGCTTGGAGATCAGGGTTATTGGGGGGCTGCTAGCCAATTGGAGGGGTGCCAGAGCTAAATTCGACTCGATGGTATCGGCCGCAAATTCTTTCCCATCGTGTTGTGTTGCGAGGTATTCGGGTTCGAGTGTTACAGGTATAATTGCACGTTATTGTCACACGAAATAGTGATGCTGCTACGTTTAATCATGCATCTTGTTACTTTATTAGGGGTCGGACAATGGACATTTTTTTTTGTCGTGGTTGACAAGGTCACTGTCAATGCCTTATTGACAGGTGGTCGTGAGTTTGTTCATGGCTTAGTACCACATTTAAATTACTTACTTTATGCACGACTCGGTGCCCGTTGGTGGATCTATTCCTTTAGAAGACAATGCAACTCCGGCTAGGATTTAAATTGGTGGTCAGAAATCGTCTCTAAACCAGGCAATGATTGAAAGAACAAGTTTTTCTCAGAGGTTACCTTCGAATCTTGTTTGTCTTTGCTCAGTTTCCCATTTTACAGCCACCGCAGCGCAACCGCAAGGCGATGTACCTATACCTAATCATGATGCGATACACACCGTGCCAACAACAACAGCATGAAAACTACAAAAACCTAGTTTCGATTGTAGCGTTTGAAAAAGTCATAATGATATTAAAGTTCATTTTTTATAGCCACAACTGAATGGTGGATTAAGTTGGGATGGATTTTATTGGATGCGTTAGCTCTTAACCTTAGTGTGACACAGTCTCTAACAAGTCATTATTTACTGGTGTTCTATCCCCGTCACATAACTTGCATTTATAGCCTTTTACTGGATAATTTACAGCCATTTAATGTGATAGTGTTAGGCTTACTTGCTAGAGGATGTCATTGATGGAAGATTAATTAAGAACGACCATTAATTTTTTTTTTTTAAACCTGGATTGAAGGCAAATAACTTTGAATGGATATACACTCTGCGGTCTACCAAAGTATACGAGCCCATGCTAATTTTCAATTGTGTGTTAGCAGTTACATGGAATTAGGGGCCAGAGAAGCGGTCAGAATCAAGCGAAGAAATTATTCGTGAGTGTATAATGGGTCGGTACCGCGTGGTCAATGGTTACCTATAGATTTAGGTGATCCATCGCTCGTGATTATACACGAAAGAAAACGTACAAATAATTTAATTAAACGTACGTGCAGCTCACGTTCTCGCACCTGCCTGTTGGTTCCCCCCACGGGAGAAGCATCGGCATTGTTCGGTCTTTTTTGTTTCCCGCTCTACGTTGTAGCGCCCGAAGCAGAGTTAGGCAAGACTCTTCAATATAATTTATAATAATTTATAAACACCAAAGCGTATGACCACTCATATTTTTAGTACCCCGCACCGTCCATTACTTTTTAGATTTTTTTTTTTATTATACACTCCACGGATTTATTATTCGTTAGGATAACTTTAATGCCTGTGGCGGTATCGGTGAAATCGTAATTTGGGCAGGCACCATTTATCGTGTGAGTATGTGAGCGATAGGTGTCGATTAGTTCTGGACGAACAGGCTGCAAATTTGGAGTGTTTTATGTGTGAAATGCAAGGGTGGGTACGTCTTCTGTAATGCTTGAGCCGGGTTTTGTATCACCCCTTGAATTCGGTACATGTTTCTCAACGTAAAATTCCCTTCAGGCAAAAATCAAATTGGAAGTGTAGTATAGTTGTAAGAATTTTAATGATTGCTTAAATGAGTATACTAAAAAATAAGTCCAGCACCTATTTTAAATCGTCTCAATCAGAGCAGTTGTCGTGAAAAATGCTCAATATGCCGAATAAAAAAACGGTTTGTGGACCGCCAGAAAATACATGTATCAACATCTAAGGAGGGGCAGCCCCACCAGTGTTATCGCGGCTCGGATTGAAAATAAACTGGTTGCCCCGCGTTACGTTCACCCTCCTGGATTAGGGGTGGCTCGAATCCGAGATTCTGCCAAAACATCTTTTCCTGCTTAGCGCCAACTCGCAAAAAAAAACACTGTCGGGTATAGCTGCTCTGTCTCTACTCTCAATGCAAATCGCAGTTGGGGTGCGCTTCGGCAATAATTGCACCCTCCGCGCGTGCGGGGCTCTTATAGCACCCGGACCGGATAGTTCAAAAGGGGTGACATCGTATTAGTAACCTGTATATTTGTAGACAGTGAAACGAGTTCCGTTTGATCTTCATCGGTGCATAGCTCACTTCCGCTTCCTCTTCTCTATACACTCTATAAACTATAAAGCCACTTCCTTTGAATGTGGAGTAGGGCTACTCGGAAGCCTGTTGAAATACCGGGGGTCATGCTTTAGCTTTACCCTGCCGCACTCGTTTATTTTTTTGGCAATTTTCTTTGCTGTCCGTTAGCCCCCACGCGCGCTGTCTTTTGAACATCCGTTCTCTCTTTGATACATGGCTCCTTCTGTAGGACTGTCTCTTATTCTCAAAGGATCCGAATAACCCTTTATTGTGTTTCGAGACCATCCGACCTTATGCTTTGGACACTGCTGGAACGAAAAGCATGTAATATACACTTTTTATAGGTCGACTTTACGCTGGCATTTGATTTAATATATAAGACACGATGAGTTCTTGTTACGTATATAGTGGCGGCTTGGGTACCCCATAAAACTTAATAAGAGGCACGTGCCTTGGACGCTGGCCTAATAGGTTACGATTCTAATATTTGGTAGCACCTACCCGGAGAATGTGCATGCAAAGTGTCTAAACATTGGCGTCATGTTATCACAGTCAACTCACGCCTGTCACAAACATCCTCTGTTTTGCGCGCAAAGCGCGAGCATCTCACCAACATGTCTCTTAGTTAGTCCTTCCCCACAGAATGGTTCTGTCCAACACCTCCATCCAATTAGCACCCTCTCAACGTGGTGTTCCCTTCACTCATTAACCTTCTTCCTGCTTTCTCGTCTCGCATCTCACACCCCCGTACAAACTAATGTCTCATTCCGCAATCCTCGCTCTAAACTTCGCCCCTGCTAGCATGTGGGTTTTTCTCCACCCTTCCCGCTCCAATGCGACATAATTTGATTTGACTCCGTCGTGTACACATTATTCATGTTGCACATCGCACACCTAGTCCTTCGTCGTCTTCTTCCTCCTCTTCCTCCTCTTCCTCCACGTCGTCGTCTTCCTCCACGGCGAGCTCCTTCTCTCCTCATGCATCTTCTTTCCTCCCAACTCCTCATCCTCGGTATTGATTTTTCGCCACGCCCCGTGTGCTGGCCGACTAGCGGGCAACCCCACAGCCGGCGCCGACGTCATCGCTAGCCGGAGACTGGAGAGCATCGAGAGCATCGAGAGACAGACCCATCCCGGCACCGTGCGATTTATCGTTCGGGAATAAGTACATGTCGGGGGTTGAAATCGCTGGGTGATGCACAGTTGATACGTCGCGATGCAGTTGATGTCTTGGAGTGGTGGCGATTGTCGAGCAATGCTGCGGTCGGCCGGGCCGCGAGAAAACAATGAAACATAACTCCTGGCAACGTGAAGCCGATGCGATAATTGGATCATCCATCACAAATAATTGGCCAATTGCAAGACTCATATTGTGCGATTCAAATTTATTGTTGCCTGTTTATACTGACAAATTTACAAAATTCGTTTTTAAATCCATAGTTTTTACGATCAGTTTCGACGGTTCTCTATGCGAGTGTCTGCGATATATCCCACACATGCCACCAATTGTGCAAACTATAATTCCCGATCGTATTTTAGTATCAACTTTCAAGCTCTCTATTAGAGTAATATAAACGTTTCTACCAGCATATTGACAAGTGCTTTCTTTGCTAATCATCCGCTGTTTTGTTCGATTCGAACTTGCGTCTATCTACAGAGAAACAAACAATCTACTTGGCCTGGCCACCAATTGTAACCATTTCCTGACAGCTCCAATTCTATCCCGAAAGTTTTTGTTGTACACGTTGATGAAGTATCTCGCTTGTGGATCTTTATCAGCTCAAAACATCACGTCATGTCCAATGGTTGGCGAAGAAGACACCCCTTCATGCTCTTGATCAATTTTCTCCCGAGTTCCATTTAATTTCTTCCTCCGTAAATCTAGCGTGATAAGCTGCTTGCAGACAAGTAGTCTACGAACTACGAAGTACAAACTATACCGCTGAGTCGCGTCAGATCTCGGCGCATAGCTCGATATTATGCCAGACATAGTTTGCCGGCTATCTCCCTCTTGTGCCCTCTTTCTCTCTCTCTGCTATCCTCCATTTCTTTCGCATTTCACAGCCGATTACATTATCCTCGCTCTTCCTTCCTCCATGTCTCTGTCTGAGCCGCGAGCACGATGCACCCGGGATGCACCCGCAGGCCGCAATGCACCCAAAAGCCCCATGTACTCGGCAACCCCTTTCTACGGATACCGACGCACGTATCACGACCAGGTGAAATTCTGCGGTGCTTCGCATGCTATCTATATACGCTGGTATTATCTAAATTTTTAAAATGCACTTCGTTGGCTTTATAACTATAAATGTCCTAATTCTGAACAAAACAAAACTGCGCGCAAATGTGTTTTTGCAAAGTTCAGTATAACGTGATTAAAGTAAGTTTAATTGTGTCCGCGGTTTCCAGCAGTACTTCTTTTGTGAGCTCTCCAGCTCCTGAAGCACGTCTTAATGCGCATTCTCGACGGAGAATCGTGACAATTAATATGAAACAACATGCAATTCCACGCTTTAATGGACGACGAAGAAGTTTTTAATACCCCGCGGCGAGTGTTATATTTTCAAGTAATTTTAACTATAAATATAGAAACTATTAAGATAAATATACATTTTTATCTCTGGCGTAGAAACTCATCGGGAAGTTTTTAGTTTGTCAATTTAAAAGAAGCCAAAAATATTGAAATAATTAGTAATTACTTTGTTACCCAGCTCGAGAGATCTCATAAAAGATTTGAATGTTCATAATTTGGCGTCTTGCGTCGAACGAATCCATGCAACTGCATGTCGCTAGCCCCCCACGCAATTTGCGATTACGCCAGGTCAGTTCGAGAGACAATATGCCAAGTGAGCACGTACCGCACATAGGGGTGACTCTCCTCCTAGGTCTGTGGCAGCCTGGCCTTGCACGGACCAGGCCACCCCGCCTGCAGCGGTCTAATGCAACTTTATAGCATTAGGGTAGAATCTCATACTCTAGTGCTGTTTGCTATGATTACACGGGTTGTTTAATCAATGGACAGAAATGCTTCGGAGGGTAGAAGTTGCACATAAGTAGTGAATCATGGAGACCATTGTCAGACCTCCCTGTAGTGTGTGGGTGGGAGGATGCAATAATCGATCAAATGGACTTATTTCTGAGGGAGAGACGTTAATAAAGGGGATTGATGGTGTCTCTAAGGAATGGGCACGCGCGATTTGTGTTGGAAAATGACAAAACCTTGTAGTTCGTGTTTCCTTGTCTTATTGTTGTTGTGCATGTGCCATACGTTGATAATGATTTAAATTGTGAAAAATCTGCCGTATCATTCATGCACTAACGACGTTACTAGGGTTGGTTTTTAGTGGCATGGACTCATTAATCAAAAGAAATGATTTATACTAATACACACCACATGACATAAGCGCATGGAAAACGTAAGTCATAGCCACTTGCGTGCAATTATACTCCATCTCACCACTCGCATGGTATTTTCTTCTGTAAAGGAATAAGAGTGCTTGCCATCTTCATATTTCTCCCGCTGCCACTTGACCTTTTCGAGAACATCCAGTGAAAAGACTCCCCTGTTCTATAAATTTCTGTTATATAAATTTCGATCTGTTATCTTTGTAACGCTTTAGATCTCTTTCTCTACCCTTTTTCCGAAATAATGTTGTTCTATGCGTCATTTGCATGATGGCATGATGTAATTTCCTGAATATCGCGTTATGTCGTCTCCTTCATTTACTCAAGTGCACGAAAATGCTGAATTTTAAGTGTCTGCTGTGCACTCGGGATACTTTGTACATAGTTCTTTCCGCTGGTTTTGTATTCATGTTGCCTTTACCTACCTTCGGTTTTTACATAATATGGTGAGTATAAAAAAAGAACTGCACTATGATGATCATATTATTCAAAATATCATTTTCGTTCGTAAAAATGAACGCTGGGTCTAAAACGCGCCGGCTTTTATTTCTGAACCAACCAACCATGTCGAAACGCAAGGTGAACCTCATGACCAAACGTTATTCCATTCCGATGCTATCCATAACATCGAATGCATGTTGATTAAAACGCTAGGACCGGCTGGGCCATATGGCGCAGACACTGGGCTTGATAAAGGGTGGGAAAAAAAGCTCGCTTTTAACTCGCAAGGCAAGCCAACTAGTAACTAACGTGTGTTTAAAATTGTTATTGTCCACGACCAATTCTAATCTACACTCGGCTCCGGCTGCCCATTCGCGGTCAGCGCCTAATTAATGTCTGCACTAATTATTACGGCGAGTGTCTCACACAGACTATGTTTGCGTGCATTAGTTTGCGGAAAACTGCCGTAAGCATGGCGCGTTGTCGGCTCACTGGCTCGCATTATTCTCCGTGCACGCTGGTGTAATTTTAGGGACATTGCGAAGTTGCTAAATTGATCTTAACTGGACAACATATTGCATGCGACTGACTCGAGGACTCGGGAGGTCGGAGGGTCGGATGGACGGTCGGTCACCCCATTTCGAGTTCCGACGCTGAAACTTGACGTGCGTTGCGTTGCCCCAGCTCTGACGTTAATTTAAATCGTGGCTATAAAAATAAATGGAACAGCTGCATTAAAGCTGCCTATTAAAAAATGAGGAGTAAATTAATTGCTAAAGTTTTCGAAGCATATAACGATTTTCCCGCGCTTGCGGATTACGTTTTCGGCTTTAGTGGTGGCTTCAAGTCGCCGTTTTATTTTCAAATGCTTTTCAATGACCGCAAGTTTTCCTTACGCTTATACTTTACGCTGCTTTTTATTAGTGGCAAAAAGGTAAAAACTACGCGAACTTTCGCCAGTGTCATGTGAGGCGAGGTAATGAAAACCCCCGAGGCGTTTCGACACTCTTCTTTTGCGCTTCCTCGAAAGAAAACTCTTGCGTTTTCTTTCTCGCTTTTAACTTGCTTTGCCAACTCGAGGATAATAGGGTAGGAGGGTTTAAAGTAAATGCTTGAGAAAACCTAGAAGCTCCATATCTTTAGCGTAGATTAGCGGTAACATCTTGACTTATTACTTGTCTGTGCCTCCCTACATTTCTCCGAGGGTGTCGGCCGGGGTGCGGTGGCTAATCTTACCTCCTACCCTTCACCCCTGTCTCCCCCCCCCCACAACCCGCGACCCCGGGCACCCCGTCGCACCCACGCGTGTCTACGGCAGACGCACCAAGCCCCACGTGCGTGCGAGCATGCGTGCCGGCAGTGCGTCACTTGAAATGCATGCGTGCATTCGTGTCTCGAGACGGTCTCGCGACCGCGAGAATAATCTCCTCGATCGCCTTTAAAAGGGGTGCGTGTGTCGAACTTCTTCTTTCACGACCACAGCCGACGCCGACGCCGACGCCGACGCCGACGCCACCGCTGTCGAAGATGATGACGCCATTCTTTCGCTTCTCATAAATATATCTTTGACTTACAAACTTATCACTTTGTAAGCAAAGACAAAGTTTGCGAGAGGGCGCCCGAATATTTTATCAGTTTCTGTTTGAAAGTCGACTTCTAAATTGATCTTGAAATTGGTTTTTGATATGCCTTTTCTTCGCGCCCAGAAATTTTAATTCAAATTCGGCGATAACCTTTTGTAATAAGTCATTTTTTCCCCGATCGACGCTTAGATGGAAACTTCCAAGTTTCTAATGGTGCCTCTTTATAATGCCTCAACATTTGGCAGTTCGCGAAGGGAAAAGAAACTGTATTCTTGGAAAAACGAACCATGTTTCTTCTGTCTTGTCGATATGAAATTCCAGCCTGGATTTTATTTATCCTCGCTTATCACTCTGGCTGAGAAGAGTATTGCCGAGCTGTTCGGAATTAAATTTCCGTACTGTCATGAATGCATATAGTACAAAATGCATTCGTGCAGCCAACTAAGTTGCATTCCATGCATATAACTTGGTATAAGGTCCTAGAAAACATTCGAACGGAAGAATGCACATAAAAAAAGGTAATTTCTGAAGAAGCACACCGCTGTCTTCAAGCTTCGTTTAGCGTTCTTATTTTCATGTTACTTTAACGCGCTACTGTAATAAATAATAGAACCGTGATCATACGAGTGCTCGTATGGAGCCATGGGGGCACTGGGACTCCCCATGTATTGTTTAGTCTGCGCATGCAAAGACGCTGCGCTTGCAGCCAGAACAACACGCGCACGCACACGCAACGCAACAACGTTCTGCCAGAAAACGCACAAAAAACAACTCTACTAAATTTTCACCAGTCAAAGACAATCGCATTATTTCACTACCCCCGACTGAGCTTGTAAGCCATTTGTCTTGTCGCTGTCTGTCTCTCTCCAACGATGAAACTTTACTATTTTGTTATATAAAAGTCACCTGCTGATGCATTCAATTTTAAGGGGGCGATTATAATGCCATATTGTATATGAAAATTACCTGCCTAGACTAAAGGCCCAAACTCTTAGCGCTATAAGTTAACAATTACTTGTCTAAGATTAAATTAGGGCGGACCACCGGAGAAAACACGAGAAAATATATGTGAGCCACTTTCATGATGCAGAAGCAATGAAAATAATCGTGAAAAGGGGACTTTAATGTTTTACTCAAAATACCTTGCTTAAAATAGGGTGGTTAGGATTGCATAGGGAAACTCTGAAGACCCATAAAAGTAAAGCATTTCCTTTGGGGGAAAAGATGTGCGGCGACCACGATTTCCGTAGCTGTTTTACGGGAAACTTTCTCGAGCTCACGTTTCGAAAACTCAAGTGGCAGGGCGGTCTTAAGCTATACGCACGTCTCACGCATATTCAGATTTTGATATTTGAGTTTGGGCGGGGCAGGGGAAGGGGGGCTTATAAATTTATAGCGCTAATTTAACGCTCGTACACGTATTGAGATAGGGCGAGGCAGACCTTTTCTCGCGTTTTCGGGTGCTAAATGTACACGTATATATTTGAGCTATTGTCACTAGCTCACTAGTCACTATTGAGACTAAATTGTGCAGTTATTTTCTATATTCTTCATATATATTGCAATTACTTCACGCAACTACCCATTTTAAATTTTACAGACATTTTAAGGTATGTCCCGTATTCATGGAGATTAACCAAGTTGTTGCACATTTGACGCATTATTATCACAGTATGATATTGATAAGTAAATGGGAACACAATTGATTATACCTGTTCACTAATTTTACCGAGAACCTACTTCAGATAAGCAAGCCGGCATGTCATTGTGTTTATTTCTTATTACATGAGAATCATTTATTTTGCGCGAGTGTGTTCTTGAAAAGCTTTACTTTATTTTTCGGGTTGTACTTATAAAATTCGCTTTAGTATACTATCAGCTCGCAATATTGAAAAAAGACCCGTTCTAGATTCAAATTTTTACCAAATCAATTAAACAAATTAAAATTAGATTTGATAAGGACACCGGAACTTCTACTTTCGAACCGTTTTAGACTGAAATGGGCTCAGCTAATGTTTAAATAAAGTTATCGATAACATTCGCCGCCGCGATGAAAACCCGTTTGCCAATGTAAAACTGATTGCAAATCGATACATGTGAATATAATGTGAAGGGTGCGGAGTGATGTATGGGTGATTCGTGGCTAGCTGCAAGGGTGGGGTGTTTGGGAGGGTGGGAGGGAGGGGAAGGAGGGGCAGCTTGCCGGCAGACGTGGCTTTTATACGTCCTTGCCGACGCCGACGCCGACGCCGAAGCCGACGCCGACATATCACGACGCCGCATGCTCTGCTTGGGACTCGAGGGACGGACGGACATATGCATTCAGAGACGTCGCCACGAAAGTACATATGTAAGGACGTGCTAAGATTGTAAAAATATGTTTGAATCTCTTGTTCTGCACAAAAATGGTACGGAAAAGGATTTGGTTTCTCACCGCCGAGCGGAAGGTGGGGGGATTGCACGCTGGAATGAGACGTAGGCGAGAATTATTTCATCGGCGACTTGTGCCGCGGACAGTTGTTTTGTTTTGCCGTCCTGTTTCGAGTCTTTATTTTTTGGGAAAATTTGCAAGAAAATCGCGTTAGCACCGGTCGATTTCGCTCTGTACGTCGGCTGACGCTCGCACGAAATCGCTATTCGCTTGCGCAGGTTGATAACTGCTTTACTTATTTAAAAGTTCGAGCACATGAAGTTCTTCGGAACTTCCTCTACATATACGTGCAGGTTATACGGTGGGTACCCAAGAGAGGTGACCTATTATCGACCTCTCTTTGCCCATGCGAATTATTTTTACATTCTTAATGTAGCGAAACTCTGCGTTTATACACATGTCGTATAAATAGCTCAAAGTGATTCCGCAGACCGTATCACGCGTGTATAGGTACAGCATATTTGCACGTGTCTGCCCTGACCATTAGAACATGTTCTGAAAATTTCCGTGAACGTGATTGAAAATGATTGACATTATAAGTGGCATTAAATGAAATAACATAAAGAAAATAATTATTCTGTTGTACTGTATAGTATGTTGTAGTATATTTGAAAGAACTTGATTTGAACTGAAATTGCAATTTGAATTATGTAGGAAAGGAATACTCGAAGGAATAAAATTTCCAATTAAGTAGGATGTCCGCACAGGGTGTTGAACCCTTGTATTCGCCTGTAGCGAGTACAATCCGTGTGTAAACATCAGTCTCAATTGGAAATTTAGCAGCTCTGATCGATAAAACGCGCTGGGATCTTTATATTGTCACCTCTCAAGTTGATGAAATTGTCTCCTGGACTGCGTCGCGACCCGCGAAGAACATAATATAGAGAGGTTCGATGCGTCGATCCGTCGTCGTGTCGCTCGTCGATCCGTCGCTCGTGATTCATCCCGGCGTCTGTTTGTCCTGCAAGTTTTTGTGTGCTCTCCTTTATTCCCGTGTGCTCGACGTCGCCGCCGAGTTGGCACGTCCTGTAATCATCCTGTCAGCCGTCATTCGGCGCCTCAGCACGACGCCGACGCCGACGCCGACGCCGACGCCGGGGACGCGCACCCCAGCCATGCGGCGCTTGCTTGCTCGACAGAAAAGCGACGCCAATGGAACTCAGTGGCGGAGACACCACGCTGGCAATTCTCGATATAAAACGGCGTTTCCCTCATTCGATCGCCAAAAATTAATCCCAAATCCACAAATTTGCGTACCGTAATGTAATACCAATTTAAGAATCACGTTCTCAGAGTGAAACGAAAGGGCATTTTCAACTGTAAGAAATCATCCACTAGAACTAGTTTCAAAAACGCGTATGCTCTCAAGAACAAACACGTGAAGGTACTAAATGTAAACAAATCGACTTGGTGCGAGGCGCCACTGATTGCCACGCATGTTGTCATCGACACACCTTGTCAAATCCACGTTTCACGTCTCGGCGAGTGTGGGGCGGACCGCCAACGCAATGCGATATGGTGCGCAGAACGCAGCCTCTGGCAGATCCAGATCTCAAAAGAGAACCGTCGAGTCGGACGTGCCATAGGAAGCATGAGACGTTTCTTAAATTAAAAATGCCGGTGGTCCAATCCAATCTCGTCCACTTCCTCAAAACCAATTCCTCGCGCACAATACCGCGCGGCGTACCGCGCCATTGTATCACCCCTTCTCCCATCCGCCGTCTAAATAGGCGGACTTTTCTTCACAACTTCGGTTTTTTTTGTGCGTTGAGTTTTAGTTTCACGGAGATATAAAAAAGGATATTGTAATTTGGAGCCGACGCGTTGGCTCGGTAGTCAGCCTCTCGGGCCTCGGATAGTGCCCGGCGTATTATGAAAGAGAAGAAGCAAGTGCCATCGGGACTTCCAGGGAGTGCCGCGGATATTACAAAATACAAACCCTCATCTCTTTTCGTCTTTGTCACCGTTCTTACGCAACCGTGGAAGAATGGAGCAGGCATTTTTATTAATAAGCTGTTTCTCGCGTGCCTTCTTTTTGTGCTAAGCGCCACCCTTTCTAATTTCAAGATTTTTTGTTGCGAAGTTTTCGCAAATGGTCTGTTATGGACAGCCATTTAGCTGCTCTGTGTGTTTAGGGCGTTTAATATTATTCGGTCACCGTCCAATATCATCATTGTATTCGGCCGTACATGCTCTAGCAATCAGCCACGGCGAATGCATTCGAGGTCCAATGTTGTCGCCACAGCTGATCACCGTGTACCTATTTCGTTTCAGAAATTCAGACACATAGAATAATTAATAATTATTTGGTTTCACCCGAGTAATCCGCCGCACGGGCATTACGCGCGTTTAATTGGGCTTATATCACACCGAGCTATTGATTGAGTGCAATATGGATGGGTTGGGGCGCATAGTTTCCTATTATCAAGGGTGGTTCGCCCGCCGCGGGGCTTGCCCGTCGGTGTGTGTAGCGGAGAGTGCAGAGAGCTGGGCCGTGAAGACGTGTTATCCTTAGGTGCAAATGGAAGGTAAAAGGTCACACGATACGACGCCGTGGCATTGTGCGGTGAATAGCGGAACTAAGTGTAGGTTAAGTGTGATTTATATCTTCGTGCATCCTCCATTTACAATTTTATTAGTATAGACGGCACAGGAAGCATAATTAGTGATTTGAATTAGGGCTGCTATTTAATTCAATATTTGTTTTATTAATTACACTTGGCGGTTACAAATGGTTGAGAGGCGCGCGCGTGGATTCTTTCTGAGAACTGTAACTTTTTAGCCGCAAGTTGAAGGAGAAATTTGGTAAAAGCTTTTACTTTACCCGCGTATTTACACTGCAGACTCCACGGAGTTGAGAGCGGTGTTTCATTATAATGAAGTAGTCTACCTGCACGTACTTTTCGATCCCGAATAACATCTCTAATGAATGCAAATCGTTCCTCGTGTGATACGGTTTCCCACTAAGATAGCGTATAAGCTTGATATTTGGAATTCTTCGTAAACATGTCTGATCTTTAGCTGGAGCACGGCTCTTCTCGGCTGCTGTGCCTACGCTGTCATGCACCTCCTACTTGAATATGTAGGAGCGCATGCTGATGCCACCAGGCCGCGATGCCTGTCTGTCTGCATGCCATGCTGAGCCATGGGCTTGCTCGCTAAGATTATGATAATGCATGGAAATAGGCAGAAGCTGGCGTATAAATAGCAATTTACAGTCGCATCAATTGAAACAATATCAATGATTTGGGATAATTTATGCACGGCGTCTGCTGGGAGTAACAAAATTGTGTGTCTCGACATGGATTGGATCGGCGCAATTAGGCCTTTGGGGCGAAGGGATGGGTTAAAGACCGGGGAATTAGTATCGGGGCACTACTAATATTCACACGTGTTAAGGGATTCTAATGATCGCAATAATCGAAATCGACTCGCCTTGACATTTTCATCGTTTCGCTGTAAAATAATAAGCGACCGTCCTCAATTCAAGTAATTGTGTTGATGAATCGTGAAGGAAATTGTTGGAAGGACAGACCGAGCATCAGTGGCCTCTGGCGCCATCGCAGGCTTAAAAGTTGGAGATAAATAACCAGGGATGTGCCATGTTTCTTGTGTAGGAGAGTGTTTATCTGGAAAAAGATGGAATGCACCCTTTCAAACATTAATTTCAGCTGGCCGCGCGCGCAACGCCGTGCCTCGACTTGTAAAAAATAAATAAGCATTCTTATGCGTTTCGCACGGGCGGCGTCAGGATTGTAGGGCAGGAAAACTGCTAGAATTTTCACGAAAATTCGCTGGAAAATAAGGTGGTTCATGTCACCGTGTCATAACAATCGCTTTGAATCTCTTTTCGCTCGGCTATGCGAAAAGTAAATGGCACGTCTTAGTGAGTTTGAGATAGACATTCTTCAGTGGCGTCCCGCGTGCTAAAACTTGAAAGATGCACCGATTATCCCATTTTGCGTTTGGAGGATGGAGTCTGCTTGCTAATTTTGTACGCGATGGACGATTATCATCAAAATTGGCAGTTTGTGTGATTCGTTTCGGACATGGGTTACCTTGACATTTTGCTGAGGTTGACAAGAAGAAAAAAAATATATAAAAAATGTCGCTCAAAAAAACTTTGAAATTAAATTTAAATGGGCCTCGATTGAAACTTTATCGTCTATATTTAGGCGCTATAATCGCTACGAATAAACATCGAGTTGCTGCATCTCAACCGTCGAGCGGATGGTCTAGAGAAATTAAACAAGAATGTGCACTTTGTTCACGTCTCGTCAGGAAACGATCAGTGCAAAGGTGGCATTTAGCTTCGTCATAATGATCCCTTAGTCTCAAAAACTCAAAAGTCAAAACACGTCTCACGATCCATGGTTGGTGTTTAGGTGCCACCATTTTGATCTTGAGCAAGTCCCGAAACTTACATAATAGCTCGGTGAAACTGCAAGGGGAAAATTTCTGGCTTTTCACACATGACTGCCAATGACTTATATCAATTGCCTTTTAAAGTTCATAATATCTATGGTCGTAGGTGAAATTTTATATTACGCTTTTAGGAGATATATCACCAAGCAATATTTCTCTGCTTTTTGCCGAGTGTGTATGTGAATTGTGAACCCTGAATGCTATTATTAAATGCTATAGATCTCTGATTGTGCTGGCAAGGGCTGTTTTTCGAGAGGGCTGCGGTCAGTGAAGCTTGACCATTGCAAGATATAGCCTTCGTTGGAGTACGTACGGCATTACATTACACGAAATCGCGTAGCCGCCGGCGCAGTTTTTATGGCCCGTGCCTGCCAGCGAGCTTGCTGCCGCTGCGAACAATTCCTGCTGTGGTTTTGTGCGCCCAGTGGTCACACAAAACTACAGCGTTTCTTTCGGTGATAAATAAACGTCATTTGATTGAAAAGTGGCGGTTTATGAATACGAAATTTATAAAAGATTGAAATATTTCCGTCAGATGGAAGTGGGAAATGAAATCAAACGTTTTTTCGCGTTTCTTTTTATTGCTCGGAGGAAATTGGAAAGTCTGCCGAGCATCTGTTTTATAATGAGTTAAGACGAATGTTGGGATCCGCGAACACTCGGCAAAGTTTTCGTCTTTGCTGTCTTTCAATTTGGCCAATAATCTTATTACGATTCTCGATAAATTTATCCGATTCGTTCGCTGCTGAGGATGTATACAATTTTATTTGCCGTCGTAAACCACACATAAAAAAATTCACAACTTTTTCCTTAAGACAACTTTTATTTTCTTCCAAACTATATAGCTCACCCAACCTCCCCCCCCCCCCCACACCCCACCCCACCCCACCCCTTCCCCGTGCCGCCGGAAGTTTCTCGCTCCCCATCTCGCACGCGGCGGCAGCGCTGCATGTATCGACGAGATTTCCGCCGGCCGCAGCTTGCTTTTTCTTCGTTTCCATTCAAGTTTCCTTCGATTTCTCAATTCCTCGCTCGACGGGGCCGGCTGCCTTCCGTGGCAAGCCGTCCCTCCCCTCGATGTACGCACGTCCACGAAAGCCCAGCCGACAGCATGGTGTTCGCCGTTCGGCGGTCTCTCGACGGCCAGCTAGCTTGGCGGCGTCGCTCGGATCGAAGACTGCTACCCTCGTTGAGCGTCGCGACGCCTCGCCTCGCCTCGCGTAGAGCAGGATCTTGGCGGGATCGACCCACGAGCACGCACACAGCTCGCTGACTTAGACGTGCGCTGGTTCCGCCGCCGCCGCCGCCGCCGCCGCCGCCGCCGCCGCCGCTGCTATTGCGTACGCCCCTCGCGCTGCCACCGCCGCGCCTCGTGCCCCTAGCCCCGTGCCGTCGCAACCCCCGCAACCCCCGCGTGCTGGAGTCCCGATCTTTCAGCCGCCAAGCTCATGACTTGCGGCACGCGCGTACTCAGCCAAGAAATCGCCGCAGTCGTTCTCGAAATACGTTCTGATTTTGCATAATCTGACGATAGTTTGAGTTATGGCTCCGCCGAGCGTGAACCCCGCTGGGAGTTGCTAATTAAATGCTCTGATTTACATATCGCGTACAATAGATCGTTCGTGCAAAACACGAGTATACTATAATGACGCCATTCATGTGATGCCACCGGCATCACAATAGAAAACTCCCGGCTGCCGAAACGGAAAATATAATCGATTCCTGGTAATTTAATTGAAGTTTGTTTGCAAGGATTATGTCATTCTGATCGGTCGGTATCAACTATCAAATCAGCATCGTCACTGGCAGGAGTTCGAGGCAGTTCAATTTATCTGCAAACCGTGATACGAACTTCCAAAATTACTGTTCAACGCAAGAAGAGTCTCGTCGAATTGCTGATTGGGTCAGGGGCTAGTTTGAGAGGTTTTCGGGGTTCATTGACGTTTGAACTTCAACCTCGCCTCATTGGCGTCCGCGGGTTGGGGTTGTGGAGGATGGGGGGGGGGGGGCGGGTGGCGGGGGCGGGGGTAGTGTGATGGGGGGTGGGGGAGTAAGCGAGGGAAGTATTACAAGGCGTCGACGGTCGTTGTCGCAGTTTGGCGGTGGCGGTATACTGTTTGCCGTTTGGGTCTCGCCATGCTTTTCGAAGAATCCGTGCCGGATTTAGGGGAAAATAACAATTTATTCTATCGTTTCTTAGAAATCTGGATTAATATGAATGCTAGTTTTTATTCAAGCGATGAAATCTGACACGATCTTCAGCAATCATAACCTATACCCGTCCTGTCATAACAACCGTGGGTGTTTTTTTTACAAGTATTTTTTGTAGTAGAGTCTCCGGTTCCAAATCAATGTTCAGAGAATTGGTCTTGGAAACTGAACTGAAACGCCCTGCATCGCAATGAGATTAGATTGCGTTCCCCGGTCCTGTTTAATTGCTACCGTGCCGGCTCGCATTCGTACAGTGCGTCTAGGTAGTAGGTACCTACAGTGTTTTATAATTACGTTCACGTTCACATTTAAAATGCGCGCATCACGATTTCTTCTGCGCGATCGGACTCAATTACTCCGACAATTCAAACATGTCTGTCTGGCTGCCACGAACACGACCACTGCCAATGGGCGACCGACGGGTTCATATGAAATTGCTCTTGATCAAAATGCTATAGAATTTACCTGCAGCGTGAACCACCGTGTATACTTCACAATTCGTTCAATTTTTCCATCCTTCATTTGTTTCCGTTTCACTGACGTTGGCGCGTTTGTGTTGTTTGGAAAGCAACAGTTTTGAATGTGATGGGAAAATGCATCCAATTTATTCTAAAGGGTCTGTTTTACTCTTTTAGCTTACTTGTTGTACCCGAACTCCCGACTCACTGATAGTGATATTTTAATCAAATGTTGTTGTCATTTTGCTCGTTTCGTGTTATTTCATGTTTCGAACTTCAAAGGTAAGCGTAATTGCTTTTACATGAAATCTGGCAGCAAGCTACTTGCATATTATGCCTTGGAGTTTGGGTACTCTGATTAAAATAGATTACCGGTTACCGATAGCGGGTAACGTGTTGTGTTGTCCCCGAAGCTGCGAAATCATGAGATTTTCCGCGTGATCGTGAGCTGAATTTAAAATCAAATACCCGATATATAAGAGATATCACACAAAATGCTCTGCTGCTTTGTCTTCAAAGTTCAAAGACTCGAGAGTCGAGATCAAAGTTTTTGACATCCATCGGTGACCAAAGAGGAGTGAACGTTTATTTTTCATAAATCAAAATGATCAAAGGTAAAAAGCCCATCGGTTGTGCGTTGTGACTGATGAAGATGAAAAGAGAGTTCCATGCCACAAGGAATTTTAAATCCATCGGACTTTCAAAAACGGCTGGAACCGAGTAATAAAAACCACAGGGCCGGGACCACCCCCACGGGCTACGTACTGCATATCCGTTTCCGTTCAACTTCCGATACGAATCCATCTTCCCAACGAACCTAAAACGCGCGCGAACACACGAATCGAAACCAATTATCATTACTTCTACCGCTGACAATCCGCCTGTGAAGAAATCAGGCGACATGATTTATTCACCAAGCAGCACACACATCCACGTTTCTCTGTATTTCGAATCGATTTTCGGGCGCGCGCGCGCCTGTTTTTTGTTTTTTTCGCCGGTGCTGGTTCGATATTTGACCCGCATGGCGGTCGCACCGCACCGCACGCACTTGGCGCCGAGGCTGCCGCAGAAATGCGATACAACCGCTTCCGGACACGCAACGCCGCACGCATCTTGCCAAAGCGCTCGCCAAACCACCGCCGCCGACGTCGGCGTCAGCGTCGGCGTCACTCTTCATCGTTTGCAGCGGTCGCACCGCTTTGGTCCACATGACATACCTATTGATTTGCACCCCGTCGCTCTCGCGCTGTCTCTGTCCAACGCATCGCCAGGGTCTACGCACATGGCTCACACACATGCACTCACACACACGCGTTAATCTCTCCCCATGCCTGCGCCCACTCTATACCCAGCTAATTGAATTGCTGGTAATTTATTTACACAATTGAGTTACATTGTCAAAGCTCAAAGTTCACAGTCATAATTTATCAATTGTTTAATCATATAATACTAGACAATGTATATTTCTATAATTTAATGCGTGTGCACCCTTCTTTGACTTTAGTAACCAATTATATTTAACTGGGGCCTTTGATTTTGAGCGACGCTCAGCATTGATATTTCTATCAACTTATCTCGTCTCATTGAGGAAGTGAAGGGGAGGGTATGAAATAATTTCGGTAACGTCTCGTTTGTCAGGCGTTCTGAACTCTATAATCAACGTGTTGTTGTCCCTTTGCTGCCTGCAAAATCAGGCTTTGCACAAGACTTCTAAAACATGTTTGATGTCTTGATTGGGCATGACGATGGAAATAGGAAATTGGAATATACATCTTTGCGCATCAAGTGTCAAGGACGTGGCAAACTCGGAGTCGGAGATGAACAAGATTGTTCCTGGTATGGGAAAGTTGATACAACTACAAGGCATCAGCAACACGTACTCTGGATTTGGTCAGTATGGCAGGGCTATACGCACAGCATTAAAATCAAAGCTTAAATCAACAAGTCATCCTAGTCAATTGATGACTATGATTAAAATTGTTTTGTTGGTGTTGGTGCTGTTGTTGTAGAAGAGTCTGCGGTTACACAAATAGCTTTCAGGCTTGTGGTCGCAACGTGAAAGATTCATATTTGACTTCGTACAATAAGTGTTCACGCAGTTGCATCAACGTCAATTCGATTATCGAGTGATCGATGTCGCATTGTGTGAACTTAATCAAATTTTCAACCCGTGGCAGACGCAATTAGGAACGACAGAGGTACGCGCGACGGTTAAATTATTGACGTGGACCTGACGTAGGTATGAGACTCCACCAGACGCAAACTACCAGAACTAAAATAGTGAGAGAATACGGCTATATCATACAAAACGCCAGCGCTAAGCTAATATTTATTTGATGATACATTCAACTCACACAAAATTTAATCCGAATAGAATACTTTTATTTTTCGAATTTTTGTAACTTAATGCCTAAGCCGCTATGCCCGTAGAACTGTAATATCGTATTGTATTTTTAATCCGCATACTGCCCGCCATGACTGAACATAAAGTACGGGCTGATGCTTCTGCCTCGTTTGTTCGGCACAAACACGGCTAGTTTAATGCGTACGTAGATGTCCAAGATCGATCCCCGAATAAGCTCTCAATCCACTTCTAGAGTTTCCCATGGAGCCCACGAGGGGCTTATGGGCGGACATCTCAACAAGTGAATTCGCGTAATGGATGGCCACTATTTTTACGCTAAACACAACTCTATAGAAACGACTCTCACTCGCACATAAAACCCTAGAAAATAACATGTAAATAATAAAATTTTACTCGGCATTTGCTGCATACATCCTAATTTAAAGCTACCTATTTTTGTAACTAATGGCATCAAAAGCGTATCATGTCCTCTGTCCAAATCAATTGTAAACCACTGTCCATATACAATTATTCTGTATACAAGACAATTACGATACTGGCTCTCACAAAATGCTGAACACCGCCGGCTACCGCTAAGGTGCTATAACAAACTAATTGAAGAGTTATCCAACTCTGTAAGTACTCAACTCAAAAGCCGAAGTTCCCATTGGCCAAGAAGTTACTATA
Source organism: Nemurella pictetii (assembly GCA_921293315.2). Classification (NCBI taxonomy): domain Eukaryota; kingdom Metazoa; phylum Arthropoda; class Insecta; order Plecoptera; family Nemouridae; genus Nemurella; species Nemurella pictetii. The sequence continues at coordinate 29,494,848 of OV121115.1, forward strand.
AGTAAATCACATTTGATCCGTGCTCAGTGCTTATCCGTTCTTTGGATATACCTGTATGTATATGCATTATAGGGCGCTTACTTTAAGATGCTTAAAGTTTGTGGTACTACGTACTATGGTACACATCGTGTTGCATTTGATGAGCATCGCGCAACACCCCGTATGTAGACATATTTCGAACTGCATCGGGTGGAAACTGGGTCAGTTTGGCTCGTACCGCCTTCAATGAACTTCCCTTGTTCCCGTGCGCAAGCAGAAAGAACAAGCGACGGGTGATTCTCTTTGATCAAGATGGCACGCAAGGGGGGCGAGCTTATATGTGATACCGTAAACTACAACACTAATAAAATATTTTATAGTTTGACATGAAATCAAGCAGAAGCATAACAGATTCTTGTGTATATATTGCCACTGTCGATGTATTGCCTGGAGTACCAGTGCTGTAGGCGCGCCACCCCTTTGCCGGATGCTTTTAGTTTTATTGCTATCGAAAAGATACAGAAGATCACAAGTTCCTTTTTATGATGCCTTTATTCTTATCGCTATACTATATAACTGCAACGTATGGTATACATGCGCAAAGCGGCAGGAATTAATTGGATGAGCGAGCGAAGCGAGCGAAATCCTTCAATTTCACAACATAGGGGAAAAAAAAGCATTTGGATTTTTTTTTTTTTTTTTTTTTGTAACAAAAACGAGCAGGCCTACTTAAAGGTCACAGATCGTTACGAAATTTGGCAAAAACGTTTGTGGTGACTCAGCGAGGTGCTGTATGGTTTTTGAGCAAAATCTGGTCAGCCATTTTGTTTTTATGAGCAAAAACCCGTTAATTTTTCAGTCTTTTGGTACTAGCTTCGTAACTAATTAACCGATCCGCACCAAATTTGGATTGAATATATATAATAACAAGTTAAACGAATTGCCTAAGTTTCAGATTCGTACATGAAGTATTTTGCTTATCAGAAAAATAAAATTACTTAAATAAAAAAATATACATGATCATGAAAGCACCGTTTTCAACAATATGATTGTCAAATGTTTTCCGTTTGGGTTTCCTCAGCGAGATTACGGCTCGCTCATCCTGCAACGAGTGTAGGCTCTACTAATCGTTTACCTAGTATATCTTGGAATTAAATTTACATCATCCTTTCTGGCATTGTTAAGCAACCCTCCAGACTTGCAGGCTATTTATCATTTCCTATTTTACTTATAATTCCGGTGTAATTCACGTACATTCTCCACGTTTTGCTCTCGGGATTCCTCCCATCGGCGCGGCTGCAGGGTAAAAGCATTAAAAGCATGTATAAGTATAACTGGAATAACCATAGTATAGCGCGATCGTGACTCGCACACAGTGGCTGGCCACACGATCACATGCCCTGTCCCTGATCATTGATCTGGCGGTGCATGCACACACAGCCCATCCTTCATTATGCATGCATGTGCATTTCTAATAATAGTGTTAGGTTTCCTTGCCCTTAGGGGAGGGATGTGCTACATTAATAATGTATTACCTATATGGTTTTGTGATATACGGCAACGGCATCTGAGGAACATTCCGTCGTTGATCATGTCGTGACAACGGATTCACTTGACAGCGCTTTAATATTAATGCAAATCCTATTTTCTTCACGGAATTCGATTAGAGTCGAGAATATTATTGTATTTGTGGTCACGCATTTCTTTCCTACGTTTGGTTAGAAACCTATAGGTATATGTAGCTCGCTTGCTATTTTATTTTGCGCAGAAGAATAACCGCTTGTTATTATAAACAGCACACAAAATGGAGCAATTTGCATTCATATTTGATAATTCAATATTTGGTCGTGCTGCTTGGTTGTAGGGCTGGGGGGTGGTACACCAGCTGTTGCCGACTCCCCGCTCATTGCTCTAACATCTGCATTCACATCAATTCGTCCAATTGCTACAGTTTGTAACATGCAGTCAAGAGAGTAATTGTCGGTTTTCGGCGAAACGTTTCCCGAAGAAAAAGGGCTCTAGGAGGTAACTTATATCTGTGCCACATTCTTTTAAGTGCTTTTCCGCGCAGGAAATTTATCATCTATGCCGAGTAATGGCTGTCTGGCAGCGTGTGTATTATTCATGGAGTAAACGGAGCTTGGTGTGGCTCCAGAGTGGAGGCTGCGCGGTTGTACAAGGTGACTGCTGAGTGCAGTGCACCGTGAATCGCGCGTTGCACGGTGCACGTTGCTTGCGATGAGCATGTGCGGTGTGCAGTGTGCGCGAAATGTTACCTGCGAGATTCCGCCAATAACGTGTAATTTATACCTATTACCTATTACCAAGCACCGAAAGAGCTCGATGGCTGGGATCAGTAGTTGCGCGGAAATGACTTGCATGAAGTAATTGAATTATGCCAGCAAATCTAACAATCTCACCACAAACTGCTCCCTATGGGCGGACTGTTGTATGCTGATAAATGCGGAGAATCTTTTGAAAAGTTTTTAAGACAATATTCAAAGTTTTGTGATGGTCTAACTAAACTTTAAAGTTGATGCTAAAAGCATTTTCTTCTTTATTTTTTTGCTCTAATAGTTTACCAATGTGAAAGTTTTCATCTGTGCAAAACTTAATTTCTCAGATATAGTACATTTTAAAAGTTCTAGAACTGCATTTCATTCGGGCAAATCTGAAGTATGTCTGATTCGATCTCTTAAAAATAAATTAGAACATCATGTCTCACATATCCGTTCGAACCGAATACATAAAGTCAGAATTGAAGTGTTAGACGCTATTTTTAATGAGCGAGACGTGTGTGAGGGGAAGCACACTCGTCAGCCAAGTCTGTGCCTAGGTTAGAGATATAACAAGTCTGATTCTCCACTCCTATGTCTTCGCCCGGGAAACATTTCAATCTTGCGACGAAAACCATTCTTGTCTCCCTCTAAATCCAGTGCGTAATTGATGCACAGAGCTCCGCGTTGATTTACGCGCTCCAATTTTACGGTCAACGTAACACCACCGTGCTCGCTGTGTATAAAACCGCTTTGCTAAATTTTACGACGTTTGTTTACACTCCATCCTCTTTGGCGTCTCGCCAATCTATCTGCCCGGCACCCCGCCCAGGTGCCCAGATGTTATGCAAAGTAGCGACGACCCCTGCATAGCTTGACCTTAGCTAATGGACCATTGCGATAAACCACCTACCTATACTACCAGACCCGAGGGCTCAGGAGCACTAGTGCTAATAAGGTAATCAGTGGGATGGACAATTATACGAGAAATTGATCACAAAAACTTGAATCCGCCAAAGCGAAGCGATCAACTCGTTTTTGCACCGTGATTCGCGGGTCTCTCGAGCGCCGACTCGCTTGCCTTGGATTTGCATTGAATACTGCTCCTCAACGCAACGCGCGCTTCCTTCATTATCGTCGTCGTCTTCCTCTTTAATTTTCTTTCTCCTTCCTTCCCTTTTAGTCTTGAGAGTTTGCGTTTCTATAGCTTCCTTGTTCGCACAAGTTTTTCGTCCTGGCTTTCTTTGCTCCACGCGGTTATTGTTCGTTGGTTGTGAGCGGCAGAGTTTGGACACGCGATGTCGGGCACACGGCTATAATGACGGTTTTTCAGATCCATTTGTGTGCGTAGTTTGGTACTTTGCAATCCCTTTTCAAATTGCTTCCTATTGTTTTTTGTATAGTTGATAATTTTAGGCAATCATTTATGTTTCCGTCAGCTAATTTTTGCTTGTCTCTATTTTTACAGGTAAGATGATTGGGTCCATTAATTACGCCTTTCATCTGCGATCATTGGTTTGGATTGGGTGAGTTGTTCTCGGGTGTTTGGCGACGTGGAAAATGAGTCTCGATCAGCAAGTCTCAACGATCCATGTTTATCCGTCGCTAAGAAATCAATTTCCCGGCTGCGCGACAACCGCTCATCGCTGCTGCTTCCACAAGTTAGCTGCGGAATTTAATTATGTTTTTCGCTCTTGCACGGTGGAAAACTCCGATAATTATTCTTTACCAACTTCTCGTGTAATTGAATTATTTAATTAGCCTGCGTTTTCACGGATTGAAATTTTATAAATCAAATCTTTGTCTTCTTGAACTCGCGACCAGAAGGGGTTGCTGTTTAATATCTCCAAGTTGCCACAATCGAGCATACTTTTCTATGACAAGCTCATTATACGATAAATGTCTTCTAAATGCAGTCAAGTAGCATTATCATCCGGCAACCACTAATTATAGCCATCACATTGTCTGGAGCACGAGTTGCGACTCGAGATGACTCGCATGTGCGCCCGCACGGCGCACAGCTTCGCGACCCGCGAGCTTCCAGCCAACTTCCACTTCCTCTGGGTGTCAACGTCTCTGAATAGAAACGTCATCGTTAACATTGAATGGAAGTTTGCGGAACACTGCCACAAGACGTCGGGGGTAGCGAACCCAGACACGACCACGCCAGCTCGCAAGGGTTGCAAGTACACAAACACTGCACACACACTGCACACATTCACACACATCATAACCCTGCCTGCAGACGATTGCAGAGGCATGCAGGGGGGTAGGGGCCGCGGCGGAGAGGAGATCTCTCCCAAAGCGTAATTGCATTGGACCACAGGGAAACAGCGGTGCTAATCTCCAGCCAGATTAAGAGCGCCGCGTTTCTCTGGCGCACATTAATGAAGGAGGGCGAAAAGGAAACTATATTCTCATACGATATATATATATATAGGTATATACGTTTTGGAACGTGCATGGGTATTGATTCTGGGCAACATTCCAAAACTTTGTTCGGCTTGATGAGTGTGTGGTGGGCGTGGGGCGATGGCAAGAGGGTGTGGGGGCGCGGGGAAGGGGGCGCCGCGACGGACCGACAACAATTTAGGCGCCGCGTTCAGTTGGTCCGTGTTTCCGCTTATCAAGTTCGCGTCGGATCGCCGATGATCTGTCGATTCTTGCGTCGGCGTCGCCCTCGCTGCTGATGCTGCCGCCGCTGCTGTTGCTGCACTTTCTTCCCGAGTGAAAGCACACCGCGCGTCGGGCTTAATGATCTGTTTTCGGTAAAGTTTCGGCGTCGACGTGGAGCAATTTGACAGCGACGCCGACGCCGACGCCGACGCCGACGCTGGTGCTGGCCGCGATCGCGCAAGACGTATCACAGACACGTTTCATTTTCCACGACGAGGAAAGGAAAAACAGTTTGTTTATAGGAAGACAATTGTGTTGAGTTCTGCTGCTTCGGGCATGGCGCAGCAAAGTAAATTAAATTTTCGCATACTAAATAACTAGAAATGGAGTTAAAATTTCATAAATTTTGCATAAATTAGAACTCTTATCTTGATGGCAAATTCTAATGTAGGTCAATTATAAGGACTAGTTGTCCAATAGGGAGTGCGCGGGAGCTGCTATGCATAGTGCATTACGTACGAGTATATCCATACCATGTTTACTGGGCAAACACCCGTAATAATATGAATATTACATGACCTCCTCTCCCTGTATACTAAAGTAATACTCTATACTATGGTATTCCACTATCCAGCGTTATTTCATTTGTGTTCGGACAAATTTACAATGTGATACAAACAATGCAAGTGTTAGTTTAGGCTCAGCAGCAGCAGCAGCAGCAGCAGCAGCAGCAGCACTCGCCTTTCTTTCCCTCTATTTACTCTATCCAGTCCAGTAATTTTCGGCACCAGTACAAGTTTTGTACGGAACGCATGACGGTGGTACAACATGAAATCGATGTCAGTACACAGGTGAGCCTTTAGTAAGCCTATTTGCTTTGGGCTAGATTTACGCTTTGCCGTCACTTACTGCATTAAATGGGCATAGCACACTGCGATATTACATTTGTCCATGCATGCGGCGTCCACACAAATTGCGTGAGGTGTCCGATGATAATAATAACGACGTGTATATCGGTGGACTCTAATTTCATCGTGATTTGAGTAATTTAGCAACGTGTCCCTGGGCCGAAATGTTGTTTGGGTGAAACGGCCGGTTCGTTTGTTAACTTTGAGACGCTGAGAAGTGGAAAATCAATGCTGAAATTATTATCCATAGACAAATGTGTGTGGAGCACGAACTTAAAAAAAAACTATCATGTAAAAAAGTGTCTAGGTTGCATTTGGAGTGGAAGTTTTCCTATATGCGTCCTCCGGTTTTCCACGACACTTTTTTATAACGGCTAGCAACGATAAAATCGGAATTTTACTGTTGACTTTGCTGCTGCAGCTCTTTGAAATATTAAAACGAAATCGATTTCATATGGCATTTGCTAGACTCGTATAAGACTTTATTTTATGCCAAGTGCTTCGATTTTTTTCAATTTTTTTTTCATGTCAAATATCCGTCTGCTATAAAATTAACGGCTTGGAAATAACAACATCCGACGATGAGGACTACTCAAAAGTCACTTTTTGACGTTGGAGAACATTTCAAACCTCAATTCAATTCAAAACACAATTCACATTTCAAATGCATAACTTTTTGTTTGTTTTTCTTGTCAACTAATCAAGTTATTTCTTGAAGGTTGTTTCTATGGCATGTAGTTGACGATGATTGACATTCATTACGAGCAAATCGATCCCAAATACAGAAACGCGAATCCTCGAACGTATTCTCAGAGGTAGCTGCTGGCAACGCCAATGTTGTATGCACCCTGCACCGTGATGTCACATCATGTGAAACATGGTAAAGGTCCACTTTGACGGAATTGATTTGAATATTCAAGACGGGACTTTCTGTGCGATCGAGCGCCACGTGAGTCCCATTACAATGTTTTTTGGTAGACGCCTCGGCGTTTAGCGGAACTCTTCAGCTCGACGATCAATTTACCCTGCAAGTCCCGCGAATAACCTCCTGTACCCACCCTCGTCAATGCGTCCGCCCCACCTTTGTATTCTTACAGACGACGATTTTAATACGAAACCAGCAATATCATACAAATACTCGTATAATGGCTTACGTGACCTAAATAATAAATTTTGATAACATCAAAAGCTAGATTTACTGTAACGTGTTTAAATACATAAAACTTTTGATATATTCACAAGCACCAGTACATTATACTGACGATATAACGCGATGATAATGCCCCATTTTGATGATTCGCTGAGTGATGTATTATTAGCTACTGATTGTATTTAATGATAATGCGCGTTGTTACACATTAGTGCGTAATGTGATACATTAATTACAACCACCTAATGGCTTTCACACACCACGCATACGTTGTATGCACGTACTACGTACCGGAGTGTCAAACCATTTTTCAATTCCAACGACACAGTAAGCACCACGAGCACAGTTCCAAAGCTAGACTTCACTTGCACACCTTTGCCCTGAAAGAAACATATTCAAATTAGTAAAAATCCATATTCATTTAGATCCCAACTCTTTCATGCGTATACACGCAATAGCCAGCTATACGCGTGACCTTTCAAATAATTTCGTTGTTTCTGCATGGGGGTTGTTTGGGTGGCCCATCTCCCGTGCACTAGGGGGTGGCTTGAGGGGTGGACTTGCAACGAGGCTGTGGCATCCCTCGGGGGATGAGCTCGAACATTCGCCCACGACCGGCTCGCCTCGGCTCGGCTGGTCCATTAAAGTTGGCTGCAAACAGGGATTTGCTGTTATTATCTAAGAGTCTGGCGAGGTTACACATGCGTGGTTGACGTGGATTTGATGGAACGTGGGCGCTTCGAGATCGCTTGGAGGCCGTTAGGTTCTTGGGGTTGAAGGTGGTATGTTTGGGGTGGGCTCAGCGAATAAGGTTGCGAAAGATGCGGTTTTTTGCCGTGCTCGCAAACATTTTAATTTTTCTTAGATAATTTGTTTGAAAACTTACCTTGGCATTGAATGCCTCGTTAGAGTTTAAATTGTTATTTGTCAGAAGTTAATATTTTCCCACGGTTTCTCAGCTGATTTCATATTTTTGAGGCTGAACCTACTTATCGCGTCATTGTGTCTGCTCCTCCTAATTTTCCTCAGTGCGACCATGATGCGTCTACACAAGCAGAGTTCTAGAATAAAATTACGAGTAATTTAAATTGCTTGGTCACCATTGTTTATGTCGCGGCAACATTTCGCCCTTCAAAACACCTGACTTCGCATTTTCAAAACAAAACGTTACAGGAATCGTGAAGGAAATCTCTTGCCGCGTTTAAAATTATATTTATTTTAATGATATTCTATTTGAATACGCGCCGACATCATAATCCCTGTTTTGTCACTTTCGGTGGCTCCTCGCCTGCACTGGGACCCGCCTCGGAAATCGTGCAAATTAAAAAAGTCGACGGACTAAATTTACATTTTAAATTGAAATTTATATATGTTCCGAAACACTTGACGCGAACGTCTGCATTTTCATCTGCTCTTGGCTCATCTCAGTCCACTCCATGAATTTGCATTTTCATGTTACAATTCTTGATGTGAAAAATCATGGTAGTAGCTTTTACAGGTGAGAGATACACCATGGTAACCTACGGCAGCTATACTTACCTCTTAACCTACCAATTAACACGCCTTTTCTTATTAATACCCACAAGTTTTTAATCCAACATTCCCTTAATTAATTACAAAAAAAACCCCACCCAATTATTTACTTTCAGCTGGAATATCATTGCAATGTTTAACGATACGTTGCATTCATTTTCCGAGTATAGCTTCCCTGCCATCAACAGTAATTGGATCATGTTCTGAAACTCGCTTTAACGTACTATAATATGTAACTTGCAACTATAGATTACACATGCGATGACCGAAAGCTCATTCTGTCGCTATTTCTCATCTAAACATTTGAATCGAACACGGCGGGAAATCGATATGGCAGGCATGGGCTGGCTGGCTGCTTACACGTCTGTCTGTATCTCGGTCGGTGTACGACCGGCATTGTTTGTTGACCATCTCGTTACTGACAACACCAACTTGAGGATGAGTTCCGACAAGAGGGCGATGTCGTTGCAACGGGACTCCAGTGGTGGCGCGCCAGGCTAAAAACAGTGGACAATCTCAGACGAGACTCATGACTAGTCGAGTCTCAGGCTTAGGTCGGGTTTGAAGATACTGAACATGATTATTCTACCAAATGTTGTGCAATTCGTTGTGTTTAACTGAATAGTCATCATTAAAATGACGTTATTCATTCAACAACTTTATAGTAACGACATAGAATGAACTATCATCTACCCTCGTTTGTATATGTCAAGCCGCCACTGCCTCTTGGCTTGACATTTCACCCTAAAACAGCCACCCTCGTTCGGCGGCTCTCAAGTCTCATCCCATCAGGCGACAACGGAAGCAGATGTGCGTCGACTCTCACGCTGCACCCTGGATGCTGGATGAGTGTACACAGTACGCTGTACGCTGGACCAACACCCGTATAAAATCCCGCGAGGATCGTACAGGCAATAAGCGCGAAGCAATTACACTCGGCCGCTTGATTAGCATGCAGTGTTATGTCCCTAGCGGGGGCCGGGGTGCATTGCGAGCAGAACTACCCCTCCCAAGTCGTGACTCGTGACTCGTGACACACTGAAATGAAACCCATCGAGCAGACAAGCACAAGGCAAGGTGGGTGGCAAGCGCACAAACGATCGCCGAGAACATTTTTTGATCGCAAAACTTTATATTGGGGGAATCTTCCATGATTTGCTGACGTTGAACTGGAAGGGACACTTCCCACTTTTTTAACACCGTGTAACGATACTCATGTTACCCTGACCTCAACGTCACGGTTTCAAAAAAGTGTTGCAAAAAAAAAGTCTGATTAGTCAAATAAATCGCCGTTATCTCATTAGATTCAAGATTGTCAGTTGCAATATACAAGATGCAAATGATATCCACCTGTTTTGTAGGTTTCAACCGACATTGCGGTTGTTTCTTAGCGCGAGTTTTCCGTCATTGTGGGTGAAATCTGTTCAACTGCCATGTCTGTCACACACACAGATCCAATTTGGTATAAATTTGCTCCAATAACGAAGCAATAACCGCTGCCACCACCGCCACCACCCATCATGACACACGACTATTTTCTCTGTCATCCGGGTTAATAACTTTCTGCCCTGGAAACATGTTGGCTTGCCGGGGCGAAATGAGAGCACTGCATGCATAGCTGTAGATTAAGGGTGTACCTACGTATAGTGTATATATTGCATGGCGTGCAAACATAATTGAAACGAACGTGTCTAATGCAAACTCGTAACCAAACTTTCACGTTTTGATTTTCGTATTTTGACCAGAGTTCATAGCAACCCACCCAACGACGCTTGCGAACTTGCGCCGTGGAAATTCTGACGTGTGCATACTCGTAGGAAATGATCTTTCATCGGTAGCCATCTTGCAATTTCCTCTGCTAACTTGTGTGCACATCTCTACATCTCCCCTCTCTCTTTCGCCCATAAAGTTTCTCGTGTCTGATATTGAAGCTGGCGTGCCGTACGTCCGCACTCAATTGTTGGCCGGATCGCGTTGAAAGAGGACCTTAATTGATATGCAGCGAGAGGATACGGAAGTTTTTAACAATGCAGCATTCAATTTAGAGGCATTTGTCAAGACACGAGGATGTCAATTTGCCTGTTTTAAATGGACAAATTAAATATTTATATAACGTACTGCAATAAAACGTGTTTCGGGAGCTCGGGTCATTTGTTACCTGGGAAGCTGTGACGTTAATGAGTCTGATTGGAATATTAAAGATCTCAGATTGGCTGGGAGGATTGATGACCGTATTATGTTAGTTGGTGATAGTTTTTTTTTAACTGTTCGGTGTTGGTGGAAAGACTTTATAGGAAGAAGCTGATGGAGCACCATAAAATTGTTCGTGCTGTAGGTTCTTGTTAGTATATTTTATGGTGAAAATAAAATATAGAACGGAGAAAGGGTAGGTGGCCTTTGGATGAAAATATTTTCAAACATTTTAAGCTTGCCGGAACAGCAGGGATGCCAGCAGCTTCTTTGAACCGTAAAAAATGCCGCCTTGTAAAGAACTTTATTGTGAAGCGGCGCTCATGGTAGAGGCTCTAATTAAATCACGCCTGAGTCACGAATTTATATTGCGCATTTCGTGATGCATAGGCTAATTTGTGATCTGTCATATATTATGCCATTGCTCCATGCATCTCTTTGTCGGATTGATAAGTGAGACTATGTGATACATTGCTAAGCCCCCAAGAATATTGACCGATGAGGCATTCTGAGCGGAAATGCATGAATTGAACTTTCGATGGAAACTTACGGCTGTGAGCGCAGAGCAGGCTGTACGGGTTGGAAAATTATGCAGGGTTAAGATTCGAGAACCTCAATCGGTCTCGACTGGACGAGCCAGCGTATCAGGCCGAGTCTACAGTTTCTTCCGACGACTCTTCGAGTTGACCGACAACGCCATGCGTCGACGTCGGAGCACCCTACGACCCGAGCCACCATGCATTCAATTTCCTTTTTAAATTTTTTTTGATAGTCCAAGTAATTTGCTGCCGTTGCGTCTATTTTTTGTGGTTCAGTTGGCAAATTTATGTGTCCTGAAATTCCCAGTTTCGGCCCTGAGGTCACTCAGCACTCTACGAGATTATAAGAGCCGCGAGTATTTGAAAAGCATTTATTTTCATCAAAGCATTTGTACTTTGTACAAAATCGCTCAAACAAAATTCCATAAAAAATTAGAGCAGCTGTTTATCTAGTAGCGTCACCTCGAGAAAACCGTGTAAATATTGTTCTATTACGACAGAAGTCGATGCATTTATCATTTCAATACCTTCAGCCGAATATCTGTAAATGCTCACCTCTAATTCCAAAACTACGCCGATTGAAGCGAGCGTTGTTTTACATTTGAATAATTTACAAGATAATGTACTTTCTCATTCATAAGATAGAGTTTTAAACCCCCAAATTTACAGTATTCGTGATGGGCCATAAATAGTCGAGAGACGGAGTCCACAGAAACTTTTTACAACCCAATTTATTCTGGTGAAATGAGAATGTTTACAAATGCAAATGTCATAATCTTCTTCCAGCACCATACCAAGCCCAAGAAAAACGACGATGACAACCCCATAATTTTATATATTAGGACCATGTGATCTTTGCCACCTGTGAAAGGTTGGCCTACGCAAAGTTTTGTGAATTTTACCCAGATTTGCATGCTTTCAAAATTCATCTCACTCAACATTGGTATTGCTCAGCTGCATCCGAAACCGGCGCGATTCTGTTGTACGTGTTACGTAAAAGCACACATCGGACGAATCAGATGCCGTAACTAACGAACTCTCTCCAAGAATAACCCCCCAACGGACTGAGCATGCAGAGACGCCTATACTCCTGCACGCTTGTGAGGTCTCAATGTGTGCTGGGCTAAACTCACCCCTCAAGCATCGAGCGCATACATAATTCAGCAGGCACACGCTGCATTAGAGAATTGATGGTTTCTTCTGGAGCCAGCAGCCGCACACTCATTTAGATATAGATGGATAGATAGGTAGGACATCAATCAGGACCATGGGCAACACGATCCAACCACGGATAGGACTGAGCACGAGCATGAGCACACAGCGACTGGAACTAGCATCGACCTACTAGCTTGCTAATTACAAGCGCAGACAGAAATGCGAGTATCAATCTAATTTGTTCTGGTCTACACGATGTTGTCTTGACAGTTTGACAATGATACTCATCACCGATACACCGCCCTCTGCGGTTTAATCGTCATCAAATGCCCACGCATTTGCATTTGAGTAAGCGGGCATCACTCCTCTATTCAACATAGTTTGAAGGCGGTATACTGATAGAATGTGTGAGCATGCAACGTATTTCTCTTCTGATGTCCGAATATATGGCGAAAAACAATTGAAACACGCGAGTGAGTTCTAAAATAATTGAGAGGAATGTAGACAATTCGCACTGAATGCACTTTCTGGGAAAAATTAGCTGCGTTTTTCAAGTCCTTGAAATTCTGCTGGAACACATGCTCAACGAATAAGATATGATTAGATTAGCTTCCAACTAAAAATGACGCGGCAAAATAACAAGAAGCACATTTGACAGAAATTCGGAATTCGGATCCATGGTCAACATGTGCGTGCTGCTTTTAATTCTTAGATATCTTGTGCAATATATTCCTCCCAAGTTCCCGCCGGGTCGCATACATAGTTAATTTCAATCGAAGTTTACTATCATCTCTCGTGGATCCAATGCAATTATTCGACCGTGTTCAGCCATCGTTAGACCCTTACGCTGTTCTGTAAACACAACGGCGTTATACCAGCCAGGTGAGCACGCTAACATCAAAGAAGTTGCCGCGCCGGCCGTGTCTTAATTCCAACTCTGTTTGGTTTACAAAACCACAAAACTCTACACCAATCCAATACGAGCAACGTATTTTACTTGCGCCCCTTTGCAGTCTTTATACGCCACTATTTCATCGGCTCATTTGCAGGACCAGCCCCGATCCCGCGAACTTTCACCTCGCTGCAATGGATGGCGCCCCGCTGCCTCCCCTGCTACGAGCAATATATCTGCATCCATGTTTTACCCCGTTTCACCCAGGAGGCAGGGCGAGATATACAGCTGCTTAGGAATGGCCGTGGAACTTGGGAGGTGGGGTGGGTGGGTCCAATCCAATTAAACTTAAGGAAAGTTGAGAAGTTTAAGGGTATTATAAATGAGGCTTTTGGTCACGGCCTGCGATGGTGTTTAATATTAGCATAGCGCTTCCTCTCTGATGTGTGCTTCTTCTTTTCCAACCGGTTAAGAGCACCTTGAACCTATGCTGAAATCGCTAATATGTAAACCACCTCTCGCGAAGCGCGTGCAAGGGAGGTTTTGTGGACTCGTCTTCGCAAAAGATGTAGTGCCTGTACTTCAGCCCCTCGCGTGAATGCTGATGAATGTTCGCTTAGAAACTGTAATGGCCAGATTCCGGGCTCAATTTCGATGCAGCGTGCGTATTGGGCAGGTGAGCCATGTTTGGGGGTGGTCGCGGGGCGGGAATTTTATTTTACAACCTGCACGAAATACTTATGAAAAGGTTAGCCCGGCGTAGAACGTGCGAGAGACGATAGTATTGCAGCTTACAGATTTTCAATGGATTTTTCTTTTGTCATTATCGAGTTACCTGCACTGCACCGGCTCTTGATCGTTAGGAATTTTTGTTGGGGCTTACAAGGTATCTTAGTGGTGTCCTTCACTTTGCTATTACGCGGAATGAAAAATTTATCATCTAACGCCAGCACTTGCAGTTTATTTACAGTAAAAAATAAACACATCGCAACGTGCACCCAACACTTTATTTTTTGGCTGGAATTTTAGCGGGGTTATGCGGTCGTGCTGTTTTATTTGCTGTGAAATTGGGAAAAAGATTGGCGACTTGTCAGAGAAATATCAAGTCCACTCATAACATATAGAAATATATGGGTACAGGGGGATGATGATCACAGTAAAAAAGCACTTCCACAACACGTGTTTTTGTCATCAAATATTACGGCTAATGAACTGATTTTAGTGACTGTACCAGCACCGTATCTCCGACATTCTACTTCACTAAAGGAAGGAGATGGATTTTTGCTAGCTGCGACAAACGTGCGCAACAACAAAAAGGAGTTGAGACTACAGTTCTAGCCCCTGTTAAACCCTTCTCCCGTCAACTTCTCCTCCACGCACGTATAGCAACTTCACACCTACACGCCCTGTCATCCATCCGACCGATCCCCCATGTGCTTGAGCTTGAGATGGCTTGGGCCTGGGGCGTTCGCTTCCAATATACGAGACGTCCAGGGCTGATCAGGATCCTACTCCTGTATTATTAATAGCTTGTCATCGAACTGCACACGTACAAGTCTGTTTCAAATCTCGTGGCTGGTTTTATCGGGGTAATCTTCCTCTATTGGATCATCACATTTTTTTTCTCTCGTTCAGTTAGTGAAACGCCCCCTATGTATAAGAAATCAAACTTCTAGTATATTCCCTCCTTCAGGCTTCCTTCATAAGTACCTTTAGTGTTTGAATGGATGCTCATCCCTCTAATGCATTGTTAGCTTTTCGAGTATTTATAGCGTAGGGATAGAATCTCATCATTCTGTTTTATGAAAATGTTGATCTTGGAAAGTTTCAGGACTCGAAATTGGTAGGATGAAGAATGGATGTCGCGGATATCAAATTTGAGATAGAACGCTTTTAACCCAGGTTAAATCTAAATGTACAAACTTTAAGCATTTGGAACACATATAACTATCTATCTCCTCTTGCATCGCGAGGAAAACTTGTCGCATTGTGTCAGATGTGAAATTAATAGCTGTTGTTTATTCCCTATCCAATATAAATGCGAGATTATCATTTCCCATTCTTATCGGACATGCTCCATTACACAGAGCAGGGAGGTAGTACTGAAGGGATAGAGCTCGGCATTGTAAGTGTTCAAATACGGTTACAGGTGATAAAGTAGTCTGGAGCAGACCTCCAGGGATGCAATTTATGCACATTGAATGACAAGATGCATGGGATTCATACAGTTGTTCTGGATGTACCAGCAGATAGCAATGATAACATTGGCTTGTAAGAACGAACAACTGGGCGGTTTAAATATGTGGCATTCAAATAGTGAAAAACGAGGAAATCTTTTTGCCTATGTGCTACGTTTATTTGTCCATAATCACTTCCTTTGTTTTATCTATCGAACACCGATCGCACAGTAAATAAAAATAGGGTACATTAGCATAACAGCGCAACCTTGTTCGATAAAATCATTTTGACCCATTGACTTGTATCTGCATCGATGCTTTCACGAATCGTGAACATTTTTTTTTATTATTGACACCTCTTGAAAAGATTCACTCAAGCTGGAACGTGAGGCGTTCTCTTTCGTGTTAAAAAAAACAAGAGCAAGCTCTTGGTCATGCTCTTGGGACACAACAACATATAGACAGCACCTCCAGTCTATTGAAAAGAATGCTTACAAGCAGTCTGCTGGGTGTGTAAAATCAGGGAGAATGCGCGAGGGGATGAGATAATGCACGTGAAATGGCGGGATGCATGGCGGGTGGAGCGAGATAAGCCCACGCCGGGGCTTACGTCGATGCAGCAAATCAAGCGCTGATGAGCCCCCAGGGATTTCCTAGTCGACAGCCGTGCACGCTACACAGTACACAACAACGCGGTCAGTCCACGTATTTGATCTCTTTGCCATCGGAGCAGGGATATGCACCCATCGAAATCATTAGCTTTTGTGCAAGTTTCAGGTGGAAAAGAAGAATATGAGGCATGCAATTGAAATTATAGTAGGGTATGCAGACTGCTTATTTGAGTGCCCTTTTTAGACTAACGATGCGATTTGTTTTCCCTAGTTATTGTTGTTATTTCTTGTTTTTTTCTATGTTTTTATCAAAAAAAGGGGATTTTCTCGGTTGTGAAAACGCGTTGCGCTATTAGCTGAGATAACCACTCTCTTACCAGCGTAGGGTTTCTAATTACGATTAGCAAAATGCGATGAGAATTACTTGTTCGAGTCAGATCATTGCAGTCTCCAAGTAATCAACAACTATATTCCTAAGTTTGGGTTGCTCTGGAACTCTGTGTATATAAACTCGAAATTGTTTCCAACAGAACTTGGAGTAACTTGCCTAAAACAATTTATAATTGCTCCTTCTTCTTATGTACAGCGCCATCTCCCAATTAAAACAAATTCTAATTCCAGACACGGGTTTCACACTTTTAATTTAACGAAGACTGTACTAACAAGACAATATCAAGAAACTAAATTAATTCAACACTTTTATCCTTGCGCTTCAATAAGAGAAAATTAAAATGGCAATACCACGTCTCGGTGTAATTTCCACTAGAAATCTTCGGTCCATTTTTCGATCTCATTTCGCTGTCTCGTGCGACAAGACGTGTTATTGCAGGATCTAGCAGAAGCATAGATGTTATCGCGGCGGTGGCAATCGACGTCACTTTCTGTCATCTCTGATGGAATTACAAGACGTCGAAGAAGGTCGGGGGAGGTCGCGCGTGCTCGAACAGACCTCAAGCCGCCTGAGGTTTCGGTTATCGGGAAGTAGCCCTTGTCGGACTCCCCGGAACGTTCTCGCCAGGGGGACCTCCGTCGATGGCCACAGAGAATGGAGTCGTTTAGCTGCCGAGAATTTCTCAGATGGCGGAGCCATGCAGGGGCTAGCTTCAGTGAAATGGCTACAAGTAGAACAGAAGGGGAAGATTGCGACGATATCTTCAAGACATCGCTTTGCCCTTGCCGCAAACGAAATCAATATTTCTTTATCTCCATGTATAAGCAACGTGAAATTCAATACACTCTCATAACGCGGAAACGTCTTTGCAGTTTACTTCTCGACGAACGAATTCAATATTCTTCTAAATAATAGTATAGGTACGGATAATTCTATCCGATTAACTTCGCAGACAAAGGTTTCGCGCGGAAGTATCGACTGCTCTGTTTTATTTGACAGTCTGCAAACTGCAAAGTAATCCTCGATGCCAAGATATCCTAGACGGGATTGACGGGATTTACGAGTTTGAGAAGCAGCTTTCTTCGTGTGATCATTGCCGAGATGCCGGGCCATCCCCAGCGTGCACTCGCTATTGAGAGCACGGCGCTGGGTGAAAAGTCGGCGTGCGCGATGACTGGAGTATGTGCACATGTCGGTAACAATAGATTTATGTAATGCAACCCTTCGCCGGCCCAGGGTGATGCCACGCCGCACCACGCAACGCCACGCTATTACATTCCGCGACTACAAAGCAGTCATCGCGGTGTAACTCGACGCGGTGCGTGAGCTTGCCGGGTTTCCCATCGAGGTGTACTGCTGCCACTGCTGCCATTGCTGAATCTATAGATGGTTTCACCACCACTAGTAGCGGTTGTGAATGGGGAAATCAATATCACGGCTATGCGTTAGGCTCTAATCTTCATACACATATCTACACGCGATTTGGTGGCTTTATGATTGGTATTAGCTTTTTATGTGTCCTTAAACCACAACAATGGGGGTTGGTTTTGGTATAATTATCGTTATACTGCTCCGCGATTTGCGCGCGTAAATGTTTGTAAGTTAGTTTAAAACTTGAGCTCGATAAGATAATTAAAGGATGTCTTCTCGGAGCGTAGCAGGTTGCTGTTCTGTTAGAGTGTGAAGTTATCCACTCAATATTAATTACAGACCGTTATACCTTCGCTGATATTCACGATGAAGCTAAATCTGGAATTTCGTTTTCAAACTTGCTACTCTACTCGGAAATATCGCATGCAAATTGTTTTGCGGAACCTCATCTGCCCCGAACGTATAACATGGTTTTTGGATGTCAAAGCTTAAATATTCAAAAACAATCCATAAATTTGGAAGTCCTTTATCGATGGCGTTTGCTACTGGCCAATAATTCTATTGGGTTTTGCTTGTTCCGAACTTGCTTCTTACACCGGATACACTTCGTGCATTATTTACAAAAATATAATGGATTTAGCATCGTGCCTTTTTTTTTTGGCCACAGTTTTAAACGCTGCTTTATATTTATGATTTTTAGATTCCTTTGGGGTGGGTGGAGCTTTTTCTGCTGCTTCTATTGTGCGTACTCGTTGTCAGCTAAACCCTGGAGCTAAATTCAACGTTAACTTACAAATTCCCTCGAAAGCGGCCATGTAAAAAATGTGATTTTGAATACGCATGCAAATTTCTTTGTTTTACACCCAAGCCTCGGATAAACAAATTTCTGGTTACTCAATTGCTATTTAAAAGTTAAGCCCACGCTCAACTACTCGAGTTGAGGCATTACCCACCATCAACTGTCTGCAAACCCGGCACCTCCACCTGACCTACGACGTGCTACGACCATGAGTCGCACGAGCCGATGAATCGAGTGATGACCGATGCTTTCCGGGATAAATCATTCTTCAGATCATTCGGGAGGATCAATACATCAACGTCTGTAGAATAATAATTGATCATTATCAAGCTGTCTGCGATCTTGTTCAACGTATCCCGAAGATGTCACGCCATCGACGCCTACTACTTTCTAGACGAGCGTTGCGCGTTCTTTTCTTGACAGATAGCTACAGAGAATGATGCAGCCCTGTCGCTTCGATCGCCTATAGAAAGTTTATCCTGGAGGAAGAAGACTGGAGATGTCAGGACTCACTGTAAATAGCATTTGTAACCCGGCCTCGCGGTAGTTTTTCCCCCTGACTACGTCGAGCTGGAGCACATTCTGCTCGCTGGATCCTCCTGAATGTTACGTTATCGATCTCGCTGCAACTGACAAATGCTCGGCTGCTTGTTTGCACTTCGTTTAGAAACACATTAAGACATTAGGAGAATTAAGCTTCGCTGCTTCTAGAGGTGATATCCAAGCTTTAATCTCGTTTCCCAGCGCGAGTTTAAGAAGTCGTTAATTTCAAACAGTATTTTCTATTTTATAAGGTTTCCAGTTTCGCTTATATAAATTCCTAAAGATAATCTATTATCATTTTGAAGACTCCCACAAACTGTGTGACGATGTGTTTTTTTCATTATGTAGTTCCTTTTGTAGCGACTCTACTTTTTCCAGCCAATTATCTTAAAGACTATTTGATTACCATTAATGGCTAAATAACGACCCCCAAATGCCGTTCGATTCGTTTCCAACTAAATGAATTCAGTTTACCATTTCATTGCAGTAGGGTAGTGGGTTCCAACTTTAAACGACCAATTACCACAGTTTTCTTTTTACTTGCATAAATATTATTTTTAATGAAAACAAATTTGCATTCTATTAAAATACAAATTGAATTCGTTTTGCATAAAGTTTGTTCATCTTTACACATAACTCTTCAGTCTTTGCGAAAGCCATGTACACACAGCGTACAAAAGTCACCCCCGCAAAGTTTTAATATCTCACTCGGGGGGGTTTTGGTGATTTACGTTTATAGAATCTACTGACAAATTACCACTTTATTTTATGGCATGTTAGAATACACATACTCAGACTAGCTGGCAATCCTCCCGTGCACATCTCGCACTGACTCGGCCACGGGCTCTCTAGGGGCTGCGACGGCGTCCATCCCCGCTTATGGACGCCGCTGACGCCGACGCCGACGCCGACGCTGACGCCGAAGCCACCACCGCTTTGCGTTTCTGCCGACGTCGGCGAGGATAAGATGATGCCGGGGCGGAGACGGCCCCGGCGGCGCTTCGGTGAAATTGAATAGTAGCACTGGGCATGAACCCTGACAAAGACAAGTTAGATGTTATTTCGCCGGCGGGGGGGCAGTCGGAGACGTGTGCGTGTAACAGCAGACTGTTTTATGGAGAGTGGGCACAGTAGGACGCTCCATTCTTTCTCCCATTCATGGATATAGGGTGCGATCTAAATAAAGATCTCGAGAAATTATAATGATGTTTGCTGGATACGTCGATTTGTTTTAATGATCGTTTTGTTATAAGATCGCATGTTTATTGTCGTTTACTTCGTTGCTCCGAGTAATCAATATTTTTCCCATCCTTGCTGTTCTTTTTCGCCCGGCAAGTATGGAATATTTTTGAACTTGGAACTTTTTCAATTCTAGAAGGCATAACTTTTCTTGAAAACCAATTCCAGTAGGTCCCCCGCAGGGCTGGTTTTAAACCACCCTCTATTTGCTCGGGCGCGGCGCGCGTGGCTTCAGATTTTGTTGTGATTATAGCACGCTAATTGCTGCTTGCCCCAGACTAGCCAATTAGCAATTACGATTTGAAATGAAATAACTCGCAAATGAACGTACGCGGCTGTTAGTAAATTACCTCCACGGCTGTGGTTACCGATTGAAACCGGCGTCGAGCTGTGTGTGGCTGTACATTGCGTGAACACGAACTGGGAGGCAACTCCCTCTCGTAAAGTCGCTGTGTACTTTCTTGAATTAGGAAGATTAATCATCCCCCTGGCGATTGTATCGCGCATTTGTATTGATCACACATGTGACCTTTTGTACATTTTCCTGTTAAATTTCCATGGCATGAAATGTGTCTGTATGTTCTATAATAGCATACCTATAGAATCGCATTAAATTCATATATTCTGGGATTCGAACCTGTGCACACTTCAACACAAACAGTAAACTGAAACTTTAAATATCATGTATTATATACACTTCAACGTGTAATTTAAAGCGAGCGCTTCAAACTGCAAGCCCTAATGCCGCTGAAAACATTTTGCACGGCGATAGTATACAATCCATGAAGACATTTTTTTCATCAAAAGTTTCATACGTTTCTCTTACAATAGGTACGCCTGCCTCGCTCTTTGACTCGCTGCTCCTTAATTGAAAAAAATAACTAAATATTTAGCGCCAAGATTAGCCCTCGGTTTATCCGCTCTCTAGCTTAGCGGTTTTCATTCCCCCGCTAGGTTTTCCTCGTAAAGAAAAGCCCAGTGTTTTATCTCCGCAGTTCACCCCGCTAATTACGTATCGTTATAACTTAAATATGCTTGTTTACGAGCAATTATTTATCCCCCCTAAAAGCTGGCTAGTGAATAACGCATTCCGCTCACGCACTTGATGCGTCAGTGCGTCATGACGTTGGAGCGTGCGTCGACATTCGGCACTTCTAACGTGCGTGAGCGCAGAGCACATGAGCGGGGGAAACTTGGGGCATGTAAGGTTTCCATGCGACCTTCGTGGTGTCCATTTCAGGGCGTCGCGTATACCCCTTCGTCCAAGAGCTCCATTATTGAAAGGAATGCTAGGCTGGTGCGCGGATCATAGGATTAAAGCGTAATTTGTTGCTGCTTTTTTTATCTCGCTTCGTGACCGGTGTTAGGTAATGCCTAACTTGTGCCGCTATTGTTAACAACGACAAGGGGCTAAATATGAGTTTACGCAAATTCCTGTCATTTGTCATTTTGGAAAGTAACGAAAATATTGCTGATGGTACCGACCACCGAATACAGGGTTTAATTTATTTCATTTGCATTCGTGACGTTTTTTAAGGTTCATAATGAATGTGAGGATATTTAAATATTCATTCATTCGACGAAAACACAACTGCATAGTGCATATTGTGTCGGTTTTTCTGGCTTTTCCGGCTTTTCCGAGTTAAATATATAATTTAATGTATATAATTTTCAGTTATATGAATTGCTATCTTATAGTCTCATTCTATATTAACTGCCATTTCAATCCGTTTCAATATTGTAAATCATGCTCTAATAAGACCTTTGTGCTATGTTTTATCACGAAAGCTAGCATGGAATAAAACAGGAAAATTGGAAATAGATTTAATTTCCAGCGTTCATTGCCGTCATACGTCGTCATATTGCATACTGAATATACTCAATCAATGCCGCTCAATCCAACCAATGATTGTATTATATTGTATTATGTTTCATGTTGCACTACGCCAATTCCACTATGGCCTTTGCAATTAATTATCTTAATTGTATTGTATCTATTGTATTGTAGATTTAACCTCTACTAATTAATATGTTTGTTCTCTTACACGCTATTCCTCTACAAAAGCTGTCCGCTGTAAGTATTTTTTAAATGGGAATCACGTTCTACTGCAAGCTCATGATAAGCATGATATATTTGTGTTGTCGTATTTCATGATTTATCTGTGACTATCTGTTCACATATGATTTATTTTTTGCATGTCGGTTTGCAAAAAGGTATATTTTTCATGAAGCAAAATTGCCCGTGTTTTGCTCGCTTTGTTGTAAAGAAAAGTTTGGAATCACGAGATTTGTGTCGTGCCATAACCGATGGATGAAAACCCAAAGCTAATACAAAAAAAAAGTGCATTTTCACGGTTTGTTGATTTTATACTCGAAAGGCATGTCTTACTTTTTAAGTTATATTTATTTTGTCGACTTTTTCGAACAAATTACGTTTTCAATGTTGTCCCAGAGGAGCACACACGACTTGTCGTCTAATTTAAAGTCGACAGGACTGCCGCGTTGCTAGGAAAAATCAGATCGGGACGTCGGAGTCGACGACGTCGCGTAGGCTGTGTTCTCGGATTTATGTGTCGTTCGGGAAGCTTTCTGGGTGCGCGTATAGCGTAAGCCCCTGCCCATTCTGCCCACCATGTTCACCCTGCCTCCCTACCACCCTCTGAGACTGCTCATGTGGTGGTTAAATAAATCAAACACATTGTTCTTAACGTCACGGCTTTAACAACAAAAATAAGTTATCGGCCAATTGAATTTAACTTGTGTCCTACACGAACGATTTTGTATTTGATTGTCGCTAGAATCTTGATGGAACACTTTTTTGTGTGATTTACATCTTGTTACCTCAGACTTAAAAATGTATCCGTAAAAAAATCACACCAGAACTTAATCCGAATTCAAAGTGTAAATATAGGCAAATTTAATTGTTGCAGCAGAAAGCTAGAAAATTTTATTACATGTTATTACAACGAATGAAATACCCACATAATTTTGACGATAACTCGACGAAACTAGCGACACAGATGTTCAATTACATGCAAATTCTGACAAACCTTATGCAACTAGCATGCCATTGTTGCTACAAAATAGAACATTCGTCAACATTATTTCCAATCCCGTAAGCGCCACTTCCACCCCCTGCATGTCATGTTGCTCGCACGCGACGGTCTTGCGAAATTTACACAAAATATCATTCGGGGAGCATTATTATTTGTAGTACGAACACCGACGTGTGCATGCTCGCTTGATTACAAATTTAAATTAAAATGTTCACAACAAATTATAACATCTGCATGTTTTTTCATTACTGAAAACGTGAATGCTCACGACACAAAAATTTTAAGTTAGCTTCATGTCGATCATGTTTTATGTCATTTGATTGCCTATACATATTGCAGCATGGAGTGCGCTTGTTTAACACATTTTGATTGTAGTTAGTCCTTCGGTTAGCCTTTGTGTTCTAACGATAGTATGCCGCTTCGCAAATGATGAAATAAATGTGTTTCCAGAAATTAGATCCAATTCACATGCCAATTTATATAAAAGAAGTTGATTTCTTTTTTGAATGCAGCTTTACGAAGTTACCACTACATATATATAGAGAGAGACAGTTTAGTTGGTTATTCATCTATAGGGCAGCTTTGCCAGCATGTTGGTTCAATCAATAGTATTTTCGGCAACGACAGTAAAATAGCAGGAATTGAGTGCCCAAGAATTGGGCCAGTTTTACACACGTCGGGCAACTTTACTGCCAATGCCAAGATGGCATGCGTGTAACTTGGCGACGAAACGAATAACTTTGAACTAAATGTAAATCGATCCCTCTTGAGGATTCAAGCTCACCTCGTTCCCAGCCTTGCACCTATAAAATAGATCCGTCAGAGTGTAAGATAGTATTACAAGTCTCCTCACACACAAAAAAGTTCTCATCTCGCGGAATTCCCATCCGTGTATAGTACATACTGCGATACGACGTATACATACTCGAAAACTTATATTTAAGCTATTATGCTCCTTTCATCTTGCCTGCTATATATTACTCGCTCGTCTCTGCACGTATAAATTAATTAACTTCTGTATCTTTCCCTGCTGCAGACACGGACAACCAGCGGGTGATCATCCACGTGAAAGACATGAACGACGAACCGCCTTACTTCATCAACCGGCCGCTGCCGATGCAGGCGGTGGTGCAACTGAACGCGCCACCGAACACCCCTGTGTTCACCCTTCAAGCACGCGACCCGGACACCGACCACAACATCCACTACTTCATCGTACGGGACAGGAGTAAGTTGCCATCGAGGGTTTGAATTTGACAAAATTACATCTTTCCAATTTTTGAAAACGTGGATAACTATCCGAAATTCATTAACGTACTTGTAGGAGCACATGGGAGATGTCTTAAGAAAAGACCAGGTCACGAATTACCTATCCTCACGGTAATTTTTATTGTGACTTTGAACTTTGAACTAGCGTATGGGCCTCGTTCTGTTTCAAATAAGTAAAACACACTAAATCTTTTGGTTTTGACCTAGAAGGGTTAGGGGGTTGGTTATCCGTCTTGTCTATTTGCGGAAGAAATGCCGAGAACGGTGCATGGCTGTTTCCTGGAGTGATGGGAGTAATTCCGGTCGGGATCCGCCTTGGGCCACGGAGTATATAGTGCTGTGATGGAAGGTGCTATCTAAGCATCGAGGATTTCCTATCGTAGCATGGGATCGAACCCAAGTCCCGTCGTGTATTCATTTGCTGACTTCTAGCCACGGTCGACCGCTTCACCCAAACGTTATTGCTTAACTTAGGAAACATTCTTGGAGCAGAATTCCTCGATATTGCTCTTTGTGCAGCATTTTGATTCATCTCCTCCGCAGTGGGTCCTCTGTGTCTGTTGGTTTAATCGACTGGCGCGCTGTTGTTGTTCTCTATTAGATCTATTAAGCATGTCCTCGAGCGACCCAATAATTAGTGGCCAATATAATTGGATCAAATTAACGGCTTTGGAAGGCGCAAGATTCGGATCGAGTGTTCTGTTCCAGCCGAAGACAATAACTTCCATCATACGTGCCTATTATTAGGTAATTGCACATGCCCCTATAGCCGATACCAAGTGAGCTAAACTTCTTCAGATGTGTGCAAGAGGCAATTTTAATTACTTTCTAATACCATGTCTTGTTATAATTAAGCCCAAATAAACATTAATTATGCTTTAAATTGACGTAGGGTATATATAAATCTTTTTTGGAGACACGTATCACCCGTTCGGAGCGTGAAACCTTATTGTTCAAGAACTATCTCAGTTGGCTGTACGCTCTTTTTTCCAAGCAATTAAGCGCACATGATTGGTCTGGCTTTAGCCACGTGACATTGGCTGTACTTACATTTTAATCAATGCTTTAAAAATTAATAACATTGTAGTTCTCGGTGATCAGAAGAGCAATAAAAAACAGCAAGAACGACGTACTTATCTGGCGGACTAAATCGTGAAAAAGAAAGCACTTCCCCAGATTACGAGGACGAGAGAACACACATTACGTCCGAATGCATCATAAAATGAGTGCAGGAACACATTGCACTTATGCAGGAACATTTTTGCTACATATCCACACCAAGTGCGCCCAAATGACATCAAATAATTCGGCGGGTAACCTTGAACAAGCCAATCTAATTATTTCAAGAGTTACGGAGTAATAATAACTTTGTAAAACTGTTCAATAGTAGATGACAACTTTTGGGATATCCTCGTTGGCATATAATTAATTTTGAGTACCTACTTGAACTAGGGCTTCGCCAACGCTTTTTATCGCGTTGTTGGATGAGCGCTCAATAGACATTCTGACCATTTTTAAAGAGGTTAAAATACCAGAATTATTATTCTTTCCAAATTTGGGTGCAGAAGTTAGTAAAAAAAATCGATCACATTGGACACAGCGTAAAAACGGCGAATTTAAAACGAGTGTGAAGACATGCGAAGACATGCGAAGACTTGCTAAACTAAAAATTTCGAGAATAGTACATCCCATTAAGGTGAAAATGTTTGTAAAGTTTGGTAAAGATATTATCTTGAGTTTTAAAATTTTGAGAAAATGTGATTTTCAAAAATCGATTTATCAGAAAAATAATTGGCAGATCTCTTTACAAAACGTGGCAGATCTAAGTTTACGTTTAGAGACTTCGAAGGTTCCCTGAAAGTTTTATCCAGATCGGTTAAGCCGTTTGGTCAGAATCGTGCGAACAAACACACTAACAAACAAAAAAAAACACGATCGACTTTTTTCTCTGGGAAGTCAAATTAACGTCTTCGCTCGCTCATCCAATAAAAATATACCTCAAGTTCTAGCATAGAATAAAAAGGTTTGGCTGGCAAAATGTAAGTTTTACTGTGCAATGTTTCCATCAAGTTGTCAATCAAAAGAGAGAACGCATACATCAGCCGTACTAGCTCATGCCCTTTCGCTTCACCAGCCTGTCAATCAGCACTATCTGACGTCGGTTTCCGCGGTGTTTCCAGCTGGTGGCCGCTTCGAGGTGGACGAACGCTCGGGGGTGGTGCGCACCCGCGGCACCGACCCCTTCCAGCTGGACATGGAGTACGTGCTCTACGTGAAGGCCGAGGACCAAAACGGCCGCGTTGACGAGCGTCGCTACCAATCGACGCCCGAGGAGCGACTGTCGATTGTCGGCGGCAAACGGGCGCCGCAATTCTACATGCCGTCGTACGAGGCGGAGATCCCGGAGAACCAGAAGAAGGACTCGGAGTGAGTTTTGGCCCGATTCTTAGTTGACCGTTCGGTTGATCTTGATAACCTCGCAGTGGCGGACGGGCTAGATGAAGGACTTGAGTGAGTTTTGGCCCGATTCTTAGTTGACCCTTCTGTTAAACTTGATAACCTCGCAGTGGCGGATAGGCTAGACTTCTTTCGTGCTGCTCAGAATTCAGACCCATAATTCTAAAAAAAATGAATATGAATACTGTACTGAGTATCGGACAGATTTAGATCCACCATCCCCAAGTCTCTTTTGTTGTTGTTTGTTTTCTTGTGCCAAGTTACAGTTTCTTCAGTTCACTTTATCAGTTTGAAGTTGAAACTTCGATTCGTAGTTTACCAATAAGTGCGACCCTCAAGTGCATTTCTCGGAGCAAATCTACGCGTTTGAGATACAAAACTGGCCTTTGATGGTTTTAAAAATAGGAGGTTTTGAAGAGAGGGCTAGGGTGCCAGTGAGGGCCCGGAATAGTCGAGGCCCGGGCCATTCAGCTCGCAACAGTGAATTCTTCTCAACTCAAGATTGCCTCCAATTTATGCTCCAATTGAAAAATTTCAATCTTTGGGTTCACTCTTCTAAAAAAAAAAATTTTGACTACCAAGTTGTTTCAAGAACTCACAGAAGATTAATAATTTGCTCATTTTAGTCAGATGAAACAATAGAATGCCAAGTTAGCTGTAATTTTCTGTGCATATGGATACAGAGATTTAAAGATCAATACTGATGTTTTTCTTATAGGGAGCTATAGGTGTATTTTATACACTCATTGAAAAATAACTGTAAGTCGGTCCCCGTTCACCCCACGCGTTGTTCAGAGAGAGAAAGATTCCTATTCGCCCCTCTCCTCTGAACAAACGTAGAAACTCCCATCGATTTATCCCAAGGATTGGGGATACAACCTCGAAATGAAAATGCGATGCGAAAAACCTCTATATAGTATTTGTTTCTTGTTGTTTTTGCGCAGGCGTAATTGGATCTTGGGAACTAAACCTTCTATAAAAACGTTTGTTTATCTTGTGGTTGTATGTGAGCACGATGCAGCAAAATTGAATAGACCTGTCGTGCCAGGAGTTTTTATATAATGACGTTTAAATTACCAGATATTGAGTTGAAGCTTTGGAAAATGATATAAATTTGAAGCTAATTAGACACGGAAGCTGGCAATTTCATGCTATTGACCGAACCTTTTTTCTTTCTCACACAATATTAGCCCTACTCACATCATGTTCGTCTCACGTACTATTCTGCAGCACGTATACAATGGGAATATCACGTTATTTTGTTTACCTAAACGCCAGGGTAATCGGTCCTAATATTTTTATCAAATTCCCCATGCAATCCCCAATCGCTTCTAAATTAAGCAATTGAATCCATCATTGCCAATTACTTAGCGTGTGCCTTATTGCCAGCGAACTCCTCGTCAGCGATAAAACTAACATTTCGGCGAAGTTTATCGCGCAAAGTGCGGTCTGATTTTCATTTATGTCCTGCCTGCAAGGTTTACGGCAGCGGCAGACCGACAGGGCAGGGCAGGCGAACTTGGGAGACAAAGCCACCGGCTCTGACTCTGACCACCCGCACTTTGATTACATCTCTCGACGGAGCCCAGGATTACACTCCCGATGATCCGCCGCGCGTGGTCGCCGCTCTGTACAGCCCTCCTTTATTTTTAGACCCACCGAAACTAGTCGCGTCCAGTTGAGAATCACTAGATTGTTTTATTCGCCGGCACCGGAATGCCACCACCAGACGCAGTTCATTCCCAGACTCTGTTCCCCCTGCTCGCCGCCGCCCCCGCCGCCCCCGCCGCCCCTGGCAGGGGATGTGTCACCATTTCTCTCCGCGTTTCTCGCTTTCAAACGTGCCCCGCGCTCACTTGTGAAATTAGTTTTTCATTTTGCTTCCTGAAAACTGCGCTCGGCAACTTTGCACGCGAATGCTTAGCGGTGGCGCCGGCGCTATATCCTGCGCGAGAATTTCGCTCATCGCGGTAATTTATGGCCAAACCCTTGTCGAGGATTTTTCGCCGCTCCTTGTAGTCATTGTGATTCTCACACATTTAGACAAATAGCTGGCGACGCTCCTGATTGTTAGTGTGCTTAGTGGTTGTATGTGCGTGTGTGTGTGTGTGTGCGCTTGAGCTGGGTCGAGGCCCTGTGCCGCTTTTGCGACAGAATTCTCCAGGTTGTTCATCGGATTCGCTCGACGTCGCCGCTCTAGAGCGAAGAGCGCCTTAGTAAATATTGCCGGCGTGAATTAATGCGATCGTTCGCTCGGGCGGGGTTGGGCGCTCTACCCGCCGAGTACAACCCCTGTAATCATCCCCAATTCCTCCACGTGCGAGCACTTTCATATTTCACCTCCGCCGGGTGCTCGGGTCGCCTCGCCTTCCATTTCAACATTCTCCACAGCGCCATCGACTCCTTTACAAATCTGTGCGGCGGGCCGCCCTTATTTCAGGCGATTCTGTTTTCGCCACAAGCTTTATTGAGCTGACTTCGATCGCATTGATCATTCACTGTGCCCCCGTCACTCGAGCTCTATATACGTTCGATCCAGGTTGAAGAATGCCGTCTTTTGTATGGTGATCAATAGGAGAGGACAGCGGAGCACGGGGGCGCCATTCGTCATGCGGCGAGGTCGAACTGACGTCTCCGTCGGGATGTCGGGCCGTTCGGTTCACCCCGGGACAAGTGGCGTTGAAGTCTCGGAGTCGGCCCCCGCCCTCCGTGCTTCGTTCTGAACAATCTATGCAAATTTGCAGATGCCATGAACGAGGCGAGCTGTCTTCACCACCATATTTGTATTCGCATTGCAGCGATCGCTCACTCGAACCCTCTGTCCCTACTCGCGCTTGATTCGTATCTAGTCATATCGCTTGCAAATGCAGAGCAGGCATGGCGTCAGTCAGAACTCACACAATTAGACTCATTCAAACGCTCATTAGCAGAATCTCACTTTTTTATGCCAAATTTTTGCATTACGATTGCATGAGATCATCCACGCGATATCTGTGGCTGGCTCATATTGCCGACGATGCCCTCTCAGTATAGGCAATGCTGTTCCATCGATGGTACGTCGATCTTTCGTCTTACACTTGATCTGGCTTGACATCGCAGAAAGTGGTATTCGCTCCATCACTTCCTTAGCGGGAGGCTGACAATGCAAGCCACGGTGGTTCGTGCCATAATAGGATCCACCGCCCAACTGAATAATGCTGGATTGTTGATTACGCGAACGTGCAATGGCATGGGCAATCACAAGCGCGTTTGTGTTGTGGAGGTTGACAGTGCTTGAAGTGCAAGGTGGACGGATTCGTCGTCATTTGCGTCGTGCACAGACATGCCAGACTTTTCGTGAAACCGATTCCATGGCGAATAAGGGGTTGTCCATCTTGGCGAAGTGCTGTGTCAACGACGTTGATTGGTCGTTGAGCTTGGAAACAGCTCTTTCTTTTCGGCCACGGCGATATAAGAGTTATTGGCAGTTATGATATACGACTTCACATATATGTCTTCTGTACCATTGAATGTTCTTCAGATAAAGTTGAATGCTGCATTCGAATGCAGCTTTATGTACCGAAGGACAGATAGTACTTTTTATTGGAATTTTCTGAAAAAAGTCTTGTAAAGCCTTTTTGGCAAAGGGTTTATGCGGCATTACTGGAATAAAACCAGGGCGTTTGTGTTAATTAGTTTTCTTCCGATCCACATCGAACTAAATCAAACATGATCAAAAGCTCCACTGAACGAGCATCAACACGCTATGTTACAAGTAAATAAATTGTTTTTCATGGATGGGTAAATTAGGCGAACATTTGCATCCGATCTCATCTTTCCGGGGCTCTCGTTTGCGCATGTCTAACAAATAAAATGTGCATGCTAATTCCATGACACGACCCTTGGCAAGACGAGCAAGTGAGGCCGTCATGATCGGTACTAACCACAACACGAGCGATCCATGGTATCCAGCATCCACTAACCGATCTTGTCATGCATGCATCTGCTACACTACACTGCCGCCAGCTTGACTAGAAAGCTCTCGCATTTCATTTCACATCCTCTGGAAAATATTCCATCCGCTGGCAATATCAATACTATCGAATGCGTAAACAAATACGCGCCCGTGGCGTTTACATTATTGAACGGGAGCCTTCCCACACCGAACTGTCATGGAAGCTCAAACTTAACCTGAACAAATACATGCCTTAATAATCAATTACGTTCAATTCCAAGTTATTATCAATATTTTATCAACGCTTAGTGGTTGGCACAAAGCACTTCAATTTAACGCAGCGCAATATACAATTTATTTATATTATCTGAGCTATACTGATGCTTTAATGAATAATAGCATTGTCAGGTACACACAGAAATAACATCCCAGACAGATGCATTTGAATGGTGTGTATAGGTGAATAATTTATCGTTCGGTATTGTCTTTGCCACGTTCAACGAACGTACTCTGAGTAATTGCTTTTTTACCGGCGCTTTTAGTGTCATTTGGGTTAATAGTTTGAAACCATTCGTATTGCTTTGTGCTGCAGGGTCGAATCGCATGGGTGGGTGCTTTAGGGGGGTGGAGGGATCGAACGATGAGGTGTAGAGCAAATATAACAAAACACGAACCAAATTTAATAACGCAGGCACACGATATCGAGTTTTGCGTGGAAATAATTATTGAGGTGGAAAAAACAACATAGAAATGGTAGGTACTTGTTCCACTTTAGGGTTGAAACTCATTAAACGATTTTCTCCGGTTGTATTTTTGGTAAAAATTGTTTGACAGTTCAGAATTCGATAGTTGGGCAATCAATGATTAAACACGGAGATCCTGACTGGATAAATGAATAAAAAATCACACTAATCTTTATAGAACTTCTTGCCACTTCATCCATCATCATCTCAAATTATCCTTCATGCCGCTAAACCAACCAATTTATTTGCACTGCGTTTTTGTAGCTGAAATAATAACGCCGCTAATATCTGCTAATACATCATTTGGTACATGGAAGCTACAAAAAACCTCAACCGCTTTTGAAAACAACTTTTTCTCATAGAATTATAATCATTATGAAAATGCCTCAACACGACCATTATATAGGACACAAATCTTCCTCCTCAATGTTGAAGTTATTTTTCATTATTCTACACTTAGGTCACCACGGAATGACGTATTGCGATTTAATTGGCAAGATGTGTTTTGTGCAGTGGCTTATTGTCCACATTCAGTCTAGACTCCCTCAACTCTAATGTATACCAATCTAGAGCTGTGCGCATTCTCAACTGCAAGACACAGTGGTAGTGGTTTAAAGCCCTGAGCCCAGTGCACTAGGATGCATTTGTATATTCACATCGGCGGAGATATTTATGTTAGCACAGTTGAAATAAACTGGTCTTCTCGTCTGTCACACCCTAGCCACCCTTCCTCATATGAGAAGAGCTAAATTTAAAAATCGTTAAACTGGGAATGAAATTCTCGCTAGAACTAAGTTAAAATTAAATGAGCTCATTGGATGGGTCTAGAATGCTAATTAGTTGTGATGATGAAGGAGAACAAATTGCATCTAAATGTTTTTTTTTAATCACCAGCAAAAAACCGCATTACGTTTAGAATGCTATTTTGCACTCAGTTTGCATTCTACCCACAGGTATACATTCAAATAACAAAATGTTGGTACTTGATGGCTTGACCTCGGTTTGGATGTTACCAGTGATCTCCACTCCACAGCCCCACTGTTCAAGGTTGATCATGTGTAGTAACACATGTTTCCACGAAACCATCATCACCATTAATCAAGATTCCTGTTAGAATCATGGTATGTCTATAATTCTTATGGTCTGTTGAAATGGATAGTATTTTATTGCATTTTCTATGCTTCCATTGTAGGTATCTACCATTACTGCTGGACTGCAAATTGCTAGGTTAATTCTTTGCAAATCATTCTTGATCACTTGCTAATAATTCACTTCTACTTGTTTCCAGCATCATCTCAGTGAAGGCGAAATCGTTTGCGGACCGCGAGATCCGGTACACACTGAAAGCGCAGGGCCAGGGTGCGGGTACTTTCAACATCGGTCCAACTTCAGGTATTGTGAAGCTGGCCAAAGAGTTGGACTTCGAAGATCTGCGACAGCCGCACGTCTACTCGCTCATCGTTACTGCAACAGAAGATTCGGGCGGTTTCTCTACATCTGTGGAAGTGAGTTGGCTTTGAAGATGGCTTGGTTATTACCATATTCTTCCAGATGAAAATATTTTATAGCTCCAGTCTATTTGTTCACTTAGTTGGTATTTAGTGTTCATTACTTAGAGAAGGATGCTTCCACCAAATATAATTGTAGTTTATCCTTAGCTGATGAATTGTTTAAGGGTTGTGTTGTGAGTCACGTTTTAAGTTTTTATCCAGACAGTAATTAACATTCTATTCTTTATCTAATGAAGCTAAGTAATTGATTTTAATTAGAAATTTTGGAGATTAACACACCTACCCAGCACATTCTGCAGAAGATTTGCAAATAACTAAGATGAAATTGGATACATTGCAACCAACAAACTAGTGGTAGATTGTAGAGCTTGTGAACACAATAAATACAATACTAATGCTCTGTTGCCCTGTTCCCTAGCTAACGATCCGTGTGACGGATGTGAACGACAACGCACCCAAGTTCGAGCTGCCAGACTACCAGGCGCACAACGTGGACGAGGACATACCGATTGGCACGTCCATCATGAAAGTCAAGGCCACCGACTCAGACTCGGGATCCAATGCGGAGATCGAGTACCAGGTCGCTGACGAGCATTTCATGATCGACTCGAACGGAATCATCTCGAACAACAAGCAGCTGGACGCTGACAACAACAATGCTTACTACGAATTTGTCGTCAGCGCCAAGGACAAGGGTGAGATTCGTAGATCGATAGGTTTTCTGTTCTGTACCGAAAGTTTGTTCTCAGTCTGGTCACCAGACTGCAGACTTGGGATGTGTTGGCACTGCTCTCTACAATTTTGTGATCAGTTTAATTTAACTTATATCTGTTTTCTTGACTACAGATCTTATTTTGTTTCGGTATGAATATTTGGGCAAGTGGGCCATCTTACTGAAATGCTAAGTTTTGTTTAACTTAGCAGTAGGTACATCTTCTAAATGTTTGAATGTTTAGAAATTTGGCTATTGATTAATACATTTTGTGTTACATAGATGCAAAATTAATTGAAAGCCAATTAATTCTAAGCATGTTGTTGAAAAATTCGAGCTTTGAAAATGTAATCTGATACTTCATTGTTCCTTTGCAAGGGATTTCTTAATAGGATTTGCTAACTGCATGCATGATTGTATTTGCAAGGGGAAATGAAGCTTTACAATCTACAAAAGGTTGACCAAAGCAGGAAACAAGGGTATGTATAGCTGCACACAGTTAAATTATCGTAACACATTTTTTCATTTTATTCTAGGTGAACCATCAAAGGCAGGAGTGGCAACTGTACGCATCTACACGAAAAACAAAAATGACGAAGAACCTAAATTCTCCCAGCAAGTGTACACACCAAACGTCGATGAAAATGCTGGCCCCAACACATTGGTCACGACTGTAGTTGCATCTGACAAAGACGGTGACAACGTTCGCTTTGGATTCGTTGGCGGCGGTACTTCTTCGGGACAGTTCGTCATAGAAGAGATCACTGGTGTCATTCGGCTACATGGGAAGGTAGAGATACATTTCTGGTTGAATTTGTTTAACTGAGATATAGGCATGCTGGAGATAGTTTTGCAAAACTCTTTGGCTTCTTCATGATTGGAACAATGAGTTAAACTATAGTACTGTTACTTGTCTTACAAATGATACACAGATATTTAAAACAATCATAGAAATAATAGCACACACTTATTCAAAAATTGTAATTTCTCTGACCAAATTCCCCACTTTGCAAAATCACATAATCTGGCATAATGTACAACAGTAGTACCTACAGAATTATTTGGTTTGAATAGATATTAACTAGGTTTACATTCAGATGGGCCTCTGTCCTAGCAATATAGCATATGATGATATTGATTTGCAATTATCTACATAATCATAGACTTTTATCACATATTTACGATCTTTACCCAGGCAATCTCGCTGGACCGGGACAAGTATGAGCTGAACGTGACTGCAATGGACGACGGTGGATGCTGCGTCAACGGCGACGCCACAATCCACACGAGCACCGCGGTCGTGGTGGTCTTCATCACTGACGTCAACGACAATAAGCCGGTGTTCAAAGACTGCGGAACGTACTACCCCAAGGTTGAAGAGGGAGCTCCCAATGGCAGCCCTGTTATCAAGGTATTGATTCTGATTAAAGCTCATCATCTAAGCCAAGTGGCTGCAGTTAGGGTGAAAGCATAGAAAGGTTATAATTTATGAAGATCTGAAAATAGTGCTGTAATAACTAAGCATAGCCGTTTTTTAAATACATTACAATGGATGCATTATATGCCAAGTGAATATTCAATGATATTTTTTCTTGAGCCTTTTGGATTAAAGATTATTTGAGTTTAATGTTTGATGCTCCTTGAATTTTCAATTGCATTTAGATCTAATTACTGGAACATCTCTAAGCCCTCTTGGAAAGCAGTATTTAAAATGTTT
Source organism: Nemurella pictetii (assembly GCA_921293315.2). Lineage (NCBI taxonomy): Eukaryota > Metazoa > Arthropoda > Insecta > Plecoptera > Nemouridae > Nemurella > Nemurella pictetii. The sequence goes on from OV121115.1 coordinate 29,530,616, forward strand.
ATATTTTTTTAGGTCCATGCCACTGACGAGGATAAAGGTGTGAACGGTCAAGTGAAGTATTCAATCGTTCAGCAGCCAAATCAGAAAGGCACCAAGTTTGTTGTTGACGAAGAGACAGGAGAGGTTTCGACCAACAAGGTACGGACTTAAATGGATTTGAATACAATATGGTTGTGAGTTTATAATCTTTTAATATTGTGAAATAAAAATAAAAATCAATTAGTGCACCTTTCCAAATCCAGGATATTGTGGCATTAATAAAATGCTTATTTACCATTTACCTGCTTTGGCCAGGTGTTCGATCGAGAAGGCGACGACGGGAAGTTTGTGTCGGTGACTGTGAAGGCGACGGATCAGGGAGAGCCTTCACTCGAGGGCGTCTGCTCGTTCACCGTTGAGATCACTGATGTCAACGACAACCCTCCCCTGTTCGATCGACAGGTATTTCAATAAAAAATCATACATTTTATTACTCAATTGCCCAATTATTGGGTATCTTACATAAGAATTATAGGCAGCATTTTTTCCCAGATGTGTTTATAGGCATTTGAAATTCAGTAAGGATATAGGATTACTTTTCTGTTTGGGCAGGCTGATGCACTTTAATGCCTGTACAATATATAAAGTTTTGGTCTCATAATCTTGATTAACAAATTTGAGTTGAATAGGTTTGTTACCTGTAGACATTTGAAATGATTAAATTTGTATAGCTTCCTCCAAGATGTTTTGTAGGTCCATGATGCTGGACATACATTTATGTTTCTTCACAACAACTTACACTGGACCCTTGACAGAGTTGCAGCGGGCAGAGGGCAGCGTCTTTTTTTTAATGTCTAATTGTATCTTTAACCCTTTATAGAAATACGTGGAGAATGTAAAACAAGATGCAAGCATTGGCACAAATATCTTACGTGTCTCCGCTTCTGACGAGGACGCCGACAACAACGGTGCAATTGTTTACACGCTGAGCGCACCCTACAACCCGTCAGACCTTGAATACTTTGAGATACAACAAGAGTCAGGGTGGATTGTACTTAGAAAGCCACTTGACGTAAGTACCCCGTCATTTTTCTGTCTGCCACTCGCTGATCTTTGTGCTCTCATTGCGTATTAATGCCGAGATAAGAGTGAATGGAAATAGGTGCGACCATAACTCGAGATGGGAACGGCGAAACGGTGGAACGCTGCTCTCCAAGAAACTGATGTCGAGTGTGATTGTGTTGTGTATGCATGACTCTTGCTTTGCTGCTGTTTTTATCTTCTTCACTACGTGTGTTTACTTTAGCGATCACGGCTCCATTCGCTTTGGAGATGGTTTCCCCCGTAAACCGAAATCCAGCGCAAATTAACTGAAGTTATCGAGTAGACAGTGGGTCGTAAAATAGGATACTACTGCAATGATTTTCCTAATGACGTCTTTTATTTGAATCTTTTTGACGGCTACATTGATTCGATTGTTGGGGCCCTGATCGTTAGTTAACCAAGATACTATATAGGCCTCTGGGGGCGTTGCAGCACTAAGGTGATGTCTTGACAACAAACCTGTTATTAAGAAACAGTCATCAAACTCATGAATAACAAAATGATCTTGATTTGGTGTGCATTTTCCATTAACGACTAACGAGTATGAGTCACTTACGTACAGTCAGCTTGGTCTGTGATGTACAATACTGTTTATATATTATATCTTATTGAGCTTCTTATAGGTTCTCTTGCTTAATTTGAATCACACGTTATTTTACGTTGCTGTCTATAGCATAACAACGTTGAACCACAACAACATTGCAACAATGATCTAAGTTTCCTTTCTACGGCACTTACCTTGAATACTTGTCTACTGAATTTCACTGTCGTCCTCTGAGTTCTGTTTGATTAAACAAGAGCGAATGCATACACACACTGTATATCCAACTGCACTTATTGGTTCTTATCGAGTACATGATGTTCAGCCTTTACCTTCAAGTATTCTATGCTTGGATATACTTTGAAGTATATGTTTTCATACCACACATTACAATCTAGGGCAGTAACGATTTTTCCGACTTTTTGCAGTATGTCAAGAGCTGTACTGTAGTGGCGTCACACATTTTTTGTGGTTTTAATCGATTGCTAATTTTATTCAGCTGCTTTCAGAGTGAAATTTTTGAAGACGTCGATTTTGCTGACAGTATGTTTTTGTCTTGATATGTCTGTCCTTTTTTGCCACCTTTTTCAGGAGGAGACAATGCGTTGTAATATTCATTGTTGTGGCATTTTGATCGATCAAGACTATCAGAGATGCTGGATTTTTGAACCCCTCTCGAAGGGGGATGCCTCTGATAGAGCTTGGTCGATATCACATGGGTGACATTTTTCCTTCTGTGTATGGGGCAACGTACCTATTCGATGCAGAAAGCAAACGTTCCGAGTTTTTGGAACCGCGCGAACGGTTTAGATACAAAAAGGAAAAAATAGCAAAAAGATACGACGCCAGTTTTGATCCTTACTTCAACCTTCAACTTCCCTCCGACGTTTTTTCTGCATGCGAATTGCTTGCTTTTGATGACATTGTTTATAAGTTTCAAACTCTTGGTTTTGTTTTCGTTAATTGCACCATTTCTGTTCTTCGGAATTGACTACGACAAGGGATGTTATCCAGTAAGTAGGTGACTCCATTTCCGTAATCACACTACAGAAATGGAACATCCAAAAAGATATATTGTGATGTTATTTATTTCTTATTTAGCCTACAAGTAGACATGTAGCTGAGTAATGTTAAGTTTTGTTATTTTCTTCAGATCTGCTGCTCAATTGAAAGAATTGCAATCGGTGATTAAATTTCACTCTGATTATGTTAATGTTAACTGTATACCTTTCGAAATCAATGTCTTGGAGCAATCAACATTGAACAAAATTGAATTAATCTTTCTACTAACAAAGGTCAACAGCATTTTGCTGCTGTGTAACTGCAACTGGTAAAAATTCTCGAGTGTTTCTTTGATACATGTGGTTTTTTTGTTCTTCTGTTTCTATTTTCTCATCTTACCTAGATAGGATTATTGGATACAATTTACAAACTTATGATTCAAAAGATTAATTTCACTATGATTTTATAATTAAGTTGTTACTTATTTCTAATTATTTGTCGATTTGTTTCCGTTGAGATTTGTTTGAATGACTTAACGTTGTGCTTGTTATCTACCCGGATATACCTGACGGCACACATCTTTTCATGCCACTGTAGCGCGAAAGGTATCGGCTGCGTGTGCGTGCCTCGGACAGGGGCACTCCTCCCTCCTATGCAGACGTGGACGTTGAGTTAGACGTCGTAGACAGAAACAATAAGCCTCCTCTGTGGGACGTGGCTACGTACGGCCCCATATACATCAAAGAAAATGTCATTGTGGGTACAGTAGTGACGTCAGTGAAAGCCAGGTTTGTATCGTGACGAAACAACATGGTAGTTTGTAAGCGGCGTGCGTCGTATTGCGGCCGGGGGTTCGCCCTGGCGGCCGCGTTTCGTTGGACGGGAGAAAAGCAAAGCCGGGCCGACACTTGGAGCCCGGCAGGCGCGATCGCGGCAAGGGGTTACGGTCGCCAGGGTGTGATTCGTCCCCCGGCACGAGTGCGTTTCCCTCTCCCTCCTTGCCCTCCCAGCCAAACTACCCATCCCTACGACTGGTACATTACGTACTAACATGACTAACGGCGTGATTTTTCTTGTTTTTTTTCCATCTGCCCCATTTTTTAATCTAGCGAGAAACATACAAGCTGGAGGCGATGGCTCAAGACAAAGGGTACCCTCCCTTGTCCAGAACCGTTGAAGTTCAAATAGATGTTGTGGATCGTGCAAACAATCCTCCGGTCTGGGACCATGTGGTCTATGGTCCAATCTTCATTAGAGAAAACACAGCTGTCGGGACTAAAGTTGTATCGGTTAAAGCCAGGTCTGTCAATGTTGGTTGGTCCGTGCGCGGTGGCAGGGCGACAGCATGGTTCGCCCTTGCCCGCGCGAAAGCAAACCCCGTTACTTGCACGCCCACCCGCACACTGTGGATCGGGGAGTTGTATTGTGCACGCTTGCTCCCCGCCGCACACAAACGTTAATTGTAATGCACGTCCAGAGTTATTTTGGTGTGTGGTTGTCCATCCATGACCCTGTAACCTGTACGTAACGAATCGTGTCGTCATTGAAAACGAGATGGCCGCCTCTCTCTCGTGAAGCTTAGTGGAACGCGAGAGAGGCGGTTTACTTAGTGCCGACCCGTGACGAGCCACGCGAAGTGGAAAGTGGCGGTTTGGTGGTGTTCGTGAATCTGGATGATTTCGTTCCCTTAGGCCAAGATTTGTATTTAGTAGGATACTTTCTGAAATTTGCTCTGTACAAAAGTGTTTATATATCGAGCAACTAACTTTCTTTTCATGTAGCTACAGATGAGTGTTGTCTATTTTAATCCGCTCTTTCCACTTTGTTTGGCTGGAAACGGAGAATATTTGCTGTGGTGGCAATAGAAATAGTACACGCTCTCACTTTGCTGGATGTCAGGGCAGCAGAAATTAACGTGAACATTATTAATCAACCGTCATCACTCATCATAAACGTCTTCCAATAGTCAGAAGTAATTGCAGCTGTAGAATGATTTGATGAGTAAGGATTTATTACCTCGTGTGCTTCATTGAATGGTGTCGTTTACGTGAATTAGAATAATCGATTGTTGCAATATTTTTGCTATTTTTGGGCATCCTCAGCCTAACATTTGAAAAATGCAAATTTAAATTAACTTTCTGAAAACAATGACATCATTCACTGAGTATTTTCAGCTTAATTAATTCATGTAAGTTACTGTGTAACACATTCAATAACTTTTGTCCGATTGAAACTAGTGAAGTTTGCATTCGAAATGTTCGAACTAACGGTAACTGAGTGAACGCTTAGGCGGCTTTACTAAGCATGCACGGAGATTTTGTGTCGGCCTCAACCAGCTTTGCGTTGCGAATGTTTAGGTGTGAGCCAGTCACACACGAGCCTCGATGCCTCGAGCATTTAGGCGACAGTTTGCAAAGGGCTCTATATTTTTTTACGTTTTTCAGCATCTTAGTGCAATCATTTTTTTGATTTTTGATTTTTGAACGAAAGCTATTTTTTACAAATTTTCGTGGCATGATTTTTGTCCGTAGAAATTTTTGTAGTTCCGTTACGTTTTTGACGTTTACATTTTTTAGGATGCTGAAAAATTTTTCAAGATTTTTGAACTTTTCACAAACATATGACGATCATTGCCAAAATATTATTTTTAATCAGCATGTTCTGCATATTGTTAATGTGTAACTATGTTATTACTCATCGTTTTAAGATCTACCTAGCCTTCAGTATTTTTGTAGATTCTTACATGTGTAGGATCTAGGTATAGGATTTTAGGTTCCGTAGGCTGTTTAGATTTTTTTCAAAATCATTTTCATTTCAATCGGGTATCAGAACATGTATTTTGAATTTGGATTAGTATACAACAGAAGTTAGTATTTTTTAATTAATGAAAAAAGATCGCAAAACCAATGGTCAAGTTAAAATATTTTGGAATAACTGTTAGAATGGCGAAGAAATCCACGGGTAATATTTCACAATAACACACAAAACTGTACCTACATTTGATCTCAAGCAAATTTAAAACTAATCAAACACGCACATTTTCAGCTTCTTGTGCAATCACTTGGTATAGCTAGGGTGGCGGAAGTTTTGGAGCACCATCAACTTGTACATGATATTCAACTGTGAAATTTGCAATAACTTAAATTACTTAACAGCTCAATCTCTAGGCCCTCAGCAACAAAAAATTATATATTATAATTGATCGCGTTACAATCTAATTGACAAAAGCAATAATTCAGATCATAAAACTAGGATGCTGCTGTGATATCGCGATTGTAATCCAGTGTTGTGTCCACAGTTCCGGCATCGAAGGAAACCCGACTGTCTTCTATCGCTTAATGCCCGGCTCCACGGCACAAACAAACAAGTTCCATACGTTCTACTTGCAACAGCGGTCAGACAATGGCGATATTTGGGGTGACATAAAAGTAAACCACCCGTTGGACTATGAACAAGTCAAGGAATACAATCTCACCATCCGAGTTGAGGTAAGAATTTTTGTCCTCTTCAATTGCAGTATTGCCTGTATGGAAAGCAATAGGAAAATAGTTTTCTTTACATTCAATAATGATTATACACTCTACTAACATTCATTGGCCAATTGGCCAGTTAAGCAGGCATTCAGTTACTGTTGTGAATCCAGCTTAAATTTCAGTCATTTGGTTCACTTGATTGACTTTTTTTCTATCTAGAACAACGGAGCCCAGCAGCTGGCTTCGGAAGCCACCGTGTTCATCATGCTTGAGGACGTCAACGATGAGATCCCTCTGTTCACCGAGCGCGAGCAGGAAACTGTCCTCGAGGGAGAGCCGATTGGCACAAAAGTAACACAAGTGAATGCCATCGACAAAGACGGAACCTTCCCGAATAACCAGGTAAATTATTGAATTTATATTTTCAGTTTTCCGTTTTTTATAATGATATTCAATGCATCTGTCAAGATATGGTTGCAATTGAACTTTACTCACCTGAATGCAATCAAAATAGCTCGTGAAGCTCATAAAAAATGTAAATTGAAAGCAATGAAGTTGTATTTACATGGCTGTTTCTGTAATTATTCAACATCAAACCTGGAAAAACCTGCATTTTTATGATTTTATCAGCCAGTTATTATTTATAATTATAACTAAGTAATTATAACTAAGTAATAGTCATGATAGGAATGGTGGAAGGTGATATTTGCGAGTGGGTTTATAAATGGATGGCTAGTTTTTTATTACCTTGACCCAAGTGATTGGGTTGTATAGAGCGGCATGTTGACAAATAAGTGCTTCTAACATTATTACAAGGTAGTCAGGGGATGAGTGTCAGGAGAGGGTGGCAGGAGACTGGGAAGGGTAGCCAGTGACAATGGATTGTGTTGAGTAATAGGAGTAGATGTCACTTTTATCTTTTTTGTCTCTTAGGATTTATTTATTTTTAATGCAGAGAAACCAGTCTTTTAATTAAATTTAAGTGGAAGGGTTTGGTACAAAAATATTATAACTGATGCTGGTCTTCTGTGTAAGCTTCGTGTTGACCGATTTGAGAATGCCTCATTTAATTTCCTTTTTCTTCTGGACTAGTGTGGGTAAATTAACACACTGCAGGAATTATTTAATTACTGCAAATGTTGAAAAGGAAGAATAAGGTGCCACAGTCCACTTCGTCTGCACTTGACAATATCAAACGCATGTGAAATTACCTTCTCATCTCTCTGTCCAACGTTTGACGCTGTTGTTTCTCTGTGTCGCTAGGTGTACTACTATGTGGTAGACTCGCCTCGTAACGAGGGCAAGGACTTCTTCGAGATCAACCTCCAGTCGGGCGAAGTGTTCACGAAGATCGTGTTCGATCGAGAGAAACAGGGCGCGTACGCTCTGGAGGTGGAGGCTCGAGATGGTGCCCCGTCTGCCCGGCCCAACAGCAACGGACAACCCAACTCAGGTAAGCACCGCTTGCAAGCGCACCTGTTTTATCCATTCACAAGTTTTAACTTTCCTGTTTCACTTTGTGACCCGAGCAAAGCTGTATCCCTGAGCAAACGACCGGCTTGGGTGGTGACGTCAACCTGTTCAGGTTCGAATAGTCAACCTGTTAAGCATATGTCTATCTGTTCTGTTTGTGTTTAAAAGTTTGAACGGCCTTGAGAACTTACCCAACTTGATTTTTCTTCAGAATCTATAATAAATGTTAATGAATTAAAGATCTCAGTTTAGTAATAACATAAAAACAGATACTAAGCTCCCTAAAAACACCAGAGGCCATCGACTCATCAGCATCACCAGTGTACCACTGATACCGATTCAGATTGGACATCAAATTTGAGCATTTTTCTTCTTGTTCCACTGCTGTGTGGTGAGGATTTTGCCAAAATAATAGCTTTATGGGAACGAACAGAATGCTGAACAAATTACACATATTCTCCCTTTTTCGTCATTTTAATGAGCGCTTGATTTATTATGACATTTGAATTGCATCAAAATAAAGTGTTTTGCAGGCCCAACATGAACCGACAAATTATTTAGCCTGCAGACACTGTGATAACTGTTGCGCGAGTAACTAGAATGTATCAAAATATCTACAGCTAAATATACAAGCATATTATACTATCTGCCAGGTTAACAAGGCATACCAGGGACCCAGAGCATAAAGCCAGCTTACTTTTATGCACTGATTAGGTCTGCCTACACGTTAAAATGTTCCTTGCTTTGGCCTCTCCAGTCTGACGTTCACATCAGATGCAAAGAACAAAGTAATCATAAGACTTAATAACTCGTCAAAGTCCCCCTAGATTTCAGCCTACAGTCTAAAAGCATCCATTTTAATTGTCTTTCCTTTGTGTTAATTTCTATACAGATTTAAAATAACTGATGCATTATAAGAACTTGAAGGTATCCTATATCCCTGCCTTCCGGGCTGAGCTATTTTAAAAAACTGAACAAGTGTCTACCAGACTTGTAAGTTGACGAAGATAACTCACAAGGACTCAGGAGGGCGTGGAGAGGGGGGAATGATCGATACATTATTTGTAAAAGTGAAAAATATCGTCTGAATGGAATGGGTTTAATAAAAAAAAAAACGAGTTCATTCAACTGAAAGGATATGAATGCATTGCATTTTCACTGTGATGGGTGCGGTTTTTTGTCCATTGCTATTTTCCGGTTCGACGTTCTCTGGGTCTCTCTGTTTCCTCATTTTGCACGGCCTCGGGATATGATTCTCTCAGTTCCCAGTCTGCAGACTCCGCCTCGGACAATGCCAGGGACTAAGTTTAAATCGGGAGAAAATTGGATTTCGTAACCCAGTCGTTGTCTTGCGCTATTTTCTAGAATGTAGGTATCCAACGTCGACTTGGATTCTATAGTTTCGCGGGTAAAGATTGTTTAGTCTTTTATCCCTTTCCAATCTAGACGGAACGGCCAGTAGATCAGTCAGTGTCAAAACGACGGTCCCATTCAGTCGCTCACCAATTGAGTTCTAGACAATCAGGAGCAATCAATTCTTAAATCAATTAGATGTAGGAGAATGTCAGTTATTTCCTCTTGCCGTTAGAGGCGTTAATAGGAAAAACAGTGTCGGGCAAGCAGCGCGGCGACAAGCATCGAAAGGGGCAGTAATTGATTACGTTCGAAGTTTGCTATTATCTATCTCTAAAAGGATAGTAATAATCATCTTCGTAAATGTTCACCTCTGAGGAAAACACATAAACAAGGCAATGTTATATCATAAACATTTCATCGTGTTTTATCAAATTTGGGTTTGCGTTGTAGGTATGGCGTACTACACGTTTCCGTTTATAAATGGAGGGCTCGTTGAAATTACAACCTTACCAACTATTACCGAATAGCTGTAAGCACCGGCCTCGAGTAGCAATTATTAAATTTTCTTCTTGTAAACGCTGCATGCGTTATTAGGTTTATTCTGCGTCTAATATAATTTTAAGCGGTCGTTTTCTTTCTGTGTAGCGACGAGAAATTTACATCGTCCATCTTTTTACAAAGAGGCTTCTCAACGTTTTGAGATCGCGACCAATGGAAGCGTGAGCTTGTTGCCCGTAAATATCAGTTAAAATGTTTTGTCACATTTTGAACTCGGCTCTGCTCCTAAGCGGGGTGTGTGATACTTGCTGCGTGACTCGTCGCGAGTTGCTCAATTATGTCCGTTCTTGTCACGACCCAAATAAACTAGTCAACTTGCCGAGGAGAAACTCGCTAGGAAACTTCGGACGGTCGCGTCGAGCGTTGGCGCAGGAAACTCTCGGAAAGAAACCGAAAACTTGTGTCTTATTGTGATTGTACGAGTGAATGAAAATAAGCAGCAAAGTTTTCTTTAATGTCGAGGGATTCTCCGTTCCCGTTTTTACTCGCGTACATTATAAGACATGGTCGGATTTAGAAGCGCGTAAAACTTAGTTGCATTACTAGTTTTCCCCAGTTGAAAATAACTTGTTATGAGGGAAAACTATTGGCTCTTCAACCCACTCCCTCCCACTCGTCCGCTTCGCGTCTACGCTACTCAGTTCTCTTGTTCATCAAGCTAAGTAGTGGCGTGGATATAACACCAACTGAGTGATAATACAAACTGTTGTTCTAAACATGGACGGGCCCGAATAAACGAGAGTTGGAATAAGCGTTGGGCTCAGGTCGGTTACTCAAAGGTAATCATTTAAAGCTTAACTAATTACATAGGCACTAGACTCGACCGTGCCAGTAGTTACTTGCTAGCTTTAGCGCTCGGCCACAAATCGAATGCGAGCTTACTCTGCTCTACACATAGCAATACCACGCCATAACAAGAACTGACATCTGTCAAAATTATTCACCAGCCGAAATAATCTGCATATCGCTTCGGCAGCTTATCGCCTATAGCTCATCGATTCGTTTTTCCGGCCTGCTCGGTTTGCTCGCTCGCGCAGGCATTCGAAAAAAACCTCGGAAAGCTTTACCTATTGTTGGTTGGCTGATAGTCGGGCAAAGAAATCGACTTATTCCAAAAATACTATTCTGCAGGTAATAGGTTTATTTGTGATGCCGGGTTATTTCTCGTGTAATAAACGAAGATATATTGCCTGCGTAATGCATTTAATCTGGTGATAGATTAACTTTTTTGACGTCGTGATTTGGCTTTACGCTCGCGAAAGATTCGCGAAAGATTGGTGCTAAGAGAAAAAAAAGGCACGAAGATCAGTTTTTCGAGAATTTTTTTCTCTATTTTATCTTCGAACGGTCCAAGCCATAACGCATGTGCGTCGGCGAAACGGTGAAATGCAGCGCCGAAGAGCCCAGCTGGCAATGTGCTTTTTTTTAACCAACCATTTATAGCCAACCTATATAACGGGTTTTCATGAAGAGCGTTTTACAGAAAATTGATATCTCCAAGTTACGCAATAAAATACGATTTTTGACATAAATTTCAGACTTACACCCGGAACGTCGTCGTGCGTTTGATAGGAATTACGCACCTTATCGTTCATAGTTCATGTATATCAAAGATATACTCATTTCTACAGCTAACCCCATCATCTCCTCTTTAATAATGTTAGAAGCAAACCACAGTTTAATTATGTCGTTTATATTGTATCTTGGTTTTCTTGTAGGCTTGAGGTATAAACCTAAATAGCGAAGTGGGTATTCAATGCGTTGTTCCTTAAAATTTCCTTGAAACTTAATCCTGGTATTGGCTTCTGGAGCCGACTGGAAGGAGGATACACGAGCAGTGTCTTAATGAGATGGGACATCGAGTTCTATTGTTATTCTGAGACAATACCTTTCTGCTGACAGTGTCGAGACATTAAATAGATTCTCAATTAAACAATGTAATCGCAATTGGATTCTGAAACTACACGTGACGCAAACACCAGCAAAAGACGGTGGGGCCTGCTTAAATTGCTATTGGATGGAGGCGCCGCGTTGTGTTTTGAGGGTTGCGTTCAAGCAATTGAGTTGCTGGCGGAATGTGGGATTAAATTTATCACAGGCTCGGCTGCGTTTTTGTTATTAATATTTCAATTTATTATAGAAGCTGGTGTAGATAACCATTCTTATCTGCCTCAAAAACAACAACAAACTGGAACGCTTTGGGACATCATTATAGTGGAAAGAAATTGAGCAAAGAAAATTTTCCGAAACTCATGCTTAGTGTTTGTTTTTATCTTTCCTGTAACCGACATCAAGGTTGACAACTAGTATATCTGTAAAGTACGATAAAGACACGGTTGTTGGAAATTTGATAAGATGGAGGTGCCTTATTTGCGAAGGATTTGAGATAAAATTGTTCATTGCCTGGCGCTTAAGGGCTTTCTTTTCTCGCATCTTCTACGCGACCACATATACGAAGGCTCGCTCCACAGTAAAGTAGTAATGTCCTCATCATCGGATAGATGCCTACCTAATGCGACGATATTCTTATTATGAAGACTCGCTGGCTTCCTACGGAGTATGTTTTAAGGGAAGAAAACGTGACCCCATAGCCATAAGTCAAAGTTTTGCCGCACAAAATGGCCAATTTGTAAACCAAGTTATCGTGGCCATGCTAACGATAATTGTGTGGGATGCTGGGCGGAAAAAGTTATCGCTTTTCTTCCTACATTTAGGTCACACACACACACACCCTCACACACATACACACACATACATAGCGGGACTCCTGTGATGACGCGATGCCCGGAGTGCAACCGGAGCATTAAAACTGCACGTTATGATCTACTTGAAATTGTGAGCGGGGGATGTTTTATTTTATGAACCTCTTCACTTCACACGTCAACCATTCATTTTAGGCAATTTCACGGACGTTTTAACGTTTTTTTTTGTTTGAAATGGAAATTTTACTATGCAGCCAGCGAGCGGTGTCGTAACTTTTCAGGTACGCCGTTGGCAGTTTGAAGTCCGATTCCGATAAGGTTGCTCTGAATCATTGAATAGAGTTCCCGATGGCACGATCAGATTGACGTTATAGTTCCAATAACGTCCGTCGCGGTTCTAAAATATAACAGGTGTGAAATCGGGCACTAAAGTGGCCTTCTGGTTGATTTTTAACTTTTCTTAACTCCAAACTAAGAGTCTAGGGTAAAATTATAAGGATTATATCTAAAGAGAAAACGCAGAGAGTTGTAAAAGCGACCCTTAGAGAGACATTACTAATGAATTAATTCTCCATTTGAATATTGTCAAACGAATTGAACGAGTTGGCTGAAGAAATACTTTTAACTAATGGTTTTTATTATTTGCTAATTTTTTATATTGAGCGCCATTGATAATTGCAGGCTTGTCCGGCAATCACTGCCAGTGCCAGCTTCATTAGATCCGCGCGACTGCGAGCGAACTTGATCAAAGTATCATTTGTATCTGCCAGGGTGTCGCGAGCGTTCTGCTCAAGAAGGGGCTGGAGTCCCGGCCGGGAATTCGCGAACAAACTTGCCGTATTCAGGGTGGGCCTCCGGGGAGGACGCGTCGAGATGGGGCAACTCGAGCTCTTTTTTTGCTTCTTAAATTTCTCGAACAAAATATTCTTGTTCGGGGATTTAATTTTCAGCAAGTTGACAGTTTTATGTCATTATCTCTCAGCTCTCCAAGTATGTTTTTAAATGAATCAGGGTGAGACGGGTTTTTGCGTAATTTAATTAAGCATTAGACTACATGGCCTCTATGGAGAGTTTTTTCTTCGCATATACATTTAAGAGATATTTATATATGCTTTTCTGTTAAGAATTGGTTCGTATACTTTCCGGAAAAATTTCCTGGAGCTAACTCTAAGTTCAATCTTGATGTCCATAAACTTATCCTCTGCCTGCTTCAAATGAAATTTCTGTTTAAGGCAAGACAAGAGTTTTATTAAAATGCTAGGGGATACTAAAAAAAATGCATATTTTAATTTAAAATGTACATTCAATTCAAAGTAGTCTAATTTCAATGTAGGTTAAAAGTAGACGGAAGAAAATTTAATTCCGTCCACGTTCGATATTAAAATCCCAACACTCACCGCGCTGCATCCAACCGACAAGTAGGAAGTAAGAAAGATCTAGTTGAATAATTGGTTAACTTCGCCAATCTCGTTACTTCAGTGCAAAAAATAATTCATAAATTGGATCTCTCGTGAAAAACCAGTAACCCTAGCAGTTATTAGCTTTTTCTTGCCAGTTGCTTACATTTTGCGCGGAGTACTCGCTATTCATACACTTCCGCTGTTGCTGCTGCTGGTGCTGCTGTTGCTGCTGCTTCTGTGCATGTGTAGCCTCATTCCACACTAATTATAAGTTTCCTAAGAGACAAGTTGCGAGTGCGAACTTTGCTTCACGGATACATCAGCATCGTTGCCGGAGGGCACTCGATGATTCCGCCTAGGATGCGAGTTCAGTTCGTCCCGATGTGGTAACTGGGTATATCGCCCACCTTCCATCATATCCAGTGGAGCAGGGAACCGAGAAAGAAGCTGTTCCACTCACACACTTCGATTAATGCGGCGCTAAAATGTTGTGTATAATGGCGAAGGGGAAGCACACAACAATTTCTAATTTTCGTAATAGCACCAAACTTTAGAACAATTAAGTTCTTGAACAGCGTTTTGCTTGCAACTGAACCCGCTAAACGAAAGTAAACTTGTCTTCTTGTGCTCAAGGGCAGGTATATTATATTTAAATATTCCGTTTATTATTTCATAAACTGACTGAACATAAACCCTAACAAAAAGTCTTCGTGGTCTTGGGAAATATAAATTAATGTAAGCTATTGTGTAAATGATATTGTTCAACATCCCAGGTTTCTGTGCCACGAAAAAACTGAAAACTCGTTCAATCTCTATGAAAACTATTTAAATTAAGTAAAAACTACACGGTTTTTATAGCCGATTGGTTGATTTAAAAACATTTTTATCAATTTTCAATACACGTGGCGTTCTCAATTGTTTTTCTTGCATCCGACTATATCTCTAAATTGCACGTAGATTACATAATATATCCACTCGATATGGTCATGTGAACGGTATCATGTTGCGTATACGCAATCAGAACTGAAAGATGAATTAAAAACCACCCGTAATAAATTAGCAACAAAAGCTGTCCCATCCAGCACAGTGCCTCAGCACCACCCTTCTAACGCGTAGTAAAGCAGTCTCCCTGCTTAGTATTTTAGTGTTTTATGCTCTGGTACGCCCATTACCGAGCATTAAGAGTCTATAGAAATGGCAGGCCTTTGTCACCAAACGTGACACGCTTTACTGAATGCCGATACTTGTAACTAATCCTCTCTTTCATTCGATTAATTAGGTGTGAGGATTAGTTGTCTAGCCCAGAATCGCGCGACGCGGCTCTCTGGTACGATCGATGAGTTATTGTGAAAGTTTAATAGCAAGCTTCGGTTGCTGCTCTGCTGCTTTACGCTTCTTAAACGATCCGCTGTGTCTTCGTTTCACTGGAATTAATCCCATTAGGATGAAGTCAAAAGTCAGTGAACAGAAAGCAAAAGAGATGGACCTCTATTGAAGTAGAATCGATTTCGAGGGTACCGACCGGTATGCACCGTGTACGCGTCTCCTCCGCGGGGTGTTTCCAGGCAGGTCGTTGCCAAAAATATAGATCTTAATTGATGTATAAGGCTCTAAATCATACCGCGGAGAATTGCTTTCTTCGGCCTCTCCTCGCTATAGTTTCGAAAAGTTTCTGCCGCCCCGCTGTGGCCCCGCTGCGAACAGATTTGATGAGAATAATAGCGCGAAGATTTTAAGATTCTCAACGTTCTCCTACGCTCTCGAG
Source organism: Nemurella pictetii (assembly GCA_921293315.2). NCBI lineage: Eukaryota > Metazoa > Arthropoda > Insecta > Plecoptera > Nemouridae > Nemurella > Nemurella pictetii. The sequence continues at coordinate 29,545,969 of OV121115.1, forward strand.
CTTATCAATGCTCCTCCGGGACGATAGTCTCATTTCTTTTCGTCTCTTCCATGTCGTTCTATGTATAAAAAAAACTTACAACAGCCATTGTGAAAATTCATCAGTCGGCATATTCGAGGAACGTATTCTCTGTGGCAGCCTTGTCGTTTGTCTCTGCCACCAGCAATTCTAGTAATAATGTTTTTTATGGCGCGCGAACCGAACCGCATCTAGTATTACCATCTAAATTAATTTTTGATCCGGCTTTTGGGGGATGTTTGTTCGTATAGCAGGTGAACTCGGAACGGATGGGAGCCGGTTTTTCCAACAGTGGCGTCGAGACGTCGGTCCGACACAGCAAAACAATGACGGCGCAATCGTGGGCTGTGAACTTGCGACGTCGCGTCGATAATGCTGGCGACGTCTTAGCGGCTGAAAGAGCGACGACTCCTTATTTACATGGGTAGCTGGCAACGGTTGCTAACCTCCGCACGTAAACACCAGCTTGATGACGGTCACCATTTCAACCAATTTATTTGTCACGAATGTCGGAACTACGACTACAATTGTTTTCCCGTGGTTGCAATTGCAGGAACGCGGAACGCTGTCAATTAGTACATCGGGTTTAAAATGTTGTCTTATACAAACTGGGATTATTGTGACACTTTCTGCATGTCCAGTTTCCAGCCTCTAATTTTAAAACAGCAACGACCCCGTCGTGCTTGCAATGATTGCATGACTCGCGAGTTGGTTCGAGGCCCGGCTTAACCTCGGTTCCTAACCCCTCCAGACTCGCCACTGGACAAAAGCAGGGTGAACATCGTAGGGGCTGCTCTCCTCCATTCGGTGAATTATTGCGAGAATGATTCACAGCGTTTATAAATGAGTTGTAGAATGCCGTCTAGTGGTCCTCGCAAGGGAAACTTGACTGTGGGTCTCAGCAAGCTTTCGAAGCGATGCTTTCGCATTTAATTTGAATTAAATATATAGCTTGGTAGCGTGTACACGTTGTCGGGCAGTAAATCACTATTATTATCATTTCTTATAAATAATACGAAAACATATTTTTCTTCTGGCAGATAGGAATCGGATGGCTGGAATGAATGTAAGGATCGGGGAGCAGAATGAAGACTCTAGCCTGTCAACTTGATAGCCATTCTTCCGTTGCTGGTCGCCCTCTGATTTTCTTTTATACACTACACTCTACAGTAAAATAATATATAGACTACTCTACGTCCATAGACACCGAGTTCAGGACATTTCCTCTCAAAAGAGACAGTTTTTTTTGTGTGCGAGCGAAAGGCTAGAAGGGTTTTTCTTCAATTAACATCGAGAATCACATTTTTTCGTGAAAGGCACGAACGTCGGGCGGCCGACGGGGGAGAAAGAATGTCGTAGTTACAAGAATGCCCGATATATTTAACGATTCATTGATTGCGTCAGTAAGCTTCTAGATATGAACATCTCAATGGCTTAGCGTCGTTATTCCCCGTGACCTGTATGTGCATAAAGGAATGGCGTCGCGACGCCGACGATGCCGACGATGCCGACGCCGACGCCGACGCCGACGCCGACGACGCTGACGACGAGGGGGTGAAATTATACGAAGAGAATGAAAAATACCTCGCTTATCTTTGCATAGCAGTTGCAGCGCATAACCTACCCATATTATAAAAATATATAATGGAATAATAATACAGCCATTACCCAAATATCATCCTCACTGATGCTAGAAATACCGGGACAAAAAATCACCACAGCAAATGTGGTGCACAGGGCCAGAAAGGCGAGCAATCACTTAAACACAGATTGCAGACCGAGATGCATCTAGATTCTAAATATTACTCTGCAGATGAAAAACCCATGAATAATGGAGTTTAATTATATATTGCGCAACCTTTGAGCTAGATATTGTTTCAGCATCAAAATTGCAAGCTGCATCCCTGTGATACACGAATCATTGCTTTTATTATTGAAAACTCCGGTGCTGGTCGAAGAGAATTCGCTTAAGCGTGGTCAAGCGTGCTGAAGTATGGATATTTAGCATTGTTATATTATTTTGCACGTATAGATTCAACGTATAGGATTCCACCACAACGGAATCACAGAGCGCACTCGTTAAAGCGTTAAGCAGTAAGCGTTGACCCTCAAATCAACCAGCATTACTCTAAGAGTAAGCTTTAATACGCTTTCAGCTTGGCGCTACCACCAGGCCATAATTTAGTTTGCTGCAACTCGGCTCCTCCACTTATGACATACGCCTATTACAGAACTTTCGGAAAGAACTTCTCAGACAATATATCACACTATCTGGTGCAAGTTTCTGGAATGCATTTCCGAGATGGAAAGCAATTTTCTTCGTGCCATGCATAGTGCAATCTATTTAGCGATCATTTATTTTAATCGTGCCATATATTCGTGCAGTAATCTCGACTAGATTGCACAATGCTAATTGAGAACGAGCATTATCGAGTTTAATCAATTTAAAATTCAAATAGGTCATACAAGGCGGATTTCTTCATCCATCGTTTTCTTCCAAGAAGGCTAGACTAAAACAAACAAATTATCGTCAGCACACAAAAGTTTTAGCAAGTTAATCGTTAAATTCAGGATCGTTTGTTACGGTAATTCTGATGAGAATAGCAATTAGTGTGCATTTCAAAGTGTTTCATTGCTCAGAAGCAAGCGTAATTATGCTGAAAAAGGCTTCCGCTGATTGTACAAGTTTAAACTATCGCTAGTTGCAGCAGCAGCAGCAATAGCAGTAACAGAAGCAGCAGCAGAAGATGCAATTACTGTTCAAAAAATAGAATTTTCCTCGAACTAATGGGAAATCTTCGTTTGTAGTTCGTATGTTACTGGAGTGCACGATGGAACGGCATGGCATTGGAGTAGTGCTACGTTGCTACGGTGGTGCGCTGCGCACCCGATGGATTGAAATAGGATCACGTCAATTAACATCTCTCTGGAGCCACGATGTTCCAGCTTCTTACGAGCTCAAGTTCCATCCTCCAGACATTCGCTTTGTGGTGAACGAACTATCTCTCAGTGAGTCAGCTCGCTACCAGAAATGCCGTTCTCTGAAAGATAGCGGAAATTAAATTGTACTTTTGAAAACGTGTGTGGTTGTGTGTGTGTTCACTCACTCTAAAGTCGATTGTGGAAATCATTCGAATACCTATATATTATTTTCCTTACACACGTTTGCAGTGAAGCGAGCTCATTCTGCGATCATGTGCAAACGTTATTAAAACGAGAAGCGTTTGCCAAATGAGTCCACTATCGAATCACTGTAACGGAGAAAGTGTTTTTCTTACACTCAGCTTAACTGTATTCATAAACTGCCATCAATAATAATGGCCTCGCGTATTGAATGTTCTTTTCATATTTTCCCGACTTCACATTATACGCCGACTCCGAGGAAACCCCATTTCCTCGCTTAGTTCTTACAAATATAGAAAAAAAACTGACAATTTTCCGTCTTCACATTTCCTTTTATTTTCATATATACTTTTTTCATCGCGATTTTCTTTCTGTACAGTATTTCAAGTTGCTTTTCAATTTCCGGCCTCGTCGCGTCTTACAGTAATGATAGTTGCCACTTCACTTGCTGGCTCCAAACTACCCCCTTTCCCCCCGCGCCCAGCAAGTTGTGGACCGGGTGGCTGTCAGGAGTGCAGGGAGCTAAAGGTGGGCCAAACCGCCGAATCCGTGGTCGTTCTCACACGTACGATGGTTGCATGGCTTGCCGCTCTCGGGGCGTGTCGATAGAATCTCAACTAAACTAAGCCAGCGAATTTACTCTTTGAATCATAAGATAAAATACGTGTACGGGTGTGGAAGCATAACTTCCAACTTGCTGGAATAGTGAGGTCACGTGCTAAGGCCAGCCGAATTGGTCTTGGCAGAGAGTTTCTAGGATTCAACCGAAAGGTGGCCGCATAGTGGTGTTTTCATCGTATAGCTCGTCATAGAGAGTCTTAATGACCAGAGAGTTGCCAACTCCAAGTAGTCTGAATAGAGTCCCTGCCATGCCATTTCTGCCAATAATAGGAGGATTTTATTTTTACTGTCTACCTGACTGGGAAATTAACAGATGGTTTGCATAGAAGTTGTCCTGTTTGTTTTTTAACTTGTGATAAAATCACCTAAATTCAAATATGCATAGCTTAGGGAAGAGAAAAAACTAAAAGAATACACATAGATGCAAAAGTGTTTATTATTTTTCGTAAAAACGCAATCAGTTATTATCTATCACTGCTGCAATTGCAGGTAAAATAGATTAACAATAGGTTACAGGGCTGAAAAATTGCTGAATCTGTTCCTATTTTTCTGCCTAAAAATACTCGATTCGAACCACCTCACTGTGGTCAACAATTTGCTTTCTACTCGGCCGCCAGCAAAGCGATCACGTAAATCGGCGGCTGTCATTAGTTTCGCCCAAAGTTGACTCGCCGGCGTCGGCGTCGAGTGTGAGCCTGCTGTTGTTTATGTTGACAATAAATTAGCAAACAAATCGTCACACAGCGACACAATTTTATTCAAATCTATTCAGTACGTGCCGGCGTGGGTGGAGCAGATGGTGAGTGTGCACGGCGTAGCGAATCTCCTGGCGGATCGTTTGTACCGTTGGACCGCCGTGCACATTATCCTCGGGCCCTTCCCTGCGCACCCCAGTGTTCGCCGTGCACCGAGCACCCACCCTGCTGGCTGTACACCAACTACCAAGCTGTGCATCTCAAACTTTATACCACCTTATCGGGACATAGATTCGGGATTGCGTTCATTTTTTTTTCACTCTCAAAAACTTCCATACATATTATATATATATATATAGTTTGAAACTTTCGAACATGTTTGAATTGGTAGGATACTGTCTAAAAACGATGATTTTACAGAACTTTGAATATCGTAAATTTATTGACGGAAAGTAAATTACCATTTTCTGAACATACATCAAAGGCTGACATTAGGAAAAGTTTTTAATATGTTAAGCTTGTTAGGGGTTTTCTGTAAACAAGTTGACGAGCAATGAAGTGCAATGATTTGAAAAAAACGTCTGCGGAATGGTATGGGGTTCTTACATCCATCATACAGTCGATGGTGGCAGCGGGAGCTCTTGTTCGCTCTTTTCAATTTTCCAAGTACTTTTGTGTTATATGTAGTATATACATATATAGTGCACCCCACCCCAGAGTAGAGATTTGATTCACATTTCCAAAGACTTACTCGCGAACTTCGAGCGAAACATACCTCAAGTTTATTTCTAAAAGCTCGGTCTACCTGCACTATGCAGCCGGCTTCTTGAATACTGATATATCGAATCAATGCCAGTCGCTCGCAGCTTGCTTAACTCAAAGTGCAAACAGCATAGCGAACTGTGTGCACTGGCCCTCCGAAGTAAGCTCGTAATTGCCATTCATTCTTCTTCGCGGCGCCCTCGACCGCCAAGAGATCCCTCACACACTTTGCGGCTTGGCCCGCGCCGCGTGTGAATTGGCAAGTATATCAATTTCCCGGCCATTTCCCGCCGCTTTCCCGGCGGCGAGACTCGCGTTTGGAACATTGGAAAACGCTCAGTCCGCGCGTTTCCCCTTGAATCGCCGATTGTGCGTGATTTTTGCCAGCCGTTGATCGCGCGTTTGTGGATACGAATTGTTACTCCGGGAGTCGTCACTTTGAGCAATTACCCTTAACAAGAAAAAAAGCGATTGTCTTTGCTGGGATCGCGCTTGAGCGAATTGGGAACACCTAGATTTATTTAAAGACGAATCAAATCGATGGGCGTTTTTTATTTCGAGTCGCGATCGGAGATAATTTGTAATCACGGGGTGAAATCGCGAGACAAAGAGGAAAATAGGAATTCCCGATATAACTATAGCAAGACCTCTTTTTCGTAATAATGTTGGTTCAGTTGCTTTTTACATTTTATTACCATATCGAATTGAGTCGTTACGAGTTCGCATAGTACATGCAATTTGGTTTGAAATGAGCATTATTTGAGCCGAAACCGCCAATTATATGATCTAATCCAATTCTGAACGTATCCAGAATTGTCCGCTCGAAATCAAACCTTTCAATCAATCACCACAGATCCATTTGAGCGTAATTTCCTTCTGGTAGTTTGGACGTGGTTCGAACGTACGCTGGAATAGCTTCCACATCCCCGGAGCGGCGAGCTCGCCGAGCAGAAGCCGACTTTACGTTCTGTCAGCAGTAAAACGCGGCGAATATTTTGATTTAGGGCCTGCTATATTTGTTTACTTTTAAATTCCACGACACTCGCTTTTATGTAAATTTTCTTGACGGTCTCAACTTTTCAGCTCGACTGAATAATAGTTTGCCTGAAGTTCCTAATATATCACTAAACATAATTTGCTTCTAGTTGCTCGTCCCAGCTATTTATTAGCACCACGCTTGCGTGCTTCGTGGCATATAAACACTGGAGCCACCACGGAACGCAGCAGGACTGGATCACAACTAGATACTCCTTTATTTATCACACTAACCTTTTTTTGTGGAAAATGCACTTTCTTGTCTGTATAACGTAGTACGTAAAGTTTGTAATTCGCATAGAGCAATGCAATTACACATGAAACGAAATTCTAGCAGATAAAAATATGCATATACTCTTGAAAAGTCTACGCGCATTAAAAGACTGCATAAAGTAACACAACTAACGCAATCAGACTTTTAAATTGAATTGTTTTATTTCGCTTTGACCTAATTTGAATTTAGCTTGGATTCAAATTAAATCCTATTTATGGAAATAATTTACAAGCTCTGGCTGCGTGAATCGTTTGTTTTCGTTTGGGAGTTCATCGCTGAATCCTACCGGACGGGCTAAAATAATGTGCCAATCCATTCCGAAGGCAAATGTCGGGCATAAAACCCGAGGACAGGACCCAGGGAACCGCGTCCTGTCCAAGTCCGGCCACCTAGCTCATTGCGATGCCATAGTCGACGATGGGAAATGACCAAAGAATGAGGATAGGAAGATGGAATCGCGGCACATAAACTTACTGATAATGAGGCTAGAAATGTCGCCGAGATAACATTGATGTATGTGTGAGGGTGGCTGGGACTGGGAGTAGGTACACAGAGAATGAAAGGGTTTATTTGAGCACGCTTATCACTGCGTGGGACTTGAGCATGAATTTCACTGGATTTGCGTGGCCATGCCAAGCGAAGAAATGGAGTTAGCTATACCTATACCCGAGTGGACCATGTTCCAGTGAAAACAAGTTGGAAACTTTAACTGAAATAATTTGTAAGAATGTAGAGTTATCTTTGAAGAGAAGGACTCTCCATTTAATTATAAAATAATATCTTGAAATTAGCTCGTAGCATCTCATTGCTCTTCATGGACTTTTCCCTTTTTTTTTAGAACGGAATGATAATAGTTCTATACCAGCCGGCCATTTCCTTGGCGCTCGAGTTTTATTATTATTAATCGCACTCTTTTAATGCTGTTGGTACTGGAAGTTCCAACTTTCATGATAAACTCCAGGGCAAACATCTTTTTGGTGTTGTAATTTCAGTTTAACATACAGTTTTAAATTTCATATACTTTTTAGTTGTGTTTCGCTTTCAAGTGATTCGTTTCCCAAGTTTCCAAACTCCTCGAACGGCTGCGAGTAACTAGTAAGTAATTGCCTTTCGTATTCCATCACTTGGATATACGGAAAGGATTAAGCCGAATTGAAACCATCCATACCCCTTTTCAGGATCTAGCCGCTTGCGCCACGGTGCCGTAACTATAAATGAAAGAAAATGTATATACACTCGCCCGACTGAGTTGTAAGTTGTAACTACACAGATTGGAGATCCAGTACACAATTGACGTGCACTTGTTGGAGTTTTAAGTACAAAAGACACACGAGAGGGGGAAGTTAAATTTTCTTATCGTTTATTGGCTCGTTTCGTTACGAAAACTTCGACCCACTCGCAAGTTATCGGAAGTTTTTCCGCTGTTGGTTTTATCTGCGTGCGCTCAATTTCAACGTAACTGACGTTCACTGCAGAAATTCAGACGGCGTTCTCTCGTTCGGTTTTACGTTTTTCTCTGTTTTCTAATACGATTCGGAACAATTGCGTCCTTACCGAGCATCCAATAATATTTTAACATAAACCAATTTCATTTCCCTGATAGCAGCGCACTTTATCGAGAACTTATTTTAATTTGGTGAATAAGGTACTAAAGATCATGTTTTTTTAGTACGCTGAAAGATTTTATTTGTTAGACAAACCTTAATTGAATGCAATTTATGCAATTACATTAATTTTCGATCTAGTAGATATAAAGCAGAAAAACATCCAAAAACAAAAACAAAAAACACTCAGTTATGACTGCATATCCGCTCGCAAATAGTGGTCTGCTCGCTTATCTGCAAAGTATGCTCCGCACGAGTGACTCCAAATTTAAGGGTGACAAGATGACGTAACTGGTGTGCAGCGTTCCGCCATCGATATGTGCACCACCCATCGCGCCCGCAGTCATAAGTCTCCACTTCCACTGCATTTGCAACTGTCAGACATGTTATTGAATGAGCCGACTCACTAGCTCATCATTTGTCATTTCCACTAACCATGTGAAATAAACGTGTCTGATGCATATTTCAAAGTTACACATGAGTGATGTTTATGGTGTACGTAACTATATTGTACCGTGCATATTGATCAATTACTCCCCATCATTTGAGTGAATAATTGAATTGATCAGACATTGCTTTTCGCTGTGTCCCTTACCGTCATTATAAAGCTGTCACACGATCTCAAATGATTTTTTCTCTAATGGCCTGATGGATTTATTTTATTTTCTTATACACGCTAACTAAAGGAAGCAGAGTTATTGATGAGCGTAACGAGCGTAGCGAGTGAAGCGAAATCTTCAATTACACTTTACTGCTAAAAAAATCTCCAATGTTTTTTTTTTTGTTTTTTTTTTTGTTTTTTTTTTTTGTGTTTGTTTTTTTGTGTGTTTGTTCGCGCTCTACAGGCCAAACGCCAAAACCGATTTTGATGAAAATTTCTGTGAACCTTCGTTTTCTCTGAACTTAGACCTGCCACGTTTTTGAAGCAATTCGGACGAGTAAATTTTATGTTATTTAGTTTTTACGAAATTTTTCAGTTTTTCCAAAACACGTTTTGCACTCTGGAGGCCAAACATCTCGATATAATTTGACGAAACTTTCAGGATATGTTGACCCTCATGATTTAATGTTTGTGTAAAAATTTCATTGTTGTATGTTAAGCACTTTTCTTGAAAATGGCGCTTGAATGACGTTTTTTTGCGATTTTTTTAGCGTTTTTTCAGTTTTTTGCAACTAAAGCAACTTTATCTTCAACCGATGTTCACAAAATTTACTGTGTGCATTAAAGATCGTAAAAAGAAGATACTGTGTTAATTTGAAGCAAATCAATTGAATATTTTTTCTTTAAATCGATTTTTACGTTATGAAATATTCAAATAATTTCACGACGACTACATCATGATATTTTCAGACAACGAATGTCATTGAGAGAGCTGCTAAATTATCACTGGACATTTTAAATTGATCATAAAAGCCTCTAGGCTATGCGCACTGGCACACGCAATATAATTGCGTTGTGGGTGAACGTAAATATTACGCTCATCCACAACACGATTATATGAGTGTTCGCATAGCCTAGTTTATTTACTTTCATAATCTATGTGCAACGTTTTAACTTTTGCGTCACGTCAAATGGGATCAACAGATCGTGACGACGCATTTGTTGATCACGTTTATGCCATTATTCTCTTTCGGCGATGTCGACGGAGATTTGCACAGTTTCCGTCGCTGCGTCCGTCATCAGCGCGAATAAATTCAAAAGTGGAAAACTTATGGCTCTTTGCATCTACGTAATGCAGGACGTCCGCGCCGGGAAATTCGATCAGGACATCACCGATCGCTTGCTAGAGTGGCCTGACTTCTCATCCCTTATCAAATCTCACGATTCGTTCCTGATGCGATCGGAACGTTTGCTGCTTTGTCGAGTCCTTAGCGATTCTGACGAAAGGCCAGACACCTATTCTATCTAATCACACTCTAAGAAATGTGTCTCTATAAACTTTATTGCTTATTGTAAGTGATAGGAATTTGGGGACAATATGCCCGAAATTTCGGAATATGTAAAGTCATAAACGTTAACGTCTTTCCATACACCGGTTACTTAAAATGTATTTATATATCAGAGTAAAGCGACGATTTTAACCCAGTCTTGCGGGGTTCATTGTCAAAATGCATTCGGCTTGATCCTGAGCCTAATCGAGGCAAAACTAACTGTGCGTTAGCCATGGCATCGCTTAACGTCGCGGTTATACTTTGCTCGGGGACAGCAGCAAACTTCTGACATAGCTATTTACAACAGTGAAAGGATTTGTAACCATCAAACGTGTAGGTAATGCGCGTTTCTCTTGTTAAATCACGGACCATTACCTTCATACAACTCGACCCACGGTTATGCCATGGTTGTTTCACGTTTACGCCATTGCAGATGCTTGTGGTAGAGTTTTCTAGACTGTTTAACAGACACGAATTTAACCCTTCATTGTAGAAACTAAATGTTTTTACGTTCAGAGCTAAACTTTTATTTTTATATCTAATGTGTATCTGAGGTTCAACTGTGCACCGATAGCCACATTTTTCTGCTCGTACTCGCTCGTTTCATTTTCCAATTTTCTGTGCGGTAATGCATGACTTGGAGCTTCGTCTTGGACGACCGACCGTGAGAATATTGTTTGCATTGCACTCGTGAGGTTTGTTTGAATTGCACTTACGTTTTGATCGAGCGGAGAAATATCATGCGAACAGTACGTTGTTTTTGAAGGAAATTTCGCCTATTAAAATATACTATGCACTCATAAGCGAGACGTTTACAAGACATATCTACCAAACGGTACCCGGAGTTTCCACTTCTCGCCCATGAAATTGATTACCTTTCCTTACGAATTCTGCGAGTAAATTGAAACTTCATTATGGTCAGTCCTTTTATTTTTTGAGAAGTTTCCGCAAAATAATTTGATGGTTAATTAGCTGCCTTCATATTTCAAAGACAATCATGTTTTTAGTTACCTAGATGAAGGGCCTTATATTCCAAGAAATTTTGAATGGTTCATTACAAAATTGTATTATAATTTGTACATACATAACCAGAGATATTATCGTAATTTTCAAGAACTTAATTTTCAAACTCAGCTTTCATGTTTAATTACTTCCTTCAAAAACTGACTTTCTTATTAAATACGTTTATTTAATAAATGAATTTATTTTAAAGTACCTACTAATAGATTTCACGTGAAACATGGTCAATCTAAAATTGATCACACTTCCAGTAGAAGAGCAGCCCACTTTTGGGACACATGCTACTCTAAATAGAAGGTTAATTTTCTGGCCCAGCATAATATACCCAGCCACCTGTTGGCATACATGATGCACCAATCATAGTTCCCGTGTGGCCTTATCAAATTCGTTCAAAGCTACCAGATACGCATGTTTCATCTTGTTACGCACACCACGCACCACTCTAAAAAAATACGCGTTATTAAATTTCACATTTTACGTATATATGCCACGACGTTGAGAGAACAGTATACTTTATTATCCCTTGTTCATGATTTATTCCATCAAAAAATTCCGAAACATAATCTAGCTCCAGTTTATTTTGATATACCAACCCCCGCAGCATATACGATCGACCTCATTGGTGTCCAGGGTGATCCTCTCATAACCGCTCTCAGATGCATGCATAATACGATAATACTGCGCACTCTGAAGTAATTATGCATGTATTGCTACGCTGCGCCAACATTTGGCGTCGGAAGAGTGCACATCACAGGCAATGTTGGGTTTGCAGCCAGTACGATTCTGACGCTTGAAAACCAAGCAAGCATGGAACACGCAGTGCTTGCAACCGGGCTAGGCACAAGTGCAACGTGCAATGATGCTTGTTAAAACAATGCTGGCCACTGCACTGTTCCAAGCCATGTGTTCCACAACCGGCACTTTCCGAGTTTTCGCTGCATCACAATGAGCTTTAGTGAGAGAACACAGCGAGGTGTTACAGCATAACCCAGAGGGTTTTGATAACCCGCATTAAAATCGGAATTAAAAACGGGTGTTGTTTTGGGAGATGAGATTGCGGTGTGTCTACATCTCTTTGTGACGCTCAGACCTTCGCTCAGACTGAAGTTGGGTTCATTTGAGTGCACGACCAGTCGGATCAGTATGCCGGTCTTGCAAGTTCATTAGGGGTCGAGGGGCATGTTTGCAATGCACGGTGGCTAAGGAATTTCCAGTGCACTGGACTGGCAGATTTCCATCACATGCAGCCTATGAAATGTCGCGATTCGAACTGACTGTCAATTTCTTGGACACCAACTTGTGGGATCAGTATACTACGGCCAATTTTGGATGTCGAGTGATGTTGATTACTAACTGAACACGTATACCATCAACATGGATTTATAACTAAATTGCAACACTAACTGCTTTTTAGATCGTTTTTGCGAAACTCTCCGCTATGGTACTTCTTCTGTGATGGGGGTGCGAGACTATGAGTTCCAGTGATGATATCGTGTGTCGGCATAGAGTGCAAAACGAATCGTCGAGCTTCGTGAACCAAACAATAATAACATCATAACGGTGATGAATGATATAAATATAGGATTCTTTTGTAGGAGAATTGCAGTAATATTAGCGCACAGTGTACACGGAAAAATATCGTTATGTTTCCGACTGTCTGTTGCCTGGTAGGGTAAGGGTGGGCGAAGGTTGCATCCCCAACGCCGATGGACTGCAGAGAACTACTCCTTCACAACTGCGCATTACTGTTCAGATTTCACCTTCTTACGAAATAATTGTCAATTCAAAATTTTCCAGCAAATTAAATCGGACTTAACAATTCACATTCAAATTAAATGTTGATGATATGCAACATACAGATTTTATTTTAATTTATCGTTGTTTTTGATGCTAAAATATTTTTGTGTCTCACACCTCTATCCGGGGCAAAGTTATTCCCAAGATTTGTTGTTCTTGGCTTAATTTGCATAAGGGTGCAGCTAAAGCGCAAACAGACTCCGAGTAAATTTATTGCCACTCTAGCGAATAAGATGCGTCCATCGATTTATAGACGGCCGCCTGGTCGTTCGCTTTTTGATACGTCGAGACAATTAAGAATGCAGACAATTAAAAATAACCTAGTGGAGCTATTTGTCCGTTTTTTGGCAACATTTCCATTCCATTCTATTTTTCATACATAATTGACATGCAAACGAGGCGACGACACAGTTATGTTTTCAGCCTACGCTTGACAAAATTTATTTTAAGAAACTGTTGAGACCACTTGATGACGAGTGGGGAAAGAAAATCTAGTTAAATTTGAATTGAGGTGAATAATTGTTGGTGCCATGTTCGCGATGAAGATCCGAATGTTGCCTTGAATTGAATTGTTGAGGAGGGGCACAGTTGTGCCGCGCACAGATTTCCAATGCAAATGAAGCGTTAAGTTGAGTGAGTCACCAGCGGCGTCTGGTGAGAAGCCTATGGTGATCGGTGTTAGAAGCGCCTTGCGCTCACAAGCAGTCTGAGTTTCACCATCTGTAGCACCAGTGGCGGTGTGTCCTGGCAAGACACTCCTACACTCAGCCGTACAACAGTTCAGAAAACCCGAGTCTTCCTGCGAATCACGCCGTTTATCTCAGATACTGCGAACCACAGGGAGATTACTAGGTAATAAATTTGTAAATTCGGAACTGAGCCTGCTATGATAGGCAATAAATAAAACATGCTTCATTTTTGTAGAGTAAATTCAAGTTTTATTGAAAAACATAATTATGGATTTGCTTGTGATCAAAATTTCCACGGCTGCTCGTTCCGACACAAAGCGCAGGGGGGATTTTTCGACAGTACGTTTGGAGCGCCGCCGATCGCAAAGCCATATATTTTTGCCTCTTTTGGACTTGGGCGTGTGAAGCAGTCTCCACTGCTTCGTCTTCGTGAATCTCCCGGGAGAAAGATGCGTTCCATGCTGTTGTCGTGAGGAGGTGGCGCGGGGATCATTCTCATCGGAAATGCAATTAGCTGAGAAGACGGCTTAAAACAGCTCGGCTTGTGCTTGATGAGAACGATGCTAATGATATTCAAACTGCTCGCGGCCGAAATGAAAGACTACTGCCATCACGCTGCATCATATTGTTTGTTTGCGAAATAAACAAATCATAACGCAGCTCTGTTATTGCAACGTTAAAACGTTTTACTTCACTTTTTGGGGTAACAAAAGAAAATACTATTCTGTTTTTTTAGTATTTGAGAATAGATCGCGTTTCGCATGGATATACAGCTTTATAAAAGTCTGTCACAGACAAATCTTCGTTCAGTTTTATGGTGCATAAAATGCTGGTCTTATACACCATCTCACTCGTAATTGGCTACTTTTAAGTGCGTCTCTCATGCGATAAAATGAACGAAACCATCAAAATCAAATCACGCCTATTACTCTTCATGAAGTCAGGGCAAACGTATTTTCACCCCCAGAGATATATTCAATTATGGGGACTTCTTGACAAAAGATTGTCTGGCCATTATCATTGTATATACATGCGTTTCTATCTCGGATAGGAAATCGGGCTGCTGTTTTGTCGAGAAATTTGATGGCTCTAGAAAGAGGCATAACATTTTATATTGGACCAAACGTTTATTTGCCTGTAATTGTCGTTCTTTTCGCAACTTGGAAAATGTTTACCCTTGTAAACTTAATCCCCGTTCTAACAAGGGGTTTATGTAGCACACACTTTATCGTTACGCTTGGCATCACAACTTTGCAATATATTGTCTTAAGTGAAAGGCCCATAAGCGAGGATATTTACTTTGCAGGCAATCTCTAATAGCGCATCACGCAGTAGAGTGTGCACAAGACGTGCAATTTGTAAATATGTATATTTATCTTGATCCGCCCTCTTCATTGAACACTTGACAGTTTGTGTACGACGTGACGGGAAATGTTTTGCCTTGCAAAAAATATCGCTCTGCTCCAGAAAGAAGTCATGTGCTCACTGACATCTGACAAATTCATTGGAAATAAAACAAATTTCAAAATTTTAAATTTTAATAGACTTTTGTTGTAAGAACATAGGTAACACTAAAAGATAGTAAAAATGTGAAAAACGAACATTTTATTCGTGACCACAGTCTTTGATACCAAAGAAATGTTTGCGTCTTGGCGAATACGCAAAAAAGTTAATATAAAATTGAATGTAAGTATGCGCCATTTATCCCTGCCAGACTACCAAAATTTCCCGGCCAGCTTGCCTTACATGAAATATCATTGCTGCCCTTAGGCTATAACATAATGTATATCGTTGACCAATGGGAATTCGACCTTCCCTTAAATCGAGTTTGCTCCAAGTTGTCTTGGCAGGATGACATTTGATTTACATGCGAAATCCTTGTCATATTTGGGCGTTTCGACCACATCTAAGTGTGGATTTATTTATCAGTTTGTCTCGTACATCATAAATGTATACCCCATTGAAGCTGAAACAATGTTGATCATCCTCACACTCATTAGTTATTAAGACCCGACGTCGTGTAATAATTCTCCCTTGATCGTTACTCGTTATTAATTTACCACGTGAAGACTGTAGCAGGTATAGCTTTATACGTTTAAAGTTTCACCGTACAGGTTTCACCGAGAAGACTCATCCCCTCTCAGCGGTACAGCAGAGAGGAAGTGACCAAAGACCGATTAGTCGGAACACAAGTTATATATTATTATATCTAGGTTAAATGCAAAATGAGAACTACAATTACGGCGAGAGAATATAATATATAACGGGCAGTCTGCAGGCGAATTGAATACCATCTGGTGTTGGTGCATAAGCAATCTATCAAATTTGTTCGGAGACGTACACACGTGGTTGTATACCAACCTTAGTGGCGCGGAGTCCGAGGGTTTGCGTAATTCCAGAGGAAAGCGAGGAAAATGAAAAGCGGTCCACGGAAACTTGGAAATCGCACGTCGACCCAAGTCGTCAGCGGCTACTTCGTATAGCTAAAAGCTGAGAAACTCGATGCAACTAAATGGAATAGCTTCATTTGATTGGGTCATGAGATTGGAAGAGTTTCATCTGATTGGAAGAATCAAAAGCTTGCCACGTGAGAGCGAGTCGGGAAGCATTGCGATTTTTCACCAAAGCTTTGCGGACGGTTTTCAAAATTCGGAAGCGCGACATTTGAACGTGTCCTTCACTTTTCCCTCTCTTACGATTTAGATACAACCTACAACCAGCATATTTCCCAAACTTTCAGCGAAAGGTGATTCCTGTGAATTGCTTATTATAATATATGTGACTATCTTGCAAGGGTCTCGCTCCATGTGTGTATGAGTCGTTCGCAAGATTCTGGCTTTATGAGAATCCCTTTGGTATGAACAAAATTTGCATAACTATTGCGCACGCCGTGTGCACATTCACATGTTCCTCAGAGCCGATGTTTAGGAGTTACAAGTTTATGTCCCGGGCTTTACCTAATCCCATTCCCCACGTCTCGCGTTGTATCCTCAGGTTGCAGGACTTCAGTGCGACATGCTGTTATATCTTCACCACGGAGCGCACAATCTTTCCACGCGCTTTCCCCGCTTTCCCGACCGCCAAACGTCCTGTTGAAATGAACTTTCAACTCCGAATATGTACTCCCCGCTGGAGCGTGTAATTTATCACGTGCTGCACCCACGGACTTTCCGCTCTTTACTTTCTAAGATAGCAGTGTGGCCATGGTCAGTGTGCTGGCGGGGATAGAAATGTTAAATGATTACGAAAAACCGCACGCTTGAAAATTGAGTTCTCTGGGCCGGGTGTAGGAAATAACTTTCAATAATGTCTTGACACGGATTGGGTCATTTTTCGGAATGTGCGATATCTCTTATTTTATATATCTCAAAGTTTCGACATTTCTCGCAGGCTTGGCCATCGTTTTTCTGTTTCGCAACGTGTTATTGCGGATTGATTCCAGTCCAGCATTACAAGTTTTTTAATATTCTTTCTGACAGCGCTATTCGAAAAGTTTTCCTAGCTCGCGATTTTCGTGCAGCGTTTTGTATTCGTGGTATGACTTCGGCATTGTTTTGTTATCGCTTCGAATTCCAGAATCTTTCAGATATGGATGCATTGAATTGCAGCTACATTGAAATATTTTCACGCTTAAGTGTATCGGTTCGATCATACAAATCACAGCTTATGACCTATGGCAATAGCAAATATGCTGACCCTCTATTCCAAATGCACATTGTATACTGCCCAGATCTACACATTCTGAAGAAGACAACTTTTCACCGTGATTCTCAGATATCAATGATACCGTTTCAATCCATTTTACATACTTCTATTCGTGCCTTTACATAAATTTATCCTTTAGTTAGTTAAATCTTTACCTTGTTCCACCTTGTGAGCAAAGAAATATACAAAAATCGCCAAGGAATATCTCGTAGTCAACCCAGCCTGCAGTCTCCCGTTTGGTGGAGGCGCCGGGTTAGCTAGGTGACGTATCGCCACGTATCACGAACCCAACGTTCGGTCGGGTGCCGAGTTCGATCTCTACATCTACCACCGAACTCAGCATCACGAGCAACTCATCATTGTAATTGAGCTGTGCTTAAACCGCCTCCGGAGATGGCGCTTCAAAATATCGTAGCTCGCATCATGCGCGCTAGCTTTTGGCAGAGACTTTGACGTGATGCCTGTCCCGCGAGCATTGATATTATATATGTCTATTTTGAAACTAACTTCTGTCAATCACTTTATTCGATGCTTAATGTAATGGGAATTCGCAATAGTGCTGTTCGTACTAGTCGCTTTCGTTGTCTGTCATTACATAAACCATTCTTTAAGTTAACGTAGTAACGATATTTTCTGCTAGCGAATCGTCGACTGTTCATCGCAGTATTGTTTCACAGCAGTTACCTCCCAAAGTTTTGCAGAGAAAGTGATGTCCTCTCGGTATTTTCAACTCCACTGCAGCAGGAGAAATGCGATTTAAAAGTTAAAAGTCTTCTATCCTCCCTGAAGACCTGAAAAAAAACGATGTTGTTCCACGCATTAACATTTTGGTAACATAGTGAGCATTGACACTGGGTTCATCGCGTATAATCGACCTCTGTCTCATAATACACTGTGCTTATATCAAATCGAAAAACGATTCCACCTATGTGTCAGATATTATATTTTTTATTAGAATATTTTTCCAACTCATCTGTTGCTTTCCGAATTTTCTCATTTCTAGCAGTCGCGTCCCTGGATACTTCCAGCTATATCTCGCGATGATATTTATCTTCAAAAAGTGTTTTTCCGAGTTATCTCAATTCACCTCGTCCACATTTCACAAAAGTATCATGATTTATCTAGAAACATCAACCATTTCCTCTATCTTCCAATCGTGGCTGCTCATCAATTCCCATCTACCCCACTCTTATTTGCTATTCCTTTATCCCCGTCCAGTAACGTTCGCTAAGCATCCATCTTAGCACATGAACAATCGTTCGTTTTGACCATGTATTACCATTCGGGTAGCCGCAAGTCGAGGCGAGATTTCAGCGTTCGCGTTCGCACATGCATGTTTACCATTCTTTGTCTTCCAACGAGTCACGAACTCAGCATCAGCCCACTGCTCGAAATCAGTCAAGAGCTCTTTGTCTTTATCGTTTTTTGTATTGCAACTCAAACTCAACGTAGGTGTGCCTGGAAGCGGAAGGCTTCTGTAGATCATCCGCTGTCTTACAACCACCCTTCAGTGTTTGTAGCAAGCACATGATGGCTCTGCTCAGCCAACAAAGCTGCTAGGTGTTTGTCTAGCCTGCACAGTCGACAGTCCTCGCCAAGGACTCACAATGTTCACGTTCGTCTTCTGCTAGCTGTGTCCGGACCCGCCAGCGTCTTAGATGGGCTTTTATTGCTACGGAGGTATAGGTATATCTATACGTAACGAGCTTGCTTGTATAAAAGCGCCTTACAAGACTTTAAGCTGTGTACGGGGGCGATTTGAAAGCATCAAACGGCTTGCGAAATTTAAACCCCGTAAGCCCGTGGCTGATTTTTGCACACAGGGCTGTTTCGTCAAACGTTTTTTACTGGAGTGGGGTGGCGTTAAATTATGTTTTGCAGGTAAACGCGCTTTGAAATAGTGGGGAGAGAGAGAAGTGGTGGCTGCAGTAATTTATGAGGTTCTATTATTATTTAATTGTAGAACGGCGATACGTAATGCGACGCCGGCCAGTGCATAGCGTCGCCGTGTTTTACCGTCAAAACTCTGTTAGGCGTCGGCGTCGCGTGTTTATTTATCGTTTTCACGGAGCGAGCGCGTCTCCAGCACGTGACGAGCAAACATGTTTAGCAAAGCGACGCCGGGCGTCGCGACGCGCCGTTGAGATATTTCTATGCACATAAAACAATGACATGAAGTATACTATTCTCTTCCCGGTGCATGCATGAGAAAAAGACTTGGAAATAATAGCCGGATTCAACCGACTGTGCTTTACGCTTGAAATTTAAGCATGCATGAACGACTATCGTTTGCGTTGCTTTGAGGAAGTGGCGCTATTTAATTATTTCATGAAACATTTCAGTATTTTATTTTTATCGAAGCCGATGATTTAGAGAAGCGCAGTGTAGGCGTTTGTCGCACCATAGGTTTCATGCTGATAAGTTTATGCTCATATTATCCGATATTGAAAAGAATGAAAGAATGAAGTTCTAAAGGATCTTAGACATCGTATTTATAGTACCTTTCCAACTGGCTTTTTATTTCCGTAGTTCCAATTTTCCTCGATCACTTTTGTCTATTATTTCGCCGTTTCCTGCAAGCAGCTGCGAGGTTTGAGAGACAGTGAGTTCGTACGACGTACTGCGCGACATTTCCGTATGCAAGTAGGTCATTGAGAGTGTAGCTGCTGCTCCTGCAAGATGCAAGATGCAGGACGTGGCGACTCGGGCGACGCTCGGCCGTCGCGACGCTCCGTGACGTCACACTCAAAGCTCGCGCCGTTACGTTTGATGTGAGCAACGGGAAGCGGATCTTTTCAAGCGCTGTCATTGATTGGATCCGCCCTTGCTGTGGAGCTGCCTATAAGAGTTTTGCATAATTGATGAACAGTTGAATTCCAGTGACAAGACTTATAGTGCTTCGCTTATCCTTTTTTATGGATTTATAATTTTTTTATTTTTATAATTTTCACCAATTAAAAATTTTAAATTGGACTTTTTCCTTGAAAATGTATGTCCGTACTTTTCTTTCCCTTACATAAGGACCTCGATATTTTGGATTATTTTTTAGTCATTTAAGAATCTCCCACGCAACAGACTGAGGTTACAACAGATTTAGGCCTCCCTGATCCGTAATTAAATTTTGTCAGCCGATCGATTTTCACGAAAGTCTGCCGAAGCCACCGGGCTATGTTTCATGGGTGTAGCTCCGCGTTACAAAATGAAAATTAATTTTCATAACTAGATTGGATTCGTCCAAGTCGGTAAGCAAGACGTGGTCGTAATCTCTGCCGACGTACGCGGTCGACCCTGGCAGCAACATAGCCGCCGCCGCCGCGTCTTGTAGATTTCAGCTGGGGCTGCGGCTGATCCTGAGAAGGATGCTGGGCGACGACGACCCACGCGCTGGGACGACCCAATTACCGCGCCAGAGGTTGAGGGGTGAACTCGCCGACGGCTTGTATTTCGGAAATTCGCCCGGAGGACTACCTCAATTTAATCGGGCTCGCTATACAATACGTTCTATCATCTATAATGTATCGCGGTTATTTATTCCGAAAAATGTATAGTGCTAAAATTTCTTCGTGTGGAATGTTCTGATGTTAAGGTTTGGGTGCGATAGGTCACGTCTCGCGCTCTGTCTCGTCGACGCCGAAGTTAATACGAACAAAAGATTGCGTTTTGGCTTCCTTCGGAAGCTTTTCTCTCCCGCAGATTTGCTCTCCATAGTCTTTTATATCTAAAACACAAACATGGCCTTAATCGACCGTATGTTTGCTCGTTTTTCGCCACCTTTTGGCCAGGAAACTATCCTGGCGGTGAGAGAATCATCCACCTTTAGTGTCCACGTATTTTTCACCAAGTATTCTCTGGAAATATTTTCTCGCCACAACCGAGCTCAGCCGAAGTACGAACCGATGCGACCGAAATTTTCGCTCCATATTCTGTGAAAAATTTCAACGGTCAACTTTGATGAAATGAAAAAAGATGATTGCTGAAATGTCACAGTGAAGGATTGTTAATATTTTTCACTGACCACAGACATGTAAAACTTCATCGGCGTATGCTGTAGGTAATATTTGTTTGTGGTCAAAACAAGGAACGGTGTGCGATGAAATTACTCGTGTTGAAAGTAATGTGCGCAGCTTTTTGCTCCGTGCGAAGCTGCCAACTGAAAACCTCTCATACACGACTCGGTGAATAATAAATTAGACGCTTCTCTATATTTTTTTATTGCAATATATTACTCAGCGCATTCCCGTGCATTTTTTCCTCTTTTTAATTACCGTACATTGAAAATGTTTCGACCTTTGAAATATACTGTGACATTCTTTATTATTATACTGTCTTTTCTGGTTAAACAGTTTGTAATGTACTGCGATATCGTTCGCATCACAATATTCAATTTAGAAAAGCATCTAACAGCGCACTTCTGTGCACTGATGCAACTCGTGACACGAGAGTCTGCATATTCATCATATTCTTTAGTTTTTTTCTCTCAAGTGTAAGTGCATCGAGTGGGAATGTCGTATAGCAAACTTCCAATATGGTACATCTATACCGAAACGTGCATTTCGACGTGATCCCCACGAAGTTATGTGGTGGCAGAGCGCTTTTCGCCCCAGTAATCCGCGAATAATCATATTTCATAAGTCCGGTGCGGTGAATGATGATCTGTTTACTTTGTCGCCGTCGCAACAAACTCGGAGTTAACCTATTTTTGGGAAACGCGGCTCTGCGTGATTGATTCCACTTGACTTTTCCATCCATGCTTTCGATTTGTCTCTGTGTGTATCGCATTTTCCTACAGCTGGATATATAGAATCGGACGTGCTCTATAACGAATCTCCTGCTATAGTAAGCTGCACTGTATATACAGAGCCTTATCAATATAGCGGCGCTCTCTCATGCCATGGTTATATTGGAAATCTAAAGACAATATAAGAACGGGGGAGCTTCGTGTTTATAAAATTGCATTCTTTTGTCTGTTGTTGCATGCGGCTTTCATTCCGATCGCTCGCCAAGCGACGACATTATAAGTTCGCCTGTCACATTTCTAGGCGACGTGCATTGAATCAAAATGCAGGATAATTTACAGGTATTGGCCACGCGGCTTATAGCAAGCCCGACGCAGTGCAATAACGCTGGACTCGCGCTCCTGCACGACGTGGTAACATTTTTAATGCAATTACACAAAACGGAGCCGGGAAAACTATAGCGTCACAGTAACACTGGAAAAGTTCCGTGCTAAAATTTCGGGCACGTATCTCTTTATTTCAGATCCATATCCTAGCTGGGATTTTTATTCCATTCCGTGATATCGACGTATGACGTTTGATTAAATTTCCCAGCTTCGCATCAAGGCTCGAGCAGCAAAATATGCATACGCAGAACTACGATTGCCAAGAGAGAGAGGGGGTAGAGAGAGATACGCTTGACTTTCTAAGCTTAGTTCCTGGATATGTTACACTCAAGGGGTAGTATTACCGGATGTCCGTCGCGAATCTTTTGCCCTCCAACGCCCGAACACTGAGCGGTGGTGTCGCATGCTCGTCTCCACCCTTGCCACCAGATGAATATTCAAACCATGTAATGGCGGCCTACCGGCTATCCACCAGGCCCTGGTTGCATGCTATGCCGATTAATGTTCCCATGTATGGCTTGTTATAGCGTGCACTGCATCACAATATGCCTTGTGCACCCACCACCTATGTGTGTGGACCAATTTAGCCTCGATATTGAGATTTAAATCAAATTCGTAACGCGATGAATTAAAATAGTTTACCGACGGATTCGGGCTATTCAAATCCTCTCGGCAATGAAACGTAATTCGGTACTGCGTTCGCGTTGAAAAGAAGACTATTTTTGGTCCTTTTGTGCGAGCCTGTGAGTTTCCTTGTCCACGAAGCTAATTGCATTTATTGCATCAAGAGACATGAGAATACTCCGCTCGGGAATTACCTTTATTGGATGCATTCCTCTCTCACATTCATTATTAGTTCCAGTCCAGGGTTCTGCGTTATGCTTCAGGCACACGTCCAAAGGGTTTTTGGCGTTTTCTGTTTGTTATATACCTTTAAGAAGGTATATCGTCTGCTGGCATTGAGCTTAGAGATGTGATGCCGAAATTGGCAAGATTGAATCTGAACTTACTCCAAGAACAATTGAACTAATACTCTACGAGAATTATCGTCAGCCAGATAAACTAGTGAAACGCTCGGTGCTTTTCGGTGGAGTTCTTGCCGAAGAATAACGATCCGGATGCGCTCCATTAAGTCACACCATACACAAACATCCCTCGACAAAGTTATAATTTTATTAATTTATTTTCTCCTCAGTTCTAACAAGAAAGCTTTGTGTGTTGGCGAAGAAATATGTGATGGTACATATGTTCTCCTTATACTGTTGACCTAATAACATACGACTTACGTTGCCATCCGTTATTTCGGAGTTGTCCCGTAACACTTTTTTTTCTTCTTTCTAGGTAAGAGATCTCGAACTATCGGCGACTGTTTGTGTAACACTGTGCCGAAAGAACGCCTCGACTTGGTGAGTCCCGTGTCATCTCTGTTGCCACACGTCTTTGTTCCCACCGTTTTAATTTCATCGACTCCTCTGCCAAGAAAACCAGATGGACTTGATCCTAATGTGTTTCAACTCGTATGCTTTCAATTAGGACAATTAGAATTTGAAATCAATCGTCGTCAATGCGCCCGCAGCAATTTGCAAGCAACGGCGTGGTAGCTGGTTTTAATCATAATTTCACATCAGGGGATAAACAACGAACATTGTTGTTGTTAAGGTGGCATTCTCTCCAGTCGCAACTAAATGCTTGTGGACATTGGTTGTTTTGTGGCTAACTTTATGCTCGCATAGTTTCATTTGCCTTGTTATCACCTTCAACGTACTCGTCTACCGCAAACATAGCCGAGAGCCGTTTTTACCCTCGCCGAATAGTTACCACTCGCATGGGTTAGCGGGGTGGTGGGAAGAGGAGGGGAGAGAGATAAAGATACTATCTGTACCTATTTCGCATTGACCTAAAACTTACTACCTCGCCTCGACACTTCTTGGTGGCGAATGAAATTAAAATATATACAACGGGGAAGGTTTCTCACGAATCTGAAATACCGAGTATACAAAATTTACAAACTTTCCGGCGTTTTTTGAATGAGTTTCTTACAGCGCAATTTCAAAATTCGGAATTTCACTTGCAATTACTATGCAAATTAAAGCATGTTTCTGGCTACCGCAAGCGAGAAGCTAACATGATTTTTCATGCTTGCAAATTCTTGCATATAGCAAATAGAAGTGTACAGGACTGTAGTCAGAAGGCGTTATATAAAACTGTACTTGTATGCATCATTCAAGCCGGGCTGCAGCATTATCATGGCAAGGTTTTCTTAAGGATTTTACTTTCCGCTTCACAGAACATCAAAACACTCTTCGAATATTGGTCTAGTGCTAGTATCATGCATAGAATGGAATTTATTTCCACGATGCTCTTGTTGGAAATTAAATTGCACTGTTCCTTGCTTTCGTTCTATGATTTCATCGCGTCTTTACGAGCAGAGTATTGCGTTGCATTTGCACGTATCACATGTGACTTTGTACTAGTTTGTGTTGTTCGCGAAAATGTACAAAACTGCTGGTGGATGACCTACACAGCCAGACACTACGCTATCCCTGTGGGATCGAACTCAATATTCTAGCGGGAATGGATATTACTAATTACACTAACACTAACACTAACACTAACACTAACACCCGTGCATCCATTACATTGTGTATCACGACTCACGTTCAACTATAATAACAAATCTGCGCGCCAGGAAACCATAAATATATTCAACATGCAAAGCGGTAAGCCATCATTCGATATATCACTTCGTAGCTGGAACAAACTGCTTTAAATTATCGTATTAGTTAATTAAACCAGTGCAATAACAACAACACCAACAAGCAAACCCACTTGTATCTGGCCGTGTTTCTCACGCGGTTTCATGCATTCAAAGGTGAAAGAATGATTGAACATGCGCCACTATCGTTCGGATTAGAATAGAATTTCACTACGCTTTATGCAGCTTAAGTGACAGGTTTTAGCGGAATGTTAACAATCGTAGGTACTTTGCCGTTAATATTTGATAATGCTTGGTTAAAATTATAACAAAAAATTGTGGTTTTTAAAGCTTTCCGCATTGACGGTGGAGGTGCCAAGTTTAAGCGGGTTCGCGTTAAATATGGATTTAGATACTTAGTTTGTCCACAATCATCTGCCAGTAAATATAAAATGTTTTATGTTTGGTTTTCCCAATCAACCAGTCTGTCAACCTACCGGTCATTATTTATGAAGGTGCTCGTTAAATTAAAAGCACCACGTAAACGTTTGTTTGAGCTTAAGTTCTGTTGTGAAGCAAAGCCGAGAAAATTCAAGATGTCATACTTCATATGGACGTGTCTGCCCTTTGCCAATTGCAGGCGACCCCAAACTTTGGTAAAGTGGTGGTGCCAAGTTAAAGCATACCAACTCCGCATGTGCTGTAGCCGCCTTGAATTTCCAATCGAATATTTTCTAAATTATTAATTTTCATGTCTGGCAATACACGTGTAGCAGAAGAGTTTTTATGTTTGCTTGTTGTTGAAATGGTCGAATCCACAGCGGCTCTGAGCGAGTGGTGATCCGCTCGGTTTAAAACATTGATATGTACGTTACCAACTGCCCCACTTAAACCACTACCAATCAACCGCGCTCCAGAGCCACTCGACGTTTTATATGCGCTGTGCATTTGAAATTTTATCTTCATTTTATTAGTCATTTAAATGGGCACAAAAGTTATTGATGGGCCGAGATAAACAGAGAATCAGCTTAGTATTTATACAGACGCTCAGACATGCACAACCCGTGAACCGGCAAGCTGATTTCCCTATTGCCTCAACGAAGCCTTTAAATGCACCGATTCTTCATTACTTCATTGTCTCGGAATTCCCCAAATTAATTGTTTGGTGAACGTCTGACATGATTTGAAGAATCTTCATAGTTGTTAATAAAAAACACAATCGAGTATTTCTGCCAACACTCCATTCACATTCAGCAGCTCGTCAACACATCTCTTCCCCGGTATATAATGCCGAATAACACGCAATAGTTCGTAATTGATGAGAACCGCCACTTGTGCCAATCGGAATTATCCAAATTGCGTCCACAAATCTGTCTAGTTACACGGTGCCCGTCGAAACTGGACGCTATAATTGCAATAATAATGGTATTTACTCGGTTCACTGTTCAATCGTGTTAATTGTGCTATGCTGCATGCATAAAATATTGTTTGTACACCATCGGGCGGTGAGAACGATTTCGCAAGTTCATGGTAAACAGAGCGTGGATTGGCCCACACGCAACGCAACGCACCTATCTCTGCTTGTTCACAACATCGCTTAGTAATTGGATCCTGGTCGACCACATTTCTGCGAACTAAACTGTTCCTTGTATTTGCCTGTAAGTTACGTGATATGAAATGGCATTAAATCAGCGGAGAAGAGGTCAGGCGATAAAAGGCCCATTTTAGTGCGTTAGAACCGTAGGAACCTTTGGAACCGATGGAACGCATAACGTTAGCATCTCAAACAGCATCCTCCCTCCCGGCAAGTGTGTAGCAACAATAAAACTCGGTTCGGCCACTCCACTGTATCAGCCGGCCTCGGAACTTACAAATAGCACTTTGCAGGCTCAACCTATGAGCTGTGGCCGCACTGGTCACTTCTTGTCGTTATTTATACGCTCTCATAAAAACTTCTGCGCATTCAATTTTTCTCGGCGGGTAAAAAGTGTAAATAAAATAGCTTTGGTCGATTGTATATCAAATATAAAATGGCATCAAAGAGGATAGAAGATATTGACCGCTACAACGATGTATAAGCGCATTATCTTAACGCAAAGTCGTAAATCAGCTATGGGGTTTGCGGCGAGAGCGGCGAAAGGGTGAAAGTGATCGTATATATACCACCACGGATACAGAACACGTAAATACTTTCCTCACTTTTTCCTCTATCGTCCTTATCTTGCTACAGTGATTCTAGTATAGTGAGAATGTGTTTTTTTTCCCCTGTTGTTACTGGACAATATCTCTTTCTCGGCTCGTTCCGCGAAGTGCGTTTCCCTCCATAGTTTTCTTTGAGGTAGCGTCATGTCGGCTCGGTCAGTCTCGACTAGCGAGTGTTAATGGGCGCCGCACGACTCGAGCATTTCGGCGACGCGACGCGACGCTCGTTCGGAATCGCGCAAGACTCGGATCTGCCGGCGTCGGCGTCGGCGTCGGCGTCGACGTCGACGTCGGCGCTCGCACGCAAACGTGCTATTGGCATGCGGCTGTGCTGACGTCCCTGCTGTCGCCGCCGCCGCCGCTGCTGCTGCTACTGCTGCGTCTGCTTAGCACGAGCTAATAGCTAGCTCGTATCGCACGAACGTTTAAAACACACAGTCGGTAGAACATCGGTGCACTTTTCCATCACGTGTTCATTGGGAAGAAATCGATCGCACCTAGTGAAGTTTTCTGGTGTTTGAATTATGTGAATTATTTGTTCGAGAAAATTGAGAGGGAGAGACGTTTGGCTAGTTGTTTATCAGCTGATGTTTCTCTGGAAAAAGTATCTTCCAAGTTTACTGTGAACTATTACGCCAGTGTATCGACAAATGGATTAGCTATGAGGGAGTTTTCAAACGTAAAGTATCATGTTAAGCCCTTGGTAGTATGTGTGTGAATCTGTGAGTGTGCGAATGGATGTATGTGGTTAAGAAAATTATTGAGTTATATCAATAGTAAAATAATATTATTTTGGGAATGAGCCTAAATTACGTGAAGTAATTATACGAAACGGTGGATATTTTTATGGTTATTTTTGAGGAATACGTCGTTATGTACAGATACTCGTCTTTTAGGCAGTCTGTGCATCTGGTAGCTGCTAAGTGAAAGCATCCCCTAAATTATCGACAAGAGAGCACTTTTCTAAAAAGGCCGCAAGTTAACTCCGACGGTGCAGACGCCACGGTGGCCCCGCGTAATCACTCATTGCGCCTTCATCTATTTTTAATGAGCGCTCTAGCGGCTAATTTTATATTTCGTTAAACAGCACTGTGTCTCTTGCCATTAATAATTTCGTCGTTGATGTTCGTTTTCATGAAGTGTAATTGTGGAAGAAATTATTCGTTGAGCTAAGTCTCATTAGGTCCGTGACGTATTTTCACTTGGAGCATTGACGTTCGTTAAAAAGCTATGGCGCTTTTATAAACGGAGCACTTTTGCTTCTTGACTCCTTAATGCTGATACTTCAACTTTGCCAACTTTCGTTTTATGGCATCATTATCCACAAAACCTGACTGCTTATCATTGCTATTTTACATTGGTAAATGCTAGTTGAATGACATATCGAACGAGATCTTAAGAGACTATTGATTTCTAAAACTTGGGTTTCATAGGGAATTTTCGCCGGTTTCAAAAATCGATTGTTCGCGAATACGAGCATATTATTAAAAGCTTTAAATCTACTCAGCACATTTAGGAAAAAATCTTGCAGTCCGTTGCTTTCCAACATTTGCTTATGCCAGTGATTTTTAATATTTGAACTTTATGTACTTTTTTCAATCATAGGGTCAGCGCAAACACGAATCAATTAACGAATGTTTTCGAAACTTTTTAATTGGTTGAACGTTTCCAATTTCATCTGATATAGGTTATTAAAAAAATCTAATGAAGAATTGAACTACAACGCAAAAATAACTTCGTAATTTTATAAAATTCGTATTTTCTAATGAGCATATACTGAACTTTTTCTCCATATTCTATTCCCTCCGCATATTTTCTCGCTCGAGTTTTCTTCTGCATGAAGGCGTCCACCCTTTTGCCGTATAGCGCAATTCATATTTCCCTTATTACCTACATTTGATTCCAGCTGAGAGCGGAGTGTGGTATGTCCATACTCCTACCCAATGCCGTGTCGACTCTCTCGAATACCTCCCCACATCCTCCCCATATCCTCCCCATATCCTGCAGTGCAGTGTCAAACCTTTTAGGACGACACACTCCGCATCGGGAGCCAAGCACAGGTCGCGTGCTCCCTCGGGACCCGGGACTCGGGACCCAGGAACTGGGCAGGGACAATCGGATTCAGTAAAGGAACGTGACCACAAATGTAAATAGTGCATTTCCCTCTTTGTCATCTCGATACGGGCTTGCAATTCTATAAACAGAACAGCGGTTCAAATTCCCGATTTTATTGAAGGATCTCATTTTAAACGTCATGTACGGGGTTTGTAAACTTTCGTTCAAACCTTGAAGCAAACCCCGTTAAACACCTGCCATGACGAAGCATCTGCTCTGGAACACCGAGTTCGTCCTTTGGCCTGGTTGTTAGAGCGATGGACAGTGTTATAAACGGGGGGTAACCAGTGTACAGCGTGGTACTGCTTAGCAGGGCTTTACCGCGTGCTCGGCGCTAGCGCAGCGAGCGTGGGGGTCACAAAATATCTTGCTATTATCACGATGAGCCACTCTCACTAATTATCCGAAAATGATTTAGGTGTTCTCTTCTCAAGTTTCCTTAAAATCGTTGCCTCGTTACATACATACTTGATAACAATCCCTGTTTCGTATTTCTTGTTAGCAGTCATTTCTCTAGGAGGTAGGAAAGCAAAATTTGCTCCAAGCAAATAGCCAAGTTCGACTTGCTTTTATAGTACAACTACCAAAGACTACTACCACAATACAGATTACGTTTCGTCCAATTGCGCCTCAGTTTCTATCCGTAAAAGGAAAAAGGAAAATTACCTGGCTATGTTGAACATTTTCTAATGTAACAGACAAAAAAATGAGAAAAATTTCCGATGGGTTTTAACGCTACGAAAATGACGGAGCCTAAATCCCTCGGCATTAACATATTTTTTTTCCAAATGTCTCTAAATCCCACCTTGGCGATCAATTATATTTAGAGAGGACGGATAACAGATTATTCAGATATGATATTTTCGTTCTGATAAGAGTTCATTTATATGCTTCGGAAGTGATTTTGACAGCTGCATGATTTATGGACGTATCACGCTTTTAAATTAAAATTATTCACTTTGGCGCTATACCGCAACTCCGAATATCAACATATCACCTATTCTCATGTATCACATCGCATCACATCGCATCACATCCCATGATACGCACTTTCGCGGTGCACACTATCATCTACAGTAACGGTGATGGTGACGGTGAAGCTAACACATTTTGTAGCACGAGGGTTTTGTAAGATAGCTGTGCCTGAAGGCATCAATCCCATTTATCTCTCAATTAACGTTATTGCCACTCGATGAGAAGCCAGTTGTTTACTCTTCCAACTTACTCCAGCCTATTGTGAAGCAGATGCTTGGAGAGACCGCGCCTTAGAAGTCTCCATTGTTGTTCGATGCTGTTCTACCCGTTATTCTTTAATGAACTCATCAGCACTAGGTGGATAATGGGATTATTGGTAGGCCGATAGCCTCGTAATCTTATACCCTCACCAAATTAACAATGTAAGCCAGGGTTGGTCTTCGAGGAGTACTTAACAGTGGCGGTACGGGTTGTTTATGAGCTTAGTGAGCCATTGCATGGTTTTTTTTGTTAAAACGTCTATGATTTGCATTTGAAATGACTATGGCTGTACGGCATAGAGTTTTTCAAAGTACAGCGCTAAGAGATCTGGGTGCCTCAGTTCAAGAATTTGCCACTGGAAATGCTTCTCGAAGCTGCAAAGAATATAACTCAGCAGGAATAAAGTATGATTTATTTCTTCAGTACTCCTGTTGCCGGCGCCATTTATCACATGCACTTCTAGTCGGACGGATATTTTACGCTGTGTATTATTACTAATTAATGCACACGAAGACACATTGTCACAGCAGAGGTATAATTATTCCTCTGCTTTGCTTTTTGAAGTCACTGTTATAATAGTGTTATAATAAGTCACAAGCATGTTTCGAGAGTATGCAGCGGTGATTTTTTTAATCACCACCCTAGTGCGATATTTTGTGTACATAACACGGAAATGATTTTAACGCGCCTTATCTTTCTTCAATCTCCAGTGCTCTTTGGCGCGATTTTAATTAACATCTTCACTGACTTCTTGCAATTGGTCTAATTCACCTAAATCGGTATTGTGCTTTGATAATCGATTGATATGTTGTTTCTTATAAAATTCTGTGACCAATATTCCACACAGCTGCATGGCAGATACATAGACCTCCAGTGATAACGTATTGTGGTAAATGCAGTCGTGACAATCGATAAATAGTCGGCGTTCGCAGAGGTCCGAGGCTATACCTTCCATTCGGCCACCGTTTGGCCAAGTTACATGCCCTCCACCCCCCCCCCCCCCCCGCAACCCCCCCGTGTCCTGCAGACGAGCTAATCAATTTGTCGACACGGCTCGTTTAATTTTTAATGCTCTCTGCTCTCGTTTAGGCAAGTTGGCCTTTTTGCGCCCGGCCCGCAGGCAGAGGGGGGGGGGGGGATTTGGATAGACCTGAAGTCAGCCAGAGCATGGGATTGGAAAGGACGTACTTTAAAAGTTTTTGCGTGCTCCAAAAAAGTTTTTCGGCGTAAAATACGTTTTTAATGGATGATCAAAGGCCAAAGGGATTTTTTATACAGTTATGTTTTTTACACTCGATGATATTTTGGGGTGATATAAGAATGTGTGCCCTTTTTTTAATCATTGGCCATTATGATGTGTCGGTTACGATCTCAAATCATATTCTTGCCCCTGGCCTATTGGAAAAGGATGTATTGCAAATTGTGTTCCATTGATGTCGCTATATAGTTACCATTCGTGTAGAAACGATATTGAAACGAGTTGCAATTTCAAACCGGCGTGTTGATTTGAATTCAGTAGCCGTTACATCTCAAGTGTGATTCCATGGCAATTCCATCACACTTCCTCGTAGTAAGATCTAGCGCTGTGGGGCGTTATGTTGCACACCAACATCAGGTATCATGAGGATGCAGTGGCTCCAGTGGCAGCAAGCAGTCACGCTGGATGCTGGGACGAGCTCCCAGTTCTGACTGTTGCTGCTCTGGAAAAGATGAAACGAACGCTGCATATTGCGCCGCCCATTTCATATTCAAACTTAATTGAAATCACTCCGGAAAATAGATAGTACGGGCTTCGCAGTTGAGACCGGATACTTCTGAACTATATTTGAAGAACTTTACTGAAATTAACTTGCATATTGAAACTACACTCGAAGCTATGATGCCAACCCTATATATTGCGAACAGACAGGCCAACGGGAGGAAGCAATAGAAAAATGCCAATAAATACATAATTAACGGATCTGTATTCCCATCACGTTAAGACGCGACTAATGTGCTGTCTGTTCAACTTATACCTGCAAAGCATGTACACATTTTGGGACTGTTGTGTATTATTAAACGTGTGGAACGCCTGGAGGGACGCAATTTTTCCTCACACAAAGCGCTGTGCGTTCTCCAAGCGATTCCCCGGCATCCAGTTTAGAGTCGAGAGTAAACGAGCCCACCCTTGCGCGATCTGCATGCATTAATCTTGATTTATATCCACTTTGTTCGTGGGTTACCGCGAGGCCCGCACTTGCAAACTACCCCCTGTTTCCTACGGCCGAACGATAACGCCAACTATAAACCACATAATTATTTTATAATGAGCTAGATGGCTATTGCCAATTGTATTAATTTCTAATAAACCATTGACGTGATACTATTTCTCTCGCTTTAAAATAACAAGTCGCCAAATAAATTTCAACGCGGGTTGCTCCGTTTATATCTGTATTTTAAAGGGTTGTTAATAATATAACACGTTTCGATTATTTCATTATGTCACAGTCACTCATTGAATTGTTTCAATGATGAGAGAGATTGCTAATGACTTGATTATCTTCAGTAATCTGTGAAAATAGTCGGATCAATATGAATCGGATTGAAAAAGAATTTCCTCTCTGGAAAGTGGAAAAAAGAAAGCGGTTCTGCTTCTGGGCTTAACCGAGGCGCGTTTAGCAAGCTTGAACGGTCCAATTACAAAATGGGGTGAAAAACAATTTTCATGTCGGGTTTCTCGTCCTCTTCAAACAAAAACGTGATATGGTTCGGAAGATGCGTTTGTGGAAAACCCCAATTTGATATAGATTATAAACAAAAAAGTTCTTGCCTCTTTAAGTTCTGGTTTAGGGCACCATTCAGGGGTCTTCTTTTTTTCGTGCACAATGTACTCGGGGAAAATATGAAAGCATATGAACAAATCTTTGGAGCGTAATAAAAGAGAATTCTTCTCGTTCTGTTCTTTTTCTCATTTCGTTTCGTGCTCTGCGTTTTTCAGTTGATGAAATTTATCTTTGCCGAAATCTTGTGGCCCGGTGAAAACTCTTTTAAATCCCAGCAATTATAATTATTTATCACAATTGATTTCGCGCGAAACCACCCGGAAAATCCATCTCTTTTCGACCCACGTTTGTTTAGCGACCTTTTTATCATTGAATTAAAAACTGCAGCTATCCAGGATCTGAGATCTAAGCTAGCTTTCGTTGCCTTCACAAAAGCCGCATTATCTCGTTGACTGAGAAAATGAAGTAGCAGCTCTAGCTGCTGTACGTCAAATAGCTCTCTATATATAGTATATACCCTCATCTCATCTCATCTCATCTCAAGACATACTACAATGTACGTACACATGCTCGAAAATAGCATTGTTAAATCAGCTTACCATGATTAACTTTTGACTCCCTTCAATTTAGACTGCAATGTACGTCTGAGCTGGAATTAAAGCTGAAGGGCTCACTATAGATACACGCTGTTTTGTTTGCATATTTTAATGTCGTGCCTATTTTCTGAAGGGCTACTCTAATATCACATTCACAGTCTCGCAAACCTTCGAACAATACAGATTTACATAAATGCACAATCAACTGGGGTGAGATGTGAACCCATTTTCAGCCGTACGAATTTATAGCCAAGTTAGCACAGCCTACCGAGGATTGTGATTATCACATAGCATCTCTGACCACATTTTCTCTTCTCAGTTCTCTGTTCTCAGCTCCCAACGCCCATAGAAGTGCGCTATTAGAGTGCATTACGTGTCGTCTGAAGACTGGCATAAAACAAGCTGAATGCTCAACAGATATGCGCCGACGACTTGCTAGCATATCTGCATTTGAGGCTTGATTTAAATGCACTTCGGTGCATTCTGTTAGTAGCATGCATGTAGATTGTGAATTTCACGAGACTGGGTGCATTTATCGGGTCGGATGGCTTGTGTGTGACTTCGAGGAAGTGCTAATGGAGTGGAAACACCCCACGTGGACGAACGTGTACTGGCAGCGGTTGGCTGTTATACGCTATTGCACTATTGCACTATTACACTATTCCACTATTCCTCTATCTGTTAATATTACCACGAGCAATAAAACGAGAATGCTGCTCGCCGCAACGTTCAGTTTGAACAGCTATGCGAGCGTTAATACGCAAACGTTCTTTCGGAAACTTTTCGAATGGAAATTAGAGATTTTCCACTGCAAAGTGCTAGAGGAGCGTGCTCACCTATTTGTTGGTATTTAGTGCGGAATGTGCTTTGGCATGTAGTGGGTTGTTAAGCGGGCGCCGTTTGTTGGGGGGCTCAAAACACTTGGAACTTCTTTGCAAGTTCTGTATTTTAGTGATGTCTTTAGTCAAAACGGGATAATCGATGCCGTTGAACAGTTTTGTTGAGCGCTTGTTCACCAGAGCACCAAAACATTTTGGGCACACCTCCAGCATGGTTACGACTACTTACACAATAAACAATACGAAGTTAGCTCGCTGCCCCCTTCTCATATTTATGCCCTTAACTCTCAAAGTTTCCTGATCCACGATCGGCGAATGTCGTATGTTTTTCACATCGTTTCAAAACTAGCAAGAAACGTTTTTTCCGTGCCTTCACCCACAATAGTTTCCAAACAATTTTCTATCTAGGACATAACTGAGTTACTCGCCTGTAGTGTTTTGCCCCACACAACCCCTTCCCCCCTCTCTCCGTTAATCTTGTGAACTCTCCGCGGATTGCGGTTCTCTTAGAGACTTGAGTTGATTTCATTAGATGGACGCCTTGTGCGTAGCCGACGGCTTGCGCCCTTGTGTCGTCCCGGCCAAGATTCTAGGTAAGCAAATAACTTGGCCACCGTCGGCGTAGCTTCCGCGTGACCGATCATTTAGTCATCATCCTCTCTTTTCCCGATGACGCCGACGCCGACGAAGAGTAAACAACAACATCTCCGAGGAGCTTTCTTTGCAAACACACGATTTCGTCTGATCTATCGGCGCTGATGGCATATAGGAGAACTCTGCAGAGATCGTATCAAAGCTTGCTTGCGAATCAGTTTCCGCTTGGCGGCAGAACTCTTACCAAGGAGCTAAAGATAAATCTTAATCAGAGCACGCTTTGTGTACGTTTGCGGGGCCCTCGGGTTGGTATTGGCTTGTCGTCGATTTCGTTAAATGCAATGATTCGTTTAAAGCAACTCAATCACTGAGTTAATATGCTCGTTGGGTTGAATAGCCACGGAGAAATTAATCCCGCTTGAATAGTTACCAGTTATTGGTGAAGTCAAAAATATGAAATGGCACTGTGGAGGAGCCAGGTTTTCCAATCCACGTGCGATTTCCAGAATCGCCGTAGCTTATAACATATTGAAATATATTTTACTGAAACCATGTGGGGAAATAGCTCGTGATTACATTTTATTTTGTTGCTACCCATACATGTATATTTGTGGATAACGAAGCAATTAAAATTGAAATATTTCGAATTGAATATCCATCGTTGTTGGCGCAGGCGATATGATAAATCTGCACCGCGATGTCATCATCAATACACTTTACCGTGGCTCCGACTCCATTCTCACCACAGCGTTCCACGTCGATCCACCTATTTATCAGCCCCCCTCCCCCCTGCTTTTGTTTACACTCTGGTGCTGTCACTGAACAAATAATATACTACCTTTAGCCGCTTTCTGCCGAACCAGAACGTACGGGGTCGTATAGAAAAATAGAAAATATTTCATTTCTAGAAAATACATTTTTACGAGAAGGCATGGGAATTTCAATGTCGTGCACGTCGGTCACTTTACTGCCAAGTGTTTACACAATTAGCATGCTATTGTAGCGATAGCTATTCGCATTTGGTACTCGGAATGGCGTTATCCAGACAAGCACATTTATAGGAAACTCACATTTTACCATTTTTTTTTCCTTCGAGCAGAATCTCAAATCTGGGGTTGACGGGTAATGTACTATTTCAACGGATGTGCTTCTAGCCCGGCTCAAGCATAGTGCATTTCTCTTTTCAATTTAATGCTTACTTTTAGAATGCATTCATACCTTTTAGTTTTCCATAGAGTGCATCGAAGATGTAAAGGTCCCTTAGATACATGTTTCAAGCTTCTCTGCACACAAAGCAATAGTTTGTCTGTTGTTGTGAAATATTTCATGGAAATATGACTGAATCGACGCTCCGTGATCACCGAATTGACTCCCAGCTACTTTCGTCGCAAAGAATGACAAATGAAATGGCTGAGCACAAAAATCGAACTCTATTGGAATCTTATCGAGTGCGCTTCGGTTATTTCAAATATCTCCTCCGCGTGGTTACTCGGAAGTTTTCTCGTGATAAGTAAGTCTCAACACCATTCCGCTGGAAATGTAATACCTTGGGTGGAACGAGAGAGAAAGATGGCACAACATAAATATCAGGCTTAGAGTGGCAAAGTGGTCGACTCCATTGAAAAAAATAACACGAATAAGGATGAAAAGCTCTGTATAACATTGAATTTAAGGTCATACTTCATAGATTAGTAAGAAGTTCACAAGTGAAAGTGATTGATTGCGTGCAGGCCGGCAATGGGGCTCATATTCGCTGACCAGACAACTCTTGGCTTTCGCAACACATCTCCCGACTTAAGGGCTGGTTTCGAGGCGAGTCACACTAACTTTTCCCGTGCGTGCATTTGAGTTCTGCTACACAAGCGAACTCGTGAGGGTGGGCAACTGTTTTCAAACAGACTGAGCGAATTCTCTAACTGGCAGCAATTTTAGAAACGAGTCACGTAAACGGCATTGATTCTTGGTTGATTGCACTGATATATAGGTACTATACCTTGTTTACGCGAGACGTATCCATACAACAGACTGTTTTATTGTGCTGTATTTGTGAATTGTGGGTAGGTATGTCTTCATTAGATGTCAAATGCGCGTTTTGTTATTTTCATTCCATCAGTTTGTATAATTGCTGTTTTCAATTGAAAGCCGCACAAATGTCACAGTCATACGTTTCATAAAAGCACACAAAAGACTAAAATATCATTTGCCAATTTTCTACTTCAATCAGCAAAAATATATTTGTTTTCATAACTTCGAGGAATTCGCTGAAGCTCGTAGCCTATATCCATACATTGTTGACATTTCCAATGCTCTCAAGTGTTGTCGTTCAAAATCTAACCCCTATAAAGGATTCTTCTTTATCGATCTACTTCAGATAGAAAAAATAAAATAGAAAAAATCTCGACACTAAATTCTTATCACCAAAAAAATTACAGTCTTTTCGAATCGAATGACGGTTACAATAGTTGGCAATAGTACAA
Organism: Nemurella pictetii; assembly: GCA_921293315.2. Classification (NCBI taxonomy): domain Eukaryota; kingdom Metazoa; phylum Arthropoda; class Insecta; order Plecoptera; family Nemouridae; genus Nemurella; species Nemurella pictetii. Next base: position 29,583,882 of record OV121115.1, read on the forward strand.
TAGCTGATAGTTGGCCATGTCACGATAGTTATGACATTTGTGATGTTAAAATCTATACGACACACAAGTGACATAGTCACGATAAATGTAATAAAAATGCCCCAAATCAAATCTTAATTAACTGCAAGTAGATTTCCTATTTCAGACCGAGATTACTTAATTATTTGAAATTTCTCTGCATCGACATACTGTATGTAAATTGTTCAATATGGCCACCAGCTAACTGGTCAGCGGATTCCTATTAAAGCGCGTTGCTTCGCCTGTGTGAACTCACCATCACGGTGATCTTTATCAATCTCATCATGCAAATCTCGCGGCAACAGTGATCGTCACGGGACCCAATCAACCAATCAACGGACGTCAACATCTTCACAGCTTCCCCGGGGTTTCTTTTTAACAACGAGAATCAATTAACCCCGTCTAGCGTCCAGCAAAGTTCGCCAAGTTGCCGCGACTTATCAATTTTCGAACACCTAGTTTTCCCCATGGCAGCTCATGCATGTCCCAGAACTCAGAAGTCAACCACCATCTTCACACTCCACGCGTCTGACGCTGTTATGGTAATCTCTTGACATGTCCCTGCTGACGTGACACCGCCTGCCAACTGTTGAGTCTGATAACATTACCTCCGCACTATTTGAGTCAATTTCTTCGCTAGCCGCCATCACCTATTCAGCATCTGCGGGGGTTTGGAATTTCCGATGCGAATCTCTTATTGGTGTTGTTAGGGTGTTGTTAGCGGTGTTGTTAAAATCGAGGGGAATCAGTTCGATGTTGTATCCGTAGGGAAGTTGGTTGTTATTTTTGCAAAGTTGTAGACGGACACGAAGCAGCATTATAGCAACAGAAACATGGTAAACCTCTTAAAGCATACCCATGTCACATGGTTGGGATCAAGTACGTATAAAAACCAATGCCAAATATAGAAAAGTTTTGTGAAATTATTTCTAATGTCGTTCGTTATATTCTCCATTCCACGGTATCACAGAAACCGAGAATATTTTCCAAACGAGTGTATTTTCTGGTTTAAACGGTGTAACCTCTTTACACCCACAACGGCGGTAAATGTAATTACCCCTCTAACGCTACATTTTATTTTTTATAGCGTTACTGTATCGTTTCATGCATGATATTATAACGTCGATATATAATTTAACTCAAAGTTGAGTGAAGCAGAAACAGCGCAGGCTGTGATAGTAACCGGGGAAACAATAGCGCATTACCCGAAGGATTTCTCTGCAGCGTACTCCTTTTTTCAAAATATCGCTGTTGGGAACTTCATTTGACCGTGCCCGTGGTGGATGGAAATCAAACACGGTGAAAAAACACACACATTGTTATTTTCGTAAAAAAACGAACTGACGTTTCACCGAGAAGGATTATTTTGTTTTTCTTGCGGAAAGTGCGTGCAAAGGACGCAAGCTAATATTCGGCGTGATGCTAGCGTGTGGCGAGTTGGGGAGGTTGCTTTAATAGCATACCTAGCGCCGTCATTATTTAAATAAAGTATCAAGTATCAGAAATTTATGCAAAAAATAATAATAAGCATTGGCGCGGGCTTAGCTCTGCTTGTTATAAAAACATTTCGCATTTAGAGATAAAATGGGATACCGAACGGCGTAGTCAGGCTTTAGAATTCATCGTACATGGGATTAGCATTGCTTTTTTGATGGCAAATTGATCCTACAAATAGTTTGCTTAGTGGTAAATACCTGCTTACTTTCCCAAAAAAAAAGATTATTTTTTGTTATAAAACCATTCAATGCTTAATGCCTCGAATGTGAGTGTCACTAAGAATATAGGGCAAAGCAATTCAATAGGATAGGTAATTCTGTCCAACAAGAAACAAACTCGTCAACCCCGATTGAACCACGACTAACCGCATCGAGGGGCGTTTTCACCGCCGACTCGTGAATCGTGAGTTAGTGACACTGAAAATCCGATGGCCTCGACGTCGACAACGACAACGACAACGATGACGACGTCGGCGACGCCGACGCCGACGTGCAATCATTGCCGTTTGTCTCCGTCCGCGCTGGTAGCCGAGTGTTGTCGCCAGTCACCAATTGATTTATGCACGCGCCATTAACGTGCGTTCTAGTAATTGGACGTTGGGTAATTTAGCATAACGATTTGCGCACTACTTCTGAATGTGCACGGCCGGTGGTCACCCTGGCCCCCGGGCCGCGAAACTTAGTACCCGCGCATCACCTGATTTGCATACTTTGATTTGTTTTTTGAAGGTCCGCACAAAACTTTTAATCCAGCAGGAAAAAGTCGAACTGTTGTTGCGTTATTAGGCATTTATGTCTAGTAGCTGTTCAGCTTTTATTTCATAATATTGGAGTAATGAATTTTACCGCACGATTGAATGGTTTCCATAGACTACGGATGATGTTAGAAGTTTATTTTCATAAGAATCTATTAAATAAATAAACATTCAGATGTTTGTAATCTGAGATGTTCAGAAACCCGATATCTAGAATTCAAGGGTATATCCTTAACTAATTAACAGTCGTAAATGCATTTAATTCGTTGTTGATTGGTTGGAAAATTCAAGGTCAGAAGAATGAAGGTTGTCTTCAAGGTTGTAAGAACACGAGGACGTGGAATATGGTAATCAATCTACCGATCGAGGTATTCTAGCTAATCTGTAGTCACCGGTTGCATTCCATTTAAAGTGAAATGAATTTTATTTTGTTGGACGCACCCCTTTTACTGGCTAACGTCGTGTACTCAACAAATGCTGAAAGGAAATTGATTTAATTCTGTCACTCGAGTGTCGTACATGTTTACTGCATTCCATGGTTGCCTCAATCAATGTGTCTGCTAATTTCGTTCCTGCAGCCAGATTTAATTGCATTGAAATTCCGTCAGTGTGAGATTGGCCAGTCTGAAATTATAGTCGTTGATGCCTTTGTGTTGACTTTTTTTGCTCGTCACGTCTGCTGTGCGCCAGATTTTCATGCAGCGGCAGTACTTTTCCTTTATCATTGGCTACTGAGCTCCTCCTGCATAAATTAATGAACCATACTGCATGTTGTACAGGAACGCTATACATTTGCATTAGCGAAACGTTCGTTCAAGCTTCCTGTGTGTTTTGAAGTCGGCCATTAGCATTAAATACTTATATGAAAGGTCTTATAAAAGCATTTGTTTTCAGCTTAAACAGTTTGCGCCTGCAAAGAAGTAACAGGCTTTGCCATTGCCGAACTTTTTTTTTCTGCTGGCAGAATGATTAATAGATTGTATTACTGAACGTTCGCAATTCGCTTTCCCAAACGCGATACTGCCATCTTGTAATTATAAAAATATATGCGTGCATAATTTATCGTTAAATATTCAGCGTCGAGTAAGTCTCCACTCTTGCGATATTCGCAGAAATGAGGAAGCCTTGTAAATAACCCTGTCGAGGGTGTTTAGTGCGATGTCCGGTCCCCGCATCTGGCGACGAACCACTCGAGGGGTAGTTTATCGCAGCCGATGCCCTTATTTTATCCGGAGTGCCACCGATCCGTGCCATAAACAATGAGACGTAATAACGTGTGGGCGGGTGCTAATTGTATTGTAGCATTTTATACGGCAAATAACCACTTTGTTTTCTGAATTTAGTAGCGCAGAGAGTTTGCTGGGGGGTTCTTTATTTCCTCAAAATAATAAAGTAGGGCGACCGACTACACCGAGCTGTATATTCGCACACAGACACACACACGCAATGAATAAATGTGTGTGAGAGTGCGAACAACGGAAAATATGCGGAAAACAATACAACTTTGTGCGTGCGTTTCTGCAAATATAATTGAGTATATCAGAAGAGAGTTTCATTAAAATGTTCTACCCGGAAAGGGTTGTTTTCATGAGCTATTGCTTTTATATGCAGAGCGTGCATTTTCCCGAGAACACTATGAAGTTGGACAATAGTCAACCGCTTTATTTAGGAGAAATTGCAAATGCTTGACATTTCAAAGATTCCTAGTCGTCCCCGCTTCCCGGCCGTTTATGAAGATTGAAGCACATTTTCGGAATAGACTTGGGCAAAAGTTGAAAGTTCAATCAGCCAAGGCTGCGTGTAATCGACCACGAAGAAATGAAACCGCCTACGAACCAGATGAGGCTTCAGTGAAATAGTTCCAGTTTTAATCTTTGCGTCGGATTTATTTTCAGTTCCACCGTTCCACCGTTCCAAGTGTTTTCTTGCTGGAAAGTGTTAACTCCATTTCGTTACTGTTTTCAAATTCACCTTAATTGCGAAATACCTAACCGATGAATTGTGTTTCATTCAAGTGCCTATTGAGAGTTTCCCAACCCTTGATTTCTCTCTTAAATATTTGTTCTTGTTTCGTATCCACTTATCTCAAAATTTCGCTCTAGATCACCGAAACGGAAATAGATGGAAGTCGTTGAATAAATGGCTAACAAAGGGCAATTCTTCGTCGAGGAGGACCCGGTTTGCATTTGGCCGAGGACGTCACAGCGTGGACAGGATCTGAATAATTCATAAAGCCTGCCAAACGAGGGATGTTATTAAATGGCTCATTGCGTTATAAATTCATAACAATGGAAGAATTGTACGGCCAGGGCCCAGTAAGAGGTTGGCGGCGAAATAAAGAGATTTTTTTAACCGCATAGATCTTATCTGGAGCATTGGCCGTATCTTATGCATTGCGGTGATTCACATTTTTAATAACGCGCTAGGGAATTATTCTATATTTTTTTTGGCGTTTTTATACATTTTTTGTAATAGCGTTGAAGCAAGACAATAACATTTAGAAAGAATTGGGTCCCGAGAGAGCTTTTTCAAATTAACTTCATGGGTGTGTTTCGCAATTTTTTTAGATGGAAGCATGGAAGAAAAATAAAATAAATTGCAAATCTTCTAAATAAGAGCCACGATGTTTGAGCAGTATTTATTTTTCATGTTTAACGCTTACGGGCCCACGTGTGCTTTCATTCCTTGTGTTACAAGAACGTGATCGTGGAACGTTCTGTCAACAATAAATATTGCAGGGCATGGAAACTGATATTGTTTCGATATTATTATTTTCCATTGATGCAGGATGCTCCAAAAAGTGAGGTTGAATAGCATCCTTTTTGTTTCGTACCATGGCCTTCGAATCCGAGTCACAATGTTCTTCCCAGCTCAACACATGGGAAGCTAAATGACCGAGTACTTTAGCTTTATTTTCCCATTCCTGAACTTTGTTGTACCTTCACCCGTAGAAGCATATTCTCAGATATAGTAGCGCTCTATGTATAAGTGATGCGCAAATTCGATGGATATATAACCAGCGTACTGAGTACCCCGGTTTTGGTTCTCTGTCCTGTTGTTTGCGATACCGATTCGTGTTTGTGCTGGGGCCACCGTCACGTCATGGTCAATACCGTGCATAGCAAGTACGCTCTGTTTGTAGTCCTAGACACATCACGGCGCCAGCCTATTTGCGCACCGTTCCGGAATAACGCAAGCCAACTGAGCACTTCCGATTTGTCATTTCCCTTACGATTTTTCATAGTCTGTTTTCTTCCACTATATTTCCTCTTTGCTTTACTTAGGGGTTTTGTAATGGTTGTCGCATTGTGAATGCAATCATTTCGCCCAACTGCTAAATACTCAGCCATTCTGAAAGTTATGTTTTATACCTTCTACCGTGGTTTCACGCATTGAGCTCTAGAAAATCATGTGCATAGTATTATGCAAAAACCAACATTAACATTTTGATATTCCAGCGGAACACAACGCAATCTGTAAACAAAGCGATTATGAAGCCCTATTTCAATGTGCACTTGCTCTCGCAAGTACCATATGCCACAGATTTGATGTTTTAAAGCCAGCTATTTCATTCGTGTGGGTAGGCGGTGAGTAGTGGACTAGAGTTTCTTGCAGATCTATACGACCAGAGTGTTTTGTGCCAGTCTTGTGGTAACGGCGAAGCACACAATAACGGCACATGGCTTAAGTTGTCATCAGCAACTCAGATCCAGGAGGAAGATGTCAGGCGCAGGCTGCCTCGTGCTCTGTGTCCTGTTCCCGCCGCGGTCGTCAACTCAGTTCGGGATCCCGCTTTGCAGGCTTGTCTTATCGTAGCGAGCGATCTTCCCTACCCCCTACTGCGAAAATACCATCCGTTACTTGAGAGGAACGAATTCAGGGCTGATTTGGCCGGAATTGGTTTTGTTTTCCTCTGGCAGTGGAATTAAAACGCAAAGATGTTATTAACTTTGGGCTGCAGCTTCTTTTGAGCTCTCTGGAAAGAACTGTTTTTCTTGGGAACCAATTTTACCTGCATCGATTATTTTCGTGGAGTTTAACTAAGATTTGCGAGACTGAAAGAGGGACGGAGGTCAAATTGGCCATTAGTAACTTTCTTCCAGATAACTGTTCACTTCTCTTTCTCTCTCTTCTCTCCCTCTCTTCCTCGCTCCCTCTTTCTCTTCAAATTTTAATTTGTTCTGAACGGCATAATTTGTAACGTTTGTGCGCTGGTGATATCATGCCTCCCCTAATTGAATTTGACCATGGTTTTACAATTTGCGAACATTAAATGAAAATCTTAATGCCAATGCATGATTTTACGCAGCCGGGTATACCATATTGCTATGAGCATCGATTCTCGAGACACCTTGATTGCAATTAAGTTAAGATCGTTAAGGCTCGAGCGCGCTTCGCGTCGACAGAGGTTATCTAATTCCCCGACGGTGCATAGCGACGGTGGTCCAGGCGGCTTCCAGAATCCCTGGTCCTGTAGGTGTAGCTATTCACTTTGCCTTTCGCAGAACGTTACCATAAGGGGAAGAGGGTGTCGTGGGTTTATTCCATCTCTGCTCTACCGACGCCGGCGTTGCGACGACGCAATTAAATTCTCACGAGTCCCAACACACATGGCACTAGCTTCAGGTTATTTGGACTGTGACCCCCACCCCACAGCCAACACCCAATGAGTTGATTACTCCAGAGTCGGCAACACCTTCGCAAGAGTCTCACGCATATAAGACGCCTTTGCAAGGGCGCCCTTATCATGTGAGTGCTATTTTGTCGCGCATTGAATATGACGACATCCGATGAAGTGCTACTTAAATTTCAAATTAAGTTGAATTTCTTAAACATGGACATCTCGTGTTACGCTTTTTGGGATGTTCACTTCAAAGAAACTTTCCGACGGGTATGTTTATTTTTAAAAAGTGTGTTGATGCTTTAAAATGATAAAATTTTAAAAGCTTGAAGGCATGGTGCACATTGCTGTAGGGGCATCATTATACAGTAATCTTTTACAAGTTTTACTAAGTGAAATGAAAATTTCGCAATCGGAGAGTTGTTGCATGCACGACTGGTGTGTGTGAATCAAGCCTTCATAGTCCTTGGATCCTGAATTGCGCGTGCACATATTATTCTAGGCCAACCTTAACGCATGTAACGTTTCCTCTCCGCGCGTGCGACTGCTTCTGCATCTTGCTGTATTTAATATCACCATGGCTGGCTGTCTCGTGTGTCAGTAACAGTCATTTGGGATGTGAACATTTTCACGACGAAACTTTGCGAATTGTCTTTTTCGTGATCGCTTTGATGGCGCGACGGCGACGGCGACGAGGACGACTCAAGACGTCGGAGTTGTGAAGAAAGTCGCGATATTACGCGCGCGGGGAATATAACGTTTTCCCAGCTATAGCTTAGCCTTAGATGGCGGTTGTTACGTGTAGCATGGCTGTTCCTCGGTAATCGTTTCCTCTATGAAATGAAAACGCGTGTCGTGGTGGTACGAAAAGCTCAGGGGAAAACTTCTAAATGTCCGAGTGGAAATTTTCGGTCTAGAAGTAATATATACGCACCCTGGATATTATAGAGCGAACGCCTTCCGAGAAAAAGTGTTATGCTTTATTGCTGGCAGTAGCGCACTAAAACGTATAGATGCATGTCCCGGGCGTAGATAAAAGGAAATCTGGCGTGAAACATTTAGTAAGTGCTCTTTTTCCACACACATGTTTCCCTTGTTAATTCAAGCGAATGTATATAATGGAAAGGCATCACAATGCGTGTGTTCCGGATAACAGCGATGCGATCGAAGCATCATTAAACATTCACGCGGACTAGTAAAGAGATTCTGACTCACCACCTCCTGTATTTTGTTTCCATCGAGTGGTTGGGTGGGGCGTGGGCGGGGGTGGGGGGGGGGGGGGGGTGAGGTCTATGCGAGCTGCTCGAAGAGTTTGCCACTATGTCAAGAGCAGCATGGCAGGTTTACATTCTTCCACAACTCCATGCCTGTGTAAGTATGCATTGGATTTCACCGGCTTACGTGAGTCTGGGTTGGTTTCGGCGGTGCACCACGTTAACTTTCTGCCGCCGCGGTGCCGGGCTTTGGCGTCGGCACATAGCACGACATACCACCCCGAGACGTTGCTGGAAAATGGAAACTGAATTATTTATGTGTCGAAACGGCATCAATATTAGAATTGCGTCGCGCTGGTTTTGTATTAACATTTTTGACCCGCTGGGACTGGCGCGTTGAAAGTCACCTGGGCCATCGGGGACGGTGATTTTATTTATTATTTGCGTCTCTTGCGGCTTGCGCCTCGTAACCGAAACACGCAAAGTTTGAATATTGTGTACCTATAGAAATCCGCGGCCTTTTTTTTTGTAAACTGTGTCTGAGGTTTGCGCGCAATGAACGCGGGTTGGAGGAAGGTTTGAGGTAGTTGTTCGGCCGAAAATTTGTTGCCCCCTCGTTCGCCAATTCCAGAACTTGTTTACGTATAGGATGAATTATCGATACTGTCGCGGAGGTCGAAAAAATGGAAGTTTAACCCATTTGCGTTACCTTTCAATTGCACAAACCTAATCTTGAACAGCATTTAGTAATGCCAGTGCTGATAAAATGCAGTTTGAAAGTGAATTTTGCATTTTGTGTGTGTCGTTTATTTGCTGACTACAAATTACAATGCTGAAGGTGCACGTCTCATCAGAAAAACTCATCCCACGTAGGATACATGATGCATAATTTACGACCTCACCTCCCTTGATATTTATTCTTACATCAGGGTGATGTGGTATAGAACGGTGATGAGATGCGGCCAGATGTACATGTCAAATTCAATTCGACCGCTAAGCCGAGTATTTTAAATTTCCTGCAGTTTCTTCTGAGAAGTCTTGTAGCTCTCTAGTTAGTTTATCTAGAAACTCCGCACGCTGGAGTCGAGTCGACGACGGTGAACTAGTGGAGTACCTACTGGAGTCGGAGTCGAGTACCTGCTCAAGCACCTATTGCATTATGACTTGAAATTACTCCGGGCGTTCTTGCTGCTAACAGTAAAGTTTGTTCAACGAACACTGTGTTTTAGCATCTTTACGGCTTGAATACTTGGAGCGCAAAGCGTTGTTTTGTGCTAGTTGACTTTTTGTTGTGCAACTTCTACGACATCAAGACCTCTTGCTTTCAAAAAGAATATCATAAACAAAGGATCACTTAGCTTAAACAAGATGCACTTTCCTAGTATGGTACATGGAACATTTAATATACCTGTTCCCTGGGATTCATTGCTCCGTTTTTGAAAATAGGAAAATCGTGCTTCTAGCATGAGCTTTATTCCGGCTGCGTTGGCTGTCGACGAGTTTTCTACATCCTTCGAAGAACTCGCCTCGAACTTTTCCTAGGCTGCTTTTGACTGTTTGATATTGGGACACGTAGGTTTTTTTTGAATTTTGCAATACGCCATGTCACACTACAGACAGGTTGAGGCGGGCACCAGTCACTCGAATCGCACAGCGGAGTTTTTCTCATACATTTTCAATTTATGCACTTTTCCAAAGATTCGCTTCGATATAAGGAAATAAGGAAGATCGGGAATTTCACGCTGTTATATCAATCAAATGTCTCTCCAGCATCAGTAAGTGGCTTAAACAAACATGGGCACAATGTGGTACTGGAGTGAGTGATGTGGGGTTGACTGCCGAGAATGGCTTCCCCGCGTTTAGAGACGGCGTGCCAACGAATATCAAACATATATTTTTAAAATAGCAGACTGTATAAGTGAGTTTGATAATCGAACGATCTTAACGAAATATATAGAGAACGAACCACGACGACGGCAAAACAGTTCTTAACAAATTGCCATTCCATATTCTCTATTAGATTTATCATCTCACTTCCTGCAAATCTTTGTCAGGAATATTGATTCGCCTTCCGAAAGTTAAGACTTCGCTCGTAAGTCACATCCCGCGAGCGCGTGCTTTTCGTTTCACTCCACGACATTCCCTTTAACGCTCCAGCTCCAACTGGATGCTGGATCTGGTCCAGATTTGCCGTGATTTAACGCTTCTCGACGCGGCAAAGGTTTGCCGTCGACCCCGACTCCGTGGACCCTCGGCACCGGCAAACTTTCGCTCACTTTTCCGCCGGTACGCCGGCACCCCGTTATCCGAATGTACCCTGCCTGCGCCGACCCCCTAAACGCCGTCATGTGCCGATATACGAATCCTCGCCAAACGGGGTCCTACTCCCGATCATGAGCACTCACTATGCATTACATGTCCGAATAGTATGTACTATGCCGGAAATATCGGGCGATCATAGCGTTAGCGGACACGCAGCTTGTAGACAAGCACAGGCACTTCCACGGAATCGAGCACTCTGCAATATGCAGCACGTGCCGGACAGCTGTTGTAAATATTGCCATCTTTTCTTGAAGGTGCTATGCTACAACTGCAAATAACTCTGCATTGAGGGTTACTCTCCATCTTCGAAATTAATATATTGACGAAAATGCTTGAAGCTGTTACTTTGTCTAGGAATCATCACACATTTACAGCAGCTTTAGGATTGATACATTTTTACTGCCTGTGACTCGTATGAACTTCAAGCAGTGAACAATGGATGTCAAGGGGATTAAATGGGACAATCGGGTGCTTTTACTTTCGCTCAGATTTGAGGTTGATTAAAGTCTTTGCAGGATAAGGTCAGACTCCCAAAATGGCTGCTATTTAAATTCCACCAACTCACGATACCAAATCCATATGTGCTAATTCAAAATTTCGAAATCAAACACTAGAACAGTGCCTCGCCGTTTTATTTAGCACTTGCATATCACCTAGCTTTTTAATAGTTACTTTATTATCACAGTTTTTATTAATACAGTTAGAAATAAGGGCAAATTGGTTACTGCAAATTGATTTGCCATCTTGTTGGTAATCATTTTTACTAGCGCTGAGCGGACAAGGTAATTTTTAAATTAAATATACTTTATATACACAATAGTGTTCTGACAAGAATCAAAAAGATGAAAGTAGAAGCTGCTGGTCGAAATTAATATTTTCGGTTAATTTTGCCGATCGCTCGAATCGAGCGTGCTTTCGTTCACATTGTCGAGTGTGGTGCACGCACTTTTGCACCGGCACATTGAGCAACTCGCGCAAGTCTTGCTCCAATATAAGTGCAAATCCCGTACACCAGGAAGTTTCTTCGCGACCGAGAGATTATCCAAATTAATTTTCACGATTTGCATGCGGTAATTGGTTTGAACAGCGTTACCCGTGATTAAATTTAACTCGCCGATTTACACGCTGCTGTCATCGGTATAAGACAAAGCGTGCGAGGAGATCTGATCTTGAGTTTGCCGGATCAACGGCGAAAGTGTTTGTTAGTTTTGTGTGGCAGCCGTCTTGCAGAATGTTAAACCGAGACGTATCCCTTTATCCAACATAAGTTACTCGGCTGACAGACATGAAGTTTCATTTTTCAACTTTGTCAAAAGACGTCCTTGTCTTCCGCTTCTAGAAAAATTGAAAGTTGCAAGAAAAAAAGCTGGAACATCTCAGAGATACGAGATGGTTTTAAAAGTTGATGGAAAAAATGTTGATCTAACGTTAAATCGATTGGCGAATCATTAGGGAATTACGTTTGGCACGTGCACAATTTATCACTGATCGGAGAGTTCTCTCTGAAATCTTTGAAGAATGCTTCTGCGCTCGGTGCGCCGTCCACGCGGCGTCGGATTTCCTCCGCGTCCCGACGCTTGACACCCGACGCCTGTCCCCACGACCGGGCTAATCTCTAATTCAATTCCATGACGGGTCATCTTTGCTCCACGAATTAAACCAAATTAACTCGCCTCGTCCGCGGACACGGCACGATCTCCCATCTCCATACACCCGCCCACGATCTCGTTGGCACAACGTCCAAGAATCTACCGCTAAACTTTCCCCTGCGCTGCGCTTCCGTTCTGAAATGCAGCGTTCCGTCTTTATCTTAACCCGATGGAATGGTCACCAATATCGGAAGCACGTCTTGGGAATTCCTAGTCCCGTCCCTTGACGAGACGCGCCGCTCACTCAATCCTCGCTAAGGACGCCTTCTCTCGCGGCCAAACGGGCGTCGCGACGTCCCTCGTCCCCCCACCCCCGCCCCTTTATCCACCCACAATGTGGGCGACGAGTCGTGATGGACGCCACTCGCTTATGCAAAATAAAAGACAAACGATCGTGCTGACTAGTGCTTAACGAGTCCTCCCTGTAGACTTCTCCGGCGAGCGCGTCGCCTCCTTGCCGCACTCGTGCGCGCAAAGATCGCCGATTCCTAGGTGGCTCCCAGAGTCTTGTCGTTGCCAAAACATCATCAACCGACGGCCGTACCAAATCTCTCAACTCTCGAGTTGAATGGATATTGGGGATGATTGGGTTCAGTACAAACTAATGTAATAATCCTCAATTGTGTGCGAGTGTATGACAAATTAGTGACGAAAATGGCCTCGTTTGTTGGTCTGTTTGTTGTTACATGATGACCATTTAATTGTGCTTCCTGTTTGCTCGTGGGCGAGCCACATCGATTTTATTCCGCGAGTTTTTCTTTCATCTTCTCATTATTTACGAATAAAACCATAATTGGAGAATGTGTTGGTTCTTATAATATATTTAGTTTTGAACGTTATTTATCAAAATAATCTGACAGTTTCGGATGAAAAGAAGCCGGGAGGTATAGTAGGTAAGTTTGTTTTCCGGCCATCGGTTAGTTTCATAAATGATGCAGAGCTCAATACGAAAATGTAACTTGCATTTTTTGCGAAGACTTGCTTCTGCTGTTCATCCCTCTCAAACGCCAACGCTTGCATTTTGGCTTGAGTGTAAAATGTAAACCACGATAATTTCATCTGGCAGTTTTCGTTGAGATGCATATTTGATGAGTCGACTGAAGTTTTCAAACGCAATTTACTTACACGGCTTTCCTTCGCCCGTATCACGGGCGAAATGAGATGGTTTTCATCACCCTATAAGCAAATTCAATTAAAACACGATTGTTTAAAACTGAACACGTCTTCCCGCCTCCACCCGGATGATAATTTTTGAATTCGAGACTAATAAAGCGACAAAGGATTCATTGTGGCAAGATTGGAAAGCTTTTGTTGCCTTTTGGGGGTTGGATTCTGTTTGTAGCAGAAACCTATTACTCGCTCTTCTCAAGGAATAAATACGTAAACGACGAAATATTAGTTTTGTGGGGTTTCGTATCGGTAACGTTTCTCCATCAAGACCCCTCCTGCTGTCAGTAGGCCCGATAAAAGGGTTTGTTGTAAGATGTCAACACAATGGAGAACCCCACCATTATTTAAGCTAGAAATTCAAATAAAGTTTATGTACTGCATGCCAAAATTGTAAGACATTTCTGTTATACACTCTGAACATGATAACCGTCATCCTTTCGTAAAGAAGATTTAAAAAAATCAAGTTTCACATTTTAGATAACAAACTACCTATATATTACTAAAAGATAAATCAAAAGATATAAAGGAAGAAATTTGAAAACACCATTCGGAATGGTCTCTCGACTCGAAAGCCGTGTTATCTGCGCCGTTGTGTCCTATCTTCTCGCTAGATATGCACGCACGGGAAACAGTCCTTATTTTCCCGTTCACGACTCTTTTTTGTGGACAGCTCTGTGGGACGCAGCGCAAAGACGCCCGTCTCTGTGCTGGGAATAACTTCACATCCCGCCGCCATTCTCGGAGAAGCCGGGGGAAAACAAGCGCATGCCACATTGGTCGAACAAAAGACGCTAAGAAACTAAAGAATGTGGAAAATAATCCCGATCCAAACAGCTCCTTAAAAACTTTTCCCAGGGCAACGTCGATAGCAAAAAGTTGGCCGCAAATGAACAGCTCAATGGGTGCCCATTTCCTTGATCTGGCGGTGCAAATGAAAAGTCTCGCTGTCTCACTCTCCTCGTGACTTGCGCTTCCGCTCCCGTGCCGTTTTCTGGCGCACGACGCGCTTTTCGTTTGTTTACCCCGTTGTGTAATGTTTGAGCAGGACGATACAAATAGAGGCGCCATGAGTGAAGGCAATTACTTACGGTGTTTACTCCGAAATTAATATCAATGAAATCACGCAAAGTTTCCTCTCCGCTGACAGCTAATACATGCTAGGCTATGGTAGGGGCTCGTTATTTCAAACTCTACCCAATTCTTCATTTTAATTGAAAACAGATAATATTTCTGTTTAATTGAGTTTGGCAATTTTCATTCACCACGGTGAGGCTTCACGCAGTTTGTGATACACGGCTGTGGATGAACTGGTATTTAGTTGTGGTAAAATCCGGAATCTAAATGTGCATTGGCACGAATGTTCGCATAGGTAGTATGTTCTGCGGTTGAATTGGTAAATCTCTTCAAGAGAGACTGCAATCCACGAATTTAATTAACTATTATGCTGTATAAAAACAAAATAGTACAATAAAAAAAAACATTTGCTTCATGTTGCGGGTTGTTAGTTCCGGGTTTAACTCTGCGCTATGCCGTGCCGCCGTCGCTAATTTCAAACTTAAACAAATCACAATTAAAACAGATGTTCATTTCGAGCAGTGAAGCAAACAGGCCACACGCGCGCACCCTCTCAAGTCTGAGTGATCCTATCATCCCACGCATTGCAATCTAGAAGTTTAGACACGCGTTACACTACATTGTGTTCTGCCACCATGTTTTGTTTTATGAAATCTGCCATAAGGGTTGCTTCAGATACCATATCCATGAGCCAAACTGCACATTAATGTTTGCTCGTTGGATTTATTTGAACGAAGAAAATGTTTGCAGACTTGAATAAGCCGCACTCGTACATGTCAGCGGTTTATTGCATGTCACTGCTGCTGTTGTTGTCGTTGCATTCGCTGGTACTGATGCTGCTGCTGGTGCCACCATTGTTATTTACTCAACTGCAATGGACATTGTTTTTACGCTGGAACGGACCGAAGAATATCGCATCGACATGGGAAATCGTGTATGTGAATACTCTCTATTTACCATTTTATGTTGTAAATTCCACAAACAAATTCACTTTCATATAAACTCTGACGCACAGCGCTATAATTGTTTGTCCACGTCACTTTCCAATTAAAAACTTGACAGATTAATACAGAGACAGTTAATGATCGCCCGATGAATAGCGATACGTCCGTGGTTGACAGTGATAAATCTGGAATAACTGCCGACCCGGCACCTCCACCACGAACAAAAAGCTGCAACGCGTTTGCCACGTTAACGTGATACAATTCAATTTGACGCCGTGCTATTTGCAACGACAACACGCGAATTGTTTTTCTCGCTCTGCACACTGTGAACACCGAGACGTGCTTGACGCCTGTTATTGTTGCCTCTCTCCACATCGTTAATCGGGCGTGTACGCAAGGTGAAATGGCGCTCGCTTCCAAATGTCGGCTAATATGGCACGTCTTCACGACGAGCGATACGTAATTTATTATATTACTACCCGGCGTCAGCACTTTCGCACGCTTTTGTCGGCGTCTTCAGCAAAGCTGCTTTGTGCTAACTTTGTTTTGTGTTCATATATCGTTCAACACCTGGGAAACTTAGCTCTGTAAATTCATTTTGCGATATCTTAATAAGCTCTCAAAAGTATAACAATACACCATGACAAGGGTTGCTTCCGCGTTCTAGTTCCCCATCAGCTCTTTCAGTTTGCGCTTGATTCTGACAAGTAGTTTGCTGATGCCAGTCAAGATAGAATTATTGTTGTACAACAACTAAGAACTAAGAGGCATTGATGCCTGCTTGTGGTTGTTTGCTGCAATGCCCCAATTAGTTTCAGCGCTAACTTGCCACAACGGAGGGTTCCGAGATATAGCTCCCTTCTCATCCCTTACACATTTTAAAATGACTCTTAAAGTCTCTTCCGCGCAGCTGACTCGCGGTACTCGTGCCATTACATCTCGGTCTAACATCTCGATAAGGATATATAAATAAATGAGAACCATGTTCGCAGCGCGAACTTCCTTTCTAACCTTCCGCTATCCGACTTCCTTTCTGTCTCGATCCGAATGGCGGGATATTGTTCCGCGTATTTTTTTTTCTCTTTGTATTTTGACTAATAGTTTCTCAAATTTTCATCCACATGAGCCTCGCGTTGGCAGTTTCCAACTTTTCCATTACGCATGACAGTCTAGCGAGCGGGCCTGGGAGGTAGGTGGGTCGGGACGGAGGGCGGACTGGTGGGATTCGGCCGGTTAGCGTGATGGCATTTTCCCAGCATCATCGGCTGCAGCCAGCGATCTTAGCTTGCCTCTCGTCTCTAGCGCGCGCGGCGTCCTGCAGTTAATAAGGCCTCTGAATTATTGATGCTGCGGCTCCGGCCTATTCTCCGTCCCGCACAAGGCTGAAGAATGTTAGCAGCTCCAAACGCTGCAGCCAGCCTCCAATCTTGCACTAGCCGAGTCGAGTTTCGAGGCAAATGTAATTAATGTATTTCAAAATTTCTTGCCCATCCTTTTTTAACGGGAAATTGTGTGTGGCTTGCTTCTCATTTCTCATTTGTCTTTGCTAGAGTTGTGTGCGCTTCGGTATAAAAAGAAGAGCAATGCATTTTTGCTGAAGTAGTGACGTTCAAGTAATACCTACATCCTTCACTTAGAGTCTCCGTAGATTTGAATGATAGCGCAATTCTATCTCGTTTTTAGCAGGAGCAAACAGGAAGAGGAAACGTGTTTTGTCTTAAAATCTTACTGCCTTGCTCGTGAGCGAGAAAATTATTTCTCTAAATGAACTACTCCAAATCGTATCAGCGCTATCAATCAGTGTCTTGTCATCAGACGATATAAATTATATTCTTGCGGTAATTAAAGCATCTTCGAAGCTCGCGCACTGTAATTAAATTTCGAAATGATAGTAAGTCTTCAAAGATGGAACCCATTTTATATAATCTTCGGATTTAATTCATAGTATATCATATATTTATTCAAACAGATTGAATAAAGTTGTAACTTTGCTGAATGCAAATATCTATGCAAATACTATCCAGAAACTGTTGAACAAAAGGAAACTCTCCGCGACTAGTTTACAGCTAAAGGGTTGGAGAGGGTAGCATTCATAACGATGTGGTAACGAGCGGTCAAGAGTCGTGACGGAAACAAACTGAAACTAGCACAACGCGACGAATTTAAAGCGTATATAAAGCACAAGCTTTTTCATCCAACTCGGGTCGCGTCTGAAGTCGAGAAACACTGCACATTTCCTATGTGCATGGCAGCTAATCATCAATCCCGCCGCCCTTGTCATGCCTTGCTCTTGATACCGTAATGAGAACTCCCGACATTCGCATTGGCTCGATAAAATTACATCACAGCCAATTGCCAACATAGAGGTTTGTGGAAATGGTCTCTCCGTCGGGTCTCATGATGAGACTCTTGCAGAGCACACAGTATAAGCCAATTACTGTCCATCATCTTTCACAGCTTAGCCGTATACGACGACCCGCTCTCGTTTTTTCCTACTTTGAAAATAAGTGCCCTGCGGATAGCGAGCGATCCCTTCAAATGGCAAAAAAAGAGAGATAAAAATAATCCGCTAGTTCAATAGATGGTATGAATTAATGAACAACTCATTCCCTTTCACGTGTTTCATGTTGACCGTTCGCCTGTTCATGTTTGTGAACGCTGCTGCGTGCCTAGTTGGCACCCGCACACAGTTAACATCAAGCCCACTATTTTCAGTTATGCGTTGCTCAAACTTACTCTCGTTAAGTGCGTTAATTAAAACATGGCTCTAATGAAATTAACCGCGTCGTTCAAATGTTGTGTGTAAGTGTGTAGTCCCGTTATTCTAAGCTCGAGCGGCTACTTCGTCGCGCGGATACCTACCCTAGACGCAATTAGGGTGATTATAAGCTCGGCTGAAACACACAGACGATTCATTAACTAATTAATGGGTGGTATTGACGGTGGTGACTTGAATAAAAGCGCTAGGCAATTGATAGGGGATATCTTAAGAGCCAGACATTATAAAGGAAACGTTCAAGATGCGCCAATTCGTTAGGTTTTCTTACTTTTTTTTCTTGACTAACATTGGGTTCGAAGCTCAGCTGTCATCGCAAAAAGATTATGAGCCCTAGTGTCACACCTCTTTATATCAAACTTAAACCTATGTCTTAAGAATGAATTAGAAATCACAAGTTTGATATCTTTGAGATTATTTTTTTCTTCTGCAATCATCAAGTGCGGTTGTTTGAAAATGTTCCGTCATATTGGCAATGCGAAATAGTTTGAATAGTTGCACCGCGGGCGTGTTGTCTGTTATTGGATACGGATTGGGATTGGGAAGCGGGCCGCCCGGCACGGCGCCCGGCGAACGGAATGTTTCTGCTAGGAGACGGGAATTCAATCAAGCGAGCGACTACTTTCTATGATTGGTTGAACGGGGCTTGATGTAATCAAGGCTGGCGGTTCGCCCTGTAAGCGTCACACGACTCATCTTCAAGGAAAAACTGTTCATCCGAGCGCCGCGTTGCTGTTTGCCGAGCCAGCTACAATTGCATAACACTTGTCGAGCGGCACTCCAGTGGGCGCGATCGTGCGCGAACCTCCGAACGCCGCTCGAGTTTTCACAAAGAATTATAGTTTTATTGCCCAATTACGTTCGATACATCAATGGGATAAGAATTTGCGACCAAATTCTCGTCAAACGTTAGATTTGCTGCTTAAAATCCCGGTGGTGGAAGAGCCGGGTTCTGGTCTGTTCTGCGGGTTGCGTCTAGGAGATTCCGTGCCAAGTGAGATATGCCGTCTGTCATGTTTTTGTTGAGTGCGAGTGCTTGTGTGCACTTCGATATCCATCTCTGACATTTGCTTCCGATGAAAAGAAAATCTTTATTTCGCTCAGATTGGACGCGCTCGTGCAATCTGCTGCACAACCTCAGCTGGATGTGCCAATTTCGGTGTGCTTTGCGGGTGCATCCAGAACCTTCTTTTTGATGTCAATTGGTGAAATAAAATTTCTACAAATGAATTCCAAGGCCACGGGAAATGTAGCAGTCACCCCGTTGAATGAAGCCTGAGGAGAGTGTTTGTTTGTATTTGTTTCATACAGAAAGTTGCATGCGGCCATTGTTTAGAGTACAAAGCTCAGCTAATGGGTACTACCTATGCTACCCAACGAGATCGAACAATAGCGTTTCAATTTCAAAGAGACGGTGTGCCCGGAATTCCACCGTGGGTGGCCTGAGAGTCGCCGTGCATGACGATGAGTACTTTTGTTGGTCATTTTCATTACCCGGTGGAATACTCGCTCCTGACTTAGTATATATTATACCGAGTACCGCAAAAGGACGAGTATCTTTCTCAACCAAAGAAAGTTTTTTTTTGTCTGTTCTCAATCCTCGTATGATTACCTCCAAGAGCGTAGGAGGCCACAGTCTTCCTCCTTACCGCAAGGCTTGGCATTCCTGACATCCGCGTTTTCCTGTACTTTTTACCCTCTTTTCTGTGCAAAGTGGTAGCACTTTGAATGCCGTCTCGCTGGCATCGCTACGGGCTTCGAACGCGCCGTCCGAACGCCACAGCGAAATCTGAAAATACTCGAATATCGCCAGTAAGGAACCTAAGCTGCCGCTTGTTTCGCTCCTCACTAAAAAAAAGCATTCAAGCTCTTCTTCAACTTAAGCTCTTCAGCTTAAATAATAGCTGTCCAAAACCTGGCTTTTACTTATTTTATCACTATTTGAAGGTCAGGAAACTGCTTTTCATGTAATGTGAACACGAAAATGATGGCTGCCAATCCTTAAATTACTTTAATTCCGTTTCAATTTCTATGAGCCAATCTCAGAAATGAAAACTGTTGCTCCACTTGCACATTCAGTTGGTAAGAATTCCTCCTGCAGTCAAAGCGTCTTAATCTCATCCCCGTTCGTTATTCTCCTCCTGGCTTCACCGCGATCGGCTTTCAGTTGCGTGCTTTCTCCGCACGGCACCTACCGACGAAACACCGTCCTCCATCCTCCGTGCTCCTAGATCCTCCATCCGAGACCCGGCGGACTGACGTCGCACGGGCCACTGATTTGCATCCCTTTGTATGCACTCGGGGGCACGCTCGTCCCGATCCCCGTCCGACTCGGGGCCGCGTGGGGACCGAAAGTATCGACGCGACGGGCACTAAACGCGGCGGTAAATCAAAACACTGGCGGTTTTCCAGCGGCATGCACCGCGCGTGGTGTTTATATGCAAAGCCGACGAGAGCTTAGAGGATGTGTCAAATAGTAGACAATACGATCTGGCCTGATACTCTGGCTGCCTGCCTGGCACCAACCGCTCTTCGCAACAGTAGGCTTATGTACCGGGTTCAGTTGTGAAATTTCCGCAAGTTTCTCGGGCGAATCGCGGCCAGGAAGCGTTTTGAAATTGTGTGTTTTCCTAAGTTTAAATCGTCATTATTTTGTCCTGGGGCTGACAGGATAATGGTGTGGCCTACGCCCAAAGCATGCTGACTGGAGTACAGTGCACCACGGTCGGCGGGGGGTAGTTAGTAGGGGGTGAATTAGTGGAGGCACGTGAGACAATAGTCAGGATGGCTGGCTCTGGGATCCTTGGGGGATGGCCGCTGCCCTGCTGGTTACCTACCTCGTGTTTGACACCCAATTATCACCTCTGCGGTCACCGCAGTAGAACCAATAAAAATATTTTAATGGTCGGACGCCTATTTACCGAGAATCCAGTAAAAAAACTTTATATTTGCCTAAGGGTTTGGAGATAATTTTTTTTAAAACGTTTTAGCCAGACTTTTGGCTTTTCTTTTGCAACTTACCACAACTCCATTAAAAATAGAACCTATCGCTGTGACCACTACATGCCATTATTTAATGGGCGCTGTTACAGCGAGCCAATGTGTGTTTTTTAGTTTTGAATTTCAACAAGCGATGATAGCTTCTAACCAATGTCACGCCTGGCAACACCCCATCGCCGTGTCCCAACCACACGACATTGATAATCGCTGCTTTGATCTACGAATAAAAAGCTGTTACACGTGAACTTTTCGCGGGAACAAAAAAGTGGCATCAAGCCTATTTGTCATCCATACACCATTTAACTGTGGCGCCGGCGTCGTCTTATCTTGCCGCGGTTATTTGTTTTATGGTTAGGCAAAGCAGCATAACATGATGCCGCGACGCCGACGTCGACGTATACTGACTGGCTATAGGCGCTGTCGTCGAATAGGCACTTGGTGGCAAGAACTCGCAAATTTCCAAAAAGCCCTTCGCCATATACGCACTGTCGGCTATCCGCTATACGCACACCGAGGCGCCGTGAGATTTATTAGACCTTTCAACTGTTTCATAGCTGGATAATGGCTGGCTGGGCCGCCACGTTTCCTATTTATACAGTTGTTGTGTGTTAAATTGTTAACTGCGCGACGTAAATTCTGCAATTCTAGTTGTTTTTTCCGATTTTCCAATTCCAGTTAATGAAATTTTATTTTGTTGCGTGACTTATTCGCGACCGTTGAAAACTTTGTAATTTTAACTTGTTTCGTGCGAATTCTAGTTGCGAGTTATTAGTTTTCCAAATTACTCCCGTCTGGACTGTTTTGGTTATTTATCGTATTTCTTGAGGTAACTTCGACGGGACGTTTTATAAAACATTTGTTGCGCTCTCGTGTGCGAAAGCGACTAACCATTAAACTTCCCCAATAAAGTGTTTAAATCTAATAATATATAACACTCTCTTGAAGAAACGACTGCAAAGTGTTTCGCAAAAGAACTTGAAATGGGGTTATTTTCTTTTTCAAAGCGATGGCTGGGCCGTCTTGTTAAAAGTTCAAACAACGTGTTTTCCCTTTGGTCTTTAGATTGAACGACAAGGAGTTTTGAGAACATTTAACAACGGCGTCGAGCTTAAGTCCACATTAGTGGCCATATGTAGGCGCTGCACCATTCAGCTTTTATCTCGCCTAATGCTAAGTTAGCTCACTTAGGGCTTAGCGAACCCCGCTTAGATGGCCCGCTCGTACTCTGAGGTATTTTATCTTTTGCGGAACTAAATCCAATTGGTATTTCATTCTAATTAATCACAGCGCCGTTTTGAATGGATTTCCTGTACAATATTCGTAAGATAAAACAAGCTATCCTTTAAAATATCTGTCGGACAATCGGAACTTGATGGCATGGTTGGAAGCACTTTTCCTGCTATTGTTTGGATTCTTCTTACCTTTTGTTATCCTATGAGCCGAGCGCCCTTTTGCTCATACAACCGATGATAAACGAAAATGACAAAATCAATGACCAATTCATTTCGCGAGCTCGCAGTTGGAACTTTGGCAAAAGAGATCTGTCTCGCGAGTTTCGCAGTAAGAACCTTTTGTCCGACTGTTCAAGCTCTGCCAAAAAGCGTCGAGCTCTACGCGCCGAGTTCGCCTTTCTATCCTGCGCGACAATCGATCTAATGTATCGTCTACGGTTAATCATAACCTCAGAGCGGAGTTGCCTAACACGTTGCCTTGCATGTCGCAAGGCATTCTTCGCCTAACAATACTAACTAAAGCAGACATAGCGTAAGAAGGCTGTATAAATGAGCGAATTGCGTGAATGCGGTGTGCGTGTGTCATTTACCTCTAATATATCACTTCGTCCATGAGCCGTTTCCTCTGGTGTCACCTTGGATACATGGCGTCGTTTCTCTTCTGCCTACGCAGGGGTGACTTTCCCCTGCGAGTAAAGAAGATGGTAACGAGACAAGTGTTTCACGATGTGCTCTATCCGAACATGTGTTTTAAAGACAATCAACAGCGACGGGAGATGAGAAAAATATCTTGCTGCAATGTCATGCCATGCACATTTTCATCGCGACGAGTTGTTCTTCGGAGATGGTTTTGGGACACGCCAGATTAAAAATCGAAACTTCTGTTATGATCCATTGTGGTGGTTTTCATTATAATCCATTGATTGATCTGCGTGAAAGAGAGTAAGCATTTTGTTCCGATGGCGGTGACGTCAGAGCTTCACTACCTGACCGCTAGCATCCTTCGTCTGATTATTGGTAAGTTGTGTGCAGAGTAATATGTTTTATCGTGTTAGTGCATCTACCTTTTGGCCAACAATCGACGGCGTAGATACAAGAGAGATCGGATAATCTGTTTGCTCAGCGGCCAAAACCTTATCGGATGGATTTTCTCCGTCCTGCTTCAAAGACTAACAAGAAAGCTGATGCTGATGCTGCTCCTGCGCTCAGGAAGACTCGTGGGATTATGGTTCGTGTGTGGTTTGAGCAGAACGTACGTTCAAAACTTGATTCCTCACTCGAACCGTGTAGTATACAGAATTTCAAATTGAAGTTAATTTGGTTTGATTTTATTTTTCGGGGCGCATTTCAGCTTTGAAATTAAATTTCTGTTCGTTTATAACGTTGTCAGCTCCACGAGCAAGCTGATTATTTGGAAGTGTAGCGAATTAAACGTGACTATTTGCAGATTATCTTTTTATGTTAAATCGAAATAGTTTGCATTGATATCTCCGTAATGTGTGCTCTTTGTAATCTGCCGGGTCAATTTGATTGCTTATCGGCTCCGCTCAGATTGTTCGCCCCGTCTTTCTATCGTGCTCAGTGACGGAGAACGAGTTCCTGCTTCATGGGGTGTTATTGCTTTAGTTCTATGTTCTCTCCCCGGTTCCTTTACTACATCTTGATGTTCAGTGGTTTATTGTTAAGTGGCGGGCGTGAGTCGAAAATATACGCGCCTTTTGCACTGGCCCTCCAAAACAGAGTGTGATAAAGTTTAACCAAACAAAAAGTCGATGACAAAACAAAGAGAAACCCCAAAGTCAGCAACTATTTCTTCCTTACTGCGCCAAAAAAAAAGTACTCAAAACAGCATGAACATAAATTCGAGTGTAGATATTGCGCACGACCCCCCACAAATGCATCGAAATCAGCGAGCTCAATTACCGATCAAATTTCACGCACGGGAAATCATTAATTCACGATCGCTCGCCGCGCGACCCGATGATTTGTGACGCATATCGCACCCAAGGGTGGAATAGAAACTGACCGTACGTGATAATGCTCAGCCAGGGAGGGGCCAGGGCCCCGCACAACGCACACAGCGTACCCAGCCGGGCTGCGGTCAATTGCAGCGCACGACCGAAGTCATCTGTTGTCTGTCGGAGCCCCCGGACAAACATTCTAAATCAAATCACGAGACTTTTCGCTCGGTCGCCGCTTGACACCCTGCGTTGATTGCAAAGCGTAAATATATTTACATGCGAAACCGACGAGTAATTCATCTGGTAGTGCCCACATATAGGCGGCATGTGCCATGTTAAGTAGGAAGCAATGTTTCAAGTTACAGTAATTAAATGAAACCTTACACAAACGTAATCTAACTATAGGTATACAATCGCGAAGCAATTAGGGGATTGTTCTATTTTAGTTCAATCGAGTAATGTTTGTTATCGTAATGAAATTTCAACCGCAATTTCTTAATTGAATATTATAGTTGAGCGCTTAAGAGCACCAGGGTTTGTTGGGGTAGTTTTGTGCATATTGTAGGTGTCTCTAGGTAAAGTGCTTGTGCCATCAACACTGGGCCTCCGTAATAACTTTTTTCCCTCTGATCCATGTAATTACAATGCATATTCACGGGGTACGTTGTTCCTCAACAGATGTGTTGAATTGCTTCTAATGGGTTATCTTCACAGCATCACCACATCTACGGATACCATTCTCTTCCAGTTTACTTAGACTTGTACCATTGTAGACGGTAAAATGACTGTGTATAGTATCGTTACCCCACAAATGGAACTGAACACTGCGAATGCATTGCCGCAAACAACTGTGGTGTCTATAGACTTTCGCAGCACATAAAGTACCCCGCAGTATTGCATGGTTATCACTTTTAGCTCGGGTTAATGGTTCGCTGCGAATATTGACTTGGAAGTCGTGCCGTGTGGCAAGGAACGAGTCTGCCAGATTGCTCTGGAGGGTGTCGTATAGACGACACTACAGATAGAGCGTGGATTTTGGCTCGCTACTCTTCGGAGCACTAAGTTCTCCAGAAGATGTGAACGCAATTTCCTTCTGGCTTGGATTATACCCAGAAGTAACCCGTACAATAGATTACCAGCATGTGTTATACTCTTGATGTTTATGGTCGCGGGGTTATGGTTTAGTGGTTAAGTTTTGCAAGGTGTAAAAGAATAAATAAATACGACGCAGACGTGTACGTTAGTTTGCTGTAGATTGAATTTAACAATAAAAACGTTGAATGCTCTCATTGTTTTTTATATCTAACCATTCGCTCGCGCGGGTCGCGATCCGCGAGTTGTTATCTAATTAAAAAACAAGCTCGTATGCGCACCGCTGGCCACGTAAAATATTGAAATTTATTTCTGGATATTTAATGTGCTTTCAAGTTTCAACGTCACAAAACATTGCTCGGCGCGCGGCCATGCGACCCCAACTCTATCTTCTCGTTTGGCAACTCGCGCACTAACTATCACATTAATTCTATTATTATTATGTAAAATATTTGTCGATTTAGTGTGCACCAATGTCCGGCAAACGGCAGTATAAATCTGTCTTTACTGCACTTTTCGTCTTCGCTCGCCGTTAGCTTTACGTCTGGCCGCCGAACAGAATGCAGCGTGATGAATGTTAGCGGCCTCGACGGCCCACGAGGGCGATGTTTTCGGTGTAATCCAATTCCATCTGTGTGCGGTTGACTGAGAATAAGAATAAAATGGAAGAAAGCACAGTGAATACAAAAGGCTTGGAAACTAGGTTCTCGAGTGAATGCTAATGCCGGGAAGAGAAGAGCCGTGTGAACACTGAACACATCCGCTCTGCAACCACTGTGCCCGCCCGGAATTGGCGTACGGTACACCGTGTACACATTCGCGGCCTTTAATTAGAGAATGAAAATAAATCTAACCAGATTACCCGTAAATCGTAAAAAAAGCGAAGATATTCGCAAACTTAGAATTTTCCCGGATTTTCAGTATTCATCACATGATTTGAATTTAAGCCAGAACGCGATGCATTTGTGCCCAGTGTTATTTTCTATGGTAATTTATTCGTGGTTCCTTCGTTTGCTACCCCCGAGTAGAACTCGGCCAAGTTGGAGTGGAGTCGGAGCTGGAGCCGCCTCCAGTCGTGGTTTACGTGGTCATTGCCGCCTCAAGGGAGGGCCGCCTCGGGGGGAGGGCGGCCTCGGGAAGAGGCGCACGCATGACGGATGGTAAAATCAAGATAAAATAAAGACGCTGAGAAAAAGAGCTAGGTCGCGGCGTGGAAATGCGAAGTTAGTATCATGGTTTTCCCCCGTAGTCGCCGAGCGAACTCGAATGTTCGCATGCTTCTTTTGTCAGTTTCGACAAAACATGACTCGGTGTGGATGGGGTATGATTCGACAGCTGCGGGCTGCAATGTTCGCGGTTCAATTAGTTGTATTCACTTGGTGTGATGAAGATCCTTTGAATTATTGTGACGTCTATGACCTATTCCCGGTGGCGATTTCGATATGTTAAGTATGAATATAGCTGGACATGAACATTCAAATAGTATGCCTCATTATAGTTAGTAGTTAATTAATTTCATGGTGATAATAACAAGTAGATGCAAGAGTGTCACCACTTCTATTAAAATGGAACATGGACTTTTGGACGCTGCAAACTACAAAAGGAGAAACTTTTTCACTGCAAGTTTGGTAGTAATGAAAGACACACGCTCTTTCAGCAAGATCTTTCAGCAAGATAAATATTATATTAAAGTCCAAAAAGTTTTCCGTTCCGCGGCTGAATACTAAACAAGCTCATGAAATGAAATCAACTCGCTCGCGGCTATTTTATGACTTATATATCTAATTAATAAAGACACACAAGGGCGCGATTGGTAGCCTACATTTAGATCCAACTGTTTGGTCGCTTCCAACTAGCAACTTGTAAAAGTGTCCACAGTCGTTATTTGTAGACAACATATGTCATCTGTCTATGGCAAACTTGTAATTCCCCGACTAATTTATTCGTGCTGGTTGAGTGTATTTATTGGATTTAATAGGAATCAACGAGTGACTTTTTCAAAGTATTTTTTTAAATATAATGTATTCATCATCAGCGTCTCTTTTCGCGTTGATGTGTTTCTATGCGCGGTGCTTATGTCTTGATAAGAGGATCTCGCTCCGAGCCGGAAATTAAATACACTTTTACTGCGAGTTTGTTTGCATTCAGAATGAATCGAGTATATACTTTTGCCCGACTCGGACCGCCATTTGGTCCACATGCGCAAATAATGAGCAATGTACACACTTTTAGATGCAAATTCTGTCATTCACTAATGTTTAACATTCAATGTAAAATTGATTTACATTTTCTTTGCTTTGAAAACTCATTTGAAACGTGAAAGGAAAAAAAATCTCAACGGGGCTATTTTTTTCCATTTGTAAAGTAAAACTAAGTCAGTTATCCCCCAATCGCGAAATTAGCTACTTTGCACTTAGCAAAATGGCCACTGCTAATGAAGGATAAATTAACAGTAACTATACTTTGGTTGGTAGTATCGTGTATGATATTACCACTTAGCTGATATAACTTTCAGTCTATCGCGACCCTTTCTATTGATTATGTAGCTTCAAAAGCATTAGCACAGATCAAGGATCTGAACACGGCTAACTCGGCTTCCGTTATCTTATACTTTATCTGCTTTACTACACACCTATCGGTAAAACATACATTTCCCAATGCCGATAAATCAATACGAAGCTTTTGGCCAATGGGTTTCGGGGCAATGGGATTACCAATGCTGACAAATAGGCCTAATGCATGTATCAGACTTTGTCGCGTTTTTAGTTGGTTCAGCTTTCCACCAATTGACGCGAAACATCATCATCAGCGACTAGAATATTACACCATAAATATTTTAGTCCGTTTTTTGTGTAACATTTCAATTTAACTGCTATTTGTTCGCTGTGAAATTAAAAGCAGCGATGAAAAACCAAACCCACGCGACTTAGTGCTAACGCTGTCAAACAATGGTTCATCACGATTTTCATGCGTTGTCAGTCATTTGATTCGACACGGAACCTTAACTTATACGCTAAATTTAACTGAACTCAAATACGCTATAAACAGATCCGTGAGATTCCTAAAATAAATTCCGTTTTCAAGCGCGCAAGGATATCATCCAGCGTAAATAACAATTTCAGATTAATCTAGACCGTTTTCTAAGGTATGGAAAGATTCGTGGCTCAGTAATTGAACGAAAGGATGGGCTTTCCTGTTTACAAGACAGATACCTGAGTTGCTCTCCTCCGGGGAAGCGACAAGGAAATCTGGCCAACGTGGCGGACAGGGAATTAATTTTGATATCTCATTCCGTTGCTTCGGCTTTAGAACTCAAGAGTTATCTGTAATGAATGGCAAACAACACGCTTTTGCAATCAGTCTGACAAGAATACTGCTTATACCAATGAAAAATGTTTAATAGACATCTTTCGCTCACTATAAAATGGAATTAATCATTTGTTTGTGTAGAAAATACACAAAGGTATTGCAATTAACATGTATCGTGCGTCCACTATACGTATGAAAATATGTTTTCGCGTATACAACTCAACTCATCTAATCAAGCTCGTTGCTTAAAATTTTAATTAGAATCTCCGACATACTGGTCAAATTATTCGTAAAACTTCTCGGATTCTCCACGCGAACGCAGCACAAGTTTCAAGCAGCATGCATTCAACGCCATCTGTCGGGAAACTAGCGAGCTACCAGGAAGTCGGAAAATTGATTGGAACGCGATTCTGCGCGTGTGTCATTTTACTTTCACGGGAACGTATCCACGCTGCGTTGGGAAAAGCTAATCATTTCTCTTCTCGGAGATGACGGATATAGAAGAGATCGAGCCGTTATTAGAATGCGGTCGACTTTTAACGATTACAATACATCAATCATAATCGCGCCCGGGAATGATGGAGTGGACCAGCCGGCCTGGAGATGAAATTCGTCGCTCAGCTGACTATAAATTGGCGAAGGGAATGCCAAGACCACAAAGACTATTAATTTCGTGTCACGTTTTGACACGTCCGTCCAATCGGTAATAAATGAGCCCGACTTCCTGTAAGATTTTTCCGCAAATATTGGAACTTCCGAATAGGAAATCCACCATTCATTTACTAACATTTGAACCTATGTGTGGGTACTAGTTTTAGCTCCATCTCCACAGAAAACTCCAATTTTTAATTTGATTCCCTTAAATTAGGCAAATGAGTACTTGCTTTATGATTAGGGCTTTCTTCATAACTCCTAAACGCAGCCCGCAGAGCAAGAACTGGCTCCTCCACAAAAAATTAAATGTCTTGACAAAACGTTTGCAAATAATTTCATGAATTGTAAGTGACAGTTTATTTCACTCTTCGAGCTTTTTCTGTTCTTTTCCTCCAACTGATCTCTTTCGGTGGAGGTGCCAGGTTTGCTCTACGGGCAGCATCTAGGAGTTCCGGCCTGAATATCAAGTAATAACTTCTCCTCGTAACGACCGTGCTGTAATCAAATCACCGCACATTCTTACCTTTTTATCTTTTTCACAACGGTCCTGATATTCTGTTTGCGTCCGTTGAACATTACTCTCCTCTCGAAGGCCTTGTTTATCGCGTATCTGCTAAGAGAATACTAATCGGTGGACCTGAACGCCAAACAAGTTCGACTGACGACAGTTTTTACCGCGGACCTCGTTGCTTTTGGTGGAAACCGCCGCTCCCCCCCCCCCCCCTTCCCCCACCAGAGCCGGATACCGGAAGTGCGACTACTACTCACTAACAGCGGCTAAAACTCGACAGCCAGGCAATTAATGTAATTAATTTCTTCCTTTCAAATGGTTTTCTCCGCGACTATATACCCGAAACGAAATTCTCATCTCCTTCGGTATCGTCTAGTTTTCCCGTATATATTACAACAAGTTTTGCGCCCGCCCTAGCTTCTAGTTGAACCGTTAACGTCTCACCATAACGTAGAAAATATCCTCGAAATCCAGCCCCGGCACGAAAGCTCTCTTGCGAAAGTCCATGAATCTTGTCACATCCGATGGTTTTGAATAAGTCGTAAAGTAAATGTATGGGCTTGAATTTCGCGGTCGGCTATATGAATTGTGTATCGTGAAATTGGCTGAATAATTTACGGTTGCAGAATATGTGTTCTATCTGAAACAAATGCTCTCACGTATGTAATAACGGGAAATAGACGTACTATTTTCAATCGAATGGCATCGAATAAGTAATCGT
The DNA here is from genome assembly GCA_921293315.2 of Nemurella pictetii. Lineage (NCBI taxonomy): Eukaryota > Metazoa > Arthropoda > Insecta > Plecoptera > Nemouridae > Nemurella > Nemurella pictetii. The sequence goes on from OV121115.1 coordinate 29,614,401, forward strand.
CAGTTACTTGCAAACGTGTACGGGCCTTGTATGAAACCCGTATTTCATTTGTGACTTTGTGTGTCGCCTACGTCTGGTCTAGACTGGAGTTTAGAGTTGCTGCGATTTTTTCGCATGGAAACTTTGCATGGAAACTGGAAACTTTGTAGTAGTGAGGAAGTCGTACTGTGGCGCCCTACGTCGCTGCTTGCGCGAACTTCGCTTCAACCCTGTAACCTACTACTTCAGTTAGTTCACGCTATATTCGTCAGAGAGCGCCGCTCGTTTTCATCCCTGCTGAAAATCGATTAGTCAAAATTTTGTTTCGCGCTTGCCTTCTCGTATTGCCCGGTTTTGCCCAAAGCAATGCACTTGTAGCGTTATCTCCATTAAAACACGTCTTATGAGGAACTGCGTCCATTCCTGTCAATTATGAATTTATTCTTAGGAAAAATGCTGACCATAGTGCCACCTCTAACGACTTGTTTATTGCAATTCGATATTTGGTTGTTCAAATTTGTATTGTGACCTTTCTATTGACGGATCCACTTCCTTGCCTTGGGCAAGTAATCTCTTGGTAGATATGGCAACCGAGGAGTGAATTTACCAATTATTCAGGTTTTCTACAGAGTAAAAAAGCCCTGACCCACGACTACACCAGTAGTCTTCGAATGAATTGATTTTGTCGTATCTAATCCCTGCCTTTTCGCATAATTACGCACTAACACAAAATCAACTGTTACGCATTTATAGTTTCACAAGAATGAAAAACACATTGCGCCCAAACATTTTAAACGTATAAAGCGTTTAGTAACATTATACAGATACAAAGAACGATGGCGTGGAGCAGCCAAACAATATAAAAATACACAATAAATACATTTCACTACACAAAATACAATTTGATTGTTTTTTTCAACTTGCCGCCGTTTGAAAAACGTGTCATCCATCCAGCCAACTAGAAGAGCCTTCCAATCCACCGCTCCCCCGCTCGCTTGGCCTAGTGAAATCACAACAGCCACTAAAACCGACGTTGTCAACGCTCCGTTGCTCCATCTGCTCTGCCGCTTTATTGAAAACATTGGAAATATTTCCGGGAAACATTATTAAAACGCTCGCGGCCCATCGACTTTTCCATGTCAGGTTCCTTTTTACTTGATCGTGCGTGCATCTGCTTTCGCGATTGCCAAGCGATCGAGATTCCAATGTTGCGCATGTTGCTGCCACGATGCGGACACGCGAGTCGCTTGCGCTTTGTGCGAGCGCTGTTGCACAAAGAGTTCGAGGCTTTGCGCTGAATTATTGAATCTAGATTGTTTCGCGCTCCCCGACGGAGGCTTAAAGGACGCCGCTCGAAACGGGATTATTCCCTTATTTCCAATTTACTTGCAGACTCTACGCGCTGCTCTCTCGCGCGCGGTTTTGTGCACCGTTTTCCATACTCTAATCTCGGAAATGCCGTATTTTTGTTTGGGTTTTTTTACGTATGAACAACATGTAACGTTGACAAAGTGCATTTGTTCATTACTCAGCTGTAAATAGACGTTGCTTTTAATTTCGATTTGGGATGGCTCTTATGTTCGTTTGGTCGCTGTTTCAAATAAAGTAGGCCAATTGCTAAAGCATTATAGTGCATTCAAACAATTAATGCTTTTGATGCAGTTTTACGTTAGTCGAAGTTTCCGTAATTATGATAAAACATTATCTTGTGCTCGTTATAATGTGCAATTAAAACTTCTTCAATTGGTTTTTATTTTTATTTTATGGTGTCGATGGAATGACGCGGGATATCCCTGTTTGTGTAGATAATTCGCTATAAACCATACGCAACTATATGTTTACACACTTTGTTCTACTTAGCGTAGGCATACAATTTATTTAATTTTTTTCTAACTGGAGGTTTTCTTTGTTTTAGGTAAGTGCTATCAAACGCCACGCGATCGCTCCCTGTCTACCCATATGCATTGTTGGTAAGTCATTTTTCGATATCCAAAAAAAATACGTGCTCCCAGAGATATTATTATTTAAATCCGTGAATTCGGCCAGCAGGTATACAGTTCGCGTTTTTAAATTCGGGATTTTCTGAAATCTCGATCGTGATTTAGATTTTCAATCGGCATCATGCAAACAGCACGGAGAGAATCGTGTTTCGGAATTAATATTAGATCACCGAATTTGCCTCGCAGCATTCCTATATCATCGCCGAGTTGTGTTTACCTACAATTGAACAAGGTAAAACTAAATCAGTGATTTTAGATTGATTGAAATGTGGACGCTGGTGTGTTGATATTCACGTCAACGATAAAACGACGAGAAATATTAAACTACACGAGAGCACATATTTTCATTTTTACCCATTTATTTTCGTAATTAATCAAACTATAATTGAGGTCATATACATTAATAGAATTAAAGCGTATAACAAATTATTCATTGATTTTTTATGCTATAACAACGTAAATACGAAATATTCTTAAAATCTAATTCCCGGCTACTCCATGTATTTATTTCAAATAACGTAACATGGTTTTCTGATCGGTTGTCCCTGTCTGAACTAAACCCAACTCGACTATGTCATGCATAAGAACGCTCTGTGCACAGTGCACAGCCCCCACGCTATAAACGTCATACAATCGTCATTACACTAAACGTCCCCAGCGTGGCAGCGTGCAACATGATTAGAGACAAGAGCAGGCGTTCAAACCGCGCGGTCTCGGTGAAAGCGTAGCATTTGTATTCCTCCCTGCGGCGCGTCCTTTCTCCAATGTCCGTTGGTGTTTCGACCACACCGCTCCGGTCATTATTGCCCCACGGAACATCGTGAGATACGAGCGACGGCGGCGGTGGCGGCGGCGCCGGTGAATGTTCCTGAATCTTGTCAAGGAGCGGACAAAGGAATCGCGCCACTTATACTCTAGACTCTAGACTCCGGACCAAGATGCCGTGTGGTGGTCGAGCGTCGAAATGCGAACCCAGTCCGTTCTAATAAATTGCGTCGACTGAAATCCAGACCGCTTCCGCCTAGCGTGAAGCGGCGGTAGATGCTGGTACAACAATGAAAAGGACTACTCGCTGCAAGTCGAAAGAGATAAAAGTGTTATGAGTTCGGTGCTTTGATCGTTGTTTTATTCGGTCCCGCGATCACGATACCGCTGGATTGAGGGCGTGTATATAGTAAAATCCAGCGGAATAAGCAAAAATGGACGCGAGCCTGACACATGGGTTATAATTTCGCGCTTAGTTTAAATAACAGTGTGCAAGCTTTCTGTGTGTGTGTGTGTTTTTTTACGCTAAGGGCGCGTGAAATACCGGCGCACGGTGTTCGAATTAAACCACAACACTGCAGGCTAGCATAAAAAAGACATGTTTGTCGCGAACGAGCTTTCGCTTCATTTATCATATTTTATGCTCTCCTGTGTAAAGCTTTTCGCCAGTGACACTTGTCCATGTGTAGTTGTGTTTTCTTGCTGGAAAAAACTGACGTCAAGTTGTGCAGACCAATATTCATGTTTAAACCAAAGCCCGAGGCGTCGCGGTCGAATGCAGCTAGCCTCATCTATCATGCAGGCGACTAGCAACCCTTATAATAATAATATATAACGTGCTCGATGAAGTGTGCTGCTCTCAGGGTATGGGAGAAAAAAGTTCGCCGGCGAAACTTTAGTAATTTCTTGAAAACTCGTCCTGCGGTGAATGCTATATGAGATTCGTCGCGGTTGTGTTCCGTTCCGTTCCGACGACAGCCCATGCGAGTTTCAAATGATCCGTTAAGAAAACAAGAACCAGGACATTTTTTTTTCTTGTGATTTCAGGGCATTATATATTCTCAACATCCGTAAATATAGAACGCCAAGCGCAGTGATTCGTGTTGTAAAGTGTATTTATTAACTTCCCCGCAAGCAAATTGGGGAAATGGTCGGGCGATAAGTTCATAAAGAGAGGTCACGAGACGTTTAATCTTCTGATCATTAAACCGAGAATTATCATACTATTTGCTCTTAACTAGATTGCATCGGAGCGGTAATTATTAATCCCATGCACTCAGCCGTGCCCATAATCGTGTCACCGGCGTCACGCTTTTCATGTCGTGCTGATACGTGCTTACGCTTTCCACCCTTACTCTAATTTACCTCTGGCAGTTCTTATTTTTATTTAAACTTGCACTAGATATTTTTGTCGCTACTAGAGCACTACGCTTTTTGCTTCCGAATACAATTAAAACTTTTCTATTTCGTGTATTTTCCGATTTATTTTTATTTTTCCTTGGAGCTAAACATAATTAAATTTTCATTACCTATGCTACTGCTATGATCGAGATCAAATAAGTTGACGACACGTTGATAGAGTTTCGCGTGGATTTACAATTTGTTCGTTAACTTATAATTGCTGTACCTATATTTGGCGAAGTGACTAGACAAATTAAATTATCTGTCCACGATCAAGCTGATTCCATCTTCTTGTATATACACGCCTTCGCTAAACGTGACTTCCTGGCTATAGCTCTCCTCGGGGTGGAGCAAGCCCATCGTTTTTCCTCGCCATCCTTCTAAAAGAGCTGTAGACAAACTTCTACAGCCTCGGAGACTTATTTTAGAGGCATAAAATCCGTTTGTTGTATATCATGCTCCAAATAATATTCGCAAATTGCAATTTCCACTTATGTTGCCATTTTTTCACAACCCGGAGATTGCATTACTATTTCTTCCCGCTCCCGAATTTCAACTTTAACGTCAATTTTCATAGCTAAATTTATTTTTATAATTGTCACTAAGTTTATCTTCGAAACGATTTGTTTCGTTTTCAAACACATCGCTGTAACAATATTGAAACAAGTTCGCAAGTTCGCATGGGGCTGTTATATAGATTTCGTTAAATTAGTTAAACTTTCAACTTAATTGATAACTTTAAAGTTTCATAATAATGATCAGAGTTTGAACAATAATTGCTGTTAGGATATTAGCTTTTGTCGAAATATGATACCTCGTTGGCGTTTGCAGTAATAAGATAATTGCTACAGCTCGAGCAGCTCGCGACGACATCGTCAACGCGAAATAGTCTTAAAAAGTTAAAACTTTGACAATATTATAATGTTTACTATCTACATAACTTATTCTTTAAATGCGTTGTAGGTACTTTCCTCTTCTTTGATGCTACATCTTTCTCAGTCTTAATGGCACTAGCACTATCCTACATCATCATAAAGACATTCAAATGAATAAAGACTCTATAAAACCCGTCTCCTTCTACAGAACTGCATATTTCTGTCAAGCAAAGTTACTTGAAAAGTCATAGATTTTGGCAAATGCGGTTGTGCTCTTAACGACACATTGCATACTATGCAAGTTGTATGGATATAGCGGCATCCCTTTAAACTGTTGTGTGTAAATAATTTGCAAAGCAGTTAAAACGTCGGCGTATCTCACTGTTTTGCGCCAAAAAAAACTGCCTTTCTCTGCTAGCGTTAGCTTCCTGGACAATTTTTTTTCTGAAACTATTTTCATCCCAAATCGCTTTCAATTTTTATTCAAAGAACAGAACACAAAAACTCGCGCCTAGAGATACTCTTTAAGTACGATAAAAATAATTAAAAGTGATTATAAGTACACCCCTTGAGAATCTTGATCCCAGCGGGGGGTTAAAACACGTTGTTTAGTATAACGCGGACCCGCGCGGCCCCGTGCGCGAGCTGGTGTTTGTATTTCCTCGAAGGGGATGAAAAAGATAATTACACAGCGCATGTACCAACACCACGCGGCTAGCTCAACTAGAGACAGAGGGATGCAAAGTTGCCGTTTAATACCTAAAGCTAAACGCATGTTGGGTTATGGCTTCGGGCGCCTCTCTTTATGCCATCCCGTTATCATCTGTTTTCACAAGAAACAATGGGAACGGCCGAGGCTTTTTGTGCCATTTGATTATAGCCGTGCTGATCAATTGTTTGTACCGTGTACACACGAAAGCACTCCATACAGCTATCACTGTATAGTTTTCTATACCAGCATACCACCCACTGGATCTAGAGCACAAACTTGTCTTGAATCTATTTTTTCTTAATCCTTGAAGAGACGTGTGCACTGTGCATCCTTTATTAAATTTCACCTGGCATACCTTTTTACTAGTCCGTTGGGTACGTTTGGCCAAAGGACTTCGCGCTCTGTGTCATTGTTCTCTCACGTTGGGTGTGTGACTTTGATCGTTACACGAATGTGTAAGAGCTCTTATTATATAATACCAACTGAGCAATTTAAGAGAAGATGGTGTTATTTTAGCATCAAGCAATTAGTGGATGTCTCCTGCATATTGCCCAGGGCCAGACAGCTGGTAATTAGCTGCTAAAAAATAACACTGAAAATGTTTCAAATTCTATTTGAAGTCAGGTCGTTCTTGTACTCGTGTGTAGTGGACGCCGCATCCCTCCCCTTGCAACTCCCCGTCAATTTGGACAGCGGAATTATGCTAATTAACGAGCGATGCGGTTAGTTTTGCAATCAGTTGTAATTACGCGGTATGGAATCGAATATATTAGTTAGTGATCGTTATCGAGTCGTCTGTTACTAAGTGCGTGCAGGGGATATTATTGCATTGAATTAACCTTCGCCGGGTTATCAGAGGTTTTGGGAGTCGGATTTTAACGAGGATAAATTCTGTTCAAAAAATCCACGAAAGCCCTTTGGGATATTTTTACGCTTTAGATTTTCATAATGTGACAAATCATATAGCATTCTAATTATATGGAATCGGCACGGAGAAAATAGTTCGCACTTGCATTGATATTAGATAAAGTGCTCGATTTATTATATTTGCCAGGAGTTGTGAATTCCATCGAAATTCTTTTTATCCGTCACCAAATCCAATGCAAACTATTTGTCTGAGACGGGGGAACTCTCTGCGCTATAAACCCCCAGAAAGCTTTCACAGGTCCCAACTCTACTAACCTTCCGCGATGAATCGGATCCCCACGTAGCCTGCTTCGGCCTGGTCAGCCAAAGCAAGGAGCAAAATGTCTGGCGGAGTAATAATAATATATTGTGTCGTGTCGAATCGTATCGTATCCATAGCAAATATCCCGATGTAGAATCATGTAGTAATGCTATATCGAGCATGGAATATCGAAGCGCAGAAAAACGCAGTTCGCGAACTGGAACAGTCCATTTGTTAATGCTATAGCATTAGAACTGTCGCCATTCTTTCAAGAAAACAATTACAGTTTTAAACTAGACGGCAACAGAGATGACCGTTTTTCTTTACAGCTTTATTAAACGCCGTGACGTCATTTATACATACTTTTAAACAAACCATTTTTGGTGTACAATAATGACTCAATTTATAAATATTAAACCTAGTCTGTGCTATGCCATGCACACAGCATCACAGCATCGCGCTGCAATTTCCATTCTCTGTGCGCAAAGTTGGAACATTCTCTGTGCAAATACGATCCTAAAGCCTAGAAACAATCTTGCTGGAGGTAAAACTTCTCAATTAGCAGCTATTTCGCCGGTGAAGCCAGACGTTGTCACGTACAGAGAGTTCTGTTCACATTATCTAGCAAATGCAATGGCTCGTGGCGCTCAGAGTTCAGACATCGGACTTTTGACTTGGAAGGAACCCCAGGCTAAGCCTCGCGATTCAACGCGCATTACCTGCGCCAATTATTGTTGTTAGTGCCGGTAACGTGCAACGCTTGTGCCACGCCAGTCTCAGTTATCAAATTGGCAGAATCTAAAAATAAAATAAACGGCAAGAGCCCTTTTTAACAAAACCACTTAACTTATTTTCCTTCGAGACGTGCCCCATATAAAATCTGGCGTTATTCCCTTGCGCAAATAGAATGTAACCCCTCAAGAGCGTTTTCAATGCGTTTGATATAGTATACGCACCTATATTGATGGAGAGCTCATATTCCGAAATTTCTTCCGCGCTTTTCCGCATTGCTTTTCATTGCCCGCCTGTGCCGTTTCGCTTTCCGTTTACCTATACGATTTCCTCGCATCTTGATGTTGATTTGTGTACCGTACGTGACTCAATGTCGTCGGCAGCGTCGCCGGCGTCGCCGGCGTCGCGACGCACTTGCTTTCCCTACTCGCCGCAACACCCCACACACACACATACATATACACATGCTCACGGCGGAACGTCTGCGCACCATGTAGCTCTGTGTTCTTTTTAGTGAACACCACGGTTGGTAAGCCGAAGCATAAGCGCGGGCGGTAACACGAGGGGCACTGAAATTGGCGGAACGTGACGCTTCCTTGATTATGCCCTAAGCTTTCACTGGCTCGGTGCCACCTCATTATTAGCGGCGACGTGTGCTGGCAGTCATGTGGCCGTTGCTTCGGCGGGACATGTTTGGTCCATCTCTCATAATGATGCGCCCACGCCCCGGTGTACAGATAAACACACGTGCATACAGTTCGTGGGCCGACGCCGTCGCCGGGGCTAGCACTCTGCTCCAGCCAGCTTCCGCATGGCTCGTCGGCGATCGGATTAGACGATGGTATCCGGCCGCGGGACTGGACCTCCCTGGGCTCCGTTCCCCAGGCTCCCTCGGTTCCCCCGGCTGCCGTTTGCGAAAGTGCTGGAGGTGATTTTTGGTACGGTTACTGTGTTGGACAGTGCTATTTTCACTTTTAGCAAGTTTGGATTGGTTTATAGAAACCGGGCAGCTTGTGAAGTAGGCTTATTGAAACCACTCGTAACGAACGCCATGTGATCTCTTGAAAGGGAGGACGGGGGAGACTAGAGCGAGAAATCCGATGGTGAGAATATTAATGAATGTGCCTTGGGGTAGACACGCACTAAAAAGGCCGGGGAAATAAAATTTCCGCTGAATAGTTAATAAAGATTTTGTTGGATTTGAGGCTAGAGGCAAACAAGCGAATCTTTGTTAATTTTGAAGCCTGGATAATTTCCGGTTGGGCTTGCTAGCGCTGTACCTATTCGCCCGCCGTGGTTTTTTGGCTGGTGCCTTTTCGCCATCCTGACAATATGTCAATCAATTCTCGTGTTACGCAAATCCGCACCCGATGAATATTCATCGGCGACGGCGGCGTCGTCGGTGTGGCGACGCCCGGCCGATACAGGCGACGCCGGCGATGCCAGCGACACGGGCGCCATCCGTCATTGACATGTAGGACCACGTACGGCCCGGCGCCCTGTAATCTCTGGTGACTGATGCATCACGATCAGACATGTTATGGTGGCGGCCGTATCGCCCCCCGCCGGGCGCCGTCTCGACCCCTGGCCACCCACACTCGTCTGCACATCGCAGCACACATCGTATGTGTGTGTGTCTGTGTGAGTGAGATGCATCCCCAAGTCATGAACACAACCTCTGCACGACCCGGGTCGCGCCGTCTTTCAACTTTGTCTTCGTTGATAAGTTTGTTTCCTGTTCTACTCACTCCTTTATACACTGATGTCACGAGCTTTTGTTATCTATATCAACAAACTGTATTTCTTTGATATTCTGTGATTCTTTGAACAATAACTTTGGAGAAAATGTTTCATTTTTTTCTTGCTTTTAACGGGAATTTCCGGTTTTCATAATAGGTATATAATAATAATAAAAATAAAAATGTCTCCTCTAGAGAAGACATTTTCTGTGTCGACAAGAAACATAACCAATTAACTATTTGAAATGAAACTTTTATGAAAACAACCCACGCACGAAGTGACAAGCTTTTTATGTACCCAGTAATACCCTGTGCAATCAAACGGGAGAAAATCCAGAGAAGTGTTTGCCCTGGGATTCGTACACGTTGGAATCAAATAGCAGCGCTTATTGCATCCACCTCAAGATGCCACCCCTGCCGCTCGGTGATAGCATGTGATAGCAGCCGCACTCTATGCTTATCTCCCCACGCGTCGCCCAATGAATGACTTTGGCCGAACCATCCTCTGCATGCGTAACAACAACGTTAAAATCTCATCAGCACCAGCGGCACGTACCATCGATTTCCAGATGTTACCGTAAACGGCCAGAAAAACTCGTTAGATTTTACATGAAATCTATTTTAATATTTTAATAAAATTTTACACTGCGCCTTTGTTATGATGTATGTGTGCTGAAGGCTTTGAATGAAGTATAACACTTAATAATGTAACGCTTTCCTTGTGCCCCTTTTCTAAGAACTCATTTAAAATGATTACGGTGGACGTGGCACGTGAATATGCATTCGACTGAAGAGTCTGAATGCAATTTACTGGGCATTTTCTCAACATGTCAGAGGAAGACATTACTGAAAACTGTTGCATTATTGTACCGTATTGCTTCCTCGCCAAGGAGCTTCGAGCACTCGCCGCTTTCCACGAAATTTCGTGCCATAGGAAGTAGTCTTGTCTTGAAGTGCTTGCATTAAATGACATACTTGCAAAATTTGTGCCATGCTTGCAACTTTCAAGTGAAATCCGATGATGCATTTGGTTCATATACTTCCGAGTGGTCATCTCTCCGTATATCGTTCGAATATATTCGGTTGCAAGATTTCGAATCAAAGTGATACAGAGGACTGCACACTCCGCGTAGTCAATGCAAATTGAATGCATGCATTCCGCCAATGTAATTATGATGCTAGGCAAGTTCGTATCAAAGCCTCGTTTAAAATTCGCCATGCGCTTTTCCTATATGGTTCTACCGCCCGACCGACGCGATGCGAATGTTTCGTCGCAACCATTTTATTGGCGCTCTACTTTGACTTTGTAAAGGAATCTTTTTCTATATAACACCACAGTGCCCGACCGCCATCCGATCGGTACAATTTCATTTACACATTCATTAAGTTGCAGGATTTTTATGGGCGACTCGCCAAACCTGGCGCTTCAGTAAACACTTTTCCAACATCTTCGAGTAGCCGCAGTTCACAAATGATGCATATACATTTTTATTAATTAGGGAGGAATATACTTGTAACTTGAAATTGAGCTGACGTATACAGTTTCTTGCATATGAATTTCTGAAGTATGTGGGTATACCCTTAAAAATGCCATTCCGTGCAGTGTGCCATATCATATTCTCTGTGGAGAAAACTCTAAATACTTTCGAGTTTTTAAAAACAGTTGCAATGAACTTTGCGCCGTCTTAATTAGCACAGATAATTATCTTTGTCTTTATGTCTTCAGCGCAGAACTGGAGCCGGGTTTGTCGCGACTAATTGTAAAATTTTGAGCGGGCTCTTTTATGCTAACATTGTCACGCGTCTGCGTTCATTATGTGCACGGAAAGTCGGGAAAAGTGAGCCCGGAAAAGCGAATTATCTCAGACGGAAAATGATTCCAGCCTAACGATGCGGTTTGATAAGTAAACCTTAGAACCATGGTTAAGTGCTTGATTATGCGAGATGAATAAGTGAAGGGTAGATGGATTTTAGGGAGGGGGTAGGCAGGTATAGGTATAGGTAGGTACCATAACAGGAAATTCCGAGGCTGGTGTCTTCGTGTGTAAAAGTTTGTTCAATAACCGCTGAAGCTCCTGCTCTATTCGCGCTTTGTCAGTAAATACGTCTGCATTAAATTAAGCAATTAGTCCCTATTACACACATAAGAATTATTCTTTATCTCGTCATTACGTGCCTCTACATTTTGCTCTTTATCTGATCCATTTGTCTCTCTCTTATATTTTACCATCATGTTCCATTTGCACGAACACAAAAGCATGCAGATTAATGGAAATGTTTCCATACATTCAATTACCATTGTACTTAAATAACAGATCCTTTTATAAAAACGATGAAAAAAGGGACTAAACGAGCTGGCCTCTTTGGAAGTACAATTGCTTAGTTAATCTCGGATAAAGATTATGTTTGAAGATGTAATACAGATCATAAAATGTGGAAGACCTTTTAATCTTTGTTCTGTGTTCAAGACATGAATCCGATTCAATGTGAAACGCACTTAGCGCTGAAACTTATTTAAGGAAAGCAAAGAAATTCAGTACTTTTAATTACCTAAATTGTCAAAAGTTAGAAAAACATATGATACGTAATACACTGGCCAGAAAGTAACATCTTTTTTTGTAATCTTTCACTTCTTAATAAGTTATTTGGTATCTCAACGGACCCTACATCTACATCTACCCCCTCATCTTAACAATTCATTTTCTAATGCACTTCAACGCGAATCAATAATTTCTCTAAGGTAATAACTGAAACGAGTTATAATTTCCAAGAATGCCTCTCAGAAAGTTTCCGGCCAGATTTAGGCCGATAATCAGCAATCAATTGCTCTGCCAATCCTAGCGTGCACCGCCGCGCCCGGCTCCCATCCCTCCCCAAAATCCCCTGCAACCCCACCAACCTCTTCCGCAGCTTCCAATTCAGAACCCGCGGCCCGAGACATTAAACCACCGCCGCCCTGCTAATGGATGAGCTTCCATTCGCGGCAACACCGCATCTTGTGCAATCATTCGGCGTATCGCCGACATCGCTGTATCCTCGCAGAGACTATTTGCAAAACCCACCAGCCAATCATCCCGACGTCTTACCGAGTGGTTACGTGTCTTCCGACGACGACGACGACGAAGACGACGCTGCCGTCGCCGCGGCTTCCCTGAATAGAGCATGCATCCTAGTTAGCGGTTTTGCCAGCAATGAATGGCGGTTTTGGTATTGACAGGTTCCGTGTTTATGTGGCTCGATGAGTAATAAAGGTTAACAAGATGCTGCTGTCGTGAATAGATCTTCGGTCCGCTAAGCGCGACTCGTGGCCGTGTCTTCGGCCCGCCGGCTGTCTCGCCTATTTGCCTAATGATGTGAGATTTGCTGGCTGGCGTTCACAAATCAATGTTACCGACGGAGGCCCGACGACGTTGTCCGTTTTCTTTCGCCTGTCGAAAAGCAGTGGATGTTCTTGCCTAAAGCCGAACTGTGGCTCAGCGCTCTGCTTTAGCGGTGGAACATTGATACAGATTTATGTGCTTCTTTTGATGGTGGAGGTGCCAGGTTTTGCATTTTTTTGTTCAAATGAAAATAGTTGAGTTCTTGTTCGTATTGTTTGTGGTTTATATGCACGGTGGCCAATGTAAGCGGGAACAGTAATACTTTATTGACATAGTTACTTTTGGACACCTATCGAACTTGTGCTAACTTTGGTCTCCGCTCTCAAAAGTGATTTAGAGCTTTTTGCTCGGCAAATTTTTGTCAAACCTTCCAAATAAACCAACTGTGACTGAATTAATTACCCTCCGGCCACAGAAATGATTGGTCTGACCTATGACCTAGTTCGAGTGCTACGTTTGTCTATACTGAAACGCGTTCGAAATTCAATTAATAATTTATACCGACGGTAACTATAATGTGATGCAACGCAAATAATAGTTTTTAGCGCGAAATTGGCTGTCACAGATTGTCACGCTCAGAGCCATGACATCAGCGAGAATTGCGTCGTGTCAAAATTTATGACTTCCCAGTTCATACATAATTTTTTGTCGCCAAACAGTTTCATTATCCTGACCTACATCATCTTCATTGAGGAGCCACGATGAACGCGCGCAGGAAATGGAACACATTTTAACACGTACTACATAAGAATTTTCTCGAGGTGTCTTCATCTAATGTGTGCGAGTGGAATATTCCATCGCCAGACAAAGATACCTGTTCGTAGAAAATCGACCTACTGATGCCACTCAGATATTATATTATATCGCTCAACTTTATTTTATTATTATATTAATTCGCTTGACGTGAAGTTTACTAACTAACGATGAATGGCCTCCATTGTAACGTTAACTTTCTCATTACGTAAAATTGTTCTCTATAAATTAACGTCATTCACATGACTATTGTAATCAATAGAGAGAAGGAGAGCAGGAGAGTAATCAATATAACTATATATACGCACACCGCAATAACACAAATAACTTATCATAAAATCAAATTGCCAGCGTTGCCGACGCTTTTCCTTGTCGCAGACATGCTGCTGATGAATACGAACGCATTTCCATCCACCATTCCTCCAGCATATTTCAGACGGAGCGAAACAAGCAAATTGGTCGGCGCTTACTTTTCCACGACCGATCATTACACTTCAGTGGAGCACCGTAATTTTCGTTTCACATGCAAGCCAGCCATATTTAAAGCTAACAAGAGAGTACTCGCGTTAATTTTAGAAGCATGGCATTTTGTTTATGAAACTGACTTTTTTCTGCTAGTTCACTGGAAATACGTTTTCATTTTTGAGCTTCGCGAAGCTCTAGCGGTGGAATGAATCTCGCGTATAGGCGCATGCTTTTTTGATTCCTCCAATATTCACGAACATCCGTGCTCCGGTTCAATCTTCTACGTGCGAATTGGCCGCCGGCGTTCACGTCAGTGTTTTTTCAGCGAGTGTTTTCGAACGTAGAGGAGACAAATTATTTAGCCGAGAAATTCAGTTTTTCCTGAGGATCGAAAATAATAAAGGCTGTAATTATTTCAAAAATAATAATAATCAAACACCCATGATGACTTTTCGTGCTATTCTTTAAATGATTACTTAAAAACATAACATTTCTTGACTTTCTATATATGTTTGTTTTTCAATTTCAAATGCTTCATGCTTCAATGCTTCAATGCTTTCATGCTTTGAGAGTAGTTCTGTTAAAATAATATGGAGAAATATGGGAAATACTCTCAAATGATGTTACTCTCAATATTATTAATTGAACATTCTTAGAATCTTTGAGTCGTATCGTCGTATCTTTAGGCGTATGTACAAGTGCTCTCCGTTTGCAATGTCCGTACAGGCCGGTAGCTTCGTACTGCAATTCTCCTCCCCTTGCCTGTCTCACGACTGAAATATTTTGCTTATCTTATGCTCCTTAATATTTTTAAATTGAAGCATTTCACGTCTCAATTGTTAGAAACATTTCAATAAGTATGACTCGAGAGAACTGCACAATAAATAATAATAGAAATATTAATAACATGGTATAAGTCTATTCATTTCATTATATTCGATTATGTTCATTCTATTCAAGCTATTCTCATCTATTCGCATCAGAAAACAACATTTACACTTTGTTTTATTGGCGCTCTTTTGATGTTACCAGTATTTTCTAACATAGCGCCCGTTCTTCATACATATTCTCATTATTTCGTAAGACTTTTTTCCTTAGCTAATGATATCCGTTCTTTTCACGTTGTACACTCTGCAACTAGCATTAGGGCAAATTCTTTTTGAACCCGTAGCAAAGCACCCCAGTATGTACATAGCAAATAGAATATCACAATGCTATTTGCTTCCCACTCATCATTTCTCTATAAATATAGTTATTTGTCACAGGCTTAGATCGTAATGCGCATATATATGAAATCCATTCACCGAAAACGACACACTGCGATTCTGGAGACTGGATGCAAGCGATGATAGTATAATTCGAGCAATTATCTTGTGAGCGCATGATTGCCTTGATCCAGCATTGAAGTATCACATAACGAGTCCCAGGAGACGGTTTCAATATCACCCTGTTCATTGTTCTACCTGCTCTCATTGTGTCCTCCTAGTAGCTAGCTGCTAGACGATTCGCGCCTTTGCTGAGGGTAGTTCGACGACACGACCCATTGGATAGGGGTAGTAGTTTAGCGACGTGGCAAATACACACTGTATTAGGGTAGGATGTGGTTGGCTCACAGATAACCCACGTCTTATCGTAGGCCTCCGAACGCACGACTGACGTTCGTATGAATGGCAAGCTAAAAACGAGGATTTATAGAACCGTGAGAACGTTGGTCTGCTCACCCTGGAGGTACTGTTGAAGTTTAAAGGTTGTAAATTTCCTTATTTATTTATAGATTTGTTTCGATGATTTTTCGTAATGGGAGTGAGTAACTGATATTTATTCTCACATCTGAGTTACCTTATGGGAAAATTGAAACAAATCTTAGTGAATTTGCGCAGAGATATTATAGGCATTAGGTCTTTGCCACTCAGTGTTGAATTTAGGATCATAGGTATTTTCGTCGATCAAAGAAATATCGATTTTATTTATTAAAGAAAGGGCGAACTTTAGTGAACTAAATCCCTGGAACTTTATATTTTATTTTATACCCTGTTGAGTCAAATTGGTCAAATTTCAAATGGAATCAAGGTGATATGGCTCTCCGGCTCCTGTATCGGAATTTTCGAAGAGAGTTATAAATAAATATTTTTATTATACGAGCATGGAGTTGACGTAAGGACCACTTTTATTAATGCTCGTTCCTTCCTAAACCAATCCGATATCGGTAATGTGATGGCTTACTATACACAACAAGCTCAAATGCATTTTCCTATCCAACGAAAATGTATTACTAGATATATACCAACATACTTTACTAAAACCTGAAGGAGTTTTCTTTTCAACAACCCCGACGCCATGTATATTGGAATTTCCAGCCCAGCCCATGACTACCCTTTGGGCCTGCCCCTTCGCATATAGCCGGTACCAACGGTACTCGTGGCTTTTAAGCTTCCCTGTTAAGTGGCAAAGAATAAAAAGCGGTTTAGCAAGCGATCCACGCCTATATATAGAGTGCATAAGGAAAGTGAGCTGTACATACTCCTTGCACCGCGTATAGGTATGTGCTGTTCTCGCCGATTTTTTGCTACCTCTAATCTTGTGAAGCTTTATTCTCCCAGTTCTAGAGCGATAACAGGATCCTCACTTGAGGTTTATTCTTCCTTTTCTACCCTAGAGCGCCAGCTAGGAGAATATTGGTTGGAAGCTCTATTTTATTCTGCAATCGTATTTTGACTAAAACGAAAAGTTTGTCATCCCAGACGATAATATGGCACATAATTTGCGCGGACTTGCCGTAGATTTTAAAAATGTACGGCGAGGTAAATAATGCAATCTGTCTTGATTTTGCATTCAGATGAGAGGAATTGTGAAAATAAGAAGTAAGCACTTGCTAGAGTTAGCGACATGCACGATGCAAGATTCTTGTGTCTGGTGCAACGTGTGCCGACGTTGTGCCGACGACGACGACCCCAAAGGACGAATTGTCATTGCGAGCTGATCGAAATTGCAGCGCGTTCATCAGCTGTATATCTGCGATTCAGGCATGTTTTCTGGTTTTACAACTCATAAAATATTGTTAGTGTGGGAAATGGAAAAGAAGTTGTGAGAAAATACATATATTTCCATCACATGCCATCGCGAGCATGGGATGCGTGTTATTGACGGGAAAGTTTCGGAAAGTTTTCCGACGCCGTCATAGGTAGTAAATTATCCTCGCGTCGATGAAACCTTGCCCTGCACGCTGCCGCCGGACGAGTTCAAACATAGATTACACCCCACGCATCACACACACACACGTGTATTAATTCTTTATTACGAGTATAAATTATTCAAATTTATATTTCAAGAGAGATCAACTTCGAATATTTAGCCGCCGAAATGGCACCATGATTTATTGTTTGAAAGAAGCTAGAAGCTAGAAATCAGGGAAAGAAAATTGGAAGGCATTGAAATGAATCGTGCCGTTCGTTGGCCGATTTTTATGGCAGTCAACACCCCCCTTCCCCCCCCCCCCCTGCTAACGAGTATCAACTAATGATGTTACGAAATAATAGGTTTGCATTCCGGTTTTTTTATTTCAACCTTTAAAAACCGAAGAAAGAATATTGATAAACAATGAACAACTGTGGAAATATCAAGTGCCTAACAGTTGTTAAACATCAACGCGAGATACATCTCTCTCAATGCTATTCCTATTTCATTTAAACAATCTGATCCTCTGAACTGATCTCGTGAAAGCAATGGACCTAATCGATTGGCCTCGATGACTAACTACATTACACGATTCAGAATAATTCTATTGCATATTGAATCCAGTCCCTCTGATCTCTATGCTAAACATCCTGATCAAACTACACCACCACTTTTCAGTAAAACCACATTTCCCTAATCAACTTATCGAGGCATGCAACTCCGCGCTGAATAGCCTCTGTGAATGTACAAAGAGTCGCAATTCCCGATATATACATTCAACTTCTGGGAGGTATCTTGGAATTCTCTTTTGAGCTGCTGTGATTGATCCACAATTTGATCAGAGAGCTTATTGTACCCACTTTAGGTGCATTCCGAATTCAGGAGTAGGTACTCGATGCCGGGTGCCGTGAGCCGGGTGCAGGGTGCAGGGAGCAGGGTTAGGACGAAACTGCTTGAGCAATGAGCAGAAAGGTGGATTTCGGGAGGAGTGCATAGGAATGTCAATGCCACGCCAATGATTCGCAGTGGATATCATTTGACTCGGGCGCAGACTGAAGCACCATTCGCGTCAACTGCGATCCGCAATCAGGCTTCGAGCTACGAGTGTCTGGTTAACCGTCAGAAACAGAACCGTGGCTGCATTTCTGCCGTTGCACTGCACCAAACTGGCACATTCAGTGCCAATCTTCTCGCCGATGCTTACTGTAGAGTGGTTTTTATGCGCGACGAGTAGAGCTTGGAGTTCGCCGCTAACGTATTTATTCGGAGACATGGACCCACTCGCATCCAGCCAGACGTCCTATTGCATGTGCAAACTCTTCTCCGTTGCTTTTATTTTTGGCAACGTTGGTTAAATTACGTGTCCAGTTGTGGTCATGTGCTGCACACGATAATATAGCAGTTGATGTGGTGATAGCGAAGAACATCGAGGCTGCGAAATCACCAAATAGATGGTTCGTGGCATAAAAATGCGAGCACACGAAAGCTTTTGGCGATTTTTCTTCCAAGATAACGTCACTTCCTAAATGAGACGTGAACATTGGGTTGTGTTAATAGTAAATAACAATTAAGTGAATCGAAATTCTAAACCTTATGGGCTTGGGAGCTGCAGTAAATGATGCCTGTACACAGAACCAAGATCAACAGAAACTGATGTTCTAGCAATAATCCAGGAGACGGCAGTTACAAAGGATCACATTAAATGCAGGTTGCACAGTTGCATCCTCCCCGTAATAATCTTGTTTGCCAACGTATGTATCGTACGTGTCTCGGTTATTTTCAAGTGAATGCAATATATCCGCAGATTAACCTCTAGTCCCATGAGAAACTACTTCCTGCTTTGTTTGCGCCGCGTGTAGTATCATCGGATGTCGCGCGTGGGGGCGTCGGTAGCGTCGGTAGTGTCGGTAGCGTCGGTGGCGTCGGATCATGGTCGGATAGCCGCATGCTTGGCTAGGCGTCGCTAGACTCCACACCAATGCCGTAATGAAGACACATTATCGGGCACAAATCCTCGCCGACGCTCCCCATCGTACAGGCCACACATTCCTCGCTCGCACTGATTGATAACACTTCATGTTCAACAAATTAAAGCCGGTCTCGTCTTCCATTGCCAATCTCCTTCCAGCGTGGCTTTCCCCTTGCCGTTACCAATCTGCCCATCTGCACGACTCTTTTATAACTGCGAAGTGTACCCTGGTTTTTGTAAAGCTCGCTTGGAGCGCCAATCCAAGATGTGGCGGTTTCCATCGTTTCTTTTAATTGCGTCCGGAAACTTTCGTGTTTTTAGAAAATAAAGTCGCCTACTCTAGACTCTAGAGTATATAGTCGATCCGTTAACAGCTTTCGCTGTAGGTTAGGCGTTGCTGCTTAATGCTTATGCACTTGACACATTTTTTACTGCTGTCTTCCCACTGTTTGTCAGGTCTTGTCTTCGTGTCCATTGTGGATAAACTCTTGTGGTAGATAGAAATACGTGACCTATTTCTATCAATCACAACACCAACATATTGAATCTAAATAGTGTAGTGTCAAGTTGTAGTTCTCCGTCGAATTTTTCGTGATTGTTTGTAGCAAGTCCCATTTGACAAGTGACGTGATTGAACCCATAGTGTGGCTGAAAATGCTTTTTCCTATCTCTCGGGATATTTTCTTTGAGTCTGGAAATTGCTGGAACGGGACTGCATGCGCAACTACTACTACTTTATTTGACAATTTTCGATCAACGTTATTAAAATTTCGAAAACAGATAAAAACTTCAAACTACTTTTTATATTGATTTAGTATCCATGCATCCAATATCCACGGAGATATTTGTTTACTGTTTTGTTTTCTCTCTTCAATGACATTACTATTTGATTATCCAGTATTCGAATTTGTCCCAAAATTGATACGAGCGCATTGCTCGTCTACTAAATAAAGGACGGTTACTTTTTCTTTGTTTTCTATCGTACACTTCTATTGCTAATCAACATGAGTTCCACGCAATGGAAATATATTCGCTATTAATAAATTTTTACTGAATAGAAACCCGGCACGTGACTAATAAAGTTTCCAATACAATGCATTTTTACCTACAGCTTTCCAATCTCCCTCAGAACCAAGTGAAATCAAATATTGTGCAATTATTGACCGTTAACAAAGCTGCTAGCATTTTAAAAGAACGTGTTTGCATGATTGCATGAACGCTACATGATTGGGATGTGGGATGACACAAAACACTTTAATATTAAATTCCTTGTGATCTAATTAAGTTTTACAAATATTGATTCTGAGATAATGCAGGAACGAATTTAAAATCAAAATGCGCACCTCGCTTTTCTCTAACGCGTAAGGCCATTTTCCAAAATTCCAGGCATTCCAACGCCGAAACTGCTATTGCACCAGTTGACCACTCTTTTTCGTGAGAGATAATGAAGAAGTATATGAATTGACACGGCGCTCCCGTCACATTCACCACCAATTAGTCAAACTCAATGCTAATTAAATTGAAAGGTCATTTTTCAATCATCGAGTGGAGCTCACACACTTCATCACAGTAGCTAGTAAACTTTCATTATGCTCTCGGTATACTGAGTCATTGGGGGACACCGGAAATAAACCAGAACTAGAATCGCGATGATCGATGATCGATCGATACACGCTTATCCGGGACATTACAATTACGTGGTGCGTGGCCACAGAATGATTGAGAAAGTAACACAAGTAATCGATTTCATTCCATCATGGAACCATCCGATCGGGGCGTTGCATAGCATTTCAAGATGGCAATCATCAGTTCATTTCTATCCTGAATTTTATTTGCTGAAAATGTGTGCTTGAAAACTACTTAAAAATGATATTCAAACAGAAGATTATCAAATCTCTTTCAAATTAGTGAGCCATTTAATTAACAAGAGATTGCTGTTCATCCCACTAATTGGATGTGTACTTCTTTCTGATTCACAGGTAAGCATGGGAACTGGTAAACATTCGACCAATTCGAGTCGGAAATTAGCGGCCCGCGGCGAGTTAGCAAGGTATTTTTACTCGACGAAGGTAAGTGAATTCTCTACGAGCATGAATGGAAATTACGGGCGTATTATACACCCAGGCTTTTTCACCGTGGTATTCAACTTCCACGCGAGCAAATTTTTTCAAAGTGCCACGCGTACATTATTTTAGCTCATCGTTCGCAATCCGAGACAAAGTATAAATGTACAAAGTATAATGTATGGCCGTTCTATTTTTTGTTATTTTCTTAACGAAATTCATGAAACTACACCACAAGGTTAACGAGAACCGCAAATCCAAAAACAAAAAGATGTTCACCAACATCTGAATAATTTATTTCGACAAACGGTGCTCGACGCTTTTCTTACCTTTTTACAAAAAAAAGGCGGAACATTTCCCATTTATTTGCGCGCGCGAATACCAAGCAATTTGAAAACTGTAGTTAAGAACTTTGTGATTAAGGTGCGCAAAATGAAAGAACCGTTTGCGGCTGGTATGCAGAGTCCAATATCCAAATACCCCTGAAAGTTGCGTCGAGCCTACGGAAATTGCCGAAGGACGCAATACGGAATCGATGGGATAATCAGGAACGTGGAAACTAGGAGCAGGGCCAAGCCGCGACCGAGTTGAAACTTTTGGGATACGTTTTATTTGTGGTTACCAGTGGATTAGGGTTGATATGATTTCACCCTGAAACTGAATGTCTCTAAATGTTAAAAGAATATTGGTTGTATGATCCTACATAATGAAAACTGTTTCAAGTATCAATATACAGACCATGGCCAGATTGTGGCGGGTCCGGACTGGACTTCCAGCGAAGTTCTTCAACGTGTTCTCGAGTTCTGAACAACATGGGAAAGCTTGGGGCAATCGAGTGGACGAACGATACTTTGGTTTTGACTCATGTCTAAATTTAACCCAACTCATTCATGACAAGGAGGCCACAGGCCGCATCTTCGAACGACTTTTCCTCAGTGAGTTTTCTTTTACTTTATCGCTGCTTCACTTATTAGATAGCGAGCAGCAAGCACGGGAGTTGAATAACAATGACCGGGATAGTCAATTACTGAAATTATAACTAGCACACGTCGAATGTTTGTTTAAGCCCAATTGTAATCGAATCGAAATACCACAATTATCTGTTTAATTAAAACAAAGGCACACACCCAATGTATAGCAATACTATAGGTGGGTTGGTTCTACAAGGTATATTGAAAATAAATTGGAGAGAGCAGTTGTTGTGGACGCTGCGCACAATCAAAGGTCACCATCGAGGTCAACCAAATACGGGTTGTTCAAGGTTAATGTTTTTCATATGTTATATTGATGGAAATATTGATGAAAATTTCACATTCGTTATGTTGTCCGCTTGATATTCCGTTGCTAGCCAAATTCATGTTGGTATAAATGTATAGTAACTATTTGAAACAGTGTAACAAGGTATAACCGCCTTGTAACTTCGTCCTTTACACCGGCAAACTTCTTGAAACTAAACTACGCGGGCATGAGGAGTTACTTCGCCGGTGCACGACACTTCAGGTTAACTAAATGTTATTAAGACAACCGTCCCTTATAACTAGGTTAAGTCACGACAATTTAGTTTCTATTACCGTGGCCAGAGATATCACCGGCACCACATAATGGCGTGGCGAAAGTGCGCGGAGGAGAGATAATAAGTCTCTCTGCCCTGAGTTTCATCTCGTTGTATTGCACCTCGTGGTGCAGTACAAATACCTCAAAGTGCACTTACGATGCACAGCCATTACTTACCTTGCGCGAGCAGTCGCACATTGAATTACCGACAGCTCGTGAAACCTTTTCACACTCGTGCGTTTACTGTCCTAAAAGCTCGCTTTACTTTTTTCTCATCAGTTATTCCTAGAAGACTGCTTTAGGTGGTATTTAATGATTTAAATAATCAGAATGTTTTAGTTTAATGTGCGATTAAATGAAGGTGGCAAGATTTGATTCGTTGGATTTGTGAGTGTCAAGTATTGTCCAATTCAGCATTAAATGCTCTCAAGTTAATTAATCTTTTTTTGTTTTGCTAGCCCACGTCTTGTGGTCTATTTTCCACGTACTTTTTTCAGTAGTGCGTTAGATTTGTAATTGCTTAAGTGCTATCGTGATGGATGAGTTTTTGTGAATCCCGTGTGGTTCTTTGTTTGCTTCTGTAAAGGCTCTTATTCGTTCTTCATTCTTTAACCCCGCGTTTTTGGGACTTAGGTTCCAATTTAATATAATAATATTTTAACATTTTGCATTAATCACTTCTGCACGCTACGAAAATGTGTACTTGCCCGCACATGTCCAAAAAAAACTCGCATCTGTAGGACGTTACGAAACAAATGGCCCAAAATTTCCTGCTTTTTTGTCTTGGTGGAAAAAAAATGGCTGAGCATTTCTTCTGAGTTCCAATTTCTATAAATATTTATGGGCTTTTAGTTCGTATAAATTGTGAAACTAACTAACGACTTGACGTCAAGAGGTTTCTGTGTGTACTCTTGCACCCCTTGGGCTTATTCCCAACAGATGAAATTTCATTTCCTTTAACCGTTTCGAGTACATGGATCGACATTGTACGTAGTACTGCTTCCACCAAAAAGTCTAAGTCCACAAAAGTTCATTTCGAGCTTACGATCTAAGTATATTTACATCTGAGATCAATAATAATCAAAGAGACTACAAAATGATTTCTTATGCATTAATTCCGAACACTTTTTTGTATTTTACATTTTCTCACTCTTCTGCAACGTATTTTTTTTTCTTATTTATTCCTCTCTATGAAGAAGGAGAAATCAGCTCCTATAAATATTCAACTTTTCGTTTGTCACGTAAAACACGTCCTTGCTCATATTTGATAATCAGAGCAAAAATTCAGTTTTATATTTTTTACTAAGGGATAGTATTATGTAAAAAACAGAAAATGAAAACACTGTTTCTTCCTTAACGATACTTGTCTCATATCTGACATAGCTGGTGTCCTTTCACCGTTTGACCATATCCAGCACGGATATCTTGGAAAGTTATGCCGTGATTGCCGCGAGTGTGCTGATGTCGACGGCAGCTCGACGCCATGCGCCTGGTAAGGGATGCCGTCGGCGGCGTCGGCGTCGGCGTCGGCGTCGGCGTCGGCGTCGGCGTCGGCGTCGGCGTCGGCGTCGCCAGCGCTCAGTACCGCCTGACGCTTCGAACTGTGCAGCCGAGCCGATAGCGTACGCGTTCGCGACCAACCTCCGACCGATACCCACTAATCAAATACCAGCACACCACGCCAGAGCGTAGCGGGAGAGATATATACAAATCGTTTTACATTTGTTGCATTTATAGAAAATCATATTTTATTGGCCTAAAAATTTATCACTTGTTGTGTATAAATCGCGCGAAAGTTTCAATTTGTCAAGCTGGGGTTTTTAACTAGCTACATCATTTTTCGAAGTTTGTTAAATGTTTGCGTGTGTGTTCTGCTTGTGTTACGACCCCTCTCAGGGGTAAACGGGATGGTCGACCCGTTGAAAGTATTTTGGGTTTTAACCAACAGCACTTATCTGGGTATGTACTGCCACGTCTTCTATGTTAATGTTTGAATCTCATTATGTTCCTGATAATTGATAAGAGTAACCGTCCACCCAATCACCCACCCGCATTTTAAATTCGTTGACTCTCTCTTATTATTTTTTTTTTCGCTTTAAATACAAGTATTTTGTACATCTATCTTTAATACACAAGACAACAAAAAATATTTTATTTCGTGGAGGAGCCGAGTTTTCTATACGCGTACGTTTACATTCAATATTATATGTTAGCATAAGTTGCTTATAAAAAGGCCATAAACGCTACCGAGAATTGAGATTCCGTTCCCAAGTAATTGATTTTCTACACGCTCTAGCCCAATACGGCTGTTGTAAACATAATTTGAAATCCATTCAATATCGCTTATACGTGCGTTCAATATTATTACACCCCCCGTGCACTCCACACCGTTCAGTGCCAATGATCCATCTTAACTGACAAAAGGTGAACTCGCAAATGTACATTTAGAAAGTCATCGAGCAAACGTATCTTTTTATAGATATTTTCTATTGAATCGACCATGAAAAGAGGGACGTTCGGCGTTTAGATTTACGATTCGATCGCAACATTATATTTTATGTATTCAGTTAGCATTTTGATGCTTCGAAAGGGTTTTTTTTTAATGGCCACGTATGCCCTTGCCGAATGGGTCTTTCACAAAATGATACGTTAACTATATATATAAATATATATATATATATATATTTTTTTATGTTATTTATATTTTCCGAGGCATATTTTGTGTCTACAAGTCCGCCTAGCCCAGGCTACAAGTGGCCCGGTATCTTATTCGCTGACCGGTACGAGGTCAAAGCTTTGTTTGGACATTAAGTTTTCATTTTTTTCTTATTTCAAACACGATATCGGTTTTACTGCCTTGTAGCCAGCTTGTGTACATGTGTGTAACTGCAATATTGGTATATTGATAGCCCAAACTTGTGGCTCGAGCATATGCAGGCAGCAGCAGCAGCTTTGAAGCAAGGCTCTTGGCTTAGCATACACCCGGGTAATTTCCTCGCCTTTCACCGAGTTTCCGTTTCTTCATTATGATTTTAATGAGTAGGAGTGTATCTGATTAAGTTTCTTGGTTCTTGTCTTCATATAAAGGTGCCCATGAGCTCGAACAATGCATGCGAAACTAAATTAACGAGAATATAATGAAAAGGCTAGTTGGCAATTAGTGGAATGACAGAATTCTTGCCCTGAATACCATTTTCATAGCATTTGATTGAACGATCACTGCTGCCTCTGCCATGGCCCACCCAACTTTATACGTCTTTTTCTCAATGTATTTTTTTTCCAATAATGGCCTCCCAATAATGTCTCTTCGAGAGCGCCGTCCCCTAATCCATTTCGGACATTAATACCGAGCTTTTTTCAAAGCTTTTTTTTTTCATCATGCCCATATAGCAAAAATTAATCGGGTTTACATGGACTTTGTTATGTCAGGATAACAGTACTTTTTTTAACGGTGCCTTCCTCTTCCAAAAAAATGTAATACTTTTAATGGCAGCCTTTCGCACCCGTATACCATAGCTCGCACATAGGCGCGTTACACGCTGCGATTTACGTGCATTCGTTTACGGTGGCTGCTGCTGCCGCCAATGACACCCCCACCCTCCTCCTCCCGTACCCCAACCACCCCATCCACCCAATACACTTTTCAGCCCATGGCACTGCTTTGAATTTCGCACGAGTCTGTCCCTGTGTCCGGAACGCCGCACAACTATTTTTATATTTATTTAATATAATATGTAATATTTCGAGAACCATACCCCAAGTCATTCTGACCTAAGTAGTAATCGGCTTATGAAACGTCGTATGCAATGAATAGTGTCGATTTCGTGGCCCGATTTGATTTTAATTTCGCGCCGAAATGGTTGGCATTGCTTTAAAAACATTACTACCTACCCGAATTCCATTTTAGTTTCAACTAATTTCTCTTTGGTCCAATTGCGAAATCAACCTACACCGAACAAGCTCGCCACTCTATCAGCATGTTATGTATTCTATTTGCTGCTCGTTGTAACTAAATGTCAAAAAGTAAATATATATACACACGCTCTCCACATTGTTTACTTGATGAATCACAGAATCAATGTTCAATTGGTTTTTTGAAAGTTTTTCTTTATTTGCTCAAGTATATTTAGATGCTATTGCAACTCGCATTCAGAATTTATATTCCTGAGATTTAACTTCGCCAGTTTCCAAAGGCTTTAGAGCTTGCTCCTAATTCTGTCCTAATTTTTGCCTCCTATTCATTGTATTTGAAATCTAAATGAGAACTCACTTACAGTGGCAGAAAACTTCATTATGCAAATTCAATTAGAATATTACATGAATGAACAAAAAATATTTATTGCCTTAAATTTGGTGTGCATCATACAAAATATATGGTGTTTTCGAATCAACCTGCAAATACGCCAGTTTTTGACCTGCTTTTGGTTGGGAAATTATATTATTGTCTACCTATTCTAGACAGTCCTTTTCCAGAAGTCCGGATGTAAAATGTTACAATATTACAATAGCTTCTGCAAGTCCTAGC
The DNA here is from genome assembly GCA_921293315.2 of Nemurella pictetii. Lineage (NCBI taxonomy): Eukaryota > Metazoa > Arthropoda > Insecta > Plecoptera > Nemouridae > Nemurella > Nemurella pictetii. The sequence goes on from OV121115.1 coordinate 29,641,655, forward strand.
TTTCAAGTGATGCTCTCTCCGTTGCGCCAAACATTTTTTTTGGGAATAAATGAATTTTCCGGGAAGATTTCTATCCTGCACCCTTATTAAGCCCGTGGTATTTTCAAATTGAAGGAATTCTCTGAATACGAGCAGCGCAGCGGAGCTTGCTCGTACACAGCACCTGTATGGGGTCGGCGCGCGCAAACTAATTCTCGGTGCAGATTCATCCGAAAGAGGGGCTGGTCGTTCCTGGCGCAAACGCTCAGGTGTTGCTCGCGAAAATGTAGGACAAACTCGGTTAAGTCGACTTATTTTGCAACACGAACACAAAGACATTCCCAAGTTAAACTTTTAGTATGCCTTCAGTTTTGTTGGCCGCTCTTTTGGAGATTCAGTTAAAATTTGACTAGATTTTGAAATGGTTAAAAAGGACACTTGCAACTTCTGTGTAGCATGTGGTTGCTGTTCTTCGTTGGAGCAAGTGTATGTTGCGGATCAAACAGGAGAGGCTTCTAAAACACGACTTACCATTTCAAGAATATAATTACTATTTTGCATAATACTAATAATAGTGGATAATTTTACTTCACTACTTCGTGCTTAATTATCATGCAATATAAGGAAGAACGAGAGATATATTTGATAACTCATTATGACTGAATTAATAATATATAATATATATGGTTTTTTCGTTTTATAGTTATTGCTTTAATCAAACCTTATAATCTATTTTATATTGAAGACGTGGGCAGAGTGCAGAAAATAGGGACCTAATTAATATTAGAGTGTCCTTATATATAGCTATAACCAAAATGACTTGATTGCATTTTACTGACTTCGTGGGGTGTGCTGAGTTCGATTCAATTAGTCTTGTCTGACTACGAGCTTAGGTAAAATTTTATATCTGAATACATTTATCATGCTATATTTTATGTGTACCAACATAAAAATGTATTCATTTTTTCTATTTTCGTAGCTAATACGTTTTAAAATCGCACTGTGTCAGTGAATTCAACTGCTAATGCTTTGATACCTCCATAAAGATTCCGCCCAGCTCGCAAATATATAAATATCTCCGTGAGTCGGAGCGAGCTGGCCTCACGGCTACCAGAGATAAATGGAATTTTTAATCAGTTTTGTTTCATATCGGGTGAAACAGAATGATTACTTGGCCATAATAACTGTCGGGGTCTGTTGTGCTTATCCAAACCTGCAGTTGCAGGCGTCGCGCTGAAATCGTGTCAAAACATTAGGTGGGAACTAGAAATATTTATCAATTAATGTGTTGTAAAACTATGTGATTTTGTAACTTTTTTTCAAAATCTATCGCTCTACTTGCTGTGAATAACCAGCTAATTTGATTTTTTCATCCAAAATTTTAAATCATTTAAAAATTTCTATATTTTTTCCCCTATCGCATTTCAACCAGGAGCCGAGTATTTTTTCTGGTACCGAAAAATTCGTATGACAAAATTCATTGGAACAAAATGTTCATTACTCAACTCCCGAATCCACTGAGCAAACAAGGTCACTGCAATTGACCATGCAGATACTGGATCCGTATCACAACGGCATCAATAATTTCTTCAACAGTATTAGTCTGCGCGTGCTACGTATTCTAACTGCCGCGTTATAATTTTAAAACGTCAAACGCGAATAAATGAGTAAATGCAATCACCAGAGAGTGTAAATCCCTTGGTAGGCAAGCAGGCAAGCAGGCAAGCAGCAAAGTAAAACGGAAGGCTGGGAGAGATTGAAATGCACTGCTGTGTGATATTCCCAGTCGCTTTAGACAATCGACACGTATGAAACGCAAATGTCGGGTGACATCGCACCCTGCTGCACACTCGATGTAAGTAATTAGACAATTTACAAGCGCGTTGTGCTTCCGTCGATATAGGTAAATTGATTACCCAAGGGGTTAGAGATTGATAACAGCACATGTATACCTATGAAACTTTGCCTCTATAGAACAGGATTAATGTGTAGTGTATACAGCCAGCTTTGATTTGATTTGGTACTATAGTGGGTGATGTTCGATATTTGCTTGGTTTCTTTTTGCTTGGCGGCTTTTGCGAATACGACTCGGGAATGTTTTTGTTAGACCTTTTACATTTGTGACATTTCACGTATCATCAAGTTTTATATGCTATGGTTTGGTTATTTTCTTACAAATTGATTCGTGTTTCGCATAAATAGCAGGATACACTTAAGTGAAATGTTGAAGGACTGCCTGTTTTATAATTTTCATGCTTCCCATATTGTATTGCATCCCTTGAATTGTATTGATAATGTTTTATCTCGGGTGGCACCAATCAGTTAGTCGAGGCATAAGTGCCGAATGTAATTGGCTAAAATCGGTCAATTACGCCAGCACGATATCGATGTTGCATTTTAATTTTGATAATAACCCAGTTGAATTAACTAAAAAAATATTGATATATTTTCCATTCAATAAACAAATGTATCACTATAAAAATCAAATCACTCGATTGAAATTAATTGAAAATGATTTTCAACGCTGTTCCCATCACAATGCCAAAAGGCGTCGAAATCAGCTCGTTCGTTCAAAATGTCAGTTACACATGGTTATACGTTATAAAATATATTAACATATGAATAATGAACCGGTTGGTTATTTACCGTAGAATTACTGAACACTAAAATAAATCATTGTACTATGAAATGGTCTAGATGTTTACGAAAAAGTTTCGAGTGGATTTGGTCAAGAAACTGATCCTTAAATGTTTATGTCAGGTTCCCTTAGAAAAAAATGACTACTCCTTCCCCCAATCGCATTGGGAGCGAGTATGCCATACTTCCCAATATAATCTACGACGACGTTTCAAAATATTCTCCTCGACTCGCCAGCCTTCGAGGCTTAAAGCACGCTCAAGTGGAGTGTCCAAGACAGCAACAAGCACGACGCGATCACTTTTATATTAGTTTCTTTTCACTATTTTCACTGTGAGAACGAGCTGTCCTGTACGTCCGGCGAAGTATTTGCAAGCGACACGGCCAGAGGTGCTAATGTCTCGAGAGGTTATCACACGTCAATGGCAGGCAAGCGGACGGGCGATGGCTAAGTATGCTTACTGGGAATACCGACGCTATACACTTGCGTTGATCGCTCGCCCGGTGTCAACGTCGGCGTCGGCGTCGGCGTCGGTGTCGGCGTCGGCGTCGGCGTCGTCTACCCAACCCAGTGAATACACCAACCGCCGAATAATATCGCGAATTTATATTTTATAAATTGAATGATAATATAAAACGTTGCCTTCATGTTGTAGAGCTGGCGCCGCATATCAAATAAAGCTTATAAAATACGTGATCCGCAAACCAGGTTTATGCTTATTTGAATTTGCGAGTGGCTTGTAGATATTCCAAATCAGAGTTCGGGATGATTAATTTCACGATTAATCTTCCCAAGTAGGTAATAAGCATGACAAGTGCAACCTGTGGTGCACTTTAGAGCGAATTCACGATACACTATGAAATGTCATGCATTTGCACATATAGCAAATGACTGCAGCATAAGTTAGTCGATCTTTCTCGACTGTCGTATTGTAAATAAATGCATATTTAGTTATTACATAACGAATGGGTATTGTCACATGAAAATCGACCATTGAAAAGGTGGGGTTAGTTTTGTTTTTCCTGAAAAGTTTCCTGGTGACATAGCGTTTGTAGTTGTTGCAAAGTGCAAGCCATCTATAAGCAGGTCAGTATTAAGCTCGTCTTGCTGATGCAGCTGTACACCACGTGACAAGCGACATCACGGAACGTTACACTGAAAATGAATAATTCGAGCTCGCGAGCTCGACTCTCCTCTTTTTGCTTTTTGCATCTACCATCAAGCATCGATCACGGAAACTTTGTAGCCGAGATAATCTTCCATAAATCAACTCGACACGGTAGCCTTTTATGGTTCAATTCAGAAATAGTTCACTTTTACGCCATTCATAACGTCCTCTGCTGCTGTGCAAAAAAACGCTTCCTCAAGCGGTGACATTGGCATCGACTGTTTTCGTTCCTCTTAATGAAAATTGCGACCTGTTTCTTTGCGCCGGGTATTTTACAGGAATCCTGTGCTCTAGCGATAAATGGAGATCGCTTCACAATACCCTGCAAAAAGTAATACAATTACTTGGATGGCTTGGAATTAAAGTGTAACTCAAGCTGTAGCTCTGGTTAAATGATTTTACATCCTCTTCTCTTATAAATATATTTTTTTCTTTCTCTGTCTTCTTATATTGTACGGTAAAGTTTTCTATTGCAGAATAACGTCCGCTTGACGCATAAGTTTTCTTCCCAAGGAAATGCATCTGGTCGTAATGAGCGAACAGTGCTTAAACATAGATAATAATTAACGACGGCATGCTGGCATTGCAACTTTTGAAATATCCCAGTATAAAATTATTGAACGCGCTTTTCCATCCGTAGAGCGAGTAGTAAATGGCTTTGCGAATACGGGCGTAGTACGAATAACACGTTCGTTTTATCGGGCAAACTATTCTTAAGGTGTATACGCATTTTGGCGGAACATTGTTATCTACTTTCTGCTATGAGAGTGAAAAAATAGCTTAAGTAAGAATTTTCTTGATGTAAAGTTTTAGGCATAAACTTTCAGTGCTTTTGTGTGTGTACTATGTTATATTATATTAAGTTAATGCCTCTTACTTTCAAACCAAACAAGAATATAAAGTTATTTTTACGAGAGTTCCGTAAAAGTGTAGTTTCACGTGGTAATCAGTACTTCGCATTTCTTTCAACTATTTATAGAAAAGTTTGGTTTCTAAATCAAGCTTGCAATTCAAATCCGAGGCCTTGTCTGTCTTGCAGCGAGTATATTCGTTGGTAATAAATCTAGTTGAAATTAAATTCTATTTCTCTCTGCATGGAATTTAATAATCTCTAGATGCAAGTGCAGGATGTAGTATTCGTCTTCTTTCGATTATAAATGATTCTTCGTCGAATCACAGCTGCTTGCTTATTGTTTCAAGCGTCGAGCTCGCGACGCTAATGAAATAAGCAAGATGACTGAGTACATACCTTTCATCGTGACTGCGAGCGTAGAAAATATTATTCCGGGTCTTGCAGATCAGACCCGAATGCATGACACGAAATCAGGCTACTGGATTGATTAACTGTATCATTCGATGAGCCATAGTGTCAATTTGATTCATTAGTAAATTAGTATTCTGCAGGTGCGAATTATACCGCCACTGTTCTAAAGTTTTCTCATTCTATAAAAACAAATTAGTTTGCCAACTAGCTCCTCCCAAGAGCTAATCTAAATAAATGAGAATAAATTAAATTAACTGCTCCTGGCATCTAAGCAATTAACTAAAAGTTAAGCGGGAACAGTATATTGTTGGTGTCGCCGGACACGGATGCACCCGCCCCGGCGCTGCAGGGACACACGTGATTCATTGGCAAGCCATTTTGTATCGCATCCCTCGATTTCGGATTACATCCTTAATTTCGGAAATTTATTTTCGTAACGCATTTTTGTCTTCGACATAAAGTTGCTCTTTGACACCGCGTTGTTTATAAAGGACCATTGTGGCGACATTTTTATTGGAATTAACTGTGATAACTAGAGATCGAAAGGGTGTATGGTACAGCTCTATGTGGGGTGGAAGGGCTGCCTAGTATACCAGCATATAACATTCGCCTTCCCTAGGTTTCAACTTATAGCTTCATAAATCAGTTCATATATCTGATAGCTATTCGATTCCAATAATAATGGTTTTATTTCCAAGTATGGAAAGGTAGTTTACGAGGGGTTGCCTTGTAAGGGTATGAGAAAAGCGCAGGGGAGGTATTCGATATTAAGTTGAGAACGTACTCGCTCATATTCTCTCAATTGATAGGAATATTTGATCTAGGTCCCACTGCTGGAATATTATTCGCTCTTTTCAATTCCTTGAATAGCTGAGATTTTCCATAGTTTACAATAGTTTTTGTTCACATAGAACTACTAACTTACAGACAGTATTCGACTTCGCTTCCTGTCAAAAAATCGCTTTATGTGTCAGTACACGTCACTTCACAGCTATAGTGATTGGAACATGACGTTTACATTGATTCAGTGTCAATCATTTATAGAATGAAATTTAGACATTCTTGGATAAATATAGCTGTATATTATGCTGTAATTCATTTTTATAACTTAATTCACAAGCAATTTTCAAAGGTGACATAAGTTACATTACAATTCAAAATGTCATTTCAATGCATTTGCAATGACCGTTTGCTCATGCTTGATTTTGCCTTTGGTCTCGGCATTCGTATAAATTATAAATTGTTTCGGGAATGAAACTGTTGGAAAGCCTTCCTCTCAACTTTAAGCGGTCGCGCCACAGATGGGTTCCAACTTCTTGAATATTTATAGAATAATTGATCTGCGCTCGTACGTTGTCCATTTCACCAAAGTTGTCAACTCCAGCGTGCATTTGCACTGCTCTGACCACATCTCTTTTATTGCACTTTAATTTCAATCAGTGTCCCTCTGGAAAGTTGTTGCTCCCGAATACAATGTGCCAACTGTCATTCCAGCCTTCGTTTAAGGAAATTATGACAGCGTTTATCCAAATATGAAGCTGTATTTGCGAACGATCTGCGATACAACGTAGCTTCACTAGCTTCATGTTCATGACCACGACAAACGCGCCAAACACATAGACTAGAATTTCAACTTTAATTAAAAGTCGAGGTGTACATAACCCACATACAACATTTCCGTAAATCGCTCCAGTTGTAAAGTGCAAATATATTTACTTACTAGTGCAATATTGGTGGTAGTTTTCGTGGGCCAAAAGGCCAGAGGGCGAAGGAGGGAATCCCTGCGGTCTGGACTTGGTCTGGCGAGCTTGAACATACGACGTGTCTGACTTGGGAGATGAGCGATGCCTCCCCGGAGGTTGCATGCTTCTCCACGAGGTACACAATCAGCTGAGACTATCTTCGTCTACCCCCTCCACTGTGGTGCCTAGAACTGCTCCTTTATAGGGAGGTCTGGTTCGTTATTATGAGTGCACCTCCGCTTCGAACAAATTGTTTTAACATTCACCTCGTATTACCTATATTATTGGTACAATGTAGCACATACCATGCTCTTTAAATTTCGAGTTCAGATCGTTTGTAGCTTGCATTAAAATGCATAAATTTAAATTTGAAATATTGTGTAAGAGCTTATATTTAATTGTGCGATTATACTTTTGGAAGTACCTCCTGCTTTAAACCGTGTGTAGTTGGTCTAATTGAATAAATTGATGCGATTTTACTTCTACTGGTTTGTATAAAAGCACTAGTCTTTCATATTTTTCAATTCAACAACGTTCAAATAGCGCACTTAATAGTTTATAACGGGGTAACTAGTTAAAGTTAGATTTAAGTACCTAATTTGCTGATAAACAGAAAACTCGCAATCAAAATTCAAATTATTTTCAATAGTTCCTTACAAAATTGTATCAACAGATGAAAGACATAATCTCACTCGAAAATCAGCCTGAATAGATGATTTTGAACGTAAAAAACGAAACGGTAAACACGCTTCCGATATTCAATTTGGATAATTTCAAACGAGATTTAATATAAGAAAAATGATGAAAGCGATACCGAAGTTTTAAGCATGGCTTTAAGATATTACTTTTTTTCAAGCACTTAACTTTACCTTATCAAAATGGAACACTTTATTGCGCAGAAGGCCTACCTCGTGTCTAAAGAGATTCCGCTTTGGAGTTTCCGCAGAAAACGCCACCCATGTATACGTTATTAATGAATATTTGGGTGACATGACAATTAAAATTTAATAGCAACGGCTTCCTTAGCCGCATACAAATGCACTAAAGCTGTCTTTGATAATTAAATGTGGCACATCATCTTGAAATGTTCACTTCTCTAGAGGATTAAAAATTTACTAACTTTACGACGCTGTTTTTGATGGTTCCTCATCTCCGGTGGCGTGTGAAAAATCAATATGGTAACGATTCAGTGAAACGCGCCCCGTGAAATCTCCAAGGACATTAAACATCTCAGTCTTGCTATTAAGATGATATAAGAATTCTGTCGAAGTTTTTCACCGTCGAAATCTCTGAGGGCGTTTGTAATTCCGTGACGACCAGTTCGATTTTTATATCAAATGACAGTTCTTTGCTTTTTAGCGACCTCAATCGAAGGTTTCCGTGCAATAAATGGTTAACTCTTTTCAATCTGATTACATTCTCCTTTTTTTTTGACAAGGAGTTTATCAGTAAACCAACTAAATTGAATAGAAAATTAGTGTTGTCCCTCACATAACAAAACTATATAAGGACCTTTAGTGATTGCAAGCTAATCTAAACAGACACGCATTGCTGAACACCTTGCACTGCGTACAAACCGACGGCGAATTTACACTAACAGCGCATCAACATCTTGTCGTTGGTTTGTTTCAGTGACAAAGTTCATCCGTATCGGCATCGCCGACAAGAACGACAACCCGCCGTACTTCGACAAAGCGCTCTACGAGGCGGAGGTCGACGAGAATGAAGACATCCAACACACCGTACTCACCGTCACCGCCAAGGACCACGATGAGTGTGAGTACCACTTGCTCTACGTCTACCACTTGCACTTGCGCAGCTCGTCCCTGCGCTTGCATCGACTGGATTGTTTTCACAGGGTGGCCCACGCATCAGATCACGCGCGTTATTTGCGTAGATTTGCGCTGACAACGCTAGGCCTAGAGGATAACATATTAGTCTCTTTCAAGTCGCGGAAATTATTAACATCGTCACAGAGGATTTGCATGCTCATTAGTCATAACAGGACTGTCATGCTGCGAAATCTGACCGTGAGGGGTGCGGTGCCATCACAAGTCTCTGTGCTTTATATCCCACAGACATTTCAATTATTAACGTGCGCACATTTTATGAACTGCTGAGGTGGAGGTGCCGTTTGATCTGCGGGATGCGTCCAGGGGCAAATCACTTTCATGTTATGAACATCATCGTGAACGCGAGCGGTTGTTTTGTTGGCACACAAGTGTCTGCGTCTGATAAAAATAAACCGTCTGACGCCGATTCATAACGCTTAGAAAAGGATTATGCTTACTATTAGTGGAGGTGCCGATTGCTCTGCGGGCGGTATTCAGGGGCTTTATTTTGAAATGTGATTATGAAGGTCTCTGTTGAACGATGCATTCGCGGTACGATTAGATGCTTGTTATGCTGAGTAATGTCGACGCAGTGGCTTCTCGATGGATGGATTCGAAGGCCGGCGTGACTTGCTGCGGACTGATGAAGCAGTTTGGTCCATGCAAGCTCAGCGTTGCATCGGAGCCATTTACACTGATTGCATGTCGGTGGTTCCAAGCTTACAGATTGCAGTGCTCGGACATTTGTGTTTGGGACGCAAATAGTCTGTTCATCTCGAACAGCTGTTAAATTTTAGTGCCTCTGATTGGAAGATGGCCTGCAAATCGTTTGCAGTCGAGAGTTTTAGGTGCGTCGCCTTACGATCACAGCAGATAACGTTGCAATGCACACAAGATCAAATTATTTAAAAATTAAATCGTTTCACTAACATGTCAGTCGCAGGTTGAGGGTGATTTCGTAATGATATATTTATATCGGTTCGTTTGGATTCGTTAACAGGTGACATTTCAGATTCGCAAATCGTGCCGCTGTTTAATACGCAAACTTTCCAAATATAGCGTGAGCAAACAGAGCAGAACAAGCATATATCATCCACAATAATATCAGCAGATTTTATGGCGTGTTTGTGTTGGTAGCTGACCTGAAATCAAATGCAACCAGAAATTTCAGTGTATCTTGTGGCGGCCGGTTTTATCTCGCCTGGTCGCTTTTCCAAATAATGCAGCCAGAACGGACTTTCGCTGATAACGATGAAATGGTTATTATGTAAATCGTCGCTGATCTAGAGAGTCTTGTCCGTAAGTTTTGTGATCGCGGATAGATCAAAGGCGGCTTCTCGGAAGCGAGAACTAGATTGTCGAGGGTAACCTAAAATCGTGCTTGCAATAGAGAAAAATAAGCTCAAAGAGCGGATGCTTTAATTGAACAGTCCCTGCCAAATATTGATTCAGCGAACTAGAGGCGGAGTGTGACAGTCTTGCTTTCTTTTGCCGCTCGGTTAGGCTCCCACAGTTTGCAGGAACGAAAACTAATTGCGCTAATTATTTGAGAACAGTGCAGGGATATAATCGCTCTTCCCACGGAAAATCAAAGTGAAGAACACTCAATTCCCGTAAAATTGAGTTCTTATGTAACGGTTGCAACGTTTGATATCTGATTTGTTTGAACTGAATGTATTTGTCGGACTGCTGTGTATACTACATTTTACCGTCGTTAAGGAGCCAAATGCTCCAAATAACCAATTCGCGATCGTTCTTGTCACGTACCACATTTAAGGCTCTAATTTACGCTTTGGCCCTAAGCTAATCGAGATTCGTTCTAATTCTGGCGCCTACTCTATAACTAGAGGACGTTTACGCGACAAAGCACAGTTGATAAAAAGTTTGGCATAAAAGTGGCGTCGGTGTCATCAGTCTGAGCGCGCGACGCTGTTAAAGGAGAAGGGCGGGACGGCGCCGCGACGCCGCGTCACGTGGTTCGATCGTGTCAACCCACCCCGAACCCCGTGCGTTGTCCCCGTGATTTCCACCTTGCGTCGCTCCGTGTGTTACCTCCCAACCTCGTGCGCCTCGTGCGTTCACAGGGTGCGTATTGGTGTACAGATCCGTCTCATTCTTTAGCTGGACGAGGAATCACAGCGTACACATATCACGTTAGTCGATGTTGCATGAATGTATACGGGTTTGAACTGACATTATTCATTTTTGATTCTATAGAGATCGTTGGTTTCAGATGACGTTCCAACCACGACGTGGTCATGTTCTGAACTCCTTTTTATGACCGATAATGTATCATATCAGAGCAATACCGTCATGCAACATCCAACCCCATCCGCTTTGCTAAAGTTAGAAGAGATAATTTCATTGATAAGCCATGCCAGCTCACATATGCTACGAAATATGGGTGGAAGAAACTTTCGATATTCTACGAATCAAACGCGATGCGTCGTATTTGAAGACAAGGCAAGTCAAGTTTCAAGTCAACCCCGTGCCAGCTTGATATGTTTAACGGCAATGCAACCCAACGTTCGCTTACTCGCGGCTTCAGTGAACACGGCGCCGTGTGGCGGCAAAGGGAAGACCTATAGGGTGCGTAGGGCGCGTAGGGTGCGGGCCACGCTGCTTCGCGACTCGCGCGTCTTTGTTTCTGTGCGTCGCGCCGAGTCTTCTATCCGCACCGACGCAGTCACCTGCGTCCTCGCGTCGCTCTACCAAAACGCGAGCACGTAATAAATCAGGGAAGAAATGTCTCTTTGATAGCGCGTACTGGCGCTTCGGCGCCGGTTCGGTTGGTTCCGCGTCAAATGGCAGGACGGTAGAAATGTGTCATTTAGGTCTGGCGAAAAAAAGCTTTCTTAATTTTTTTAACTGGCTGTTGTGAATCACATTTTCTTTTCGGATGTAAGAAAAGTTTCGGAAGTGGCGGAAAAATGTTTGGTTACTGAAACTTTTCATTCGTTTTTTGGCCCGCGCTAATTGTGAGTCTGCTGCAGTTTAATGAATTGTTCTTGGCTAACAATAAGTTAGTTGCGACTTGCCTAGAAGCTGGATTATTTTCTATTTCCTCCATCTTCACCACTCCACGACGACGATCTCACGGCTTGAGCCAGCAGCAAATCGCAGCGCGGCTCAGTGCTTTCTAGAGATCAATCACCTTGTTAAAATAAGTTAATTTAGGCCTAACCTTGAGTAGATTCGAGAATAAAGCCTCCGAACGCGATAGAATTCGCTACTAAAAAAAGGAAATATTGTATTCTTTTGCCTCGGCGTGTTCCCTATCTGAAAGAAGCTACCACAGCAGGAATTTTTTCCTTTATTTAAAAAAAAATTACTATGAGATGGCTCGCTGGGCGATCTCATTATTACTTGTATCATTTTTCTCATCTTTCACTTTTATCTCACAGTGTTGAGATCTCTTTCACATCTCTTTCAACTCTTCTGCTTTGTATTTTAAATCAAATGCTTGTTTTGCGATTTTATTTTTCTTGATTCTTTTTAAGTACCCATGGTATTTACCTTTCTTTTCGATCTTAAAGTTCCACTTTCTTTTTATCTCGGTCGCTTCTTTTCACCTCGCTTCTTGTCTACCCTCGTCGTTCTTGCCATTCTTCTTGGCTAATTCATGTGTTCAGCCTAGGTTTATCTCATCCCTTACCTTCCAACGCTCGAATCACCGACCTGAAGGTTCCCAATTACTCGGGAAATTTCTATTGACTTCATCAGTATCAAAGGAAAAAATTGCGTAATAGCTCGTTTTAAAATATAAAGTATACCTTGTGACAAGTTCATCGTATACCTTTTATGAATAAGTAGTTCAAGTTTTCTATTGTGAATATTCGCCATTTTGTTGTTGACAAAGACTTTATTTTCAAAACAGGACCCCAAAAGATATATAATTCGGATAAATAACACAAAAGTGTAAAAAGATAGGAGTATGGTTTACGGTTTACGGTTACATACACTCTTCGTGCAGCTCTACGCGCGAAACTTTTACAATTACAGTTCCATTTTGATAGAATTTACTTTTATTTCGTCGTTACCTTAGCGAAGAGCCGGCGACTTGAAATTGGTTTGTAATATCAACCTCCAAGACCAAAGCTCACTGATAGGGTTCCTGCTCCAAAGGATCCAAACGGATAAAATCACAGCTTAAACTCCTCAACCCACGTTCCTCATTCTTCTTATTCTAAATTCTACGTCTTCTACATGCTCTACCCAGCGAGGTTTCACAACTTTTTCCGCCGCGTTCCGATTCCAATTACTTAAAGTAAGCATTCTACGTGTCGATAATCTGTCCACGCGATTAGAAACGAGTTGCAGCTCCGCCTTTGATGCTTCCAGGATCATGTTTCTCTATTGCCTTATTGTGAAGAGTAAAGTAAAAAGGATTCACATTAGCAGACCAGACGACGCAGCAGCTAACCGCCTCGGGTTATTGGTATTTATACTCACTCTATTTGGTGTTGATTTCAAACGTAATTGTCTCCCGTTATTTCATCCCCTATCTAAAATATAACAACGTTGCTCAAAGCTTAAAACGTTTAGTAGATTTCAATCTCGTGTTATAAAACGATCTGCCTCTGAGTTTATCGAGTGTTATTAACATGCTGACTTGAGCCATTGTTCTCTGCGGTGAACTTTGTAATGGTTTTGCACCCTTATCTTAAAATTTGATATGCAAATAATTGGCAAAGATTGACTTCCATTTTGGATCTTCAAGCCAACCCTTCAAGATCGATCTCGTAAGATTAAGCGAGCTATCCCGGCTCTCCGTTGAAGAATATATGCCTGATTAAAAAGTTTATTAAACGAACTTGTTGGAATACTTCGATAAGAATGTATAATTAAATCAATGTCTTGGCCTGTACGCAGGCGGTGTGGGGGTTAAAGTGCGTTTAGATGATCAGCTTCCCGTACTTCGGCGACGTGAAACAGGCAAGACACCGCACCCTATGTTCAACTCTTTGACATTTTCCAGTGTAACGAAATGACGGGTTAAAAGGGTGTTAGCTTCGTCGGAATATTAAAATGCGTGCGTCTCTAGGAGAGGAATTGAATACGTTTCTTGCGTCATAGTGCGGTACACCTTTGTTTTCGCTTCCTCGTATATCGCGAGGTGTTCACGAGAATTTGAACGCCGCCGGCGGCCACACAATATGCTAATCCACGTGTCAGGTAAAATGGTCCACAGCGCGCGACTTATACGTTTCCTCTTGAGCTGAGCTGATTTTATTCCGCACTGCGTACAGGAAAACTTGCGCCGAACATTTGGGAAAGTATGGAAATTGCGTATCATCCACGCCACTAGATGTGATGAAAGACCTCGCGGACATTTTCTTGTGAACTAGAGAATAGACTGCCAAGTTTTACAACAAGAACTAGCGGGGAGCAGATTGACGACGAAGATTTTTCACTTCCGATCGCTCTAATTTATTTCCCATTTTGATCGTACGTCTCGGCCCTGGGAAAATGTAGTCGGTCCATCCTCCGGCATCCAGCGATGAATGGACCAATGGTGCGGCTCGGGAGACGAAACAGAAAATCGGCCGGTGTTATAGCTGCACCAGTGGAACCCCCCATTTCCACTATTTTCCTCGTTCGAACATCGTTTGATCCAGCATTTGTCAACGTCAACTGCCATATTGGTTCTCACGGGGCGGCTGCACAACGTCTTCTTTAGTCGAAATCGAGTTTACTCGGAATAAAATTAAATCGATTGCTTTGGTAAATTGAAAGCCGAGCGTCCTTCGCGACGTAAGCGCTTCTGTATCCGCCCGCTCAGCCAGTCCTCGTCGCTTATACAACAGCACCACCTTGCGCCAACGATCAGGCTATCACACCAACAAACTGACTCTTTACTCTGACAGCTTAGCTATGACAGCTATTTTCCGATGGCAGAGATGCAATATAAGGCGAGACGGAAATTTAATCAGCTTAGGTATCATTTTATTCGCAAAGTCTGTTGAGCTCTCCTACGTTTCTGTTATTGTTATTCTGGGAATGATATTTAAAATTACAATAACCTTTATCTCCATATAATAAATAGACTCAAAATTTAATTGCTCGCGATCCAGCCCCACACAGTAAAGCACCATCAATGCCATGTGGACGCTTTATTAAAGTACGGAGAACCCAATTTTCCGAACGTGATTCGGAAGCAATTACGATCTAAACCGGCCCTTGAGCATCAGACGCTGTTTATGAGAAGATTATTTTCGGGTAATGACATTGCGATCAAACTCAGGGAAGCGTTTGCGCACGGTTGGTAATTTTAGAAAGTTCATCAAGAGTGTACACACATTTTATCGCACAATTCCCCCCACCCCCCTGCTTTTATAATTGCACTAGTGAAAAATGCGAGAGCTTGGTCCTTCGCAGAGCCATTTCTTTTAAACCATGTTAGCCCCTGATTAGGGCCATACATATTATCACCAGTTTTGCTTTACTTTGTGCCGCGCACAACTTAACGCTCCTTTATCGAACTTTTTGCAAACTTTTGCTTTGATACCATTAAATTACAGCTGATATTTAAATTATTGTAGCGTGAAGAATGTAAATTAGTAGAAAATTATTCACAAATACAATATGGCATCCGGACGCGCACTTGTGAAAGCATTTCTCTTTGGAACTAAACTCGGCGCTCTCGAAAAGCTTCGCGTTGTTTTCCAGGTCCCCCAAATGATTTCATTACGTTAGATATCCTTGATAGATCCGTTTTTTCACGAGCTCTGTATGGCAAAGCAATTAATTTCTGTCGGCTATAAAACGAAGTTGTTTCATTGGAACAGTAAAATTTCGCTATTTGGACAGAGAACAAATAGCCGTAAAAGAAACTTGGTCCGCTTTTCCGTGACGGCCAACTTGCCTCGGCCAACCCCGAACAACCCCGAGCTGCCCCGAGCAATCAGGGAACTAGGAATCGCGTGGATGAGAGAACGGAAAGAGAACCCTTCCCCCGTGTGCCTTTGGGCAATGGCTCGATAGGAAATCGGAGAGTGGGTCAAATTTTCTAGAACCCCTGGGTTTTACTATCTTATTCTTGTTTTTTCTAAGTCTTAAACAGTTTCCTGACTCGCATTTAAGTACTGACGCTATAAACAGCCCTCTTTGCACCGATCCTTAAAAAAGTGGACTTATCCATCAACTTTATTAGGTACGAAAACAGTAGCCATCCCAATGCTATGAATAAATAACACATTTTCGCTTAATTATCTGCATGTACACACTGATGAAAAGATAGCAAGCACACGCTTTGCCACGTAATTGTCATTCTTTGAAGGAAAAACTCGCTTCCAGTGTTTAATTGACCGAGGCCACGTGTTGAGCGGGATTCGCGTGTTTTCCACACGACACGCCACTTGTGACAAGTAGCCGATGCAGTAATCAACATGTTTCCATCGCCGAGTACCTACCACTCGGTGCTAATTAACTGCTTCGAGAGCCTAGTTGCCCTCCATTGACAAATGTTTGCTTCGTGGCGCGGCCCGCCGCGGTCTGCATGCTCGCCGTGCAAATACTGGCCGGCTTGTTACCCTCGCCACAGACACCCTGCCACCCCTTGTTGCGCCACTGGCGTGAACAATCCTTCGGACCCGTGGGCTCGCGGTCGGAGGGATCATGATCAGCGACGCACTTTTTGACAACTGGCCCTTTGGCCGGTGAATGAAATGGTGATTATGAACCTAACCTAGTCTAGAAGGGAGGAGGGGAAACCCGGTGCCGGCACGTGGCCTACTCCTGTCGAAAAGCACCAAGGGGACCACCGGCTTTACGTCCGTCCCGAAGGACGGTACAACTCGATCAACAGGAATCCTCCACTTATCCATGCTGTCGAGAGGTTGATATGCAAGGCGAGTGAAGTTGTCGTACTAACTTCAAACCCTCCAACCTCTCTCCCGAACAGAACTGATCGCGTGCATGATGGTCACCCATCAAACACCTGACTCAGCACGATGTTGCTTAACTTCGGTGATCTCACGAGAACCGGTGTTTCCAACACGCCAAACCGTTCGGCGAGGTCGGAGAGGTTGAAACAACGAGCGTAGCGCCTCTTGATTCTCACGCACGTTATAATCCCGAGTCCTGTTGAGCCGTAGGATTAAAGACTTTGTCCACGTTTATCACCCTAATTTCACTGCAGCCTTGTTTTATGTTGGCGCCGTCGACAGTCGCGATTTGTTTTCATAGAGTTAGATATATACGAGGCACGACACAAGCCTACCCCCCTCGTAGAGATCTTGAGACCCTCTAGATATTTCGGCGCCATTTCCCGTCTCGCCCCCCACCCCTTCCAAACCGCCTGTTCTATCAAGTGTGGAATTGTAGCGTAGCATCGCATTTGGTAGTTGGTCTACAGCACGAAATTGTTTTCTTTCTTTGTGGTGTGGTTGTGTAGCGCACGCATAAAGTGATATTTTGCTGTGTTTCTGACAAAATGTTTTCGGTGCGTGGTTATGAGCCGGATAAACATGTATATACCGGCGGTGGGGTGGTTGACGCATCCCTCTGGCGCGCTAAGATCATGCCCCGGCCACAGCCTCCCCCTAATGGACACGCCGACATGTGAAATTGAGAGAAATGTGCCCGCCTGGCATGTATATCTATCTACTCACATGTTTACGCAGTTCCGAGTCCATACATAAAGCTGCGTCAGTCACGCAATTTACCCGCGTAGTTTGACTCGATGTGCCGAAACTTACTGGCAGAAACGCCATTTCGCATCGGAATAGCATTCCACACACTCACACACACTCACACATATATTTTCTACGTCACTTGCAGGCTTGGTTGTCGTTCTGAGTATATAAAACTTTGCCTGAATTAACATGTTTGTCATATTCTACAACATAGTTGCGTATAAAGTCCCTTGCGCTAACTATTTAGGATTGCCTCGGTCTGCGAGGGCCCAGACAGGTGCGAGTGTGAAAGGAATCACGGAGGGTTTACGCCATGCTCGTGATCGTACACCGAATGTTGTTGGTCCTACCAACTAGAAAGTGGTTCGTGAGAAACTGACCACATTAAAGTTAGCAATTTCCCTCTCGGTCGTACCACAATTCTGTGTGCGGTTTCTTCGCCCGCAAAACCCTTAGCAGCGCCGAATTTTGAGGTCCTGGGGTGCGGCGCTGTTCAAGCCGAAGAGAAAGTGGTCGGCCTGTCACAACTCCACATGCGACCGTGTTTATTACCCGGCTAATTAAATTATATGTCACTTCTCGAAAGCGGCACAAAGGCACGTGTTTGTTCAAACATACTGCATTGCCGAAAACTAGGTAGGTACTGTTAGCTCAGTTTTTGCGCACATCTCAGCTGTTTTACATTTTTATAAAGCTTTTTCGGGAGCTAATATATACTAAATGGAAATATTTAATCTTATATATTTAATCTCTTACCTCTAAACTATCTGTTGAAAGGTTTCTATAATATTTCCAAACACTAAATCATCTTTATCGAATCGAAACGACGTTAGTATGTATTTTTTATCGAAGACTGTCTGTATGAGCTAACAAAGAAGCTCAGGGTTAGCCAAGAAGCTCCGCGCGAGGCATATTCCAGTCGGCTATACGTTAGATCGCATGATAAGCCCCATTGTTAGCACCCATCGAGAGCGACTTCAGGAAGTGTTTGACTAGGACTTGGCACCTCCACCGATGTATTGTGTACATTTTAAGCTAGCTCCATCGGAGAGCTTTTTGGACATGACCCAATTTCGG
Organism: Nemurella pictetii; assembly: GCA_921293315.2. Lineage (NCBI taxonomy): Eukaryota > Metazoa > Arthropoda > Insecta > Plecoptera > Nemouridae > Nemurella > Nemurella pictetii. Next base: position 29,659,991 of record OV121115.1, read on the forward strand.
TGGCTTATGTGGCGTAGACTTATGCTGGAATCGTTGCATGGAGAAAAAACAACTGAATTCATAATTTGCATCCCTAATGAGTCTAACGTTTTCCATGGAACGTGGAGCGTCCAGCTTCATTAATTGCTTAATTGCCCATTAGCAGGGAATAAAATTTAGTGCAATGACTGTCGAAAATACGGAACATAAATTGTTACCGATTAATTTTGCCTGTCATTAAAGCGAACGAATCCTTGAAACTTTTTGTTTTACTTTTATATTATTTTATTCTCATTGAGCTGATTCTCATTGTCATATTTGGCCTTCATTTCCTGCGACCTCAATATAGACGTCAAGTGGACGCATTTGCACAAATCCCCCAATATACATTAACCTGCAAATTTAATGTCAACAGAATAACATTAAATACGAATTCATCTGCATTTTATTACAAAAATCTGCCCCTCCCACCGTAATTAGACCGAATTTATTTTTAATACTGGGAACAATATATTTGTGTTCCGTGCATTTTATTCCCATTTGACAAGCTCACATTCCCCACTGTGCCTCATGTTTCCTGATTATTGCTCTGGGACCCAGCCATCATAATAATTTACCCTCAAAGGATTATTTCGCCTTCGGTTAGAGCAGTTTTTCCCTCGAGTAATTCCAGTGTTCACGCCGTTTCGACATGGCTCATATCGCAATTCAAACCTCAACAACAAAATAATTCTACTCGCAACGAATTCCAGGATGCTAATGAATGCTAGACTTAACAAGACTCCCTCTTGTATCAGCTGTAGCTACAACCAGATCTGCTATACCCTTAAAAATCGAACATGATTTCTAAATGACCAAATCAAGTGATTAGACTCATAGGTCTAGACCAATAAAGAGTAAAAACAGTTATCGATAAAACCTCCGTCATATCCGTTTTATTAACACGTGACTCCCAGAGCGTGAACCAAACATTCGGCAAGTCGCCACTGGTAGCGTCGTTAACGCTACACGACTCACGGAAACCGCGTGAAAAGCCAAGTGCGGCTGGAAAAGTTGCCAGTCAATCACTCATTTCCCGCGAAACTCGCAGGGAAGTCCCAGCCGCGTGTACTCATTAGTTTCCCCCGTGTCAAACCCTGGCAAGCGGCAGCCACCGAGTAATTGCGTATCGGATCATGTGTTCGCGTCGCCTGTCAAAGCCTCGCGAGTCTAAACGTTTTTCGTGTCACACGTCTTGACGAAAAATAAATGGCGTATTGCTACATCTTGATGTGCCCATATTGTACCGTCAAAGCATGGAGCACAGGTTTTTTTTTCCCCACTTTTTAATTCCGTTCCTTGTCGTGTTTTCGCATCAGCTTCGTCAGAGGTTTTCTGTTTGTCAGGGTGGTGCGCCGCCATTAACACGTGCCAAAAATTAACTGCAGACGAAATGATAATAGGAGAGTGCAAAAAGCTGTTATTATGTATGCGAGGCCCCTATATTATTTCGTGGAGTAATTTAATGTGTTAAGTGTACAGCCCTAACCGAGACTATTTACGAGCGTACTCTTCGAAGTTATGGTGCTCTCAAAATGTACATTGTCCATACTGCGACGCGGATGTATGCTTGTGTACAAAATTGTTTGTGTGCTAATCTTTCGGATCAATTTAAAGTTTAAGTAAGGAGCAAGAAAGCTCCTGGCTTTGTTTGCCAACTTTTTCTTTGCTTAACGTCGGGCGCTTTTGAGTCGGCTTGGCCGGGGTTTCGTCTAAGGGGTGGGTTGGGTGGGGCGGGTGGGGGGTTTACCCTACCGGAATTCCTCCGCGGTGTTTCCGGTCAGTTGCAGTTGGTCGACTGCCCAGAACGAGTTTTCTGCCGTCCGCCCTGAAGCCCGAACCTCGCGAAAACGTTGCAAAATGGCTGGCAATCAACGTTGCACGTTGCGTTATGGAGTATGTACGCGTACGCTCGCTTTTTCCCAACACTTTTTTTCCGCGGCTGAATTTATCTTGTTCTCTTTTCATCCATCTTCCGAATGAATAAATAAATGAATAGACTCTGACTGACTGACGAGGGTGGCGGTTATACGTGAGTGAAGTATTTTGCAGACCGTGTGTATATACCAAGGTGAACATCGACTACATTTACCCCCTGGAATGTGCGAAAGACAGTTTTATATTACGTTACATTTTTACTTTGTACTTTTACGTGCCCAGTCATGGTTAGGTTCTTCATATTAGATGAGTTCCGAAGTCCGTGTCGGCATTCTCATTCGAAAGAAGTACTCTCCGCTCGGATGGCTTTCTTTGAGTATAGTATATTAAATAAAAATCACACTCACGCTGCTTCTTTTCGCTCGTCAAGATCATTCGACAAGGGATTTTCCCTGAACCGATTGCTTGTAAATATGGTCGGGTCTGTTTGGTGACTAAGTTTTTAACGAAGGTACACTAAGTATTTCATGCATTCAATCATCTTCTTTGTCATAGTCTGGTGTTATGTAGAAGTGTTGGGGGGGGGGGGCGAAAGTACTTAGAATATCACTAAACGATCAACTTCACAGGGAAAATACGATTCCATTTTTATTAATGCTCAATTTCTCACGTTTATGAAGTCCTCACAACATTCCATTAGTAAAAAGCTTCATCTTGCACGTTGTACCGTATACGCATATCGACCATGATATTAAATCCTCTCTAAAAAAAATGAATTGCTTCTTTAATCTTCACAATAGTGGGTGACTTTATAACGTCTACATCAAAACCTAAGTCCATGCGTCTTATTAAAAAATATAATCATCTTCGCGGAAGCCATCTCGCGGATTGCGCGCGAGAAGTGAAATAATTTTATCATATCCCTTCGCATGGAAATTGCGTTCCCAAGCCTCACACTTTCTCAGCAGCATCTTGTCTCGTCTCGTCTCGTCTCGTCACCTTACTCAACGGAATGAACCAGCGTCACACTTGGCCTTTGTATGAGCGGAAGCCCGACCCTCTGTATCGATGCGCCCGACTCATGCCGCACCATCGTAGCCTCCCCATGCTGCATTATACACGACGCTACGTAGAATCTTAAAAGCGATCTTTACGGAAACATGAAATGGTTCTATGCCCTTCCTCGGTTCACGTTTGATTTAATGTGCCGCCATTGTGCAAGCGTCTACACACAATATCTCGAAAACATTTTCCGCGCAATTCTGCAGTGATACACTGAGGCGATAGATTGTCGCATTGTAGTCTAATGGTCAGAATGGGCGACGTGTTGTGTATGGTATGAGTGCATTATAAAGATGAATTGGGGTTGGGAGAGATAAAAAGTTGAAATTCTTGCCGCCTAAATTGAAACAAGGCTGACATTCGTGAAATGTATTGTCGGTTAGTCGTACTTCAAGGGTATGTCCAGAACTTTATGAACCAGATGGTGATTCGCGAACTTGGGGACAGTTTTTTTCTCTACGTCATAAAAAATCCGAACACTTCCTGGCCGTTAATCGGGAAACTTTGTTAGAGTATATCATCGTGTCAAAGGCGCTGCAGCTATTTCCCGTCTCGCGATAAATTAGCCAAAGGAAAAGCTTCTCTCTTATCATAGCTTACAGTTTTATGGAAGTGATAATAAATTTTGGGTGTTTTATCTCCAGTCACTTTCTGATTAACTCTACAGTAGCACTTGTCTCTTCAAACTGAACTTTCCATGGCATTGTTTACACGTAATACAATTTTTTTTTTCACATAGATATTTTTCGCTCGCTCTTTGACGCTCTGCAACTCAAAAGCAACCCCGCTGGCTTCATAAACTCTTTCAAAAACCTACAGCTAACAATCTTACAAAGCTGCTATGTTCTTCGCGCGGGCAAAAAAAAACTGCAAGCTCGTTGTCAGTGTTTTCGCTTACATCAAAACCCAGCGTGAGAGGCATTATCTTATGCAAATACGGCAAACTTTGAGATTTTTTGTTAGCAGCGTTTATGGAATGGCAGGAGGCATTGTTATGCATCGGTGCTAGGTGGCGCCTTCCATGCTGGTTAACACGGAGAGACCCCGGTGCCACGTAGCCGCTTTTCCGGCCTCCGGAAAATGAAATTGAAACAGAGATTTGCTGAAGAGATGGGCGGCTAAATTCTGCCCGACATGCTTTTGTCGAGGACAAGACTCTTGAAAAAATACCGGAAGACAAACGCACCAACTTTTTTCATTGCATTAGCAGCGAGCACAGTAGGCGAATGGTTGGTGGATTTCAACAGGGGATTGCTTTTTTCCAGCCATGAACCTTTTTTTGGTTGAAATAAAATAACTCCGATTCGATCATATAAATGGAGCTGTCATATATGTGACAATTTATTGCATGCGGAGTTCTCGCACTTCTCTTCACTAAAACATAATTACGAATCGGAACGAATATAAATATTCCACAAAGTGAAACTGATTTTCACGTTATTATCTGTTTCAATAAAACTCGAATAGTTCTTTTCGGGAAAGGTTTTCTGTGTAAGTAGCAAAGTTTTCCCTTTTTCAAATTTGACACCAACGCAAAGCAACGTGCTATTATTTGGATCGAATGATATTCAGTTAAAACTTATCGGTTTTGGAGCTGTGAATTGGATTTTAAGCGTGCTTGAAATCACGCGTGATGTAGCGGGAGCGCGTTCAGCTCTACGCCCTTGTTGGCAGCCTCAGGCGTGTCAAATTTCACTCAATATATTTCGTCGTTTATTTAGCTGCTAAACAAACTTGTTTTGTATTCGACTTGATTGATAATCATAGAAGCTGAATAGACCTCTGGGTCTATTGAAATTGAAATTTTAGTTCTATTAGGGACGTGAAAATATCTGCTTGGCTCCGATACTAACCCCATTTTCCATCAATTGGTTGAGTTAGCTTTGAGCGGCATCAGTTGTCTATAATTTAAAAAAAGAAAGCTTCAAACGCTTACATTGCGAAATTCCTCTTGAAGAGAGGCCGGCGCGAAAATTGACCGTTTTGACGCATGGCAAACCGAGAAAGAGCTACAATTCCCGTGTGCCAGTAGTTTTCCAGATCAGCCACCGGAAAGTTTAATCTCTCACACTTGAAACAGCATACGCTTGAAGCAGGCATTCCCCACGGTTCCGCCTTACTGCGAACACGATTGTCACATCAAATTCATTGCTTATAGTTTATTTTTTACTCTCTTCGCTTACCGAGATTCATGTTTCTGAAGGTGAACTGTACAAAACGTTCATTAATTACTTCCAACTCGGTTTAATCTCCGTTGCTTCTGCTCGCTTGTGTCGACCACAAATAAGACGCAAGAAAACCAAGTAAGCCAAAATGTAGTCGCGACTAGTGCGTGAGCATTGTGCTTGATTTGATTTACAGGCCTAGGTCGCCGTTCGAGTTTTTCTTCGTTTTATAGGCTTCCAACCGTTTTGTCACGGTCGGGAATCTGTTGTTTATTGTTACCAGCGCCGCTGTGTATAGTACAGTTTGTTTTCCCATCTTTTCTTTTGTCCTGTTATCTTATGGTATATGCGGAAAATAGTCCGAGCCGAGCATTCGGGAATTCTTTGTACGAATCAGAATCATCTCGAGACACCGGACATCGCACAAAGCGAGCTCTCCGAACATGGCTTCGTAGACCAAGAATGTAATCCCGCACAACCTGCGAATCTGTACCGGCTACTCCTTTCACCGCAGCCACCATGCCACCGTGTAGAGCTTTAGAAAACTTGGTGCGCCTAGGCAATATTCATCCCCCCAAGGTCTTTGTTACAATATACACTCTGCTACCCTGAAATTTCATCGCTGGCTCACAACTAGAACACGTGATCAAATCTTTGGTATTCTCAACTCCCCAGTGCCGATGAAGAACGTTCGCGTTCTAAGATATTGTAACAGCTTTATTTTCAATTTGTTTGCCACACCGTTGTGACACATAGGTATACGTGCTATGTGCAAGTACTTCTTGGCAATTTCGTTTGCACGTGTTTAAAATGTGCCATGGCCAAGGTACGTGATCGCTTTCCGTGTCTTCCCTTGCTGTTCAGTCTGCTTGGACCGACATGGCTCCTCCACCAAGCTTATTTTTGTATTCAATAAATGCAATACAAAGACTCGTTCCATATTCCGTAAGCTCGTAGCTAGTACGCTTTAAACTTGGCTCCTCCACTTACAGAGAAACTATTGACAGTGTATTTTACAAAGCGAGAAATTGAGGAACTGGTGGCTTTACGTCGCTCCATTTCGGTAATACGATCCACTTCCATGCTTTACGCGTGGTTCCATACTCGGCTAATGGACTTCGGACTCGTATACATATTAGGATTTTATTGATTATTAGGCACGTCAATTTTATTCCACTCGCAATTGGGCTTCCGCTATCAGTATACTCTCAAGTGAATACGACCCGTAGGCTGCTCATGTCCCAAAGCCATGGCTTGATTTGATAAGCAAAGCATGAAATACATTGACACGACGTGCTGTTATTTAAGCGATGCTGTATGGCCACATCAAGATTTCAGTCCTGTTCCAACTGTAATTATCTTGCCAGCGACATCATAGGATACGGCACTACGAGTGTTATACGTAGGTGCGTCTGATTTTATCGTCTTATCGGCAGAAATGGTTACCGGCCTTTAATTAAGGGAAGTTTACCGTTTGATAACAGTATCTAGTTGTGGCAGCACTTTGACACTATCGGCTTTCATGCGAAGTTTCCCGCTCTGGAAATGGTTCTGCCTTCGTGTACATGGTATAGAGTGGAGTCTGGGTTGGTAAATAAGTGGGACCTAAGCATAGAGACTGTCTAATAATGCCTAGATGGCCGTGGTCAATGCTTTGATGTTAGGTTCAGTTGAAGGACATTTAAAATAGATTATTTCTAATTTTATTATGGAGAAAGGTTTTCTGGTGTTGGTTATCTGGAGTTTCTTCTCCATAAACCGTATAGTTTATCAAGCCTTCAGTGATTCACTGCGCTCCTTTTATCAGCTCCCTGGGCATATTTCGGAAATGATATTCTACGCTCAGGTAGGCTGTCTCAAAGCCTCGTTACCAAATTCATACCCAATTCCCTTTTTAAATAGCCTGAAACTATGTTCCCTTTCTGAAATATATGATCTTACGTCTACAAACTAATCAAACCTGTACATTTTGTTCTCGTATAGACGGGGCTGGTTTTTCCATTATTTTCTAGGGAATTTTTATCCCATAGGTATACGTTACACACAGGCACCTGGCCCGCTCAAAGGCTTTAATCAGAACAACGCTGCGAAAGCATAGGTCGTAGTTTTTATTATATTTTTGGTTATCCCGTATATAGTGTGCATTTGCGAAACATTGCTGTTTACGAGAACTTTTATTTTTCAATTTTCCTTACGACTTAATTTTATGACATTTTCCGAAACTTTACCTGTGGTCTGGTATCTTTTTTCCCTTTACGAATGCAATGCGGCCCGAAACAGATTACGAATACCGTAGCGACGCGAACATACATGCACTTCAAACTTGTCATCCGAACGATCAGTAATCAAATGATTTTAATCTTCATCCTTCATGTACTATCAATATAATGTAGCATGGATTTTCTGACGGGTATAATGATGGCATAAACCGGCATGATGTTGTTAACAATTAGTATTTGTTATTAATATTAATGATCGTCAGCAATTACTATAATGTGGTGGATTACTCACATACGCGCTATCGGCACATGACTGATGACTGACGACTGATGACTGATGTCATTGATGACATTCACGATAACAACAGCTCTGTGGAAATTTACCAATTGTGCATATTCAGTGAGTATTTAAGTCAATCTATCTACTTGCACATATAGAACTGAATAAAGCTTTATGAATTACAACACACTTCGACTCATAAAGGTAATTTACTATAATTAGTTTATCCCTGTGCCAGATGACTATGTCAAATCTCCAGTGCAGACATGCTGGATGTTGTTTATTTCACATAGTGTACACTGTATGAAGCGTTCCCATTACCATGCTTTACTATAACAAGGATACTCCTGATATTGGCATGACGCTCCGGCGTCGTTACTTCGGATGAAAGGGACTACTGAATACTGATTGCAAACACTGATGATCCTCCTGTGTCGTGTGTTGATTCTATCGTGGGACCATGGAAAAAGTTTGACAAATATAGAGAGAATTTGGAAATTAGCTACGTTCAAATTACGCCTATCGCGCCTAAAGGGCTTGTGGATTTTTCACTCGGGGTTCCTTTTTTCCGCGCAAACTTCTCAATTTGATCAGAGTTACTAGCGCTATAAATCTAGCTATGGGTTTATTATTATCACACCTTGCAGGGTCGTTGATAAATGTTCGAACAGGGTTTATTTATTTTGTTCCCTTTCTTTCTCGTGAGAATATGTATGTTTCGCTGTAGTCTGTGTATTCCAAAACACCGCGTTGCAATTTCACACCCCCTGCCGTCCTTTATATAAACGTGATGGTCGAAGTGTAAACTTGCTGAACGGACATTTCTCTTTCAGCCAAGGTAATCCTAGATTTATTATCATTCAAAATCAATACATTTAGTAATCGCGTAATCGGTAACTCCTTTTTTCATTTCACAAAATCAGTCGAGTCTGTTTATATTTTTCGGCTCTGCACATAAATTTGCATGAGTGTCAAGCTTTAAAGCGTACCCCGTAAATACGAAACCATCATACACACATATAAATCTGAGAATTATATTTCCGAGAGCCACAGTGAAATATTATGATGCTTTGGTCTTTGAGAGATCATTTTAAGCCTGGCGCACACAGCCCTTTACCGCTTTTATTCTACACGTTCTATCTTTCAACTTTTAATATCGAATGTAAAAGCGAAAATTCTATCCTGTCAAAGTACACTATGTGAGCATTAAAATGCCGCACTGTATACATGATACTAGCACAGCGAAAACACTTGACGGCATCATCCATACCTAGGGCTGGTACATTTTCTACTTTAGCATTCGTTAACAGCGTGTTTCTGTTCGCTTTCATTTTGTTTGGAACTATGCGACGCAACCATTCTCCAATTAGCACTGCCTACGAAAACATACAGCTACATTTTTCACATAAAATGACTTCGCTGCTCTGTTTTCCAATACTTCGTATAGCCAGGTATATCGGCTCGGCGACGGCGTTGCAGAAATTGAGTGTTGTTCAAATGACAACACCTCGCGTCAATTTCTGAACGTGTCTCCAAACGCTTGCCGGCACGTTCGGCGTTCAGCGTTCGGCGTTAAGAGAGAAAATATTTGGCCTGTGCAATCTTCTAATGGCACCCACCCTCATTGCATTGAGCGTATACCAGGCCATGTCGTTGTGTCCTACGGATCTGTAGCAATTTATTACATTCAAGCATAGAACGCTTCATTATTTCGCAATCAACTCGAACTTTGGCGAGACATTTCTAATCGTGTAGCACAATAATACAATAAATTGAACTTCGTCTTCACTCCTATTTGGCAATTGGCATTCGTAGTATACAGTGTTCTAAAATCTGTCGCGAATTTTAGTTTCAAACGGTGGGGCGGTTGGTTGTCCTATTTATGGTGACACTTAATTTTATTACATTTCATACATGCGCTATTTAATAGTCCCAGTTTTATATGAGGGTGCAGCACACAAGAGAATCGGTATTCTTGTAAAGCAACCGTAATTATTTTAAAAGTTGTGCACATAAAAATAATACATTATCTCCCACTTCATCCTGCTTTTGTTTTGCGCGGGTTACGCTCTTAGGGTCTAAAAGTTTACACTACTTTGCTCTTATGCACGGCTCTTGCAAGCAATTATTATATTAAAGTCTGTCTATGCATGTATGCATAATCCGGCCTGTAATTTAATGTACTACCGACTGCCGCTGCCGTTCCATTGCCGACTTGTTCTGCATTTTAATGTAGATAAAAATATTCATGTACATTGTACATCGACTATGGTCTAAACAATAATGGCCACCTCTACCAAAATCTAGTTGAACCGCCGCTTTTACCCTTTCTAGTTTAAGCTAAAATCGTAAGATGAAAAATATTTTCTCTCCCATGATTGTTATTGTTTTTTCTCTTTTCTTTTTTTTGACGAAAAAACCACTCCGGTGTAATAAAGCCAACCCTCGGAGTCATTATTTCCATCTGAGAATTGTTCCATAAATGAGTGGTGTATATATCACAAGAAAACAGGGAGCATGCGACCGCCTCTGGCCCATGAAAAGTAAGTGGAGTTAGAACCGGGCCACACTCCAGCTCCTTCCTCCGCGACGCCGTAGTCTCAAACTTCCCGCGCAACCCGCTCCTCGAACAACTTTTTAACGCCGTGTTTACTCACTATAGGTATGTATTTCCTTCCGTACATTTTTATACCACTCGAACTTTCTTTTTGTCTGTCCGCTTGAGTGTCAATCTCATTTTCTTTTCGTTTCCTCGCGTCGCGGTGTTGGTTTTCCTCTGTGCACTCGGCAGCACGTGCTCCCTCGACGTCGACGTCGGCGTCGGCGTCGGCGTCGGCGTCGGCGTCGCGTCGGCCTGAGAGGCCTCGTCGCCTACTCTCACATTTCGCATTATTCCTCTTACGCGACTGCGAAATGGATTAATCCGCACACAGAAAAATATATGTTGAGAGATCGAAATGGCAGATGAAAACTGAAGTCCTCGGAAACTTCGTTTCGACTGCGACGTCATGGGTCTTAACTTCGATAAGAACTCTTCGGAAGATTATAACTCTTCGTGGCTCTTTGACACGCTTTTTTAAGAGTAAGAGAGAAAGAGTAATTTTACTAGTTTTCCGATCTGCTGAACTTTGCAATCTCAAAACATTATTGCGTTATTACTGGTTTTTCTTGATGCTTGGATCTGCGGTTAACTTTTCATTTGTTTGATTTGAAGATATGAACGTTTCTGCAGTATTTCATCGCTTCATTTGAATCACATTTCGTGGAAATGTCAGAGTAGCTTTCATTTTAAACGAACTCGAAATCCGACTCGCAATCAGCTTCCCGCTTTTCACCAGCCGATATTTGAACTTGAAAAATTAATTCGCAAACGTGTAAATCTTTCCGGTTAATAATCGCGAGTCTTTACTTGACACGCAATTAAGTATTAACTCTGTGTAATTATAAAACTTTGAGCACTCTATTAAGTTCGTAGCGTGAGTGTGCGCTATAACAAGAAGTTATGCTACACGCCGCTGCCTTTGCGTACTGTTGTGCTAATAACAGGAACGAGGACCCAACAATGAGAAACTTGCCCTCAACTATGACTGCAAACAATTGAAACTAAGAAGTTATTGGAATATATCTCGTCGCGCACTTGTGCACTACAGCACACACTTCTGTCGCCGTACGTATAGTCTCTGCCATTTCGCTATTTCTTTGTCTCGACAGACCTCGCCGGCGGAAGCACCGTTCGCCCGCCCTCCAATGATCGTCCAAGTTTGTTTTTGCAATTGCAAGATATCGGGGAGTCTTATTTGTTCCCACGAGAACGTGTCTTCTGATTATTAGCCAGCTGGTATGATCGATAACTTGAGATATAATTGGAGAACTGTATGGGAAAGTTGCCATCTTCATCAATCATAATATTGGAGGAAACCATCTTTTCCGTCCCGAATTGAACTTCATAGCGGCTGCATGCACGCGCGTAAAATACTGTTGGATGATGCGGGATTCTAAAGGTAAATTCCAATTTACTTTTCGTTTTTTTTTTAATTGGTTTTTTCAAACAAATGCTAAACAATGGTCGTCACTAATGAGAACATTTCATTTGAGCTGGGAGAGAGATGCCTCATGCGACACATTTCGCTGCGTGCTGCGTCTCGGTGCAGGCAGGCAGAGCGGCTCTCAAGAAACTCGAGAACGCAGCTTCTTTTTATTAATGTATCGGAGGGAAAGTTTAAAAAGAAAAGTGTAATCGCATTGTAATTTGAAACTGAGCAAGACAGATGGGATTATGCCTGGGAAACGCGGAATAGTGCAGAGAAATTATGTTAATGAGAACATTTCAATGTGGGAATTGGAAAGAGACGTGCGTTCTCGGGCGCTGAACTGCGCACTCATTTCCAATGCAATATTTACGTGGTTCTCGGGAAAAGAAAAGTACGGAGTATCCCATTACCGCGACCCGTGGCTGGTAGGTGGGTAGTGGGTACTATAACTGAAAGAGCTGAGTCTGCGAGAATGAAATTGTTACTCATCGTTCGTAGCGCCTCAACTTCCTTTCCTTCACCTCGTAAGCTTTCCATCAGCGAATATTTCAAGCGGATTTTTTATAATTAGTACACACGCTGAAAGTCGCTTGCTATATTGGACGGTTTTCATAGCACGTCTGCGAGATTGGAACTGAAGAAGAATGAGCGAGCCTCTCGCTGCTCGCGGACGAGGATAGATGACATGCCTTGAGCCGACAACAAACCCAGCCAACTGTACAGACCATCCAAGTATTAATCCTCATATAACAAATAAACCAAGAATTGATTGAATCCTAGACGCAAATGGTGAGATTTAGTCCAGTCAATTGCTTTCTCAGCCGTCTGGAACGTCGAGATACAATTGGGCGCACACCAATACATGAACAATCGGTTGCGACCATAAGTTGCTTTGCGATTTCTAAATAGAGTTGATAAAAAAAAAGAACGGCCGTGCCACAGATAATACCCCCAAGACTAAATTGCTGCGCCGCCCACACTTTACCGTAGCATTTAGTTGAGCGCAATCAGACTATAGACCAGGCGTCTGCTTTAACGTGGATTTTCTGTTTGTGCCAAGTTCACTGTGCACTTTATTATCATACGTACGTTTCTGTTGCCAAGAACTGGGTAGATCCTTTCATGGGGAAGGTCTGTCGTTGAAACGGGTCCCAAGGCAAATAGACGACCTGCAACGGAGCTACTTAGCTGCTGCGACGCGGACCTGAATCGGAGGTAGCCCATCAATGCAAGATGGCTACAAAAGCATGTTATCGACTATCGAGTATCGTTTATTAAATCATTGTCACGCCGTTCTCTCGCTGGAGATCTGTGGATTGATGGGACGACGTTGATACGGCTCGCCTTGAAAATTTTTGTTCACATTGATTTTCATGTCATCTTTGCCGAAAAGCGTTCAGGTAAAATTCCTAAAGGTCACAATAATAAAACAGATAGAACACACTGGGATGTTCTCTACTCTCAAGCAAAAAATCATTAGAAACAAAAATTTCCATTAGAAACTGTAAATTCTACATGATTTATTTCAATTGTCTTATAAGATTACCTAAATTTCTCCGTTCTTTTCTTCTACATTATCCCAGAAGTGGCAGTTTGTGAGAAACGGGTTTGCCAGAAACGTTCGCAGCCACGTACAAAAACAAAAACGTATAACCGAATTAGTTGCCGAATAATTTTCCAAGCGCACGACAACACTGAAGTGTTTTATTTAGTGCTCGCTGCGGCGCAGCACACTGTGGCTCCCGATGGCTCGTCCAGAATGCAATGGCGCGGTGACCCACGATGAATATTCATGCCGCGTTTCTCCATGCGGCGAGCTGCAGTGGTCCACACACGACGCCGGCTGCGCCGCGACGCCGACGCCGCCGCTAGCCGTGCACCCGCCGCGCTTTCCTCGCGATTTTCCGCTCGCTACCCGCGCCCTCGGCGGCGGCGGCGGCAGCTGCTGGCGACCGCCCCAAATCTCACATTCGCATCTCATTTGTTCCCCGTGCACTACATAATGACTTCCTCCTGCACGTAATTCAACTGCAGTTTTAGCCCGGTTTCTTATAGATAATGTCCTTTTCGAATTGTGAAAATTGGCATGAGTTTCTTGGGCTGCATTCGTCGCGGCCAGTGTGTCTCGGAATGGTAAGATATAACGATAGCTGTACGTGCATATGACCCGGTCATAACTTGCCTCGTATTCTTCTTAATTGTCCTGGGGCTCATTTGCGCGGTAATTAACGAGGGGTTTGGCCAACGTGGTACACGGAATGGGTGGAAGTGAAATATGGAATACATAATACCGCGTTTCCGTCGTTGAAACTTGGTGATAAAAACTGTGTTGTCGCGCACGAGGAATTAGAAGTCGCTGTGTTTTCTCCCCCCGTTCTCAATTGTCGTGCCTCTCGACTCTCTAATGTATTCAAACTATAATACAGTTTGTCTGTTGTGTCATTAATAATCTGTCCGAGACACGCAATTTGTCATCGTCTTGGCCCCCGGAGACCCCCGATGACAGCCGATCGCGACCCTTGCCTCGAGACACTCGCTGTCTTACAAGTTTATCGAAAGATCTGAAATCCCGGAGGCAATTTTCTTGCTGGGCGATAAAACTGGCGCTGCGCCCTGCAATGATCAACTCGTGTCCCCTCGCTGGAGAAACTAATCCTATGCAGCAAAAGACAGAAGAAAGAACACCATCGTTATTTGTCACTTCTGAGCTGTTGAGTTTTGTTTGGTGTACTATACACGCGCGTCATTTTCTTTTGACGACGTTTTCCCGACTTTTTATTGTTCGATCAATCCACGTGCGAGAGCTTCTGCTTCCTGCTCGATATACTCCCAGTCATCAACAATACAAGTGCGCTTTTTCGGCTTCGAAGCTAAATAATAAATTATTTTCTCCTTTTTTATTTGAAAACATCCCTGGGAAATAGTCTTTTCAAGAGATTCTTCCTTACCATGAATTTTTGAAGATTGCTTCTTTTCTTTCAATGAAATCGTTTTTTCACGAGTGGAAGAAAACTGACGGTGCCGTGGGTTTGAAAGTTTCGCGTCGCCCATGGCCCCGTCGACAACAGGGAGGGCGACGGTGGCCCAGCAAACGGCCCCCAAACGTCGTGACGAGCTGCCGGCGTCGGCGTCGGCGTCGGCGTCGGCGTCGGCGTCGATCGCAACACGCGGCGCGGTGTCCGGCCATCCGTTTCACTCCGGGACCACTCGCCACGTGATTTAGGATGTCGCCACTTAAGCCCGGGTAACCTGCGAGGAAAACAAATAACCTATCATTTCCTTGGCTGAATGGTCAGCCGAAGAAATGTGTTTGTTTTGTGCGCCGAAGAGAAAGGCATGGACGCACGCCATGCCGTCTCTTTGCTGCGGCTCATCCATTACTCTTGTCTGCGCATCTCGCTTTGGACCGCTTTGGACCTCAACAAGATTAATAACAAGAGGTTTTCATCATTCTTTTTTACTTCATGAAAGGCATCATGACAGATCTCATGCGTGAGATATCATTTCGTTTTGAAATTAAGACTCGTAGTCAAAGCTTTGTGCTTTTTTCTCTCTGTGAACTTCCTCGTTTACTGCGGCATTTGCTTTCCAAGGGTATAAATAACCGGGAAATTGTCTGCAAATTGGTCTAAACTTTTAGTAGGTACCAATATCCCGAGTTGTATCCCGATAATGCCGTGCGTTTTCCTCCGTTATGCTCCATACGCCGATCGGATGGTCACCCACCATGCACAATGCCAAACAAAGCCCCGACCGATTCCATTCTACGGCCTGTATACAATTCAATGAGCCCGTAACTCGCATAACGCGTGATACGGAATCCCGCACTTTCTTTTTACGAGCCTCGACATGTTTCCAAACACTGCAGCGAGCGCACGAGCGGAAGAAAAATAACACTCGATGCAATGGGACTAGTTATTGTATTCATATTTAGATTCCATCGAATTTCAGATTTTAACGCTTTTCTATGCAAATTAATTCTGTTTCTTATTCATATTTTTCTTACGAGCACTCGTCTTCCATATATGTGTTCTCCTACTTTATCTCTTTATTATTTACCCATTTCGTAACGTAATGTCTCGTAAATCTTCGCATCGCATATTTCATCTCTCCGTGTCCACGAAGGCGTATTTACTTCGCCGAAGGCGCTTCCAGAATTCATCTTGCATTCGAATAATAATTTTCAATTGTTCTCGCGGTTATCTTGTGTGCCCAGTATAATCGAGCTTCAGTCTTGCGCTGTCCAACGCTGTCGCTGTTCAATTTCCAAGAGCCAGCGACATGACGCGATGCCTGCAACGTTGCATTATTCAGGATACTCCTCAGGACAACAGTCTCTAACTCTAACCTCGGCTAGATAACATAATGTATAGCATAATGCGGCGGCGACGACGACGGCGGAGGCGACGCCGGCGAAGACAAGAGGGGGATGCACGCTAGTTCGTATTGCTACACCGACGCCGGATGTGGTATTTGTTGCCGGCTTTTGCAAAACGTCTCCGCCCTTATCTTGTGTCTAGGGGCCGTACAGTCTGTGTTGTCTACGCCGTTTATATATGCGTTTTGTCGTGGGCATTTCAATTTATTCGGACCGCGTGCACCGTACACGGATGGTGAACTCGTATGACGTCGAGAAGAATACAATTTAGTTGGATGCATGTTGTTGTTTTTTTGCAATGTACTCTGCATCTCCTGTGACTCTTGCGGTAAGAGATCAACCTCGTTTACTACAACAGCTCCCCTAGCGTCTCTCTATGATGAGCAGCCTCAGCATCCGTCCTGTGTTTGTGTGCCGCTTATACTGTGTTCATAATTCACGGGATTATTGGCTAATGGCTGCGTATTTAGCTCGTATATAAATACGCCCCTTACGCACACACTATCACGCATACCGACATTGTACACCGAATGTTAATTACTTGTTTCGGCGATAAGTTCAAAACGCGTGCAATCATTTTCTCTGCGTGGTTTCGCTAGGCCTCCGAGATATTTATACGCGAACGAAGTTCTCCGAATTAGTTTCATCGGAGCTAGCAGAGGGTGTAACATAACCAGGAAGCTGTTAGAAACTCGACAATATTAGCGCAATTCTGACATTTTCGCCGACATCACTCCCTTTGCCGGTATCTTCCGAGAGTAGGTATATAAAATGCAGGCCTTTCTTCGTATTTACACATTACATTACAAACATCGTCTCCAAAACACCATCTGCTAGAAGCAAAATTTCAAATTATCATATTTATATCGGACACATTTTCCTCGTCTTCTGGTGATAGAAAAGCAGACGTGGTAAAGCAATTTAGAAGTAATTCATAAGATAATTAGAGTTTAGAATCATCTTTACTGATGCATTTAAGTGTTAACTTTGATGATGAACTATCTCCATTTATTATAACTCGCGTCTCCAAGTTGCAATGAATAGACTCAACACCGGGAACCTTAAAAGGGTTAAAAGTACAGAAACACCTAAAGGTATACATATTAAAGGGAGCGTGAACTTTCTAAGGGAAAGGAAAACAGGAGCGTTCGTGTTTCCAGTTTCGTCCGACGCGACGCCGTGGAGTGCATGCTAACCATGTGTCTTGTGAAAATAGGTTTTCACGCAGCCCTTCGGCACGTGGCCAGAAAATGGAAAATGGTTTTGTTTCACTTATCCCTCGAGCGAGAACTGAGGAGACATACGTCTCGAACAAGGGCACGCTTGATGTGACGTGAAATGCTGTCTATATGCATAGCTTGAGTCACTACAATAGAAACAGTAGAAAAAATGGAATTTGTTCCGTTGGCCTTCTGCTGACGTTTGGTTATCAACCTGATCTTTACAAAGAATTTTTTCATACATTCTGTGACAAATTCCCATCGTTTTATTGCGGTCGTCCCTTACAGCTTCAATATTTCTCGTCATGGGCATGCTCTCCGATGAATGTCTTTAAAATATCTCAATTTTGGCCAAGAACACCGAGAATTATTCCGATTGCTGCCAATTCTCCGATCCCAATCAATCTGGCACGCCCTTAATGACTGAAAGCCTTTCCAAGTCTCTAGATTTACGACTTGCAATCTCAAGCTCTCAGTGAATGTTCGGAGGGAAAGAAATCATCACGTGACCTACCTCAAGAGAAAACAAATCTTCCGCTCTCGTCCACCCATCTGAACGTGGTTTCATTCTGCTAAGTCAAATTGAGTGTTTTTTTTTTCCCCCCGCCGTTTTGGTCTAAAACGCCAAGACGGCATGTAGCATGCATTACTCTGCCCAAGTTCGATCTTCACAAGCTCTGTAATTGTCCTGGCTCAGCGGCGACATCGTGCGGCTCTAACAGGCGAACCATTTCACCAAGATGAACTGGTATTAACCCCGGACAGATTTATAATTGGAAACATCTCGGCTTACTGAATATGGCATTGGCATGTAATTTACGAGTCTCCATAGACCTTTAGCCAAGCCTTCATCCCTTTCAGTTTAACGGAAAGCTAATTTAGCTAACAGATCAAAGTGCAGAAATAAATTATCTCGTGTAAGATTCTCTTGTCTCTTGTGATGAATTCGTGATGGCCAATGTATGGTGAACATGCGGCTTGGGTCCGTCTCTGCTCCATTTACTATTGTAATGTAACCAAGCGGTGCGTTCTTTTTTTCTGGTTGAGGTGAATGCACATTAACGTAAGTGCACTAAATAGTTGAACTGTATTTCATCCAGTGTATATTCGAATTGGTCGTGCACTAGTTCACTGAACTGTTTTCGCTTGAGACGTGGTCGTGAGTTCCTTCGCCATTATGTTTATGGTCCCTGTATTGCTTCTTGAAACCTGCAGGAAGTTACTACCCCAAAACAATGCAACTGCAACCAGCTCTCAGGAAACTCCCCCGGCATGATCGATGTCGAGTGGACCACCCTTAATTCCAACCGGTTTTCCTCTCAACAATGCATAAGGAAACACATATTATGTGGAAAAACAGAATCTTATTCGCTTTTCGTCACCTGATTTATACTTGATCTGTAAAACTACGCTTACCAATTAGCATGAATTAAAGATAACGCCGTTGATTTCAGGATGAAAGTTCAAACTGTAAATGGAATTTGCGAAATTTTATTTTGTAACTCGTTCCTGCCCGCTGACTGCGAGACTCTCAGCCGGATAAGTTATTTGCAGACTCTGCCGCGGGCCAAAGATAGAATCAAGTTAATTCGCATTCGGATGGTTCAGAACACTGTGGACATCTTTCCGGGGAATGAATTTCCTTCTACTTTCTGCTTGAAAATAAGACTTTTCCCGTCCGTTGCCATTGCTCACAATTTAATTCGCAAGTTTCATGAAATGCAGTTAATTTCTATTTGTAATGGTCGTAATGTTTCTTCGCGATTCCGTGTATTCGAAAGTTCTGTTGAGTGAAATAGTTAGATTTGCTTTTGCTGCTATCTGCAAACCGCGTGTCGTGTGACGAGAAGTTTTGCGTTATAAGAACAGGCGAAATGATAAGCTGTTGTATGCTGAACGTAAATCCTCTTCAACTCCCGACTCTCGTGACTCTTGAGGAATGTGCCAAAGTTACGCGAGTTGATCCTCCCTTGTCTTACTGAAAAAGAGTTGGATTCCTTCTAAATGCAACTTTCTGCTTTGAATAATTTTGCCGTATAATGGCCTAGTTTGCCAAATTTTATTTTATGTGTGGCTTCGTATAAAACATGCGATACATGTTCTATCTTTCACACTACACTGCGCCAGGCGTGTCAAGAATTGCCACGCATAAATAGTGCGCTATCATTTCCACAACGTAAATATACGGTGTACTTTTTTTACTGTACGTTTTTCTTTTTGCCAGTTAAATACTAAACAAGCTCCTGTTTCTATAGTTTTAGGTACGTTTTCAAATAATGATAACAAAGATAATCCGTTTATCATTTATAGAGAAATTATCAAATATTCATTTATCTGTTTAGTTTGGAAAATATAGTCGCTTTTGACGCTGGACTAGGAACTCTATCCCAAATGGAAAGAACGCATCGTGCGTTCCAATTTTTTCCTTAGATATTTCACTCTCGAGATGTTGACAAGTTGTACAAGGCAATGCAATCTCCCCAATTTATCATTCTGCACGCTGTCGGGAATTAATACTGCTAAAAAGCTCCAGTTTCCTCTTAGTCTATAGTGCGTATTGCAGATTACGCGCAAGTGTGCGGTTTCACGATTTCGCATGGTGCGTTCGTCGGGGTACGCATCTGCCACGACGACGCCGGCTTAAATTGGAAAATCACGCTTTTGTGTCTCATACTTTATAATCTAACGTCGCGTTCCCCCAGAATTCAATAAGATGTACAACATGAAAACTTCAGCTTCCCAACTTTCAGTAATTACATAATATAATAAAGTTCTCTACAAAAGTGTAGCATAGTGGATGGAAAATGGGGCAAAACAAACTTTTTGACACGGTAAATAATTAGCTAGCATACCCCAATCTTCGAGAAACTGTCTTTTGAGGTGTGAACCCTTTGTTATCATCGCTGAAAATTTAAAACTTTTACTTTTACTTGAAACTTGTCCCAGAAGGGAATCAACATGTGAAATCCAATCAACTATTTTATTTTTGCCCGGATGAAGTTCGAGACAACAAAGTTGTTTGGTGTCGTTGCGGCCTTTTATCTTCGGCCCTTCTTTCAAAAAGTAATCGACCACAGTTTAATACCGAGACGGAAGAACTCACCCATGCGAGCAGATTTTTCATGAACGATGTGAACTTCCCTCCGCTTGGCTACTTGTAAGTCTATGCAGAAAGCCGCGGACGCACCGAACTCTTGCATGCGCTCTTATCACGGCAAAGGCTGCCGCCCAAAGGCGCTCCGGCCCACATGCTCCCTGTCTGCAACATCCAAACAGTCACTCTGCCTGAAGGAAAACGTCAAATCTCGCTGCTCTTGTGCATCCCGCTTGAAATTCTTTGTTGAAATTCTTTGAAAAAAATAACACCACAGCTAGCAAAATGATATACAAACCTAAAAATAATTTTTATGTTGCTAGAGACGCTTACGGTTCGCATTTAAATTTAGGATCTTGCCGTGTCACCGCCTCAACATTTATTAGCGTCACATTCGTTCGATTTTCTTTATTGGTCTGACGACGTGATTGAAGACGGGTGCTTGCGTCGGCGTAGCCGCTTATTCACGGGCCCGTTGAACGACGCGAACTCGCCTCGGCGCGACGCTGACGCCAACGCCGACGCCGACGCCGACCCGTCAGCGTTGACGCACGATATACGAGCCGGACGCACATGACCTCCCTTCACAAGCGTACGACGCCGTTATCAGAGGCGTTCAGGTTACGTATAGGCGAGGAGACACATTCACGCTGCGACAGGTCGCAACGCTTCAGACTACGTCGACGCCTGATGCAACAGATAAACACTATAACCACCTATTACCTAGGAAAGGAGGCCTGAGAAACCCTCGCTACGTTTACTTTAGGACACTATTAGCTTTCAATTGTCCATCAATTTGTGCAGAAAAAAGTAATACATAATGTCACCCTTAATTGCACTTAACTTGGTCTCGAGAGCCTTGCTTATGTGCACTGCTTGCACAAGGCACTAATGAAGTTATGCACAATTTTAGAGTTAATTTGCGCATCAAGATGGTTTGAGTTAATTAGAGTTCATTTGGCGATGCTTTGTGCTATTCACTAGCATGGTGGGCGCTCGAATGGCTTCAAATTTGCCCGAGCCTTTGTTCGTTGATGAATGGCCGTGTGAAATCATGCGGCCGTTATTCCATTGTTTCGCGTTCTGCCAGAGTGTAGTGAATATGTTCGAGAGGGTCATTAAAAGTGATTTTTCCTCGCATTGATTTTTAATCATATTGATGAGCATGTATCAATGTTGTGTTTTTTGTCCAAGTCTGGTGACGTTTTTTGACACATAATTGATTAAAAGTTAGAACGGGGGAAAGACGGAAATACGGAGGAAATGTTTGTCCGTGTTGAGGCGGAAATTTGGCGCGGCGTCGGATTTTGCGCAAGGATTAGGTGGCGATAGTGTCACAATGCTCGGATGATTAGTGTCCGATCTTTGATTATTGCCTCCATTCGTCTTTCGAATTAACTCGATTCGTTCGATTCCCCGCAAGAATAGCCGCGATGCTTCTTATCTGGAAACCAATCGCCGTCTGGGTTTTCCCGGCGAAACCAGAGAAAAACAAATCATCTGTAGAAGGAAAATCTCATTTCTTAAAGTTGAACCTGCGTGGCGCCGTAAAAACTTCTCGCCTAAGTAGATTTGTCGTTTATATATGTTTTTGAATAATACAGAATATAGCAACAATAGAGGAGAAGTGGGGGTCATTTATCTTCCTTAGCCTGCACGAGGGCCGCATTGCTGTCCCCGGAAGAACTCAACATATCTCCAGGTCTCAAAACTATTCGGTCAGTTTAAGTATGGGGACCCACCGGATGTGTCGAGTCTTCCAAATCGTCACTTCTGCTCCTGCCTTTGGAATCCGACGGCGAGGGGCAAAGTCTATCTTCGATTTCTATGTCTTGTCATGGTCTGATTCCATAAAGAAACATCCCTGTCGCCCTGAGCCCTGCCCAGCCGCCAACGATACTCTGCCTCGCATTTTGGCCAGTTTCTCGGAGACAAGATTTCCGTCAATCCACTTGGAAACCTGCTCAAGTGATAGGAACATGGCAATTTGTATTCCAATCGCCGTCGCTCTTTTCGAGGACTTCGCACGGTCTAATGCGTCGATTGTCTTTGTTGAAGCTCTCGTCCAGCAATGGACCACGGCGAATATGTTAATTTTCTCGACGACAGATGCAGCCATGAATATATTCCCTCGAGGAGTGCCGATTGCCCTTTGTTTCCATTATCTTCGTATTCATTAACAGCAAACAAATTAATGAAAATGAATTTTCATTTGAACATTTCTTCAACTTAAAAAAAGGGTGAATCGATTTTGCTGATTGCTTGCAAGTGGCTTGGCATTTCGTAAACGTTGTATGGTTGAAAATCATCGTTTTTTATGCCCAGCTATATAATTTGTACCTTACCTTGTAACAAATGCACCATAAATATTATTACATCCTCGTTTTACAACCCACTTCCCCGTGAATACTTCGATGCTCTCTTCCCCGTCATCATCTGCCAGCGACCGCTTATCTTTCTACTACCTCAACTTGCACCCGGCTGCTCCAGTTGCCTCGCCCAGTGAATGCACGCCAAATCGAGCGTGGCTTCTGCTCAATGATTGTAATTGCAGGCTTGCATCATCCCTTCAAGCTGCTCGCTGCACTCTTCAATGCCAGATCTCGTTTTATATTTGATCCGTTGCATCTTAGGGACGCCTAGCCGGCTTCCACTAGTTTCCATCCGCGGATGCAAGCACATGGCTATAGTGTTTTTCTTTCACTTGAAACCTGGATGTTTGCTTTCCGCGATTTCATTTTTATTGTCTTTTTTTCTCGCCTCTTACTTCAAATTTTTATTCCATCCAAACGAATCTTCGATCTTTTGATCCTGCGAGCGCTATCCGTGCAGCTTTGCACGAGTAGTTTCCTTGTTGGCAATGTGAAAGAGGACGAGCAGAAGAAGTAGCATATTTGAACGGGTTAAGGTTCCCGGAGGGGTTTCGTCCACCCCGCTGAAGAGCCGATGGTTACCAAATGGGTAGAGAGCCCCACGGCGTAAAACTCCTTCGACTGCGAGCACGCATTGTCTGGCAAGAGCAAACACCCGCACAAACACGCTTTCATGCCATCGTCGGTGCTAATCGACAAACAAGCAGCCAAACTCTTGGCTAAAATACAATTCATATTTATTGCCTTGTTAGAGAGAGACAAAAATAATTTAAATTGCTTCCCTTTTTCTATCACCTTTCACCAATAACCGAGCTTCCTCCATCAAATGTTATTTTAAATTGTATTCCTTGGTAATGGTCTCTCTACTAATGTCCCTTGCGCCCGGTCACGGAACCAAGCGACGTGGTTTAAACACGTATGTTTCTCAAGTAACCAACTGAGCGAAATTAAAATAGATACGTTTTTGATGTTTGGTGAGGATTATAAGAAGATATCATGACTATCAAATGCCGGTGGGAATGACACTGCAGCTAAAAGCGCTCCTGTAGGCTTTTGTGACACAGCCATTCCAGGCGTTATCAATTGCCTGCGATAGCTATAAACGTTAGAGCTATCTTGACAAGGACTTTATATGTTAGCGAGAGCAACGGCGCACACGCTCGATATGCCCAAGCCTCCGGCAGGTGAAAGCACGCAGTTGGCGCATTTCCTCGAGTTAATCTATTCCAAGGACAACTGCCCAATTATCACTACAGTCACTTGAAAATAAAATGGCCGATGAAGTTTTGCCGATAACGCAATTAATATAAACGCTGTTCTCGCAATATTGGTTGACCGTGTCGTTGACGCGTAACGTGTAACTAACAACTTAAAGCTGTCGCGTCCATGGATATGTCATTAGCGATAAGGATTAGAGCCACTGCAGTCCTGGCTTAATGGGAGATTTTTTTACATATGGAAAACTCTATGGGACTTTTTATCTTCTATCGTCAATTTATGCATTCGTAATTAAAGTAATGCTTGCAGCAAAAAGTAGAGAGAAAGTATTTTCAACGGTTTTCTGGAGAGAATTACAAAAGGGAATTTCCAGAACGGGAATTGTCTCCGATGTTCTGCTGTTGCAGATTGTTTTTTTTTTGTGTGTAACTTTCGCGAAAGTAGCATAAAATGTGTCAGTAAAACACGAACATTGTTTTGTTTGGGTTTTTGTTGCTATTGCCTCCCTTGCCTGAAAATTATTGCACTTTTCGTTCCATGGTTTTATTTTCTGGAATGCTTGCAATCATTCTGTTTCCAAAACGGCAACGTTTCTATATAACAGTGACAGACAGCGTGTCGTCACGAGTGGCACAATAAAACTATTCGAACTTTTCAGAAATTCCATTTGCAAGTTGCTTGACTCTTAACGTCACAATAAAATCTTACAGTGTGTCGGAGGAGGTTATGTTAACCTTCATTGAAATTAATTTCATTACCAACCGTTGCCAGTAATGAACACTGTAATGCAACTCTCGCCTTTACTAGATTCCATGCAAGTAATTATGATCGCACGTGAAGAATTTAACTAACGGCCAGACTCTAATGTCCAAGTTAATGCAGGAGCTAATTGCCATTTGCCACCAAATTCTGAAAGTTTAATCAAAGTTGGGGCTGCGTTTGACACCAATTTTCTAATTAAAATCCGTGTTAACTACGATAACGAAAAACAATCGTGTTCCCAATAGCGTTATCACAGTTTGATTAATGTTGTCCAGCAAGAAATATGTGTGACCACTTCACTCACGCAAAACTCAAACACAATCTCAGTGCGCGTTCCTGAATAATTGACGGTGACACGTACGCAGTGTCGAGATATTAGAGTGTTCAAACGCAGATCACTGCTGTGGAATTAACCATTATCTAAGTATGCAAATCTCACTGCAAACAAATCTTGGAAGACAACCTTTATGAACTACTACTTTGATGTGATGAGTGTCAGTACCAAGTTTGTATTGCGAGATGCATTCAAAACGTGGAAAATATTTTTAGATTTTCATAATATTTGATTCACATAATATATCACTTTTGGTATAAAGTTCGGTAGGTAAGTAGAATTCTTTGATTTTAGCAAATTTAAGAATCTTTATCATTGATGTCGGGAGGATCTAGGTGGTGGTGCCGAGTTTTGCTCTGCGGGTTGCGTTCTGGGGCGACATTTATTTTTCTGCGATAACCTTCGGGAAACTTTTAAAACTACTTGCATGGCGGTGAAGTGTTGCTTAAATCTAATATGCCTGTCGTTGTCTCGTCACATAGGTGTATGTTTGCCCAAATGTCAGCAGTGGCAACTATGTGTTGTTCGATTTTCATGATAGTAGCAAGCTTATTCTATGATAGTAGTAAAGTTGTTAAGCTTAGTATATCAAAATTTTTGATTGATAAACGAGGCGCCCACTTATATTGTGATGAATATAATATCAATACCTATATTACGGATTCTTTGAAATTAAGACTAATGATGTTATACCGGATCCCTTTAGCAGATTGTTATGTAGGCCGCTTTGTTCCACTTCCCCCCAAGCTCTCTCTCTCTCACCCACCAACCAATGCTTGTTATAGAACAGAATAGCGGTTTTGTAGGGCAGAACATATTTTTATGCGAATCCGCAGAGTTTGCGTGGGCAAACGGCGGCTAAAAATCGCTCACTTCCGCTGGGGGATAGTCGGGGGGAGGGTGGCATAGGGGAGCATTGTTACACCATGCTTTCCAGCCTTAATTTCTATATAAAATAACTGTAATAACTTTCAATTACAACTCAATTATTCGGACCTTTGATATTAGTTTCCAGATTAAACGTACTAGGTCTCTCGGATTATACCGCTGGGGATAAATATCGTATATCGGGTGCAATTTCCCAGGATCAACTCGTATACATTATGGTCTTCTGGTCGATTGTAAAACCTCGGCGGAATGGCTAGATTTTCTAGCAGCTGCAGCCAAAGGAGATGCCTTGTTTCCGACCGGCAAATATATTCACTGAAGCTAAAATACGTGCAAAAAAAGTTCTGGCATCAGCAAGAAAGAGTAAACACTCTATAGTTGGTTTAATTTGGTTGTTCAAGGGGGCTAAGCGCCGAATTAGATGCCCATTTTCGAGCTTATCGGATTAGGTAAAGTAAGCCCATCAGATTCCACGAGTGCAGTTTACTGTATACTTTTCGTACGTATTGCTTGTTACAGAACTTCACTCCAGATACAAAGTGGGTCATAAGAAACTCCATGCCTTCGTAGATGATAAAATGTGCGCGGGGGTAGCTTAACTGTAGAAAACCACTTCTATGTGTTTTATTTACATTTAAAAACAAATTTTCTGCCTCCCAATCTCCTTTCATCGCGCTTGCGACTCCGAGGACGAACTATTCGGGTCGTGATAAAAGTTTTTAGAATTGTATAATAATCTTAAAACAAGTTGCCTTAGCTCTAAAATACTTTCATGCTATCTGAATCACTTCCTACGAAGCGAAACGAAAAAAATAAAATAATAATATAGAAGTGCGGAATATACTGCTCGTCCCGCTCTCTCTAGCACCGATATTTCCCTCGTTGTCTCATCGATTGGTGGTGATAAGAATCGAAGACGTGAAGAACTCTTCCTCTGACCCTCTTTGACCAACGCGGCGAGAGCTTATATCTTCGAGTGGCTTCGAATTGATCTTGCAAGTATCACAAAGAAAGCTGGTGATGGCTTTTCTATATGCCGTATCGCCATTAGGGTGGCCGTCTCCAATTAGTGACGGTCTCCGCAGCTTTTTCCTCGAGAGATAATCATCTCAACCTCGCCGGTGCCGAGTCGACTTTGCTCTTAAACGCTTTTTTTCTATGTGGCACATTACTTACGGTTCAAGATCGTCGAAGCCCTTATCGATTTTAAAGACTAAAATTAGATGCCAGCACATACGACTGACGGAACATTTTCGTAGATGTGAAAATGTCGGTGGCAGTGAACTGGAATTTTCTATAAACTGGCACGAACTTGCGACCATACGCAGGTCTCAGACTTTACTCAGCCGATAATAAAATATTATCTTTTCATAATATTATCCTTGTACAAAGACTTTCCATCTGCAAGTTGCAAGAGGCTGGCTGTCTGTTCCATCACAAGTGTCAGGAAGCTGTGTTGTCGGAAAATGAAGGCTGTTGACTTGTATGTTTATGGCCTCTTAAAGCAAGTTAGTTGGCTCCGATCAATTTCAAAAGTCCGGAACTCAGAGTTCGCTCAACTTTATTATGATTCGTTTTAACGTCGGGTGTTATGTTTAAAGTTGGTATCAACTTACTTGACTAGTCAAACACCTAATATATTAAAATCCTATTTCCGTGATATTTGAGCATTTGAACTGACCTCTCAGTTAAGCTGCTTACGCTAACATACTGTTAAAATACATCCTATTTGTGTTTGCTTTGTAAATTTTACCAGCATTTGAGGTCAACATTTTGGTTGTAATCGCGCACAATAACGCCAAAGGTAGTGAGGTTTATTGCTGTAAACAATTCTCAAGCTATACGACGTCGAATCGCACTAAAGATTATATTATTATTATTGGAACCGAAATTCGCGTTTACCCAGGCCGCAATTCCATGCATCTATCGATTGATGACCGAACGAACCGACCAAATCCGTGCTGGCTTTTACAGTTTTATCGCTACGATGAACCGGACTAGACGTCGTAAACGCGCAAACTTTCACGTCCACAACATCTGTCTGCATGTGACAACTGTGTTCCTTCCCATTCCGCCTTCACGTCGACTCCTTTACCAATGATGTCAACTCACATTCGCCGTCGACGTCGACCTAATGCAAGTCGCGTATCTGTCAACTTGCCTGCTCTCTTACATGGTTCTTCATCCCTCTTAAATAGTGTACGTGTTTTTGTTCTCGCCGCCGCCTGCCCTTTCGGCCGCGTGACTCGGGTTCGGTTTTTCTGCACCCCGTGTGGGGTGGAGGGGAGGCGCCGGTGAATGATGCTGATGGCGGGAAACCGTCTCACAGCTCGCTGAAACGCTTGCCCCCCCCCCCCCCCCCCCAAGTTCTATCATTGCTCCGTGCATCCAGTTCCAGTCATTATTTAAAGCTAGCTACAAGCAAATACCCTCCTCCGAGAAAGATCGTCGGGGCGGTCGCATTCTTTGCCGTTCACCACTGGCTTTTTCTGCAAGCACTGGCGCCGGCTCTTATCTATTGCTTTTTTTCCCCTACGTCGATGTCTGTTATATGGAGGACTGAGAATAGTGCGAAGTTTAAGGGAAAGTTTTCCAGTCTATAGAATAGAGGCGGAAGACAGGTGGCGCCGACTGAGGGACAACGAAGACGTTCAAAGTTATGCCGGCGGAGGAGCAACAACACGGGCAAGATTCGAAGTTTCCTTTGGCTTCGACGCGGCTCCATCGCGATCCCTCGTGCACGGTTTTGTTACTTTATCTACGCGCAAACTTGCCGCAAACTTGCCGGATTGTGCTCCGGCGGTGATGTTTGGTGGATGTGCCCCCGCAGCCCGCACCCTCCGACCCAGTCGTCGTACTCTATGAACTCGGAAGCGCGATGGTGTCATCAAACAATTCTCTCAATCAACCGGATCAACCGGGCCAGCTTTCACATGCCAGCAAACACATATAATGACACGTAGTCGAACAGTAATCCATGACGGACTCTGGTCGACATAATCAGCATGTGGTCGCTTTCCAAATCGCACGTGGAAAGCTGAACGGGACAACATGCAGCCCATCTATACCGGTTTAATGTAAAACACGCGCCCGTTATGTGTAATAACATACCATGCATTATCCGCTGGCCATTATAAGTATGGCCTGGCCATGAATCAATAAGTCGAGAGTTTTCCTGTTGTCCTCTCCGTACTTTTTACATGAAAGGGGAGATGCAGATGGCTGTTGTACGAATTCTAATCGTGGCATGCCACGTATTCTATTCACAGCTAAAAACAAAAAGGCTCTCGCCGAAATTTTCATTTCAATTATTTGTGATTTTAATTAATGGCCGTCGTAGTGGTGATAACACGCGTTGCGGCGGCACTGCGCTGGCAACGGAAAAGAGGGAAGCCGCTAATCGACCATTGATGAGACGCGATGCGGCAAATCGCGGCAAATCGCGGCAAATCGCAGCAGAGCAATCTGGGCCGACAAACATCGCTGTCCATGCGCGCAGATTAAAATTGCCCGAAAAGAATTAACGATCGTTCGCAAAAGCGCGACGAGATTTAAACGCCGATTTCGGTTATTGTACAATCGGGTCAATTAGCTGGTTATTTGCTAACGCTCGGCCAATAACGACCTCGTCCGAAAATGCATTTGGCTCTTGTTTCTGTTTCGGCCGATACGGTTGTATTCAAATTGAAAAGACCGCTCTAAAGCTGGCGCCTCTATTGCGTGAGTTTGTTCGTCACTTTTTGAGTGTCATGTCATGTAACCACCCTGAATTTCACGTCCATTGTACTGGCCACTGCTAGCTTAATCTGCAGAGGATTCAGTTATCATGGATACATTTTATATCTCACTGGCATGTGACTAACTGTGATTGATGTCCAGAATTATTCTGCCACGATATGATAGGTTGATGAATGATGCATGTTAAGCATAGACTTTATTAGTATACATTCGGCATTAGTGTACTCGAGTCCAGATTTGCATAATCCCATTATGCATATCATTTGGCTTCTAAATTTGTCATGAGATCAAATAAGTGTACACAAGAAGCTTTTGTGAGACTTTTGGAGCGTGGACTCGATGAATATATTTCCGACTCTTTTGTGGGATTTCTCTATAGAGTAGCATGTATAAAGAAACTATTTTGAAGTTTTTAATTCAATTTTATTAGCTAACGGCAACCTTGCAAGTAGATATTAACCCGATGACCGGTTTTTGCCTGCATTTGCAGACATAAAGGTTGGGAATAAATGAATGAATCTAAAAAATATCCATTTCTGTTAAATTCTTCGGGATTTTGTACTAATTTTCTTTTAATTGCTGATATCCTAGGTTTGGTTTTCCAGGGAACCGGCGCTACAAAAGAGTGTTAGCATGTTGTTGTTCACGCGAACATTACTGACCCTCTCCGTCATGTTAGTTACAAGGGTGTGTCTGTTTGAATGTTGCAGCCTCGCGTATTCGATACGAGATTACAAGCGGTAACATAGGCGGGGCGTTCGCTGTGAAGAACATGACGGGAGCGATCTACGTCGCAGGGGCACTCGACTACGAGACGAGGAAGAGGGTAAGTCACCGACGAATTCTATCGAAATAATTATAAAATTTCAAGCGTTTTACATCAAACAAATTCTCTGAGATACTTACCTACCCACTACTTCTAAAATATGGCGCGCTTGGAACAGGCAAAGAAAATTATCCGATGTGCTATGAAAATTCCGATAGCTCGTTAGATATACCTATACCTACCACTTCTATGGTGAGGTATTTATTTGCAAGTATTTTTAGGGCCAACATGTTCGTTCCCGCTAACGTTCCCATTCCCCAATTAATGGGGCTTACCTAGCATGCAAACTTCGTGGTTAAAACATGCTGAACATGGTCTTATTCAAATTGACGGAAGCATTTAAATTCCATTTGAATACGCCATTAGCTTTTTTCTTCCATTTCTCGCCGTCCCACTTTTATCATCCGTGTATTCCCTTTTTGAACACTGCCAACATTTATTTTAAAACATTCGTTTTTAATTGTACGCCATTTTGCTTATACGCTCGCGGTAAATATGGTGCTCTACTTCTCTACCTACCACCAGGCGAAATATTTCCTTCGAAGAATTCCCGCCCACTTGCGAATGGAAGTTGGAAAGACGTTCTATCTGTTTCGTGAAGCTATGATTGCTCCCATTCCAATTCGGGTCTTCCTGACGTGTTCCATTCCATGAAATGTTTACCACTGACATGACGCGACCAACCACCGCAGCCGCCGCCACCGCCGCCGCCACAACAGCTTTTACCCTCGACGGGCGAGCAAACGGTTTCAAAGAGGAATAGAATGCTGAGGTACTGGTATGGTGTACGCCTAATGAAGCGGGTTTTAATTTTCCCTTCAGTCTAGTTAACCGTGCGAGCGAATCTCCGCGATTTGCCACGGAGCATTCGGTCGCAACTGCAATCTGGTGCAACGATGCAGTCGGCACCGTCCACAGAGTCGGGATTGAGAATTACACGAATAGATTTAGAGGAACGTTTCATTTAATAAGGAACTAATGAAAATGAACAGACAAAAATGCGTGCATACTTCAATTAAATATAATATATACGAAATATATGCATGTACTAACCATTGAAGGAAATTGCTTTGAGAACTTTATGTAGCAAGCAGTAGCAATCCGGTTCTTAGTTGGCATTAGGTTGGAATTCAACATTTCAACTCATATATATAAATTACAGTCATCCTTTAGAACTCAATTATTAATAATGCTGTTTGATAAAATATCGAGTAGGTAGCTCGCGAGCGTTTGCTGCAGTTGACGTATTGCCATGGTTTATTATGAGACCCCATAGTTCATTTGATACCATTGATCACACTTTCAAATCCATCGAATCCATACTTTTGTTAATGGAAGATATATTCTCTCCACA
This sequence comes from Nemurella pictetii, assembly GCA_921293315.2. NCBI lineage: Eukaryota > Metazoa > Arthropoda > Insecta > Plecoptera > Nemouridae > Nemurella > Nemurella pictetii. The sequence goes on from OV121115.1 coordinate 29,691,828, forward strand.
TGCCCTCCCCGCTTTGTTGGCCCACGCGCAATATTCTCCCCACGGTTCATAAAAAAAGTGATTCGCTTATCTGGGATATGAACATTTTCCACGAATAATCCAATATCACTAGGAAAATCATTTCTTGTTTGTCATAAGTGCCTTCTCTTAGCAAAGTTAGAAGCTGCGGGTTTTTTTTTTTGTTCCTTTGTCGACGTAGCCCCTGACATTTATTCTAAATATGGCCTTTGCTTATTTGGCTTCATACACACGTGCGCTCTCTATTGTGAGGCGTGCCGCGACTAGAATGTTGTGTAGGTGAACTCAGTTTCCCGCCAGGTCTCACATTTCCCACCCTATTCGCTCTTCTTTGCTCGACAATGATGATCCTGCGATCTTAAGTTAAAAGTAAAGCAATTTACTAAACAGTTAAAATTAACGCCTTTCCAGCATTTAATGGCAATCGCTTGATCTACTGCAAATATTTTATTCATCAAGCTTTACGCACGTATCGGCTTAAACAGCTTTAGTTTCTGGACTAAACTTTGCCGCTGCGCCGGAGCAACCGGGGAAACTGGGAAATAATCAGCCGTGATTCTTGCGCGCCGCGTCCCTGTCTCATTTGAAAGCGAACACAGATGAGAAATATGCGAGGAACAATGTGACGCGGAACAGCGAAACTTCGACCAGCGTTGATGAGCTCATAATCCGTGCATTTACAAGTCGCAGCCGGCCCCGGCGCTCCAGCTTTTGTCTCTGTGCATCAATCCCATGTCCTTGCCTCCCCCCCCCCTCACTTCCTCCCCACCGTGTGGGGTGCGTGCGCTCCGCGTGCGTGCCGTGCGTAGAACTCGGGCGGGGATGAAACCGCTCGGCGGACTGAACATTAAAATCTGCGCGGCTGCTTTAATTCCAGCATTAAACTCCTATCTTTTGACATTGTTGCGTGTGTATCCGTGTACGCAACATACCTGTTGTTTGCTAATGCCATCTCGTTGGAATAATTTCGTTGTTAAGAGCTAACATATTTGCATACGGGAATGTTCCTTGCAATTACAGAGACATGTAACTATTAAACTTTAATGTGAAAAAAAGAATCATATTTTTGCATATTTTAAAATACGTTGCGAAATGTGTGCTCTTCTGTAAACTTTATTGCTATTTTCACATAATTTAACATAATTCTAGCTGCGGGGAACTACAGTCACCTCCGATTAAATCACACCTCATAACACCCAAATTTTTGAATTATTTGTGGTACATCGATTCCATTTTATTCAAATCAACTCACGCTTGGGTATTATTCTGACATATCAGTGGCAATAACTAAAATTAGAATATACGTAAATTGCGCTGCCATTTGGATTGTTTTAATCCGGTCTGCAGTAGACAATGGCGGTTCTTTGGCGATGCACAGAGCATACCGCCTGGCGTGGACGCCTGCTCGGAGAAAGGAGGGAAAGGGTTGCCAGGCACGCTCGCCATGTCCTCTGCTATTCTCCTATGTGCACGGCTTGCAAGTGACTCCTCGCCGACTCCAACCGGCTCGTTAGATGTCATGCTTGACCCCCTTCTTTTCAGAATTCACTGAATATAAGCTTCTGCTTTACGATCTAATGTATTAAAAAGCTTGCAGAGTCTGCCCTGCGCTATAGAATCGGAGATACATAGGTATAGTCTTCTCTGCTGTCTTTACTTTGCAAATGAGAAATTAATGTATCGCGATATACGAAATTGCGGTTTGTTTGTTCAGAATGCTCCAAACTTTCGAGTGCATAACACGCAAAAATGATCTAAAGTAATTCAACTTCCGAGCATTTTGAACAGCGTGTAATTAAAAATATAACACCGACTTGTTTCATTGTGTAGAGTGTATAGAAGTTAGACTAATTTGGCCGACAACAAGCTTTGAAAATTAGCTTTACATCTAAAGAGAGGCCATTCGAAGATAAAGCAAGGGACTCCTTTTGCCTGGCCGTTTACATATTATGCTGCCTATGCTCTACGCATTTTTTTAATTACAAGAATTGTTCCTGAAGTTGTGTCCGTTCTCTTGGCCTGAGTCTGATAAATCGCCCGCTAGGGGGAGAGCCCAGCGCTCGAAATTGTCACCGTAAAAAGCAAGAAGACTGCCCTTTTCAAGTCGTAATAAATTGTGTAGCTATTTGATTTTTTATTTTGTTTTTTTATACCGAAAGAAAACTTTTTCCATTGAAATGTTTTCGGCGGGTATACATTCCACTCGCGGTTACACCAATGTGAATAAATGTGTTTGACTTTGTTGTGTGTTTATAAAACCGTGTATATCTACATTGCGCGTAGTCGATGCATAAAAAAACGTAGAGCGAAGGATTCTCTACACGACCCTCCGAAAATCTGGCCGGAAAAGTTCTAATACTCGTCGCCGCGTGGTGCACGATGTACATATGACCGCGGGGGCCATCAAAGCTCGGCAACGTTTGTGGACAAACATGGACAACAACGCGCTAAGCATCTCATCTAATTCACTTTATTTGTATTTTTGGAATGTAAAAAATGATCGACATGTGCAGCATTAGCAATTCGCCGTCTTATTACAAGAGTCTTCCTCCGCTCATGATTTCAACTCCGACCCTTTTCAATTCAAGTTGAATTGCCAGCGCGTTCCATTCATCCACACTGGAGCTGGTCAACTCCAAACAACTGAAAATGGAGAAATCTGCGTCAGACTACATATACCTATTCAACATATATCAATAACACCAGCCTGGACTGAAATTGAATGCGTTAAGGTCAAAGGATTCACGTTTTTTTTTTCATTTATGTTTGGTACGTGATTGAAATTGAAATCGGTCGATGCTATTTGATTTCAGTTTCCCATGCTCAATGGTGAGCTTTTTATATCTATTTTGTGAACAAGTGGTATTGATAGTGCAAGTTGTTCCGATCTATATCATCAGTTGCTAGTTTTTTTTCCGTTTCATGAGTGGATCAATGTCATCCGGACAGATCAGCCGACATGGTTCTGTTCCCTATTCTACCTGCTCTACTCTAAGTGATCTACTCTACTTGCTTTTGTTTACCCATCGTCTGGAATAGTGTATATCTCTAACCTACATGCTTTGTTCAGTCTCGTCTTTACACTAACGCAGTTGTCACCCCAGATTATCCTATCTCTCGAAGCGTTCACAATACCTACGTATCGATCTAATCTAAGTTTCATCTCTTGAGACTTCGCAAATTTGCTAAATTCTTGACATTGTTGTTTCAGCCAAAATTCTGTACCGCTTACATAGCACCAACTAAACCACTATAAATTGTGATTGCTGATTAATGAGACTTCGTTGACAATTACCAAGCTGTTTTCACCGTTTTCGTTTTCGTTGACAAAGACTGGAGTGCAAGGAAAAGTGGAACTCATGAAAGATTTTCATTTCCAATCTCCATGCGAAACTCCAATTAGCGAATCTGAGTTGAACCTCCCTACGTTAGTAAATTATCCCGGCTTGAACATACCCCAAGAAGGGAGAATTATCCGTTGCGTTTGCCAGAGCGAACGCAGAAAAGATCCGACGGTTGTATAGTTTCAAACTTTTGTACTGTATTAAAAACATACATGTTAACATACTACAGCGTATAAGCTTATTTAAAAATTTCATTTAGGTATCTGTTACCGTACTCGAGAAATAGATACAATTCCACGTCGGCAACACTTCGTTATAAATAGTGAAATCGACGTGAAAACGAGTCACCTCGTAATTATTCTCGTCGGCGCGTTCATGCATAATTCTCTAATACCTACTTCAATTTGCGACGTCGCTATAGATACCTTGTAAGACGCGACATCGCCCTAGATCATAGTCATCCTCTACCATAACTTCAAAGTACACGATTTGGAGAGCATTTAATTTAAATTAATTTCCGCCCGAAATACCGCTGACGCCCTTATTTTCGGCGGTAATATCAATCTTCTGGCACAAGGAACTCGTCGCAAAATCATCCGATAATAATTACTGCAGCCCGTCAAGCGCCGGGTCTCCCAGTCGAATACACGACAGTGCTGACAACGACGGTGACGACGCTAGAATTGATTTTTTTTAATACAATTTTGAAACGACTTATCACCTAAAAGCTGTCAGGATAAATAATTTATGCTGATCTGTGCGGAATCCTGACAAAACCACGGAAAATTTGATTTTCAGAAATTTTGATTAAAGTTTGTGGGTCGCGAGGTTTAATGTGACCAATAATATAATCTTTCCGCCCCGCGTATCCCGTAAAGAATTCTTCTCCCCATAAATCACTTAGTTAAAGCACTTTTTACTCAACATACTTTACAAGAGAAGATTTCCCACATGAGTTGCATGCTATATGTAACATATTATCTATCTAGTACCTTAGGCTTGATCGCAAGCGAAAACACTTCGGTTATATAAATTTTATAACCTCCTTTCATAATTGATTCGCCATCCGAAAAGATAAGTTGGGTTGAAATACATGGCTTTAGTGAGCCAAATGGCGTGTATCTCAGAGAACTTGTTCGCTGCCAAAATGTTTGCTGTGATTTTAACTATGACTTTTAGGACCAACCACTGCATTAGTGTATTGTGTGCATGGAAACATGGATTGTTGGCGCAAGGACTTTACAGGATCCGAGGGACTTGTTGAATGGCACTGCTCGAGTTGCCGTCGACGGGACTCGCAAATTTAATTGTGGAAATATGAATACCATTTTGTCAAACAATTATCATCTTTGTGCCTTCCAATTGTAAATCGAGAGAGCAATTTTTCGACCTTTGTTGTTTTGCTCATTCCCAAATTTGTGTGTTTACAAATCCAGTTGAATCCCTCTCTACGACAGTAATGAATATAATACGACACGGCGTTGAAACGGATCTAGTAATTGGATTTATGCATAACTTTTTCATGAACTTTCATTTTTAATTACATCAAAAACTTTGCTTGCCTGCGTTCATCTTCTTTTAATATCCATGTTTTTCGTCCCCTTGGAAACGCAAATCCCCTATTTCCATCTCTCACTCATCTTCAAAGGGATCCAGCATCATAGCTCGTCGCAGTTCGAGTCCCGAGTTCGTCTAATAATCGCATGCGTTCTGCTGCGTTTAGTACGAGCTGCGCCTCGCGGCGTCCGACAATCTCAAAGAGAACTACACGACGGTGGTGATCCACGTGAAAGACGTCAACGATAACCCTCCTGTGTTCGAGCGGCCCACGTACAGGACGCAGATCACCGAGGAGGACGACAGGAACTTGCCGAAACGCGTGCTGCAGGTCCTTACCTCACGCCGGCAGGCATTCTCTTCTCGATGTTTTGCAGAAACCAGCGTGTATCTTGTCTTTTTGTCTTGCGCCAGTCGCCAGCATGGTCGCAGCAGCGTCGTTACACTCAAAGCCTGCTTTTTGAGTGAAATTTTGCATGTTGTAGGTGTTTTTTTTAGAGTGTTTTTGTTTGTTATGTACGCGTTGATATTAATTTAGTAATGGACCACATGAGCCTGACGTGTCGTGCCGACCTAGCAAGGGTGGGAATACATTTCTGCATCGCTAACGGTGGCGAAGTTTAGCCACAACATTATAGAAATCAGAGATAAGATCTGAAACCCCTCCGAACTAAGTTTTCTCGGGTTGCGAGGGAAATCCGTGGGAAAGTTCGATTGCTAGAATCTCGTTTCTTTCGCACGCGTTGTCGGCGTGCGTCCACTACTACTTTAAGAATTCGTGGAGATTGTTTGATTTTGTGGACAAAAGCAAATCCCACTTTCTCAAGTAATCTCCTAAATACTTTTCTTTTCAGATTCAGTAGCACGTAAACTCTAAAGCATGGCAGTGCACCAGATAAACCCACACATAATATTTTCCTCCTTTTTTATTTTGATTTCTGCGTTTGTTTGAACCGGCATGAATTGCTTTATGATTTGTTTGTTTTCTTTGCTGTTGTTTTGAACTTTAGTATGAACTCACTTTGGTCGCATCTGACAGCTTGAATGAGAATCAGACCAGGGTTGTTATCCACATAAACGACGTGAACGATCTGCCACCTGTATTCGTATACAGTGGGGTCGATACCACCTTCTATACCGCCCTAATGGAGGAGGAATTCGCTGGACCACATCCTTACCAACTTCTCAAGGTAGGCCTCACGTGCAAGTGGCATTTCTTCCCCGCAAATACGACTTACATGAGCGGGTACACACTAGCAGGGTGCTGAGGGATGTTGCTTTCAGATCAATACCTTGAGGGAAGTCACAAGATTTTGCCATATTTCACATCCCTAAAGCAGCCAATCAGTTTTATTCTCGTCGCTGTTGCTGAATTACTTTGCTTGATATCGCTACACTTTTTATCTAGCACCACACGCATGCGTTTTTCATATTTTTTGCGTAAAAAAGTGCCAGTAGGTGCTGATGCATGTATATTGATTGCTCGATTGATATCTTTTATTTGTACAAACTACATCTGTCTTCTGTAACTTCTAAAATAATTATTTCTAGCTTTTGTACCTTTTAAACTTGAATACTTAGTAGGCATGTATAGCTTTTTAGGCATTGTATGGAATTGGGTTACAATACGTGTTTTTTGTTGGATTCGTGCAGTACATTTTTGGCAATGCCAGCTGAAGCGAATCGCAATCTTTCATAAAAAATGAATGGGTATAATCAGCAGATAGCGGTAAAATATACTACCGTGTTCAGTTGGCGGAACTTTTTAAAACTCAATTAGTATAACATTTAATTATCTAGTGCGGGGGTTGCCTCAGAATCGCTCTGATTAAAAAAGATTTTGTTTGTTTAGCAATTTCATTTTTATTTTATCCTTCCAGAATTCTAACTTCAGTAATTTCACAATATCATTGCAAAGAAAATATGTTATAAATAATAACATTTCATTTTATTGCTGTCGCTTCAGGCGTATATATCATCTATGATAGAACTTAAAAATAAACTTCCCTTATATACACAGAGAATTATATTGCACAGTAAAACGACCCAACGAAGAACATTTTTAATACACTGTGTCCTATATCCCATATAATATCAGTATGACAGGGTAAACGTATCGAAAACACCAAGCCAACACCAAGTGCGCTTGCTACCAAGTTGCCTGTAAGACAATGTTAGAACGTAAAAAGAAAATTGCTTGAGCAAACATTTTTAATGAATACTCCCGTCAGATAGTCGCCTACAATTTTATACCACCTATTTCCATCCTAAAGACATTTCACAATCGTTCTATCGTTTCTACCGTTGAAACGGATACAGCTTCTAAAACCTTCAACCGTGAGACTCACCAATCAGACACTAATATTTCTTAAACATCAGGCTATAGTGAATCTAGAGCAACCAAATATAGCAGCACAATATAACATCAGAACATCACACTAATATATGGTATATCAGCATATCTGTTTGCCATGCTAATCAACGTCGACATCACCGAAAATCCTCCTCCGCCAACACCGCTAGCTGGCATCCGCGTTATAATTAGGGGTTATTGGAGTTATCCTAGTCACGCGTAACGAGTTGTGGGCCCCGAGCACCCCGAGCAAATCAACTTAGCCAACTTGGTCAGAACGTCTTGCGGCCAAAGTGCGGGTGACAGGCTCATGACGCCGCCACCACCGCCGCCGCCGCCGCCGCCGCCGCCGCCGCCGCGTCTGCTGTGGGTGGCTTTTAGGTGCAAGCCGGCAATTGAGATTGTGTTAGATTTGGAATTTAGTCGTTGGAATCCTCTGGGAATTAGCATTATAATGATGGAGTCAGGCAGGGTAGTTAGACTGTTCATGCTGTTCATGCTGTTCTCTAGTCAGGCAAACTAACGAGTTTGCCAAACAATACACAAATTATTAGACCAACTCGTGGTGTGTTACGTTGTGCGTTCGCACTTGGCATAGTCCGTATTTACAGTATGCGTGTGCGTGTGTGCGTGCAAACACACACATTCAAATTTGCGAACGAGAATAATTTCTTTTGCCTAAACGGTTACACATTTTCGTGCAAACTATATAACGGAGAAAAGCACCGAATATAATATGAAATTTACATGCCTACGACGACGAATACACACTGCATTGTGTACCGGAGTGCTGTCCTAACTTACGCCAACTTACGCCGGCGCATTGTGAGCTGGAACAACACCCGCGCCCACTATAAGTTCATGTTATCTTGAAATAATAATAAGATTTATGTTTGAAAGTCAGGATCTTCAAAAAGTCCCTGGCTTACCATTTATCCGTTTTATTATTCATGTCGGTACATGGTAATATATCGCTAGGCTGGCCGAATCTGTTTTTGTTAGGGGGTGGGAGTTGGGGGGGGGGGGGGGTTACACACACTCGTGTAGTGCGTATTGGTAATTTTTTCGAAGGCATGTTCGGCGAAAAAGCAATTACTTTTCGCGCATGGTGGTAGATGTAGGCCTATCAATCATATCACTTTCACAAACATTGTATGATTAAAAACGAGCAGTTTTTTCATGTGTTTTTTTCGCACCGCAGGTGACGGCGACGGACGGCGATAAGGATAGGCCACAGAATATAGTCTACTTCTTGACAGGTCAAGGAATAGACCCCGACAATCCAGCCAACAGCAAGTTCGACATCAACCGCACGACAGGAGAGATCTTCGTCCTCAAGGTAAGACATTTTCCTCGTGCTTAGGTTTACCAACAAGAGGGTATTGAAGCACGACCGTCCCCGATAACTGCCCCTTATTTACTTAGATAATGTCAAGATGGTATTTCGTCAACGTGTGTTTTCCTCAAGCTGCCTTCGCTCGTGAACGCTTACGCACGATGCTTTCACGATTTTCCCAATTTTCCCAGCTGTCAGCATTGCTCACAACCTGAATTGAGTATAATTTACTCTACAAGAGCACAGAAAGCCGAGAAATGAAGGTTCTAAAAAATAATCATCCCCTACGGTGCACTGTGATGACAACTACTCTTCTGGTATTAGAATACAAATAGAGCTGCATCTGGTTTCTACGAGCTGGGAGTTGCCAGTTTATGAAGTGTAATTAACCGAAGCCTAGGGGTAGATGAGCCGTGCGATGGGTGAAGATCTAGAGTAATTAATTTCCTAATGTTGCCGCTCGACAAAGCGCGACCCAACATTAATTATCTGCCTGCCAAAATGAACGCGAGCATTTTATATGCACAGCAACAATAACCACACGGACAACTGTAGATTGAGTATGGAAAGGAAAGGGTGAAACTGTTTACTCTTTATCATAAAGGGGCAGCATTAATTAAGTGTACACATACAGTGCGTACTTGTAGGCGAAATCGTTAAGGATGATACGGACGTCGGATTATCGATCTTTGGATATTGACATAGCACACTGCCTCGGAGGTTTTTCTCGGATTTTCAATTCTGTCAGTAAATATAAATCCATGTATTTGTACTTTATAATTAATTCTGACATTTCGTAGAGCAGTCCGTTCGGCGACCCGCTTTAGTCCCGCTTTATTGCAGTCGAGCTTATAAAATATCGACAAGCGTCAATTATTCCTCTAAAAACGCAAACAACAAGCCATCCTACTCCCCATTGCAAGGAGTCGGAATATGCCGTGTTTAGGCGTTTTGTTATTGCTGCAAACGAATTTGAAACTGCGTTCGATGAACCCCACGCCCTCCTGCTATGTTCCAAATAAAATATCAAGACAGAGATAAAACTTAAGGTGGCACATTGAGTTGTCACAAATTGGTTTCCTCTCGAGTGCGGAAGAAATCTAATTTAAAATATAATACAAGTTGATTCTGATTGGTGCCTATTTTTTGCACGCCTTTGTCTAAAGAATTACGTCATCTCGCCTCCATCTTTGCTTTCGAAGGTGGTGCAGTGGATGGTTTCCACTCGTGGCAATCGCCGTGTGACGTTTCATTTCGTTTTGCTCAAGACCCGCGCCAGTCCGTTGTTTTTACAAGAGTTTAACTTATAGCTTGAGCCATCACTACGCCATGCTCTCAAGTCGCCGTCGCGGTGTTCCTTGTGTACAGAGACAATTCGAGTGGACGGTAAAAACGAGTTGTCGTTCTTGTAGGATCGGTCAGTTAGCGTAGGGCAAGAATAATACTGGAACCACGAAGTCAACGAATGGATATATCCTCCTGGGCATATTACACGCTCGTCCTATTTACTAGAGAGAGGGCGAGGGAGCCTCTTCGAAAAGTTAGTCTTCGAATTATTACTGTTCGTGTCTAATTCAATAAGATATTTCTGAAACGTGACTTCCATACTTCTTTTCGTTCACTTTTCTCGGCGTGCGATTGGACAACGTTGTCTGACCCGGGAAATCCATTCGAAAGATTTACATTGATCGGGATCTTTGGGAAAGCCGAGTGACCAATGTAGCTCTGGGCAGAATTCGGCCATGCGTTGTACCTGGTCCCCAAGGACCTAGTTTGGTTGCTGAACTCGAAAACTCTGGAACATAAGAGGGTATATATTACTCTGTATTAGTAGCCAGTAGCCACGTAGGGTCGTATACAGCATTAGTCTAAACTTGTGTTTATTTATCGTATTTGAGATTTATGAGCTATATCAAAGGCTCGGAATGATATTCGAATAATTTATTAATTATGATTCTCTGCCTACCCACTGCTCAATATCACAAGCTTCGCGTAGCGTAATATTTACCTAACGTTTCATTCTAATTCCAAATGAAATTATATTCGCCAAGAAAACACTGTTGAGTGTTTTTGAAAATGTAAACATCATCCAATATTTTTGTGTTTCGAACATTCTAATGAAACAGGCAAAAGCATCCGAGTAACAAAATGGCGTGGATATTTGTAAAGTTTGTTGACACTTTGAAGGTAAATGTCAGATTATACATAGGTCAAGGGTGACGGAGCTTTCTACAAGACATTTTTTTCACTTTTTTCTTACTTTTTTTTAGCATTATGTTTTACTTTTTGCCAGGCAAACTCACTTTGAAGCAACATCGCATGCACTTGTCGAGGTTTTTATTCGCGTTTACGAGCGTCACTTTTTCGTTCGTTTTGTGCTCTTCAGCGTTGCTTCGGTCGAGTGTTAAGTTGTTAACTATCAAACAAACGAGCGCGAATAAAACCGGAAACACCTCAAGGAGTCAAGGAAACTTGAAAACAAAAGCGACGACATTCGTTGGCGGTCCAAAAGTGAACACAATCTGGTGAAAACACTTCAAAGAAATTCGTTTGCTACAAATTGCGTGTTTGAAAGATCGGATCACCATATTTTTTCCATGCAATCAGCAGGAAAAAAAATACGCTTTCAAATAAGTCAACCTTTTTCATATAAAATACCTGAATATGATCACGTCTTTTGAGTGACGTTGTTTAAATTTAAACATTAGTCTACCGTTACAGCCAGACTACTTTAGCTTGTTATATGACCCAGCAACACTCTAAAAGACTTATCATTCCTTCACAATGACACGAGACGTGAACCGTGTACACGCTGTTGTTGGTACAAACACTCGATGTTTTATGGGAATTGTGAAATGTTTTCAGGAGTAAATATGCAGTGCTTGAATTAATATATTATTAACTCATGGTCCGGGGCCCAGGCTATGTGCAACGAACCCCCCATCTCTTGCATATTTCATGGCATAGCGACCTCGCAAATATCTTCCACGTTTGGAAATGCTGCCGGAACTCAAAATAGTTGAGGAATGTGCTCTTGTGTGCAGCTACAATCTAACTATTTGCCAAACAATGTGACTTCAAGTGTAAACCTTAAGTGTAAAGTTTCTTATTCCGATTCATCACAATTCTCCTAACCAGTAACCAGTACACGAAACTTTGAATGGAGCGACACAAAAGAGAAAGTAATGACAACTTTATATATTGTTGTACCGAAGTTGTTTACCAAATAAACTACTTTTTTCGGTGGATGAATAAAATTGGTATACATGTGTAAATAATCCAATATAAAGTTTTGGTTCACTTGCCCCCCTGTCTGGCCAGCGATTCTAAGCGAATTTCTGTGAACTGATGTGGGGTATTTTAGGGGTGCCATTCAGCGAGTGGTCGGTGGTTGTGGTGCGCCGTATCCTGACCCATGTCTTTGTTTTGCAGCCGTTGGACCGTGATCAGCCGAATGGCAGGCCCCAGTGGAGGTTCACAGTGTTTGCGCAAGACGAGGGAGGTGAAGGTTTGGTGGGCTACGCTGACGTACAGGTCAACCTAAAAGACATCAACGACAATGCACCCATCTTCCCCCAGGGGATTTACTTCGGAAACGTCACGGAAAACGGAACCGCAGGTGAATACTTTTGGGACCCTGTATATATATTTTTCTTGCAATTTTCTTCGAAAGAAGGATTCTTTGTTGAATTGATATTTCTAATTTTGTTCTTTTTCCAAATTGCAATTATCTTTATAGTGGCTTCTACTCTCCCTTAATTGTGACAGTTTAATCTAAAAAATTTCCATCTTTTCGTGGAATGTAACCTTGGCTCACAGCCTTGCAGTGCAGCTGTGTTCAGCTAGGAACAGCAGTGGTAATAAGAAGACGACGGGGTTCCATTCCTGGAATTTTAAGGATATTTTTGGGAGGAAATTCGTTTGTTAGAAACAATTTTCAGTTCATTAGAAATGGTGCCTGAAGTTAAATAACCCCCTTAAAATAATGTCCGCTAACCCGGCACTTCCACTTCCGTTTGCTTTCGAATTTCGTAATCTCTACTAACTTTTGATTGCCTTCCTCCAGGAATGGTCGTCATGACGATGACTGCAGTAGACTACGACGACCCAAGTGAAGGGACCAATGCCCGGTTAATATACTCGATAGAAAAGAATGTAATTGAGGAAGAAACTGGCTCACCCATCTTTGAAATCGAACCAGAGACTGGTGTCATTAAAACAGCTGTATGCTGTCTGGATCGAGAAAGAACTCCAGACTACTCTATACAAGTAGTTGCAATGGATGGAGGGGGGTTAAAAGGTAAATTATATAAAAATGCTTAATATTTTTGTGAAACACCTACTTTAAAGATGTTTTCACAACTAGGTGTGATTGTTTAATTATTTTGATATTATTTCTTTTTGTTCTCTGTAAAATGTTTAACATTGCATCGATTGTTACGTTTAGGCACGGGGACAGCATCTATACGGGTGAAAGACATAAATGACATGCCTCCGCAATTTACAAAAGATGAGTGGTTCACAGAGGTGGACGAAACCGACGGCAATAATCTACCTGAAACGCCCATTCTTACAGTCACCGTGCATGACGAAGATGAAACGAACAAATTCCAGTACAAGGTACAGAACTTTGTTGCTAAGTCTCAAAAGATATTTAGTCGTGCTATATTTAGTATTTCCTATGATCTTATAATGAACTTTCGGCCGATGTTGCTGCTTGTTACTGAAAGGCTTTTCTTCTTTAGGTGATTGAAAATAGTGGCTACGGGGCTGACAAGTTCACAATGGTTCGCAACAATGATGGGACTGGTTCTTTGAAGATTGTTCAACCACTCGACTATGAAGATCAACTTCAAAGCAATGGTTTCAGATTTAGGATACAAGTGAACGATAAGGTAAACTTAACATTTCTATTTTGTCATTGCTCAACTACAAACAACCAATTTATGGATGATTACTTTGGAGTATACAATTAGATTTTTCATTTGTAAACTAACATTATTATCTTTGTGACAGTTTAAAAACTGTTGACCATTGTAAATGATTGATTGGCCACATCAATATATAGACGTAGTAGGTTACTATTCTCACTGGACTTATTTTTTTCTCAGGGTGAAGACAATGACAATGACAAATACCACGTAGCATACTCGTGGGTGGTGGTGAAACTGCGGGACATCAATGACAATAAGCCGCAATTCGAGCGACCGAACATTGAGGTGTCTGTTTACGAGAATGCAGAGGTAGGGAAGAGTTTAGAAACGTTCAAGGCTACCGACCCAGACCAAGGCGGGAAGAGCAAGGTCAAGTACGCCATCGACCGGTCTTCAGACAGGAAGCGGCAGTTCTCGATAAACCAGGAGGGAACAGTTTCCATCCAACGGAACTTGGACAGAGAAGAAACGCCCAGACATCAAGTACGTATTGTCCTCCATCTGTTCTTCTTCAAATTAGATTTTTGAACTATTCTAAATCAATAAAATGAATTCCCAAGTTATTCCTTAATATTTTTCAGTTGACTAAGAAATATTGTGATACACATAAAGTGTTTTGATACTTCATTAATATTTATTTGCAAAATTTTACAGGTAAAAGTGTTGGCAATCGACGATGGTGTACCCCCAAAGACAGCCACCGCAACTCTTACTGTGATAGTTCAAGACATTAACGACAACGCCCCGACGTTCCTCAAAGACTACCGGCCAGTCTTGCCCGAGCATGTTCCACCAAGGAAAGTCGTCGAGATCCTCGCCACCGACGATGACGACCGATCGAAAAGTAACGGACCTCCGTTCACATTCAGGATGGATCCCAACGCAGACGACATCATTCGAGCGTCCTTCAAAGTTGAACATGACCAGAGTATGTGTTTTGTTTAAATTTTCACCAAAAATTGTCTGTGTGCATTAAGTGACTCATTTTCACATGGTTTAATGTGAATGGTTTTTTTTCTTTCACTTTTGTTTAATGAATGAGTATGGTGGTTCAGTATCTTTGGCAAACTCTTCTTCCTTGGTGAATTGAGCTTTTTTTCTTACTGTTTGTTTTGCACTTCAGAGGGAGCTAACGGAGATGGAATGGCTGTCGTATCTTCTCTACGGTCTTTTGATCGAGAACAACAAAAGGAATATCTTATTCCCATTGTTATCAAAGACTCTGGAAATCCAGCAATGTCTGGAACAAGCACTCTGACTGTGGTCATTGGCGACGTCAACGACAATAAAATGCAACCTGGCTCAAAAGACATCTTCGTGTACAACTACATGGTAGACAATATTAAGAAATCGGTACTTATCTGATCTTTTTTATCGTTTAAACAAGGAAAAATGCCTTTATTTCCTAAATTTAAATTTCCTTAGGGGCAAGCACCTGACACCGAGATTGGCCGAGTTTACGTGTATGACCTTGATGACTGGGACCTTCCCGACAAGAAGTTCTACTGGGAGGGAACTGAACATCCGAAGTTCAAACTCAATGAAGACTCGGGAATGATTTCAATGAGACATGGTACCCGTGACGGAAAGTAAGTACAACTCAAACGACATTCACATAATATACGCTCGAGAGTTAGTAAGTACTGAGCTGTTAATATGATTTGTCAATAGGTGCTAACATTCGCTATGATTTCATTTTCAGATACAACCTCCGCTTCAAGGTCTACGACAGGAAGCATACGCAGACGGATGTCCCCGCAAACGTGACCGTCACTGTTCGTGAGATTCCCCACGAGGCCGTCATCAATTCGGGCTCAGTTCGCGTGTCCGGCCTTTCTGACGAGGACTTCATTCGAGTCTGGAACTACAGGGTAAGTGAAAGAAGTGGACACATTTTTTAGCTGGTGTATATTGCTTGTCTGTAGCAAAGACAGTTAGCAATATTACCGAATAACTTATGCAGTGCAAGCCTAATCAAAGCTCTAGTGTAAAAATTCAAAAGTGTACAAGTGTTAACTCTTTGTTTGCAGACGCAAAGCCTTCAGCGCAGCAAGGGCGACAAGTTCCGTGACAAGTTGGCCGACCTACTCAACGTCGAACGCGACAATGTAGACGTGTTCAGCGTGCAGCTGCGACGGAAACATCCGCCGATCACCGACATCCGGTTCTCTGCCCACGGCTCGCCGTATTACAAGCCGGTCAAGCTCAACGGACTTGTGCTCATGCACCGAGAGGAAGTGAGTTAAAAATATACCTTGCTGTAGATGCAATGCTCATTGTCTGGTACCTAATTAAATTTTTACCACTCTAAAAAATTTTAACATTGAGATCTAGGAGGAATGCGGGTTTTTAGAAAAGGTTGTTGGTTTAGTTTTCCCTCAGGGTAAGAGAAACCACAAAAAAAAGAGAAGACTCTGTTTTAGCTTGCATTAGTACTAACCGCATTCATCTTTGATAAAATAACAAACTTGATAGTTATGCAAACAAACATTTCTCCATGAGCATAATAGCATTTTCTACGTTTAATGTCAACTTTATTTAACTAGGTACCGAGCATTTTGTTCAAAATACACGGGTTTCAAGCTCTTTTCTTTCTCCCATCTGTGCTAGACTTATGACTGCTTTGTTTTATGTACTACAAATAAAAAAGTAAGCCAGCCTAAAAATAGCAACAATCAGCATATTTTAACGTTAATTTTTGTGTGCGCTGGCGTAGCAAACCCAGTTCAAATGTTTCTCTTCTCATATTCTAATAACCAAGGGACAGCCGGATAGCAGGTCTTGATTCCTCAAGGGAACGGAGATTATTGTTACGTAGACCTGACGTCGGGCCCTGTACAAACAATGCCGTTCTCTCACCAGATCGAGAAGGACGTGGGCATCAACATCACGATGGTCGGCATCGACGAGTGCATGTACGAGAACCAGATGTGCGAAGGCAGCTGCACCAACACGCTGGACATCAGCAACCTGCCGTACATGGTGAACGCCAACATGACGTCGCTGGTCGGCGTTCGCGTGGACGTGATAGCCGAGTGCACGTGCGGCGCACGCAACTTCAGCAAGGGAGAGTCGTGCCGTTCAAACCCGTGCTACAACGGCGGCAGATGCGTCGAGGGCCGATATGGGCTGAGGTTGGTTTTTTTAATTTATTTTATGCTGGGTTAACAATAATAGAACTGAAAAATTGTAGTGAAAGTTGAGGTTTTACTATCACAGTGCAACAGATTACTTTTTAGATGGTGCCTTGATGGAGTTTAGTGAAGATATTCAGAAAAGCAGTACCTAGGTGGATTGCAATTATGTAGTGAGTTGTGATGTTGGTCTGTGTGTCCGTGCTAACGCCTCTCGTTTGTTGTCTGTTCCTTGCAGCAGCTGCGTGTGTCCGAGTGGCTACAACGGCCCGCGATGTCAGCAGACGGCCCGTAGCTTCCGCGGAAACGGCTGGGCGTGGTACCCGCCGCTGGACATGTGTGACAACTCGCATCTCAGTCTCGAGTTCATCACGCGGAAGGCTGACGGAATGCTGCTCTACAACGGACCCATTGTTCCGCCGGAATCGGACGAAACTCTAGTCTCAGGTAGAATTTGCATCTGTCCTGTCACTGTCGTCTTGGTCGATCGTATTGAATGGTATAATCGGTTTTGTAAATAGCCTTTAGAATTGTCGAGGTCTGGAGTCCACCTCTGCAAATTATGACGTCTGCGCCAAAGCGTTAATCACTGTACAGTCTCTATTCCCCTTTTAAGTTCTAACCAATTTATCCATGGTCTTTTGGCGCACCAATTACTTACAGAACCGCATATAAAACCTAAGAAATTAAGATATTTGTCCGAGTATTCTTCATGTATTTCAATCAGTAGTATTTTAGTACTGACATGGATTTTATTTTTTCAGATTTTATATCATTGGAGTTGGAAAGAGGAATGCCAAGGTTGCTTATAGACTTTGGTTCGGGAACGCTAGAGCTTAGAGTGAAAACCAAAAAGAGCCTTGATGATGGAGAATGGCATCGCATCGATGTTTTTTGGGATACTGAAGTAAGTGTGGTTGATTTTCTCTTGATATTTTAGTCTGCATTAAAAAAATGTTTGCTAAGTGTTGTTAAAACTTGAAACAATATTTAAATGAAATGTGCTGTTAATAATTTGCTCTTTTGTGTTCTTGCTTAATTTTTACTTATGATGATCAAATGGAATTGTAAAGGTTATAAACGTGAGCATAGATTTGAGTTTTGAGTTAATTTGTTTTTTCCTAAACCTACCCATGTGAATTTGCTACCATTTTTAGTTTGCTCTTTTCTTATTATTTGTCATTTATTTCTTTAAATCTCAAGACATTATTTCTCCAACGACATATTTCGTGGCACTAACATTCTCTTTGCACTCCGACAGAATGTTCGACTGGTGGTGGACTACTGCAAATCAGCCGAAGTTGCCGAACTTGAAGATGGTACGCCGCCAGAGTTTGACGACTCGAGTTGCCAAGCACGAGGAACCGTACCGCCTTTCAACGAGTACCTTAACGTCAATGCCCCGCTTCAAATCGGTGGACTTTATGTCGAGCAGTTCGAGCCCACGCACTTCCACTGGCAGTTCATGCCTGTTGGGAAGGGCTTCGACGGGTGTATCAAGAACGTTTTCCACAACAGCAAGGTGAGACAAACGTAGTTTCAGACTAAATTACAATTCGGAATGGCAGGAAAGTCTCTTTTTGCGTCTGGATCTGAACAATAAAACAACGCCGATAACAAAAGAAAAAGCATTACTTGTTTAAATAATATGTTTAAAGCTCAATGCTTCCTTGCCAAACGCTTAACGTTTCTTAATGTTACTTGCGATTCTAAGTGGTTGACAGCAAAGAAAAAACCTGGCTTCATGGATTTGGAGATAAAACCAGGGACTGAAACCGTTTCGAATTTCGGTTTGGTTTTTGGTTTTTGTTCTTGAAATTTTGCTTTTCCGGTTTCGGTTTTGGTTTCGTTCTTTCGAAAAAATAACGGTTTCAAAACCGGTTAAAACCGGTTAATATCGGTTTTTGAAAGAAAAACAAACGTGCGGGTGATAACGGACTTTCCCACTCATGTCTGTGATTTGTTTGGCCTATAGAGACCTTGCTGGATAAATTTTATTTGAAATTAGCTTGATAAATTTAGGATATCATGACAAAAGAACCCAAACAAAATACTCGCGCACTTTATTTTCTTTTGTTCTACCTATTTTTCGATTTGAACCAAATCGACTTCGTTGCTCTTGTCTCGAGCAATGCCACAGGGCAACTAATTTCGAATCTGAGTTTTTCCTGCACCTGCAATTTAGTCTATGGCCCAGTGGCAAGTTGGTCGATACAGATGATTACAACATGCCACCTATTTAGATAGGTGCATATGAAGGTCCTGAACACTAAAAGTTTTGGTGCCAGCCTCGCACCCCTGGCAGGGGGTGGGGGTGCAGAGGTTAAGTAGAATAATTCCTTTATTAAAATTCTTTATTTTAGCGTTTGTTTCTCATCTTTATCATCATTTACCTGGCCTACAGCAATTTTCTATCTTTGAAACGCACCCGACAGAAATTATTCTACTAAACCTCTGCACCCCCACCCCCTGCCAGGGGTGCGAGGCTGGCACCAAAACTTTTAGTGTTCAGGACCTTCATATGCACCTATCTAAATAGGTGGCATGTGGTAATCATGCCTATCGAGCAACTTGTGATATTTGACCACTGGGCCATAGACTAATTGAAATCCTATCCCAAAAGTAGAAGAATATGTGCTGATAGCAAGCAGCTGCATCGACAGTATTGGAATGTTTGTTAGACAACGCTTTCGACAACGCGTGATTTTCTCCCCAAAAAATTTTTTTTGCTTGAAAAAGCAAATAAGAAAGTACAATTTTCAGCAGCATGAAAGCACGAAAAAACCGAAAAAAACCGAAAAAAACCGATATTGAAATAACGGTTTGTTCTTGGTTTTGTTCTTTTTCAAATAACGGTTTTGATTTCGGTTTCGGTTTCGGTTTTCGAAAAATAACGGTTTTTACCGGTTTTCGGTTTCGGTTTCGGTTTCGGTTTCAGTCCCTGGATAAAACTAGCAATGAGAAGTTCACTCAGTTATAATCACAGAACTGCTTCATATGAATAAGGAATGTACTTTAGTGGAAAAAAACTCTTCCAGAAGAGATTAGAATTTTCAATAATGAAGTATGAACTAACTACGTAAGTAAGTTTTCTACCGACAAAAAAATAAAAAAATAAAATGTAATGCAAGCCCTCTATCCTGGTTGCAGCTGTACGACCTGGCGCATCCGGGACTGTCGCGCAACAGCGTCGCGGGCTGCCCGCAAACGGAGGAGGTGTGCAACACGCAGGAGTCGACGTTCCGCTGCTGGGAGCACGGCATGTGCATCGGCAGTTTCTCGGAGGCGCGCTGCCAGTGCAAGCCCGGCTGGACCGGCCCCGGCTGCATCACGCCCACCATACCCACCACGTTCAAGCCGCAGTCATACGTCAAATACGCGCTCTCGTTCGAGCCCGACCGCTTCTCCACGCAGGTGCAGCTGCGGTTCCGCACGCGAGAGGAGTTCGGCGAGTTGTTCAGGGTCAGCGATCAGCACAATCGAGAGTATGGTATTCTTGAGGTGAGAATTTTCTTTTGTTTTCGATTAGTTGTTTGATGATTGATCCTACGTGGATGGCTTAGCTGCACTATTGCTAAGAAAAATATAGAAACAAAAATTTCCCCAAGTAAATTCATTTTCACAAATTTGTGTTGTTCCTTACAGATCAAAGACAGCCGCCTTCATTTCCGCTACAATTTGAATAGTTTGCGTACTGAAGAGAAAGACATTTGGTTGAGTGCGATAACGGTTGACGATGGACAATGGCATACTGCAAGGGTGAGTCTCGATAACTCGTTGCTTCTCCCTAGCTAGTCTAGGCAAATAACCGACGGGTTTAATAATCTCTTGATATCTTTCCAGGTTTCAAGATACGGTTCGGCAGCGACTTTGGAGCTCGATGGCGGAGAAGGGAGGAGGTACAACGAGACCTTCCTCTTTGAAGGCCATCAATGGCTGTTGGTAGACAAACAGGAAGGAGTGTATGCCGGAGGCAAGGCAGAATACACCGGTGTGAGAACCTTCGAAGTATATGCTGATTACCAGAAAGGTAAGTGTATTTCTTTCTTCTGCAATGGTGCAAGGGATAATTGATTGGTGATAGTCACCAAATGATTTGTGATTTTTACCAACTTGTGTGTGATTGTCGACAGGCTGTTTGGATGACATCCGGCTAGAAGGGAAGCATCTGCCACTGCCACCGGCAATGAACGGGACCCAGTGGGGCCAAGCGACAATGGCAAGGAATCTAGAGAGAAATTGCCCGTCCAACAAGCCGTGCGCTAACGTGATTTGCCCGGATCCGTTTGAGTGTGTCGATCTGTGGAACGAATACGAATGCACGTAAGTGGACATTTTGGAGTGAAAAATCTAAATTGAAAATATGTCAATTTAATTTCTGTTTTTAAATAATTAAAAGAACAGATTTAACATATTTTTAGTAGTTTAGAGGGAAAGGTATCAGATTGACTATCTGAAGAAATTAGCAGATAAATGCTTTCAGTAAACAATTCTAATATGCCCAAGCTGAATAGCTCGATGCAGTTTTATTTCAATTTTTTGATTTTTATCATAATTAAATATTAAGCCATAGATTTACTGCCAATTGTTTTATAATTTAAAACTGTTTGCCCAAAAAATTCATGCTTTCTGTTCCTACGATTGAAAAATGTTTTGGTTTCCTATCTAGATGGATCTAGATGGAGACTTTTTCACATTTCTTATTCACTTTTCCTTAACCTGGTGGTGTGTTTCATCTTTGGGATGTTTTTGCAATTAATCTTTGTCCCTCATAAGCAACATTCTTTTTCCATGCTAACTTGCTAACCTGTAAGAGAGTGTGAATCCAAATTCGGCACCCAGTAAACACTAACCGACTTTGCATGCAGCTGTGGTGAAGGACGCATCATGTCTCCCGACACAAAGGACTGTACGGACAAGAACGAATGTCTGGACAGTCCCTGCCTGAACGGAGGCACTTGCATCAACCAAGACCCCCGGTTGAGGTACCGGTGCTCGTGTCCCGAGGGTTTCTGGGGAGAGAACTGTGAGCTTGTGCAAGAGGGACAAACGCTCAAGCTCAGTATGGGTGCTTTGGCCGCTATTCTTGTCTGCCTTCTCATCATCCTTAGTAAGTTATTCCTGAAATCCAAACATCTTTGCTTCGGTGCATTACTGGTATGTTGTCTGTCTGGGAATTTAATAAGCCGATTCAAGCACCGATTCTCATTGGTAAGTCCGTAAGCAATTATCAATATCCTGTCCCGGTGTTTTGTTTGTGTCTTTGAATGTAAATAGCCAGTTGGGATAAGCCAAGTTTTCGGGCCATATAGGGAGTTCTCGACATACACACTTTGTCAAGTTTGTCCAAAAAATATGATAAACAATCAATGTTGCATGAAGGCTTACTTTGACTGGCTGGCATAGATCAGAGATTGTATATAGACTTCCTCTACCTACCTACGTACTTACTTTGCATACATCATAGCTAATGCTTATCCTATTTCTCAGTGTTGAGTGTATACCTTCTGCACGTATCTTCTCTACGTTACCCCTTATCTATTAATCTACGCCTGTCTCTTACGCTCGTCTTCCGCCTTGTTACCTCCCGCCCTGTAATTCCAAGCGACGTAGTCGATGTTGTTAACGTGTTATGTGGCGCCAGCTGTCCTACTGGGTTCCGCATCAATGGCCGGGACTGTCAGAATGAAGACGAGTGTGAGTGGCGACCGTGTCTAAACGGGGGATCGTGCGAGGACTTTTGGGACGAGCGACACTACGCTTGCCACTGTCCAATGGGATTCACGGGGATGCACTGTGAACTCGAACTGCTTGAGTCAGGAAACATCAAAGCTTCGACAGACTTCATCATTGCCGTCATTATATGTTTTGCTCTTTTACTCAGTAAGTTTTCTTTTTTTATTGTTTGTTTACTTTTGGTAATACTTTTTCTATTTAGAGTTGTGTGAGTGATTATTTATAATTATGTTACTAGTGTAAACATTTTTTCCAAATTTTGCTTTTAATTGGTATTATAAATCTCTATCCACTTAGTAGAATATGCACATAAATAGATATCTATTAGATTTTAGCATTTTTGTGTCATTTCTGGAGATGGGATGGCCTTCATAAGCCAGACACACAGATTGGTAGGTAGGCACACGTTACAAAGCTAGAATAAAATATGGATCAACAAGGATTGAATCTAAATAAAATATATCTAAGTCTGAGTCAGCCTGAGGATTATAAGGTAAGTCTACGCAATGAACAGGTAAAATTTCCGGACATGGAAGTGATTCATGCATGACTTCAAAATACATTGTTACCTATGCCAAGTCTAAACAGGATGCCTCAGTAAATATATTTAAAATAAACATTTTTGTTTGCTATGTCTAGTTTGAAGAGATGCATAAAGACTAAAGAGATGAAAAAAAAATACCTTAAGTCAATATCAATCCCAAATTATCAAAACAAGGGTATCTAATCAAAGCTGAAAATTATATCTGCCAATATTGAAACCAATTCTATAATGTCAGTGTTCTAAACCGAGGTAAGGTTATAACGTCCCTCGTTGTTCTAGTCTTGGTGCTGGTGTTTGTGGTCTACAACCGAAGGCGGGAGGCGCACATAAAGTACCCCGGACCCGATGACGACGTCCGCGAAAACATCATCAACTACGACGATGAAGGCGGCGGCGAAGATGACATGACCGCCTTCGACATCACCCCGCTACAGATTCCCATCGGCGGGCCACTAGCCGAGATGCCGGTCAAGCTTCCATGTAAGTTGAACTCTATGTCACCGACTACTAACATTTTCAAAATTTGCACAGCGATAGGCTGGGGATCCAAGAGTTCAGATTATCACTGAAGGTTAAATAACATTAAAACTTGATATTGTATGATTTCATATCAATAAAACCATCTCACTGCCAATAAAATTGCTTTAAATAAAATAGAACAAAAAAAATTCATACATATATTATGAGTAATCTTAAGAATGCCATATAGCATATTTATTGATTATTGGTGTTTAACAACACACTGTTTTGACAACTGGCCCTTTGGCACTGGTCTAATGGCATTGGTGAAAGTAAGGGTGATGATGAGGGTGATGATGAACCTAGCCTAGCCTAGAAGGGAGTAGGGGAAACCCGGTGCCGGCACGTAGCCTACTCCTGTCAAAAAGCACCGAGGGGACCACCGGCTTTACGTCCCTTCCGAAGACGGTACAACTCGAACAATAGGATTCCTCCACTAATCCGTGATGTCGAAAGGTTGATAAGCAAGGCGAGTGAAGTTGTCGTACTAACTTCAAACCCTCCAACCTCTCTCCCGAACAGAACTGATCATGTGCATCATGGTCACCCATCAAACACCTGACTCAGCGCTATGTTACTTAACTTCGGTGATCTCACGAGAACCGGTGTTTCCAACATGCCAAACGGTTCGGTCATAGCATATTAAAACGACCAGAGTGAACCAAAATTTCCTGGCTTTCTTTCAGTCAACCCCCTGGGACCGGAACCAAATGTTGGAGTGTTCATTGAGGACCACAAGAAGAGAGCCGATGCCGATCCCAGCGCTCCGCCCTTCGACGATCTACGCAACTATGCTTATGAAGGTGGCGGCAGTACAGCGGGCTCATTGTCTTCTCTTGCGTCAGGTCAGTTAACCTCATCATTTTTTATAGTTGTAGAGTAGTATTACCATTTTATATGCAATTTATTAATTTAAGACAAAAATCTAGGGACAGACGACAATGAACAAGATTTCGACTACCTTGGGGCATGGGGCCCTCGTTTTGACAAGCTAGCGGACATGTATGGACAAGAAGAAGGCGAAGAAAGTGAAGAGGAAGAACAATAAGAAGACTGCATTGTTAAATATCTATCTCGTCCCTAGTTTATGTTCCTCGAGTTCTGTTAAGAACACGCACACCGCAGCAAGTTTCCTCGTGTTTCCGAGTATTATTCGAGTGAACACTTTGCATTCCCTACGATGCGAATGATGACTGACTTGTGTGTTGGAAGCAGCTACACTACTAACGTTAAAAAGTTTTGATGATGTCACGACGACGCATCAAGAGTGAGACGGATTGTTTCCAAGCTCTCTGGCTGCCCCTCCCCCCCCCCTCGTAGTACCCACCGGCACCGGCCCCCTCCCTCATCTCAGGTTATGCAGTGTTTTCAATGACATTTACAAACAAATGCATTTGTCAACTTTCTGGATCCAAGGAACGTGTGTTGCCGTACGACATTCGAAGACCCAATCTCACCTCTCTTGGCCATTGCAAACCTCAATTGCTATTCATTGGATCATGAATCATCATCACTCTTCAGCAGTCACAATTATGAAATTTTCTTACGTTGTATGACAGTCACCGGTCAAGTCCAGGCTGTTCTTGCATATGTTGCCTAAACAGAAATATTATGTGGTCTCGTAACCGCAATAAATGGATCGAAAAGTTAAGGAATTAAAGACTGTAATGGCGCTTCACAATCGCAGTGAAGCATGTCTTGTCTTCTGCAACATAAGACGAGAACCTTGCCAATATTTATTACTAAAATTGTATTATGGTGTAATTCCCTTGCCTGACAACATACGTTGAATGTTATGGTGTAAATATAATCTAGATGCTGAAGTACATAGATTATCCAAATACTCATTAAAAAATTGTCAATGCATAGAATTTACAGTGTAAAAAGATTGTGGAATTGTGTCATAATATTTTAAAAGCATTTTGCACCTCAAAACTCATGCATACGTTAAATGAAAACTTTGTTTTTTATATCTCTCCCACTGAACTGATCTAGACAAATTTACAAGCACCGGTTTTTACCTTGATTCACTGTGAAATGAACCTTTTACACTTGACGTATGTGTGTAGCTTGTTACATCAAGACGAAATGAACTCGATCGAAGAACTAAATTTTTCATGAAAACTTCTAGTGACATTTTCTTGCCAATTTGGGAATATTGTTCCAATGCTGTGGAATACTTAAAGTGACTACTCTGAAGTCAGTGGATAAGACGAGCCAAACAAAGTAACACAGCAATCAAGTCAGCAAGTGCAAGTCATAATCAAAACTTGGTTTAGTTTTGTCCTCATTTACTTAAACATTGTCTAGTGCCAATTATATAGTAAGTAGGTATAGTAATAATAATAATGTAGATCGAAATCTACATACAAATTCACATTAATGTGTTGCACTCGTATGTACATATATATATATCAACTATTAACTATTAGGAAATGCGTAATTTTAAGAGATATATATGCAGATACTTTATATATTATTTATATCATCACTTGCCATTGCCACAAACATTGTTGGAAGATTTTTTTTAAGTTCACCTATCCTCATTTGTGTGCAAGTGTATGTCAATTTAAAATGTGCAACTGAGCGAGTCAAGATGATTGCATGGTGTGTGACTGAATTAGGTTTGAACTAAGTGTAGAGCTAGCATCTACTTCATTTATTGATATGATACAACCGAAAATGTATTGAATGTTTAGTATTTATATGGCAGCTTGAGAATTCTGGAGCAGTAGGATGCAAATTCAGTATGGAATCATCAGTCAATCATTAATCATAATTCATACCATGCACTCTCATTTAATCAGACTCTTAGAGACTAGAATGGAGGGATCAGATTCACAGCACAGAATTATTTCGGTTTTGCCTAAATATGTACCATTTTAGTATCAAAGCGTAGGTCAACGTTTTTCAATTTAAGTGAAATTGTAAACCAGTCTTATAGAAAAACCATTACCACCAATTCTAGGTTTTAAGATGTGAACCAATTTCCAGATTACTAAATGCATTCCATTTTGGATTAACCAAAGTTTGGAATTTTCCAACATTTCTTCATCAGAGATATCCCACTTGGCAAATTGTTTGTGTTCATAAGTATAAATTTAAAGATTATTTGTTTTGAAACCTATAGGTATATTCACAGTACCAAATTCACCCTTAATTAATCAAATCAATTATTCAATTATATAATATGACCACTGCCACTGATAGTTCTTGAAATGAATGAACCGTTCATAATATGTATGAAATATAGTGTAAGGTTTACCTTCAATTAAGCTCATTGAGAATGATGTTTGAGATACTTAGTGGCCTAGGTTGGATGCAGTGAATGATTTGTAATTCATTTCATCGGAATAATACCAGTGCAAGATGTGCTCTTCATTTCCTATGTCATAAAAGTAATACCTATATTACTTAAAAACACACTCATAGTATATTAGCACATTCTACCACTGGCAGCAAACTAATTAAAAAAGAATTTTTTCACTTTCCCTGAAAGTGACTAAATTTATTTAAAACAATTTTCCTTGTTTTTTTCAATATAATTTGTAATTGTGCCACTGCATTGAATCACAATATTATAAAAGTAACGTTTCATGTTACTGTCACTCAAACAGTACAGCAAGGGAAATTGTGGCTAGATACTGTCCAATAAAATTGCAGAATCAATATAATTGTGAAAGAATTGTGAAAGATCTCGAATCTGTAGGATAGGTAGGTACTGTGATTTCAGTTGAGTCTCTGCATGTTTTGTATGTTCCAATGTTTGTATTTTCAGATGTGACTATCTAGCTGTTTTATTTCTAACTGAAATAAAATTAATTATTTCAAAATATCATGTTTAATTGGGAATATCCTGAATTAATTAGTCAACCTTTCCTTCATGTATGCCAGCCAACTAGAAAAACGAGGTTATATTAATTTGGACAATAGTAACAAATGATATTTATGGCCGATTCAGACGGATGAAAGCTGTACGACTTTGTATCTTAAACTTGTGACATGGTGAAATGGCAATGACAAATACACACGCCATCTTCAAAAGCAGGGTGGTCCAGTGGATTGCACTCTGGCTTACTGATCTGTCACCAAAGCGACTCGGGTTCGAATCCAGGTAGGTTCATGGCTTTTTGTCAATGTGTGCCTCTGGTACAGGGCAAACAGAGATTCCACCAACAACAACAACGACATCAGCAGCATCAGCAACATCAGCAACTTGAAAGACTTATAGTAAAGGAAAAAAGCTCACAATGTGCAACGACGATGGAGCATACAAAGCACATGAGCATGGCATGGTAAGCCTTGGTTCTGGGGCCTAGGTGATTTGTCTGGAAAGTCACAGATTAGTTTCGTTTTTGATAACAGATGGCGCTGTCTACAATTGTTGTAGAGTGTCACGTGACACTCGTTGCCGTTTTGACCTACTGATTTGTGTAAGTTCAGTGCTAAAGCCTAGGGTGTTAGGGTGGGTTCAATTTCAAACGCCCAATTTTGCCAAAATTGATTTCACTCCTTCCAGCCCCGACGGGTTTCGAACTCGGCACCCTTCAATCACGAAGCAGGAAATCGTTGGGGATATTTGAGTTTCTCGTTTCGCCGTACTTCTCGTATCGGCTTTTAATTAGCGAGGCCCTAGCCCTGCCAAACACATTTGAGGTCCAGATTGAAGAGAGCCACCCGAATCGAACGCACATCCTTTAAATTTTATATATTTTGAAAGGTCTTTACTATGAACAAAAACTCACCTGCAGCCGGATTTGAACCCGGTGCAGCATAGTCCGAAGCGCTAGGCTGAGAAGCGATCTTACCACTAGGCCACCAAGTCAGGTACTGCATGGTGAATTTAACTTTAGTCCCAAAGTACTTTATAATCATCTACACTACATTGCCGTTGTGACTTAGCTTGCAGATGCGCTGAGTTGGAGCTCCATGTTAAATACACGTTCGAGAAAAACACTGATAAATAAACTCGCGAAATTCGAGTGTCGCGACCTGCCTCCAAAGACAACCTGTCCGTGCCGAGGTAGAGATAAGTCAGAAGACTAGAACGAAAAGCTCACCACGCCACGTGAGGAGCGAGTTCAAACGTGACTACGCGAAAAAGCCGAAATATAAACCAGCTGATGCACACAAGCCACCAACTGACAGAAATGGCGCAACATTGCCTTCTCTTGAAGTTCTCTGTAGTTTAAATGATCTAACTACAAGGTGGCGCCCTTTTAGTTCCATTAATTTAGTTCGGCGCTACATTTTATACTGGTGCAGATTTCAACATTTGTAAAATAAATTGGTGAGATAAATTTATGGAGCGCAGTAAAGCCTGGCAACGGCCTGAACTCAACCCTATGACGTCATTTGACCGCCCTTAGGCCCAGGTATGAAGTGCTCGGTTTATCCCTGAAAATATCTCTAACATGTTTACTGTACACACGGAACACATCCTAGTTGCATTCAGCAGTCTGCTCCCTAAGGATGCTCCAAGGACCAGGGCTTTTGTAGACTGTCACTGCCAAAGCACAGAAAGAATTGAAATCACCCTGCCTTTGACTGCCAGTGCCAGATGGTAGGATCTGCCTTAAGGTGGATCCGTACAGAAATTTATTGTTTTTGTTTTGGTAAAATTTTACTCAGATGTGGTGTATGCCGGAAAGAAATACTCAAAAAAATATTTTTAAAAATATTTGACTGGAAATTTTCCGGAAAATGTGAAAATTTGTTTGGTAAACATGCCACCACTCCTTCCCTCAATTAGGTCTAAATATTGGTGATATCATTCTTGACTATTTTTTTATTCGATTAAGACACTTGCAGCTTGCCAATAAAGGAAGATGAAAGTTAAGAACAGCATACTTTTTCAGTAACAAATTTTGAAACAAAGCAAAAAAATTGGCAAATTTACGTCATATTTTAACCATTGACAAAATTTAGAGAATGTCAGCGCGAATTGAATTAAGTGTCTTATTATAATCCCTGAAGTTTGGACATTCCATAAATATTAATTTAATTTCGATCGGACGACTGATACTCCCCCCTAGCGGGACAAGAGACAGGTCAGCAAGCGTAATTTTCCATACTAATTTTTTAATTTTCCGGAAAATTTCCAGCAAAATATTTTTAAAAATATTTTTTTAAATATTTCCTTCCGGCATATGACCACATATGAGTAAAATTTTACCAAAACAAAAACAATAGAAAAACTGTACGGAAAAAGTACGGATCCACCTTAAGTGACCTAATGATCCATAAATTCAGATTGAAGAGACATCGTTTGATGATTGAAATAAAACTAGGCTATGCAAACACTCATATAATCGTATTGTGGATGAGCGTAATATTTACGCTCACCCACTACGCAATTATATTGTGTGTACGCATAGCCTAGAGGCTTATACGATCAATTTAAAATTTTCGGCGTTAATTTAGCAGCTTTCCCAATGACATTGAATATTTCAAAACGTAAAAATCGATACCTAATAAGAAAAACTATTCAATTGATTTGCTTCAAAATAATACAGTATCATATTTTTACAATTTATAATGCACACAGTAAATTTTGTTAACATCGGTTGAAGATGAAGTTGATTTAGTTGCAAATACTGTAAAATTGCTAAAAAAGCATCATACAAGCGCCATTTTCAAGAAAAGTGCCAATCATGCAACAATGAAATTTGTACACAAACATTAAATCGTGAGGGTCAACATATCTGGAAAGTTTTGTCAAATTATATTCATATCCTTGGAGTGGAAAAGGTGTTTTGGAAAAACTGAAAAATTTCTTAAAAATTTAATATCATAAAATTTACTCGTCCGAATTGCTTCAAAAACGTGGCAGATCTAAGTTCAAAGAAAACGAAGGTCCACATAAATTTTTATCAAAATCCGTTTTGGCGTTTGGCCTGTAGAGCGCGAACAAACACAAAAAAAAAAAAAAAACATTCCGGATTTTTTTAGCAGTAAAGTGAAATTGAAGATTTCGCTTCACTCGCTACGCTCGTTACGCTCATCATCAATAGATTGAATTATAAAATGCAAAGTTGATGCAAATAGATCGGCAACCGTAAATATTGCGAACCAGGTAACTCCGTGAAACCGCATCACGCAATGCTCAGGACCAAGTACCAACCGTAACTTGCCACTGGTATGTTTGCTTTCAATTCACACGTATCACAATAATTAGTTTCAAGACCAACGCTCAGTGTCCCCTCAAAATACATCATCCAACATTCAACCCAGCACATCCAACTACTTACTCATGTTATATTTTTAGTTGAATTAACCTATTACCCAATTTAATGAACATATTTATAGCATTAGAATAAATAGACTTCCTCAATGGTCTACTCCTTAGATGCATTGTTTGATCACTTTTCCAAAATCTTTGAAATTGAAGCACTACACAGTACTTTTTGCACTTTACGCTTTACTTTTACACACAGTAATGTACTTTTTATGACCCCACATTGTGGGCATGCAGCAATGCCAGTAACAGCCACTTTTGAGTAAGTTTGCACTATGCACTCACTACGATTACTTGCAGATAACAAAGTGAAAGATGGGACTCCTAGCTTCCGCTGTTATTTTATTAGCAAGATGATCTAGGATCTATGTTTAAGCATATTACTTGAATGAGCAAGGGTGGAGGTAAATTAACAAAAAAAAAAAAACTTGTTTGGTTGTGAAAAATGTTCTTGTTAATCTCTAGTGAATAGAGTGATGGCAGAGTGTACACCACATATTTCAAATTACAAAATTAAATACACAATCATGTACCAACTAAGTTATTGTGGTAATATGAAAAAATAGTATAGGGATAATCAATTGTCATATTAGAACACTTCATTAAATTCTTGTGTTATTCTGGGTATTAATCTGTAAAATAGAAAATAAAGTCTTCCTTCTTGGCGATAGCACAATAAAATCCCAAGGATTTTGATATTTACCCAATACAGAGCAAGCCTTGGCTTAGACAATTGTAGCCAAAGTTGCAGTCCCTCATGATCAAAGTTAATCTTTATCTCAAAGCCATGTGTTAGATTGTTCAGTACGGCCTTGGTGGTCCTGGAAAATAAAACAAACAATGCTCAAAAAAAATGCACGTTTTTTTGTAGGGTTTGGAGCAGGTACAGGGGAAATACCAACTATGATTTGAGCTAAACTGTAATTTTTCTGGTTTTTGGTTAAGAAAGCAAGTTTTTAAAACGAAATATTTTAACATAAAAATCACACACCAAATTTTGCCCCGGTCACATAAGCTACCTATATTGCATCATATCTGCGTTGCTACATAAATCTCAAGGAAAATGTGAATTTATCACTTAAAACTTAGAAATTTGTCTTTCATATCAATGTATGTTATGTAAAATTATATTTCAATTAAAAAATTACAATAACAGGTGTGCCCACACACGTAAATTGAAGACACCATAAGAAAATAAAGATGTTTACTAATTCATGTTCCTTCTAAATAATAGGAATCATTGGTACCAAAGACCAATCTTATATATGTATGCAGTTTTACTTTATCTTTTACTTGAACACCAGTAGGTACATACCTCCTCGCATCATACCGGGGGGTGGTCCTCGCATTCCTGGTGGGCCCATCGGTCCACCACGACCCATCGGTGGCATGCCCGGGGGCATTCCTGCACGGGAGAATAGCACAACATCAGGTGGTGATTGCAACCAGCCGCACAAGTGGCCCTGTGTCTCAGATCAAGTAATATCTCCTAAAAATGCAGAGGATGATTGCTTTAACACAACTTGCTAAGGTGTATGTTGCTTTAATGTGGCATCTGCTCTGCATAAGTTACGATATATTTGTTCAGTGTGTAAGAAGGCCTGGGGAAGTAACTATCATAACGTCCGCTGCACAGAACAGTGATGACAAATTTAACATGTTTTTAATTATTTTTGCAATGCTGAAGTTGGCTTTAAAAAATAAAAATGATACCTACTAAAACATGTAAGATAGTTCTGAAGCAAGCTGCCTGTCTACTTTTATAAATTGATTCTTTTAGCATGATTTGTTAATGCATTTAAACAATGACATACCACTAGGGCCAGACTTGATAGTGGATATTAAGAAATTACAGTTTGTGGTTCCATATTAAGTCACAATTTCGGCATACAACCAAAACACACCAACCCCATCTATAATTGAATCCCTAGGTACATTCTACTGTCTGGTTACTCAATCCTTCATATTATATATATTGCACACGTTTAAATTAGCCATTAATTACCAGCTAAACATGCACAAGTGCATCTTATTAAAAGGGGAAATGAGTTCTAGACCAACTTACCCATCATGCCTGGTGGAGGTCCCATCATGCCGGGAGGTGGTCCGCCCATGGGCATGCGAGGTGGTCCCTGCTGCTGCGGTCGCATCTGCGGGGGTGCCGACACTTGCGGGCCGCCTCGGCCGCCAGGGGTCATCACCTGCTGGGACGGTCCTCCCACTCCGCGGACTGGCCCCTGCAGGCCTGCACACCGAAAAACATAGTGTTACGCCAAGAAAACCGGCAACTACAATCTGCGTTGCTTGCAGTGGCAAAACCAAACCGAAATTATTTTGTTCAAGACTTCAATTTTGTTTTGCAGGCCTTGAAATATCCCTGTTGGCTTAGGTTGGTCAGATTCTCATTGATGAGCATTTAATAGAAAACGTACTTGGGGTTCATCACTTTTATTTCCAGCTGTCTTTAAATATAATCTAGAGGACAAATTTACAAAATTATAATTAGAAAACCCATTTACCTGCAGGGATTCCGCCTGGTCCAGCTGGGATTCCGCGACCAGCTGCTCGGCCTGTTCCTGGTCCAGGGTTAGCCCCTGGGATGGGTACGCGGGGAAGTCCTTCTTCTGGAGGCGGGGGTCCCTCAACTGTCAGAGAGACAATGTTTTCGCCACGCAGTAATACAAAGCCTAGAACGCGTTTCTCTTCTCGCTCAGGCGCTTTGGTGTTTTTAGCTTTGATCTTCCTGAACTCTTCACAGTCACCGAGGATAAGATTCATGTGCTTATCGAAGGCTGTTGACAAAGAATAAAAAGTAAGGTTAGAGCATTTCAGGAAATCTTTGGCAAATGAAGGAGAATAACAATCTTTACCTTTGAATGTCCCAATAAATGTCCTCGAGTCCTGAAGGATAATTCTGACTCGGTAATTGATGTGCTGCAGCATTTTGTTGTTTTTGCTGATCGTCTGAAAGCATAAAAACACGAGCTTGCCGTTACCATTCTTGAACTCCTCTCCGTTGATAAAAAGATCACACGCAAACAAAATGTGAATTTAGAGATATAATAATCGTGAGGATACCTACCATCGTGAAGTATGTTTGGTGAACTTAGTACAGTAGAAAAATTAATTTGGAGCCAAAACCGAAATGCCGGCGTCCAAACGTTAGCAAATCGTGCCTCTGGCAAGAATCAAGATGGATGATGGGACTAGAGAGCGGCCGAGGCCGGCTTTGGAAACAGCACTCACTAGCGGCAAATTTCAAAAGCTGTCTCGCTAGCACTTTTATTTCACAAATTGAATAAAATGCATTGTTCTAGCCAGTCAAATATTTTCTGATTTTTATAGGCACAATAAGATCCGTGAGTAGCTTGTATTTGGGTGGGTAAAAAAAATATATGAAAAAATGTCATATTATATAGTCAATAAAGCTTTATTAACAAATAAATCTTCAGCTCCATCCATAGCTACTATACCTTCGTTCATAATAAGTTTACTTGTCAGCTTCTACAGCAATATACGGAGCCTAGAACCAGGCTGGTAAATTAAAATGTAATGTTTCTCAAAAAATTTGGTACTCTTGGCTATAGAGCATATTATTTCATTTTATAGTTTTTACACCACACACATAGATCTCTACATAAATATGTCCATACACAGTCCATTTATAGGTACATACCGAAATAAGCATGCTTAAATTTGTTCGAGTCGAATCGTAGTAGGTAGCGTAGATTAGCCATCTACCCATGTTTTTACAGATAAACATTTAAAGAGGTATTTAAATTCCCTAATTAGTATTAGAGCGATTGAGAGTAAAAGTGGCTTTGTTTAGTCAATAGTTTATGTTTTCTCTACTTATTTAACATGGTCTTTATTATTTACCTGAGTCTAAATATTTTTCACCTGAATGAAATAGCTACAGCAAATGAATTGAGGTAGTATATGTATAATGAGAACATTCACAAACAAATGTTAATCACGTTTTTTGACAATCAAAATAACGCAAATAAAGACACTGTGCACTTTTTAAACATCTTGCAAAAACACAAGTCTTAAAATAGTAAGTTCAGTATTATCCATTTTGTACCTGATAAAACCTGTGGATGTTGGTCAATTCGACCAGTTACAACATCGATTTTGTCTACTTAACTACAGGATCTTAGTCTTCACCTTAATTAATACACTGAACAGATCAACACGAATGTCACCACATTATTATACTTTGTATAAGATCTAATTTTATATGATAATAGCAATACAATTTGATTTGAGAAAGGAACCATCCAAAAAAACGAACGTTGAATTATAGAGGTATAATATTATGCTATTCCTAAAGGGTAGTTTAGAATTACAGTATTTACATAATCTCTCCAGATGGCAAGTTTACTTATGACCAGCAAATAGCTTTTAAGTGCATGGTACTTAATATACTTTGATTAAAATACCATAGGGGTTAAATTTGGTACAAAGTTTTGTTTTCTTCTCAAGAAAATATAAAAATTGGCATCGTATTAAAATTGTAGTCAAACTACTGAAAAATATGAATAGGTAAGTATATTGCACGAAAGGTAATCTATGTGTCCATATGAAAACCTGGTATATTTTGGATAAACTGTTTAAAACATGTAAATACCACAGATATATTTTAATTATAACAGACATTGGGAACTAAACTTTTCAAATTATAACGGAGAGTAGAGTTCCATGACAAATCCAGTCGATCTTTAGTGCATTAAAAACTTTTCCACTTGTCAAGACACTATAGGTGATGTCTTGAAAAGTCTGCACTGAGGTATAGGTTCCTGTTACATATGATGACAAGGACACCGAAGTTGCTATTAAGAACAAGATGAGCATTTTGTTTAAATTTAATCAATCTGCTTGATTATTGCATATCATTAACAACCAACCTGCTAGCTCAAAATGAAGTTAATTATTTTAAAACCGTCGTATATTTGCCCTTCCATCATATCACAGTTAGAAAGTTTTTGCATAAAATAACTAAAGAGGTCAGTCTGCTTAGAGATCAGGAATCATAAAAAAGTCACTCGTCCCATCACGGTTCAGGATAATTTTTAATACTCCCGAATAG
This sequence comes from Nemurella pictetii, assembly GCA_921293315.2. NCBI lineage: Eukaryota > Metazoa > Arthropoda > Insecta > Plecoptera > Nemouridae > Nemurella > Nemurella pictetii. Next base: position 29,727,629 of record OV121115.1, read on the forward strand.
AGAATTACGACGCCTTGGCGTAATGGATGACGGAACTGTACCGCATCGACGCGAGCTCCGACTCTGCCGCCGTCTCCATCGCCTTGAGGATGATCTTGGACCGTTTGCGGGGCGGCAAGCTGATGGGCGCTCTCGTGACCGTGACCAAGTCGAGCGGGTCGGGTGAAGAGGATGGCACGGGGCTGACGGGGTTGCTGTGCGGAGGCGTCAGCATGCTGTTCGAAGACAGCGACCCCTGGTGCTCCTGTTCCGGCTGCTGCTGGCTTCTCCGCCGGCTCGAGTACGACGACGGCAGGTTGATCAGGATCGGCTGATCGTGGTACTCGCTCGGCGGCATTTGGAACTGGTACGGCGAAGACCGCCGCTGCTGCTGCATCGAGGTGAACTGCTCCAGACTCATGTAGACGGGCGGCTCCATCGCGGTCGACGCTTCCGCCTGCCCGCCCGACGCAGGACTGCATCGTGACGAAGGCGTCTCGGCGTCCACGATGTGCCGCTCGTAAAGGCGCCGCCGGTACGCCGGGCCGTTCTGCTCCGGCTCCGGCTCCCGCTCCTCGTACTCGGGCACCGGCGACATGTTCCGCCCCTCGGAGGCGGCGGCCGCCGCCGCCGCCGCCAGCAGCGCCGGGTTCACCCCGCCCGGCCGTGGGTGGTATGTCGGGCTCGCCGCGCGCGGGTACAGGTAGTAGCACAGCTCGCGCTTCGGCGCCGGCGGCTGCTGCGGCAGGCTGAACGGCACCAGCGTCGGCGGCGACATCGACTTGCCGCGCGCGGACGCCGCCGTCGAGTGGTCGGCCGGCACGAGCGGCGGCACGCGCGGCTCCGAGTCGCTGTCCGCCTTGTTCTCTTTGTCGCTGGTCGACGATGCGCACGACGACTCGCCGCCGTCCGCTGCCTGCTGGCCGCGCGCCGGGCTCCGCAGCACCACCGTAACCGCCGCCGCCGACGGCTCCGAGTGGCTCTTGATGTGCACCTCCATCGTCTTCTTCGACGTGAACGTCTCGTTGCAGATGGTGCACTTGTAGACCTTCTCGCCGTAGTGCGCCACCTGGTGCAGCTTGAGCACGTGGTTGTAGCCGAACGACTTGCCGCAGATGTCGCACGTGTACGGCTTCTCGCCGGTGTGCGTGCGCGTGTGCACCTTGAGCTGCTTCGAGCACGTGAACCCCTTGCCGCAGACCTTGCACACGTACGGCTTCTCGCCGGTGTGCGTTCGCATGTGGATCACCAGCTGGCCGCTCTGGATGAACGTCTTGTTGCAGATGGCGCACTTGTGCGGACGCTCGCCGGTGTGGATGCGCATGTGCCGGTGCAGCTTGCCGCTGTGCTCGAACGCGCGTTCGCAGATGTCGCACTTGTACGGCCGCTCCTTCGTGTGGATCCGCCGGTGAACGCTCAGGTTCTCCTTCACCGAGAACGACTTGTTGCAGTACTCGCACTGGTACGGCTTCTCGCCGGTGTGCGTCCGGTAGTGCCGGGTGAGCCGCGCCGGCACCGCGAACGTCTTGCCGCAGATGTTGCACTGGTAGGGGTCGTCGCCCTCCTTGCCGTGCGACCGCAGGTGGTTCTGGTAGGTGTTCTTCTGCGCGAACGTCTTGTTGCAGAACGAGCACTGGAAGGCGTTGTCGGGGGTGGCGGAGGCGGCGGCGGCTGCGGTGGCGGCGGCGGTGGCGGCGGCGGCAGCGGAGGCGGCGGCGACGGCAGCGGCGGCGGCGGAAGACTCGACCGCGGCCTCTTCGAAGGCCTGGGTCAGCGAGAAGACGGGCAAGTCGGGGCTGCAGACGACGCGCTTGACGGGCGGCTCCTGGATGCGCTCGGCGGCGCCGGAGAGCGGGTCCAGACCGGGGATCAGAGGGCCCATCGCGCATTCGACGCCGCGGATCATCTGCTCGTGGTGCGTGCGACCCTCTTCCGCGTTGAAGTAGCCGACCATGTTGCTCACGCGGCCCCAAAGGTTCTCTGCGAAACGACACGATGCGGGTTAGACAATGCTGCGACATCGTGTTCGTACTCGGCTTGTAATCGGATTAAAAGGATTATGAAATAATTAAAACCTCGTTGGTGAATAAGCTAATTAATTTCTGGGGAACCCAAAATAAGCAATACACATCGACTTAATGAGGAATATCAATTTCATAATTTTAACGAAAGCAAAAGGATTGGTCTTGATATGTAAGTTTTAAATAAATTGAATCTAGTATTTGACCCATTAATAATGAACACTGATTTTTGATTTTTGAGTTTTGAAGTTAATTCAAATTAAACTATTGAATTGCAATTTAAAGTGCTCCCAGACAAATGTGACAACTTTCAAATATTTTATAGTATATAGTATGAAGTATATATAGTGTATAGTAAATAGTTTATTTTATATTATTTTATATTTTATATATATTTTATATTTTATATTTATTTATCTATTTTATATTTTATATAGCACAAATAAAGACGAACTTCCAGAAACTGTCCACTACAGAAGAACGACTCAATTTCCGACAGTTCTCTTTGTAGGAGCTAATTTTTGGTAGCAGTTCGAATTATGAACGAAGAATTAGGTGGGCTTAAATAAATAATAATAATAATAATAGTAAGGGTTTAAAAATGGGGGTTGACTTTCGACTGCGAACGAGCGATTTTCGTGTAGGCATATATTTGTTAATTTTGAAAGCAACCTCAGATAGCAATTGGCTGGAAAAGCCTCCAATGAATAAGCGAGGTGTGACTTGGACGGTCGTGTCTTCGTGTGGAGGACTATCCTGCCCTGAACGACGGAAATTGCGGAAGAGACCCGGGAAACTTCCAAATTGAACAGAATCCAGCGCGATTTCTCATCAGCGGATTCGGGAGAGGTGTCTAATCCTCAACTGTTCGTTATTTTCCCAAAATTAGGGCCCTCGCGTTTAATTGATGCACATTCACCTCTACGCGTGAAAATCACGCACATCCCCGATCGTTGTCCGAAAATATCCGAAAAATACTAAAAATTTGTTATAAAATTCTTAAGACTCATGTCTTTCCCTAATCTTAGCACGTAAGTTTTCAGAAAAACTATTTAACTGGGTTATTGAATGCTAAGTCCCAAAACTCAATCTTTTCCCGACGTTTCGCGAAGCTATGCTGCCTGCTTTATCAAGGGTCTAAACCCTTGATACCCTTGATAAAGCAGGCAGCATAGCTTCGCGAAACGTCGGGAAAAGATTGAGTTTTGGGACTTAGCATTCAATAACCCAGTTAAATAGTTTTTCTGAAAACTAAAAATTTGTATTTTCTTTTAGTCTCACCATTCACTGTATGGGGCTTGTATGACAACAAGATGTTTTTAATCCACTCCGCTTGCGTTTTATCCCACTGGTTCGCCATTTCAATCGGATCACCACCGTCACTAACTAATTCCAATACACTATTATGTTCCGGTGTCACGAAAAAAACTCGGCCGCTCCGCCGTCGTCCACAGAACTGAATGAATCTGACAAACAGGGGCTTATCATTTCCTACATCGAATGCAACTGACTCCTCTGTTTATGATAGGGAGTTAGTTATGGTATTTACATCGCTTCCCCTCCCGTGCCTAAAACACGCACGTGTCAAGGTAGTTTTCGAATTGTAAGAAAACTTTTTCGGCCAGCTAAAGGGGGGAACGGGAGGAGTGGCGTATGTAGTTTTTTTATATAACGAATTTCCATTGGGCCCATGCGCACCGACGCACTTTTTCCGCCTGCCCGCCGAGCGGTCCCGAGCGCGGCCGAAACACGGCGAACGGAACCTCGCGGCAGCATCAGCGTCGGTAAAGGGACGGCGGCAAGAGGGCGGCCGAGGCGAGTGTATATATAGACGGACGGCTTCTCCTAGTCGCGCTTGTGAAAGGTCAGTTAGCGCTGTGAGCCTTTGAGCATGGAACGGGCTCGTCTCTCTCCTATCTTGGCCCGCCCCGGCCGCCCCACGGCCGACACGGACGCGGCCTAAACGCGAACACTCAACAATGTTCGCAAAGACTCTTATCAAAACACGACAATGATATGCGACGCCGATTCGCAGGTTACCGAGCCGTTTCTATCCCATCCCGACTGCCTTTGGCCATAGAATCCCTTGCACATGTAGTCAAGTGCAGATGCTTGCAACAAATATTTTGAAATTAGATATTTCGAGGGTAGAGGATAGCTTCTCTTGGCATCTACTGGTCAGCTACGGAACGAATATAAAAAAACTTCCGACAGCTTCGGACACATCTCGTGCATAATTCACCAGCATAAAACATCGTGGCCTTGGGTATGGTAAGACAAAGAATACGTCTAGTTCGAGGTTTCGAATGTGACCTCCACAGAGATCATACGTCCTGCTGCGCCGCGAGTCACCCTATACAATCCGCGTTTCACGATTTTACAGAAAACATCTCGGGACAAGATGCGTTCGGCGTTCAGTGCGCAGCAACACGCCGGTTAAAAACCAGAGGAATTTTCAATTTAGCGTCTGTGCACGACAATTTCTCTTTCGAAAATGTGTGTAATTCATTGACGGGTAGCAGGAGCCGCTGCGCGGCGGTGGTTTGTCCAGGGCTTCTGTTTTTAGAAGGAAGGACTTTCGCTCTCGATATAGTATACGCGACGCCGGTTACGTCGATAGCGCGGCGTCGGTCGGGATGCTCGCGCGTCGAGGCGCCGCACGACGGTTTCCCATCCGCCGCGGCGACTCGTGGCCATGCCGCGCTGTGCTCGAGTGAAACCTTCGTGCAGGTCCTCCACGTGGAGCTCGAAAAGTTTTTATAGCGATCACCGACCTCGTGCAACTGGCCTCGCGGTAGGGAAGTCAAATTACATCACCTCGGCAACAAAAGACGCGCGGGTTCGAGTGTCGGGGGGTTTTTCACGGGGATGAAATTATATTCGGAATCTGTAATGTGGCAGGAAGGTGTCTACGGAGAGAAATTTTGAGAATGTTGTCTGATTAATTTATGTAAGCTCAATTTGAACCCTGTTGCGCTCGGCCAATGTCATCGTGGGAGCGTCGCGTTAAATTTTGTTATCAAATTCAACGCCATTTTCCATTAAGATATCAGATAAACACTTCACAATCGCGCATCATTGTTGTAAAACACTAAGTCGGTGTCAAAGAATCCGTGGCGATGCGATATCAAATTTAGTGAGGCGGGTCAGGTCAGCGAAGGACAAATAATCACAGCACAAGGATTTGACGCCTTTCTTACGTTCTTTGCACGAGCAACGCGAATGTAAATATAACGATAACTCATTATCAGCTACTGACCTATTCACAAAATTAACTGTTGAAGGGTCACAATTTTTCGGCGATTGCGTGTCGCAAGAACTGACACGTTTCGTTAGAGCAACAACAAGCATTCTTTTATGTTTATGAAAACAAAAATGTTCCCGGAAACTGAACACCAAATGCATAATTGTTCAAAACTCACCTTATAAGTCGAAGTTGTCACCGCTTCTTCCTTAGCAGGAGCACATCGCAGTCACTTCCACAACTTCCCAGTATTCCAGAAGTAATTAAAACACTTTCACGGTAATGTGTCAACGCAGGCGTTTTATCATAGTGTAACAAGCACAGCAGAAAATGACGTCAAAACAGTTCTCAACACTCTTGTCCGTCAACGCGCGTGGGGTGGGGGGTCACCGACGTCGCACCTCGCACACCACACACAGAGCGCTCACTTTCCAAAAAGCGTACAACCCTCTAGCGCACCCGATTGTTCACTAGTATCAATCCGAATCTTGGCGGAACGCGATCAAAAATCCGACCGACCCGCTGCAGCAGCTGAGTTAGCCAACTCCGAATGTTTACCTCCTACAAGTGCCGAAAATTGTCGAATCCTACCGGAACCAGTCGAAATTTCCCCCCACAGTTCCCCGCGCAGCTGCGAAACATGAACGACCTACAATTCGGGTCGCCATAGCTTTTCGTGCGGGCACGTGGAGGCGCGCGACGACGGTTTCACTCTGGCGCGGCGCGTGTGGAGGCAAGGAACTCTAAATGCACTCGCCGTGTGGCCAGACCAGACCATGCCAGACGCAATGCACAAGGACGACCGCCCGTCACAAGCTACCTCATAACATTATAGCCGTTCGGCTACGCGCTCGGCGGTCGTCTCCGTCGACCAGGATGGTATTAATAATGCTAGCTGACGGAAGAGTTTGTATTATTTGTATTAATAGAGATTTCTTAATCAACTAGCTGCCAATCGCACATGGCTGACATTTCAAATGCTACTTGGAGCAGATCAGTGATGAGTAGGCGATGGGTAATTTTCCGGTGGTGAGCGCCTGCTGCAGTTGCAGCATCGGAGCGCCTGGCTGGGAATTGAGGATGAGAATCCGTGGCTGGCTGTTGGGTAGGCGCAGGCAGGCGTCGCGAAAGTCGGAGAATGTGAGACGTATACGTGCGTGGTGGCATGGCTGTGCGTATCGATCAGCTCTACGCCGATATCGGTGCAAAATTTCAGCGGTCCACCGGCCAGAAGACAGTCCTGTCATTTGCCGAAGGAGAAACATGGATGCTAATTCGCATTACGCATGTAGTCGAATGGAAATTTAATTTCTAGTCGCAAAGAAACAGATGTAAAATTGTTAACCTTAGCGGATCTGGTACTATGGGTTACCTTTTATAACGAATTTGGTGTTTTTTGAATAATTATGTAAAATAGGATATGAGCGAACGAGGGAACACGGTTAACCTATCCCGTCCCTGGTTTGACTGGGCCAATTAATTTTCTAATAGTCTTATAGTTGATCTCGCCAGCTTGCTTTCCTAATAATTTTTACCTTAGGTAGCAAGCGTGCGCTTGGCCGCTGGGTATATCGCAAGGTCCCAGATTATCCGTACAAAATTCGCGACCGCTAAGAAGGTCATTCACAAAATAAGGATTCCATATTGTAGACTTGTGAATTTATGGAGCCAGACCCAGCTCGCGCTTGACAGTGAACACCATCGGAAAAGAGTGCTTCAGATTTCCTCTAAATTTTCCGAGTTGCATTGATTAAGAAATTGACTACTAAATATCAGGTGCCATATTATAATATACCTGAAATAATATAGAAAAAATCAACCAGTGGTATAGAATCAAATTCCGAAACAAATAATTATGGGAATAGTATGAGAATTTATTGTATGAGAACAGTATTTTAATTCAACCATACTCTGCACATCTTGGTGTAGCTGACCATCCCAATGCTACAATAGGGGAACATTACCATTCAAACTTCTTAGTCACCCAAGACTGACTTCCTCTTAATATTATGTGTTTCTGATTTATTTACCCAGCGTTACAGGCAAAATATCAGGATAAGAGCTTGTTGTGATTGAGTCGAAGTTGTGTTTTGAGAAACATAGACTGTGTCCGAACTGCCCCCCAAACAAACAAAATTAACTATTCTAATAACTTGGGGGGGGGGGGGGAGGTAATGGAACTGTTAAGCTCCCACGCTCATACACATTATTTTTCAAAAGAATACACCTGATTGACTGACGTTATTATGTTTGATCTCGTATGACGAACCAATTGTTCACTAATAACACCAATCCGAATTTTGGCTGAACGTGATCATAAATCCGACCGAGCCGACCGATGAAATAACTCAATTGCACTTTTTATAAAAGTTTTCCATCAGCTATCCATCAGGCTTTTCGGTTATACAGGGCCAAAGTACCCAATTGATCTAATGAACCCAAAAATTCGATAGATTATCAATATTCTCGCTCATGTTCTTTTCGCATTTTTCTTGGTGGAAAGTTTTTCTTTTTGGGATCAGAAAATGAACAGACACAGTCTATTCGTAAATTTTCATTGCATAATAAAACTTAAGATTCCATGAATTTAGCATATTTAGCTGCCATCTCTGCACAAATGAGTCAAGTGTGGAGACCAGACAACAGCAGAAAATAATTCCTGAACAGGTGTAAATGATTTGTCAGCCCTCCTTGCCGATCCCCGGTTAGAGGTCTAGAGCCTCCGCTTCACGGTCTACCTCTGATTGGGCATAAATTCGGCGGTGTCCAAATTGCGTCGTGGATTCCTTCGCCTTCGTTCTCGTTCAAGATCGACGTGTAACCAGTGTAACAAAGCATGAAAGCAAACCCGACGTGGTTGGCGGCCCACCTTGCTACTCGATGGTACAACGAAGTTACAAGAAGTAACACTCAAGAAAAATATGCTCAACTATTTGCTAATTGGCGCGTCTTAGGTGCCAACTGCCAAGGCGTCCGCCTTGAAATCGCGATGTCCAGTGTTCGATACTAGGCACTGGCATTTATCAGTCAAGCTGTGAAATGTATTGATTGATTTCCACGAATTGCTTCGGTCCAGAACATTCCAGTGAGAGCTTCACTGGTGCGGGGCACTTTTGACCCGGCTCCGCTCCCGACCTATCCAGAAAAAAAATAATTGTCGTTTTAGGACCCGTCATCCCATGCATATGTGCGAAAATTAAAAGAAGGTTAAGTGATCACGTACTTCGACATCAAATCAAGTTATAAAGATGACCATCAAAATCCAATGTCTAAATCGCATCCATCTTTGAGCGATCATTTAAATTGGCAAGGAAGGTCGCGTTTTCCAATAATTAGCCATCCCAATGTCGTCGGATAGGTAATCTCACACAAAGAATGAGCCCTTTCAGGTATAGCCTTTAGTGTTACCGATTACATTGATGGCTGTACCTAGAAACAATCATTCATTCTAATTAAACAAGCCCAAAGCACATTTGTGCGACATCGCTAATTACATAGGGCTAAACACCTACAGCAAACCGAAATATCTATTATTATAATAATACCATCATAGGCTTAGGCTAATATTATTTAAGTTTCAGACATACACAAAAGCGAGTGTAAAAACTGAACTGATGGACATTGACCCAGTACGATGCTTGTGTCTGCACGTGGAGTCGAGTGAAACCGGCGTGCGGCGCCTCCGCCTATCGGGTAGAGAGGCCAATGTACCCAGGCGACTTCGAGACCCAAGACGGCAAGCAAGCAACGATAGCACGACGAGGACAGCACTAGCAGCTCGCTGTTCGTGTCTTGCTCGCACTCGCAGTACTCGCAGCTCGACGCTGGGACCTGCCGACGTCAACTTGCAAGCATGCCATCGCCACTGGCTACTTAGTACTTAGTGCCTTGTGGTGCCTAAGTGCCTACTGGCTCGGACATCGATAGATATGCACTAAATGTAAAATATACGTTTAAATAACGAAATGACATATTCTACACCAGACTGATATAATCAGACTGTGTATCCTAGACCAATGATAAAAATAAAAAATAAAAAAGACACACGATTGAATTATCGAAGGGATATCTTAATTTCTGAATCCCAGTATTGTGGAAGAACGCATGTAAATGATTGTGTTGTTTATAGTTTATGGTTAGGCCGGCGTGTTTAGATGGTGAGAAAATTGTTGTTATTTTATTTGTACTGTTGGCGAAATATGATATGGCGCGAATTATTTTCGACGAGTTTGTTCAAGGATAAATTTAATGACGCAAGCCAATAGGGAGCCAAAATATCTTGACCAATCCCGTCCAGCTTAATTGAGCAGGATAGCTTGCGATACGCAGATTAGAATACGATAGATTAGAATATAACCGCAGAACGGATCCCGTTTAGCTATATTTGAATCGACGAACCGGTATATACGCACATACCGTTTTCTTTATAATTATAATTTAGGCAGACAGTACGCTAATCTAAGCATTCGAATTCTCCGCCGATCGATTCACGATGATTGTTAACATTTTGGGAATAGAGATGGGCCAGGAGAGCGTTCCCGGATTTCATCCCTTTGTTCCTTGCTCATGCGTACCCGCATTAACCCAGCCCGGGGAAAGGGGTGGTTGGGTGCGTTTGCAGGAGGACCGGGGGGTGGCACACGAAGGGTGCGGGGTAGGTTGCACCGAGTTGGCGAAACATACGCATATTTATTTCATGATGACGCCTTGCCGGGGCTAATTTTGGCAAATTAGCATAGTATATTGAATTAGCGTTATAGGAAGATCAGAATGAAATTTTACAAAATAAAATGAGGCAACCTATGTCGGTACAGGAGTTTAACTCTCGCGTTTTGAGTTTTGCCTCTTCAAGTTTCATTTTATTTGCTTCTTATTCATTTTAAGGTAAGTATGGTGGATTCTGAATTGGGTCGAAACGCAAATGGTAATAATAATAAGCTATCACCAATTCTACAGCTATTATGGTGTTTCAGTGAACAGAGCCAGTCTTCGTGATTATCAGAATCGATTATTGTTATGCTCCTTAAAAATACAACGAAATTATCAGGGTTTGTGTGTGAAAAATGAAATTGATCCTGTCGAGAAATATTGATCCACTTCTAGTCAGTAACAATGCGTACAACTCAGATAGTAAGGTTTAGATGCCTTCATTTTTTATTCTCATCGCATCCGATACTAGATTTTTGTGTCTGAATTCATCAACTTCATAAGCGCCCGCTGTTCGGCGGCCATTTTATTTTCTGTTGATATTTCCACATTATCAAAGATTCAGCACGATTCAGTTCAATTTTTGCACTCGGCCTGGGCCAAGGTTTATATCTTACCGCGAACCCTAGCAGCGATATCTGGCACTTGCGAAAAGCTCGCCAATTTCGTGCGGAATCGTCGAGAACTACAAGCGATCATTGCGAAACACTTGCTGGCGAATGTTCGCAGTGGCGTAGCAACCGTGTGCAAATTACCCGCGCCGGGTCACGCACACGGGTGATGTCTCTTGACTTAAAACACCAACCTTTGGTTAGAATCGTGTCGGATTTTAAAATGGTTTTGAACTCACGATCACAGTCAAGTCAACTACCTTTGCGATGGCCAGCCCAGCTTTACACGAGGCAGCAGCGATCGAATCAAATGCGTTGTGCAATGCCCATGAAGAAAGCATGCGTAATCTTAAATACCTAATGCATCAAGTATTAATCTTATGTGATGTTCATAAAATTGTAGCCTACAGCATATGTATAAGTAGCGATAAACACCAGAAAATTGGGTAGAGAGTAATCAAATATTTCTAATAATCAAGTGTCACAGCATTTGTGTACATCCGATAAGATTATAATGAAAATTTCACACGGTAAAATCATCTAAAATCCTCTAGCATGAAGCAATTCTCAGCCCATGTTATCCCGGCTCATTCTATCTGGGTCATAGAGGGGAGAGCAGAAAGCAATAGGGTAGGGATGGCTGAAATCCGCCCTCTTCCAGCTCTACTCAGTTCGGTAAGGTCAATGCCCGCAGCACCCTATCCACGTGGGGTGAGTCGTCCCCAGTCCCTGCAGGAAGAAGACCCACACGTGTACGACCACGTTCAACAACCGTGATGCGCATGGCAGAATCGGATGCTATAGTCGGCGAGAGGCTTCCCTTCGCGTCGCTTTATGTTGGCTTAGAACAGCATCGACATTACGAAAGAGAAATAAATATCTATTTTATAACCTGGCTACGTTGTTTGCAGACGGGCAGGAAAATAATTGGTCGACTGTTATACACAGCTATCTGAACTGAATCACTATTGATAGGGATGCGCAATGCATATATTATTCATGTTACGTATTACCGGATTGATATTGAGGTTACCCTATGTGAATTACCTAAACGGGTGGTAGTCGTGCCCGAAAAAAAACCACCGTTCATGGGAGCAGATGATTCGGTTAACACGTCATATTCCTTTGATATAAATTTACATGATTAATTACAACAATGCACGTGTAACGTATTAAGCATAGAGGCATCGCACGTTTGGATAATTATTTCCAGTCTGGATGAAACTAAACGTGACTTATTTACATGCGGCTGTTAAATGCAAGTTTTCAAATTCCAGTGAATTGAATATTTTATATAAACTGAGTTCCACATAGATTTTCAGTTTCATTAGAATGCACACAGTTTTGTTGACTCGTATAGTCAGCAGAGATTACTTTCCTCGATATTTTCCTATCTTGGGGTGACGATATATTCTTATAAGAGCTAACAAAAGCAATGGGAATCAAAAAATACTATCCCCTTGCGTAATACTCTAGCCCGCCACCCCAGCCTGCGGGGATAAAGGAAAGCTGTAGAGCACGCAGTAGCGAGGGAGAAAAAAAACTTGAGTGGCATCCAAGACAGGGAAGCTGCTCACAAAGGAACTAAGAAGACGTGCTATGACAAAATGGGGATAATCAGAGGGATAGCAAGCAGGGGTAGCGTCAGTGAGAAACACATGGACAATGAACTTTGCTAAGTAACACCAATGTTTTTTTTTAAGATAGTGCTCAGCAATGGCACGGTATTAATGGATGTGAATAGAAAATGAAATATGAGATTCCTTTTATACAATACAAAAAAATCAGATTAAATAAAAATATACCATGACTAATTGCAGGATTCTGGCACTATAGGTATGCAAAACGCAGGGTAGTATCAACTAGCATGAAGAAGACCAAAATAGAGCTCCAAATGGGATTGCACAATCTCGTCAACCCTAACACGGTCGCTTCCATCTAGATTCTAGGCCTAATGGCCGCCATGTTGGTGTGCCTATATCGATCTGGGAGGGGTATTTTGGCCCGACCCACTACGAAAGATCTGTACGAGCTCGGGTCAACGAACTCCTGCAAACTCGCTGATGACCTGGCCCCTCCCCAACCAAAACGACACGTGTGGACTGCCAACAATTTCGGGGAGTTACGACACAATTCGAATGAACTATTGCTTCACCACATGATGATCCACCCATGATCCTCCTATTTTTGATACGTTTCTGTTCCTATCGTAATATTCAAGTAAAAGACAACCATATAAAACCACACCTAGGTTTTGGTATACTTTTAGTTAAATCTTTGGTTAGTTAGGTAAGTTTTTTAATTGTTGTGGTATTTAAACATTTGATGGTATCTGACCGAAGATATTTACTATGTGCAACGAAAAAATACAGAGCTTGAAAAGGCAACCCAACAGAATTACACTTTGGGTTTAATCTTCAAAATATGTCCAGGAAAACTTATACCGATAAAATGTCATTTAGGTAATTTGAAAACTTCCAGTGAATGGGGGGGCAAAATCGCCTATAGGTTTTCATTTTGAAAGCAAAATTGATGCATCATTTTGTGAATTTTGGATTTAAAAGTAAAATTACGATTAAAGATTGATATGATATGGTTGAAGATAAAATTGTAAAACGTTCAGATGACCTCTAATCCCTAGTGTATACCTATTTGAAAGGTGCGCCAGGTTTCCACTTCAATATGTGGGCACAACGAAATAAACTAGAAAATTTCAATTGCCAGCTTTCTCAACAATGCTTACCTCACATTCATGCTTTAGTAATATACACGTTGTGAGTGAGTTATTTGTCACTATATTAATTATTGTCCGACAACAGGCAGCCGCCATGCACTGCGCCATAGGGCAACTATTCGATAATCATTGCGAAAGGTTAGAAAAACCAGCGGACCACGAAAAGGCGAAACGAAACCTACAATTCCCAAAGCACGACGGCTGCGAGAGTGCTGGCCACGGGCAATTGGCGGTTCATGACGAAGGTAAATTCATGCTGCTTGACCGCCACACTAATTGGTAACAAGTATCACATTGTTGTAGCAACAAACGAGTACCAACCGACAACGCTCAAACTCTCAACAGTGTTCTGTACAGAGAGAAAGTCCCCTTTTCCTGGAGGCCAACAAATCCATCAGTGAACGAACCCAACGCCGGAGAGTTCATGTCATTGTATTTTCCTTCCCCTCACTCGGGTCGATTTTCTACACGTGGAAAACTCCTCCACGTGCCGAGTTTGCCAGAGTTCGTTGAACTCGTTTACATCGCCCCTCAGTCACACCCGGCCGTATTGCGAGGAGTGGCTAGTGGGTTGGGTGGTTGGGGGGCCCGCAGCGGTCTCCCTCCTCTCCCACGGGCTGCCGTATAGTACAAGGTCATTACATAAGCTCCGTGGCCCCCACTCTCGGCGATGCGCAATGCGGCTCGTGGGGAGAGAATTGCGCAAGGAGTTTAGGTAGGGATCTTTCCACGTGGGGGGTATGCACGGCCAACAGAGGGCAAGGAACCCTTCGATAAGTATTCTATGCGGAGCGTGTGCAGAAGAAAGTGGTAGGGATACCATGATATTTCGACACGTGTATACGGTTGGGGTCAAAAGACCAATGAACTTTCTTTTATAAAAAAAATTCAGCTCAGAAACTAGTCTTTATTATGATGTTATTTTCACTTTTATCAGCCGGTATTGCGTAATTTTCGTTAATTTATAGACATACCGATCAAATTGTTTGTGAAGAAACCACAATTTGTTGCTTCAATTCAGAAACTGTGTCAAAATTAAACTGCCTGCCTGGCTGCCTGTCGCAACTGTCTCTTGAGTTCAAGACGGCATGGTATCAATGGTGTGGTTAGTCACAGAACACTCGAACGTTCGATAAGACATGGATTGACCAAACCTGGTGGCCGATCGACCTAATAACTATAGGAACAACTCAGTGCGTATTATAAAAACACTTCAAAAGCTATTATCTCAAGTTTGGTTTTCTGTACTTCATTATTCACCATACACAATTTGTACACACTTTCTTCGACCACGAATGAAATTATTGGCCCATAGCCGATAATATATCAATTCCGGACAACTAATTCCATTGCTCTCGACAACATCAAGAGGATTAATCCTTTTTCTCACATTTAAGCTATGAGAACATCGAACAATAGAATGAATAACGCTCTATTATGTTTCTTTTTTTAAATAAAGTTATCCTGGCCTCGGTAATACAGCTAGGTACCATACAGTTAATCAAAAGCAGTGAAAATCACATCGAAACTATCAAAAAATCGATCAAAACCCATGCCATGAGTCATATTTCCCGATGGGCTTAAAAATTGATCCGCGCCGAGTGACCTGTGCCAAGTTGGCTTGGCCAGCAAGCCACGTGATGACTACGTGTCACGACGGCACGTGGACCGCGGCTGCTCGGTGGCGAACCCACGCAAAAGGTCAGAGAGAGGTCAATATCCTTCTCGAATTCTCGCCGCGGTTTTGGTGCGCGGGGTCATTTCCATGCCAGCGCCGGGGAGAGGACGCAACTCGAAAGCTTATAGTCATGCTTGCAAAGGAAAATGTTACGAAATTTTTACTTAACTTGCCACTCAGTTTCGGTCCTGCTCACCTGTGATACATTAGGCGCGTTGTTATTATTATATCCGTGATTGCGCGGAGATGAGATGAAAGGAACGCCATTCACTGAATATAGATTTGCTTATATTGAACGATTATGATAATTTTTCTAAACGGCTGACATGGTTATCCAAATCTTAACTTAAGACTTTAGGTATTTGAAAGTTCACAATAATTACCACCAAACATGTTGGATATGCAATATAAACGAAATCATGTTTTGCATTTGAGTTGATTAAACATTCATTCGATTTTGAAAACAATAATAATATAGGAGTAATGTAAGACCAACCCGATTCGCCTTAATTTACCGACTAACCAAAACTCATTAGCTCGAGCCCCTTGCTTTCGCCATAAATAGTACCAGTACGACATTTAATATTTTGAAAATGTGTCACAATATTTAAATTTTAAAAGGAAAAAAATATTGAACATGAGAGCCAGTCGGTTGCTGCATTTTCTGGTTGATTTGTACAGCAAATATCATAATACATCTTTACGGAATTATTTGTGAAATAACATGCAGCATATCGCATTTCCCGACTCTATTTTCTCATTCTGTATGTTGACGAATTCTTTGATCTAAAAGCAACGGGAGAGCGTGAAGTTTAACTTCTGGCGATATATTTACGTTTTCTACCGTCGAGATATTCTTGCCCTCGGTCGGCACGCGCTACATAGCATCATTATCTTCACCCCAGCATCCACAAGAAAACATCCCCCCCGAAAACATCCCTCCGAAAAACAAGAAGAAAGCCCACGTGCCTTGGATGACAAGCCATGTGACGGGGGTGAGGGGAAGGGAGACGCAAGGAGGGGGTAATGATTTATATTATAGGGAATGAAAGCGATTCGGGGAAAATGTATGATTGTTAATAGCGAACCGAGCATACGAACCCGAGACCACTGCTTTGATTTCTTGACAAGTTATAGCAAATTATTATGAGTATGTACTTCAATATTGCTCTGTGTATAGGCACTCGTTCGTTTCGATTTTAATTCGATGTCAGTGGGCTTTTTTCAGTACAAAAAAATTGGTTCGAATGATTCGATTCTTTCCTGGTGTCAATGTGAATTTTTCTGATTCTCGTTGCAGATTAGAGCAAGTTTTGCCCGGCAAGTAAAAGGGGTTTGGGTTCGTGTCACTGTACAATTTCACATTCTCCTCGCCTTAGCTACTTGTTCGAGCTTACATCAGAAAAAAACGACTTCTTGCAGAGATTTATGTTTCCAAAACCCATTCATTTGTTATTGATTTCATGGGAAATGAACTCCCAACGATTTATTGAAGTCGTTTTCTTCAATCGTTGTTGCTAGTAAAAAATATTGTAATTCATATTTTTGAGGTTTCAACTGTAGCCGATATAATGATAAGCAATACTTTTGGTAAATGTGCTTAAATATAGCTGAAGTTGAGATGTATTTGCAACGAACCACGAAAAGCAATTTTCTTTCTATATTTATATAATTCGATTCGCACAAAGAGTTTTGATTATAATATGTCGTCGAGATTTTGGACTTGTACAGATTTCTATTTTCTTATGCTGTTTCTCGGAATCGGAAATTTGCCGTCTCATTTCATCCCTGTGCGTGGCATTCCTAGAATTCTATTTTGATATACTTATATAGTTTCTCAAAAGTATTGTCAGCAGCAGAATGGAAAAAATAAGATACGAGGCGATTACATAGGAATACAAAAAGATAATACGCCACGTGAAGTGAGATGGGGGTTGGAGTTGTTATGGGGGTTGATGATGATTAAAGAAGATTCCGGTTGTTTGGTTGGGGTAGAACTAGAAAGTGGTATAATTAATTGTCAGTAATTGATTCTGAACAAACTTAGAAGTCTTCTGTCTCCATACTCCAACTTAGAACCAAATATCCTCCCCCATATCTAAATTTGTGTCACTAGGGCTATTGCGTTGTAGCAAAATTAGCTAATTTGGCAATAAGCCTAATCCTATAGATTGTAAATCAACCTTTTATAAAATCTCTACTTCACGCACCTTCAACTTTGTCACGCCTGTCTAGCTGGCGGACATAATTTAGGAAAAAAAAATTAATTAATATATTTTCTCTCTAATGATATGGTATCAAATACTTATGTGTATTTACTACTCATTTGCATATATATATCAAAATCGCCGTTATTTACTACGGTGAAATAAAAAAATGATCAACGAGTTCCTAAGAATTACTGGAAGGTAATTGTTTTGAAAAAGTAGGTAAACCATAGAAGAAAACAATTGACATACAATAAACTTAGTATTGAGTAGCTTTGCCAACGCGGGACGCCACTGTTGGATACGCGAAAGGAGTCTACTATTTTATCGGCTTTCTACCATTCGTCGTCAAAATAAGCGGTCACACTTTTGTTCCTCATTAATCTTTGGCAAATGTAAAAATGAGAGAAAATATACGCATTGAGAAAACACTGAAATTCAACCAAGTAGAGTGAAACTTCAACTTAATTAATCATACCTATTTCATTTCAGGAGATAGCAAATAAATAATTACTTATTTATTTCGTATGTGCGATGACTTCAAAGCTTCATAGCGTCCACGTTAGCGCTAGCGAACGGAACGCATGGCCGAGTCTAGTAGCGTTCTAGGTTTTAGCAAGCCTATCGAAGTGACGAAGGCAGACGAATGTTTATATTTAAAATACCTACATATATAGTTAACAGTTAGGCTTGATGAGTCCTGTTCCTTATTTATTGAAGACAGTGTATACAATTGGTATGAGCTGAATATTTAGCACTAGGCGTACCATACACACAAAAAACAAATCTATGTACACTAATTAAAAATGCATTCCTCTCTGATGCAACATGTCACAACTTTCTTAATCCATAGTCAACCCAGTCCCAAAGTCGCGTTCCCATATATTCTCGAGAACAAATCAAAAGTTTGTTTTTTATTATTTTTCCAACAATCAACTTCACCCACCCCCAAAGCGACCTGTTTTTAGCCGACTTCCACAATTCAACTGCTTCCGTGGGCGTTTTCTTAAACAAAAACATGAATACCCTCGCAAGAAAGTTCTCACTCGCAGTCAAATGCACTTTATTGTGGCTATTTGGTAGATGATCAACCCTGTCTAGCAAATTCGTTGGTACACTGACAACGTTTCCAAAATTCGACGGTGTTTCGCTGGCGTTTAACACCTTGGTTGGAGTTGGTCCGCTGTTGGGGACGTCTGGAGGAACGACGCCTTGCGTCACAGGAATTGTCATGTGAAGTTCATGGATGATATCTGCAAGCGCTTGCTGAATATCTGCCAAACTGTCGGAAATCCTCAGCAGTCTGTCGGCTACGGTCGGCGATAATCGTTGCACCGGGACGTTTCGACGCCGACGACGCCGACGCCGACGCCGGAGTCCGAAAGGGTTGATGTTGTAATAATGCGTGAGACAGGATCCCATCTTCATTTCAGGTTTCAGAAAACGGTACGCTGTGCGTAGCTTTTTCAATGCGAACTTGATTGAGAAAAATATGTGTTTCACGAATAGTTTTGCGCGCGTTAAATGAACGTGGGTTCTGAAAACAAAATGACTTTGGTTAGGCCGAAATTTTGGTACAGGTAAAGTGATTGTATTACTGTAAGAAACGGTTCGCACCTTTGATATGACACTCACGTTTTATTTGCGACTTAATAATATACTAAAGAATGTAAGTACGAAAATCTTGTTACCTTTCCACTGGCTCTAACTCCGTTTCAAAATGTCTATTTTCCCTCACTTGAGTTGCCGGCATTGGCAGTAAGCCAAGTGCACCCACGGACGTTTTGTTCCCAAAAATTAAAATTAGAAAAACAAAATACTTTAACTTGACCATTATCGCCGCATAAAATACCAAACAATTTTGACTATTCTCAATCTCACAACCAAGGATATGCCTCCCACGCGGTCAAGTGAATAACAAATTATTCACTATTTTAATAGCACACCTGTTGAGCACGAAGACATAGTCCGAGTCTCATAATACCTATATACTTATACACACTAGCTATACTATGAATGCAACAACCGTTAATGCAGTGAGGATTTGTCCATTGCAATTACACACTGCCAAAAACTATTTCTAGGCTTGCACTTGATCGCAAATAGCGGTACGCGGGAGTCTTGAACTTGGCGCCATCTGGCGCCATTTACTAAGCGCGCATACGTCAAAGAAATTCACGCCCACCTCACTGGCTCGACTTGTGCCCTGCCGAGTCGCGAGCTCTTTGCCACTGTGGTGCTTGCCAGACACATACTTAAAAAGTCTGCGGATTTTTACTATATTTCACTATGACGCCGGCAAGATTTGCTTCGATTTCAAGCAAGCTATTGAATAAAAATCAATATGCTGTCTGCTCGGCAAGTAGAGCCAGGTATTTATCGCATTCGATTTATATTTAATTAAATACATTTTACAACTTTGCGGTTTTCTATCTGCTTTTAAAAACTCATGCATGATGCAACCTTGAAATGACCTCTCCAACATGCATTGATTTTTAATCCGATAGTGTCAAGATTATCACAACAACATGATATGTCTCGAGATATGCACGCATGATACACATGATAGAAATTTATTTCAGACCTCTTCAGTACTCTATGTACTGAATGCAGCCAGACTTTCAATTATTTAATCACATTATTTTCAATTAGTTTCAATCAATTTAATTTCCAAATACCTATTAGCAATTGTCCCCTATTGATGATTCTGTCTTATTAACTTTCTGCATGTCTGCATTGCCCTCAAGCCTTGCTCAATATATTTTGTGTCAGACTTTCTAAAGGTCATTGAAAAAAAAACATGAAATATATGCTTCTTAGGATCCTAACTATCCTTTATTTGGCTAAAGTATGAGTATAACTAACAAAATTCTTATCTCCAACAGTTCATGGTGGAGCCAAGTGGAGATGGGCCCACCAGACGCGATTTTGGGAGTGACAGAAGCCTATAAGCGTGACACGAACCCGAAAAAAGTCAACCTCGGTGTGGGAGCGTACCGCGACGACAATGGCAAACCTTTCCGTCTGCCCAGTGTTCTTGCTGTATGGAGTGATTTTTTATTTTTATAAGAAAAAATGACTTATTTCTACTTTAAATAGTAGAAAATCTTGAACACATTTGAGCATTAATATAATATATAGGCATTTATTGGCGAATGGGGAATTGGGTTGCAATAATAAAAAAAATCACCTGACTGTGCTGTCAGAATGAAAAATAGATCACAAAGAGAATCACTAATTTTAACTCCAAATAAAGTTCAACAAGTAAAGGGAGGGGGGGGGTGATAGTAACTAAATATTAGATAAATGTCTAGCATGATTAAAAATAACAAAGAAAACTTTTTAAGTCCCTAATATAATTATTTAAGGCCGAAGATCGAATGCGGGCTAAAGGCCTTGACCACGAATATGCTGCAATTGGCGGAAGTGCCGACTTCTGC
The DNA here is from genome assembly GCA_921293315.2 of Nemurella pictetii. Lineage (NCBI taxonomy): Eukaryota > Metazoa > Arthropoda > Insecta > Plecoptera > Nemouridae > Nemurella > Nemurella pictetii. Next base: position 29,748,250 of record OV121115.1, read on the forward strand.
AATCATTCCATCAAATTGGCGCTTGGTGATGAAAATGAGCAGATCAAGAATGGACAGGTTAGTTGTCTTGAATGTCTGATGTGCCCTTTGGACCAATAATAGTATTTTGCTGTGCTACTACTCAAAACTGTTGTATAGTATTTAACAAGTTAGTTTTCTTTCAGAGCGTGACACTGCAAGGCGTATCTGGTACCGGTTCCTTAAGAATTGGAGGTGCTTTCCTACAGAAATTTTTCCCAGGAAATAAGGTCGTTTATTTGCCCACACCTTCGTGGGGAAACCACACTCCGATCTTCAAACACTCTGGCCTTGATGTGAAAGCATACCGTTATTACGACCCAAAGACATGTGGATTTGACTTTAAAGGTGCCCTTGATGACATTTCGGTAAGTTGTTTAATTATCTCATTATGGTGATGTTAATCTTGATTAAATGGACATCTCAGGGAGTGAGAATTTTAAGTAAGGAAATGGATTGATCAATGTTTTCATTGATTCCTGATCCTCTTTTCAATTTCAATGTTCATTTGAACATGACAATGGTATCCAATCTGGTTTAATTTCAGAAAATTCCCGAGAAATCCATCATTCTGTTCCACGCTTGCGCACACAACCCGACAGGGGTAGACCCTCGACCCGAGCAATGGGCGGAGATCTCGAATGTCGTGAAACAGAGGAACCTGTTTGCGTTCTTCGACATGGCATACCAAGGATTCGCGTCGGGAGATGTTGACGGAGATGCATTCGCCGTGCGACATTTTGTAAAAGAAGGTCATCAAATTGCCTTGACTCAGTCCTATGCCAAAAATATGGGTCTCTACGGTATGTTAAAAATATATGTCTGCATTATTTATAGGTAGAACATTTCTTACATACCCACTGTAGTTTCTTGAGATGTTTGTTTTTGTCCACAGGTGAACGTGCAGGAGCATTTTCCTTGATCACAGGAAACAAAGAGGAATCGGCAACTACTAATTCGCAGCTCAAGATCATTGTCCGTCCACTTTACTCGAATCCTCCAATCCACGGTGCCCGCATTGTTGTTGAGATTCTATCCGATCCCGCACTGAAGGCGATCTGGCTGAAGGACGTCAAAGGAATGGCCGACCGCATTATCTCGATGAGAACGCAGCTGAGAGACAATCTGAAAAAGGAGGGATCGCAACGCGATTGGAAACATATCACAGACCAGATCGGCATGTTCTGCTTTACTGGCATGAATGCTCAACAGGCGAGTAACCCTCATAAAATAGTGCAAACTGTAAAGCAATTGTATTATTTAGAATTAGGTACCTACCTCACATGCATCAATTTAGTTTTCTTCTGATTATTTGGACAATATGATGCAATTTACTTAAGTATTCTATACTTTTAACAAAATTAACAGTATCTAGCTTCTTTCCAGATAATTTAATGTGAACAACTATTAGTCACAGGTCAAGACACCATGCATTTTTTTCATTTTAATGTCTTGTCATCCTACTTATCTTTTAATTGCAATGTTTGCTCTTCAGGTTGAACGCATTACAAAGGAATTCAGCATTTACCTCACCAAAGACGGCAGGATTTCCATGGCTGGAGTGACATCGAAGAACAATGAATACCTGGCACATGCTATGCATACTGTTACAAAGTAAACTACACACCATGCTCCTAAAAAACACGGAAATTAAATATTAAAATATATATTCATGTGCACGTAACTTATGGTCTGGAACCTTGTTGTCAAAATATAAATATATTTATATATAAATTATGCAATTGGCTGTAATTTGTAAAGTTTACAGGTTATTCTGAAAAGTCTATTTACTTACCTTTCAAAATATCATTGAAGAAAATATCCATACATTTATTAGGTACTGTTAAGATGATGATATTATAAAATTGCATTTTGTTTGTTGATTTATGAATGATTGAAATAAAGTCCAACATAAACATTAATTATGCTGACTTGTGTTTTGAAAGATGATAGTAAGCACTGTTAACATCCATAACAAAACTCCTGCATACCTGGCCAATGTCTTTGACCCTACTGCCATACCATAACTGATGTGATGCAAATCAAACCAAACTGCAAAATGACACTTTTTATCCACAATAATCTAAAATTCACATTGAAAATGTATTAATGTTCCAGTGGGGCAAACCTTTATGGTAAAAATTTAGATAGTTACTGGAAGAACTTATCAAAATTCAAAATGTACCTAGGTAGGTATGTGACCAATACCTTAAAGATAAGTCGTCATGCCAACTATCCAAATGCATGCAACCGGATTTTTTCTGCCAAAGAGGCAAGAGCCAACAATAATAAAACTCGGGTCAAGAATGACTATTCCACAACTTGATTTGATATGTCTAATGGCCATACTGCACATAATGGGGTATCCCATATCAATAATATGTCATAAAACATACCTGCAGTGTGCAACAACAAAAACAACTCTGAACTACTCTGTCTAACCATTAACATATTATTGCTTACCTATAAAACCATCAGGCTCATATAATCAAAGAATATTATTGGTCCACAATCACTTGCATGTGCATGGGATGAATAACAAGATTTTTTCTTGTACCCTATAATAATCTCAGGAGCTTTCACCATATTTTGTCGCTGCAAGATAAAAATTACATTTTTCCAATATTAAAATCTCTGTCTCTTCAGTTGATTGATTATAATTTAAGTAGAACCATTTTAGAATGTAATCTAGAATCTAACTACTCCCATACATGCTCAAGTGCTCCTAAATGGTATTTACCACTGGTATATTTACCAAATGGTATTTATTATATTTAAAAAAAGATCCTTTATGTGGTTTCAAACACAAACGTTCATAAATGTACCTATTTAATATATTAAAAAAGAGAGACTGTACATATTATGCAAGTAGGAAAGCAAAGCCATAGACTTACTATTTCTATGGCATAGCTATGTCCACTGGTCGTAGGATTATCTAATGCCACAATTTGTTCATTGACAGCAACTGGGCCAAAAGTGCTGAGAATAAAATTATACTAATATAGTATTAGTGTATTCATGTAAGAAATAATGAAAATACAAAAAAGTAATATATATATATCATATATATCATTGGTAAATAAATGGAATTTGTTCTCAAAATGGGAAACATGGAATTTACAATCAGTATTTCAGAAAAAGAAAGAGTAAAATACTAGTTTCATTAGATAGAAATACAGTATGGCACATTATAAGAATACCACGTTGCTTTCAATTTTCTTAACTTAATTAATGGCGACAAATTTACATATCGATGTAAAGGTATAAGAGAAACACATGTATAAAAATAATTGAACACAGCTTGGCCACACTGAGTTGAAAAAATAACCTTGGCTAACTCCAACAAACATGAATGTCTTAAAGCTCAATTTTGGCAACGCATGATCTCGTATCTGAAATCTACTGATAAAAGTATTCATAAAGTTACAAACATGAATAAGGCACACTGAAACTTCGACTCTAGTTTGCAATATTGCTCACCTTTAAATTACTGCCGACGTTCACTTTTCAAGCTAGCAGTTATGACTATGAGTTTCTTATTCACGCAATAGTTTAACTAACTAATTTAACTGTCCTCCTGTTAGCCCCAATCGCCTCGTCGATAATTCTCTCCTTGAGGCAACCTCAAAACTCTATCCCCTCCTTCATCCTCTCTCTTGTGGCGCAAACAGACGGAGCATCGACTGATTCGCGACTTCAAGTCGCCTGCCTTGAGGGTCTGTTGCCGAGGCTTGCGGAACATGTCTCTGTCTTCGATGGTCGCCAACCAATACGAGTGAGCCGTGTTAAAGTAGTTGCATCGGCCAATTCCGTGGCACTCGATGAACGGTACCGATCGGAAATCTTCCAGACACGATCCGGGAGAGACTAGAGATTGACCGCTTCCTTCAGCTCCTCCGTCGAGGTGCTAGAAATTAATGGGCAAGAAAAGTTAAGATTCGAACAACGTGGGACTTACTATCAAAATATATCGAAAATTAGAAAATAGGAAAAATGTATTGCGGAGTAAAATGACAATTCTCCATACATACATACATATGTATTTACATATACTTTTGATCCATAGCATCTCAAAGTTCACGTGCCAAAGTTCTTGAAGGTACTTACCATGAGGAAACTGTATCCATTCCATAGTGTTTCCCATCCCGCAGGACAAGACGGTGGCACAGTTGACTGGCTGTGCACTGCAATCACACGCGTCGGTGCCTCACACACTGTGCACCTACAAAGAAATGGAACATTAAGTTTCCCACGAAAACGTTTGCGTAATGGGTGCTTGTTAAATTGCATGCGTTTTCTCACTTGGAGATGAACTTGGTGATTTCGTTGGGTGGGATCGGAGTCATGGTCATCGGCATTGGTTCCGGCGTGCTCAGCCAGTAGCTGTAATCGTTTCTGCTGGCGTAGTTGCACACGTTGTTGATGTTACAGAATATGAACGGCATAGTTGAGAACCGTTTCAAGCAGCTGCCAGGACTTCCTGCAGGCGGAGAGAAAAAAAATCAGCGTTAAGTCATTCTTTAAATTTAAAGTTTGCTAGGAAAATGTGTTCATTGTTACAGAAAAATCTTTTGCAGTAGTTTGAATAAAAAAAATAAACCCATAAAATACTTTGATACATGAGAAATATTTCCTATACTTATCTATCTATACATTACCTAAATCTTGTCCGTGAGCCTTTGCGTTGCCCAGGAAGTGCAGCAGCGAGTATCCCTCCCACATGGGGGTGGTGAATTGCGGACACTGCGGAGAGTTGCTCGTCTGGGAATGTCTGGTGAAGAAGAATCCACGGCTCTTGGGCTTCGGTCCGGGGGCGGCAGCATCTCCAGTCGGCCCGTCAATTCCTGATTTCATCACAAACACAAGACATTTAGTTTCCAGACAAATTTTTCAAGCCGTTTAGTTTTTCTAGCCATGTCAGGGCAAATACACCAAGTTGATTAGATTAAACCTGGGGTGGTGATGACTTCAATTCTGTGTAGTAGGGTAAAGACTTTTAAATCATCAATTTTATCTACCTGGTCAGTTTAGAAAATAGAACCATAGCAAGAAATTATATAATTATTCCTACTTAGGAATCTAGATTGAATCTGTCTATGTATCCATTAAATCCTAGACGTAAGATAATTTTTGTAGTTCCTTGTTGTGGAATAACGATAAGTCATCTGCGCATAGTTACCTAGAAGTCCTTTGGGGCCCAATTGCCCATCGCGGCCGGGGTAGCCTTTGAGCCCGACGTATCCGGGCCCTCCTGGCAATCCGCGACGACCTTCCACACCGTCCTCGCCCTTGATTCCCTGGAAACCGGGCTGCCCTGGCTGGCCCATCACTCCTGGCGTACCTGGGAAGCCTGCCAGAGAAGAAAAACAAGTAGTTCAGGCTGCAGCGTTTTTAGCAAGTTCTTTGCCGATTACTTGATTATTTCTGAATTAAACAAGCTCTTACCTTGAATCCCTTCTGGACCTTGATCGCCTATAGGTCCAGGCCTAACTGAACTCCAGGGCGGAGAATCTCCATAGTCACCCTTCATTCCCTAAAATTGGAAAAGCATTGGATGAAATGGAAACAAGTTAAAAAAAATTGATGAACTTCAAATTTTGTAAAATCCAAATAAGTACATTGCACAACTCAATATCTCAAAGTGTGTGGTTCTTTCAGTTGTAATTTACCTTTTTCCCAGGTAGACCCACAAGGCCGATAAATCCTTCATCTCCAGGTAGACCTCGTTCACCTTTCCTACCCAAGTAACCAGGTTGACCTTCCCTTCCCGACTCTCCCTGCAGGCCAACGAGCCCTTGCATGCCAGCAAGTCCGGGATATCCTTTGTCTCCCGGCGGACCCTTCAGACTGGAATATGCAAAACTCAGAAATTTGGGAACCTTTCATTTTACTTGGAATGGCAGTCTAATAGGTATATTATTATAGAAAGAACATTGCTAACATTATTGGTTACAGCTATCTTATTGGTAGTTTATTAAAAGCTCAAATTAAAAACAAACCTTGGTGCTGGTAATCCTACATCTCCGGTGAAGCCAACCGGACCATCTTCTCCGGGTCTTCCATCCATTCCTGGCAGTCCTCTATTCCCTGGTCTTCCATTCTGGCCAGGGAGACCTACAAGGGAAAATAACCAGATGGTTCAGTGCTAATCTTGCAAATTTAGTCGGGGAACATTGAAAATATACTATACGCAAAATGACAGAATGCTAACAAACAAATACTGCAGCGCTTTATATCTTAACTTAGACACATGTTAGAAATTGTTGGCTAGTATCGAGGAATGTGGATACCTGGTGCTCCTAGGAATCCCTTGACTCCGCGCGGACTGATTCCAGGAGGCCCGGCAATGCCAGCTGGTCCGTCCGGTCCGTAATCTCCGGGAGCGCCCTTCTGGCCCGGTCTTCCCGGCCTGCCAAACCGTCCATTGAGGCCTGCTCGGCCTTGCTGACCGGGTTCCGCGTCAATCCCAGGCATTCCTTAACAACATGCCGTCGAGAGGTCTACAGTTAGTTGCTTGCCAATAAGGGTGGCACAAAAATAACTAGTATTGGTACTTTTACTTTGTAGGTGTCACTGTGCAGAATGTTTTCTAATATTTGGATCAATACAGTAGGAACCATAACATTTTCAAAAGTGAGCAAATTAGATAAACACAATATTTCACAAGGTCGTGCGAGATTTTATATCGAGTACGTCATTTTTCACAGTAACTGACATGAATTGGTAAATTAAATTCTAAGCATCACTAAATAAACTCTAACATTTGAAAACTAATGATTATTCATGAATTATTAACAAAAGATTAGCATTTTGAAGATAAGTTCAACCTAGGACGTCAAAGCTAAATTTGAATGCCATTGCCGCACAATGGCAATCCTTGTACACACCTGGCAATCCTGGTGGCCCAGCATCTCCGACGGGCCCTGGGCCTCCTGGCAGACCGGAGAGCCCAGGGAACCCGGCCTGACCGAAATCACCTTGCGCACCCTGCCGAGAAAAATCGGTAGGTAGTTTAACAACCAAGTAGTTTTGAGATTATCAACATGAAAGTTAAAAACCAATTTACTTAACTGCTCTAGTAACAACCAAGTAATTACATTTATCTATTAGTGTGCATTGATGGAGATTTATTGATAAAGGAAGATTTCCAGATTAAAACTTAGTCTTGGTTAAAAAGGAGGAAATTTTATTTTAAGATAAGCCCCATATAAAACCTATTTTTAGTCAGGGCCGGTACAACAGATTTTTCAAAAGTAATCAAGAATATAATTTTCTTTCTTCTTCCTATCCCACTGCAACAAAGGCCTCAACAACAAAAAACAGCAATTTGTGGCTTCCCATCCCATCTCATCTACTATAATAAGAAAATTTGAATAGTGACCAAAATTTGGGCCTTGGATAAACAATTATTGATAATACAGCCCAGAACAGTCTTGCTCAAAGCAGCCACTTACATCGCTTACCCCTAGATCTGACCCTGTCAGAGGAGGAAGTCCTTCGTGCTGGCATTTACCTTGAACCCTTTCAGACCAGGGTAGCCTGGGTCTCCTTGAGGTCCAGCGCTGCCCGGGAGGCCGTTCAAGCCGTCGTCTCCCCGCTCCCCGTACGTTCCCGGGGAGTAAAGGTTGAAGCCGGGATCACCCACAGGTCCCTTAAATCCTTGCAGTCCGGGTGCACCGTATTCTCCCACAGGGCCGACATCTCCGGGGAAACCTGCAAAGACATTTAGTCTTAAATGTCCAAAATTGCTTGGAACCTACTATCCTCGTTGAATTAACATCCCAAAAATTGAATTACATCTACTTTCAAGGTGTTAAAATAAGTATAATGGCATTTTAAATAATTGTTTTTCTTTCTACTTTTCTTCAAGGTATTAAATATTGCAAATGATATTTTAACTGTGTCTTGCAAATCGCCCAAGATCATGAGATTCAAGCTATTTATGTGAAACTAAATTTACAATCGAAAATTTTTCACCACATGAGTTTCTAACATATAAGAGCTAACTACCATCTATTTGATTCTTGCATTGAAGATCTAGACACACAATTTACCTGGCCTTCCGATCAGTCCCGGGTCTCCATCATTCCCTTGTTCACCCTTGAAGCCATCGGGACCAAAGAGCCCTGCTGGTCCGATCCGGCCCTTGAGCCCGTACAGCCCGTCGCGACCTTTGAAGCCGGGGTAGCCCTTCTGACCCCGGTCGCCAGTGACCCCCTTCGGACCGGTGCGACCGATTGCGCCAGGAGCTCCCTGTCAACATTCAAACTCAAGATAATTAGTTGGAAAATGTGTTGTGAGGGATACATTGCTAATGGTATCAACTTCTTATGGCAGAATCATGTTTCACACATGAATCATGAAAATTTGATCGGCAATACAGATATTACAATCAACTAATATTATATCAAAATTATATCATGATACCCACTACCAAAAGCCAGGTAGAGCAATTTAGCAGCACTAATTAATTTTTTTTTCCAAACTGGTAGTACGTCCAGTGGGTATCCGATGTCATTTTTCTCTGAGTGTAATAGGTCTGTTGTGGTTGGCAGGCATGAGGAATTTAATTTCTTTTGTTTATTATTAGTTACCATTAGTATATTTTAGCATGGAATTCTAAATCTAGCCTGTTCTCAATCCGTATTCCCAGCGTGAAAATTGGAATCATCAGGCCTTAAATCCTTACAATACTTGACCTAAATAACATTTTTGTTTGAGCAAAAATGTGCCAGCTGATAAGAAGCTCATTCCGCACATCCGTACGGCGTGTGTGGAGAAGCAACGTGGTCATCGTGTGACCAGGCTTTGAGTCTGGCCTTAAGATTCAGCAAAGCAGAGGTCTTGTGATCATGACAGGTCAGTTAGTGGAGCAGTCACCCGGCAAGCAAGAGATCCCGGGTTTGTATTCCGGTTTGCTTGCACATTTTTCCTAATTCACTAACCCCCCATATACATGCTTACATGTTAACTGGTGTGCGCTTCCACCAGAAAACGATAATTTCTCAATATCTATTAATAGTCTCCTAAAGCTTTCAATTACATCTTCACCATCCCGTCCACGATAGCCGGGATAACCCGACTCTCCCTTAACCCCATCGCGACCCCGGTCTCCTTCGTAGATGATCCCATCGTCTCCTCGCTCTCCAGGAAGTCCATCTCGGCCTGGAGTGCCGTAGGAACCCTTCGGACCCGGGTAGCCTGTCGACACCGCCAAAAAACTAATTCAGCGTCATCCGCAACGGAGGCCGTTTGCTCTTTCACAGGAAGATTATTATGTCCAAGAGTTGAGAATGGTTTTTAGGTTTGAATAATATGACATTAAGTGGATGTGCAATGGCAGCTAGCCTAGGGTATAAAATCACAAACTGAATTTCTACATTTGATTGCTGATGTGATACTGATTGCTTATGGAACCAACTACCGATGCAAAATCAGGCCTGGCGTAATATTTATTAAACACTTGTACCATGAATGTAGTAGTCTAAGTTTTAATATAATTGATTTATTTAATATTGTCAGCACCTGTTAAAACTTCAAGGTAAACGTTAGTATGGATGTACTGACCACTTTCACCAAAATCACCCTGCTCCCCGCTGAATGAGGATTCTCCTGGTGCTCCAGGGAAACCTTGTGATCCTCGGTCACCCCATTGGCCCTGAAAAGTTCACGCTAGAATTTACTGAAAGTCTTGCAAGAGAAAAAAAATCTGAATTTAGTTCTTTAAATCGATTCAGAACACAACTGTTATTGATCGAGCTAAGCAAACACAAAATTATACAATGGGAAAGTTTTACCTGAGGTCCAGGTGGTCCAAAACGCCCAGGAAGTCCATCAGGGCCGTAGTCCCCGATCTCTCCCTTGAACCCAGGAATTCCAGGATTTCCCAGCCGTCCTGGTAATCCTCTCACTCCTGCAGCAAGAGTGAGAAAGACCCGAATTGAGTGGGGAGATGATGTTGCCAACACATAGCTATGCTATAGACAGATAGTATGGAGAATAACTTCTATGGTTCCACTGTTTTTTTGTTATTAGCTAGAAACAAAATAGCTCCAAAGCTGCATAAGCACGGTGAAAACTTACCCGGTGGGCCAACATCGCCAGTATCCCCGTCTTCCCCGATCATGCCCGGGATTCCCATGCGACCATCCTTCCCGCCAAACCCGGGAGGACCTTGATCTCCGTTTTCACCTGGCCTGCCGTACTGTCCGATGTCACCTTTCAGTCCCGTGAGCCCGTCAAAACCAGGAGAACCGTCTGGCCCTGAAACAGAATCACAGGACAAGTTTGTTAGATCCTGTTGAGTAGGTACATTGTGTTTCCGGGGATTGTCATCTGAAAACTTGCACCAGGCTGGGAAATCCTGGAGCCACTGACAATGGACAAATTATTGCCTCCTGTCACCTCCTGGTTCTGTCTAGTTCCAATTTCTTTCAGTTAAAAAATCTGAGATATGTTTCTATTCAAACTTTTGTTAATTTTACTTGTAAGATCTGATTTGTTTACCTCTAAGACCGATGGCTCCAAAGACTCCTACAAGTCCTGGCAATCCAGGTAGACCTGGAGCTCCGTTAGTTCCCGGTATCGTGTCTCCACGGGTTCCTTTGGGACCCTGCCCAACAAAAAGAGAAATGTAAAATAGAAACAGGTCAAACACAGGCAAAAAGAAATCCGGTCAGATTTTACACTTAATCTAATTTTATAATGATCCATCCTTTGGTCCTAGAGCACAGCAGAACTCACAATGATTTTTTTACTGATTTAAAATAATATTTAAACAAAGCCTTTTTCTCATAGAATCATTTAATACCTAACTTTAATGTAGGTAACGGCCAACGGGGTTATTTGAGGATTAAAAATTGCATAACTGTGCAACTGCGATTGACCGTCACCTAGCAGGCGTTAACTCACCGGAAACCCTGACTGGCCACTGATCCCAGGAGCCCCCTTGGACCCACGCGATCCCTTCTCTCCGAGGGGGCCGGGACGTCCAGGCACTCCATCAGGACCTTCGGGCCCTGGCTCTCCCTTTTGGCCAAAGGGTCCTTTGACACCCATGTCTCCCTCCAGGATCCGTTGCCCGGGGTCACCGCGGTCTCCCTTCTGACTCGGCGGTCCCTGAAAATTGAGCAGATTATTAAAATTAATACTTTGTTATAACTCAGTCTTTTCTTAATCTCAACTAAAACTATAATAAATATCCTATGTTCAAAGACATGCAGACTACTAGTTTATTTTGACTCAATATTATATCAACTTAACCACAGAAAGTGGATATAGATACAAATATTTCATCAAGAAATGAACATACACTAACTATTAACAAGTCATCAGAAACAACCAAGACTACTATCGACATGATATCCATGTTCAAGAGATTGCTATGTTGCTAAGATAAGACTCACCGGATTTCCAGGAATACCATCAATGCCAGGATTACCCGGTGGTCCTCGGGGACCTTCGTCTCCCCACATTCCTGGGTAACCCTTCAATCCGCTTGGTCCTGAGGGCGATGATCCTGGCAGACCCTTGGCACCAGGTCCGCCCGGAAACCCGTCATCGCCCGTGGGTCCTGGGATCCCTTTTTCTCCTTGTCTGCCTGGAAATTCACGCACAGTTCATGCTACCTTTGTGCTAGTGTGCTGGAAGTGGAATTACATTTGAAATGAAGTGAACGCACCAATGAGATTTTAACTTTCTAACCACCTCTAAATTACCTCTAAATTAACATTGTTTCCTCAAACATACCTATAACCTTCCCACGGGGGATGTTACTGGAGTCAGGAAAGTATTTTCTTGTTAATGGATAGAGAATGAAACACGGATTGCACCACAAAGTTCCTTTCATTTTTTACCCGCAAAAGCAGATGGCATAGGTTTGAGGTAATTGGTAATGCAGAGAGTGGTCAGCTACGAAGACTGAGTAAAGGAACAAAATATTATATTTGCTTTGAACGGGGGCGTTACTTGCAACTAATATGAAGCTAAAAACTAGCTTTCTGACGGAAATTTCAACTTGAGACAGTCCTGGAATCATTACGGTTGTCCCAGACCTCTCCACATCATGTAATATAGACGGGGAAATATTTATTTTGAAATCAATATAGGGTTCAAGGCACGATTAAAAATATATGCGAAGCCATATTAAGTGCCATTACAGCATTGCAGTGGATCCATAGGGATCCACACCATCCATACCAATGACCGGACCATATACCATGGATCATGTGCTAGGGTGGCCACTCTCTTGCAAACAAGGCTCTCTAACATATTTTGTCTGGTCCACCCGCGGTGCAAACAGAACAGAGCATTATAGGAAGTGGTGAAGTCCAAATGCGATAAGGAATCCATTCAAAAAAGGCAGATGAAATGAACTGAATTGAGCAAGATTACGAGAAGCCTGGTATCATCATGTATTATTCTCATTCATGTCAACGACCCTACCCTATTCCATGCTCTACTTGAATAATATACATAAATACGTCATTATAAATTAACGCTCATAATTAGACTGTGACCTGAGAGTATCACAAGAGAAGTGATTACGCTGTGATCATGCTAATGTTGTTTTTAATGGTTCTTTCAATGCAAGGGAGGTTTATCCAGAACGGCATTTGCCACACTAAAAGATCTCAGTTATAATAAGTGGAAAATGATTCCATGTTGTCATAACAATAAAATATCTTGCCTTTAATAAGTTTTGGAGGAAATAAACAAGAAAAAACGCATAAATACCATGCGTATAATGTGTAGCTATGTCTGGCGCAAACACTTACCCCTAGATCCCTGCAAACCGGGATTTCCTTTTCTTCCCTTAACCTTGTCAAGTTCCGGCATCGGTGGTCCGATGCCAGGTGGACCCATTGCTCCCGGTTCACCCCGTTCTCCCCTATTGGTGAGCAACAAGCGAGAAGAGCAGGTTCGTCAATTGACAAAGACTTGGTAAAAATTTCAGTTTTAGTTTTAGCAACGCACGGATATGCGCGTATGTATTATTTCAAACATCATACTTGATTCCATCGATGCCAGGCTCTCCTCTAAAGCGAGCCAGATTCCAGGGAGACAGGTCGGCAGAATTTCCTTTCGGTCCTGGGTAACCGTCATTTCCAGGGATTCCATCAAGCCCGTCAAAGCCCGGGTCTCCGTAGGCACCCTATGTGACCAATGAATTATTACGATGTGTTGTTATGATTTGCTTGGTAGCTGGTGGTAAAGATCTGATGATGCTGCGATTTTTGGTATCACTATGGGGCATCCACTAATTAATCCTAACAATTTTAGCACACGTGAGAACTACAACGCCGAATGGTGAATGATTAGGTTATCTTGTGAGTTGTGGTGTCACGATTAATGGTAATGATGAGATCACCAGATGATAATGATGATGGGAATTGAGCTGTTCAACTACCCAATCCCCCAACCCCTATCCCGACCTCTTCTAGTAACCACCCAGCAATTAACAACTCTGGTGCACTGTTGCTTAACTTCGACGATTTCAAGAGAAGGGGGTGTTCAAATTTGCTTCACTATGTTGCCTCTATGTAAATGCAATATTATAGCTATCAAATTCCTGGCTAGTGCCAGAAATGCTGTCAGAGTGCAATGTCATGCCACTTCATTGCTCCTCAAATCTAATTACTTTCATTTACACCTCGGAGTAGCATGTTCCTCCAGAAACTCAAGACTCTGGATGATTGGCTGATAAATGTGTGGCTTTTCAAGAAAACAATATGACACACAGTGAATTACCTGCTCTCCCTTCCTTCCATAAGGACCCGGCGCCCCCGCCATTCCCGGGGGGCCGCCATACCCTCTAGGTCCATCTAGACCAGGGAGCCCTCTCAGACCCTTTACACCTTTGTCGCCAGCTAACAGTGTAGAATCTAAAACTTGGACAAGTATTCCCTTTCGCCCTTTAGGACCTGGCCAGCCAGCCTCACCTGCACAGTAAAAACAACAAAATTTTAAATATTTTAAGCACTTCTTTATCTCAGTAGTAGCCAGACGAACTTAATATTAGGTAATTTAAATAACCGCCTTCAGGCAGCCTGGAACTGAACGTAAGCTTTTAGCGCATGATCTAATTAATTTGGCTTCTGATTGCTTTGTTGTACGTCGCGTCCGCGTCTTTGTCTATTTTGTGTTTGGTACTCTGAGATTGGTATTGAAAATCATACAGCTAAGACAATGCACTCGTCACAAATGAAATTCAATTCCGAGAAAGTCCACAGCAAGGATGACGAAGCGCAGGGATACGTTGGCAAAGTCAGCAAGACTACCAGAACTTACCCATGGAGCCGTTCTTCCCATCCAGCCCTTGGCTGCCTGTCAGGCCGTCCCTGCCCCGGATGCCCCTGAACCCCCTGGGCCCGGTCAGTCCCGGAGGGCCGGGAGAGCCAGGAAAACCATTTCTAGCGGCATCTCCTACCTCTCCTGGTAACCCGGGCAAACCTGCAGGAAGAAACAAACATCTCATTGCTGGAAACGTCGCATTCGCGTCTATATGCAGTCACGGGTATTTTAAAGAAACAGGAAAGATATTTGGGTCCTCGGAGTTTTTATTTGGTTTGCGTTTTCGCTTACACGTTACTTTTCTTGTTGATCTGAGCAGGGTCCGATTTATAAAAATCCTTATATAATTTATAATGCGATTTCAATATTTTCGGTGGTGCGCAATTTGGTTTGGGAGGTCACCATAGCAGGTCATTCAAAACTCAGTAAGACCAATTCAGTCGAATTTCTGTGTCATGCTATGACAATTTTATTCGTCGATATTTCACATGGGGCCATGACTGCTTAGAATCAAAACGCGAAACTATGATTCCTAAGCTAGCCCACTCGGCACTCCCAACTACTATAAAAAAGCGAATAAAGAACAAAATGAAAAGATATTGAATGAAGTGGAGTCATCGCCTTCTTTACTGAAGAAAGTGCATTCTTTGTGAATGGTAAGTCGCCTACGCGTGGATCGGCGTCCTCTGCACAGAGGATTTCCGGCGAGGACGGAAGTAGATTGCGTCTTCCTATATTCATTGAGATGCGATGAGAAGAGAGGGTGGGTTGATAGCTTGCAATCCGGCGCGCACTCGTGCGTGCGACAGGCACGCGTATGTCGAGACACTGCACGAAGGTGCGAATCGCATCAAAGGCCTTTTGTTGTTTAGCGACAAGTGTGGCTGCAAACTAAATTTATGCTTCTAAGATCCAAAGGGAGGATTTTAATTTGAAACGGTCTCTTCAAAGTTAATAAAGAAAACAGTCAAGATATGTAAGCACATGGACCGCTCGTGATTTTTCTCAAACGCACGAAGCCCTTTATGCTTGGTCTCTGATAAATAATACGGGCTGGGCTAACCTAACTTGTAACTAATTAATGGCATCGCACCAAGAATCGATTCAATTTAAAAGATTGTCCCTGAAAAAGTACAGAAATCTTGGCACTGCAATACAAATTTATAATTCGGAGAACAAACACAGCATAAGTTTATTTTCATAATATTTTTACTTTAGCACCGCTCTAAATTGGTTGAGCTATACTTTCTGCATTTGCCCATTCAGACATTCCTAAAATATATTTCTATTAAAATGGTGTTACGAAAAGACAGAAAATGTGTATTGAAAAACGCGTTTACTTGAACCAATTTTAGTGTGTTTTAGTGTGGGCAAGGAAAACATCACAATCGTTTTCACGGCGATAAAATACACAATACGTTCATATTTTCGACAATTTACCTGGTTGACAAATGCCGCAATCGTCCCCCTTTTCGCCCCTGAATCCATCCAATCCTGGGATCCCTGCGAACCCTGGCAGTCCCGAGCGGCCTGGCAAACCAGGGAGTCCCGCCTCTCCCGGAGGTCCCACAATGTTCCTGCCGTCGCCCGGAAACCCTTTGGTGCCCGGATCGCCGCTCTCCCCGCGGTCTCCGAGGGGTCCGTTGAACCCGTTGCGTCCCGGCAAACCATCTTGTCCCGGCGGGCCGATTATGGTGATGCCCGGGAAGCCCCGATCTCCCGTGGGGCCTTCTAGTCCCCGGAATCCGGAGGTCCCTTGCAAGCCTGGAGGTCCGGGAGTTCCTGCGAAGAATGGACGAGGGTGATGTTCCTGGACTTCGATGTTACTCGACTTGGAGATGGTTGATAGGAATCAAGTGTGCGACGGCAGTGAAGGGTGAACATTATTAATAATATCAACGTCGGAATTATATATTCAAATCAAAATTTTAATCATTTATCTTTAGCAAAGCAAACGGTATAAAATTAGGGTAACTATGGGTAACTAGGAGATGAACAAGCATTTTCCGAGTATTGTATTGGAATTGGGTGTTTTCGTGTATTTCGAAAATTATTATAATAAAAATAGAAAATGTCAAAAGCAAACACCAAATATTTTTGCTAAAATAGCAAATAAATTTACAGAGTACGAAAACGGCAACTTAAATTTGCATTTCAAATTATAAGTTGAAACCCCGAAGGCCGAAAGGAAAGCATTTTGTTCCAAAAGTCTACACTAAAACTGTACCAAGACACCCTCAGAGCAGGAAGTAATGATTAATAAGTACAATTAAAACTTCCGACAAGTGAAAAAAGACGAGATAAAAACTTGTAGGGATGACGTTATAAAGTTGACTTTTTACAATGACATCAGACCACGATCGTCTCAATTGGTGAAAGATATACGAAGTTAGCATCACGCCGACAGCAAGAGGAACACACTCACCATCAACACCCCTCTCTCCTTTCTCGGTCCTCCCTCGCGGTCCACGAAGCCCCGAATCACCGGGCGGTCCCGGCGCTCCCACAGGACCAGGGAAGCCTATCAGTCCAGGTCTTCCAGGAATTCCCGACTCTCCACGGTTACCCTCGGGACCTAGCGGACCTTGAGGACCACTCACACCTGGACCACCTCCTTCATCGAGATTCGGATCGTAAACTCCAGGCTCGCCCTCGGGGCCTTGGCGTCCCGGTGTCCCAATGCGTCCTGATTCTCCAGCAAGGCCCTACGGAATGGTTGCCTCTGTCAAAAAGTATACATACATATTTACATTTGTACGTAATGTTTTCAAAGAATGAAAAATCTTACTGGAGCACCATCAATTCCGTCTTGACCATATCTTCCTGGTGCTCCTTTTCCGCCCTTCATCCCTGCTGAGCCTTCAGGACCCTGCTTTCCTTGTTTACCACGTTGGCCATCGAATCCTTGCTCTCCTTTGAAGCCTTTTACTCCGGAGAATCCAGGAGTGCCCTGAAATACAGTTGATTTTCGATTCGTACGTTGTTGTGTTTGACACTATCTCTTTTGATCAAGTTTCACGTTAATTTTTTGTGTGGGGAATGTGTCATAAATTCGACATCCAAGGAAGTATAGACAGTATTTAGTATAGGATTTAGTACTAGTAGTTAGTTATAGTATATATAGTTAGTAAGTATAGTGGTTAATATCTTTGAAGAAATTCTGGAAATAAATCCGTTACAGCACTCACGGGAGGTCCTTTGTCACCGGATTCTCCCTTATAACCGTCGGGTCCAGGTTCCCCAGGCAACCCCGCAAATCCTTCCGGCCCAGCGAGGTTAAATTCTGTCGGCGGTTCTCTGTGTTCTAATTTCGTTGTGTCCTCGCTGTCTATGCCTGGGGGTCCCGGTTCCCCGCGCATTCCCGTCTCCCCCTGTGGCCCCTTTCTCCCGTAGGCGTTGTCACCCGGGTCTCCTGTGGGGCCAGGACTCCCCCGCTCCCCTGTCCACCCCTGCAAACAAGCAGCGATTAGCGATGCGAGAAAAGCTGCCGTGCTTGGGTCTGCGAGCTGGGACTGCGAGCTGTCAAAGTATTTTTGTTGGGTGTGAAGCATGGGTGGATGGCCCCGCGACTTACCAAATCACCGCGTTCGCCCGGTGGTCCAAAGTATCCTCTGCCGCCAGGTATTCCTGATGGTCCCTGAGAGCGAAAACAATACACGCATCATCATCCGGTGCTCTTGGTGTAAAAACAAGGAATGCTGCTATTTCACTAATATATTTTGGCGAAAAAGGTCAGAGTTTTGGAGTTGAAGAAGTGTTACGATTCTCGGATCACTGGGAATCTGTAGAAATGAAAACGTCGGCTACTCCGAGGATTCAGGAAGAAGCTGAGTTTTGAATCTCCAATTGCTGCACAGCGGTGGAAAAAAACACAACTGCAAAATATGAATCTTGTGCCTACCTGTTGCCCGGATAGTGCCGGGGTGCCGCGTTCACCCTTCACCCCCTGGGTATTGACGCCACCTTCTCCCGGCTCCCCCTCTTGTCCAGGTAATCCCTCGGGGCCAGGAAGACCTCTGCCTCCTGGCAAGCCGTGGGTGCCAGGGACTCCCACTTTGCCGTCAGTGCCGTTGCATCCATCGAGGCCGTGAGGTCCTGTGGGTCCTTCCAATCCCGGCAGTCCCTAAACATATCGTGTTAGCACCCTGTCTAGGTTACATACAGCTGTAGGTTCATACCGATGAATCGGTGATTTCTAAAGAATTCCTACGCGAGGAGTTGAAGCAATCATTCCTATATTTACCACTGAATAAGGCGGAAAAAGTACAGGAAGTGTTAGCAGATTTTTTTAACAACCTAAAAATAATATGCAATTTAAAAAAATGTATCCAGTCAATTAGACGACAGAACAGATAGTTGTTTCAGTTCTCAAATTATTCGTCTCACATTCACAAATTGTTTCAGAGTTTGTCGTCAGATGGAATTGCAAGATTTATTCGTCGGAAGAGTAAAAAAACGCTGATAACCTTCTGCCATGCGTCCATCACTTTGGTCTTATTATATTATATTAGAAGATATTAGAAGATGATGCGTTAACGAGGCGGCGGCATTTCATGGACGCGCTGGGAATTCGTGGGTGGCGTTGCGGCCACGCAAGCGTCCACTCGACATTAAGATTTCACTGGGTGATAAATTTGAATCAAAATTTAAAATTAATAGCTATACATTTAAAGAGCACGAGTCCTTCGAAGCTCCTCGCTGAAAAATTCCGCCGCTCACTAATTTTATCTAGCCATGTAACCAAACCGTCTTTATTCCAACCCGATCACAAATTCTTTTATGTTTGTCCTTTACAAAAAATCTTTGAAAAATGAATATGACCGTCTTATCGGTCATTTTCACTGTTACGCACTAAGCACAGTGACGGCGCCTTTTCTTACAATTAGGAAAATATACATTTTTTGACTAATTTATAGCCTTTGATCTGATCCCTCACTCATACACCCTCTTTTCACCTGCAACCAATTTCCATAAAAACCAATCTAACTAGTAAAACATCTTAATGAAAACTCAAGTATTGACATGCAGCTCCATAGAAAGTGGAAATTTCGGAGAACAGAGGACTGATCACGACCACGACAAATTCAGGGGATGGAGGGGGGGGGGAACCCGGTGTCCGCCCGCCAAAATACTCTACTCGAAGAGCACCATGGTGAATTCTCCGGAGGGCGATGCTGCATGCGCGGGCACAATAACCCTCTTCATTCCACCCTCCCACTAAAAGACTTGGGTGACTGGTCACCCATTTAACCTTGAACCCAAGCGCAATGGTGCTTAACTTTGGTGATCTCACGAGACGCACCAAACCGTACGAAGAAAACGAAACGAGTGCATTGTCAAAGTGTGTAAGACTCACGTGAATGCCTGGAGTGCCTCGGAAGCCAGGAACGCCCCCGTCACCCTGGAAGAAATAACACAAAACAAACCTTTGGAAAACTGCAAATTGGAAACAAATTTTAAGAGTTATTTTCAATTGTGCTGCGCTCGCTCTCCTGTTCTTCTAGCGTCTGGAGGGAGTGCTAAATATGTTTGAATCACGCCGAGAACAATGGAAAAGTCTCGTAAACAGTTCGGTTACATGGGGCTGATGCTTTACGCGTATGCAGCCGACGTTTAGCCACGTTCAACAGCAACATTCAACGCTGTTAGACCATGGAAACCATTGAATGGTGAATGGTAATAAAAATAAAATCACCGTGCGTTGAATGCACTTATAGTGTCGGTACCGGTCATGCATTGGGTGATGCTTAATCAATTTGTCAGACGATTATTTGGCCCATAAAAATGAATATCGATTAAAAACAGACAAATAATTAATGCAATATATCTTGCAGAGATACTCGGTGAAGTCAGGGGTTTTTAAACAGTTGTGAGGTGAGGAGTAGCTATTTACAACTTCGTCACGATGCATGTTGTGTTGACTAATTGTATAAGACCGTGTTTTCTTGCTCATCTAAAATAGATCTCTCTGTCAGCCCTGCCCGGCTTAGGTTCGGGTCGACAAAACTTAGTTTTTCGTCGGTTTGTGCGTGTGTACAACACAATACATGCGTTTTTCAAGAAGCACGTTACACTTTTACAGTTGTACAAACTAAGAGAAGGTCATGTTTGCGTTATAATTATACACAGAGCACAATTCCTGAAAGCCTTTCCATGGACCGAGCGGAGAACGGTCACGACTTTTTTTAATGATATTATTTTGGCTGACTGTGGTGTTACCTCAGGTACAAGTGTACGAGAAAAGTACATTTTTCCTGAAATGAAAGCAGGGACGAAAAGAAAGTCGGTTTGCCTCAAACTAGCGTGCTCGCTTCCGAATAGTTTAACCACAGAATTTGATAAGATTATACTCTTCAGTTATACAGTTTAGCTTTAGGGGGATATTACCATAATTTGAAGGTTACTTGATCTTTCAATCCTGATTGTAATAAAGTAGAATAAGAAAAACTAAAGAAACTACAGTAATTTTTTTAAAACCATGACCCAACCCATTTTTCTTGTCACTTCGTGCAATTCAGGGATAATAAAAATTAAAAACATTTTTAATTTATTTTTAAATTTATGTTTTACTTAAAAAATAATGTTCTCATATGTTTGCAACTATTCTCTGTGATTTGAATAAATTTCTTTTGTAATCTGAATTATGTAACAGAATTTGACAGAATTGGAATTTTCGTAACCAATTTGTGACCTGAAATGTAGGGGGGAAATTCACAGTACCTCTTATCTACCTAAACGGGAGACAAACCGCGCATATCAAAACAATCAAAATATGTCACTAAATCACTGAGCCAACTGTTTCGGAAATCAACTCCAAAGCCAAGTCAACTCGTAACTCGTTTCTCGACCATCCTGTGGCGAGTTGGCAACAAGCATCATGCTGCAGCGAGCGGTGCAGAAAAAAAATCTGTGTGAGTGTGAACTCCAGCGGGTGGGTGTGAGGTTGCGTCACCCGCGTGGCTCGTCGGCCTATTTCTCGGTTTTATTATTTTACACAGATATCACATCCTAGACTTGGTTCGACTTCCTGTACGAGCGACCAGAATGCCATCATTGTCAGCTTCCAGACTGCACCATTACGCAATTCCTCGGTGATTAGCCGGTTAAATGACGAAGTTATTATGTTACAATTCGCCCTCATTTTTGCAATCCGAGGAATCCGAGGCAAGTGAGCAATGCGGGAGAAATAACGCAATTATAACATTTAAATGTAATTTTATAAAAATGATGCATCTTTGATAAATGTCGCATACTCTGACATGTTTATTTCTGTGCGTTATATTTGAGAAATCTGGATGTTGCGCCCTTGTGTGTACAGATCTAGCTACTAACAAGGACCGTGCTTGCAGATGTCGGATTGAAAAGGGTGCAGCAGCAGACTGCATGTTAGGATCTTGCAACAAGTAGGCACAAACAATTTGCATAGCGCGCTGCATGTGAGCCAAAAATAAGTAGGTAAGCCATTCTTCTTTCAGATTCAGCTATACGGCATGAGCTCCAGTTATGGAAGTTTATGGTAACATGAGTCATTTCTGCCAGGCTATTAAACAGCATTGAGAAGTAAATGCCATTTTTGTTAGAATTGTATCCTGGTGGTCAGGTTATAGGTATCCTACAGAGAAATGGCAAAAAACGCAGGGCCTGCAACATTTTCCTCTCAAAACGGCAGATGAAAATACGAAACCATAACCTTGGAAGATTAGGAAGCACATTAGTTACAGCGAGGAAAGTAAATGTAGCAAAGATTCTACAATGCATTTTCTCTTCGATTTTCCTTTCGTGGAATGATTGCCATTTTTATCATGGGAGTCAATAACCTTTAAGAAAGACGAGCAATACTTGTGACACCTGTTGCATCACACGAATTTGAAGAAATCACAAGGTTCTCGAGATTCTCGTGTTATCATCTCAGCAATGAAAATTGGATCTCAAAGCAACGGCGGCTAGTTCTATGCTTATATATGGCGCTCATGCAATTTCTGAAGCTAACTGATTAATATTGACTGGGTCAAATGTCAGATGTGTTGATTGCATAGCCGTTAAATGATTGGAAGCCATTTACTAGCGAGGTACACTCCCAGCATCCAGCATGGCTGGAGAGACTTATCTAAATTGTAACCGCAAAACGGCTATGGCTATGCAGTTGAGATTTTACTTGGTACTTTGGTACTATATGGTTGTACCACAAGCTTATGGTGATGTGTTCGGAGTTGCGTTCTGCACGTGACTGTATGTACGTGCTTATTTGCGTGATTGTTCGCTCAAGACATGCAATTCAGTTTGCTCAGAAACGTTAATAAAAGATGTGTATAGCTAGATAGATACATTCACAGATGTATAGCATTGCTACAGGCGCATTGGCCTGCCATATAGAGTAATTTTTATGCACAGTATACAACGTGTAAGTAAAACGTAGGCATATTCACAAGTGTACAACGTACCATGATATGAAGATGTCAGCCCCAGTCAAGAACGAAATAAGATACCTCAAGAAGTGCTATACTGAAGGGTGTCGATCAGTTTTGACGCAATTGCACAGGAAGTTGTAACAAAAGGATCAACATCCTTATTCACTCAACATGGCCCATAAAATCTCTCAGAATGCTTGATCATCGCATGTGTTATGGTGTTAAATAATAAATTTAGTTATCGATATCTGTGCAGAATTTTATCAGAAGTAAATGTCTATTTGTCAAGAAAAATTCGTTAGTTTTGCAAGTATTTATTTGACTTACCCTGTATCCTTTCTCCCCGTATCCACCATACTCTCCTCCCGCTCCCTTTTCTCCCAAAGGGCCGTAGGGTCCTTCTGGGCCGATGTCTCCAGGGATTCCTTCGCTCCCTCGGAGTCCGAAGATGCCAGGCGCGCCAAGGTCTCCCTTGATTCCCGAGCAATCACACTTGTAGTTGTCAACGCACCCCACGCATGCCTGGAACGAAGAAGACAATGCAAACTCCTATCAGACACGCACTTCAAGTCATAGATAACACAGTTTCTGCTGTACACATATTTGCACTAAGGAACGTGATACCAACGCTAGAACTAACGACAGCGACGACGTTGTGCGAAATTGCAGGTACACAGCACATGATAGATCCTATTTTTAGTAAGCTATAGTTAAATTAGCTCGGATCTGTATTTAAAAATATGCACAGTTTAAGTTTTCCAGATCATTACCCAATCAAGAAGGTTTCATTGCAGAGTTAATATGCTGAGTTTTTGCTGTCACTCATAGTACTGAGTGATGACAACCACTTTACACATGGAAACGTTCAACCCAATTTGACCTGCGCGTAAAAAAGCAATTGGATTTGCCCAGGGTTTTTGCTCACTTGAATTTCGGGGAACTTTTAACCACAGCCGAAAGATAGAGATAGTGAGCAACGAAAAAACGGTTAGTTACTTTCAAACCAATTAAGCACATAGTTGTGGATGGTAAGTCATTCATAATCAAAATATCAGCCACATTGGGACGGGGAAGAGATCAGGGGTGACGCTTCGCTCCAGTTACTACAATAATCATAATTTCTGCGTCCGACAAAATTCGTACTTTGATCCAAATAGTGCTAAACAAGTCAATATGACGTAAATAGATTAGATTTTTTTCGTAATGTCATGGTCAGGTCAGAAACGGCTCTGATACATCATGATAAAAATTAACGTTGGTTAGTTGCTTTCACGATGCAAATATCGCGTATATAGAAACTGCACGGTGAAATTTTTCAAAAGTAACGGAGCAGTTTCTGTTTAAATCGCAAAGGACACAGCTTTAAGGTCATAACCGGTACCTGTATATACTTGTAAATATATTTCAAGTCTTTTGTGTTGGGAGTTCCATGATACAAAGTATATCAACGATGAGTGTGGAGGCGGGAAATGGAAAGGAGAAACAAGATTTTTTTGGTCGTGTCTGTTTAAGTCTAGTTGGCTTAATACAAATGCAGCTGCGATAATGAACTGGATAAGTATTTAGTCTGCGGCGAGTTGCAAGAGTATTTTGGTTTATAGTGAGAGAAACATGTACAGGGAAACTGGTGTAAGAAATATCTTAAATGACAGAACATAGACAGAGTTGTTAAGTTTAGTTGTAAGCATCGATTATATATATATATATGTAAACATGGTACTTATTTACATAATAATTAGATCAGAGTTACGATAATATAGCTAATTCATGCATGGATCAATTGGCAACTTGGTGAACTCAAATTTCGATTCAACTTATATTATTTGCTCACTCGTAAAATATTTTTGTTTTATAATAATATTGGACGCAAAAAGTGAAGCTTTGTTCGACATAATGTATCTCCACCATCGTGTTCAACATCCTACGTAATATCGAAGATATATCTTGATTTGGGTGTGTCTGGACTCAAAGGTTACCTTCATTTCGGTTTGGCTTCCCTTTTTGAGAGAATACACTTATAACGAGCCATGAAAAATTTCTGCATCACTATATTGATTAAGATCGTGTAATTTCTATAAAACTTGAGAAGCGACCCACCAAAATATATGTAGGGCTTTCAGGATGTACCGCCAGTGAATCTCTCGCTCCGTGTCAAGCGTTTTGCGTAACAAAAACTGAGTTCGTAACATTTTTTTGCGTTTTATGTGTAATTATCGTGCTGAATCTAAATAAGAAAAGATGCACTATTCAGATATTGTATGAAAAAAACAATATTGTGGGTCGTTGATTGTTTTTTTGTCTCCCCGCGGCGCGGCAAGATACACATGGGGTGACATCATAAGGGTAAATCCATGTCAAGTCAACTAAAAATTCTCAATTTCTGTAATGACAATTTTTAAAATCAACCAAATGTATGTATATCCTTAGAGTTGGTCTAAGAAGGATTAAAACCAATTTTTTAAAATATTTCCTGCGCACCGTTCGTGCGCTGCGGTCGGCGCAAGATAGGCTGTTTTGAGTGCTATGTCGCGCATTCCTCCACGTTTCGCCTTGTAGCGCCCGACTTGTTCAACTTACAGATTTAAAAATGATATTTTTGGAAAGCTGAGAAAATTTCCTATCAGATAAAATAACTAAATATTAACCCTAAAAATAACCTACCCCTAATGTACAATCATCCCCTAAACCGAGAAAAAAGTCACTTACTCATATTTTGATTTCGACGAAATTTTTACAGGTTGTAGTTAACAAGCAGATTAAGCTTTTCTGAAAGTCTTGTGGTGGTTTTGCCAGTGGTTAATTTTTTAAAAATAAAATAGTGAGTTTGTATGAGATTTGCGTGCGTGTTTGCCGTACGTCGTAGCAAGTAAGTACAATTTTCGGCAGGTACTCGATATTTAATTTCATTAATTTTTTAACAGGATGGGCAGGACACTTGGGTGAAGCTCTCGAGGAAGTTTCGTGGTGGTTTTTTCAGTATTTTGTTAGTTTAAAAATAATTTATATTGCGCGGTACTTCATTACCCTCCCTTTTCCAAGTTCATTGTTGTGTAGCAGCGCTCAAAGTAACCATCGTTTTCGGCGGTTACTCTTCATTCAATTGGAACCATTTAATACCAATATGTGCCGGTCACATAGGTGAAGCTCTCTAGAAAGTTTCGTGGTGGTTTTCTCAGGAATTAGGTGGTTTTTAAATAGTTTATATTGCGCGGTAGTTTATTTGGCCCTCTTTTGCAACTACTGTGCGTAACAGCGCTGAACGTTACCATCATTTGCGGAGTTGACTTCTTTTTTGCAATCGGAATTATTCGGAAACAATTCGTACCGATCACTTAGGTGAAGCTCTCTAGAGAGTTCCGTGCGATTTTCTCAACGGCATACATACGAACGAGTTTAAAAGTCAATACAGCGCGATGCAAATTACTTAAAAACCACCAAAGTACTTAGAAAACCACCTTTCTTTCAATTTCTTATGAGCTTCACCCAAGTGAATGGCATATATATTTTTTTTAAATAATTCCACTAAATAAAACGTAACTGCCTAAAATGATGTTTACGCTGAGCGCTGTTAGTAAAGGGAGGGCAATGACGCACCGCGCGATATAAAATATTTAAAAACATTCAAAGTAATGACAAAACCGGCATGAAACTTTCTAAAGAGCTTCATCCAATTAATCGGAACATATTGTTACTAAGTATCTCCAATGGCTTAAAGAGTAACTGCCAAAATTGACGGTTATTTATTATGTACTGTATGAATGTAAAAAACACTCTGCAGTATAAATTATTTCAAAACCACCGAAGCACCGCGAAAACCACAATAATACTTTCTGGATAGCTTCATCCAAGTAATTGGCACATCCCATTATTGCATTGTGGAAATAAAATACCAAGTACCTGCCGAAAATTCTGTTCAATTTTTACGGTGTTACGTACAGAACGGCAAAAACGAGCGCAAATCTCATAAAACTCACATTCTTATTTTTAAAACAAAAACCACTGAGAAAACCTGCACGAAACTTTCTAGAGGGCTTCACCCAAGTGTCCTGCACATAATGAAAATTATCAGTGACAATTGAATAAAGAGTAACCGCCAAAAACGATGGTTACTTTGAGCGCTGTTACACAATGCACTTGGAAAAGGGAGGGTAATGAAGTACCGCGCAGTATAAATTATTTTTAAACTAACAAAATACTGAAAAAACCACCACGAAACTTCCTAGAGAGCTTCACCCAAGTGTCCTGCCCATCCTGTTAAAAAATTAATGAAATTAAATATCGAGTACCTGCCGAAAATTGTACTTACTTGCTACGACGTACGGCAAACACGCACGCAAATCTCATACAAACTCACTATATTATTTTTAAAAAATTAACCACTGGCAAAACCACCACAAGACTTTCAGAAAAGCTTAATCTGCTTGTTAACTACAACCTGTAAAAATTTCGTCGAAATCAAAATATGAGTAAGTGACTTTTTTTTCGGTTTAGGGGATGATTGTACAATAGGGGTAGGTTATTTTTAGGGTTAATATTTAGTTATTTTATCTGATAGGAAATTTTCTCAGCTTTCCAAAAATATCATTTTCATCTCTGTAAGTTGAACAAGTCGAGCGCTACAAGGCGGAACGTGGAGGAATGCGCGAAATAGCACTCAAAACAGCCTATCTTGCGCCGGTCGCAGCGCACGAACGGTGCGCAGGAAATTTTTTAAAAAATTGGTTTTAATCCTTCCTAGACCAACTCTAAGGATAGACATATATTTGGTTGATATTAAAAATGGTCATGTCAGCTCATTGGTTGGTTTGAAATGGAAATGCCCATAAGTAATGCTGCGAAGAGGAGGAAGAAGAAGCGGTTATGTGTTCGTCTCAGCTTGGATCTTGTAGGACGTGGAGTAATCATCCAGCCAAAGTAAAAATAATTCCACAGCAGCTGTTTGCGTTTGTGACTTATTTTCACCACGTGTTAAATATTACGAGTTAAAAACGATAACAGGCATATGTAATGTTGTGAAAAATTTGGTCAGATATAAATTCCCACGAACACATGTTAACAAGCTTAAAGTTATTTTACTATATAGGTTAAAAACGCTAAAAAAAACGTACAAATGTCATGTCACCGAAGTCCATTAAAACAATCTATAGATAATCGTTTTAGATTGTTTTAAACGATCTTTCAATATTATGAAGAAGATCGATTATAGATTGATACATAATGGTAATTCAATGGCAGAATGTGGTTGCTATAATTCTTACAAAGAGAGTGGTAGCGAAATTTGGCGCCCACGGCTTATCCGTCAAGTACACCTCCATTATGCAAATAGACCATCCCTGTACATACCTCGCAGTGCTAATTTCCTGCGAGCTAATGTCATAAACACGTCGGGTCGCTTTTCTAGACAGGGACCATTCTTTCCACGGCAAATATTTACCAACGTGTTGATCTTTTACAGATTGTTGACACATCCATTTCTGGCGGTGAATTCGACGGAAAACAATTCAACACAAAGTTGTGTGAATTCATTTAGAGAAGATGAGAGAACGCGCATCGCATAGATTCCGTAGCATTTATTTTCTGGCTGTACAACCCTACCTCGTATTGGTACCGATTTTCTTTTATTCCTCCATATCAGACACAGAAAAGTGAAAACGAGTACCAGAAATGTGGCCAGATATATTACGAACAATGACAACTATTCGACTGGGTGGCTTTGCTTGTTTCCTTGTCTCCTAAATTGAAGATTGCGATTGCGGTGCATTTGTTCAGCGTAGAGCTCACCGGTGTGTTTGTGAGTGATAAGAACATAAACTGCAGTTTGCTTTGGTGCTGTAAAAATAAGAACGCGCTTTCCTTTTAGAACCAATAACATATACCTTGCCGATACCTTACTCTATACATGTGTGGGATAAGTGGTCCTATAAACTCCAGTTGACTTAAAGTCAGGTTGCTGCAGCAACTATATAAATACTTGATTAATTATTCGTCGTGGGCTAGGTCATGCAGTCTTTTGTTAGCTGTCTTCTCGAGAACGCGCGAATTTTTTCAAAGACAACAGAAAGAAGTCGGTTGTTTGGAGATGTTGGTAAAACCTGGCACCTCCACAGAGCACGTACGTTTCGGAGGCTTTATTTTGTTCGAGTTTTTTGTTTGATGTAAAATTTAAGCTCAAATTCGCATTGACGTGTAAAATGCGAAAATGCTCAATGAATGGTAATTAATTAATACCTATGCCTACCATGGTAATATCAGTATTATCATTTCATATCGCCTAATAAACACTCCCCTGTCCTCCTCCCACATATAGCTTATCCACATTGGAAACGATTAAATATTATATTATGAGCTTTCAAATCATGTTTTTATCAATTCTCTATCAGTTTACATCCCTGGTGAAATTGTCCTCACTTTGCTTCATAATACACAGTTTTGCTACCGCCAGCAATACTCATGTCACTGACAAAGTGTGCGATTGGTCACGGATAAAACTGAGGCAGGCACGTTAGTGACGGCTGCTGTTGCATGCCTGGACGCTGATCTAAGTGTATCAAATGACAAGTGGTTAACAAGATGCATCTCTCGACCGGCCGCCCGGCCCGGCTGTCAACTGAAACTTGCTGGTGGCAATTCAATTGTCGCGGTCCGCCACGTTCACTTAGCTACAGTCTCAAATATGAAGATCACGTCTTCTTGGTCGTTGTCGTCGTCGTTGTCGCCGTCCGTCTAAACATGCTGCAAGCATTCATTCTAACTAGAACGCATACGCACTTTTTAACTACTCACTTCCCTTAACTAGCAATGATGACGTCAGGATTTACTCCAAGATGCAACCGCAGACGAATCTTGATACTCGCTTGTGATGAGTGTTTGATTAAGTTAGCACCTTCTGTTACTTGCCGCTGTCTTGTCTCGGCACTCCGTTCTGTCGTTTCCGGTCTGTCTTTCTGCCATGACTTTTTCAGAGAGGTGGAATTCTGATTTCTGTCACATTATGGAGAATTTCAGTTTCGAGAACACAAATTTGATCAGTTTTAGGTCTATTTTTCGATGATTTTGTTTGAAATACTATTTTTGATGTCTGCTCTTTGTAGTTGTTTATAGTAATGACCGACAGTCAGATTTCCTTGACCTCTGTATCTACAAGCGCCACGCTATGTCTTTGATTAGCAGTGTTTCAACACCAATTGATATTGTATTCATTGATCACGTTCCACTAAAATGTAACATAATTTTATTTAACATACCACCGATGACCAGCGCGATGGTTCGTTTAATTGTAATTAGTAATTCAATAATTTTGGTGGAAATTGCCGCAAACTATTACTCTTGGCTTATAGCCAACGAGAAAATTGGAACCCCGATACGTTTCTCATGATTTTTTCCGAAAGTTGAAATCGAAATTGAAACTGAATTCAAATCTCGATATTGTTTACCAACTGAGCTTTCAGTCAAATGAATTATTTCAATGCTAGACAAAATGTTTTAAAATAATTTTCAACCAAAGCAATCAAAATATTATTCAAATTAAAACATCGTTGAATCGCTAATTCACACCGCGGTGAGCCGTAAAAGTGTTCGTGGAGCCTACAATCATCACACTAATGGCGCAGATTGCTGCATTCAACGACATTTTACGACAAGCAGCATAGAGACAAATTTTCTTGCTCCGTCTACTCATATGGCCGCGTTTTTTTCAAAGTTCACTTACTGATAATAAAATAAAATGCCGTAACTGATGTCATACTTTCTCATTCGTCACTTGCGTCACTTTCCAGCCTACACTAAGACAGTAAATGAATTCATAGGCGGGATTATCATGATGATGATGAGCGTTTAAGGTCAGGAAGTTTCCGCTAAAATTCGAACATTTTCAATTAAAACTGATTGTGTGGTATTCTGGCAATTATGACATAATGATCACCCTCGGAGCGGCCTGCACTCGATCTTAGACTGGTAGATTGACAGAAGAAAAAAAAACTGATGTGTGGAAACTGGAAACATGGACGCAACTCTGGCTCTGGCTCTGACTTGATCAATGAATCGTTATCGGCTGATTGAGCTTTGGTGGTCTCCATTGAAGACTTTGTAATTAGAGATAAGGAAAATTGAGCTTAAATTAATTCAGCGAGCCAGCTGCATGAGTAGCGATCGACTTCCAAGAAAACGTTGCAAACGAGTTTTCTCGATCAATTAAATTAGATAAGCATGAAAAGCACCGTCAGATTAATTTATCTACGGCTAATTATAATAAGAAATAATTTTAAATTATGAGTCCAGCGAAAACGTCCCTAAAATGGTCATCGGTCAAGAAATCTTTTATGCGAATGCAATGCTGTACGCTTTGGATTCAAGCGAAATCTTGAGTTCTATGATTGCTGATCTGCACGAATAAGTGCTGACTGACACAGAGGTCGACCCTGATTGTTGGGAAATCATTGGCAGACGATTTTGACATCGAATACCGATTCGATAGGTTTCTTGGTCCGTGGATGCATTACATAAGCCACGACCGCATCATCTTTACACCCGATTTTAAGACAAGTTAACCAGTCTGATTTACTGATTCATTCGGAACGTATCAATTACAGAGAGCAGTGAACCACGAGGAGAGAATATCAGATTGTGGCCGCAAAAAATAATTGTACCTTCATAGAAATAAATCATTGGGCGTGCGTTTTAGACTCAAACTTCGAAGTTTGCAATTTATGCATGCGAATGAAGTTTGAAGTAAATTTTTGTTGGTTTCGAATCGAATACTTAACCCCTGCTGGTGGGATGCGGTTTAACAACACTTTTTTTGAGCTGATATGAAAGGGCATGGCACAAATTTTGAATGGGTTATAAAAACTATTTAGATTATCAATTGCTTCCGGGAGCTTGGATAGTTAACATAAATCTGCCAGTGATTTGTATGAAAATAAAGGAAAATACACACAAAAAATGTGTATGCCAAGTGAGCTAAAAATAATCAATGGTCATGGATACACATGATATTTTAATAGTGTCAATTTGTGAAGTATTTTGCAATGCGAGAGACTTCAAAGGGTTATTAGTTTAAAAGATGACCCAAGGAGATTGACCTTATATGTATCTTAGCTTAGTCTAAGAAATAATATGCGATATGGCCAATGAACTTGATTGCTTGAGTATATAAGCATATAAGAGTGTATTTATACTCAAAGCATTATTGATCATAATGACTTTTTAAATTAAATTAATAATCGCATGTGGAAGTGGAGAACTGAATTACAGCCATGGTAGCATAACACAAAACATAAATGTAACAAGGCGCTCTGCCTCGCAAATGATCTAGATAAAATATTTGACAGTGGAACTCTATTCATTTGATATAGAGTTGGCATATAGCAGAACGATTAGCTAAATTGTTTCGCCATGTATCGCTTCGGTAATTACAAATATTAAAGCCATTATTACTTCGAATTCATTAGGCACTGGTTATGGTGGCCATATATTAAATTAATGGCCTCACTTCCGGCGTTTGGTCCTGGTTTCTCGAAGAATTGCATTCCAGACACCGAGTTTCACGATCATTTTTTCCAAAAGATTGATTGACGCATTACGTTGCAAGTCAAGCATCTCCGAAAACAGGGTGATGTCCACCATCCGAGTAAAACTCGTTACCCGGGGGTGAATGCGGTTCTTTATTCGATGAGAAAGAGAGTAAATTTTAAGAAAAAAGACACATGCAACATGATCAAGAATTATAATGATCGATTTATGATATAAGTCGACACCGAGTATGGCCAAATTCTGTTTCGTTTTACCCATTCGGTAACAGGGTAAATGATTGCGGGTACTTAAGTACTCGGGTAATTTTATGATTTTAATATAAACCAGTACAAATGTATTCGGAATTCGGGCCAGCACGAGGCGTTCACGTTCGGTATTCACCTTTTTGCACTCAGAAAGCAATTGCATTAAGATTTTATAACCTATTTGCTGTTTGGATAAAATATCAAAGCAATCAAGTAATAGTTTGGATCAAATCATTTATCAAGCCGCTATTCTACAAGCTCTATAGTGGGCTGTTTGAGAATTGATCATGTCTACTGGGTTATTATAAAATGGACTATTCCTTCCGTATAAGGTCATCAAGTAGGACCACTGTAGAATAGAAGAATTGTATCGTCGGTGAAAAAACAACAACTGACCATCATCATATAGTAGGTAATCTTCATTCTAAACGAAGATTGACAACAACTGTTTCTATGCATGCATGAGAAACCTGAAGACGAACTCAAATTTAAATCTCTCCTGCCCCCAAGGCTTTACATATTATAAAGATGTTACAACACTCTCTCTAGTTAGATGCTCGCATCGGTAAAAGATCGTAATTTGAGAGGATATTTTTTTTTGATTGAAACATATTAGTTTCGGTCTAAGATGCAACACATTGATCTAATGATCCGTATCAAATTCATCAATTCTAGTGCGTAATGCGTGGGCACTGGGCACGTCTCTGAAAACAAGACGGCACGCACATTGACTCGAGATGGCACCCACGCATCTATATATATATTAAGTAAACAATCCCTTTTACAGATGTAAACATCAACTCTGTCTCCTCTTCATCAACTGCAGCAGCAGCTTGGTATCGAAAAGACCACACCTCTATCCACTGATACCTCTGACCTGAAGAGATAAATTTCAAACGCAGGTTAATAATAGCCGCCGTTTTTCTATCAGATGAGCTGAGTGCTGTTAGGTAATTGTTGCAGCGACTGCAGCCAAATCATGTTTAGATCAGGGGTGTGGAAAGAGTGGCGCTGTTGTTAGGACTAGGAGAGTGGACCGCTTTGAACCATGATTCTAGATGCAACCGACGCGAGATGAAGGCATTTCCGGAGAGATATCTCACGAAAGTTTTATGTGATGTGTGCCACTGGTTCTGCTTTGTATACCGGCGGTGTACTGGCTTCGAACTACTGGACACGATGGGCATTTCAGTTTGGTGGGCAGTGCATGCATGGTGTTTAGGTGAGCACGAGAGGTGAACAAAAACTAGACTTGAAGAATGAGTTTTAAAGGTCTAAATAGGAAATCATGAATGGTTCTTCACGGTAACAGGACACTCGGATTGTTGACAATGGGAGCAAGTGAGGCACCCCTGATGTAAAGTTTAAAGCCCGCTTTATTATTTACTATTTGAAGCGCTTTTAAGACTGATTTTTGTGAACTTTCGACGAGGAGAATAAGGTGTTCGAGATATACTATTTAAGTACGTGATATTTGAGATCTGATTTTGCATTTTGGAGACGTGGGTCGAATCCCAAAGAAGTTTACTTACTGTCAATAAATATATATGATGTAGATACAAAAAATTAAATTGTGTTGAACAGTCACACTTGCGCGTGAATAGGAATAATAGGAATCCATAGGAATAAAGTTAGGGGCTGTTGAAGAATTTCTCTTTTCGTGAAATAATAACCGTTAGTAAAAATAGAAATAGGATTGAAAATTTGGAAGGAACGGCCATATTAAATATTTTCACATGTTTTATTTGAGACTAAAAGAAGTGCATTTAAATGCCCACTTATCAATTTCTAAAGCCACAATTAGGACCTAGTCTACGCTGCCCTGACACCCATAAAAAAAGCTAGATATAAAACTTTATATTTTTACAGGTTATCGACATATTTTCTTCACTTTTAAGTGTTTTAATTCGAGAAACGATTCCTTCCCTTCACGTGTTCTCCCTCACCAATGTCGGAATTCTCTTTTTAACCACGTTTGTCGCGTTTTTTTTTACGTTTTGTGAGTTGTTCATATGGAATGCTGCTCTCCCCCCTCAGACCCAAGCCCGCAGTCTGCCGGCTCGTTTGCCCACCTACTCCATTGTCCCAAAGCCCTCGACTTCAACCCACAAGACACAAGGCACAAGGCACAGCGCACAACACACGACACACGACACACAACACACAGCACCGACACACAGCAAAATTACATGTCTGGAGTAAAACAAACAAAAACTGTGGCACGACATTCTAACAGTGTACAGGACAGTTGCCCGAATTGTTAAATATTTTTTTCATAAAAAAAAGGGGGTTTAGTATCGAGTTAAACATTTGGTTTGAGAAAAGAGGCGAACCGAAAGGGTGTTGACTGGTTGTAGGTTAGGCGTCTAAGTCTAACTCCGTGTGGCATCTAACCCCGAAGGCAAGTGAACGCCCCTTGCGCCCACCAGTCACACATCACACGTATAGCAAGTCTTTTTCTGTCGGTTGCATTGCAATAAAATAATTAATTCAAACCGACACAAGAGTCAGAAATCTGACTTGACGTTTGAAATTAGGGCTCCATGCCAGCTAATCCTTGTCTTGGATGATTTCTATCTTACATTTTCATTCTCATATCCTGATTTTGGACAAAATTTTAAATTAGTCGGTTGTGCAAAGCCCCCCCCCCCCCCCCCCCCCCCCAAAAAGGGCAAGTGCACGGGAAAAGTTTTCATAGCGGATTTCGATTAAACTTATGCAATTAAACTGCGCTTTACGGTTTACAGTAAATCTTTTTGTCTGCAAGCCGAAGATGAATCCCCGTTGGGTATAAACTCTAAGTAATTACAGGGTAATTACATGGAGGCTATAATAAATAATAATAGTCCAAGATGACCCAGCAACAAGTTTTGTATTCCATATGGAAGGTAACAAGTGAACGAACATAAGAAATTGCGGTCGAATGAAAGACCACATGGATGTAAAACACAAGACGTCTCGAAATTGGTTGCTGACTAATGCAGCGGGACAGTTGCATAACTAATTAAGCGCCGATAGAAACTAATAGCATCGCCGAATTAGGAGATACCAGTTTATTATACTGCGTTCAAATCAGAACATGCAGTAGCATGCTTTCAAACAATTAAACGAAGACTTCGCACTCTAAAGTGAAAAATAGAGAACATGTCTGCCACGGCGTGCGACGGTATTAGCAGGAGGAATACCCCAAGTCTAAACATGACTAAGGACCTGCTGGTGCAGTTGTGTTGTGGCTGGCAAATTGTCGCCTTACTGTCTGTATTCTCGTATTGCGCTTCACAGGTGCTCACCGCAAAAGTAGTTGCCTATGTTGACTCTTGGGGAGTTTCAGTTTGCATTACCGCTTGCGACGTGCTAAAATATTAGAGGCGCCCAACCAATTCTTTACTGAAACCCCAGGCTGTGTTTAAAAGCTAAAATATTGCTACCCTAAATTGCCAAAGGACTTTGCAGTTTAAATAATCTGTAATTCTATCGAAACAGCTCCATTCATTCTACCTAGATTCTATATTTTATTCATAACCTTGTATTCTTATTTTGTATATCCTGAGATTGTATTTTTCTTTGGTGCAGTGGCCATGCGATGTGTTATAGCTATAATATGAAGCATGAACATTTTGTAAAACAAGATGGTGAAGTTCATTGACCACGTGATGAATGAAAATGACATGCCGTATACTCATTTCATTTCCAACCCAACTCAAATTTATATTCATATGCAATTGAGTCGCCCAACAAGCGATGTACCATCTGTTGTGACAATTGAATTATTTGTCCACCAAATTGTCGCACACTTTGATTCGGTTACAATTTTATCAAATGTCAAATGTTAAATTTATTAAAAATCAAGATTTAATTGACGGAATTGACAAAGACAATGAAAAGAAGTCACGCTTGCTCATCGACGATCATTTCAATTGCCTTTTTAAGCTCTGACCGTATTGACCTATTGGCCCCCCCTTAACGCAAGGTGCCTGTCAGCTGGTCGGCGGATTCGAGCAGCGAACATTTGCCAATCGCAACTTCAAAACCCTGTCATCTGGCAATAAAACACGTTGGCGGTAAAACTTAGAAGCTGTCAATTTCTCGTCGTGGATGACCCTTGAACACTATCCAAACCAAAGCTACACAACAACCCTAACGAAGCCTTCACACTCCCAAGGGTGGCAGACTAAATTTAAGGGTTGAAAAGATAAAAAAAATATCATAAAATTTCTCGATTCGAGAAATTATCGCAAAATGACGTAAATAGTTCAGCATGTAAACTCACCGCGGCTTGCGCTTCTCTCGCGTAAAACAACAATCCACACAGAAAGATGCCGATGCCGGGTCGCCAGCATCGCGCCAGCCGGAGAAGCATGGCCCGTCAGTTTGGTCGGCTTACTGCACCATGCGGCCTGCACTAGGCATCTCCTCCTCCGCAGCATCCATCCCCACCCCACCATCTTCCAGTCCGCACGGTATCCGTGCGCAGCTAGGCCGTCCAATCGCTGCCTGGAACACATTTTCCAGGACGAAAAGGAAAGTTAACACGAGTGATTTGCAGACGGCAACAGTGGCAAGTTTTGTTCACGACGGAATGATTCTTGGGAAAAGAGGTGTGAAAAAAATGTTTGCGGGTCGAGTTGCGTTGGCGGTGTGGACTATCTCGCGACGGCGGAAGATCTTTCTGTGAAGTAGGGGCGGCGACGGATGGGAGAGGATAGAGACCGCCCCTGAAGATCAGCGGTGGTGCAGTCGTCGGCCGGCTCCTTAGTGGTGCGAGATCGTACGTCCGCGTGCATTGCCGAGAGACGCGAGAGAATACAAAACTGCGAAGGTCCCGGTCGCTATGACCGGTTACCAGCTGAGGTATACACATTCAAATTCAAGTTTGTCACGCACGGGGGTGATTTTTGTCACCGAGAAAAAAATTAATAGACAGTGCCGAAAGTGAAGTGAGTTTAATTTGTGAAAAATCGTTTATGTTGCAGGTTTAGCGTAGCCATCATATTATGGCTGGCTGAGGCTGCCTCGGCGGTGAGTAAAAAATCGCAGAACATATATTTTCTGTGTCAAAAATTATCTTGTTCACGTCCCGACTCCCGCTCCTTCTCGGTCTGCGGACGGCACCTGTCCGAGCTCTCCACACGCACCACATGCCTCGAGACCCCTGACCACCCTGACCAACCCCCTCCACCCTGCACCCTGCACCTACCCTTCGGAGCACGCTGGCTCGGGCCGTCATTCACAAGCTCGCCCCTTCTTGACAGCTACCTTTCGGCTCTTAGAAATTTGTCGGATCAGCCATGCGTGGGAATTCGGTCGACATTCTCCATCGCCTTGACAAGATGGAATTGAAAAAGAAAGAAACAGAAGACCAACATAATTTAAAAGCCTTCCAAAATGGACCTCGCAGTTAAATAACAGCATACAACAATCGGGATTTTAGTTGCGTCTAAATTATATGGGCATGTAATTGGTTCAACCAGTTGGCGGTCGACAATTTCCAAGTCTTGTCACTCTTTCGGCGGGGACGGGGTGGTCATGGCGTTGACAGCGGTGAAAGTACACCGTGGTCTACGGCCTATCGCGATGGCTCCTGGCTCGGATCTGACGGCCGGGATGCTGCTGCGATGATTATGCATGCGCGCGAGACCGCCGCTTCGCCACTCTCTTCGGGTCTGGAGCCGAAGACGTCAGCTGATCTCATCGAGATCTGACCACAGCATCCCACCACTTCTCTCGCTCACTGCACGCGTCTACACGTCGTCCCTCCCTGTTCCCTTATCAATTGATTCTGTCAGTTTAGACTTTCGGATCCCGGAAGCTTCCTATTTGACCACAATTTAATGCCCACCCGCATTTATATCTAGAAGCACTTCATATTGAAAATCAACAAATCGATTTGGCTAAAATTTTATTTATTTCAATTTTAAAGAAAGTCGAGTTGAGATACAGTTCTCGTTTTAAAGATCTAACGATTAGGAAGGTATTACTGCATCGGAAAGTTCTCCGTGGAATTGAGCGCTGAATGCATCCAGTAAATATTTTAGTAATTGATGTTTATCTTGAAACATCTCCTTTGGGGGAAGATGCTCATATTGTAAAATTCCCCGGCGTCTGAGAACAGAACGTCGGCTCAGAAGAAGCCGCTAGCAGCTAAGGCGACCGCCCCCGGCTGCACTGCCGTCTGCCCGCACAATTGCTGTAATTCACAGCTGCCAACTAGCTTTCATTATTCCCGATCACTTAATGATCGTAGTTCGTAGCAAAACAATTTCGTTGCAAGCGTTCTACCACACAATAATTCAAGACATCGTAAAACTTTGGTTAAAAAGGAGATGTGATATGATTAGATAGTACAATGCAGTTTGCCGCCCCGATTTGTCACAGCTTAGATTGCCTTTTATTGACTGAAAGATTGTACAATTGAGGGTCGCGAGTTGCGAAGTGCGTATAGTGAGAGATTTTAACTTTCTTGTAATAAAATGTGGTGAAGTTTGCATAAGCGCATTGCACTGTTTAAAAAAATGGCCCATGTGGAAATAGATCAGACTTTGAGATAAGGCGAAAAAAAAAGGATTTCCGATAGGTTTTAATCAGCTGTTGTCATTTACATCTGAAAAATAAATGGCTCCGGCAGAAGTGGTGGTACACGTTCGGAAACGCGTGATTGTCTAGAATTTGCCATTCTATTGGTGGTTTCACATGGATGGCTAATTCTTTTGAGATAAGATAATAATTCTTTAAGTGATGAAATCGTTTGCTAATTGTCTAAAAGATCCATACTGCTCTGGAACAGAACCACGCGACCCTCTAAACCACGAATTTTTGGCATGTGAATGTGACATGTGTCAACAACACAAACAAAAAAGAAACCTTCACGAAATGATAAACTAGCCAGCATCCCTCATATCAAATCCACATGATTTAAAGTATACTTTACCACCCGGGTGCATTTTTAAATGACGCTGTCATTCTCTCCAACTTTGGATAACCAAACGCAATGCTTCCCCGTTGCCACATGATTAATGGCGCCATTCGTTTCCACCCCACAACCGCATTGTCCTATAAACTCTTCGGATGGTTCGTGATCAACGTAATTGGTAAATCTTCCACGCACGATGTCTTAGACTCCAGTGGCGTGATGGCCGAGTCAACAAGTGCGGTTAAGGGGAGGCCAATTAAGAGGATATGAAATACAGCTATTACAATGACCCACTCTAAAAAACACACACACACACACACACACAAAAATACTGTGATCACTCGAACGCAGCGACGAGAAAACACCGGTGAAAACGCGCAGAGATTTTTCTATCACCGTCAAACAGAAATGCGTGTCATTTTTATTCCTGGCGGTTGGAATTCGTGAATTTTTGTATGGAAACACCAGCTGCGACTGACGAAAAAAGATCTCCGGCATCTCTTGAATTCGGAGATCCAAAAGTTAAAAATCAAAAATCGCTATCCAAATTATCTTTGCGTTAGTTGCCGAAACGGATTCAAGATTTCTTTGTGCCTATCACAAATAGTTTTTTTTCATTCCTCAGTTTTGTAACCAATAAGGCAGATTTTTCTGAGTTAAATTTTGGTAAGGAAGGGGAAGGTACGCCACTGACTAAATTATAACTACAGCCATATGTCATTCTTCTTTTTTGTTCTCTAGTGCGTGGTCCGTGTCAAAAATCTTCTTAAATAATTTTGACACTATCGGAATCTAATGAGTTATCAAACACCAATAAGTCACACCTAACAAGATTAAAGAACCAACCCCAGCCTAGAAAATGGAAGAAAGGTCGCGGCACAGTTTTCCAATTAGTAACCTAACCCGTGGCTGTCTCAAGACTTAAAAACTTGAAACTAACCTAATAAGAGATAAAAGGAGGCTGAAACGATGGTGGGCAGATGAATTACCATTAGATCGGTGCATGATACCGAAGGAAGGACACGCATTTAATGCTGTAAGAAAGTCTTGTGGTGTGAGGTTTGTTACATAGAGCTTAGTCTAACTCATTGTGAGAAGCTCAATGGAATCATCGCGCGATTAAAACTTGATTGTGCCGGGCATCTAGTTTTTTAACTTCCAAATAACGAACTGCATGCAAGTTTTAGTATAGCCTCAATCCTTATATTATACTTTTATAACTTCAAATACAGTACGTATTAAATCAATTCGGGCTCGTGACGCCGAGTCCAACATAACAATTTATGTAAATAGATTTTTTTTCTGGAATTTCTTCGAGCAGAAATATTTTCTAGAGGTATTGTATAGACTGAAAATACAGACATGTATATATATGTACAAAACGTCCCCTGTGCACACTTCCGTATCCTCACAGGTGCACTGAGATTTGAGCATTATAAATTAGAAATATAAACATCCCTTATAGGTACCTATTTATACAATCTCAGACGCTGACTTTGGTTTCTTCCTTTTGCTTGTAGGATCCGTCATTTATATCTTGCGGCCTTGCGGTGTAGCATACAACAAACATTCATGTACAAAAATTCAAATCATAAACC
This sequence comes from Nemurella pictetii, assembly GCA_921293315.2. NCBI lineage: Eukaryota > Metazoa > Arthropoda > Insecta > Plecoptera > Nemouridae > Nemurella > Nemurella pictetii. Next base: position 29,789,252 of record OV121115.1, read on the forward strand.
TATACTATGCGACATCATTTCAGGTCGTGTTAAAGTTTTGATGGAGGATTTAAATAAACTTTAAACACATTTAATATGATAATAAATTGACTATTTGGTTAGGATATTGTGCGTAAGATAGAATATAAAGACTAATAAATGCAGGACTGTACATCTACGGTGGTCTCATCTCATTGTGAGCCATTGCACCGAATACATCCTCAAATTAATTTAATCAGTGCCAAACGAACTATACAGAGTATAGTAATAGCATCAGTCTTTCCAGTGTTACTATTTTTAGGAAATTGTGCCTAAAAATATCCAACGCAGAAAAAACCACAGGAGAGTGAAAACGACACGAGAATTAGTGCATTGTGTTAAACACGTTAGCTTTGATGGAGACGTGCTAGACACTATGACTGCACTCTGTAAGAAATCATCAAGCGCAGCTAAACTGCTTTCAAGACACATGGCATTTCACATGTTGACGCCCTCATTTTTTTGTTTTACCTAGAGAAAGAAATCAGTATTCATATGCATACACCACAATGGAATTATTATTTACACACGTGTAAATAAAGACGTTTGACGCAGGGAGCTTGGAGGAACGAGCACGCCACTTCCATTAGGGGTAGTTCTATAAAACTAATTAAACGGATTTAAATTTTTAATCTGTAGAGGTTAACAAACACCGCCATGCATGCAGAAAAACACATCGTAATCAATTTTGACGAAGATTGAGCTCTGAAAATATTGGGTTTCGGGTTTAATCTTTTCACTATACTTCCTAGTCCCTAACCTTCGCCACCAAAATGTCAATAATTCACCCAAAGTGCCTTACAATGTGTAGCGTTTAGTCTTAAAGATGAATTTATTGTTTTCTCATTAATTTAATTTCAGCAATACTGGCCAGGAAGCAACTATAATGCATCGGGCCTGTCGGGACGCTATGATACCGGAAGTAGTAGCTACACGGCGTATCCAGCGCCAAATAGTCAGCAGAGGAACTGCACTGGGTCACAATGTTGCACGCCCAAGTGCTTTGCGGAGAAAGGGTCAAGAGTAAGTACTAAAACGCATGTTAAGCAACCCAATGTGATAGGTACTCAATTTAGAAGGAACTGTCTCCAAGTGCGACAAGGTGCACACGACCACAAGGACGTCACGGTGCCGAATATTTTTTCTGGCCAAAATTCTACCGTTCTAGCAAAAGGACCATAGGGGCAAAATGACCATAGGGGCAATAGGACTACGTAAGAAGGGTGAGGATTTTGCTCCTCTCAATACCCTTGATTCTTTGACCAAGCGGTTATCATCACACTATTGAGATGCGGTAATGGTATAAGATGTTGTAAAGAGCATCAAAAGCTCTCGTTTTAGAAAATTTCTCGTAAATCTCCCCCCACCCCTAAAAAAACATCCTACTTCGTCCCTGACCTGCGCTATTTTTCACAAGACAGGACAACATAATGCAATAGGACAGTCTAAGATCATATTATTCGAGGACACGCTGCCAAGAATAGATAAATCATTATGTTACGCCATTTGTTAGTTCGAATTTTTCGCCACTGTCCAACATCTTTTGGACATTTTAGGCGAAGAAAACGACGTATCAGTGCAAAACCTGGCACCTACACCGTACATGAGTGACTTAAGGCTTACCCACAATTGACATAAGCATAAGCACAAAGCATAGTCGTAACGCACAAGGAAATTAAACATGGGTTAGACTTAGAGGATGGGATCGCCCACAACTGACACAGCAGAAACACTAACGACCTTGAGCGCACAAGGCACTGACACAACGCACAAGGAATATGAAAGCAATTTGCTCATCTTACAGGGCCCACCTGGCTTAGGAGGAGAAACGGGGCCGAAAGGTCAGCAAGGTTTCCCAGGAATGGAGGGTCTGCTGGGCCCAAAAGGAGACAAGGGTGATCCAGGCCCACAAGGCCCACGGGGACCCAAGGGCGATCGGGTAAGACAATTTTCAGATGAAAATTTCAAACAGTCACCAATGGATGATGTTGCTATAAAATATACTTGAGCATTGTAACTGCAACTTTGTAAAATTCCAGGGTAAAATGGGAATGCCTGGTTTCCCTGGAATCAATGGAATTCCAGGAGTCCAAGGTCCTCCCGGAGCGGCTGGTTTGGCTGGTGTCGACGGATGCAACGGAACAGATGTGCGTAGAAAGCCAGGAGGAATCTTACGTTGGCATGTCGAGTGTAGCATGCGTGTTGCTAACATTGTACTTTCTGCAATCAGGGAGCTCCTGGGGGCTATGGGTTACCAGGAGAGCAAGGACCAAGAGGATATCCAGGAACTGGTGGCGGCAAAGGAGCTAAAGGAGAGCCAGCGTTCGGGGGCTACTATCCGAAAGGACAGAAGGGAGAGCCTGCAGCTGATGGGGTCCGGGGTCCGCCGGGTGTACCAGGAGAATCAGGGCCACCGGGACCTCAGGGACCAAAGGGTGACCTAGGCTTTGCTGTAAGAACCGACAGGAAGAGATAGTTGATGAATTATGCCTATCTACAAAGAGATACTCCATCTCTAACATTATTTCACCTAGAACTTTAAACAAGGCAAACGCTAAACTGCGCAATTCATCCAGCAGCACTTTAATTGCAGTTTTAAATTATCAGTGTTATTTATTAGGCTTATATTCAACAGATTTTAGCTTAATGATGGCCCATGGCCATCAGTCAATGCCTTGGAACAAAATGTTCATGTTAACAAGAATTGTTCAAAATAATGGTATACTCATAATTTGAAAGAAAAAACTCTGCAAGATAACGTCAAGTTTTCCTACTTGCAGGAAATTAAGAAATAATCTCAAATGCAAATGCGACAATCACTTACATATGAACATTCCAGGGCCGTCCTGGAGAATTAGGCTATAAAGGTGATAAAGGCTCACCCGGCGCCAGCGATATCGGAGAGAAAGGGGATCGAGGTATAAAGGGGGAACGAGGCCCTCCTGGCAACCCGTCCAACTATAATACATGGGACGGATATCCTAATGGCACAGCAATTGTCGGCCCCCAAGGAAAGAACGGCAGTAGAGGAGAAACGGTGAGTTTACTGACATTGTACATTTAGATTTTTTTCAACTATTACAGGGTCCAAAAGGAGATATAGGCTATAAGGGTGATAAGGGCACCCAAGGATTGGCAAAAGACGGACCTGTTGGAGAAGTTGGTCAGAAAGGGGAGCCGGGTCCTCCTGGTTTACGCAGTCCATTCTATGCAACTTCCGAGAATGGCACGGTTGGTCCAAGAGGCCTAGAAGGTAGCAAGGGATCGAAAGTAAGTTGAATTATGTCAATCATTCAATGCTTGCTCTATTGCACTGTGCATCAGGCATTAATAGTAACTCAAAAGCAGATACAGCTTGTCTATTACAATATTGCTCGTTATACTGTGTGAAATTAAGCTTTCATATTCTCTGGGGTTCAAATATTATCTGTTTTCTGTTCATATTTTTGGCCTTTTACTTAAATCTGCTTTGATAAATAGTTTAAATAAATGTGTCAGATGGCTAGCGTGAACTTAAAGTAGATTGCACATGAGATGCGAGCATGAGAATTAATTTTATTGCACAAATATTACAAATTATTCTGGAACCAAATTCGCTTTCGTATGGCACGCCCTGAGCTTAAAATGGCAATTGAAATGGCTTGTTAATATGTAGATTTAGAGTGGATGATGATAAGAATGATTTAATGCTGAGATCTCTAGAAAAAACGATTGAAAAAAATGTCATGCTATGCTAATAAATAATTGTGGCAATTTGTGTTTGTTTTTGATAATAGCAATTTGTGTTCGTTTTAGGGTGAAACAGGTCGAGATGGTGAAAAAGGAGAACTCGGAATGAGAGGAGATCCTGGAGTAAGTGGGCTTCCGGGAATGGTCGGAGAGAAGGGATTGCCTGGAGCACCCGGAAGCAGGGTAAGTTTTCAAAGCATGCCAACAATCTTTGCCATTATTAATGCTAATTATTTTAAGTCAAATGTCATCAAGCAATATGTGGATCATCCTTGAGACAATATATTATGTACATCCCACATTCTTAAAACCTAGATTTATATACATTTTTCATTCTCAGTTAGTAAGAGTATTAAACTCTTAGAAAGAACACAAAAACACAAACAAAGAAAGAACAACAAAGAACTGTAAATTTCATGTTACCTGGCCGGGTGATAAAAATTTAGATCACATTTTTTCTCATAATTTAATGCATAGTTTAAGGCATAGGCTATTAAATGCCAGTTTTGATTGATTAATGTTGTTTAGCAAAGCACTGTTTTGACAACTGGCCCTATGGCACTGGTCTAATAGCGTATGCAAATTCTGTTTTTTGTCAGGGTCGTGATGGTTTCTCAGGACCTCCCGGGCCAGTGGGTATGAAGGGAGACCAAGGCCTGGAGGGATTGTCCGGTCTGTCTGGCCGACCAGGATTGAAAGGAGAACCTGGAAGTGACGGACCCGTTGGACCATCTGGATTACGAGGACCGCCGGGGCCACCGGGGGTAAGAGCACGGCACAAAGAAGCCGAATAATCAAAAGATGCATTTTGGATTTGGACCTTATTAGTACTGCCATATGCCAAGTGCACAAGCTGTGACAAAAACATCTGGTGCCATGGTAGCAACTCTGTAACATGTGGGTGGTTTTAATTGACTTGTCAATAACGGTAGCTCTTCGTGCTAATTGCAAACAAACTGTTTTTTTTTGGTGAAATAAAAATGAAATTGTTTTTTTCTGTCATGTGTTCATGACCACACAACTGCCATTTTCTAGCGAGATTTCTCATTATTTTGATTTATGCGTTACAGCTTTGTTGAAAAATTGCATTTTAATGGATTCACAATCCAATTGTTTGAAATTTGTTGTAAGAATTAAAAAATCTCCTTTTATAACTAACGCAATGTCCAAATGAATGTCTGAGCATTCCCTGTTTTGTCTGCAGGGTGGAAAAGGCCGACCTGGCTTGCCAGGCCCCGAGGGACCTCGTGGATTCCCAGGCCCCGCAGGGCCCAAGGGACTCGATGGATACAACGGAGAGCAGGGGCCCCGAGGACTAATAGGCCTCACCGGAGGTCCCGGACTTGGAGGCTCACAGGGACCCGAAGGGTATCCTGGAGAAAAGGGAGGCAAAGGAGAACCAGGACTAACAGGTATAAAATTATATAATTTAAAATCTCTGTACCTTATAACATCAAAACAGTTTGTTTTTGCAAGATTTTCTTTGTTGTTGTTTGCATTGTTACTGTTGTTTTTAATTGACACAGAAATTTGCTGAAACTCTTTGCATTTTTGTAGGTTTCCCTGGTGGTGAAGGCCCCAGAGGTTATAACGGACAGAATGGGCCACCTGGACCAAGGGGATTCCCTGGCGAGAAGGGATTGTCAATAATTGTAATTATAAATTACTTTTCGTAGAACAATAATTTAATACTGTGTGTGATTTAAAAATGTGTTTCATGTCAGACTGCTGAAACTGAATCTTATTTAATCACAAGCATTTAATTTGAAATTGAAATCCATTTTGCTAGTTAAAGTTGATCGAAGTTGCTCTCATGCCGTTGGAAATTTGTTACCCTTGATCTTGACTGGCCTGACAGTAAAACACAACATGTTCTGTTTCCATAGGGGCCAAAAGGTATGGATGGAGGACAAGGTCGTGACGGTGAGAAGGGACTGAAGGGCGAAAAGGGCTACCCCGGATTGCGTGGTCTTCCTGGTGATTCCAAGGAGGGAATTCCTGGAACACCCGGAATCAATGGACCTGTGGGAGAGCCAGGGGCAGAAGGACGCCCAGGATTGCCAGGCACACCAGGTATATAAGAATAATACTCAATTTGCTTTCACATCTTGAAAAGCTTCAATTGTTAAGCAATTGAGCAACAACATTCACCGCCATCTCGTTTCCTAGGACGGCCCGGTGACAAGGGCGACATCGGCGGCCGCTGCTCCGACTGCATCCCAGGACAGAGAGGATACAAGGGTGAACCAGGTCGGGATGGAATCAATGGACCCATCGGTCCGAGGGGAGTCGAAGGCGAACGGGGCTTCCCAGGAGAGCCAGGATTCGACGGGAACCCAGGACCCATTGGCCCACCTGGCAAGGATGTTAGTTCCATTTCGTTTCTAGTAAAAAAATGCCTTCACTCTTTCTTTATCTCCCTCTCAACTGACTGAGGCACTGGCAAAAGTCTCGGTTACGTTTACGGGGTTGAGAACCTATTCTGCAGATATGTGATCATTGCGAGGTGAAAAATAACACTTTCCCTTCTGCGTTGTGTGATTCCGCAGGGCGAAAGAGGCACGTCTGGACCAATAGGTGCCCCGGGCATACCAGGAGATTCAGCACAGGCTCCTCTGAGTCAGGTAAAAGGTCCCCCAGGACTTGCTGGTGAACCGGGAGCTATTGGTGCCAATGGGTATCCAGGTGCAATTGGACCTCCTGGACCAAAAGGCAGCATGGGTGTCGAAGGCTTCCCAGGACTGAAAGGAGATAAGGTAATGGACAAGTTAAGATTATTCTATACATTGACTTAAATAATACACAATGAACTATTTTTGCACATCATTATGAAAATAATAATGAAAACAATGAAATAGATAGATTAAATTCTACAGGATTAAATGCTTCTTACAAATTTGCTGGTTTAGATTCCACCAAGTGCATTACTATAATTTGGCATGGTGCTTCCTAGTTGATCGGTGATACTATTTTGCAATTTAGCCACGCCAGCATTTTAAAAGCATTTTAGAAACTTATTTTATACGAAACAGGGCGGACAAGGGTTCCCTGGGCAAGCTGGAACCTCTGGCCGAGACGGCTATCCAGGTGCTAAGGGCGAAGCTGGCCTGATCGTGCGAGGAGACAGAGGCATTTCGGGGCTGAATGGCTACAAGGGAGACGTTGGACTACCTGGAATTCAAGGACCAATGGGACCAAAAGGTAATAATTTATTGATTCATTGATTTATCAATTTATTCGATCGATTCGATTCATCGATTTTGTGCCATTGTGCCAAGCTGTACGAGAAAGTGCTGGAGTGCAGACTGAAGGCAGATGTGGAGCAGGAGCTTCGGGAGGAGCAGTATGGTTTCAGAAGAGGGAGATCCACAATTGACCTAATATTTGCGGTGAGACAAATTATGGAAGCAAGATGGGAGGCTGGAGAAGTTATGCACATGGCCTTTTTGGACCTCGAGAAAGCGTATGACAGACTTCCCAGGGAAAGGGTCTGGAAAGCACTCGAGGTGAAACAAGTTAGAAAGGGTCTGGTGGATAGAATTAAAAGTACTTATGTGCGTAGTTTGGGGTGTGTACAGACCAGAGGAGGAAGAACAAAATGGTTTGAAATGAAGAATGGCCTAAGACAAGGTAGTGTTCTATCCCCGCTATTATTCATCATTGTTATGGATGAGCTGATAAAGGTTGTGGAACCTATCGGGCAAAGTGCAGACACTAGGACATTTGTGTATGCGGACGACGTTATGGTGTGGGGCGAGAGCGTAAAGGAAGTCCAAGAAAAGATCAACAAATGGAGCCACATCACCGAGGAATCTGGGCTGAGAATCAGCAAGGAAAAAAGTGAGTCCCTAATTATGGAGAGGAAGCCTAAACCAAGTGGTAAGAGAGAGAAAATTATTCTGAGAGGGGAAGGCTTAGAGGTGAAGGAGCACTTCAAGTACTTGGGAAGCATTCTGTCAAGGGATGCAAAAATTGACATTGAGTTACGGAAGCGTGTGAACTCAGCAATGAATTTCTACCAATTAGTTAGAAAATTACTATGGCACGAAGGATTTCCAAAACGATGTAAATTACTGATGTACAAATCCTACTTTTTACCCATTCTGACGTACGGAGCTGTAACATGGACAGTAGGAGGGCTCCAGGAACAAATAATTCAGACAGCAGAAATGAAATTCCTGAGAAGTATTGCTGGAGTAACCAAAATGGACAAGATAAGAAGCAAAGAGATTAGAAAGAGGCTCGGCGTAGAGCGGCTGTCCTACAAAATAGGAAAATAACGTTTGAGTTGGTTCGGCCATATGCAAAGAATGGATCAAGACAGAATGCCACGACGGGAGTACGAGAAGACCACGCAAGCAGGAGTGAAAAGAAGAGTTGGAAGACCAAGGGACAGATGGGCTGAGCAAATTAAGTGTGATGTGGAGGACAGAAATGAAGTGTGGGAGTGTGTGCGAGACGAACAGTGGTGGAATAAGCGAAAGGTGTGGAAAGCCTTGGTACAGAAGGCGGAAGCAGAGAGTGTGGAGGAGGATGGGTAGAATGACAGGCTTGGCAAGCCGGTTCTATTAAAACCCTGTTGCCCTTGAACCCGGTGGCCTTAAAGCCACCCCCTGACCCACCAAGTGTGGAACCAGGGTCACAGATTATTATTATTATTATTTATTGTTATTGATTTATAAATCATAGCAGTCAATTATTAATTGGTTCATTGGTTGTGCTTTGTTTTGAGGAGATTTTTGGCTCTAAAATGGGCAATGTCTCTCGACATTTTGACAGGACACATAGCAATCATCTTTAGGATTGAAATATACTCAAAACAGAGCACAACTGTTTAAGCCCAATGATCCAGTCCTCTGGATATAGGCTGTGGAACTAACCACCGACAATTTGATTAAATATTATTTTCTTGCTTTAGTGGATAAATAGATTTAGGTAATTGAAACTAAAAGTAAATAGAAAATAGGAAATGAGCCCTTACGGGTGGCATGGCAGTGCTAATTTAGCAACAAACAGTTGGTGAGTTTAAAAGATAGGGAAAAATCGGCACTCACCGCTACGAAGCACCAACAAGTTGATCGCATTAGGTGGCCATGGGCATTAGATTTACAGGTTGTTGAAATTTGAAAGATTTTTCTTTGAATTATCTGAGAAAGCAGTTAACCAACCTCATGTTTAATAGAAAAGATGTGGATTAAAAATATCTTATTGAAATTTAAATCTTATTTAAATAGAAAGAGGCTGTCACCCCACTGCCTCTGACCATAAGCCCAACTATAGGAAGCTTTGCTCCCTGGACCACCCTTCGTCCAGTATTCCAGCCAAACTTTCCACCATTAAGTGTCTAGTGATGCCTAACCACATTGTAACTATACCTCGGATAGGCCTGGTCATTTTAAGTGTGTATTTTTTTAGGAACATGTCCATCAATTCCTGAGAACATAACATCAGCAATGATCGGACCACAGGGTGACCCAGGAACCCAGGGACTCCCGGGACCTCCAGGCTTGAATGGACCTCCAGGCGAAAAGGGCATGCGAGGAATTTCGGTAAATTTTTCAGACTCTGCAATGTGATGACAATAATTGTTGAACAACATCTATTAATTCCGTAGAATAAACGAAAAACCCACGAATAAGTCCAAAATAACAAAATTTTGATTTTTAGGGGTTAGAGGGCCTTACAGGGCCAACTGGCAGTCCAGGTCCAATTGGTCACAGGGGCCTTCCCGGACCTCGTGGAGATAAGGGAGACGCTGGGCCAATGGGATTCCCGGGAGACAACGGTAGAGACGGACTACGCGGATTTCCAGGGCAGCCTTCAGCAAAGGGATTGAAGGGCGAGCCGGGCATATCCCAAATGGGACCTCCTGGGCCTCAAGGTCCATTTGGAGACAAGGGAGAAAGAGGACTGCCAGGACCTGTAGGAAAATACGGCCTTAATGGCTCCCCAGGTATGCAGCTCTCAGTTTTTTTTCCTGTTTTTTTTTCTCAAATTTGCATTAAGTTAATGAATTATATCTTTGTTTCTTACAAAATTTTCAGGTATACCTGGCTTTGTTGGAGAGAAAGGAATACAAGGAATTCCTGGCCTGGATGGTCTACCCGGAATAGTAGGGCAGAAGGGTGACTTTGGACCGGTAGGGCCGCCAGGGTTGCAAGGAGTTCCAGGGCGTCCAGGATTAGATGGGCCTAAGGGTGAGCAAAAATTGATGGTGATTTTGTATCTCCTGCTTGATGAGTACTTACACAGAGAATTGATACATGTTCTGCTTGTGGCAAACAGGAGAGCAAGGATTGATCGGCGAGATTGGTAGATCGGGCCTGCCTGGTTTCCCTGGGCCAAAAGGCGACAAGGGCGTGATTGGAGCTGACGGACTGAAGGGCTTCGTTGGGCCCCGAGGACAGCCAGGTACACCATTTTTACATTGAAGTGCAAACGAAAATTTAAAGATTTACAATTTGAAAACTTGCAATACCTTAGATTGAATATGTCATGACAAATAAGCATCAAGTTTTAATAAAAAGGTAAAAAAACAAAATTAGATATTCCACAAATTTACGGTACCACGAGAAAAAAGATATAATATGATTAGTTAAAAAACGCCCGCTGAACTGAATTGATACCCCTGTGTGCTTGGCCTGTAGGAGCACCTGGATCGCCTGGAATCGACGGGTTTGCGGGAGCTAAAGGAGACAAAGGGGGTGTGGGCCGGCAAGGGTTCGATGGAGCTCCAGGAAATGATGGTTTGCCAGGCCCCCCGGGCTATTCGGGTCCCAAGGGAGATCTAGGACCACCGGGGTTGACTGGCCCTGTTGGTCTGCCAGGACCTCCGGGTCCTAAGGGAGAGTATGGACCCACTGGAGCTGATGTAAGTGATGAGAGATTTGGCTCTCCATTACAAATTCAGAGGGATGTATTTGTCACCGAGTATTCAGTTAGAAGTTTGTTGGTCAAAACAAGGCATAAAGTAAAAGATCTCCTATTTTATCATTCATGACTTTCATAGCCAGTGAAAAGAAACAGTGAAAACTTCTAGATTGAAACCTATTGGGATTTTGAACAAATGCAGTACCATAGTCTATGGCAATACTATCCATGCTGCCCTATTAAAAAATTAAGACTTACAAACTAATAACTTATCAAATATTTGGAAGTTAAAATGAACACCAATGGGGGCATACGCATACTACAGAGAGAATGAAAATCCAATAGAATCCAAAGTATTTTTTCTCTAAAAATAAAAATTTCAAATTCTGGCATTTTACAGGGCAGGAAAGGAGAGCCTGGATCAGTATCAGAGAAGGGACAAAAGGGAGAACCGGGAATGGGTGGATTAAGAGGTCCGCCGGGAGCATCAGGACTCGAAGGACGGACTGGCATCAAGGGAGACTCTGGATTGCCAGGACTAGGCCAGCCTGGACTACCTGGGTCAAAGGGAGACAAAGGAAATGATGGTTTCCCCGGAACACCTGGTATTCCAGGACTGAAGGGCGAGGAAGGACTTCCAGGATTCCCGGGGCCAAAAGGAGACACTGTAAGACAATGAAAAATTGCATAAAATTCTCTTTGCTAGATCTGGCCGTGGGAACTATACTCAATTTTCTAAAAATCATGTTCATATGAACCTAGAATTGGCAATTGTTTGAATTGTAGAGAAGAAAGTGAGTTTTATGAAGTGAAATAATAATGCAAATCCAATTTCAGGGTGAAATTGGAGCTTTTGGCGAGCCGGGCTTGCCAGGAATGGATGGCATTAACGGTATTGAAGGGGCACCGGGTCCTCCCGGTCCCTCTGGCTTCCCTGGCCCTAAAGGAGATACCGGGATATCCGGTCGGGACGGCATGAATGGCCCGAAGGGAGAGCGAGGTTTCCCTGGATTGCCAGGCCCGGAAGGGTTGCTTGGACTCGTGGGTTTCAAAGGAGACCGCGGCCCACCGGGTCCAATGGTCGATGTGAAGGGTGACAAGGGAGAGCCAGGAGAGCCAGGTTTAACAGGAAGAACAGGAGTCAAGGGTGATCCCGGTTTGCCTGGCGCTCCAGGATTCTCAGGTGACAAAGGAAACCCGGGGCTGCCGGGACCAGCAGGATTGGCGGGGAGAATTGGACCAGCTGGGCCCAAAGGTATGTTGAGCTACTAAGGAGATGTGGAGTTGTTAATTGCCTCAGGGCTGGCTTATTGTGACAGCAAATTTATTCTCCAAACACTATACGAGCTTTGCATGTACTGTTGGTAACAACAACTTTTGCTTGGTTTTGTTATATTTTATAAAATAAATCGAGCATTTTTAGTGTGTTGACTACAACAGTGATAATATACTATATAAGATGCCATATCCAGATACTATATTGCCATTCAATGTTCAATGCTCTCAGCATTTGCCTGGAACTGCAAAATGAAATGTTATGAATGTTGGCACACTTATATTAACAGGAGACCAAGGCCGCCCTGGAGAGGAAGGTTTCCCAGGACTCACCGTGAAAGGAGAGAAGGGACTTCCTGGAATCATGGGCACCAACGGCAGAAACGGATCTCCTGGCTTGACGGGAGATAAGGGTAAGTTGCTAGTGTGTGGATCGTTTTGAAAATGTGCTCGATTTGCTGAAGAAATGTTGCCAGTTGCCACAATTGCCAACAATTTGCTTAATTAAAAATGGAAAATTATTATCTAGTGGCATTAATTTTAGCTTGCTTTCCGGTATGTTACACAAGTTTGCTTGTCTGATTCCAGGACAACAAGGCCTGCCTGGGCTGCCGGGAGTATCTGGACCTCCGGGCCTGATTGGACCAATTGGACTTCAAGGAGAGAAGGGAGACCCAGGAATGCCGGGGGTGCCGGGTCGTGGAGGGTTCGACGGGGCAGCTGGACCGCCAGGAAGGGACGGGTCCCCGGGACTCATGGGTCTCAAGGGATTGCCAGGACCCCCCGGCTTGTTTGGGGCACCAGGACAGAAGGGCGACAGAGGATTTAATGGTTCGTTCCTAGCTATTGTTTCTTTTCGTGTAGTGTGGATGGGGGCAATTTATTTTGATTTATGGGGTACATTATCAGATGTAAATAATGTAACAAAATGAATGCACAATAAAAGGTATAATTGTCAGAATGACAATTATAAATAATAAGCCCAATTATCAACCGAATTATAGTCAAACGTGACAATAGCATTAGAGAAAAACTAATAAAAAACCTTTATACAAAATAAAAACTATAAAAATGCTTTTTGATCATCCTCTCAGGTGAGGCTGGCATTAATGGCTTGCCGGGCATGAAGGGGGTCCCTGGCTACGATGGCGTTCCCGGAACCCCCGGTCCAGTCGGACCGCCGGGAGACAAGGGGTTCATGGGCCAGCCTGGATTCATCGGACTCCAAGGTCCCGACGGCTTCAAGGGAGACAAGGGCGAACCCGGACTCACCCCGCCGTCTGGTCCAAAGGGAAATTTGGGCCCGCCCGGTTTCCCGGGTAGAAACGGCGAGCCCGGAGTGCCAGGCATGGACGGAGTACCAGGATTGCCGGGGCTCAGGGGAGAGAAGGGGAGACCGGGACTCGATGGACTCACTGGACCACCTGGACCTATCGGATTGAGAGGAGAAATGGGACTGGATGGAATATCAGGAATTCAGGTAAATTAGAAAAGGCAGTAACAATCTATTTTGCTAGGAAAAGCCTTTCAACCTCCTTCAGATGATTTTTCAGAGGTGCCTCATATAGAGGTGTTGGTTTTCACAAAGCAAAGTATTGTGAACACATAGAGCAGGGGACGTGGGTTGGTACCGCTAGTCCATTAAATTGTTTCGATACGATCTCGTGAAATTGCCGATGTTTTGTGGCTCACAGGGTCCCCGCGGAGAGCCAGGCTTCAAGGGGCCTCCCGGTCAACCATGCGAACAAGCGGCCGACTACCTCACCGGCATCTTGCTGGTCAAGCACAGCCAGAGCACTCTAGTGCCACAGTGCGAGCCAGGGCACATCAAACTCTGGGACGGATACAGTCTGCTCTACATTGAAGGAAATGAGAAAGCTCACCACCAGGACTTGGGTAAAATGCAAATTCAGTGAATGAAAAACAAAATGGATTGGGATATAGCATGGTGGATATATTATCTTCACTAAGGCAAATAATTGTTGTTGATGAAGTCACTCGCTAAAAATTTGGTCAAAAAATTGTAAAAATTCAGAAAAGGTCTAAAAGCATTTTTAAACTTGACCATTTAATTGATTTTGCATTTAATTGAATATCTTTGGTACCTAGAAGTAGGTCAAACCTTTAAAAGGCAATCTACTCAAAGAGCATACACTATCACGGATGTAACACTGCAAACGTTTTTGAGGATGTGACAATGTTGACAAGATGATAACTCTAAAATTTGTGTTTTTCAAGGCTATGCTGGATCTTGCATCAAGAAATTCAGCACTATGCCATTTTTGTTCTGTGACTTGAACAATGTGTGCAACTATGCAAGCCGAAACGACAAATCTTACTGGCTGTCGACCAACTCTCCGATTCCCATGATGCCAGTTGAGGAGCGAGCAATACAACAATACATTTCAAGGTTGGTTCAACTAGACAATGTCTAGTCATGTCTAGTCATGTCTTTAAGCATCAATATCATTTTTAATATCTATACAAATATCAATTTAGGTGAATTTCGGTGAATCAAAACAAAAATTTGAAATGTGATTTTTGAACGGGTTGAAATTGTTTCTTGTTCTTGTAAAATACCTATAGATTTGAATGGATAACAACCACAATTTTTTTTTTTTTTTGAGAGGGAGTGAAATTTTGATGCTTGCATTTGCTATAAATATAATTAACAGTATCTTGACACCATGGATTGGTGGCATCCTCCCAAATGCCAAAAGAGAGGAAAGGCTTCTCTAGACGCTTTTTGACACTGGTAAAATACGTACTCTTACATACCATTAGAGAAAATTACAAATGGTATTTTGGATGAATTAAAAGCCCACGCCCACTCTGAGCCGAGTACGATTGAACATTAACACATTTTGGATTTTATTTCAGGTGTGTTGTTTGCGAGGCTCCTGCAAACATCATCGCTATCCATAGTCAAGCGTTGAACGTACCAAACTGCCCCAACGGATGGGCCAGCATGTGGATCGGCTACAGTTTTGTGATGGTGAGCTCAATCAAAACCTTCTCTCTATAGTTAAAAGTTGATTTGTACCAAAGTTACTAGTAAAATGCTGAGGACCTTATCCCACATAGCTCTAAGCTTTGACACATCTGACTGTTCGTCACGTGTAATTTTCATGCTGCATGGATCATAGTAGTTTTATGTGAATGTTTCATTGCCAATTAACATAAAATAATACCAAATAGGTACCTAAACATCAATTCATCAAATTGGATAAAACAATCAGATAAAATTCCTAGTTAAAGTTAAAGACTATAGTCAGAAAAAATTATCCAAGGTGAAAAAATCGATTTTCCTCGAGGATTTGAATATTGTGTTAACATGATAGTGATTGAAGGCTAGAAGGAGGTTGGTGCACATGAACCCTCTTGAAGTACCACCCTTAAGTCAGAATTCAGAAAGAACATAAAAGGTTTCGCTGATTTTGCCGCTGGATGCCAGCAACATCAAAATGGATTTCAGCTCAAAATAATAAAATTGATGAAATTTGTAAATAATATAGTACCTACTTCACTATGAGGATAAACCCGGGTAACAGTGCGCGAGTTGGAACTGCCGCGTTCAAAACCCTCAGCCCTCAGCCCTTCAGATAGATTTAGCTCCAACGCAAACATAGTTTCGAACCAGATTTTAATGATCAGAGGCCAGCGCATACAGACGTAACAAGAGTCATCCATCGGCTAGGAGCCCGCTAAACTTAACCCGTGCTCCACTGCACCGCACTTACCCGTCCGTCGGTCGTTAGCACACTGCGGCGGGCGCCGAAGGCGGCGGGCAGTCGCTGTCCAGTCCCGGCTCGTGTCTCGAGGACTTCCGCGCGACGCCCTTCATCGAGTGCAACGGGGCGCGAGGCACGTGTCACTACTTCGCCAACAAGCTAAGCTTCTGGCTGGCGACCATCGAAGACAGCGATCAGTTCGGCACGCCGCAGAGCCAGACCCTGAAGGCGGGCAGTTTGAGAACCAGAGTCAGTCGTTGCACAGTCTGCATTAAGAATACATAAGTCATGAAGAGAGATTCTACGGTCCGATTAAGACATGTGATTCGTATCCGGGTTTTTTTTTTGGCCCCGGTGAATTTACTGGCGCGTTTTTGGAGATGTGGAAAGAATGCATGGTTAATACTCGTGCTGAATGTGTTCATTAATAAACCTACATCCGTTATTTAAACGCTTAGGAAATATAAAAGTGAAGCGTGTGCCTTGTCTGCTTTTTAGATTTTACACAATATTATATATTTTTTAATTTTTATAAATAAATTCTCCGGCCCTATATTTTAAGTCGAGTAATGTTATTCAGGAAAGTCTACTGAGTCGACTATTCTGCTATGTGACACATATTTTATTACCTATTTTTTACGAGTATTAGGGACACAAAGCACAATATCTTCCTGAAAATTATCAATTCAATCTTCATTATCAGATATAATATGCTGGGAGGATTGTTTGGCTTTTAGAAACTGGCTGTCATTTTTAAATGTGTCTGCAGCCAATCACAACTCTCAACTGTTGTTTCATAAATTTATTTGCAAATCAATGCAAAATTGGTGCTATATTTTATTAATATTATCAATAATATTACGTTGTTTTTTTTACCATTGTGTGTTAGATACCTATACCTATACCTAGTAGCTTTAATTAATTTTCTTGGATGACTGATTTATAGTCAGCCTTCAAATCAATTTCATTCATAATTCTATCAATTTAATATCTTCATATATTAGCAATGTAATTTATTTTTAAAATTGTAAAATTACTGATGTTGCTGAACTAATTGATTTTTTTGCAATTATGTGCAATTGGCTGACATCATGCTGCTAGGAACTATGCTACTATATAATGATAGGTATCTAAAAATAATACACTTATGTTAGTATCTTAGCACTACCTACCTATACATACCAAAAATAAACTTGCAACGTAGTAAATTGTTTTCCTGGCATTTGATTTTTAATTTTGGTAGGTAATGGTAAATTAGGTACTTTCTATTTAAAAAAAAAAACCTACGGATTTGTTTACATTCAACTACGAGGGTGATGTTGGTAAAGAATTAAAAATTCAAGTTCCAGAAGCAACAGTTTGTAGATTTTCTGGTTCATTGTAGATTGTAGGTTACAGATTTTAGATTTTTTGTGCCAAAATAACATTCTCCTCAGCCTGTGTATATTTTACGTGAGCATGGATGAAACTGCTAGTAAAACATAAGGGTAATGTGTGTACTTTTAAGCACTGCCAATTTGTATAATACAATCTATATAATAAAATAGAAGTAAAATAGAATAAAAACGGTAAAAATGTAAGATTTCTGAAATGTGTTATTTACTTATTCCATGGAATTCCATAACTGAAGGAAAAACCATATTCCGAAACTTGAGCATCAAAGCACCATACAGAACAGAACTAAAGTGTATTCAAACTTTTTAATATCGCTTTAGAATTTTTCAATATATTATTTTATAAGCCAGCCGGTACCGCGCCATCTTGCTACACTGCCTTCTTTATGACATTCGTAAATTCAACTAGAGTTTAGAGTTTCGAGCATAGTTGGCAGTGCGTAGTGACATAGACTAACAGAAGGTCACGAAACGATTTCGGATGGTAATTTTATTATTAATTATTTATAAGTAATAGGTAAGATAAATAATAATTAGCAATATTAGGTAGGAATATCAACAGTTGAGCAGATTCGGTACAGTATGTTTCACTTTCCTTCAGCTATGTTTTGACATTCGATACGTCTTGCAGGTTCCATCATTGTGCTAGACTTGGGCTAGATTTTGCTGTGTGGCCTAATTTTCTTTCCTAGATACACATATTTTCCTGTCAATAAAAGTAGGAATAAGATCCAAAGATTATACAGTCTTTGACCTAATTTTGAAATCATTACTTCAATAGTTGAATTTTATTAGTGCATTAGACTATCATGCTTGCATGCCCATTTTGTGTCAAGTCGAGCATGAAACGATTGCGCTTCAAATCATATTATGTCTAGTGAAGACAACTATCTCCCAAACTAAAGTTATTTCAGTTATTTTCATCGAAAGTTGTTAAGCACTTGCTGCTGCATTGGTGTAAAAACAAAACCATCGATTTTGACCAAACACAAAATCGAATACAATTTGATTGCGATATATTTTTTTCAGTTTCTAAACATGCCTCTGTTTGGAAAGTCCCAAAAGAGTCCGGCAGAAGTAGTAAAAGCTTTGAAAGAGGCTGTTAGTGCCTTGGAACGTGGGGACAAGAAAGCGGAGAAGGTTAGTGCTTGGATCTAATGTCTACAGTCCTACCTGTGACAGTTATAAAGTTCCTTATATTTCTTTCAATAGCTACCTCTTCAATGCCAACATATTAAATTAATTTTTTTTTTTTTTTGATACCTGCTGCCTATACTAACTCAATTGAATGAACCTTGTTGGTACCTATTTGTTTTAGGCCCAAGAAGATGTTAGCAAGAACTTGGTCCTTATCAAAAACATGCTCTATGGGACATCAGATGCTGAGCCTCAAACGGATATTATTGTCGCTCAACTGGCACAAGAGTTGTACAATAGCACACTTCTGTTGATGCTTATTCAGAATCTTAATCGTATTGATTTTGAGGTGAGTGCTATCTTCTATGTGTAAGCGTGGAGTTTTCATAAATGGTGATAATTATTAACTATAGATGTGGTAATTTGGAGGCTTTAGAATACCTAGGCTAATGTTAGTATCATTGAGTTTGGAACTTGTTGTAGTATTCCTTAATTATGTTTCATTGTTTCTGAACGTTGCAGGGTAAAAAAGATGTAGCGCAGGTTTTTAACAACATCTTGCGTCGTCAAATAGGCACTAGGTCCCCTACTGTCGAATACATCTGCACAAAGTCTGATATTCTCTTCACGCTTATGAATGGGTAGGTTGAATTCAGACCTACATTTTTATCTATTTGATATTATTCATTAAAAAACCATGCAATTAATATATATATTTTTTTGATAGTTACGAACATCAGGAAATCGCACTTAACTGTGGAACAATGCTTCGAGAATGCGCAAGATATGAAGCTCTTGCTAAGATCATGCTGCATTCAGAAGATTTTTTTAATTTCTTCAGATATGTCGAAGTTTCAACTTTTGACATTGCCTCTGATGCATTTTCTACATTTAAGGTAATCAGACGTGTCATTCTGCTAGCTGCTGAATTGATATATGTGATCAGTCAGTAGCTAAATGGTTTTAATTTATTATTATGTTCTAGGAACTTTTAACACGCCACAAAATACTTTGCGCCGAATTTTTGGAAATCAACTATGATAAAGTCTTTTCTCATTATCAACGCCTGCTCAATTCTGAGAACTACGTAACACGACGACAAAGCTTGAAACTTCTTGGCGAACTTCTTCTTGACAGACACAATTTCACCGTAAGTAACTTGGATATCTCCCTGAATTACGTAGATCTAAGTAATGCGCCTGCCCACTTAACATTTTTTGTTTTCATAATCATAACAGGTCATGACACGGTATATATCAAATCCAGACAATCTGAAACTCATGATGAACATGTTAAAAGAAAAATCACGAAACATTCAGTTTGAAGCCTTCCACGTATTTAAGGTATTGTTTGTTGATAAAACTACTTTATTGAAAGTCGAATTATATAATTATAAGAAAGGCACTAAGTTGCTCTAAACAATTGATTTTATGTAAGGAGTTTTTCTGATACAAACATTTCTTTCAGGTTTTTGTAGCTAATCCAAATAAGCCTAAGCCCATCTTGGATATCTTATTACGTAACCAAGAAAAACTAGTCGAGTTCCTAACTCGATTCCATACCGACCGGTCAGAAGATGAGCAATTCAACGATGAAAAGGCTTACCTAATTAAGCAGATCAAAGAACTCAAGCCCATAGCCGAACATTAACAGTGGTGCATTTGCTAAAAAAAACACATCTAATGGCAGACTCTAGTGAACAATTCAAGTGAATATGATTCAAATTTACTCTAAATGATATTGATAAGAGTTTTACTCAACAAAATTCCACTTCGAAACTGTCGCTTCCATTCAACCTGAAATGGAAAGGGTGTCGAACATATGTTCCATTGACTAAATCGGTGCGTTTTGTTTCCAGCTTGGCTAGAGTGCAACATTCGAATATAGGGCCCGTGCATGCCTGTAGCAAACACAGCATAATGACGTAACTCGTCGTGCCGTTGGAAAAAAAGAAGTTGGTAACAGAACGGATAATAGGTTCATATCAGAAGTTAACTGCTAGTCCCAGAAAAGAAAAACATACATAAAGAACATTATTTTTATTAATTATGCCTATGCTACATTAGGAATTGGATAGTACCTATTTTGTTATTAACATTGTATCTATATTATGATGGAACAGTTTGAGAGTGAACTACACACAACGGTTAGAATTGACGCTTGGCTGTTGAGCTAGCAAGATAACTGTTCAATTGGTCATGTTATCTGGACAACAAACGTATGCTCTGGGAACATTTTATTAAGGTTTTTATCTTTCATTGGAAGGAAGTTACTGCCTGAATGTTTTATTTTAAACAACCCACCTATGATAACACATCAAAATTATCCATTTGAATTTGGTTTTTTGTTTGAAACTTCTACATTATATCCTAAAAATATTTGCTGTCCGAATTGCTCTTAACATTTAATGAAACAAAATTATTTTAATTTAATCTAAAAATTACTGTCAAAATGGACACAGCATTGATTTTATGTAATAGTATGCACTGGTGGTTGATGGGCTATGCTATAGTGTTGAAGATAATAAACAGGGGTCTACACAATTATAATAATAGTTATTATAAAATATAAAATAAACGATGAATAATCAAAGCTGCGGCCACAACCCAGCTTACGCTTAAGCAACCATTCATTCCAAACCTATGATTCTGGGACGAATAATACGGTGACTAATGGCTAGGACCCTGCCTGTCTTGGGAGTTAAATTAAATAGTGATTGCTTCATGTAATACCTGTCTATACCAACATTGTTTAATTTAACTGATATTTAAATTATTAAATTTGTTACACATATTATTTATAAATAATTAACCTTCTCTAACAAAGTGCCGACAATTGTATTAGTATATGATTTATACTACATGAAGCTTAGATTTTCCTGATTAAAAATGCACATTTTTTCTTCCAGTAAATTGTGATCACTGATCACTGATCAGCAGTTGTAATATCTGAGGTAAAAAATTGTATTGCGATAAGCGGAGAATTAATCCAATTTAACAAAGTGTATAAATGAGAGTGTCTCGAATTTTAATGTCACTTGGATTTTAATCATAAAATGTAAATATTGTTATTTTCGTTTAAATTGAGAATTCAAGAGTTCAATAAAACATTTATTTGAGAAATTGTGACCCAGCAGCTGTTATAATTTCCAATCCTGTGTCCTCTATCTTGGGCGTCCTTGGATTAGTGAGGGTGCTCCACATTTTTTAAAGTGGGTGTGAAAGAATCAAAGTGACAAAAATGATGCTAGTTTTGGGCACCACCTGAATTTGAATTTGCACAGAAAAAAAAATTGTAGCTGTTTTCTCTACATGAAAACAGTGATATGATAAAGCCTGAATCTCACTCAACCATAGCCGAAGGTTCCAGCTCCAGGAAACGATAATAACATTACCATAGTCAATATGATTATCACTAATTAGTATAACAGCTGCCATTTCCGCACTAACTCTGTGCATTCTGCAGCAGGGAGCCAGCTCGAAGCATTCGAGTTCATTAGTGCAGGCTAAACGCTAAACGGGTTAATTTCAAAGTATTGGCTCATTTCCCCTAATGTGCCCTAATGTTGTTTCACGCTGGTTGCCAGAGGCCAAGACAAACTATAACGAACAGAACGCCATTATGTCCATCCATCATGAGAATCGAGTAGGTGGGAAGTGCACAATATTTTCTTAACCCCACAGACAGTGCTCTCAGCATCGGTGGAGGGGAGAGGTGCAGACACCACGTTATTTTGAAAAATACAAAACATTGCCGAGATGTTGCCGCCGAAGCAGTCGTCCAGTAGTCTGTGTTTGGAACTGACTCATTCAATGCTTGCAAGGCGGTGTGGCTACAATACATTATAAATATTAAAAAATTTATACTAATCTTTACAGAAAAAATACGGAATTTTCTATTATTTTACGATTTTAATTTATAAAATTAACGACGAATCTTTTTTTTCTTAAGAAAGTAAATATTGATCAATACTTTCAAATCGAAAAATTGATCACAATCACGCTTCAAAATATTAGTCACGAATCGCGATGGATATTGAACGCTCTCTAGAAGACACCTCCAACTTTCTCAAGCAACACCAGCAATCCTCGGGAGTGCCATCCTCCGATTCGTGGACTTTACTTCATTCCCCGATCAGCGGCCGTGGTTTGTTCGCGTCGAAGAACCTCTCTGCAGGGGACGTAGTGTTCGTCGATGCACCGTTGGTCGTCGGTCCGAGAACCGGGGAGAATTCGCCGCCACTCTGCGTTGGATGCCACAGGAGTGGCACTCCCCTGGTGCCCTGCTCCAGAGGGTGCGGCCTTCCGGTTTGCGACGAGGGTTGTGGACAAAGCGACGGTCACAGAGACGAGTGCGACCGGCTTGTTAGCTGGCAACAGGACAAAATTGTGGCTTCCTCCTGGTCTGCTGAACTCCTGAGAGCTTTGACGCCGATTAGGTGTCTGCGACTTAATCGCGATCAGAAACGTTTCTTGAAGTGTCTCGAGGCTCACCCTGGCCCTCTTCACGAGAACGAGGTACACAGTGTGCAGAGTTTTTTTTCACAACTATAATCAAACGTTATTCGTGTGACGATATTGCTATCCATATTATAGCTTATATTATATTATAGCCTCTCGGGGGCTATTTTGCACTCACGAGAATTTTGTCTAAAATTTAATCCCCGTTGAAAAAATCAAACCAACGTGTTTGATATTTATTACATTGTATTACCTCAGGTTAAAAGTAATGGTCAGATGCTGGATATAGAACCTTAAGTAAGGACACAAATCTCGTGATCTCGTGATGTACAACCATCGTCAGATCGCCTCATGCGCACAAGAAAAGATTTAGTAGCCGGTACCCATTTATTTTTGCTTCATAGATACTGACGTTCGTACTTTGTTTAGGTAGACCTACTGAGAAAATTGACTAAAATAAGCATATCGATCGAAGACGAAGAATTTATGCGATTTTGCTGCCGAGCATTGGATGCGAACTCTTTTGAGATCGTTGCTCAAGTATCGTTGGCAGACACCAAGCCATCGGCTACAGAGAGTTGCTGTCTGCGAGGATTGTACCCTTTGGCGGCGATGATGAACAACGCCTGTACATCCAACACAAGGCATGGTTTCAACAAGGTACTTCTCGCCTGTGTGTGCCCCTTCAGGACTTATCAGTAATTAGTAGGTAGTTTACCTACTTAACAAAATGAAATGTATAATATATGATAGCTCTATTTTTTTTAAATCATTTTTATACACCGAGGAATATGCCAAGAAGTAAATTATTTATTAATTTATTAAAACAGGAAGAATATTGATCTATGAGTTGTTGTTAGTACAATATATTATGTTATTTTTCCCGGAAGCTCGGGAGCTCATATTTACTACTCAGCGCATGGTTTAAATTTGTATTTCTAAATATACGCTGAAAACAAAAAGGGCTGACAACGTTCACCTACATGTCAAAAATTGGATTGATGGATGAGTATTCCATTACTCTAACTCGTAAGGAGGTTGTCTTGTCATTTGTGGGGCCAAAATAATAACGGAGGCACAAAAAAAGGATTGTTGAGCATTGCCAGAGAGTAGGCGTAGATACAGTGGAATGAGAAGCAAAAAACTGTAGGAGTCTAATAGAAACCTGTGCCAAGTACGAAGAGAAAACAAATCAATAATTTTTCTTTTCTGCGGATAAATTACAATGCCTCCGCTGGCGCTCGCACCATACCAGCGAAAACAACAACTCCCACTGTGATTCATCTGTCCGAAATTTCGCAGAACCTTGAGATGACCGTCACCGCCACGATGGACATACCAGAGGGCACCGAGGTCACTACCTCCTATTTCGCCCCGTTGTGGGGTACCTCCGCCAGGAGACATCACCTGCACCAAACTAAACACTTCCTGTGCTTCTGCGCGCGTTGTCGCGACCCTCAGGTGAAATTTGGTGAACTTTATTTTTCACAATATTATACTCGCGGTGGCAGCTGAGAAAAGGAAATGAGTGGTCATAAACCTATACTATATGACCGCCGAAAATAAGTGAAGGAGGGCCTTACTAACTTGGAAAATTTATATGGATCATTTCTAAAAACTTTATATTCGTCTCTGCAGGAAGGAGGTACTCGTCTGAGTGCACTGAAATGCATCAACGGCTCATGCCAAGGATCGTCTCTGAACGAGGATCCCGTGAAAATCGGCAGCAAATGGGTGTGTGACGAATGCGGCATGAAAGTGCCTGACAAACAGGTGCGTCTCATCAACCACCGCTTGGGTTCGATGCTCAGGGCAGTCAATTGCAATGATCCGCTGCAGATCACAGCGTTCCTCCGTGGACACCGATGTTTATTTGCCACCTCCAATCAGGCGATCGTCGAAATGAAAAGCTGCTTGGTTTGGATCTATGGGAAGCAACATCCGTATCTGTGGCAGGGTAGGTGCAATAAACTCTTGAGTAAAACATCTCTTATTATCAATAAATTGGTAAAGAACGTGGTATAATTTTATTTTATTGCACTTTCAGATTTGTCGGATTTGAATTTAGAAACCAAAGAGGGGTTATGTCGCGAATTGTTGAACCTGTTGAATGTTCTGAAAGCTGGCCAATGCAGACTTAGAGGTTAGTAGTATCTGTTATAAGTGAGCTGTCCAAATGGTGTTTTCAGAAAATTGATAGAATTGATTACAAAATCTCTCATTTTAAAGGACTTTTTCTTTACGAGCTCCATTGCACACTGGTGGAAAAGCGACGACGAAGAGGAAATGCGGTAAGTAACGTGGTTTTTATAATTTTATGATGGGACGCGCACTGCGATCGGTGGCCTCTGGAATAGATGCGGGACTGGCGATAAAAGTATTGGAAATTACTTGCCAGAGCACAGAGCACAGACCATGTCAAACACAATAACGATCCTGTGAAGCTAGCGTCGGAATCATTGTCAATTACTTGCGTACTAGCGAGTAGCAAGCAACTAAAATGAACTCGAATGTGCCAGGTCGACGGCGAAGAGGTTCGTAGCACGATCGACGAAGCGGCGTCGCTGTTTGAACTCGACGTCTCGGCGCCGCCGGACATTTGGATCAGGCGGCGGGCGGAGTGCGTCACAGAACCCAACACTGTCACCGAACCCGCGTTGCAGGCGGAGTGCGTCACAGAACCCAACACTGTCACCGAACCCGCGTTGCAGGCGCACTCAGATATCAACACGATCGATAATAAAGCTGGGTGACGGCAGAGAAAATTCCCTCGGACAATAAAAAACGTAAACATCTGTTATATTTAAGTGGATTTTTTCTTTGATGAGATGTAATTTGCAGCGCGCCGCTCGCGCGCCCCCTCTTCGTTTACGAATTTCATTTCGAGTGTCAAAACTCAAAAGTATTTGGCATGAATTCATTTTTTTTTCGGCTGTTATATATGTATATAATATAGTGATAATAATTATGTATTTATAACAATCTGCACGAAACCAGTCAACCTTGTAATCACGAAACGCAAAAATATAAAAGAGAGGACAGAGTTATCTCATTCTTTTACGCGGCTATAATGGCATTCGTATATTTAAAGATGTGAAAGTTTTTTATATCCTGCTCAGTAACCTGCGCGTTCGACCTTTTCCTCGTCTAATGTTAGCTTGTGCTTATAGACGCCGTGCTGGTGCTACCTCATTGTTGTATCACTAATATAACTCCACGACCTAGTGTTCGGCGAGGTAAACAGTGCTCGTGTGCTGGTGCAGTTTCAGCGACATGTTTCAAACAGGACACGACTGGGAATTAGATAAGATTCAATTTTTGTCAACTGCCTTCAGAAGCTGTGGCTTCTTTCTGACTTTGCTTGTGTGTTAAAATTTGTGTTCCAACGCCGGCGTCCTAGCCAAGTGCTAATTAGTTGGGTACATGACAGTTAAGCGAGCGCACAAAGACCGAACCAATTTATAATTACCACACACGGCACAATGGGCCAGTCGTCGATTGCATACGTCCAACTGCAGTCCATCAAACGTTTAACGGGCTACAATTCAATTCGTGCTAAGCGCCCGTGATCATCGACTCTCACATAATATCTCGAAAAGGTGTATTTTAAATATTAAAAGTCTATACTTCAATTCACAGATGAATATCTTTAAAGATCTCGATAAAACCTACGAGGACGTTGATGAGCTTCTGAAACTGCACCTAAAATCTTTCGGGGTTCAGTCTTTCGATTCGTGGTCTCTCCGTCAATCTCCCATCGGTGGCCGTGGTTTGTTCGCGTCGAAGAACCTCTCTGCAGGGGACGTGGTGTTCATCGACGCACCGTTGGTCGTCGGCCCGAGAACCGGGGAGAATTCGCCGCCACTCTGCGTTGGATGCCATAGGAGTGGCACTCCCCTGGTGCCCTGCTCCAGAGGGTGCGGCCTTCCGGTTTGCGACGAGGGTTGTGGACAAAGTGACGGTCACAGAGACGAGTGCGACCGGCTTGTTAGCTGGCAACAGGACAAAAGCGTGGCTTCTTCGTGGTCTGCTGAACTCCTGAGAGCTTTGACGCCGATTAGGTGTTTGTTCCTTGATGAGAACCAGAAACGTCTGGTGAGATGTCTAGAAGCGCACACCGGACCTTTGCACGAGCACGAGGTGAGAACTTAGTTTAATGATTTAAGGTAATCATACTTTTTTATCTCACATATCACACTGATTTCTTACACAGATTCAAATACTTTCACGACCGCTTCGTGACGCATTGATTATTTTTGGTTATTTTTTATTGGTGTAATACGTTTGGACGGCCCGCGTATTTTATTGATATTGGTGTTTGATGGCCAAGAGGAGATGAAGTTAAGTGTATAACGGACGCTATACCAGCCTTCTATAGCAGCCTTCCATGTAGTCTGCTGAGCTAGCTGCGATGTGGAATTACAGCAGTTTCCCCCAAGGAAACTCTTTCGTCCATACACCAATATAGAGCATGATACAAGTTTTATACGCAATACTCAACTTTTATGAGATCTCTCAACGGGACAAAAACAAATATAGCAGAGCGATAATGATCCTCGGAAAATTTTCTCGTTTACTTCATCATTCTAGATCCCCCAAGGGACGGAGCATAATGAGGAACGAACACGCTATTGTTTCAAGTACGGAAATCTAAAATGAGTTTTCTCGCGCTCGCTCCATGCAGGTAGACAGGCTTAGAGCACACTTGGGTCCGTCGCTGAGTAGCGAAGACGAAGAGTTCATGCGTTTCTGTTGCTGTGCAATGGACGCCAACGCGTTCGAGACAGCCACTCAGAGCTACCCTGCTAGCTCCGACGCCGACGCCGACGCCGACGAATTGCCCTCGCACACAAGCCTGCGGGGATTGTACCCTCTGAGCGCAATGATGAACCACGCTTGTACACCAAACACATGGCATGCCTACGATAAGGTACACATTTGTTTTGAGTTTGTCGGTCACGAGGTACAAACTAGACGCGATCGAGATACAAACATGTATAGTGGCTGGTAGAGGGAAGATGAGCTTTTATCAGCTCGCTTTATTTTATATGTGGGTTGCCTTCAAGCGCAGAGTGTGTTTTGCAAAGAGCATGCGTTGTTTGTACTTTGTAGTTTTCAAGCGGGTAATTTTCAGAATATCATATAATCTCACAAAGGATTGAACCTGCACAAGACTGCTTTGTTGAATAGAGATTTCATCTTCGCATGGCTTATGATCGCAGCACAGCATAGTAATTATTAAGGAAAATCGATCTGAACGCGGGCAACTAGCAATTGCCCGGAGTGTAACTCAGCGTTCTCTCTACCGTTCCAGGATTTCAGGATGATTGTCAAGGCGGCGCTGCCGATTCCTCAGGGCACCGAAATCACCACATCGTACTTCGCCATACTGTGGGGCACCTCCGCCCGCCGCCACCATCTCTCCAAAACCAAACACTTCTTCTGCTTTTGCCCACGCTGCCGCGACCCCCGGGTTAGACCAACACAAATACAAAAATTTGTACAAATATCCCACACCAAAAAAGAAAACGAAATTTCTTAACCGGATGCCCTATCTTATCCCCGTTAGGAAGGCGGTACTTGTCTGTGTGCTCTCAAGTGTGCGATTAGCGGGTGCCCCGGCTCACTGCTCAGCGAAGACCCCCTGAAAGTGGGCAGCAAGTGGTCGTGCGATCTGTGCGGGCTGAGGGTGCCGCAGAAAGAAGTGCGGCTCATACAGAGCGGCCTCGGCACGATGCTGAGGGTGGTGAAATGCGATGACCCTGTCCACGTGGCCGCATTCCTACGTGGCCATCAGAGGTTGTTCGTCACCTCCAATCAGGTCATTGTCGAGCTGAAGAGTTGTCTGGTCTGGATGTACGGTCACAAGCCAGGTTATAAGTGGCGAGGTGAGTTATTGGTTGCGGACAGTGGCGGATTGCTGGTTATTGAGCTGCGTATCCTTCCGTGCTTTAGGGGACGCACTAACGAAACAACGGAGCCGCACGCAATACTGATTTGCGGCGGGCAGACAACAGATTTCCCCGCGCGCAGGTTCAAATTGAGAATTTCCCGGATCAAGCTTTTCAGAGCAATTTGTTTATAAATATATCTGCACTGGCCTTGGCTAATTTCTTTACAAACGAACCGCCGCTGGTCAAGGCATTGTGTGCTTTAGTTTGGATGATTACCAGCTTAAGTGAGATAGATAATTAGGATGTTATTAACCTAATTAGACTATCGATTAATTATAATAGTTAAGACATTGGACCACATTGGACGCGAACGGTAGGATATAGAATTAAGAAGAGTATAAGCTCATGAAACATAAATTATTTCGACCACCAGTGGAAATACGTCTGCGCCAACGTAGCTATTGTAGTCTTATGAAATGCAGCGAGACGCGATGACATGAAAATGCTAAGCAGAGCCAACATGTTCACAAACCTCCGCATTGCATGCGGCTCGATGTAAGAAAAGAGTGCAGTTTTGGCTCTGTAGGTGGGTTGGGTGCTAGTTTCACGGATATTTTCTCGGGAATTTAGACCCGACCAGGCTTTTGGAGAAATACTGCGCGGTTGGCCAAATTTTCATAGTCTAATTTTAGAAAAAACAATCAGTAAGCTGTGCTGGCTTAAATTTAAATACTACACGGTCAGGGAAGAGTCACAATAAATTTACTTAATTGTCAGAGAAATAAGATAAATCTTCTGTTCTATTTTCGGATACTTTACTACGTGACTTACAAAGCGTAGTATAGCGACAGTCAACAGCTCAACGCGTAGAAGTACTCAATATTTTCTTAGTTTATCTGATAATCGAATTAAATAAAAGGTTACGATGACCTTTTCGTAACGGCAATTTTAGTGAGGGTCCGCCGTCCGTTTTTCTGAGATGTGATGAGGTATAATGATGACACATTATCGATTGAATTTTCAGAGCTATCCGATGCTAATTTGGAGACCAAGGTGTCAATCTGTCGCGAGCTGTTGCATTTGCTGGAACTTTTGCAAGCAGGCCAGTGTCGATTGAGAGGCAAGTCGACCGACAAGCTTGAATGTGTTTCTGACAGTTATAAAGATATAAGCCCACATTTGGATGCGCCAATCAATCTAAAAAAATTTAATTCTCCAGGGCTGATTCTGTTCGAACTGCACTGCTCGCTGGTCGAGCAGCTACGTCGGGGACTGAACATGGCCGAGGTAATATTTGCTTTTAATTTATATTTCAAGTCGATTACAATCCTCGATTTGTTTACTTTAATTAAGCTTGTCGCTTTGAGGATTAGATTAATCCTTCTTCTGCTTCTCCTTCGATCGATATTCAGATAGTGTCTGACGAAGTAAAGGCTACAATTGAAGAAGCAGCGTCGATGTTTGATCAGGATGTCACGGCGCCACCGGGAATCTGGATTCGACTTCGAAACTCAAGAAATGCTGTCCATGAGTCTTGAGCACTGACTCGTTGGAAATGTTTTCTAATAACTCAAATGCGATGTGGATGTTTTAACAAAGGAATAAAATCGTATCTATCGTTTGCGGAAAATGATACCGAAAATATTACCATTCTTTCTGCCAAAACTCCCAGAGAATTACATTCGCATAGAAATCTAAATCTATCAAACGCTTGAACGAAGTAAAAATAGCAAAGAGATTTTGTGCCACTGATATGGTTTTAGACTCAAAATTCACGACGTTCTTCTACCCACGAAATGCAACCCACACAAAATCCTTGTCAAACGTCACCCTTAGCGGTTACAGACCATCCAGCCAGAAGACACACCGTAACAACCGTGGACAAAAAGTAAAGCGACACGACTCGAGAATTCTATTTTTTACGGCAAGGTGCAATATGAAATTCAACGACGCTGTCTACAAGCTCCTTTGTCACGAACAATGAACAGTTGCCAATGGTTTCGCGTAGCATGTGTAACGCATTGAAACGAGCCCAGCCGGCAGGATCATGTGTCTTGCCTTGCTCGATTCACATGCCCATTATATTCTTTACCACGGGCTTTATTCTGCAACAATACCTCTCACGTGTAGCACTTTCGTGTTCCTAGTCGCTCTGCTCTTCATCCATTTACGCGACGTGTTAGTATCAGTAATTGAAAATACGATACGGTACAGGGAGTGTCTATACTGTATGTACAAGTTTGCGTGTGGTGTATAAGACTAAACGTGCTGTATAATCCGTACTATATGCAGGTGTAATAACATGGTTGATTACTTATTGATACTGCAACAATAGCAGGTTCTGTGCTAATTGCTATAGACTGACGCGTGGATAATGGATATCGCCATACCTACACGGGTGTTTTGTTGGCAATAAACAAGCACCGATAGAAGGATCTATGATGAACGGACAAGGACACGATGCAATCGAATGCAGTTCGTCGGCGTTAGACCATTTGCATCGGACATGGTTGGGATCGATCCTCATCGTTTGTGGTTAGTGTTAACTCAGTTGTTTTCAAGCTATCAATGAAGCAGAAAACTATGATATCCACCAAAGTAAAATAAATCAACCAACTGACATTGGGGTCACCTGAATCATGTGTTCTAAATTTCTAAAAATTCCATACAAATTAGAAAATGACTGTCATCTATTCAACCACTCTGCCATTATTGGCCTCTCGCCTTATATTGCTGCAAGAACCCCCCCCCCCCATACCAATATTCTGCGAATTCGCAATAGATTGTTCTTTGTGACCGAATTTTGGCCTTCCAAGTACTCGGGCCAACTGCTTCGGTTCAACTCTCTTGAATTGTTTCCAAAGCCTTGTCCCAAACGTCACAAAGACCAGCGTGTCAGCTCGAGCGGCCTGTGCATTCTCTGGCGGTGTTCGTTTGTGCAGGGATATTTGGAGCAGCCGTCAATGGGTGGCTGATGTCGACGATCATGCTGTCTCGCCAGCTAACGGAGCACACGATGCTAATCTTGCTGAACCTGGCCGTCGCCTGTCTTGGACGCACTGTGCTCGGAGGCTTTCCGTTCGCAGCCCCATCGCTGCTGGCTGGCAGGTCGGAAAAGCATGGGTCACGTCAAATCTGCTCTAAATTTCAAGTAGAAAGTTGAGGCAATCATCGTAAGAAGTGTGAAGATCTCAGCCAATCCAGTGAAATTGTTTGATGATTCTTTGAACTTCATTCAGGAGCAGTAATTTGCAAAAATCGAACAGATAATTAAAACTATTTATAGAAGCCGACTATATAAGGGCCGGTTTTACAACTTTTGTCAACACTGGGTTAAGCATCTAACTCCTAGAAACAAATGAATTCCACTGCATCCCATTGGCCGTTGCCATAACAATTAACTTAACTCCCACTTTAACCTGGAGTTGGCAAAATTGTAAAATCGGGCCTAAGAAAAAAATCCCCCAATTAAACCGACCCAGACTCGCACCCTTCCCTAACCAGTAACCAAACATGAATTAATCACGTAGCTGGACTTTTATTACTCGGAAACCAATAAAACCAGAAAATCATATTCGTTATGAACAAGCCATTAGCCAAAAAATAATCATATTTCAGATGGCTATTCGGGGACGCATGCTGTCAGCTGTTTGCATTTCTACGCCAATTCTTCAGCATCGCCCAACTTTCAACACTCACGCTGCTCTCTGTCGAACGCCTTGTAATCAGGCGTCACTATAATCTGGGTACGGCAGAGCTGCAGCTATACTTGAACACCTATCCAGTGCAACGTGCGATGATGTTAATTGATATGCTTGATGTGTCAGGTCGGCGCATGTCTGTCAGCGTTTACGTGTGGAGCATCGTGGCTTGCTGGCTGGCAGCCATTGGATGGTCGGCACCTCCACTGTTCGGCGTCGGAAGGTAAAGATGATGTTTCAAATCGGTTGGATGTGTGTCAAAAATGTTGTCAGGTGAAACGAACCCTTATTCCAACTGCAGTTTTAAGATCGTCATTGCAGCATGTGTCCGTCAGGCCAATAATTGGCTGCCTAAAGAGACAGTGATAACGAATGAACTCCTTACCTGTTTTTAATCGCCTGACAAACAGGTACGACTGCGACGACACTGGGGTGTCTTGCGATTTGGATTGGTCTCGGAGCTCGGAACCCTTCCACCTAGGCTTCAACCTCAGTCTCTTGCTGCTCGGATACTTGCTTCCAGCTTGCATCACGTAGGTATATTTAGTTGTTGGTTTAACGAGAACATTTATCACTATTTCATCTCCACGAAATATTTTTAATTGAAATACAGCCTAGAGATTACTAGAGATAACACGTGCTACTATTTAATTGTAGGTTAGTGTGCGTTTGGCGGGCGGCAACCGGAGGCATAACACAGATGACTCTGAACGAAGGCGGAATTGTTCAAGTCGATCAGAACACCCTGAACAGAGTGAGATACGGAAAACTTTTGGCAATTTCACTTCACTTTCATTTTTCATAAGCTATCTCGGATGTCACCGAAGAATCGGTTCGAATTTGCACTCGGTAACATTTGTACGTCCTTCTCACTGGTAACGGTGATCGCTACTGACCCATCGGCCTTCCGTTAAAAAACCATTCAAATTCGACCTTGGTTACCATTTTCAAATAATGCAGACTTGGTATTAGCGTAGGTTCATTATTTTAATTACTTTCAGAGTTCAGTAAAAATCATAGTAACCACAAAGAAATGATTTTTTTATGGCGATCCAGGGTGTTTTTTGAGCATACCTACAAGTTTTTCACCGAGAACAAAGGTTAAAAGGTTAAATTACATTTAAGCGAAAACAGCACATGGGGCCTTTATAATAGTTTTGAGAGTTTAAAGCACTTTCAAAATGCAAGTTTTTCTTAATTCTGTTCGTCCGGTGGACAAAAATAAACGTTGATTTTTCTTCTCTAGACGACAGCAGCGCTGGTGACAGCTATGTTCATTCTGTGGACTCCAACGGGCGTCGCGACGATCTGGACTTGGCTCGAGGGGTCACGAATCATTGAATATGGCGCAAGGGTGGTCTATTTGCCGACTTCGTTGCTTGTGATGGCTCCACTCAGCTCAGAAGTGAGAATCTAGCTTGTTGAAGGCAAATCAAACCCGGACATGAGAAAATTGTTAGGACTTTGAAAACAGAATAATGAAAAGTGTAATCCTTTGATTTGTTCCGTGACCATGGATATCACTAAAATATTTTGTGGCTTAACATAATATCTTGATCACAATCTGTGTGACAATGTTTGTCACAATCTTTCTCTCTATATTTTATAATATTCTTTAATTAATATATAAAATCTCATATATTTTATTTCTGTCTTGTTTCGTTCGTAGATTAGCATGCTATCTATAGATTTCTATCAATCTTTATGAAAACTAACATTCTCAGATAAGGAAATACGCGAGTCCTAGTAAAGTAATAAGTTAACTGTTTCGCAGTTCGCTTCGATGGTTCCCGTGCTGGTGTACATTTCCTTCGAGGCAAAATTGCGTCGCGCTCTGTTTGGAAGGGTTGAGAAAACGCAGCAGCCAAGCGAAGGCAAAAGCAAGCGAAACAACAGAAGAGTCAGGATTAAGCTGCCGAAAGAAGCGAAGAAATAAATCCACCACTTTACAGTTGATCAAAAGTCGAAGAAGATAATATTATCGTGTGAAAGATACATTGAGTATGATACAGTTAATTTTTACATTAAAATATCACGCAATATTTGTTGAAATAGAATAGCATAAAATAAGAGAACCTTACACATAACAAATAAATTAAATTATACTAACATTAGCCACTCTAATTTCTAATCCCTGTATTTGATTAGGGGTATATAGTACACTTGCTCAACATCATTTCTCATCTTAAAATTTAGAATAATTCGATCTTTGTTACATTTTCCTTATTTTCTAGCAGTTTGTTGAATGAAACACACAAAATGTACAAAACCGCCTGCTGGGAAAGCAATTATGATATATTAATTGTTTAAAGATTAAGATGCATTGATAAGCTTTGCTGGTTCTGTTACTTTCAAGAGTAGCAATATTAGTATTTAGGATTAGGATTGGACAGCACACAACTCAAAACAATTCATGTACTATAGATCAGTCGTCGTGGCATCTCACCTTTTGATGCCGAACATAATGTAGATTATTATCAAGAATATAAACACCGATTATAAAATCTTCATTGTAATAGGTCAATAAATGTTGCAGTATAGCTGTTCAACTCTAGTAAGAAGAATTTATGGTATGATATTGAAGTTAAAAAATCCACGAAACAAATCTTGTAGGCGGCGACAGTATCACTTGCTATATGTTTTAGGCTTCTTGTGTTCAAAGGCCAAATTCACTTTGCAACACGTAACGTTTTCAGAAGTCCTCGTGCCACTTCTGTTTGTCATCTCCCACACTCAATTCGACCATTAGTTAAGGTAGGTATTCAAGATGATTGCTTCTTCGGTAAAAATACTAAAACTAAGTCAACTCTAAATTATCAATCCTATTTAGTTATTAATTATTATCATAAAAAAAATATTTGCCACATAAGAATTTATGAGCGTTCGCCTGTACTTCTCCCATCACAATAAGAACTGATTCTTTACTCAGCACTGTCCACTGAAGCGGACCTTACATGATCAGTCCTGAAAAGGAACTTACAACAGAAAAGCAAGTCCTTGGACTGGGAATTTTCACCAGTTAAAATTCGTGACAAAGGACTTACAACGTGGTCGCGTCCCCTTTGCCGTAATGGCCGTGTCATGGGGAGGGTGCTGTCACTTGGATGTGAGTGCCGTTGGTCTTTGCTTTGGACGATGCCGACATGCTGGAGGTCTTCTTCGCGAGCAGATACCTCTGGACAGATGGAATACTGAACAGCATCACGCCACTGATCGCTATCGTTACGCCGGCCACGTAGAAACCGGGGTTGTACGAGTTGAATTCGTCGTACAACCATCCTGGGACAAACAGAGACAAAAATATCATCATTTACATGCTGAACCATGGAACTGAACGCATGCAGGGATGGGATGCTAACGCTAAAGAATGCGCTTTGGTGTGTGGCGGTAGGAGCACCACGGTTTTAGGCGTCTAATTTGTAGCTGTTATAAGTCTGTTAGCATTTTCAAATCTAGGGTTTGGCACACGAAACTTAAACCTATCATGATGAATGGATGAGAAAATAGGGAGTTGATATAAAAGTTAGAATCCCACGCAATAGATGATTAATAATCGCTTGATTTTCCATCCCAATAGCTATAAAATCATTCCCATTGTTAGTGTTAATATTTTCTGTACCTCCTTTAGCGCCTTTTGCTAAATTGACAGAAGCAAACTTTAGTATTTCGAAAGACATTGGTAAGATGGCCAAGCACACATCTTTTGCTGTTGGCAATACCAATAAGTCTACAACATATTCTAAAGCAATCCTATTTCACATCCGGCGGGACCATTGGGTTGAGTAAGTAATTGCCAGTTGACTATGCCGGAACCATCAAGATTCTTATGTTACTGGTGAGACTCAAGTTACGAATACTCGGTATAGAAGCTACCAATAACCTTTCCAGGAATAATAGATAGCAGATAAGTAGATTCAGCTTATCACATCGGACGAAGGGATTACCAAATAGTTATCGAACAGTACTGGGTGCAATGCTTTACATAGCGATTATGGCAAATTGAAGTTTGAACTGTTTGAACTCTGTTGCATGTTTTGTGTAGGTCATTGCAAACCCGTTTTTCCGATA
Organism: Nemurella pictetii; assembly: GCA_921293315.2. NCBI lineage: Eukaryota > Metazoa > Arthropoda > Insecta > Plecoptera > Nemouridae > Nemurella > Nemurella pictetii. Next base: position 29,825,529 of record OV121115.1, read on the forward strand.
TGGAAAAACTAAAAGAAAATTACAATGAGGCCTGTTAATGATATAAACGATGTAAATTATTTAGTCTTGTGAAAATCATTCACAGTTATTTCAATTGCACGTTCAACTGAATTCCAATTTGAATCGCGATAAAATGTATTTGTCAGATACAATCAAGATGAGGTCAAACATCCCGCGGTTTTTTCTCAACACTTAGCAGATTAAATTACATTAAAAAAAAACTGATCAAAATCAGAGTTGCAAGGGCACATAGAAAACGAAAACAAAAATACTCTGGCATCGGTTCACTCGATATATTTAAATGGCTCTTTTATCAGAGGTCCTATCTAAAGTATCTAATACAGTTTATAGACATTGGCTTTTCCTCATACTTCATTTCGTAAGCTGTGGGATTTGAGTTAGAAACAGAAGTGGCAATATCATTACGAACACAATGAGTGAATCTCATGTTTTTCTGTAAGAATTATCCCTCAAGCTCAGAGTAAATTGATGAAGTTAGTGGACTGAGTGATGTATATATAGAAAATAGAAATGCAATTGATGGGTAATTGAATTTTAGCCACGATTTCGTCATAATGATGATCCAATAGTCTCTGCCAAGGAAACACGAGCTGAAAATCAGTCAGTATTAAAACGTTTCATGTTCAACTCTAATTCCATTCCCTCGGGTCAGATTGGATTCCAAATAATCGAACCCTACCACATTCCTGTCCCTGTTTGTAATCAGTGACGTCAGAGGGAATTTTCCGTTCCCCCAAATACTCATTCCCCAATGTAGAGATTTTACTTCGAAAAAACAATGTACAACAGTCCGATTTTCTGTGAGCGTAACCGTAACGAGCGAAACGAAACTTCAGTTTGACTACCCGCTGAAAAAAGTATATAAAATTTTTAGTGAGCTGCTATTGTTTCTTTCTTTGTTAGTTTGCATGTGTTATTTTTCGCGCTCTACAGACCAAACACCAAAACCGATTTTGGTAACAATGTGTGAATCCACAAAATCTCTGAACTTCTATCTGCCATGCTTTATGCATTAGATCATCAAGTATTTTCCTTTCCTTCCTTATTTTCCTACTGACCGGCGATTGGCGGGCCGACCAGCGAGGCGAGTCCCTGGAAGAGCAGCAGCAGTCCGAACGCGTTGGTCAGTCGGTCAAGTCCCAGCAGGTCCACCAGGATGACCGAGGTCAAGCCGACGTAGGCCCCGATCGTGAACCCGAACAAGGCAGCGTAGAACGCGAAAGAATAGAAGTCGTAACAGAAGGCACTTAACGCAGTTCCTGAGGACAATTAAAAACAGTTAGTGAAATTCGCAGAAACAATGCGAAGCGTTGGCAATGAACGAGCTGCAATAAAATAATTATGAATCTGTCTACGGGCGTACCGACTCCACAGAGGGTGAGGCAGATGTTGTAGACCCATAATCTGTTGATCCAAGGCTTGTCTGAAACGTAGCCGAGGATGATTCTGCTGACGGTGTTGGCGATGCCGATGATTGCCAGCAAGTAGCTGGCGTCCTTATTACTCAGTCCTCGTTCCTCTGCTTGAGCCTGAGAATCGCATACATTATTAGAGTTTGCGAAAATAAACTCTGTGTGTCGAAGAATTTGAACCGTGAAACAACAATACCACTGATGTATACAACTGATACAACTGTGATGCCACCAGTTGAGTCATTCAGCTCGTTCTGACATTGGGAGGGTTTTGACAACAGATTTAGTAAATAATTATCATTATTCATGCTAAAAACTCTCATTGACGAAAGCTTACCACAATGTACACGTAAGGTATATTGAAGCCAATGCTCGTGAAGAAGTTGGAGATGGTAAATATAATAAAGATCGGATCTTTAAGCAGCGAAAAGTCCATCATCTCTGAGAAGGTGTCCCTGGTTTCGCGCGAACAGGGGACGCATCCACACATCTTCACGCGATCTCGATGGTGCTTGGCCACCGTTGTCGACAGATAGATGTGTCCGTTGCTGATCCTCTGCGTCGAGTGCATCAGTTGGACCTCCTCTGCAGCGTCCACGTTCTGTGTGGACCTGGAAGCAAACGACGCGCATTCAGGTCTCTGTCTCGTGTGCCGCATTTGCTTGCCCCAAAGCTTAGGTTTTGCTGCTCTTCTGCTCTACGCGTCTGCATTTAAAACGCAAATGCAAGTAAACTGCGGACAACTTACTTGTTACTTGGAATGTTATGAAGGCTTCCGGTATAAAACACATCCTTGCGGTACATGACCCCGCTGCCGGTTCGACGGTGCAGACTCTGACTTCCGTAGGTCAGCTTGTAGTCTTGGTTAGCGGCGGTGGTCAGCAAGGCCGGCTGGCTGAGGGCCAGGCGTGCGATCTCAGAGTTGCGATACGACCCGCTTTTCCGCGGCCCCGCATTGCTGGCTATCTGAGAGATCTTCTGGCGGGGCAGCGAGAAGTTGCCGATGCTGTGAGGTCGTTGGATGCCGTTGCCTGAAGAATGAGTCCAAATTAACAACGAGTGTCATTTTCGTTGGGATAAGGGTTGTAAAATATGTCACCCGCAAGTTAACCTACGAAATATATCCTGCATGTCCACCACTCAAGCAAAGCGCGGTTTTTGAAATTCCATTAAAAAAATCATATTTTTATACAATATGACACCGGGCCAATCCAATTACATAAATAATGCATTTCGGGACAAAGTCGGTAATCGATTTTAAAACTCACCGGCACTAAAACGTTTTTAGCATGTTTTAACTCCGTTTTAAACTATTTAAACGTAAATTACGGCGGCATGCCAAAAAACACATGGCAAGGTCTTCATAACTCATTATGCATTTTAAAATTAGAAAATGTGTCGAAAGTGTCTGTACACAGCAAGTGTACTATTTCGGAGTTCTATACGAACATATAGATTCAGCTATCCTTTCAACCCTTAGAATGAACCCATCGCAAAAGGATTGTGCACAAGACCGCTCACCCAACGCCGGGGCAGCCAGTCGCAGTTCTTGCTCGGACGCGTTGAAAAGCCCCTGGTCGGCGCTAGCCGGCTCGACGGCCGTCGCGACGCCTTCCTCCATGGGAATCTCCGCCACCGAGTTCTGTCTGGACTTGACTACCGGCACGGGCCGGAACAGCGCGCCCATGATGATGCAGTTGAGCACCAGCGCAGCGATGATGATCATCGCGCCTCGCCATCCGAACTCGCGGATCAGATACTCGGTGAGCGGGGCAAAGATGAACGTGCCCAGCCCAGAGCCGCAGACAGCGATGCCGGTCGCCAGTGAACGATATTTTTCAAAATAACAAGTCACGCTGACGATGGCCGGCAAATAGATGAGTCCGAAGCCGAGACCTGGGAGGAGAACGACGTCATTTTGTTGAGAAAATTCGCTGGCTGATGAGACACGTTGTGTTTACTGTTTGGTGATGGTGGTTTACTGCTTGTGATGTTTAGATTATTTTAAAAGTCTTGTACAGCCAGAGATTGGAAAGTCATAGACACAATTTCTTTGGTATGTACTATACCTCGGTACATACCGCCTACTGCAAGTACAACATGTTGGGACTGACATGTATACATTTCTTATGAGAATAATGTTAAATTATTCGTGTGTCGTTGCGGAGTTACTTGAGAAATCCCCGCTGTTAGACAAAAAGAACGCTGCATACATGCAACGTATACCTAAAAGCTCTTAAGTCAAGACTAATTGCACTGCACTTATTTCAGCCTAATGGCATATGAATATTAGAGATTTTGTGGCTGAAATAAATAGTTTTAGAAAAGTTTTGCAATACAAAATACTGCCGCTTTTCGGAGATAACCTTTTCACCTCTTGACCTGAGTGCCAGGCATCATGTTGCTCTGCAATTCGCGAGTGCTATCTTAAATTCAGAGACGCTTGTTACGTATAGCATATTATGCAATTTGTCGAGCACTCTCGATCTTGAGCACGAATGAAAATTCTCTTTGAAGCTCTCTCGTGTGGTGGTATACAATTAGCTTATTGCTATAAAAGCCGAACTGAGGATATAGGAAGAAGTTGCATAAGTTGCATGAATTTCAAGCACGTGTAATAATAAGGAGCCTGGGTGGTTGTTATAGTGGCATATCTCAGAGGACGTGTCTTCCATCTAATTTGAGTGGATTTTAGAGTGACCTCTTCAAGTCATCGATTGCGAAATTCCTATGAATAAATAATATGAAATAAGCAAAAGAGTGCTAAGAAAAATTGCTTTACTTTGCTATACTTTGCAGAGTTCTCAAAGTCATACCAAGTTCCACGTGTGACTTACCTGTTCCGATACCGATCGTGAAATATAGAGTGGTGACGTTCTTCGCAAAAACGCTCAGTGCCATGCAAGTGCTCGCCAAAATGGCACCCGCAATGGTAACGGGCCGGCATCCATATTTGTTGACAAACGAACTGGAGATCGGTCCTGGGAAATTTCAAGACGGAGTTAGGTGCGACCCACGAAGCCATTGTGAAACAAATGGTAGGACGATGTCCTGGCAAAAGGGCGTAAGTCTCTTCGCAGATATCTGACTACAATAACTTAGAACTCTCTGAAGACATAGGCGAAAGACGCCTCTTGGTGAAATCTGCACGGCAAGAAACCAGTTTTTTAAATGGTTGGTGATAGTTATTGACTATGTTAAATCTCTAATAATTGGTTTCACGCGCAAGCACGTGGCATAAGAATCACATATTGTGTATTTATGAGATGCTCTTTTCGTTGTTTGGTAATAGGTAATAGTTCTAAATCTTGATGCCTCTGCGGAGTCCTGAAGGTATATTCTTAAATCGCCTTCAAAACACTTACAAAACGAAAGATTAAAAAAAAAGAAATTGTGAATAAATAGTAGAAAATCTGGTTTGTAATAAAAGTGACAAAACTTGTCGAGTTAGATAGAGCAGGTGCCCGATTGAAATTCAAGTTTAACAGGATTTAAAAATAAATGCAATGAAAAAGAATGCAATTGATTTGCAATTCTTCGTTAGATTTCTTACGTTACAGCTGTTTTAAGATATAGAGCGCAGACAATGCACTTCCGGAATGATTCATTCTTGAGTCATAATTAATCAAACAAATGACCAGCATGTGTGTAAGAATTGGAAATAATTGTTCACTTTCTTTATATTTATTTCATTTATAGAACAAAACAAATAAAAATGTTTTGTCGTTATGTAAACTAAATCTTATAAACATATTGTGTATTATCACAGGTTTGTACCTGTGGGACTTGAATTTTATTTGAAAGGCATTTAAACAAGTAATTTTGGAAAGTATAATATGAATCATTTGGAGTATTCGTTTTCATTTAGTGAAGTTATACATTATTGCCTAGAAATTATTATCATATACCAGTACATACAGAAGTGAGTTCTGTAATTTCTTACTCTTAGTTTGAGTCACAGAGGAAATTTACATACATTTGCATAAGTGCTTGGCACTTTGGTAACATGATAAGCTTATAGGCATGGATAGCTATAATATGTCACACAAAGTCGGATCACTCGCTCTATTTAATTAATCGTGCCAACGCTGATTACTAAAGTAAAGTTATACACATATAACGTGCAATTAGAGGGCATGTAACACACACACACAGACAAGTTCATCTCGAACGAAGTGTGCGTCTTGGGTCTTGAGGGTCTTGCACTCGTCGTAGCACGTTCAAGTGTAGAAGTTACTATTTACCTGAACACAGCGTTACGCCAACGAGAATCGACGCAATCCATGCTGTTGCTCCTTTGCTCTCCCCAAAATAATCCAGAAACTCGGCGTAAAATAAACCAAACGAGTACGTTACTCCGTCAGCTAGAACAGAAACACACGCGTTTTGTTATTGAATCGTGCATTGCATTCTTTGAGGTGCGGGTCAAATGTGACTGACGTTGACCAATGATTTTATCAGCTACAAATGTGAACAACATATTGTTAGTGTTGATTGACGAATAAATTATTTTTTAAATTGGTGTTCGGTAATTAGTAATTGCAACAAAAACAACCACATAAACAACTGGCAGCATTCATCAAGCAACAAGTCAAATATTATGTTCCAATAGGTGAATACAAAAGGTGTGGATCTGGTTAGTGATCGTGCATGTCAACAAATTGTATCTATTCGTTTGAAGTGGTCATCGAGTATTTAAATCTACCTCGGGACACCAGATCGCTTAACCAGCGTTTTAGGGAATTAAAAAAGGGAGTTTGGGGACCTTTTCTTGAAAAAGTGACAAATTAGGGGCAATATCTGTAGAAGAAAACTATGCTTCAAATATTGTCGCTTCGGTGTCCTGGTACAATTCTAGCAACAGAGGCGCCGGAAGCATATTTTGCTAGGGGGGGAGGAGGTCGCGCCGGTTCAACCAAATTTTCATACATTGGCAAGAAGATATGCAACATATACAGGAGCCGTATACACAAAATCCACAGCTGACACGTCAAAATGTGTGAAGGGAGCAATTTTCTATTTCTGTTGCACGCGTTTGGCTTTCGGTACTCTTGGCACATACAAGTTGCATGTTTATTAGTATATGTAAGTGGGGTAGATGGGAATGTTCTCGTCTCGTGGGGTTCGAACTCACAACGCCTCCGCGCGTTCACGAGCACCGAGGTCCGAACTACGCACTAATAGTTGCTTTTAGTTTAATACGTCGAAGCTAAGCATACGAACTTGAAACAGACTTAGGAGTCAGGGTTATTGTTTCTGGCACATTGGTTCGTCGCATAACGACATTAGGAGTTTAAAATTAATTATAAGTGTGCCATGACATCAAAATAAGGCTGATCAAAATGCGATTCTTCCAGTGATTTTCTGAGATTTGTTCAGTAATTTACGTATCTTCACATGGTGGAAGTGCAAACTTGTACCAACTTGATAAATCCACGTGTTCCTAAACAGAAATAAATGTAATTTTTTGTCTGGGCTGATCTCGCGACATCGCAAGTTGCATGGTTCGTGTCAGCTTGTAACAAGCTTTGAGCCACTCTATATGTTTTTTACTTTAGCATGGTCGTGATCGACAGTTATGTCTGCTCTGCTCTGCACCAATTCGGATTTCATGTCTGGTAACCTTTGTACCCACCGCGATTTCAACACCAGAGATTAGAAGCAGTAAATCTGAAATCTGTTGGCAGTGTTAGCTTTCGTTCGTAAAAGGATACTTTTGTATCAAAACCGCGCCGTCAACAGATCACACATGAGCTACATCACATTGGTACCGATATAACTAATGTCAATGACTCGCATTTATTCGCCTCGGTTTAGCAAAACTGTCTTGTTCTCCTTGACAATGACTAAACATTATGACTAAATTTTAGTCAATCATTCGTTGGTTCATATTTGTTGTGACATAACAGTTGATACAAGTCAAAGTCACGTTAAATATAAGATGAGAAAGATTTTTGAGCGCAGGTAGCGCACGAGACAAATTTCTCGGCCATTAATAGATGGTGCAATTATGTAGGCTAAAAAAGAGAGCAAGACTATCATGTAGACAATCCACGAGCCAAGAAACGTGCAACCACCAGAATTCGTAGTTTTGCCAATTTATTTCGGTGATTTTAGAAATAATTTATAGCGAAAAGGTCTCGCAGAAGTTCAGAACTGGGTCAATATCTGACAAGTTCAATCTGCAGTAATAAATAAATATACTGTAATCATTGCTTCGTGATTACGAAATGGTGTAGAATCAGCAGCATCAGATTCGAAGTTTGTCTTGGTATATTTGTTTTAAATTGCGAGCATCATTGCAGAAAATGGCCCAAAATTTGAGCTCCTTTTGAGTATGGAATGATTGACCTAGAAGTGATAATTGAAATCGTGATCGATTCCACAAGTATGTAATCAGATCAGATATAAGCTCTCCTTGCCGCTGAATATAGACATGGTCAGAGAAGGTACTTATCGTTAGTTCGAATAATTTTACTTTTTCAAGTGGAAGATTAGAACTCGTATTTTTCATACTAAAGTATAAGTGAGTAGCAAATTTGAGTGTCTCGTCAACAAGTTGTGGAGGGGAGGGGAGCAATCGAAAACGTTTGATTTCTTGGCCTTTCCGCGCGGGTATAAAGGTCTAAATGTGAAGCTAGCCTCAGGGCAAGGACCTTGGGCCTCGATAAAAAGGCCCCTGCAGCCTTTTCATATCCGCCAGGTTATCTGGGAAGAAGAATTATTACTTTTAAGTTCAATTTATTGACGCATATATAATCGTTATCGAGTTAAATATGTGCAGAAGCATGAAATATTTGCCGATTGATTTATGGTGTTAACGTTACGTAAGGGCTCGATGCAACAGGGCCATTAGCACCCAAAATATATTTGATGGACATCAATATCCAAGCCTTTATTAGCATGGAAGAAAATTATTTTTTTACAAAAAACCACGAAAGAAAAAATGTTATCAAATATAACTGCAATATAAACCTATTTATATTTATGCCATAAAATTCATCGATTGTGTTGCGCCTTTCCGTGCCCGTCGCGATATCCCCATGCGCCCAGGTCGCAAACAATAAAAACAAAAGTGCACGACAAGACAAGAAAAAGCATTCTAGTTCTAGTGGTTCTAGAACGCATGAATCAGAATGAGCGAGGAAAGGAGCACATGCCATGGCGACTGCAGCATGATCATGACTGTTCTGTTCAACAGTGCCCGGAAAGCAATCTATAGGCACACGAGCAGCGAACAACAGCGCCGACATTTGATTGCTACTTCACATGGAAACACTTGACTTACTCTATAATCTTGGATCTGGGTCTGAATGAGGGTGTTTGATTATCAGCATGAGCTCATCGAAGCTATTTTGTAATATGCAGATTCGGCACGTGGAATTAAAAGGAAAACGTGCAAATATTCCAAAAAACAGCATGGTTTTCGTGCTCGACTGATTTCGAATGACAATAGGTTGATAATTGATCGAACACCGAATCGAAAATTTATAGGAATTATATGCCGAGGCCTGCCAATACGGTTTTCCTGGGAGGTAATTTTCAAATTTTGATGCATCAGAAAATAATTTAAATTCTACTGGAAGATCTAAACCAGACGTCACTTTCTCCTAAGTACTGTTCTGTCGGCTTCAGTAATTCACGCTGCTCTTCGTCTTAACTCTGAACTTTAATTTAGACAACAATACATTGATACCGTTCATGTGCAAACAGGAAATCAGACTTATCTGAATTGCAAATATATTCTCGCATGTGATTACTGCCAGGCACTTATAATAAACTTGCTGGTATTGCAAAAGTATCCAAAGACAAACGGTTAGTAGGAACTTAATAGTTAAGTTTTAGTTATAGCTGATCTTAAAGCTGACAAAGAATTTACTAATATGTTTCAATAAAACAGGTGTATTTAAGGGAGCTAGCAAATAAATATTCCGAAACATTTCGAAAAATTATTTTCCTGGACATATTTTTAGAACTTAATTTCGTGTTTTGAGGCACAAATTATGCACGCATATATATTTAGGCAATTTACCCAGCTGGACCCCCTCCCAAAAATCAGCAGCTTGTTCGTTTAGTGAGCATTAACAAAGGGTGCATAACATAAAAGATTGCTGACTGGCATGCTATAGCTCATGACCCATTTCAAATGTATTGTCAGCAATAGCCAAAATAAACAGAATAACACAACGAATTTGAGGGAAAACTACACTGAAGTTAGAATAGTCCCAAAATATTTAATTATAAATAGAAATTAGTATCGATAGAATGAAATTTGTGCCTTGCTATGAATTGGGATCCCAAATCCTATCGCACAGGAACTAAGCTTGTTTATCGCCTTTGGTATTGACAAAAGCTAGTATTAGTTTAAATGCCACTTCGGCTCCTCTACTTCCCCACATGCCGACAACACATGTGCATCTTATATAACCATCGTTTTTTCCACGCTTTATTTGCAAGTGACTCAATATAACATGATATTATAACTATAAAGCATGGGGATTATGGTATCCCGTGGGAGAATATATACGCATATTGCTGATGTTTACATGCCTTCCGGCCAGATTATAAGGTAATACGTAGTACCTGCTAGCATTACATATATACTATACCTTTCACACGTCATTATCTGGGCTTTGGTAGCTCATTACACCTGATAAGATAAGCAAAACAGCCAGGACTTGGCGTTGATTTCACGCGCAGAAATACCTTGGGCTGATATAGTTATAATATGTAATACCATGTTATACGACATCTTGATATATAATCTACATATGTCGTCTTCATATATAATTGTAGGTATATTAGCGAAACCAAAGAAAAGTACGCAAGAGAACTTCCTATTGCATCATCATGAACCGGACATATAACACGCGATAGCTTATCCAAAGTGTCGATTCTATCAAATTATTCCACAGTAGTATTTTGTAACACGCACACGCTACAGTATAAGCGTTGAACATGCCGAACAAATCCTTGGCTGAAATGAAAGAATTATACCGAAAAAGGTTTTTAAAAATGTATTAAATGATAGGCGATCGCCGATATCGTGGCTCTAACTGGACGCACGTGTTGTACAAACGCGGCAGCGGCGCACGATATCAGTTTAGCCACGTGGACTGCACAGCTCAGTGCCCACACCACAGCCCACACTGCTTTCGTGTGGTTTCCTTACTGGTTGCTTATGGTGATGAGCTTGTGTTTGGCACAGCCACAGCTCACGTGTGGCCAGCCGGTCCTACTGCCACAGACATGCTTTCCATTTAGTCCGAAAAAATGTGATTTTAGTCAATGGGAAACGTGAAAGAATTTCAAGTAGAAATAGGCTACATTTCTTGTGACAGCATACGTTGGTTTTATTAGCACAGCTGTCGATCCGTTTGTGGAACGATACTCGGAAACATTTATCTCGACAGGTGGTTAAAACATGGAGGGAAGATAAATATTTGTGCGCAAATTAAATTGCTACGCATATGTAGCATATATGTACTCGAAGTTTCGGTTAGGAGGATAAATTTTATCAATAATTTTGTTTAACGAATTGCGCTTGTTAAGAAACAAACCAAACACTATTCTAAGCGAACTGCTGAGTTCGTGTACTTACTGACAATATGTATCATAAAAGAGGCGAAGACGACCACCCAACCCCATCCCCCATCCGGCGGTGGCGGTAGACTGCTGCCCGCGCTGTCCTCTTCTTCGTCTTCCTCGTGTCTTCGCGCGGTCGGTGCGTGCGCCATAGCTGTCGTCGCTCTTCGTCGAAACACTCACCACACATGCACACCACTACCCTCTGACACCGCTAACACTTCCTTACGCATTCATCTACCACACACACACACTCACACACTCACACGCACTCACGCTCGACGACGCACAACTAGACACACGTTCATGAAGGTTTGAAAGGCGCGCGCACGCTGGCTGGTGACCGTCTTGCGACAGCGATCATTCGGAACTGGCGGCGGTGGTTGTTGAGTCCTCGTGAGGAGGAGGCGACTGCTGTTGCTCCCACTTGCCTCCTCTAGCCGGCAATCGCGGCTGGCTCATAGCGACGAGAGATAACAATGTCAGTCTGGGGAAGTAAACAATGAGACAATATAAGCACATTTTGTTGTTTTGTGTGTTTGTAGTGGCTGATGCATCATTGTATTGTGTAAATATATTTCTGTGTGAATTGGGTCCGTTATGTACTAATTCGGATGTGTTTTGCCGGAAATCGAATGGGGACAGCAAGCGGTGGGCACCGATTATAGAGTTGGGACTAGCATGTTGGACCGGAATTACTCCTCTTCCGTTTACTTATTCTAACGTTTATAAAACGTGTTTTATTCAGTGAAATTTAGTCATGGCAGGTGTCAAGTAAAAATATGCGATATGCCTACAGGCCCGTATTTTGGCAGACAGCGGTAAAAATCAGGCTTTTGGTGAAGTGTCTTGCCAATTGCAGTTTTATTTTTGGCAATTTTCGTAATTGTTTCCGTAATGCAAGGTCGAAATGACACAACGCGAACAGACTTTGAAACATATTTATACATGCAAATTACAGGCACAACTGACTTCTTTTGACATTTGCATTAATCTTCTGTGATTTGTTAAATCATAAATAATTGTAAATTGCATTGAAAACCATTTAAATTTGGCTAATGGTAATTGTCATCATGCCACAAATCTGTCATAATTGTGATTTGATTATCTGTAGCAGGTGAAATGAAACAATGATTAATTAGTAAGAAAATACATGTCCTTGGCTTTCGTATCTGAGATTACTTCAACGAGGGACTCTACTGCAAGTCTTGGCAAACCGGGGAATGGCGCCGGATGGAGCAAACCCACCAGTTCCGATCAAAGTTTCGATGCAATTGCCCAGAGGAAACTCGGTATCCACAATGCATGGATGCAAGCATCGATTAAAACAGTTACTTTTTAAATTGCAGGCACAGTTTTGTGTGAAAAATCTCCAAATTATTGCCCCAAAAAACAAGTATCGCAGCTCACCATACTACAGACAAACCACGAGATCACCTCGAAGTCAACACTCGAAGTTGTTGTCGCACCTGACTTCTGACTAATACTTGGAGCTAATAATTTCTAGGTATAGTATAACGAGCGAGTTGAAAAAAAAAGTTACACATATTGAATTTTATTGTCACCATTATAACTAAGAGCAGCGCACATGGCGTGTTGCACAGTTCATATTCGTGTCTCGCGCTACGTTCACTCCACAGGTAAAGGAACTCAACGCATTAAAAATTAAATGATACAGCAGTGAGCAATAAACATCGAACGAATACACCCTTTTATGACAGTAATTTTCAAAGTAATATTTTCGGTTTTTAACGGTAAAATAAAGTAGCGGATATTTTGGACAAAGGGGTTGCTGGCATCTTGCACTCCCATGTATAAAACATGTATACCTATGCTTTTATTTAAAAATGAAAGGGATATACGATATACCATAGAATAGACCCTTCTGCTGTGACCGACGCCGTTGACCACACCTCTTAATTGTAGAGTGAAATAGCCCAAAATGTTGGCGGTGGGCATACTGCGTCGATAGCTTCAAGGACACTAAGGATAATTTTGTGAAAAGGAAAGCAATTAGTCATTTTAATTGGCACTGGTTGGGCAGAGTGGACACAGCGTCGTCTGTCCGTGTCCACCGCTCGCAATCTGACGCTCACTCGACGTCCTATCGTTATCTGGGGATGGGTCATGGCCAGATCACACACTACCCTATCTCAATAAAATTTCTTAACTCTAATTCATATTATTTATTTCGAAAAAAAATACGATAAGTGTGTCAACGAACAAGGTTAGGTTTCATGTTGAGTTATCAATGGAATGGGTCTGTATTTGAAGAATAACGCTGTATGCATACCAACATAAATTAGGAGAGATTTGGAAAGATCCGCAGGGATGTTGCGTAACTACAAGACGGTACTCAACAGCTTCGGTGTAATGTACTCATTTCACATTGGAAATATTTCGTCAAAAATTCTATTTACTTTTCTACCCACCTGCTGATTTTTTTGGCACACAGCGAATAACAAATTTTGATAGAATTAGACTCTGAGGTGATTTTAAGCAGTCATATATGCCATAATATCCATGTGAAATAATTGCTTAGCATCATTAGCGATGTGTCAAAATTTTACTTAGAACATCAATCTCTTGATGTTGTCGTAATCTAATAAATTGTCACTCGAGATTATCAAGATTGAACATTAACCTCACAGTCGGTGAACTAATTTGCAATTATTTTCTCCACTCCAACTCGAGTTAAATAAAATTCTTCACAAAATATTGCAAATTCTACTTCAAATTTCAAAGCTACGAATGTCGTCGTAAAGTAGTTCTCTACCCCTTAGAGAATTATAGTAATTTAAAATAAAAACCTATCATCAGTAATAACTTCAAAGTGTTTGACTTTTGCAAAATCTCATTTGGCAATTGACATGATAAAATTGACCTATGTTGTAATGAGTCGTACTGTCCAGCCAAGAAGTAGCTTCATTGCAATAATATTACTCAAGACAAGAACCTCAGGGCTGGATGATAATGAGCGCTAAAATTTGGCAAAATATGTGAAATAAGACTGTCAGTGTGGTGTAAAACGCAGTTGAAATGGTCTCACGCATGTGTTCATGCCCACGTGTGCGCTAAAGTCCAGTCTCAAATCTCAATGCTTCTGTTGAAATTTGCTAAACGTGTGTATCTCTATGATTTCAGCCACGCGTTGAGTCAAAGTTACAATTAACGTTATAAAATGTGCTGCCAAAATTTATTTTTTGATCGCGGCAACCTTCATCCTCGGAACTTGAAATTACCATAACCTAGCTTAACCTTTTGATTCTGTGCTCATGCTTAAATTTTCTAGTGGTCGATGCCAAATTGTCTGCCAAGCGGGGTTTCGAACTTTTAAATGTAACATAATTGCTTTTGAAGTCTTATTCATTCTATTAAAAGAATAGACCACAATGGGCTGTAGAAATTCATTAGAACTTACGTGCGCTTATTGCATACAATTCGTTCGAAACGCTTGCTCACTTAACAGCGGGTGGTAGTTTTGATTCCTTGTCGTTGCAATATAACGAAAATATAAAATCACTATTTTTTAATTCCCCAGCTTTTTCACCCAGCAACAATCCAAACACAAGTAAACTTACCCGTTTTTTTTTCGAATGGCATGCATTGTTAAAATATTATTAGGAAATGGACCTAGAAGATTTTGGAACGCACTTTTCAAAATGTTTTCCATCCTAGCTTCGTTCAGGACGGGTGTCTCCCACGACTTTTTTTTTATCTGCCTTGCATTAGTCATCATACATCATGCCAGTAAAAGCTTTAAGAAAGTTATGAAGCTTTTGCCATATGGTAACTCTGACACGGGTAAAGTGCTGCAGGGAAATCCAACAGCTACGCTGAGTAATCGAATGTTTTGAAAAGTCTTGTGAAAATATATTGAAGACAGATTGAATTTCTGAATTAAACTTCTTTGCAGCCACGCTGTGGTTGAATTTCACGGGATCCGAGAACCATCCGTGCCAAGAACGCGATCGATCTGAACACTCATTTGTCAGCTTTGCAAGTCGAGAGCAATCAAACTCAGAAATCAACTCTCTTTCTGGGTGCGAATACCGAACACTTCCAGTCAGCTAGGAAGCTTTTCCTTTTTGTGACGTTCTAGGGTTTAAGAGTTTTGAAAGAATTACGGAAATGAAAACTATTCGCAAACTAAGGTTTTGTGCTACGAAACTTTGCTGATGCTCACCGTTATTGAAATCCGCTTAAGGGTTTTTTCTTGGGAACAATAATGTGCTAAGGGTTAAAAGAGAATTGAGCGAGGCATGCGTAGACCACGAGTCTCTTTTTGTTATCTTTTGATCATGAGCCTATATATTGAGCCTATGATAATATTTTCCCTTTTTACTTTGGATCAAGCGGAAGCCGTTGATGTTACCACAGAGAAATTTCCATAGACTAAATTGAAATCCTTGTTCCTACCAACAGACTACGAGCAGGACAAAAAGCATATTCTTCGAAAATATGTGAGTAAGAAAGCTCCATTTCGAACAAAATAAAAATGGGATTACTCAGTTCCTTGAAACTTTCCCCTATAGTCCTGTATCACGACACCAGTGTAGAAACGAATTTCTCACCCCTACGAACACTCAGCCAGTTACGCGCTCTCGCCCATTCACTGGGGCAAGCAAAATTGGAATTTATTGGTTGGAAAATGAAACACGTCAATATTGATATTTGAAATTTACATATTACATTCACAAATGGTTCGGTCGAGCTTAATCTGAGGGATCAAATTTTATTGACAGCAGTGAGTTGACTGGCATGTCAAATTCAAATGAGCGTGCATGCATTTTAGAGTAGTTTGGGTTGTGAAACGTGGTGAAACTATGTCCAACGACCCCATTATACGTAGAACCAATTAAAATGTTAGGATGGAACATTGACTAAGACGCAGTCATACTTTTCCCTCAAACCGAGTTGTTGGAAATTCAGTTTTCTGCAATGCAGCTTGGAAGACATCCGTCATTAGGTTTTGGCCTCATACCAGACCTTGCTAAAATGTTTATAGTTTCGAAAACAGCAAAAGGAATAAAGCATCTAAGATCAATGCCAAGTTTTGCGATGCGCGAATTGATTTGAACTTCATCTTTCAAACGAAATGCAAAACATAGTTAATGTATTTTTAGCTTATATCTCTGGGTTTATATCGCAATTTAAAAGAGCCTTCATCTTCTTTTACACATTTCGTCCAGGATCTATCCATGAATTGATACGTTTTGACTTGCAGCCAAGTTTCACTAATGCGATCGATGGATTGTGAGTTATAGTTTGGTACTTATATTGTCGCAAGAGCTTGTTCACACCTCATTGAAAGGTGCACCCCATTGCGTCCAAGTGACGATGTGACCAAACTCTTCATCGGCTTCGCTGCTTTTCCTTCCAACCCACATTGCCGGCTCGCTGCGAGTCTTGCCGATCGATGGACCCATATTTCATCTCCAAATGCTGACCCCTTTACAGGTGAACAACAGCCACCGACGCTCTGAATAAAACATTTCAATTTAAACCCTGTCTTTTGCATACTTATCTACGTAATGAAATTACCAAGATTCTTTTCTAATTAATGAATGCCTTAAGTTGAAAAGCTTGGCATTTTTCGGTATTCAAGTAAGACGACTTTGATTTTTTTAATAAATAGCTCGACTCTTTTCAATCGCGTAATGTCCTTCATAACCAGACGCCACGTCTAAATCGGCGGGCAATCAATGGATAATTGATCGCATGCACTTCAAAGGGTTGATCGCGGAAGGGGAGAACAAATCGCACTTCGTACGACATTTGACGTTAAAGTTACATGCTCTCGAATCAATTCGTTTTCCATGTTATATTCCATGGTGTAAGAAATAAAAATGAACAATACTGACCCATTTGTCAAAACCTTGTGGCATTTGGTTGTTCCACAACACAAGCATTTGGTTCGGTACAGTAGCGTGTTTTTGACGTGATCCCGTTTTTGACACATCTATCTCGTTCCAAAGTCTGTTTCTTTGTTTCTAGGATGACCAGAAACCCAAAAACTGTCTTCCCCGACAAAGAGACAGGGATTTCCAAAGCGCATTACGAACACACGAGCCGACCTTAATCCTCATCACTACGTTCGCATCATGAAGTTTTCATGACACGCACTAATAAGACATTCGTAGTCATTCCTCAAGACTAATTGATGTTGTTCACTAAATTGTTGGGTGAATTTGAAACATGACGCTTCTGTTATCATAAACAGGCTAATTAGGTCACATATATCTGGTCTCTTTGTATGCAAATGTTGTTTTGTACGTTTCATGTCATTTGCAGGAAGGCCAGCAATCAATTTTCATTTACTTTACCCCTTTCTTTTACCCAAAGAGAATAGATAGTGCACTGTGTCACACAGTACCGATTCGATTCGTGAAAAACAAACAACATACACAGCTCATGCAGCTCAATCTCCACGGTTCTTTGTTTAAATTTCCACCTGTACAAAACAACCATCAAAATCAATTCGAAAACAAAGCAACACACACACACACACACAAGGTATGAAAAACCACTTACGGATCAGGAGATGACTTGCGAGTTTGTCGTCCTCTTATTCACACCGCACCGCCTGTACCCGTTGATGATATGATGATTAGCAAAATAATGTCGGGTCCAACTAATTGCCATGTTCCCTGCTCAGCTGACGGCAACCGACACACAGCTGAGGAGCGCTGGTTACGACACGGGCATCGACGACGCCGTCGCAATGGACGCCCCCCTGCGCGAGTAGACTGCACACAGCACAACCGGCAGCCGCGCCACCGCGCTAGCAACGCAACGGCGACGGCGACGGCCACGGCGACGCCGGCGTCGAATCAGCCCCAGTTATGCTATCGGTTTACTTTAGTCACACACTTTCGGCGCATGCCAACTCGATTATTATTCCCCTGCACGATCTATATCTTGCGCGGCGCACAGCGCACGGGAGTCAGGGATCAGTCGGCAGGCGGCTTTGCTACGTGGAGGATGGTGGCCTGGCCGAAACTGCCGTTGTCTATGCACACTGGAGCGTTAGGAAGGCGGAAAGAGATGTTTCTAATTTAGGAACTCGAGATGGATTGGTTGATTGAGCTTGCTTTCTAGGTCTTTTCAGTGAGAAGATTCCGGAGGAAGAACTCATCGAAGGATATTTCTGTGTTAGTGATTCTTCAAATTTAGGTCAAGCATGCATATTCCAGTTCGAATATAAATTCTCATACAATATCAAACCAACTCAAAGACACCGCTTTCATCCTCATCAACATGTAGGAGCCGTCGGACTTTCCCTAGAAGCTTACCAGCGTGTACATGCATTAGCAGATACACAGCATCAATGATAATTATCGATGGCGTCAGAAACAGGATCGGCGACAAATAAATAGTAGCAAGCCCAGATCCAAGCGGCAGAGCCACACAAAAGATAACACTCCATCAAATTCTTACACGACCTATATTATATTCAGAACGTTTCCAGGGCGTTATTGCAAAAAAACATGAGACATATCCAGGTATATTCACATTTTTTGCAATGTTTGGAACAGCGCAGAGGAATTGTATCATTCAGCAAAAGAAGCTCTGAACGATCTAGGTAATAAGTTTTTTTTTCGGCAAGGCTAAAGGAACGATGCTAACCCAAGGAATTCATTCACAATGCATTGCTTCTTACTTCTAAGGAGTGTCAAATAAGATTTGAGAAGCGAAGGTCACAATAAATCAATTCGAGAGATTGGTGTCCCACACAGAGCAGCAAATGTGACAATAGAAGCCAAGGGATGAGATTTACTGTGCATCCTTCGTAGCAATCTAGTTAACTGCAGTTTGGTGACACAAATACAACAGTGGCTGCATGGTTGCATGGTAATTCTTAATGCACCTTTGCTTCGTACACCATTCCATCCACCCTCCAGCGCAACGTGTTTCAATTTAAAAACACAATTTCCTTGACATCCTCGGCTTCTTCCTGGAGTTGTGAAGTTGACAGGAAACTCAAGGCGGGGGGCTGCAAAAAGGCGAAATTAAAAAAACAATCCACGTGTTCTCGCGACACTGTTGACGATTGACCTAAATCTGTTGTTTTATTTTTTATCAATGCTCATCAATTAAATTAAATGCAGCGGAAGCCCATCTGGCGGAAATACCAAGCGGTAGACAGTACATCCAAAATTTCAGCTTTAGTTTTCTTCCAATTTTTAAGCTTTGTGCTATGAATGCAGGAGATTGCCGCGATCCTAAAAAGGTATGGCATGATTTCAGGCCGGCGAAGCTCTAAGTGGGAAAGTTGAGACACTCTAAATGAGTAAAATCGGGTATTCTCTATGGAAATATATTAAAACACCAGCGAAAATGAAAACTACGCGTAAAAATGAAACAGACCTTTGTTCGTCTGTTACAGAGCAAAAGTAATTCTAAATTTTAATATATCAGGTCAACGCGTATTCAAGATACAACATTATCTCCTTCCAGCGTCGCTGCAGCAGAGGCGGATTCCATCTTAAGGTGGATCCGTACAGAAATTTATTGTTTTTGTTTTGGTAAAATTTTACTCAGATGTGGTCTATGCCGGAAAGAAATACTCAAAAAAATATTTTTTAAAATAATTTACTGGAAATTTTCCGGAAAATTTGAAAATTTGTTTGGTAAACATGGCACCATTCCTTCCCTCAATTAGGTCTAAATATTGGTGATATCAGTCTCGACAATTTTTTTTATCGATCAAGACACTTGCAGCTTGCCAATAAAGGAAGATGAAAGTTTAGAACTGCATTCTTTTTCAGTAACAAATTTTGAAACAAAGCAAAAAAATTGGCAAATTTACGTCATATTTTAACCATTGACAAAATTTAGAGAATGTCAGCGCGAATTGAATTAAGTGTCTTATTATAATCCCTGAAGTTTGGACATTCCATAAATATGAATTTCATTTCGATCGGACGACTGATACTCCCCCCTAGCGGGACAAGAGAGAGGTCAGCAAGCGTAATTTTCCATACTAATTTTTTAATTTTCCGGAAAATTTCCAGCAAAATATTTTTAAAAATATATTTTTTAATATTTCCTTCCGGCATATGACCACATATGAGTAAAATTTTACCAAAACAAAAACAATAGAAAAACTGTACGGAAACAGTACGGATCCACCTTAATAGCATACGTACACCTTGGTAGGTCGAATGAAACCCTGTATACGTTAGTGTCGAGGTTTAATTAAATCCCATTAGCCGGGCGGCAGCTGGATGTGTCTGCTGCATCGCCTAGCAACAAGGCGGTCCATTTCCAACGTTCAAGATCAACAGAGTCGAGGAGTGTGCACTAGCGCCACCAGTTCATCGTTGTATCCCTCCGCGTGGAAACCGAGCAGCTGGCCTCGGATCGCTGTCTCGGTCGGTATGCGAAGTAGTACTACTATCCGGCGCCGCGCCGGCCCGTCTTGATTGTGATTGGATGATTGAATTCACTTGGTCGAGTGTGTCGTGCGTCTTCTTGTCAGCCCTGCTTGATGGTGAACCAAATTTCCGAGCATTGTTCGTTCATTATCTTGCTGGCTCAACATTCTCAATCCAGAACAACCCCATATTAAGTGGATTATAATAAGGATGAATCTGGGTAGAGTCCACAAATATAGTTGTGTTTGTGTCGAGTAAATTTGTGCTCCCATTGAGCGTGTTAAAACAATGAAATCATTTGAAAATATCTCTAATTACCCAAATTTTGTAGCGCAAGTTGCCTAAAAACTTTAATTAAAATAGTTAGACCCAGAGTTTTAATTACTGAAGAAAATGCTATGCAAATAAATGTAATTAATTTGATAAAATCCACTGTCATTTAATTACAACCAAGTTTTGGAACCGGGCTCATGAGTAATAAGCATCATTTATCTCGGCTAAAACGACTTGGCTATAAAAACAGTAAATTAAATTTCTTCCCCTCGCTTCTCTAAGCGGTAATGATCAATCTAATTTCCATCCGATGAAAAATCTCGCGGCTCACCCGTGGCTAGTCAGCTACCTATATAGATAATTTCCGTCATCTCGACTAGCGGCGGCGGCGTCGGCGTCGGCGTCGGCGTCGGCGGTGTCGTCGGAAGGAAAAACGGAGGCGATCACGTCCTCCGCTCGCTTTATTATTCCGTCGGTATGCGCGACGCGGCCGCGGCGTCGGCGCCGCGACGCCGGAATCGATCTGTGCGAGCGCCGCCGCCGCCCGTTGCCCGACGCCCGCCGGTCGACGCCTGGCGCCGTCGACGGTACGGCGTCGCATTGTCAAGCGGCGTTCGAACGTGCACGGCGAGCGCAGAGCAGACCGATCGCAGCGTCGAGACGGACGCGACGTCCTCCATGTCATTCCGACGCTCTTCTCGCCCCGACGCCGTCGCCAGCGTCGCGATGCTCTTCGTCGTTGCTGCGATCCTGGCGGCAGGGCCGTCAACTGCCATGTCACGAGCTGTAAGTGACGTTTTACTAATTTGACGTTATTAGAGACGGAGACGTCGCGTAATTTATACGTGACGGGTAATTTCGATGCCTCGATTGCGGTTTGATGTGAGAAAATCTTAGTTTATTTGGTGGTACTGGCATGAGTTGTGGAAAAAATGTGGGACATTAATTTAGAGAGGCGATTTTTGGCGCGATTTTATTGAAGCATGGTATCTAAATCTCTGCGTGACTTTTTAAATAGAAAACTCATTTGTAAAAGAGAGCGATTTGTGTTTAAATTGGAGCTATTATGATGCTTCTCGGCGTCTGGGAATTGCGAGTCTCGGCTAATGAGATGGGGTCGGGGAGGTGGGCTTCCTCCTTTCTCTCTCCCCGAGACGTTGCTTTATCAAGGGAAACTGTCGCCAAGAGCAGGCAGGAAAGAAAATCTCCCAGCTCTTAGGCCCGAGTGGCAAAGGTGGGTTATTTTGTTTTTTTGAGAGAAAATCTTTTTTTGACGGCAAGTTTGCAAAATAGAAGATAATTAATTTCATATTATTTTGACAACAAAATTAGGGGTTGGGATTTGAAAACAATGAGCAAACCATGTCAAAAAAAACCTTAGAAGAATAAAAGCATTTCTTTACTGAAATTGCCGAGGCGGATGTGATATATAACTGCATAAGAAAAGTTTTCGATGAATTTATTCTGGTTTAGACGCGTTTTCCCTCTCGGGATCAAGCTTTTTAGCATATCTTAAGTTTAGGAAAGAACAGGGCAGGAATAAACGCCACGGCGAAATGTGACAACAGCCTCATTTAATTAAGAACTTTCGTCTAAGGAAGACATTTTGACATCACATCAGCTAATTGCATGTGAGAACCTCCCACGCAGACAGAATGTTTCTTATCCATACAATAAAGCTTGAGGCAGATTTAAAATAAACTTTGCATTCTTCAGTTTTGTAAATTAAAGCACAGAAAATGGAGTCAGACATTGTATGCAGGCAGTTGAAATAAAATGTATGTACAAAGCTACCTAACAACAGCGAAAATATAAAGCCTTTTGTATCGCATCATTGTAAGATTTCATTTTCGTTTGCTTTCATTTGTACATTAAACAGACTTAATATATACAAAGTAATAATGAAGTATAAATTTAAATTATTCCACACACAATAAATGTTGCATGCTCTTTGCGCCAGCTAGGACTCAAGAAATCGTACAGAGAAGGGAAACTTAGCTCCCATACAGAAGTAAGATTTCACGAATGAAAATTCGAAGACTTAGTAAAATGGGAATTGTTCCCGTGGTTTCAGTAGGTACAGTGATAATGTTTTATGAGGCACATTACACAACTTCCCGGGTTAATGGGAATATATAGTCGTGGAAAATACATTCCGCTGGTTTATCCAGGTTCTAATCTACATGCCTTATTATGGCATGCATCTGGAATCCATCACCATCACCATTTCGGTTTCATGCGTGAGTCCAACGCTATATTGCACTTCACTGTGAATTCCCATCATAGTTAATTCGAATCTGCACAAAAAACGAACGCCACAGCCTGGCTCATATGGCGAGGGATGCAACTGATTTTGTGTTTCCCTTTGAAAAACGTATAACGCACGATGGCAAGTCCAATTAAAAACGTGGTTATTCGCTAGAATATTGTAGGTAGGAAACGGGTAATGAATAATGCAGTGCACGTGAATCGCTGCAAGTAAAATCCTTGAGTTACCCTCTCACAAACGTCGTACATTTTTTAAACCAGACTGGAAATTAGTCAATCCCTTATTTATGTGACCCTGGAACTTTCGTAGAAGTTTAATTATAACTGCCGCAAGATATTGGGTTACTTATTACAGGTATACCTTGGGTATAATGTTCGGCGACGAATTTTAAGTCAATAAGCTTTGCCAGAAGCAGAAAACTTATTACTTAATTGAACTTTGCCTTGGGGAATGGAAAGCCATGCAGTTTTTCGCGAAGTACTTTGATGTACACACATCTTATGCTGTCTTTGTGAGAAATTCTATCTTTGGGACGAACATTACGACTGTTAATATTAAAACTAGAAAGGTTAAGGATTGAAAACAAGCCAATGAGAAAGCGCCGGGTTGGTTTTGGAGCCATAAAGAGCATAGCCATCCTAATAATTTACCGGAAACATACGAAACATTATTAGTGTCGTTTGATACGAACAATAGCCCACATGGAAATGCTAGCCGGGGATATCACAGATATGAAAACACAATACAATACAAGTAACACAAATATTTATTGACTTCATATTAATGAAAAGAATGAGTTAACGACAAATTCTGGTTTTTTACCTACACAGCTATTATTTATAACTATAATTATTAATACTTACAGAACTATAACGCATTTTGATGAAATACGAAGTTATTTCTTTTATGGCTTAGAAATTTTGTAATAATTAAAGTCACAGGAGTCGAGCGAAGGAAACCTCTTGTTGTGTAAATGATCTTACGGGTTTTGAAGCGCTCGATGTTTAGACTAGATCAAAAGTTCAGTCGGTATCTCGTCCTACGTGGTCCTACCCAGCGAACGAACGTATAACAACTCGACTGGAAAAAGAAGAAAGGAGGAAAATGGCAGAGGCTGCGCTTGGAAAATGACTGGATGAGCACGGAAAAAGATCGGATGGCAAATAACCGTAACGCGTGTAGAGGAAACATCTTATGATCTAAATTTTACATGGCATGGCAGTGGACAAAAAGAAAACAGCCAGGCCATCGCTGCCAGGGTAGTAATGTATGCGTCAATAAGATATTTTCACGGGGCAAAACGAATGGATGTGATATTTTTGACTTGTTGGTATTCTTTTGACTGTAAATTTTATATGGAGGTATAGTGGACGCAGAAAAAAGTATATCCCTTTTTCCCAATGGCAAAGGCAATATATGCATCCAAAAGTCATTCTGTATACGTTTCAAACAAAAGGAAATGCTTTATTTTTAAACCCAATTTGTATCACATGACAGCGAGTAAAAAGGAAGGAAATCGTTGGTATGCTGTTTTATGCGCCGACCTTTTCTCTTTATAAATTTTGAAAAAAAAACCCTACAAATCAAGAGTGAACTAGCCAGCCAGCAGCACCACGCCCTTGCGCTACGCTTAATGGTATCAGTATCTTTTAGGTCAGCTAGGTCCTTATTTTCCCGTGCTATTCAATCCGAGTTTTGCCGCCTGCAGAGAGGTGTTACCAGTGTGGTGTAATATTACGGGGCACAGGCCATAGATTTCTTTGATATTTTGCGTGTATGTAACAATAAAAATGATCCATTAAGATAATAGATGAAATTAAATTGTTTGGATATTAATGCGATGCTGTATAACGGTGGAGGTGCCGGGTTACCATAATTTAGTTTTCTCCGCTTTATATTCTCTGTATCTACCATTTCATTTCCACGAAAAATTGAGTCGAAGTAATACACAAATAAAAAAGACAAATATCAGAGTTTCGTTGTGAAAAACTCCCGAAATATCTTTCCATGTATTTTTCTAGTATATTCTGCTACATTATCACGGGATTTTATTTACCCCACCCTCATTGGTTCAATTTCTCAAGCATTACGGCAGCTTTATTTTTAGTCTGTTGCTTTCCCGTTATTTTATATGCAATGCCATATAAAAACTAGGGTGGAATTGTATCACTCAAAACTCAAGTCAGTTTTTTTAGGGAACCAGTAGAGTGTTCAATACACAGGGCCATTGTTGCAGCTGGAGATATATTGAAATGAGAGAACTCATTTCCCATACAAGATGGCTGAATCATGAAAGAAAAAAAGTTCTCCATTATTCAATCCTCAATTGGTTTTCCAGTTCTAAAGACTGACATTACCAACTCGTAGAGTGCGAAAGGTAATTTGGCAGCCAGTGCTCTTCTTCGTTCAGCGAAATTAAGCAGGAAGGCTTCGATGCCAATTGTCCTTGTTCAATGAAAGGGACATAATTTGATGAAACATGTTCACATCGTTCACCTAGAAAATTGACTGCATCCAAAAGTACGGCACGGATTTTTTTCTTGAAAACCCCCGTCGCTTATATTTCCATGCCATTTTCACGGACCTAACTTTGGTTTCCATTACCGTTGAGTGCAAATTATGGATATTAAGTTAACAAAAGTTATCACTTGGGAACAAACAACTTCGATGGAATGCTCATGTTTCTAGATTGATTACGAGGAAAAGTTCGTATGGATGCCAGCAGCAGAGAACTGAATGGTCGCATTTCTTTATACTGTTGTTATGTGGAAATTATCAAATACGACGCACTTATTTTCTTGTAACCCATTCACTAATCGCCTGTTTGGGGGTTGTTCCGAATGCCCTGAAAAAAATACGAACATCATAATAATGATCAATGTCTGCCGTCTCTTTAGAAAATGGATATTTTTCTGCCACGTTATTTATGAGACCGTACGAGCAACGTTTCCTTCGATAAATAATTACGCCCCCTGCGTAGGGTTTATCCGACATTTGTCATCAGCAAGCTTGGAGCTAGCAATGTCAACTCTAGCCCCGTCATCCTGGAATTAGTAAAAAATGACCCAATCAATAATTTCGCACATAATTTAGCAAGCAACGTATACGTAGTTTGCTCGCGGGCGGAGGCATAGAAAAGTTCATGTCGTACTATACATGCTTCCGTCAGCCCACATCAAATTTATACCCTCCATTCTAGAAACAGTTTCGTAGAAAATATAAAATTTTCTATGCGAAATGATAAATTGGACGTTTCATGAGGTTCCTTAAACTTTACTTCGTTGGTTGAGAGAGAGCTCCAAAGAGACCGTCCCATTTATTCAATGCGCATGCATTAAATGCATTATAGCTATTTGCATTTCTACATTCTGAAGCCGAACAGTTCAGCGTTAAACGTCATTTAAAAGACTTCCAAATTAGTGAAATACAATTACGCAGTAATTAGCATAGATAATTGGAATTGCACTCAGCTATGGGAGACAAAACCTGCACTGTACAATTGCAATTGTATTTTATTGTTGCCTTTTACCAATTAAGCCTCAAGTGGGAGTAAAATATTTTGTTGTAACATGCTAAATAGAAATAATTTGATAATATTAACAACTCTGTCCTGTATTGGCATACGAAGCCCGGAGTTTTTCCAGGCCATGTAATAAATTACCAGTGTACAATTTTCATTCAGGTTTTGTGTGGACACTGCATGAGGGATGCTAAATTACTCCAGAATCATTTATTCAGAAGAGAAGGGATTTTGTAGCTTAAATGTGAAATAGACCGGGTATACATTCTTGCCAAATTGCAATAAGTTCGTCAGTGGTAGCACCACGGCCAGATTCTAGGCAGACTAATGTATATACTGCGCTTTTTACCCCTCCACTGCAGCCCACACGGCAATATTGTACAACCCGAGAGGATTACTCCTTGCAAAACGTCGTTATATCCTTCTTTGATGCTCCGAATTAATTCCGTTTTTGGATTATGAAGCGCCTCGCCAACAAATCATCAACAAGCTTTAAAGCTTTTTTCATCTCCTATCATATTTTTCTCAGCTAAACACCGAAACGCTGAATAACTCATGCACGCTCATTCGGCTGCGTGGGCGAATGAGCGGAGGAAAATGTAATATCGCTCCCGGCAATTTTCGAAACATAATACTGGCATGTGGCAATATGACGTGGTTGGGAAAAGACACGAAATTTCACAAATTTATTGCAAAACTCTGTCCGCAAAAGTGGTTCAATATTATACTCGATGATCAAATTGAAAATAAATTGAAGTTGGTTTACGTGATAGCATCATGCTGTGCTCAACTAGAGAGAGGAGGGCGAATTCAGATTCAAAGTTCCAACTATAAGTACTTGACTTGACCAGACTCTTGCCTAATTGTCAGTTCTTAGTCGAATTGAAGGGTTGACGTTGTTGTTCGACCGTGTTTAGCGACTCTGAAAGCTTCTATGATACGGGCAAACTTCTAAAACATCGTCATTAAATTAAATGGCGCCGGCCGCTGACCGTATATATATCTAACAGAGCCAGAATCTTATCTTTATGCTCTTGGACATAGCAATGCATAACGTTTATTACAACATCCAAAATTTATCACGAACCCATGGGGTTGTATAAATAATAAAGTCAAGATTTCTCATTTTTGTCCCCGTGGCGACTGCTGCATCGCGGTACCATGCACACTGGAATTTCTCATCAATATTAAATTCGAAATGCATTATTCCTTCAATGCATGAGACGCCCCCTCCCTTGCAGCACACTAGGCGGCAGCAAAGGCGGCATTTTGCCCTCTTCGCAGAATCTGTTTGTTGTGATTTAGGTGAAAGTGTGGGAGCACATCTCCTCTCTACGTCGATCGATACGATACCTCTCCTAGGCACAAAAGATAAGCAACACAAATTGCTTGCCTCTTGAATCATATAGAACCATGCATACGTACCTATACATACGGCGCACGTTTAATGTGGGTCATGCTGCCGAGCTCGAAACATTCATTCGTTTATTAGATTAGATCGCGTATATAAGCACAAGGAGACAAGTAGACGACGAGTATGCAGCTACCCTTGATCTAGAACAGGGCAAGCATGCAGGGCGCCGGCACCGGCACCGGCACCGGCGCGGCGCGTCGCGTTCGTGACCAAGAGTCTCAAACAGCGTCCCTCGTGGCTGCTTTTGTTCTACTCGGGGGACGAGAACTAACCTACATTATAGAGATTCCACGTCACAGCATCCGAATGTATTGCCAAATTAGAGAGCTAGAAAGTTCCAGGCCACACGGCACCGTATACACGACGCGGGCGAGGGCACAGCGTGCTTTTTATATCAACTCCAATAACGTAACGCGGTTACAGTGATATCTCATGGAACGTCCCGTGGGGGTTTTTTTTATCTGGACTATAGCGGCGGTATGCGCCAATAAAAGGAACGCAACTGGCGCTCGGACGCTGAAATGCGTGCAGGGTGACGTCGAGTGGCCTGGAGGGACGCCCGCGGCCGTCCATACATTGCTATTCTATTAAATGGAGCTTGTCAACTATGCACGGTTGGGCAAAAAAGTGTTTCCCGGGAAAATATCAATTTTATTGATATTTTGATATTTTTTCGTTTTTGATCAATATGCAACCCTATACTGCAGATATAGGTAAGTATATTTATTTTGCAATATTGTGCACATGGTTTCTATGCATATGCAAGGGGCAGAAAAACTGTATGAATAAAATTTATCAGCTAAGTGCACTGGCGCCAAATGCAACCCTCGCAGTCATCCACATCTAATCGTCATTTCTATAAATTGCGGAACGAAAATGAAACAAAGGAAACGTAATGGTTGCAGTTGAAACTTGAAACTGATGTGTAGTGTTTAACAGAAAACGAGGGCAAGTTTTGCAAGCCGCTGTCGAGTAGTATTGCTCGTCAGAGCTCACAGTAGAGTGTTTTGTTGAAAGACGGAAGTAACCGTAAACCTTTTGGCGAGGACGGTGCCTCGGCGAGATTATTCAGACCAGAGTGATAAGAAGAATGGGCCTCGATGGAATCGAAACCTGGGCCCGAACCTTGCAGTCGCTTGCAAAGCTCGTGCTTGTAATTATGAAAGAAAAGACTTGCGAGTTGCTGCAACACAGCTAGCGCTTCTATTAAATGAAGCCGATGACGACACTGTCGACGACATCGACGCTGTAGTCGCAAGAGTTGTTGAGTGTCGACTCTCACGAGATTCCATTTTCCCAACCAAACAAAAGATTTCCTCTCTAAAATCCCTATTTTCCACTTGACACTTAGAAAATCCGTTCTCATCTATAGAATGTATACACAATACGTGAATTTCCTTGTTTTGGTGTACTTACGGTTACTCTTATTTCCTTTTCCATAATCATGATAGCAGCCATTATAACTATATGAGGTACATTGCATGAATGCTATGCGGAACAGCTACACCACAGCGAGCATATAGCATGTTGTTAAACAATGTAGCGATTTGCTTCAATTATGCATGAAATGTGAGTAGTATCCTAATCCCGGCCTGTAGTCATTTGTCAAACATACTCGCTACATATCCGATCACATCACACCGGCATACGTGACATATACCTACACAATGCGTACAAACACACGTGAGTTTTTACCTACCTGCTACGATCATTAACTGCTCAAGAGAAGTGACCAACCGATGGGAAATATTAGTTACACAAGAAAAAATAAAATAAAAATTATATATTTCGTGATTATTTCTGTTTTTCAATCATAGTATACAAATTGCGATATTATTTAATTTCTCTTCGTAGTACTATTCCAAGCTCACATAATTTATAAATACTGGGCAGCACTTGGCAGTCAAAAGTCTCGCTTTGTTGTAGAAATTTTCTCCATTAATTCGTATACTTAATTTGCACCATGTAAAATTGTTGAAATGATAAAAAGCCGTATCAAAAACCATTTTGAAATATAGGCCAAATACTGAATTTTTAAAATATATATCTACCTATATTTTCTCTTTATAGTATTTCACTCTATTTTCTTGCTTAAAGTGTTCCATTTAGCAATCGTGCACAACAATTAATGTCATGACTTTAATTTCTCCACTTCATGTGGTATTTTTAGTCCTTGGGAGCATTTGGTATACGGTTGAACAAAAAGCATTTAAATTAAAGATGCAAGCAGAAGAAAACGACAAAGAAATTATACCCACGCTAATGGTTTTATTTTATGGTTATCATCCCAGTTCTGGAGGATTAAGGTTCGTAAGGAAATTTTGGGTAGAATGTTATTATCGGTAAAAAGCGGGGATTGCGTTTCACATAGAGATTCAATATGCAAATGATACGGCGGGACCGCGATAATATGATCGCTGTCATCGAAAGAGAATGAGAATTACTTTAGCACAATTTAAAGATGCAGGGAAAATCTTCTGAAGGAAATGAATTTTTGTAAATCTCTGCAAATAATTATTTTAAGTATACCACAACATAAATTAGAAGATAAGAAACATAATATGTCGAAGGAAAACCAAGTTAAATACTCATTTCATTTGGCTGTTAGGCATAAAGTTGAATGTGGGAGGGCTATGCCTTAAGGGCTAAAGTTTTTTCATATCGGTCCCAAAGCAACGTTATACGGGTTATACTCTATAATATAGAAAGAAACCTTTTTGTAGCTATAATATTACTTCGAGAGCATTCTCCCTTTATCTTGGCGAACAAACATGAAAAACTTTTTTAGGGTTTCCACCGCTATAGCTAGACGTTCGGTTGTGGTTGACCTCTCTTTCAATAACGTTCCTCATAGAAATAATATCTCCGACGGCGTCGTGCTAATCCTCAATGCGTTCATCCGTCTATGCTCTCTTACTCTCTCGCTCTGCTCCATCGATTGATCTCATCCTCTTTCTCGCTCTCCGCGATTGATCAGCCACTGAATGGGCTCTGCCCCGACCGACATGACCAAAGAATAATGGTTGCCCCATGTTTGTGTGCAGACGCAGGAAACTTTTAGATTGGCCCATTCTTCCTGCAACTCTTTCTGAGGATGTGGTTCCGAATTATGCACGATTTTTTTTTGAATATAAGATAAATTGAATATATTTCCTTTCCCATTTCTCTGGATGTATGGAAATCCGGAACAGAAAGTTTCGAACTAGCCCAGCATCACGGGATATTCAGTGACTAGGTGGAGATATCCCAAGAGTAGTGGTGTCATAACAGAGAAACTTTGCTCATTTCGTTTCTTATAAAGCGATGTAAGGATTCGCGAAGAATCTGTGTTACGTTATCGCATGCATTGACTAAGACAATCCTGGAAACTGAACCGCTGGCAAGCTCCATTACAACTTTGCTTGCACAAGGCGGGTTCAAGAGGAATAACAAATCTTCTGATTCGACGCCCAATTGGCTTAACGACCGCCGCGGTGAGCCATCGAGCCAAATTCATGTCGATGGTTCCCATCGTAGCCTTTAAGATTAGACACTGGGGTAGGTAGTCGGTACGCGGGGCGAAAGGCATCAATTCTGCAACCCACGCGTTCTCTGAACCTTCTTTGAAGAAACGCAGGAACACAAGCAGCAAGATCAGGAACTTCTTAGAAAGACAGGGAGAAGCAAACGATGCGACAATCAGAAAGCATAGGGGATAAAAACATACATTCGAGGTTGAGTGAGCTCCTTACGGAGTCTGGAGAGAGTAGACGCGATGCGAGATATCGGCGAGACGCCGACGCCGACGCCGACGCCGTCGCCTCATGTCTGTGCACATGAACAGTTTCATCCGTGTAACTTTCATGATTTATTTGATACAAGATCAAACACGCTACAGAGCGTAACCGTAAATCACATATATCTTTTTAGAAGTTAAAAAATGTATTGATAAAGAAAAGAGAATATAGTGTATAAAAGGATAAGCTGAAAATAATACATCAACATGAATTTTTAGACGATATATTTTCTTTTCCAAGCAGAATGTTACCCTACGAACTTGCAAATGATTTAGCAAATGCAAAGCTGGAAGCATAATAGATGAAGTCTTGTATATTATACTTGCGCTCATAATTCATCATTCATTGATAGACGAAAGAGCGCCGTATAAAGTCAAGCCAGCGATACCGATGTCTTAATGGGGTACCATAATATAAACCGGCAGCACGTGAAGCATTTGCCTGCGTGAATTATCATATTTTAGTCGGCTAATATTGATTCGCCGCGAACGCGGCATGTGAATCGGAGTTTTCTCTTTATTATCAGTGAGCATCGCTCATCGTCGTCCGTCGTGTTCGTTGTCATCGTCTTCTTGCTGCAGAAAGGATTTATTTTTTTCCCCACTCG
Organism: Nemurella pictetii; assembly: GCA_921293315.2. Taxonomy (NCBI): domain Eukaryota; kingdom Metazoa; phylum Arthropoda; class Insecta; order Plecoptera; family Nemouridae; genus Nemurella; species Nemurella pictetii. The sequence goes on from OV121115.1 coordinate 29,857,786, forward strand.
CACAAAGAGAGTTTGTGTGTTCGGTTCAATCTCTCGACAAACATTAGGTTAAAAGCTCTGCTCGAAACCAGCGACAACCGTGGCGACAACATTTCTTGAATTCTCCGTGAAGATGTGCTTTTCTTTGTGCCTTCCGAGCAAATAGTAATAATATTAATAATAACGAAATACCTTCGACATGGCTTGATATTGCCATCCACACCAAACACCGAGTTTAATATCAGAAACCTTTTGTAGTATCACTTGTTGTATTTATTTATTGTTTATTACGGACATTAAAATTATTGGGAAATTTGGGGATTCCATTTTCTGGGCAAGAAAAGTAGCCGAAAGTTATATCCGATTTCGATTTTAAATCGAATCGAATCAAATGTAGTGAGGAGAGTGATTTTTTAGGGGCTCCAACAATGATTGCCTGCGAAGGTCTAACCTACAGAACTTCTCACATCAGTATATTGATCGTAGAAGAGCCCATGCTAATCCAATGTCTGATAGCTAAATGATAATATCATGCTGTACATTGATCCTAGACAAACGTTGTTACGATTGTAAGGATTACCCGGGTGCTTGCTTAGCGCTTATGAATGAATTAGCATTTGAACTTACGCTTAACTTCGTGGTCAATGGGGAAATGTTCATGTTCGCTGCACCTTTGTTAATTTGTGTCTAGAGGCCAAGAGGTTAAGGGTCGATCGTCTACAGGTATTTGACTAAATAAAAGCTATTCACTATCTAAATTAAGACGAAATAAAATGTGTAACTGTGTCCTACGTATAAAGTAATATACCTACTGGGGTTGTTTGAGCTCAGCATGAATCTACATTTAAGCTGGGGGATGTTTTAGAAGACATGAAGGGACAAAGTTTATACAAGACGAAGCCAATTTTGCACAAAATTTATTCGGCGAGGAAATTCCGTGGGTATGGTTGCTGGTAAGATTAATACTGTTATTAAACTTCAGTAAGCTAAGTCTGCCTTATCCCTTCAGAAAACATTCTCCCGCCCGAGGAGGGTGAGCAACCCTGGAACAGTGTTTTACGTAGAAGTCTGCTGGTAGTTAATTATGCTAACAAGATTACGAAACCTCACGTGGAGAAGTTTTCCTAAACAGTGATTGCAATTTGAGTGGATTCAAATAAAGCAAACCCTCGTGCGTTTTCAGAAAAAATATATATTTTTTTCTCGGGCCGAGTGAGGAAACTCGATTTAGAAAAAATTACGAGCGAACTTGGATTGAAATATTTTCGCTTCAGAGAGCTTTTGATAACCCCTAAAGTAATAAACCACGCACGGGAGTACATTGCTATCACCTAAGTTAACAGTGACATTGAAATCACACAAAACCGATCGATGTATTGGAGTTTACCAGCAAAATAGATTTTTTTTATTAAGAAAAAATATTCACATCGGTCAATTTGTTTTCCTATACAAGAGAATCTTTCGATAGGTATACCAATATTATTCAGCGAAAACAGTCTAAATTATTCAAATACTCGAGTGGTTCTGTTGATTATATTTTCCATTTCCATCGTCAGCAGAAATTATGCAAAACTTTAGCGGAATGATAGAAGATGAAAATGAACGCAAAGTAAACATAATTCAAAGTGAACACTTAAACACCCTGGAGCTTATGATCTGGCTGTATTCAAATTGCATCTTATATTCTATTCATGAATACAACAGCAGTGAGCTTTAGTTTCCATTAAACTTCCATGGTATATTTACACGGAAAGTTCAAAACGAACGAAGCAAGCAGCAACTAATATGCACTTATATTATCCCAATTACACATTATATTTTAATGCTTAGAATTTAGATGGCATGACCTCATTTACTATTTTGAAAAACTTAGAATAAGGAACATGGGTTTTAAACCCTTAAATAGGGTGGTTAAATAAATGGTTAAATAATCTTTGAGATTAAATATAATATAAAATAGTGTAGGGTTGAAAAGGGGGTTGTATGACACAGATATAATCACTATATTATCACCATAAAACAAACAGATTTGATGTTAACATTTGTGGTGAGCCCTGACAGTGTTTGCTAAACCATCTCATCATCTCATCTGACGCTGGAAAGAACACGTAAAAATCCCCGAAGAAAAATTTTACAAAAAGAGAGTGTTCTGTTTTTGCACAGCTCGATTAATACAGTAACAGCAGTAAAAAGTCAAGCATGTACAAGGCAAGAGTACCAGCTTGGCATTAGCAGGCGTCCAGCATTTATTCCTTACTCTTTGACCCTAAAACTAGGTCAGCGCATCTTAAAATGCACCGTACATGCACAAATAATGGACAAACCTTGATCAATGTTGTTATTAACTTTTGCGAAAGGTCTTGAATATTTATTATCTAAAGTTACTTTATATAATAAATCACAAATTCATTCCCTGTTCTTAGCTTTGATCGATATTGTTCTTGTTGGATCATGAATAACAATATGTTTGTGCTACAAAATGTTTCCATGAATAAACATTTGCTGCAAACTATTAGTAAGAAGCTAAATATGGACTTAAAATTATTTTCCGCAGGTTAAAAATAACAGTTAGAGTAAATAAATAGATGCGCTTTAATGGTTCCATGGATAACCGCTCACTTTTTCTGATGAAAGAAAATGTTTCATTTGTGCGGGTGCCATATTTTCCTGTTGTCTTGTCTTATACCAGTTTCGTGAATTTAAAGGAAGAAAACTGTAGAAAATTCATGTAAATAAATAAAAAAGTTTAGTGTTGATCTTTCTTACATACTGTTAGCAAACTGCGATTGGCATTATAGTGGCTGGAAAACTGAGTATACCGAGACATTGCTTACACATTATTTTGTATGAAGAAATCAGATGTATACACTTATTTTTCAGATGTATAGGTATAACAACCATTGTCTTGGTACGAGAAAATTTTCAAAATTCTCAATGAAATTTGCTTTCTTCAAAATTTTGAAGCTAAAATTTTAAGTCCGCAAGAGTTGGGCGCAAGTAAAACTCATCCTTCGCCCCTTGGCCTACGTTTTCAAGCCGGGAAATAACTATTTGCGAGCATCTTTTCCATGGTTCGATCGCTTGCTCCGACCGACCATGACTCCGATTGTCACATGATAATGGTGTTCCATGTTTGTGCGTCAACTTGTCACTAACCATTGTAAATGTCACACCTTGTTTGCCAAATAATTCGTCCGGGATACATTTTGGACGGCGACGTCGTTTGGTCGGAATGGATAGATATTAATGGGGTTCGGCGCGCCGCGAACAATGTCGATAAAGTTTAATAGCGTCAATTTGTTGTGAGGCCATATTTGTGAGATTATTCATGGAATTCCATATATTTATTCTTTTTATCTGGGGCATGGAAAAACAAGTACAACTAGATTATTTGGTCAAATTATTTTAAATGATACGGAAATTTATTGTAAAAACTGGTAAAAAATAATCAAGTTAGATGCGGAGATTACCAGCAACTCTTCTTTCAACCATGGGGCTCAGCCTGTAATGGATGTTTATATTCCACAGATTCAAAATTTATTCTCACGTCCATTCATTTTTATAACATTAAATACGTCCCCATAAGGTAAAAGGTTTATCAATTTGTATGGAGATGTCCGACAACCCCACAGTGTCAACGCAAAAACCCAACAGTGCAGAAAATGTGCGCAATTCCCCTCCATTACCGTGTTCCGTAAATGCTGTTTTGCTACTTGACATCCGCTTAAGGGATGAAAAAAGTGTTTAAAAAAACAGTACCTCCCTTAAACGAAAACCCTGCATTAATCCCCTTGGCAAAGGATTGTGATTTTGTATGAAAGCGACGTGCTCCAAAATTTCGCATACAAGACGAGTCGACCCAACCAGCATCCTAAAATGCTCATCAGAGAACGGTGGCTTCATAATTACGACAAAATTAATACCATCATAATCAGCTTTACCTGTCGGTACAAGATGTGTTCATACATGGCTTGCATTGAGCTTAGTTTTTAATCCTGGCTGTTGTCTTTTTGCTTGACAGGTGAACATTTCGAGCACATGGTTCTTGCCGCAGGAAGGATTTCCAGTGTTCTACAGATATTTTCGCGACCGCATCACTTGGTTCGAAGCAGATGCCGTCTGCCAATTCCATCATGCCAATCTCGTTACTGGTAAGTCAGCAAGCAATACGATTCCTACTTCTTTTTGAGAGTAGTTTCAAGTTTTCAACACAATCGTTTAGTTAGGTTAAGTGAGTTTCAATTTGATGTCCTTTGCTTGGTTTCTGAAGGCGCATATTTTCTGCTGACAAAACGTCATAGCCGCAAGCCCTGGATGAAGCGTCATAGCGTACCTACGAGTGACAAATAAAAGTGTGCATGGCTTGTTTTGGCGTTCCCGTTTGTTATGGAAAACATGAAAAGCTTAAAAGAGATGAATGGCCTTGGACTCTCATTGGTTGAATGGCTTCTGATTCTACAGCAAAGAGTTTATAACCGGAGCAGAATGGATATGAAGTATATACAGTAACCCGCAAAAGCGTTGTTTGCCACACACATACGCTAGGTATATTGTTATAAATAGCCTTTTATTGTAATAAATTAAAGTAAATGACGATACTGCTAGAATTTTTAACAGGAAAATGCAGAAGAACGAACAGCATAGTATATTTATAACATTAATGCACGCTTTTGGCCGCGTATAATTGTGTTCTCTGGAACAAGAGGGAAAATGCCAGGAGTTTTCCTGAGCCAGGGCAAAGAATTGCAATGGAGTCTCGGCCGTCCGCTGTGGTAAATGAATATTGCAGACTCAGCCAACTGTTAATAATGTTGATGTCGACAGTTTTCTCTTCGGCCTCTCCGCGCGCGCGCGAGCGCATTTCCCTTCGACTCAAATTAACTCAGTTTCCTGTGTCAAAATTTTCAGCCCCCCGGAGCGCCACACGATCCAGTCTCATGGAATAAATTGTAATTACTCATTGGACATGGGTCATTAGCGAAACTGCTAAATACCAAAGGGACTAAAGGTGAACCAAGTATATATTCCAACTACACGAAGTCAGGCTCTGGTGAACTTTATTCAGCTACTGGGCGAATGCGAACCCCGGTGACTCCTAGCCATAACGCGTGAAAATGAGCCAATTTACCATCGATTTCAACCTAAAAACCGCCGCGAAAAGCAAGCGGTGAAAATTGGAGTTCGCTTGGGGTTGGTGACACATTTTGATAAGCATGCCAACATATATAACGTACATCTATTTTTATGTTCTTCGGCTCCACAAATGTAAGATCATATTCTATAGAGGAGACACACAAACCGACGCCAAGAGCGTTAACGTCAGCTAGCCAGGGTGTCGCTGTTTTCATGGGAAATTCCTCCAACTTTTCTTTGCCTGAACACCGAGCCACCAGCAGCTTCTTGGCGCCTCGCCTCACCGTTATCTTTGCCGCACGACAAGATGCCAAGTCTCGATTTTTTTCTGTTTTCCTTCTCGGATGACAACAGAGCACTAAATATTATAAAGGTTTTCGCAAACCCAGCGGGCTTTCCCGAGATAAACGCATTAATTTATAATAAAATACACTCGGCTTGGTCGGCCACAGCGATATTGTGTGACCAGAGAAGTCGTGTGAGGGAAAGAGCTTTACAATGTTCAACCGTTTCGCTCATCTTTTATTCCACTGAGAGATGGAATAACATTTGTTTTTCGTTCGCGATCGACCCTTTTTTTGCCGTACCTAATGTAATATCAGCACATCATGATAATCTGCGCAGTTTCTACACCGCTCAACGTCATACAGGTATGACGTTGCCAAGCCGAGACTCCCTGCCTCGCCATTCATCACACAGGCTCATCAAATATTTCACTCAACTTTACCCACTAAAAAAAGGGGTGGAACCGCGGAGCAACAAAAAACAAGGAAACATTTTTACGACGAACATTCACATTTCAACACCAAAATACAAAATTATTCATGAAATAATATTGTGAGTGAAGGTATTTTTTGATAGCGATGTTCATCTAGATTCTATTGGAAAGCGAGTTTGTAAATGCCACATGGAAATTTTACTAAACTAAAACTCGTAATAGCACTGCTATTTTAGTGGCACTTTACTTTTATACGGTTATGATATAATTTATCCCGTAGCTACACAATTTTGAGGTTTAATCTCTGAAATGCCATCGAAATGCCGCAATTTTAAGGACTGGTATCTTAAGGTCTCCCATATGTACTTAAGTCACTTTACAAGAAGTAAAATAAACCAGCAAAATGAGTCCAACTATGCGAAATAAAATATACCATACTGTGAGCGCTATTATTTTCGAAGAGCTCTATCAAATATGCAGTAGAAAGTCAATCACCTAGATTTAATTAGCTTTTGCGATCGCCAGCTACTGTGATATTTGTAATGGGATCACGACTATACATAGTTATAGATGAAAATGCCATCGGTAGCCCGTAGCAATCAAGCGGAATGCAGTGGAGATGAGAAATAATCATCAGTGTTGACGTTAATCACAATACTAATTGTGTTAGATGTGTGAGGGTAACAAAGGTGACTGTACAAATACGACAGGTCTGGATACATAACGTAAACCTACAACAAATAATACCTAGATCCCGTCAGCCTGGATTTAGGGTTTGGCTGGATCCAATTAATGCTTTCGAGCAGATATCCACGCTTTAGTGAATTGCGGACGAAATAAGTTTCGAGTTAATTGTTGTTGCGATGGAGTTTGGGATTTCAGGTGATGAGGATGGAGCATGCTCCAAAGAAGGATAGCAAGGAATATGATCGCTCTATTCTCTGGCGTGCAGTATAGAGTTATATGGCCGTGGTAAATGTAGCATGGAGGTGGATCAAACCAGAACTTGGCGCTTATCCTTTGGTTTATGCTAGGTTAAAATTAAAGTTTGTTTCAGCTTTTTCTCTTTTACCATGCAGAGGATACTAATATTCTGAGATATTGTTGCATAATTAAGTCGTTAGAGGAGTGTGCGAATCTGCAAGAGAACAATGAATTGATAACTTGGCAGTCTCGTGCTGACTAAGCTGGAAGCGTTAGAAGTAATGGAAGCAATTCCAAGTGAAATAATTTTAGTTTTGATTTCATTACTAGCAGAGTTTCTTCATTCTTTAGGACGCCGTCTTTCCGAAGAAACGTGTTCAAGCACTTCCTTTTTCTTCGAGTCTAAGTTCTCCAAGTGATTGATATCTTCATCTAATATTCATTATCTTGGCAAATGTTCGAAGCACTCTCAAATTAACAGCTTTTGTTGACAACACAATTCCTTCCCACTCAGCATTTGTCTCTCTGCTAGAAAGATTATTGTTTTTCACTTTCGTGTCTTACTTTTAGTAATTAATTTTTACCATTCAATTTGCTAACCTTTTATTTTCCCCACTTCATCGTCACACAAATCGTGCTAGCGTCGCCATTTGTTAGCGCATTTCCTTCCTTCGGGATAGATTCGTCTGTCGCACGGGGCTGTTCTTGTCGCCAGACCGAATGAAAAGCGTCTTTCTTTATTTTCACGTCGTTCGACGTGCATATGCCATGCTCTTGGCCTGATTTGCTTTAACTTTGAGCTTGAAATGCCTATATATCGTACCGTGTCACGGGAAATCGGAAAATGTAGTAAGGCGAATAAAATATTGAAAAGCGCGAACGAACATTTCCGACGGTGGACAGACAGCCGTCGTGTTAGCAAACGTGAACGCATTTCATTATTAAAATATATCGACTTGGTAATATGAAAGGGAAATGTACCTTCTCGCTTTTTGCAATGAAACAAAGTGAAACAGGTTCAACATGCATTTTAAGCTGTGTAGGTAGATAAAGTAGTTATGTGGGATCAGATTTAATGGGAAAACAGCACTATGAATCCAATAAAAATTAGATTGGCGATCGGGGATTTTTCCCGAAAAGTTTCTTGCATTTATCTTTGCTTTTAAGAATATTTTTAATTAAGTATTTAACGTATTAAGCAATATTATGCATTCCCTGTTCTTGATCATTTTTTCGCACATACTTTCCTTGCGAGAAGAACGACGGGCGACTTTTACAAGATGTGATAAAATATTTAGTTATGTCTCTGACTGGAAAAATCTCCTCTCGTTAAAATAGAGTGAAAATATGTTCTCCTTTTCCGCGCTGGATTCAAATTGAAGCATAAAAAGCGGCGACCCATTCAGTCACTACTAGCGCCGGTGATGTGGAAATCCCTGAATCATTATAGAAGCGTCCTCTTCAAAAATCTTCCTATACGGACATACAAATTTCTGTAAACGCGGGCTGCAACATGTTTAATATTTTGTCATTAAAACTTCGCGAACAAGATTTGCAGGATTTGCAAGGAAATAGAAGTTAACATATTCACTGACTCGGAAAAAATTTAACGACGCTCATGCATTTTGAAATAGACGGCGTATGAAAATTTTTGCGTTAAAAGTAAATTTGTCACTGCGAAAAATAAAGAAAGACCCATTCACGCTCTTATTCATCTGCCCGGATATGAGGGAAAACAGGAAAAGCCTACGTCGGTCTAATTGGTAAATCACGTGCCCAATAGCCGATAAAATAAATGTTTAATCAGCAGAAATAATATAAATAATAAAAGGAATTTCCAGAGAAAACCATTCATGCAAGATAATTAAAATAGCATGTCTGCACATTTCTGCACATTTCATTAATAATTGGGTTACATCTAAAGACAATACGAACCAATTAGCCAATGAAACAATGGCGTGTAAAGTTTCCGAAATTGCACTCTGTGGGTGCTATTATTTTAATAGATTCTACACCTAAGAGCATACTTGGGTCGGGTTGGGAACGGGTGTTACTTGAAATGTGTTATTACAATTCGAAACGTGCATGGAGGTATTCCCATCGTCGCACCGTCTCACAGCATACGGGGCATGGCGTGAAACTGGTGAAACAGTATGGCATAGACTGGAAACCCTCGGTATATCAGCATGGCCAAGTTTGACCACAGTCAATGGGCCCTTAGTGAAGAAGCGGTATTCGCTATGATTTCCAGAATACGCATATTGATCGCTTACTTGCCATATACATTGTATACCACGCTCAGAGTTCCGACCCACCCTCAATGTGAATATCTACTCCGGGTTAATTTTAATAGGTCGATGGGGGTGCAATTTTTTCTTCAACGTATAGAGACCATAAACTAAGTTAGCTATGTGCATTAAAATAGCTTGAGATTCGATGTGCGCTAGCTAAACAGAGACTCCGTGAGCCATAAAAGTGCAAAATTGCATTCTTTTTCTAAGCTGAGCGAATATTTTTTAAAGTGCCATACATTAAACTTGTAACCTAGAAATTTACAGAACTCTATTTTAATGAAATCTCTGCAGGAAAATGAATCGCGGCCTGGAATATGAATCAGAAGGCAATTTTATTTCGCAGCATCCGCGGTTGGGGTAGCTTTAGCAACCCTATCGCGCCACCATGCACCCTCCCTCGACCATCCATTAGTGTCATATTGTTTGCACAAATTACACTAATTTCCGCGAGCGAGTGATCAACAGTCTCTCCGTATCATTAACAAACTAGACAATTATCTTAGCCTAATTAAGCTAATGGAGAGTTTACTGTTCCATGGTTAGCGATGGCCACGTGGATGGAAGCTTACCGACCGCAGCGACGACCGCCTTAAATGTGGTAACATAATATGATGTAGGAAAAGCCGTACGTCACCCAGCATTATTGAAGATGTGTGCACAGCGATATATTTTCTATATATTTCATAGGAAATCGACTCGCATTCAACGACGCCTGTCTATACTGCACTGAGCGAAGCGTAACGGAATGTCAACTTGTTTGTTTACGGGCAGTGTTGACTGATTGATTACCCCCTCCCCCCCCCCCCCTCCCCCTTACCCCAACGGCCAGGAGACATAATTGATATTTATTTTGTCTTTGCAGTTGACACAAGCGTCCAATACGACGCGACGCGTGCATATTTGAAAGAGCTCGATATCGTCAACAATGTTTGGATTGGATTGAAGAAGGCTGCATCCGTCGACGAATTCACATGGACGTGAGTTTTGACGGGTTTTTTTTTCAATGCGATTTGCCGTATTTTGTAAAACTTGGATGTTGTTGCAACTTTATCCTTAACTATTTTAAAATTGGTCATCTCTGTAAAGCATGAAGCGCGTTGCGGTAAAAGTTCAGGAGAATTTAAATTAAGTCGAATCACTCATCGTCATATTTATTTGTATGACCAAGACATCTGAGCGTGACAAAATAGTCAAATTACTCGATGTAAATACGCGTATTTCCGCTCAAAGGAGCAGATAACACAAGGCACAGGAAGGCGAGCTTGATCTCAATCCGCTGGGAGCGAGCAGGCCGCGCGACGTGCTCGTCTAGCACAGCCAACTGCTTCAAACATTTCATCCAACTGATGAGTGCACACGTCACTAACTCGGTCCGCCCATTGCGCCGAGTTTTCCACAATTTCCCTCGCGTCTGTTGCAGCGACTACAAGAGCCTGGCTCACGATGGTGGCTACTGGCAGGAACAGATCCCCAAGTCGTCGTCGCCCCTGTGCGCCGCTACCGACCCCGCTGCGGACTTCCGATGGCACAGCTTCAACTGCGGCGGACCCGAGGTGGCCTCCTTCATTTGTGAAATGCCCGGTAAGTTTAATTACTTGCGGAGGCCTCGTGTCGTTTACACGCTCGTGGTTTGAGGCGAATTTGAATTGATCTGAATCTGATTATCCATTGATCTCTATACTTGGATGGTAAAGGAGGTATACGAATAATCAGTTACGCCCGCTTGAGTTTGGTGGTGCATGGTTTGGAAGGTGGCTGGCTTAATTATACGATCATACTTTATAGACTAGATTTATTTACAATCATGCTCTATGGAGGGCATGAAATGACAATGTCACACGATGGATGCGTGGTTTGATAAAAATGTCCATTTAATTACAATAATTGAGAGCGGGTGGCACTCAGTTCTGTGAGTGTAGCGTCATGGGGGATGCATGGGGGGTTGCGGCGAGCCCTCATGCGTGCAGGCGGCTGCGGTGTGTGTTGGCTTTAGTATTGTATCTTGTCAAAGGATCGCTGAGTGTCTCTGTCCAGGATAATGTTACAATGCGGACTGGAAATGTGGCAAACCCAGCTTCCAGTCAACTAAACTGGAAATCATGAATAACGATTACGACTGAATTAAAATCTCCGTTCAATGAATTTTTATTTTACAAAATTCGAACTGAGTAAAGAGGATCACGCCGCGGAGGAGTTTACAAATATGGCGCAGAAAGTTTTCAGCGGCAATAAAGTTGAAGATTTCACTTATTGAAGAGACGTTAGTTTTTAAACCGCTGGGCTTAGAAACAAAGATTCACTCTGACGTGCTAGTGAAAGGGGTCTGACTCTGAGACATTGTTTTAAAGGAAAAGCTGATTAAAAAGTCTTCGAAAAGTTCAAAAAGCATCATTCTCGCAGAGTGATTGATGTAGTCATTTTGCAGATGCTATTTTTTCACGATAAATTTGTGGAGGGAAATTTTTACATATAAGACATTTTAAAATCGGCATTAAAAAAAATCAATTTTAAGCAATCTTGGGATGCGAACTTTCCAGTAGTTTATGGAAAGGAAAGCGCTGATTCCTTTATTCTTACACGAATTTAGGGAATCTATACATCATTTTCTGTGATGGTCTGCAAAAAATTCCTCTGGTGGCATAACGTGAAAAAGCGAAGATATCTTGAAAGTAATTTATATCAGCTATACTCTTGTTCAATCAATAATCTGAAGTTGTGATGATGGAAAATTAAGTTTGTCAACTTTTTATCCGCAGAAGAATATGCATTTGAGTACACTCCGATGAAGATTCGATTTAGAAACTTTAACAAAATAATCCTGGAATCTAGAATCTTGTTACGCGAACCCAACGTGAAGTATGCTCATTGCTATTTGCCAAACAACGCAGTATCCGCGAAAGCAAATCAATATTGACGATTCATTTAAACTTTTAAATGCATGCTGGTAGTCAAGTAAATTTTATTCCTCAACATTATTGTCATTTATTTGTATGAACTGTTGCGCACAAGCATTTCTTAACAGATGGGAAATCAGAAAATTTTCATGAGAATTTTTACCAAACATTTACATTTTTAGAAAATGGAATGCAGTTCATTGACCTAAAATACAAACAGGCTTGGAAATAATTCGTTTTTACAGAACGTACACATGCTAATCACATGCTAAACAGGGAAAATCTATTATACCTGTAAATATCGCTCAAATAGCCTATACGTTCTGAAAGTGTGTTCAAATATCAATGACTCGGTGAGCAATAAAACTTGAAGTTTAAATTTGTATTAAAATGGACGATCCATTCACCGATAAATTGAAACTCGGCTATGATATTTGAAATAAAAAATACCTACAAACGAGATGACAATTATTTACTAACAACTAGTATACCTGCAGTTTTGTGCGCGCGTCTCGATTTCACATCCATGCGATGCCAGGACCGGTCAGATTCAATTTATAATTATGACGAACCGCACACTTCGTTCATTGTTATTCCGCTTTCTCAGTAAACATTCCGCCGTAATTGATTTTAAATTTGCATAAACTGAATCCTAATTAATTACATACGAACATTCGGGTGGTCGACGGGGACTATCACTAACTCTTGCATGCAGGCAGCCAATGCTAAATTATGGACATGCGGTGGACTGATATCTCCCCTTCCGATCGCTGCCAATCATTCATTACTTCGACCCAGGGGGATAAAGTCCATTGCTTTAGGTAGGTACCTATATACAACTACCGTTGACCAGTTTACCTACAATATTTATTAGAAAACTAGAAATTAAACTTTCAACGCAGCGAGCATTTTATTAATATTAAAATTGTCTGCATCATATTATATAGTGACTTCATGCAAAGGTTAATAATATATCAACTGCAATGAATGTAATAAAAAGTTTATTTTCTTTCTGTGATCGAAGCTTGCATTTTCTTTATTTACTTAAAAACCGCTCGCGGGATATTAATGGAACCCCGAATTCTGTAAATCCAGTCGTTTGAAAATGGGGACTTCATGGATCTCTCTATACAACAAGTACACACTATTTTCCATGCCAATGGGTGTAAAGTATTATAAATACGAAATGATTTTTACTGAATTATAATTGTTGCTGTTGTTTGTATATAATATGTTGTTGTATGAATAGCCAGTTGAAGGTAAATGATACAAATAGTTCATGGAAATCGTCCTCACAATGACATCCATGGAAACACAAAAAAACACATGCCGATTGACATTGCGTATATAAAAATACGTCCATTTTCCAAGCAGCCGTGCAAAAACAACTTGACAGTTACGTGTTCAAATTACAAACCCCGGGCAAAAGAAAGAACCAGAAGGTAACAACGTTTTGTCATTTTCTTCGGATATCTGCAAGTTAAATTGCGTCGTAAACAGATCAACGAGTTGTGTTCGTCTCAAAATTGCCAATACGATACGATCTAGCCGCTCTCCGCGGCGGCTACAGACACAAATCGTACTCGAAGCACGGACAGAAAAGTTTTGCATCGCAGCGCACGCTGCCTGCACCCCTTCTTGTGTAAACGAAGAAACTGCAAAACTCATTTAGCAACATCGAGCACGCCTGAGGGTTCTGTTTGATCTAGTTTACACATTTTCTCTTCCGACGGCGCAAGTGTAGAGAGAGAGAATTTCCACCGAAGGTTTGGTTTTCATTTTGTTTTTTAGCTCTAACGGAGGTAAGGTCGATGAGCACATGACAAAAACGTTTCAACGCTGTAATAATTTGTTAGTCGTTTGTTTGATTTATTTACAGATAATCGCATTCCATATGGTGCGGTTTGAACTGATTGATTTGTGATGAGTGGGCCATCTAAAGTAATTGTGTAATAGTGTTATTATACTGCATTTCTATTGAGTAGTGAGTATAGATAATATAAAATCTTATTTTTTGTTGAAAGCTCTGCGATTGTGTATACATCTGTGCTGCAATATGAGCTATATACGTTGCACTCATAGGATTAGTCACTTGATGCATGCGCTAGCGATGAATGCAGCATGCATGTCCTACACCTATTCTTGCGTGTATAGGTAATACGTATGTACTGGCTGCAACTATATGCCTCGAGCACAATGGCGCCACTGGGGTGACAATGGGGCGTTTGGGACAATGGCGTGAATGCATTTGCAGCATCTCAAGAGACAATCACGGAAACATGCAGTCTGCAGGATGAAAAATAATTCACTTCGAAAAGTGATTACAAGTGCAGCTGCATTGTTGCGATTTATGTGATAATATAAGCTTTCACATGATGTATCGGTTCGCCATATGTACTTTATATTCAATCCCTCGAGATAAATTCTATGATTTTGGTCCTGATAATATGTGTGGAGTATGAGTTATGTACCTACTTTATAATCACGTTTTTAAATGCATTACCAAAATACACAACAGTCATAAACATTCGCCTTTATGCTCGCGCAAAAATTGATTTCGCTACGGCAAACATATTTCGCTTCGTGCCTAGTCTGTAATTAATGCATATGTCCTCTCTCCCACTTTTCACGTGCAAAAGCTAACCCCGAAGCGTACCGAATTTATTATTTATCAATCAGTTATTTCGTTTCCATGTCGTCGCAATTGTAGACGATCAATAAAACCAACCAATAAAATCAATTGCAATTGAAACCCGGCTTCAAAGGACGTTCAAATATAGCCATGCTGCCGAAGCAAGCCATTGAGTGACGTGGGTTGGATTAATTCCTTGACAGTCGAATCATCCCTTAACGCGGTGCCAAACCGAGGGTGAAATGTGGGCGAGGCTCAACTGAAGAAGGCCAAATTAAAAAACACGCAATGATGGAAAATTGTATGCATCAAAAAATGTTTTTTACGTATGCTTGTTATAATATAGTTTGGCTGGAACCAAGAGCGATTATAAGTTCGAGCGCTGGTAAAATACGATAGGCTTAGACTTTGAAAAGCAATACGAGACCACATTGGAAACCACAAATGAAAAGCAAGTGAAATAAATTCGGACGCTAGTGCGAAGGTAAGATAAGAATTGAAACAGTGCGAATCTGATAGAAAGTTAGTAATTACATTGCCAGTGGCTAACGAGTGACCTAACCTTTAACCCTCAGATCAATGAGGACTGTCAGAAGATTATCCATTTATCATTGGGATTTACCATGGGGATTAACAGGACAAGTCAGCGGGCTTGAGAATATTGTGGAGAGCAGAGACGGACGACCTCGATTTCCGCAAAGGAAAATCAATGCAGGTTGGACAGACGACTGGTCAAAGTGAACCCTCTCTAAGGACAGGCTCCACTAACCGTATCGGCATTAGCGAGAGAGCCGCGATCCATTAGTGAGATTAATGCCGATAAACCTTGTGATAGCAAGGGAAGAGAACACCTACATTGAAGTCTATAATAGGAGTTTCACGCAAAACACTTTGATCGCCCATAGATCGTTGGGTCCGGCAAAGTAAATTGTTAGCAGGTGGATTTTCATGCATCGAAGTTTGAATAGGTTGTTTGTTGATTGCTGGAGCAAATGAGTTGAAAAGATTGGTGTTAAATACAATTTTGATCCGTATTTTTGTATGATATTGATATAAATGCCACTCCAATGCACAACGCTTCTCGTCTTTGTTGTGTGGCCCGGAGTCCCAGACATGACCAAACTTTTCAAGTCTCTTTCATAACTTTATGAAATGTTTTGATTTTTTGCCGTAGGGTTTCAAAAGAGAAGTTTTGTTCTTATTTCTCATTCACGTGGGGATTGAAAACATTGAAGATCTTGCATGGAAATCGAGAATAAAGGAAAACTCAACTAAAACAAAGATAGAAAAACCAGATCGAAGATTTTAGCAAGTCGTCGTCCACAGCGCCCAGTGGTTGGGAGCGTGGGGAGGGGGGGAGTGGAAAACTAGGGTCACAATCCCTTAGCCCAATAATGGTTTCAGATTGCTTAATTGAAAAGTCACAAAAGTGTCGTCAAGTATATGGAACTCAACCCAACTGCAAACGACTCCGCATCTTATTTAAATTACATTTTTGTAATCCATTGCGCTTTCTAGCGTTTCAGAAGTTTTTCAATCGACATTAATAAATTTACACAATGGTTCAAAATCTTAAAAATAAACTTCCATGTAATTATAGATTTTACATTCTTGCTCAAAAAATATTCAAATTATGTTTCAAAACTGTAGAGATTGTGCAAATAGATTGAACAGATTGTAGTGGTTCTATCCATGCTATCAATTTTGAATCGTTATGAAATCTTCGCGATATCATAATATCCTCTGAAAAATCTTATTGACACTAATTGAAAGATTGCCCCGAATTTACGGCAGAACCACCGAAATTCTGTGAGTATGGCATTGGCAGCCACCACCATCCAACACCAACGATACCACCAACATACAGTCAAAATGATGAGAGGAATCAAGGCGGACTTGAGAAAGGACACCCACTCATCTTTCGCTCGCCATGTGCTTTTCTTTACAGTATGTCCATGGTCAGGGGGAATCGAATCGCAGGCTAGGGTGGGAGAGGGAGAGGAAACCGAGGAAACGAACATCGTTTGTCCGATAGGCCGTGTGGGTGTATTCAATGATCAAGCTTGGATTATTTGATCGACTTTTTATACTTTAAGAATTCTTTTAGAAATGTTATTGTAAAACATGTAGGTAATAAAAAAAATTAACATTCAAAACAATGTAAAACAATATGACCATTTGTTAAGAATTTTATTGTTGCTTGTAAATAACTTTTCTTGTACTTTAGGACGATTTCTTTGCGTATTTGTAGTTTTTTGCATTGATATCTTTGGCTTAGCGATTTTGAGAAAATGTATAGTGTGCATTAAAAATCAGATACTGTGTTAATTTGGAGAAAATCGAATTAACATTTTTCTCTTAAATCAATTTTTACGCTTTTAAGTATTTCTAAATTCGGTACTGAATAATTTTAAATTCGCACCGAATAAATGACGCTCATCCACAACGCGAATAAAATAAGCGTCATGTTTAACGCCACCAAGCACAACAAAACGTTGACTGTGTTCTGGTTTCGGTGTTGCAGTGCCTCCATGGGCGCACCAGGAGGGCGGATGCATGCTGACCTCGCTGCCCTCCCTCACAGTCATCTTCCTACCGGAGCAAAGCGCCATCGAGTTGACCTCCGACTGCGGCCTGGACGGGACACGGAGGATTGCTTGCAAGGGCGAAGCGGTCAGTGCAGTTAAGCTTTTTTTGGTAAAGTACCCATGACGGGCCGACTGAACGGACTCGTCAAAGTGACTTCTCTTATTTTCAGAATCGCGAAGAAATGATGAAACAGCTATCCTGTACCCACGGGGGAGTTACTCAGGACGACGATATGGGTTCTGTATCCCCTGACGTCACAAGCAGCAGCAGTGCCACCTCCTTCAGTAGCAGCAGCAGCAGCAGCAGCAGCAGCAGCAGCAGCAGCAGCAGTAGCTACCCCAGCAGCAGCAGCAGCAGCAGCAGCACTGGGTCCACAGGCACACGCGCGTGGACAGGCCACCACCAGACGCCCACGAGGCACCGTCGCGACGCCGACCAAGTCGCCAGCTCGCAGATGATCTCGGTCATCAAAAGCACCACAGCGGTCGCTGAAGAAACAACCGTCCGTGTCACCACACTCGGCAATGTCATCGCATTGAAGACGGGGACAGAGTTTTCGAGTTCTTCGGATGCATCGGCAGCCACTTCCACCGACGGAGATTATTCGACGGAGACCACCACGAATCTTCCCCTGGAATTCACAGAGAACGCCACGGCGGTAAGCAACTCGACGACGAGTCAGGAGCCGCAGGTGTCGACAATGGTTGAGAAAGTTGTGCAGCCAACTGCAGGACTTTCTGTGAGCACCGAACTCCCAGACGACGACAATTTGGACGGAGGCGTTTTCAGTCAATTCAAGGAATTGCGAGTCATTGGAGAGAATCCTTCGACCCAGGGACATGATGCGAAAGAGACGTCGACTTCTGAGCCGAGAACAACCATCAACGTGCTGTCACCCTCTTCGGAGGTCGTCAACACCAACCAAATGGAGGCCACGGCAACTCAGACGCCGACGGCGGGTGTGGTTTTGTCGACGGGAACTATGCAAGGCAATGCTGGTGAGCGGGAAGCGCTGGTTGGGCAAAACACCACTGAGGCCGAGCTGAAGAACGCCACCGAGGATTCGACTCTGCCGTCGACTGTACGGGCCACTGTTGTCATGGCAACTACCAGCCAACCGAAACCGAATCTCGGCGAAACGACTGCCGAGACGACTGTCAATACTCCAGACAACAATGACGAGGTGGCATACTTGATTATGCAAGAGCGAAATCAAAAGACTTCGGACGAGATCAACTCGCGCGAGGAAGACGAAGAAGAGCGAATGAAAGAGGAGGAAAGGAAGGAAAAGGAGAAACGGTTCAAAGAAGAAGAAGAAAATCGCCGACAACTGTTTTTGCCGACTCCACTGCGTAACGTTCCCGAACCGGAAAGCGAGTCTACGAGTAAACCTCCGGTTCCGCTAGTGATGGAAGACCCTTACGAGGAACCGGCAGAGATGGTCGAGCCGGAACCGGAGTTGCCGTCGCGGCCGAACCGCGGGCGCCGGCTGACAAGGCCACAAACCCACTCTTTCTACCCATACTTCTTGAACAGGGTATTAGGTTGAAGTTTGTAAGCCCGCCAGCTCGCTGACCGGGAATTGCCATTCTGGGAGGATTCTGCTTGGAGAGCGCAATGCGTTCTCGGGTGTTTCATGCTATCAGTGTTTTAAAAAAAATCGCCGAGGGCTTGTTTAGAACGCGCTGGCCGTTGCACAGGAGTATTTATAAAAAAAAATGCGCACTTTATAATATGTTGAATGCACGTCGACTTGGATCTAGATGACGCTGTCAGTCTGGATGTCACAAAGACGGCGAACGAAATTATACACAACAACCAAACGAACATCGCTCCATACACTGCACTACGCACATTTTCAGAATTTTTTAGGTAAATACAGTTATATTGATAGCAGTTAAGGTAAATAATCATATGGTTGGTCTTGCTCACCATTGTCACCACACAATGCACCGTCCGTCGCAACCCGTCCTCACGTGCTTCATGCTTTTTGCTCACATCCGAATATTAGCTATTATTAATCGCACTCTGCTGTCTGGACTAACTTCGGATACATGGTAGCTTTCATCGCCAATTCAAATCGCAAGAGATAAGAATACTTTTGGCCATTGCCAAGCCAACATAATGTATTTGACAACATCACATCCCCTTTTCAAATTCTCTACAATTGTCTCGTCAAAAGCTGGCCAAGCACTTGAGGGATGAAGGTCACATAAAGTAATATAATGAATTTCCCATGGTCATCAAAATCGATTTGGACATCGGTTGGTAAAGGCAAACGAGGGCAGACTGAATTTTAACTCGAAATTGTCGAAATTAGTTAATTATATATTATGTGGTCTTCATATTTTGATAGTGTATTTCGGTATAAGTGGAGATTATATGAAGGCGAGTACTACGAGGTGTACAATTTTTAGAAAGATCGTTCAGGGCTACTAGAAGTAGATCATCTTCGTTAGCATTTGGCCATTTAACAAGCGACATCTATGCTGGTGGGACGTGAGTATTATTAGGATTAGATCGAACAAGAGTATTAAATTGGTGATTTAAAATATTTGCATATTTTAGTTAGTCTGGATATAATGCTAAATTCCCATAATCGTTTTTGGTTGATTGCTTTAGCTGTGGTATTTTCTCGCGTAGGTATAGTTTTACACTAGGTAGCTAATGGAATAATGTTGTTTGAGCTTTGATATTTATAGAAATGTTAATTATTTGATCTTTTGTGCTACTAAGAGCTGAAAAGAGAAAATTGAAGAGAGAGGGAGGATTAATTTGCTACAATACAAACAATTCCATTAGATTTTATGATTATATAAACTGGAAAACTAATACCCAAAGCTATCATCAATAACTGCATTCAATGGCTATATACTTAAGTAGGTATACAGGTGAAGAGCCAAAAAATTACTAACGATTTGCAAATTGCATGTCAGTGTATAGTGATTAAAGTAAAATAATGATTGTGAAAAACATGCTAATGTAGAAGTTATTTCTTCAATGGTAAATACCTACATGAAAAACCAAATAAATTATTTTATTTTTTTCAAGCCAAATGATGGAATGACCGAATTGTGATAAAAGTTTACGAAGCACGTTACCGCTTAGGAACTACCTACCGCAGGTAGATAAGTTATATACATTAATATTATCAAAGATATACTATAAAGGTCCTAATTCACGAGATAACGCGGGCTGCATCTCTTAATTTTCTTCATGAGGACTTGATGTTCAGTGATTTTGAAATTTGACTTTCAAAATATATGAAAAATATTTAGATTCAAAGAAGGGAACTACCAAAATCATTATAAGAAATAATTGTCTGTAACAAGATTTTAAAAACCTAGAGGTTACTACCTAAATGCACACTGGTTTTCTTAGTGGTTATTTCATCCAGAACATACCGTCACAAAAACAATAAGTTTATTAAGCCCCTCCTAATGTGGTAATAAATTGTCAAATGTTACTAGCAATTAGCATCATAGTTCACTAAGTTATATTATCATGTACTGTATGTATCAAATCAAAAACTTTTTATGTCATACCAAAGAAACTAAAATAAAAATTTAAAAAAGTGGTACTGACAACAATCTGCAATTAAACATTAATTTATTACTTAGTTCAAGTTTTGCTATTTGATGCGAATTACTGAAACGATATAGACATATCTCACGTAGAGCACCTACCTCAAAACCCAATGTGTCAGATTTTTTCTTTTCTCAGTTTAGTTCCGATTTTGGAAATTAAGATTTTCACATAATAAAATTTGTGGTAGTACAATACCACAAAATTTTCCACTGTGATTTTACTAATTCTGATGTTCATTTTGAATCTCATCCACAAGTGCCACTGCAAACATCACGCCATTGATTTAGTCTGGGTAATACACATTTTGATTACCATCCTGATTTAATTATTCCCTTTCAGCAAAAAATTCAAATTTTTACTTTAATTCCAACGTAAAAGACATAACTTCTGTTTCTAATTCCATGGTTAATAAAAAAAAAAACCATGCCAGTGTCCTGCATAAATAATTTCATAGTTAACTGATACAGTAATTAAAAAATAAAATTAGTATACCTTTTGCAAAGGTCCCTGAAAATTTCCATAAAACAGTCAAAATTGTTTAACCAAGTCTAAGGTCTGACTGTTTAACTTGGAATGATCATACCAGTAAATTTATCTCTCTTACCTTATCTTGCGACTTGTTAGAGAATGTGATACCTACAATAATTGTTGAGATAAGTTCCAATTAATAAAATCCTGTACATGCAAGGGAAAAATTGATAAGTCATGAGACAATGAACTTTACCTGGCAAGCTTCGATGCATAGATACTGGTATTGGTAGCCTTGCTTCGATGTAAAGATGTGTCGACAGTGTTCGAGATGCCGAACCCCATTGGAGAAAGTCAAGGAGAAGGGAAACATTCTGGGTGGGAGCAATCTCGTGAGGACACACGATTACCACCCTCTGTACATCGAGTGTCTTTGGGATTCCCAGGAGTGTAATGGGCTATGATCAGGAATTTCTCTGGAATGAGTCAAAGGAATTGTTGAACATTATTAGCAGCAAATAATTGCAGGTATGCCAAATAATATGCGGTACGGAATTTAATTAGCGTTACATTCCAATGTTACTGGCTAAAAGCTGATTAAAAACAAGCCAACCTCCAAAATCTTGATGCAACAATAGTTTCATTTGACCCTGTAGGTCTACATTACAGGTCTTTTAGGTCTTTTACAGGTTTTTTAGGTCTACATTCTAGCTATGATTTTTGCAAACTATTATTCCTCATTCTTTTAAGAGAGTTAGGCCAACATGGTCACCTGGGACAGTTTGAAACATTACTTACCATATCAAGGCAAGTAAAGGATGTGAAAGACTTGTGATTTTTGAAAGGCCTTCCTGTGTGAGCTTGATCTCGATGATATCTTCATAGGTCTCGAATCCTCGCAGTCGTAGCCATTCACCTCAGAATGCCCATTGCAACGTATGTTGCCAGCCGGGTCAGCTAGATTCCTCACTTCCCGGCAGACGACATCGTCTGGACAAGACAAGATTCAGCAGCATGGTTCGTCCTCTGCGTTGAAGAGCGGCGGGAAGAGCAAAGGAATATGCTTAAATCCAGAATCTTCTTAACGGTCGGAAAACTGATAAAGGTACATTAGGTACATGTACTACTACATGAATGTTATTGAAGCCTTTATTCAATATTTGTCGCTCTACGATATTGCACTGTGCTGTGACACCGAGTCACTGTCACAAACCTAGACACGGAGCCGAGACGCTGTCATGGAGGGGCGTGAGGCAATAGATCTTGGACTTCGACTTGAGGAAGCACACGTGCTGTCTCACCGAGTCTCTACTGACTTACTTAAGATCCAAATAATCTTCACTAATTCAAAAAATCTTGAAATTTCTATAGATTCCATCACTTTCCAAGATCTGCATGTGAAGTGTAGGAAAAGAAACACTGGTCTGTTGCAATGAACTGAAAGAAACACATGATTTTGCAACAATAGATTTTATTAGATATTATTGCATTTATAAGTTCTAGCTATAAATAATGAAGTTTTATACTTAACAAAAATAATTCTAATGATTATAAACTTCGGTGCTTGCATTCATACCTGAACTAGCTTTTCCAACAAATTAGAAATACTTCTACTTTGGCATATCAGAAAATAGCAGCTATATTCAGTTTAAATTTAGTCAGTTGCCAACATGTCAGAAATATAACACCCATAACAAAGTTGGTATTGAATTATTTAAATAGGTAGGTGGTAGCATGGTAGTTATTGACAAGATATTATACATAACATTGAGACTATAAATAAGTATAAAAACCATTTCCCGCTGTAATGAATTAATTGATAGGAAAATAAAGAAAAAGTTTGCTTGTTTTTTAGGGGAAAAATATCGTATTCATAACTGCATATTCTACTCACAAATTAATGTACATAATATAATGTGACAAAGATGATTTCTTAAAAATATTTCATGTTCTGCAGGATGGCATGGGTTGGCATTATACTTCTATTTTCTGAAGTCCATTAATCTCTTTGTTAGTATTTCGTAGGCCATCTTTCGACGGAAATAAGGCATATCGTTCTGAGTGAAGGTGAGCGGGACATTCCGGCATATGTACTCTGCAAACATGCACGCAAACATCCCGCAGTCGCTCCCGTTCATCTGCTGCGGAATTTCCTCCAAGTTCAATGTTTTCCACTTTGAGGTGTCATAAGGGATTTTCTTCTTGTCAAGGCTTTCGTCTTTTAGATATTGCAAAAGCGCCTGTGAAAAATGACAGTTAAATGTTAATGTTCGTCAGGAAAAAAAATGCAAATATCCATTGCACAAATTTTAAATTAACTATTATAAAAGAACTAAGCAGTTATCTTTTCTCACTTTACCCTGCAGAACAACTGATGTGCAAAATACATACCTTCAAGCAGGCATTATTTGGAGTGCCCATACTGTCGTAGTAACGTATAGTAAGATCCCTAAAATCGATTGATGCTAGGCACCAATGAACTCCTAAATGCACCGGCACAATGATCACTTCTTGGGCGAATATATCGATCTGTAAGCAAATATCTTATTTTAACAATATATACCATCCCATATCTGACCATTAATCTTTCATACCTTCACAGCCACAGAAATATATGTCAGGAAAATAATGGTGGATGGATAATCATTCTAAATCCTGCATCATTTTAGCTTCAGTACTCAGAATTATACCCCAAATTATTAATGTCACTAATCATTAATCAGCAATCATTATAAGTGAATAATAATAAAGCAACATAAATTTGCTGCAAAATAAAAAATAAAACTAGACATATTAAAATATTA
This sequence comes from Nemurella pictetii, assembly GCA_921293315.2. Taxonomy (NCBI): domain Eukaryota; kingdom Metazoa; phylum Arthropoda; class Insecta; order Plecoptera; family Nemouridae; genus Nemurella; species Nemurella pictetii. Next base: position 29,881,809 of record OV121115.1, read on the forward strand.
CATAGAAAAGTAATGGTTCTTACTTTACGAGTCCAGCGTTTCAGACTCGCATGTCCTCCGCTGAGAAGTTTCGGGTAGAAGAAAGTGTTAAAAGCATAAATGTTTAAGAAGCCCTTTTCTTTGCCTCTTTCGATAAGTAGATTCATGTAGTAATTTATGACTTCGTCGTTGAGCCAGTTTTGTCCGTACAAAGTTTGCATGTCGTGACGAGTGATGCGCAAGCTGAACGCTTCGACCAACAGCTCTGACCTCGGGTTTGGCCTCATTGCGCTCGAGATCTGAGCTTGCATTTTTTCTGTGAGTTCGGGAAGTTTGGGCACCTCGATGATGTCGGGAAGCACAATTTCCATGCGAGAGAAATGTGCTAGGAGGCTTTCTTCGCAAGCAGTAGCGCTTCGCATGTTCTGCGCTTCAAGAAATTCCGCTATCGCCTTCGGCTGTTCAATATTTCTTTTCGTCTCTTCATTCCTTAGCTTGTATTTTTCTTTTGTATCTTTTAGAAACTGAATGTCGCTAAATATGGAGGGATAATTTGTTTGCTTGGGTTTAGTTCCTCCCTCTCCATTAGTTGTTGCTAAAAAATAAATGCACTGTGCAGTAAATTTATAAGTTGGTCATGCTTTAAAAAAAAGGGGGAAGCAGCATAACTGACAGAGAGGAAATGGTAGGCGACGAGATAGACTTGGACTGACCTGTAATGTAAATGTTTCAGAGTTAACTTTCTCCTTAACTTTCAACAAAAAATCTTTTCCCTGAACAGAAGAAGATAAAACTTGTGGTCCTAGCCTTACGTACCTGATGTAATTGGTTCTTTTTCCCTGCTCTGGACAACATCAACGACTTGTACGTCATTGTCTCCAGGATGATCAATCGTAATCACGGGGTGATGTTTCAGAAGAGTAGTGGGACTATCAAGAAATCGTCTTTGGGGAGGTGGAAGATTGTTTTTACTGAAAAAAAAATCATAGTTAGTATTACAATGGAAAATATAAATAACATTATCATAGAAGAAAGATTTTCTTCAAATTACATCAAACCAAAAAAAAAAGCCAAAACAAATAGCTTGAATGCTTCCAGAGTTTTTTTTGCAATTTGCTAAATTTACATATTTTGCATTAGGGTTTAATGGGTTGTCAGGAACTGGGAAGTAAACCAAATTTAGGACAACTTACTTTCTCACAGCATACTGCAAAATAAGATCATGAAATTGTTTCTTCTCTTTGTAGTTATTGACAGTATTGATGGTAGTTCCCAGCCTGACGCTGTTAAGGAACGAGCCGTGCGATCCAGACATCCCTTTCTTTTTATTCTTTTTTAATATATGCGAAGGTTTTGGGAACGGCTTAGTCTTAAAGGGTAGACTAGTACCGTATGGGTTGCATAAAAACGTTTTTCCTGTTTCTTGCGACCGATCGCATAAAACCTGGACATCATCGTCATCACACAGATCAACTGTCGGCATCACAGATGAGTATGGATGAAACGAAGGGTTTGCCAGTGTTTGTTGGCTTGTTTTCTTCCTGGCTCCAGTAGCAATACCCTGTGTGGGAATAGACGAGTGACCAGCGATTCTTTTGGAAATCGAAGAGCTTGCTGGCACCACACCAATGATGGCAGGCTGCAAAAATAAATTTGGAATTTTAACCGTTACGAAAAAAGTAATCGTGCCTATATTATTAATAACAAATTATTTATTCCAAAATTATTTGATAAATTAAAATGAATTATTAAATAATAAATATCTATCTATTGTAAATAATAGGTACTAATGATTATTTGCATTTGGGGTGGAATCACACTAATATGATTGACTATTTCATTGTTAGTTATTGCTTTTTTCATATAATATAAAATAGACTCTTACATTTAATTTGCTTGACATAAATAGAATTGGAACTATAGTTTATTCATTTTTACTCCAATGATCAGGAACCATGATTTTTTATGGGTCTAATGTTGTCACAGACTTGGAACAAAGCTACTTATGACAGCTATAAATACCTTAAGGGTTGGTATAAATATAAAAATGCTAGACAAATTGAGAATAACCCTTACATCATCAGAATCCTCAAGGAGAGACTGCTCACTCTTGCTAATAGAAGAGGTGTTTTTATCATGTTTTTCACGATAGTTGTGCTGGGCTAGCACATTTTCCTAAAGTGAAAAGTAGGTTGATTAAGAAAGAACACTGGTTCTGTTAACGTATGTATTAGGGATAAAATTAAGTAGTTTATTAAGGAAGTAAGCAAGATGCAACCAATTATTTTTGCTAGGCATAATGCACATTTCCCTTTGATGACCTCTTAATAAAACAATGTTTAGATAACCTCTTCCTATGAGATCTCTCCCTCTGAAAAAACTGCCATCAGGAATTGTAAATTTTTATGGGCTTTGAGGGCAGACTGGCCACTTTTTGATTATTTACTACTGCACACTCCTACATGTAAATTTGAATCATTGGGACAAAGTTATCGATTTATCTTATACCGACCTTGTTTCCTACAAAGCCTGTAGGCTCCATCTGAGAACGACTTCTTGGTCGGGAATGTAGTTGTTCAGTCGATGTTGTCCATTCTGCTTTACTTGTGTCAGTTGACTTGCTGTCTTCTATTCGGAAAATTGGTGTATTCATCATTGCATTGGCATCAGAAAGACGCATACGCTTAAGGCTCCTTACTTCATCCGCTTCAATTCTGTGTAGAGGCAAAAAATGTTTATCTTATTGTTTTGTTCCTTTAATTAATTTTTGATGCTAAATTGACACTTTATCTAAACTGCAGCATAGAGAACGTTCAAGTTTAACTGATTACTCTCTATTTACCGTACCTGCGCTTGAGATGTAGGGGTACTGGTTCAATTTCCTCTGAAGCAGGTACTATGTCATCAATATTTTTGGTACCCACTAATAAATGCCACCACCGTTTTATAAGTTGAGCCATAATTTGATTCTAGAATGTAGGTACCTAGGCTAATTTGCCCAGGCAGGTACTCTACGCATTTCGGTCCTGTTCAAATAGATATAAAAATCTATTGCTTAAATAATTGGGAAACAAGTTCAAATTGTTGTGCTTAGAAGCCAAGCAGAAGATTGAGATTGAGGTAGTCTCCTAAACACTAGTGAAAAGATAGAAAATTATGAAAATAAATTATCAATTTTTGTTGAATTAGGAGATTTTCTTGTAAACAGACTATTAATGGGATATTAACATGTTAGAATAGAAATTAAAAAAGTTAATTTTCAATTGTGTTCGAATGACATAAACACCAAAACGCCACTAGATTCAATGACCAAACTTTGGAGCTAGGCTTCGCGTTCACAGCCGCCTCCTGCGACCAAATGAGTTCTCCAACGCTGCCGCATGCTAATCTAAAATGGCGAATTCTGTTGGCCGCTTTTAAGAAGGCCGTGCACATATTTATTTCAACATGGTGGCCAGAAGCTCTTTGGTGGACGGTGCACTATAAAATTAAGAAGAGATATGGCATCTTCTACGGTAATACACGATTTGATATCCAAAACTCCTTGCACAAAACTTCTCGAAGATTAAGCTTATTTATGTGCTTATTAATTTACATATTCGTGCTTAATTGTAATTGAGGTGGGCCAATTGTTATAGGCTATACTTGAGCTAAACTCAGTCTCACACCTACTAGAGTAACATTGAGTTGATTCAACTCTAGTAGATAAGGCATTTCAGAAACAGGGAATTTACAAGTCTACATTATATTTATTTTACTTTATACTTCCTATTGTGTTCAATTTTTTTTGCAACTTGCTTGCTCTAGGGTAGTTTACCTTTTCCACTGCCATAATCAATTTCTTTGCAAATCCTTGCTAAGTATTAGTATTTACTTCTTACTATTATTTACATGGATCCTTATTACTAGCATTAATTTTTATTTTAAATTGAAACTGTAATTTTCTTTCAGAGATAAAATGCCTGAAAACATGAAGAGGAAAATAACAGTAGAGTCCTCATCCAGTAAGAAAGATTCACAGCCTCGTCCAAGTGTTTTTGATCGTTTGGGTAAGAAGTCATCAACGTCAACTGTAGTAGCAGTGATTGCAAGCAACGAAAGTTCGGGTATCTGTAGACATTGGGCTGCTGCAGGCAACTGTCCTTATGGAAAAAACTGCAAATATGCAGGTACACACACATTGATTAGTCCATCAAAACAACGTGCTGCAAAGAAAGATATTGTGGACACCAAACAAAAAACAAACACTAGTACGACGCACACTGTATCTACTCTGAAGCCTGGTATTCCTAGCAAGGAAGATATCAGTAAGAGGTTGCATTCAGCTGTTGTCAGAAAAGGCCGTACTGGTACGGGTGGAAGTCCTGATCTTAACTGGGAAAACTGGGATCAAACTGATTTGGAATATGAGGATGAAAAAGTTCTTGAAAAGAGAAGACAATTATTACAACGAGAATTAGAGCTTCAAATGTCGAAAGAAAAAGATGACCATCAAAAGAAGAAGAAAGTTAAAAAAGTAAAAGAAGTGAAGGGTGTCAGCAGTAGTTCATCAACTTCAGCCAGTTCAAGTAGCTCAACTGAGTCAACTTCAAGCAGTGACGATTCAAGTTCCACTTCGAGCTCTACTTCCATTGATTCACGCAAGAAGAAGACCAAGAAAAACAGCAAGCGAGACTCCAGCTCATCTACTTCCGGCACTGATCATGCTACATCGAAGAAAAAATCTAGTAAAAGTGCCAAAAGTGGATCTCTTACATCAAGCAAGAAAACACCACCAGCTCACAAAGAAGATCATCGCTTGTCATCGAAAGTGCAAGAGACATCTACGTCTAAGAAGCCAGTTTCGGCTTCTGCCAATCAAACAGTACCATCTACAAAGAAACGTTCCACAACTCCCCAAGAGCGCAGTAAACGTAGATCACAAACACCTCCACATTCTAATGATAATTTGAAAGAAAAGATGTCTGGCGCAGTAAAGAAATCTTCAACTAGCGGCAGTAAACACAACCTTTCACCGGTTGCCAAACGACCTCCGTCGGTTGACAGGAAAACCAAGCGCAATCAAAGCCGTTCGCCTCATTCATTGGGGAGAGAACGTGACAAGGAGAAAGCCAAGAGCAAAGACCATGATAAGGACAGAGACAAGGATAGGGAAAGAGATAAAGAACGCGAAGCAGGAAGAGGACAAGGTCGGAATGGCTCGCCTACTAAAGGTAAAGCAAAAGATAGAGTTGCTTCCCCCAAGAGAAACTCCCGGCCACCACGTGACCCCAGGAAACGCGACTCTCCAGAACCCCCCAAAGATAAACGCAGTCGTGTGTCCCCTCCCAAACCACGGCGCAGCTCGAGTCGGGGACGGATTCGTGAGGAAGGCTCGGATAAGCGAGCGTCAACGAAGAGTGCGCCGTCTGGGTCTCGGGATACCGATAGGAGGGATGCTTCACGAAACGATTCTCGGGATTCGCGTGGTGCAGTGAAAAACTCCGATAGAGATATTAAAAAGAATGATGATGTGAGCAAAGTGACTAAAAGTAATAAGGATACAACTAAAAGTACTTCTAGCAGTGGACGTGGTAGAGATGATGTAAACACTAGCAGACGTAGTGAAAATACAGTGGTTTCCAGTCGGGAAACGGGCAGGAAAATGCTTCCAGCTCCAGCTGCAAAATCGGGCATAGTTCGTGATTTACCTTCGAAAGGCGATAAAGACCGGAGCAAGGACCCAAGAGATACTAACAGGGACAATAGAAGTGGTAGGGATAATGCTAGGGATGGCAGAGGTACTAACAAAGACAGTGTTGATCCTAGATTGCCAAGAAACACTAAGAACATACGAGATATGCGTGAGGCAGAGAGGGAAAAGGAACGAGAAGAAGCTTTGGAGCGTTGCAGAGAAAGACAGAGGGAACGGGAAAGAAAAGCTCAGGAGAGGGAGCGAAAAGATCAAGAGAGAGACCGGAAAGTCCATGAGCAAGAGAAAGCACGCGAGCATGAAAGAGAACTTCCATCATTGCTCATGATTGCTACCCACAATCCGATCAAAAGTGTACGCAATGGGGGCAGAGAAGACAGCAAAGGCCACGACAAGGGCTCTGAACGTGGCTCTGATCGGAGTCACGAGAAGGATCGAGCGTCGGATAGGGACCGTGATTTGGATAAAGGAATCGATCGTGACAGGACTAACGACAGAGGCTCTGACCGGGACAGAGGCCCTCCAAGCCGAGCCGTCGAACGAGACAGGGACCGCGAACGTGTACCGGAACGGAGTGCGAACGACAAGGACCGGGACAGGGGGAGTGATCGTAACGCAGATAGGAACCACGATCGGGATAGGGGCCCGGAACGGGAGCGTGGCTTCGACCGGAGTCTCGATCACGAGAGACCACTTGAACGTGACCGAGGCCTCGACAGAGGTGCGTCTGAACGGGACCGCGGTCAAGATCGTGAAAGGACAGCTGATAGGGGACCTCCTGATCGGGACAGAACGTTTGATCGAGGCTTGGATAGACCTCAAAACAAGAGTCCTCACAACAGAGGTATGAATCGTGGGCCGTCAGATAGGAACTACGATCGAAATGCCGATCACAGCTTTGAACGGGAACCGGATCGGATCGGATTTGATAGAGACAACCGGGACGGTCACAGTGAGCGGGAATACCCGCCTTTGGGTCGTGGCCGCGATGATGTGCGCAGGCCTCCGTTGGGGCCAGAAGACAAAGGGTCGGGCTATGACAGTCCATACGATGCCAGGAGGGGCCGCGAAGAGAGAGGAAGGTACTCGGACCAGATGGAGAGGACTCGCTACGATGAGCCGATCGGGACTAGGGAAGACCCACGACGTCCCGGGCCTGATCCAAGGAACTATCCGGACGACAGGAGAGGGTTCGTACCAACATTGATGTTAGTTGTAGAGTTTGGGCTGTCAAATATTTTCAAATGCTAGGTTTTTTCTATATAAGGTTTAGGTATTTTGTTTCTTATATCTGTACCAACAGGGATTTTGTAAATTTTGTACAAATAGTAAGTAATTTTGTGCTTTTAGTTTAGCTCAGCTAGGTCATTCTTGGTTGAATGATCTCAAATTATTTTGTCCAGTCCAGATAATTTAAATTATGTACTACCTACATAATGCATACTGTTTTCGTCTTCGTGTCGCTGGCTTTGCCAGCGACGAACTGTCAACACTGCGGCCGTTTAGGCTATATTGTTTGAATCAAAGTTTATTGTCTCTGCACTTTGTTAGTGGTTCGTTGGGATTAGTGCAAGGCACTGATCAGCGGGTTCGCTGACTCCGGGATGGAGGCAGCGAAGGGCATAATGCATACTACATAATATTATGTACTAAGGATTGTCAGGAAAATGCAAAAGAAAGTTCAACTGGTTCAATGCAAACAAAAAAGCTAAAATTTGTTGGTTGGCAATTGTGCACTTGTGATTATTGGTAGGTTGATAAGTTTGGCTAGCTGTGGCAACCTTGTTTAAAAATAGAAGGTATTTCACTAGGAAGATTACCAGCATAGTTTGATAAGCTTATCAAATGCAAATTACATTTTTTGGTAAGTAAAGTTAGGTATGTGGCTATCACCATTCAAGCTTTTATGTATGTTAAAAATTACCCCATGGCATCAGTTCTATGTAAATATATTACTAGGTATGCCATAGAATATCGGAAACCACGAAATTGACCGTCAAAGCGCTGGTGGAAAACCTGGCAGATTATAGGGTGAATTTAAAGTAAACATTTTACTAACAATTTATTCAGGTAGATGGCTGTAGGGCTTTTAACATAACCCTACCCCACCTAGACAGAGCTAGGTCAACAATGCTATTTTGCTAGAGTTTCCTATATTGTACTAGAGCCTAGTAAGCTTTTTGCTGCAACCCACGATGATGACCGTGGTGTGGATTATTAGTTGCGAAATATCAATTCCAAAATTTGTATCTTAACAGGGGGATATGAACCCAGATCTTTGCCTGTCCAGGGCACTGAACTTAACCAATATGCTATACGGACAAACAACCGTGGAATTGATATTAAGTTTATTTCAGTTGTTGGGCTGCATGGAGATCGGCCTGATTTCGTAACTAATAATCAATGTCTACCGCGCATGCAACGAGTATTTGCATTTCTAGGCTTAAATTCACACTAACCGCGGTGTGTAGGTATTTTATTATTAGAAACGAAATATCCATTTCAAAAAATATTAGTGTAGCATATTGTGTTAATGCATATCTCTGGACACGTGAAAAGATCCAGGTTCAACCCCTGACTATGGAAACAAAATTTGGAATGGACATTTCGTTTCTATAAATAAATATTAAATACCCACCGTACAAGCAATGAGTATTTGCATCTAGGTGAGAATGAACTAACTGTGGTGTGGTTGCGCAGGCGGCGGGAGCTCCGCGCGAGCCTGGAGCCTGCGTGGGAGGGCCGCAACCGGGAGAGCCCCGAGGGTCGGCGGCGGCCGGGCTACGGGGACGAGCCGCGGTCGCCACCGCCGCCGGTCAAGGGCCGCGGGGAGTGGGACAACCACGGCCGCGAGTACGCCGACGGCCGCAGGGAGTGGGACGGCCGCGGCGGCGCCCGCCGGGGCCCGCCGCTCGACTGGGACAATCAGCGCAGGTGAGAGATGCGCGACCGGGGGCTTGCTCGACGCTGATTCACGACTAAAGCAATTTTGGGGTTTAAATCCGGGAGAGTGCGAAACATTTAGTTTTGAAGAGCCTGTTTTTTTCCGATTGAGGCCGTTGAAATAAGTAACGCAACGTACCAGAGTTGAAAATAACCTCCATCGTAGGCATGCATGGTGTAATATATCGTAATTGTTACGACATTATAGGACAATATCTGGGACAGATAGGGCAATAATCTTAGTTTAGCAAAACTAGGCTGCACAACTGCAAACCCCAATGATCTTGATAGAAACTGAAGTACCCACTAACCTGTAAATGTATCTGGAAAATATTTTATATAGTTTTTAATAGTTACTTTGTAAAATAAATATCTCCTATTCATTTGTGTTCGAACTACACAAATTATTAGGCCAAGACAGAATTGTAACAAAAAATGTTCCACTGCCCTCTTGAAGTCACAACCAAGGAATCCAGGCATCTGCTAAAGTTTTCCCAGCGGGATTAGGCAAAACCCAAATTAAATTGTTTCAAAAATCAATAATAAGATTGAATGAACTGATTTGTCAGACATTTTAGTATCTGATAGTATTTGTAATTCCAACATTCACTGACAAATGACGAAAAATAAAGCATTTCAGGCCAACTGAAACCAAACCCTACGCTCATTGCGTTGCTTGTCGTCCATTGCATTTCTTGCCGTGCGTTGCGCTGATTTACCTCCCTTGCTTTCGCTCTGTTGCTTGCCTGCCTTCCGTCGCGCTGATTTCCGTCCGTTTCGATGCCTGCCGTCCAGGGGCGAATGGCTGGAGAAGGACAGCACGCACCCACCGCTCGACGAGGAGTGGGACATGTACGCGGGGCCCAACGCGCCTCCCGACTGGCCGGGGGGCCCGGGGGAGCGGTGGCCGGCGGAGGAGTGGGACCGGCCGCCGCGCGGGACGCCCAACAGGCAGAACCGCCCGCCACCGCCGCCGCAGCAACACAGGGACGAGCCTGTCGGGCAGCCGCTGCTGCTGCCGCCGCCGCGGGACATCAAGCTCGAGGAGCCCGTCAAGTTGGAGGACGTCAAGAAGGTGGGTGTTGTCGGATGTTAAACCGTTCAGTGTATTTAGGTACCTGGTAGTTATTATGTGCCGGAAAGATGTCATCAAACTTTGATGTTTAACCCTTTAATTGCTGATGTTTTTTCGGTTCCTCTGGCTGCGCCCGGTTTTTTTTCATATCTATGAGGTTGCCTGCGACGACCAGCATCAAAGTGATCAATATTCAATACTGCTTTTTTTGTCAATAAATTATATGTAGTTGCAAGTTTTTGCTACTAGTATGCATCTGACTTCCTATTTGTAAATCTCTTTAGTGACTTCTGCTTGTATCAGTGAAAGGGCTGGTTAATGAAGGGGCTTTTGTTAAAACATTGTCATACTCAAAAGCTTGTTATGTAACATAACACAGAGCTATTATCAGAGATTTACTTTGGAAATCCATCTATTGGGTACACCGGCATACAATTTAACTTACCTATTTAGAAATGGAAAACTTGGAAGTAAATTTAATTTGAAATACTGTCAATGGCAAAGAATCACTGAGCATAACTTATTCAAGGTCTCTGATCATGCAACCAACATGGCAGTAAACTTGCAGGATGTTCACTTTACAATTGAAACAATTTGCAATTTGCTTTACAGTTAAGATAAAACGCCTGTGTTTCTTTGATTGTAGGAACCACTGGAGGTTTTCCCGCCCGCTGAGCAGGTTGTCGTCAAAGAAGAGGAGGCCGATCCCATCAAAGCGGCAGACGCTCCCGAAACTGTCCCGACTCTGAAACGACCCCTCGACAGCTCGGAGAGTGAAATCGACAAGCCAGTTGTGAAGAAGATTTGCCTCGAGGAGTCGGTGCCTCTGGAGGAAGATCTCAGCGACATCAGCGATGACGATGCTGACGAGATACTGAATAGAGAGGACATTGTGAGATTCCTTGGTTTCTTATCGAGCCTGATAATACTGAATGCCGGTTGCACAGTCACAATCTCGTTGTGACTTTGTCAGTGGCTGTTTTCAAACTTGTTTTCCCAAATTTATTTGTTCTATTTACCAATCTCATTAAATATGTTGCTTAGGATTGCGTTGGCTTGTCAGATCAGAGTAGGTCAACATATGCCAAGTTAATGAAAGAGGAGGGAGATAGAGATGAGGAAAGTGAGGATGATTATAAAAGGTTAACACATTCAAGGTAATTTATATCCAAGTCTTGAGAATGAGTCTTTGAATCTCGTGTGTCTTGCAGGAGCTGGCTAGTCAAGCAGCTACGCACAACGAGGAAAATCTTCCCCAGCCTCCTGCTGCGGTCGTGACAAACGGCTGCAGTGACTCCATCAAGACGGAACCCGACCAGGAGAAGGAGTCTGAAAGGTTCGACAAGTCTGCGGACTTGGCACAGCATGACCTGAACAGGGACGTGGCTGATCAGTAAGTTTTTGTTGGTAGTCGGAGCTTTCTAGAGGATTTTAGAACCACTAAACTCACCAGCATGTATGGGAGCTGAATTATTTTGATGAGAATTGCCAAACTGAAATATACCTAATGAATGCCACTTACCAAGTGGAAAAATGGCAGATTTGTGAGGAATTATATTTATTGAGCATAATTGTTTTGCCATAGTTTAAATAGTACCTTTGGAAAGAGTACTTCTGTCTCTTAAATCCTATTTACGTTACTACATATTTAGATGCTTTATATTTCAAACCTTGCAAGAACCAGTGGGAAAAAATTGGCTTTTGAACTTGCTGGTTAACTCAAATCCGCAATGAACTTAAATGTGCTTTGATCACTTTGACATGATAAAAACCAAGTAAATCTATATGGTGGATATAGGAAAGCAGGATTGCAGGGGGGAAAAGTGTCCAAAGATATAGCCTTGAACTGGTGGAAACATTTCGGCAACCGCTTTCTTCCGAAACGTCTCCACCTCTTGAAGTCTATCTCGGCCGCCACTTCCCTCGGCAAGCCGCGCCGCTTGTGCCGCGAACCTCACACTGCCTCCTCCCTCAGGTCGGGGCTGCACGACGACGAGACGATGGACAACCTCGACTTCGAGGAGATCTCCGACGAGGAGCTGGAGGAAGACGCCAAGGCAGGGCTGGCGGACGCCCTCGGCGTCGACTGGGCGAGCCTGGTCGCCGAGTGCCGGCCGCGCGGCCGTCCCGACGCGGCCCCCGGCTCTGCGCGCCGCCGCTGGGAGGGCCACCGGATGCTCGCGCGCATCGGCGTCTCGCTGCGCTACGCCGGCCGCGAGCTCGTCGACCGCGTCGCCGCCAAGTTCGACGAGATCAACAAAGAGGAGGGGGCCGCCGGGGAAGATGCCATCGAGTTCCTGCATCCCGTGGCGGCGATACACGTGGTGCTCGGCGAGCGGAGACGGCGGCGGCGGGAGCTGCTGGCGAGCGCCGGGCCGTACGAACGGGCGTTGTCGGCGCGCCGCGATCTGTTGATCAGGAGACAGCTGTGCAATTTGCCCGTCAGTGAGATCACCGTCGAGAGCCAGAGTCAGAACACGGACGAGATTTACCGGCTCGCGATTCAGTTGTTCGAGAGGGACGTCGTGAGTGAGTGAAGTACGGGCCGGTCACTTCTAAATGCCTTTTTATTATTGTATTGATTGCTTGGAGCTCCGTTGAAATGTTGATGCCTAGGGTATGCAAGATTTTTCTTTGGATTTGGTTTTGGTTTTAGCAATTGCAATATTTTAAATGTGAATATCATGATTAGGTCATTAATATGCAAGCACAATTGGGATGCATAATCGGTTGGATTAAATTTATTTATCTAGATATGCAATTCTGATTAAACTGAAGATATTGATTGTTGACCTGTTTTAACTATGTATATTATCTAAGCTTGCAATCTCTGTGTATATATTAAGAAGGTACAGGACATGTTATTGAATTAACTTTGATGGTTAAGTTGTTGCTGGAAGAATATACCTAAAGTGCATAGTGATTTTCACAGATGGATTGATATCAAATTTTTATTTTTAAGTGCTATTATTATATGAAAGATATAGCTTTAAGCTATTTAGAACTCTTATCATTTTGCTATCTGAGTAGTTGAAATGGCCAAAAAAGTATACCTGCATTACATTGTTTGAACATTTTTGTTATGGTTATACAATGTACCTAAGTTGATATTTGATATACCTAACATTGCAATTATATATTATATGATTTTAATGAACTTAATATTTCACAGTTTCAATTATTAATTTCTACAACTGGACCTTTAATGTATTTTTCCTTAATTCCCCCAAGCCAGAGAAAGTAGAAACACATTTGAGTGGTGCGGATGCTTGTTCAAGCTGGGAAGTAAGTACTGCAGTAGTACATGATAATTATTTTATGATTTATTTTTATTTCGAGTCAAGTACATTTTGATTCCCTTATTTTGATTCCCTTTTTTTTGATAGCCAAAGCCAAACAAGAATAAAACCCATCTTATGAACCGAGCTGTTTGCTTAGCTGTATCACAAAGCTCCTGTTAGAAAACAGGATAACTTAAAATAAAATATTTTAATCAAAATATTTCCCCCAATGTGCATAGTTTTTATAATTCCTTAATTAATATTTGATAACCTAATCAGGAGAAAATTCACCGCATTTTTCCCACATGCATTGGTCATAGATGTTGTGATTGCTATTAGGCAGTGGGGTTTGCCCTAAGACCTCCTGTGGCCCTTCTTTGCGTAGGTAATACCCAAAGATCTAATTATTCTTACCCTAACTTGCAATACAGTTCTAGATCTAGAACGATTGTTTGTTTGTTAGGTACCTACTAGAAATTAATAGATTGAGGATATTGGGTGTAATTGGTTATAAAACCATAAAAAAGCTTCAAGAAGTCTTATGGTATTATAATATTTAAAGTAAAATTAGATTTCAGGAATAACTTGATGCAGCTTTACAGAAGGAGCGAAGCAATATTCTCATCCTATCAATTCTGATCATGTTTAAGCGGCGCCAAGTCGGAAGAAGTAACTTTGGTTTTCTGAGGCTAAATTTTAAATTGATTAAACGTGCACTTTATTTTAGATTTGTATTTCAGTTTTATCCCTATGCCTATAGATAGCATAAGCTTGCGTTATTGCGATAATTTTTTTCTACTACGCAAGGTTCAAACTTCAAAAAAGTCTTTGTCATTAACCCGTCATCAGTCATCGACGTGCTCTCGTTCGAATAGGATCGGGTGCTTGTTACTTGTTCCTTGCTTGCGTCACAGGACCTTTCTAATTATCCGTAAGAAGGTGATAGAAGCTAATTTAATCAGTGAATTGCGTATCGTGTTTTTAAACTTAATACAGTAACAGTTTGTGCGACATTTTGCACGAAATCAAGTATTGTTTCCAGCAACTGTCAGTGCGATGATGAGTAAAACTCATTTAATTCCTATTTCTAAAGTCAGTGTTGTCAAGTTTAAATAAATGGCGGAGTGTTGAAACAGACTAAAACAATTTTAGTGAAAATGGACTCGGTTGCTGGCTTCGAACTGACCCCTTGTAAGCTCCAGATGAAAATTTATCAACAGCTCGACAATTCAAGGTTCGTTGTACGTTCACGTAAAACATGAATACACCTTGTAACAACAATCTTGATTGCATAAAGTATGGGGTAGGTAGAACGCTGCATGAGTAGGCCAACATTTGGAACAACTATATAATGAGAGGTTAGATTGGAAGACCACGCAGTTTTCCCTGATTTCTTCATTTTCGTCTGCAGAATTGATTGCAGATGATAAACTGAAAGGAATTCCAAAGAAACTGCGGAACGGTTTCTTTTATTACTACTTATTAGCAGATTCCTTGGTATTCGTGACTTCCATTGGGTAGCATCAATACAACAATCGATTTTAAAATCATGGAATAAAATAGAAACAATCCTTTACTCTGTAATTACAACTTTGTCGCGGCGCGGCTACTTTTAACATCCTCTTTCACCATTAAATTATGACAAATCACCGTTTTTACGCGTTCCTTTAGTTAAATGTATAAATGCAACTCTGGGTATTTTTGTCAATGGAGGTTCCACAGGGTTTTTATTGTTGATCACATTTGTTAACTCATTCAATCACATTACAAACCCACAGTGCAAGATCACACGCGCAACGCACGTTAGTGCAGCTGTGATCAATGAAGCCTTTGCGATGCAATCAACATGTAAAAAGGTTCCAACCAAACAATACAATATTATTTCTTTCGCTCGATCTGCTTGCTGTAACGCTAGAGGGTCTACCATTTGCGGTAGTACTTATTTAGATTTTAGAGGGATGCACACGGATGGCATCCGTTGGTATAAGTGAGCACCTGACCCAAGGGAAGCAGATAGATTCAATATTCAATATTAATATTATTACCTATTTTATTAGTTCCGACGAATGGTTGGTAATGAATATGAAACCAGTTTAGAGTTTGTGTATACTGTATCCAGACTTCACACGACCCCTCCATACCACGGTGATTGCTAAGCATCTGAAATTGCTTGTGTATGCACGGGGACATTGGCCAATGTAGATGCAAAGTTCGGGTTGCACACGCGGCACGGGACTTGGGAAATACGGGGGCAAATGTGTTACTTTGGTGGCCAAACAGAGGATACATTCATGAGAACCATATAGCCGTTCGTAGGGCGCCTCATTGGTAAGCATTCGCGAATGCAGCATGCAAAGTTGTAATTGGCGTCTTTTGCTGGCAAAACCCCGCAAAAACGTTGGTTCTCCAGGCGCACCCTCCACCCATTTACAAATAGCAGGGCTTGCGAGTTGTGATATGCAGCGCGTGCGTGACTAGAATGAAATACCAACAATCTTGTTTACAATTCTTATATGTACGACGAATTTTAGATTTTTTTTTGCATGAAAATGAGAGAAACGAAAAAGGATTTGAATGTGACATAAAAATATGTGCCAGCAGCCAGACGCAGTGTTGAAATCTTTTCGTGTTCTGAGGAAAGCAACGTACATGACAATCTCGTGATTCAGTTACAGTATACGTATGAAGGCAAATACCTATTTCACGTGGGCTTGGCAAACACGAATTGCCGCAATTTGGCGAACTCCTAGCGGGGTTGGATTAGATCCTTGCGGTGCTATTTACTGCATCGCATCGAAACGCGCTTGATGATGTTGACTTGCCGATTTGAAACGCAAATCTATACCGGCCGTTCGCATTGGACGACATACTGAAATGTAAACAAGCGAGGCGCAAGCATCGTGCGAATTGCAGGCGCTACTAATTGGGTTGTTCGCCGATGCACTCCCGTTTCCATCCCATCTGCTTGTCAACAATGCCAATTAGAGATGTGGCATTAACAACCCATCGTGGATATTTTCTGAATTGACCGCAGAATAAAAATATGAACTCATTTGCGTCCATATGGCAGGTAGTTTTGTTTCACGATATTTTTACTGCATTTCATATAATCATAAATAGCGCATACACATTTAAATAACCCTGCGGTTCTCTCCAATGGTTGTTGTAGCATAAAAATGCTCTTATTGGGGGTAACATGTGTATTATAGAGAAGTAATTTAAAACTTTGTTTACGCTCGCGTTGTAAATAAACGAGAACGCTTATAGCATAGCAAAAGCATTGAAATTACATTTTCATAGCAAGTCTAAGAGCATAATTTGGAATCCTGATCCCTCACTTAATTTCCATCAATTCATGTTTGTTACGCTTAATTTGTATTTACTACGTGTTTGCCATAATACCGCTCGACAGTGTACAAATTAAACAAGTAACATTAAGCCAAACGTATGAGATGTAATAACAATTCGCTAGAATTAAACGAATACAATGGAAGTATATATAATGGGGGGTGGAAGCTGTTCGCGCAATGTACATATAGTGCGTTACTAGCGGGCGGGTTGCCATACTTTGCCGATGACGAAGGGAGGTATCAATGTTGTGAATCAACGTTAGACTAGGGGTTAGTTTGCACTCGGTGCTTTAACTCGGATGAAAAACATTTAAGCGTGCGCCTTTAGGTGACCAGCGAAAGAAATATATACTCTATTCCTAATCTCACTTGACCATTTTATATGTACGGCCTGTTTGATGATATTTTACTTGCATATGTGAATGTGGTAGAGAATGGTCGTGAAAGGGCTAGTATGGCGAGGGAGGGTAATAATTTCGACTCGCTATTACCATCATGAACGCCGTTTGAATGTTCAAGTGCGGTGGGCCATTCCGTTGCGAGAGCCTCGTTCCTAGATTTTCCACCGACTTTTCTGTTTTCAGTGGTTTCAACTTTCCGACGCGAACGTTGGTAGACGACACGGCGGAATTCCACGAGGAAAACGCAAATGAACACATGTTCAACTTCTGTTCGACCAGTTTGTGCAACTCGTGGTTTATTGTCGTGAATTTCCGACTCCAATTTTGATGCTAAGTTACCTCCAGTTCGTTAATTATGAGGAAACGCGGCCGAATTCAGAGAAATTAGCATCGATCAAGCCTTTGAAAGATTGTTAGGTTCATTGAGATTCGTGAAATGGGGCAGTTAAGTTAGTCAATTGCGAATACTTTTATTTTTTAGTCATGCATTTCAGGCTCGCGTTCGACTGTACTTTGTTGGGCAGATGCATGATGCAAGGGTTTATCCAATCGATAATCACATGTGACCCTTCCCTGTGATTTTCAATTCAATTGACCCTAGACTGTAAAACAAAACACTGAATAAACTAGGCCGAGCATCAAAGACTTTTTTTTACTTTGAAGCCACAGGTAAAATTGTTTTGGGAAATACTCATCCAATAGATTGAACCGATCTCCGTTAACATTGCATCCGTAATTAAATTAAAACGGAATATTGAAACGGCCGAGTAATTGCACAATCCTCTCGCTTTGATGCCTCAACAGCAAATAAGATAATTACTATACGTTGCCTGTTTGATCTCGGATTGCTGGTTAGTGGTTACTAAAGTAATTAGGAATATTTTCAGAAATTTCAATGGACGTTGTTTACGGTGTATTGTGTAACTTCCCCTTGAACCATGCGGAGTTTAGATTTATTTACTAATACACGTTAAATTTACATCCATCGTGGTCGCATATGCATGACCAATAAAAATTCTATTCCTAATCCATAGAAAACCATGACGTGATATCTATGTGACATTTAACTCACGATTCCCTGTTATTTGTTAGCCGCTTTGGAGAAAAAATGTCTGTACCTGGTTAATCGTCGATCTGAAAATTGCATCTCATTCACGTTGAACGCAATGCCATACTCGGATACAAAACTTTATTCCATGTTTATTTCATGCACCGCTCTCACATTTGATTGAGAGCTTTGACTTTATTTAAGATTTGGTGTAACGCGTTCAGCTTCAAAATGCATTCCGGTGCCATTGTCTCTGATACGTCGTTGAGTATTTGATAAGACCGAAAACTTCATGTAATTTTAGGTGGGTCTAAGCAGTTGGGTTGGATTAGGGCGGTTGGTTAGATTTAAATTTGGATAAATTATATTGGGAGATTAGCGGAAGTGTTTCTTGTTACGACACAGTGTGGAATGCAGTCGAGTGCATCAAGAGATTGCTGGGAATGCAGGGCAAGATTATTATCTAAAATAACGTCTGAAAAACACAACAACTTCATCGAGATAGCGCTGCTCATGCCAGTCGATCTATATAATATTGAGATTGGCGGCACGAGGAGGTTTTATTTACAGGAAGGGGTTACAGAAAAACAGCGGCGAACCTGATTGAGGGGCAGCCCTGTTCGTCCAATATAACAGCTGTTTTCGAGACTGACGGCTTAACACGTCACATCAACTCTGAATTTCACCCCATACACGATTAGCTGTTGACATGTCATAACTGGACTAGCGGCTTAACTCAAAGCTGAGGAAGTTTGTCCTCAGGACCAATTTATCGCTTTTTTCGCTATTGCCATGCCTTTTCGTTTTTGATGTGCGTTGGAATGTGTTTTGAATAACACGCTGACATGGCCAGACTGTCGAAGGCAACGGCCGAGAGCTAGGAGCTAACACACGTCGACAGCCTCCCATCCCGGACCAAACACATCCATCACGATATCACGACCGATGTGGATCGCAAATATTTGACGGATGAGCTGAAACCGACGACTCTATACATTCACGTGACGACAAAGAGAGCGGACGGCGAGTTTTGTTTTTCGTGTTTGCGTGCACTTGCAGACGCGCGACAAATGGAGGAGTTGGAAAGTTTGCTCCGAGACTAAAGTCTAAGTTACACAAAGTGACGCTCTATAAATGACACGACGGTGACGGCGCGGCTAAGGCGGCGGTGGTGGCGACGACGGGGGAAATGTTTGTTGTGCGGATTTTGAATGCTCACGGAAACGTCTGACTTGTCGTTTTCTTGCGGTTGACATGCAAGAATGAAGTTGGCCTGCATGTTTTTATCCGCGAAGCCACGCGGCTCCCCGTGGCGGAACGGAATCAAAGTGACAGTTTTTCCGCGTCGCGCGACCGCGAAGCACGCGGATATTCTCAACCCCCCCCCCCCCCTCCCCCCCCCCCACCCCGTGCGCGAGCGCGCATTGTTTTCATATTTTATTCTGATTGTTTGCCGGTTGAATGGTAGCTGTCAGCTTCGCCCGTCGGGAGGCGCGCCATGTTGCGGCGTTCGTATACGAGCAGTGGCGACGCGTCGGTTGCTATTTACCGGTCGTTGTACCGGTCTGCATTCAGCCAGGCTATTCAAGCCAATGTCTGCGTTGGTACGGAAATGTGCTCCTTCGTTAGCGTTAAGCGTTCCGTGACTGCTTGATTCACCAGATATGGTCGCTAAATAGGTGTTGTCGGTCTCTTTTAATCTTTTATTCAAATTGCAATTAAATATATAAAAACCGGGCATTTAGGGTTAATTTTAATTGTAGAAACCCCAAAGAAAGACCAGTTGAACTTCAAGTTTTCTTATAACCGGCTGTAATCTTTCAAAAGTCTTAGTAAAAAGTATCGAAGAAAGGTATTATTTTGATAGATTGCATTTTTGATTGTTTGAATTTTTTTAAATTTTTAACACGTTTCACCGAAGTGCATCCCGTAGCTCAAACCCAGCGCCTCCATAGAAAAGCCTGAAACATCCTGTCCATCGTCAAACTTCATTGGAGATTTGTCGCTCCATCTTGCAACCATACAACAAGCTGTGTGGAGTGGCCGGGTATGTTCTGCGGGCTGCGTCTAGGAGGTTAATTGCTACTGAGTTCAAAATCAAACAAGCAGTGCTATTTTTGTTCGACCACATCACATCTACCTCAATTTAGGATATGCATTAACTAATATCACCGAACCCATGCTCTATTAACACACGTGACAAACTGAACTTTGACTCGCGTGGTATACTCAAAGTGGAAGAGTCCTGTGCTCAGTTTAATTTTATTATCTACTTTCTGTGCATGAAAATGTCAGTCACCGCTTGCCTGTCTATCTCGCTTCCTTCAACAAAAACTCACCCCATCCCACAGTAAAATTTCACTTCAAGAATTATCGCCGATCATTCACATTGAACGAAGCTACTTTTCCGGCTTTTCTCTTCATAGCCGCCTGTCTCCTGGTTTCCTAAATAAGCCGAGTTCCATTTGCAACTGACAAGATGCGACTAGAAGACAGATTTTCAATGTTGTCGGTGGCGTTATGGGTTGGTCGTTGCGGAAAGCCACGCTGTTTATTGTTTACCATGGTGGCACAAGAAAATGATATCGCAGGCTGCCACCAGAGAGCCAAACGTGCCGCACTCAAACGTGGCTCGGTTGGCTGCATAAAAGGCAGACGCGGGCGTTCAGTTATTCTAAATTGGTCGTTCCGGTCATCCAGTTTTGTCAGTTGTCTAACGACATTTCCTAAATCTGTGAGGATAAGTACGGAAATGTGAGACCACCATGAGAAAGCGCAATGGTTTTATCATGCTAACAAATGTTTTTTGCTTGCAAAGATGTCGAGATGATATAGGCTGCCGCTTGTCATTATTCATACTCTTTTCTTTGCACAACTCAGCGCAAAAGTTAGCTGAGGGAATATTCCCTTTACATTAATCTTTTGTGATGTACGAAAGTTTAACAGGAATCTATGAAAACATTCTGTGTCTGATGTTTGAAATCGACGGTATAAATAGGATTTCCTAACAATTCATTTGCGCTTCAACAGATCAGTAATGTTAGATTTCCCGATTCTGCTTGACGTGGTTTGGTTGCAAGGTATTTTTAATAACCAACTTATGTGGGAGACACCCATTGCACACGTATGGACACAATTGATTATAAAAATATGCTCGTTTTACGACACGTTCTGCAACGAAATGAGAAAGATTTGTGTAATAAAGTGTATACTAATATTGAATAGAACGTTCTACAAAATGGAGCAATAAGTGTGCATCCAATATTAAAACTTGTAAAGTAACTTTATCGTCAGCACCACCAGAAGTGCATGCAGGAAAAGTGCAACAGTATCATATTCCTGAATACAGCTCGAGACCAGATGCATTGTTTTAGAAAATTGCATTGAAAGAAAATAATAACCGCATGTTTTTTTGCTTACACGAAATTGAATCTATACGCTAATTAATTTTCTGTATTCTTTTTGAAACCAGCTGAAGATACGTTGCATTAAATTCCATGAATTGGAACTTAATAAAATACAGACCTTGTTTTCAGTGAACTGTTTACCATTAATTCACGTGGCCAGGATGAATTTCTCTCTTTATGCTGGCAATGCTCGTACTGCAGAAAATCATTTGGCATGCAATACCCAATAGCACAGAACAATCCTGTGTATTGAGTGTGCATAATGTCTCATGCCCATGCTTGCTGAAATTATACTGATCGATTTTAAAGTGAATTATATGAATAGCTATGTTTCCCTGAGGCAAAGTTGTCGATTGATACAGTTCAGTTGGGAAACATCATGCCGTCACCAAGCGAAGAAATAAAACATAATTACATGAATTTTTTTGTGTGTGCATTTATTATCTTTATGTTGGAACACAGAGCCAAACTGATATTTCTAGTTCTTGTATTTCTCGAGCCACATGCAAGCTATTATGGGTTGTGGATTAATTATGAATTGCTCTCATTGAATGGAATCATTTAATCCCAGCGAAAACTATGGCATGGAAATTAAGTATTCCGTCTATTACACGAGAACATTTCGAGATTCCGTTTGATGTAGAAATTCTTTTCCCTGCAGTTAAATCGTGAAAATGGAGCTTGCTTTCCGCTGAATGCTAACGTTCCGACCAGTTATTGGACCAGTAACAGAACTTTATCCACCACTGATGAGTACATGGATGTATTTTATGAAGACGTTTGTCGACAACTCACACACCGAGCATGTGTGCTAACTTTTCTTTCTAGCAGAAAGTTATTGGAAAATGTTTCATCAACTGTAACTCGTAGAGGACCATAGCGACAATAAATCGACAGAAAAAGCTGACATGCACATGGAGAAAATTACGAGTCTCTCTCGACCATCCCGGCTTTGTTATTGTAAACTTTTCCAGACAACAAAGACAAATCGAATGAAAATAATGAAACAAATTCCACGAAATGTTAGCTGGAATTGAAAAAAACGAGTCATTTTATTTGTGTGGACAAGCGCGGAGTATGTGTGGAGCTCAATAGACGGCAGCATCTGAAAAGAACTTTGCATTGGAAGCTTTCACGGATAACTCTCTAACCGCCACTTATCAAAGTTGTTAAAAGTTGTTAAAATCAGAAAAAAAACAACATATTTACGCTCCACGAGCAGACATACAACATTAAAACTAACGAATCCCTGACGTTAATTAAAATTTAAATAATCTATCCGTTTCAATTTAACGCCGCGTTAAAAATGCATCAAAAACTAGAGCGAAAACAAACACAAATTCAGCTAAGTGCAAACACACATAAATGGCAACAATATTTGTGAAATAGTATTGAATAAAAAGCAAGACTGATTCAACGTAGTGTGCAAATGCACATTTCGGCAAAAACAAACCATAATATTATCGATAGCGATCGGGTGTACGCTCATTGTTAACGAACAGTTGGGCCTTCTGTTTGTACACGGTAGTTAGCTTTAATCCAGTCGTGATTATGTACCATTACTATACGCTGTGTCCGTGAGCGTCTATGTATGCCATAGGCCGCTGCTAAATTACCATCAGTTCGCATCGGGGAATTGCAGAAATGGCTGTCGGGGATAGCACCGTAGCAGAGCTAAGCGTATGGGGGATATCGCTAATTATTCTACATGCTCGCTGGCAAATACTACATAACAAACGTTTTTAGCTACCTAATACTCGGAAAATATCTCTGCTACATATAGCAGTGTTTTTCACCATCCTACACTTTTACCGGGTTTGCCAATATGGTTTGTATACACGCGTTGAGGGATGAGTGCATAAACCATCACTTTAATTTGAAAATTGATGCGTGAAATGAACATTATTTAAAAAACATGAAGTAATGACTTACGACTTAGGGTCCTAACGCTAGCAACACGTTCGTGTAACGTCATTTTGGAATGCATAATATAAAATGTAAGGATATATAATGTGTTATATTAGTAATGATATTACTGAATAGTGTATACGTCGTTGACATAGATATAAGTAATTTTATTGCTCATAAGCAGACCTGTCTCTTTATTATAGAATTTATTTTCTATAGTCTATTAAAACGTGCTTTGGCTGACACTTTGAAATGTAAGCTAATGCAATTAACTATTTCACAAGATATTAGGTAGCATGAAAATTACATTCATAGGTATACACAATAATATCGCATTCATAGTGCAAACGCGAAGTACCAGAACTTATAAAATAAGTTTAACTACGTGTTGTCGTAAGTTGTTGGTCTGCAAATGTGGCGAGAATAATGCTTTATCCCCATTCCCAGCGGAGATGATCCGCGATTTAAATCCCACCGAGTTCATTCCCTGGAATACAAAGTTGTCCAAAACTGGTCTCGAGGGTGCTCGCACGCCGCGAAGGGAGTGTCTCTATATATGTAAACATATCTAGGAACAGCGCGAGTATAGTTGACCTGGCTAACCCATATGAAACACATTTAAAATAATTTATTATCGTCTCTGTTACACTTGAAACATTGTGTATTACCGGAGTTGTGTTGACCAGAACTGACCCTCGTACTGCCACCTTAGACTGTTTTCTAGCATGTAGTTGGGAACAAGTTGAAGTGCCTCTGAGGTCTCATCGAAAAGCCACACTGTCTGTGCGGCGCTTGCTTTCTTGTGGTGAAACGCTGCTAGATTCTGCTACCTTTGGGAAAACGAACCCGTCTGCATTCGCTGCTTTCTGGTACTCGCATACTTGTATATAGGATCGCGTATGGTTATATCTGGGTCAGTAAATGCAGCTCAAGCTTTAACGTCATAAGCATGGTCTGAAATTCGATATTTGAGGAAAATTCTGGCTGCGAATGTTATAAAAATATGAGTGTGCTATGTTTGAAATAAAATTGTCTTGAACTGAAACTCTAAACACGATTACCCTACCAAGAGCTGAAACATTTTGATCCTATAAAATCCTATAAAATCCTTAAAAATATATCTATAATTAACGGTAGGTAATCCACGTACATATTATCATTCAGTGGCCTTACTAGATAATTGACATTGCCTGCATGTTTTTTTTTTAAATTTGCGATAAGCGTCTGGCTGCGTGAATATGAAGCATGAGATTTCCACAAAATCAGTCAGAAAAAAGGAAAATGGTATTAAAAAAAGGTCGCACAGAATCGTTCACATGTAGTCGACGTCGAAATATTACTTTTTCACATTTTTCACATTCTCAACGTCTTTTTTGTTGCCTTCGCCGCAGACCTCGCCGCCGAGAGGGCGTCGGGGCGGGGACTCAAAGCTGGGGCGTCGATGCGAAGTCGATTCTAAATTTGGCGTACGCGTCGAACGTGCACTTTTTATTGTAATATCATGTCTGGTGACATTTTGAAGAGCGTGGGCGTTGAAATTCGCAAATAACATCGGAGCGTATTGAATTGTCAATTATTTCCTCGAATAAAGCGGATGCACCGTATGTTAGAGACAGCTGAAAGACGGGTTAAAATCCCATTTGAAGATGCACTTACAACATTTTTTTTAAAATATTGTTTTATTCAATTGGTTGATTTCAAAGATGGTTTAAAAGGCTGCGTATTTCCTTCGGTAGGGAACTGTTCAATTTAAGCCCTGCGTAACAGCACACTACACCTACGACCTAAGCAAGAACCTATATAGGTCCTGATCTTTTGGGTTTTAAATAGGACCAAAAATCCCTATAATAACCAAAAAAATTTCAACATATGAAATAACTGTGTTTGGGAAAATTTCTGTGATAAATTAAATAAAGCGTTGTAGTTTTAACGCAATGAATCACAAACCGATTCTCCATGGCCAAAATTAGCCAAATTTCATTTAGTTTATATCTATGGATTAGGCTAACTGCATTGGGATCAAAACTGGCCAATCATGCCGAGGAACAATATCTATCGCATACTATATATACACGTCATTAGTGGGCTTGCGACAATAAAATGAAGTATGGGGCTCGTGGGAGCTCAGTGCTGCCAGAGAGGCTGTGAACAAACCCTGATATCGTACACCACCATATCACTCTGATAGCTCGCCGCATGCAACGAGCCGATCGATTGCACGCTGGCAATTTTCTGATCGAGACAAATATTTACTTTTTTAACGATGGTCATTCACTTTTTTTTTTTTACCAAACTTACGGGTACTTTCTTTGAACAGAGGCGTGGTTCATACGTATATTGGTTGTAAAGATTTTGTATAGTTGGGTGTTAGTTTAATTGTTAGTACACATAAACGGGAGGGTATAATTTACTTTTATAAAATCTTGAATTCTGAAATATTGATATTTTGAACCTTGAAAGTCTAGATAGGAATAAAAAAATCTATAGTTAATTTTAATGGACAAATAAGTTTTCTCCGCCTCCCACTGGCGTATTTCAATTTTGTGAGCAATTATTTTATTTTATTCGTTAATTTGAAATCTTTTACATAATATGACATACTCTAACACACTCTCGCAATTTTTTTGTAATTTTAACGTTAAGTCAGTACCGCATTTTACGATTTTTTTCGTCTCTTCAATGTCCTAGGAGTGCAACAATAGTTTCACACTGCCCGTTTGCGATGCGGATAAGAGATTCTTACAATGTTTTACACCTATTTTTCTATCTTCCTTTGGCTACCCGGAATTTGCTAACATGAGATAAAGTATCTTATTTCCGAATATGTCCGAGGCAAAAGCAGAATTGAAACGCGAACCTTATCCATTAGCAAAGACTCGAAGAATTCCATTATCGAGCAGCGATGCTGACGAAACTCCGCCTATTATTTTAATTTTCCATGTGTAAATGATTGTTGGAATAATGCACGACTAGGTGCGACTAGCATGCTCTTTCGAGGCATAAATACGTGATAGGCAGGTTTGCTGTTTGGATGGACTTCAATATTTGATAAGAAGAGTGAAGGGATGAACAAATCAATGTAGAATAGCATAGAACGCAGTTTTCACGTTATAATACTATACTCGTGCTGAAAAAATTTCATAAATATTTATGGAAATTAATTCTTGTGTGCATTTTTTTTATAGACAAGAATTTACAAAAACGTATGAATGCTTAGCATTTTTTTATTTTTTTATTTAAGATACTTGATTGAAATTCTAATTAATTTTGTAAACATTTGAATTTCAGTTGGAAAAAATAAGAATAAAACAGGTTAACTGTGGTGAATGCATAATTACACGTTGCTTGATTTTACTGCAGAAACTATTTGTACTAGAAGTAAAATCTGTTGAGACCGATGCTAAATGAACTGCCTATCACTCACGTAATCTGTAATTAACAATGAGCAAATTATGATAAAAATGTTTGGACTACAGCCCAAGCACAAGAAAATTTTACGTTATTTGTGAATGATTTTTGCAAGAAACATAAAAAAATTAGCTAGATATTTTTTTAAAAGCATATTAATTAAGAAAACCTTGATGGAAGAAAGATAGAATCCAAGACGTCTCAGCTTTAATTAAAAATGGTACTTTCTCATTGTTTATACTATGCTTTCAGTAAATTTTTTCCCGTTTTAATCTGGTCTTCATTTGCACTTGTTTTTTCTCTGCTTTTCTAACGAGTCGGAAGGGAAATAATGAAAAGTTCGCGTGACAAATTCGTTTCTTTTGTATTCTTATTGCTACTGACAAGAAATTTTATATCCTTTGTGACTACATCTGAGAAGTGCTCATTGAAATTCACGGAGAATGAGATTTTTTATTTCCGTTTCGCCTCATTCCGCACGGTTTTAGGTACTATGGGCTTAGTTCCTGCCATCCGGACCTTCATTTCAATTGAGATATCTAGCAAATTCTAAAAAAACTCGACAAACTTGAGCGCGCACACACACTACGGATAATACGAATAAATATCTGTCGCTTAGAATCTGAGTAAACTTCGTTCATGCAGCGCTTTTTTTGATTAAATCATCTTTTTCATAGTTAGTTCGTCTCAAATGAGCTGATGTATATATATTCTAAGCTGCACCTTCAATGCACTGTACAGCCAATCTTTAGTTTTAAATACTTAATTGTTGCAACCTTTTGCAAAAACAGTATATATGTATCTCAAAGATTTTAACAACCCCTAAACAGTTATCAAGTATCGACAGCCACCGGCACGTGCTTTCCAATGTTGGCCGTTTGGATAATCCGTTTCCCCACTGCACTTCAATGCTAAACTGTACTTTGTAGTTAGTTTTCGGAACCCCGTTATGTGGGTTAAGCTCTGCACGTGTAACTCTAGAATATAAATCAGTCATCTGAAAGATTGTCAATGATATTCCTGGTTTTGGAATGCCCTATCCCAGTCCATGCGGATATAAATATTCCAGGATGTATGCAGAATGCATCGCCGAGTAGCAGGAATGTCGCGTTTTATCGCTTCGATGCCGCGTCATATCCGAAGTGAAATACGGTGTCTAACAGGAGTCAAGCCCTCGTCGCTAATTTTATTCCCGAAAAAAAAATAGAATGAAAACGAATATTCGGATCATGAATAATGTAAGATGCAGTGCTATAAATTATGATAATGCGCCGTAAGTATGGAAGACGGTGAGAAGATTCGGTGTTTGCCAACTCTCTCGAATGCCATTTTGTTTGATATAATAATGAAAACAGAAAAGTTGGAAGCGTGCAATTTTTTAACGTCCCATCTAGCGCTTTTCTTGCAGTGTTGTTGAATATTTTCAAACGAATCGCGGACTCGCGCGCGCCCCGTGCACCCGTCATCTGTTTGCTTATTTTCGCGTGCGAAATATTACGTTCGTCAGTTTCGGCTGAATGCGTGAGCGTGCTGCGAATGCGAATCGCGCAGAGCGTGTGGATTTTCACAAGCAGAGGGATTGTTCCCCAGCGTCGGGCGCATGTACGCAATTACATACGCGATGTTGGAATATTTCATCTTGGCGCCGCACCGCACGCCTCTCGGTCCTTAGACATAAGCCTAATTGAAGTGGGAAATTGTTTCCGATTCGGCATTTTCTCTTCCTGTAGCTGGGCTGAATTGTCCTGGAACTTTTCCTCCGGTTCGTTTTGTTCTTTTAGTCTTTTGAGTTTTATGAATGAATCCAACCATTTAAAATTTAGTCAAAAAACTCGTTACAGAACGTAATTGAGAATTTACGAAACTTTATTTTCTATATTCGATTACGCTGCAATAATTAGCTGGGTGATTCAAAGAGTCTTCTTGTCCTCGGCTCTTTTAAGCTTAGTTGATTCCAAAGCTGATGAGTCTCCTTTGAAGATGTGTTTTGCTATTATTATCCTTTTATAGAGATTTCAAAGTAAAGCAATTCTCTTTTTGATAGGTGTTCTGAATCTAAACTTACTTTATTCTGAGTGATTGTATAATAGTTATCGATTTAAGCAAGGCGTAACATTTAATCCCTCACTTAGCGCTGATCAGTGTCAACTTAGAATCAGAGTCAATTAACACCAATGTCTGTGTAAAAAATTCAGTTTTATTTGACAGAGAATTTACGTAAAAGTTCTTAAGTGCCACACAGTCAGGCCACAAAAGCAACGAAACGGCTGACAGTGACACCAATTCATTTCTTTGAAAGATTCCTGCACTACGACTATGTTTCGCCGTTCCCACTTGATACTGAAAGGAACCCAACCAGTGTTTGGACATGAAAGTGCCCCCACAACAGATTAAAAAGCGGTCAACGATACATATCGCACCCTGAACGCAGCCCGCAGAACACCAATCTCGGCACCTCCACCAACAACTAGAAACCGCTCGTTCGGTGTGCAGTATCGCGTAACACAATATTCTTACAAGCTGCGGTACCCATTTAGATTGGGTATACTAATTACACAGCTTGAAAAGAAAAAAACCGATGAACGGTTCGAATACTTCTCACGAACAGCTGCATTACTTGATGCAGCCCGATGAAATCTCTCATAGAAATCGTTCAACAAAACGACGGCGCAATTTACTTTAGCTCAGAGATGTAATTAACGTGTGCCTAGCTCTCTCCGCGCAGCGTCTAGGGATGTTGAGGTATATAACTATATAGGTTTCGAGAACAGGACTGAGCAAACCAAGGAACATTGATTTCACGCAAGACGCCCTTGCCTCGCGACGTGCTTCATTTGGCAGCGGTGCCTAAGATGTATTGACCTTTGCTGTGATATGATTGACCCGGCGCCATCGGAGCTCCGTTTCTCTGATGAGATTTGTGTCACCCGAGACAGGAACAGGCAATTTGCAACGAGCCAAGCGCTCGTTTGGCGCCGACTGGGATCTGGTTGCTGATATGATCGTCGTTTACATTGATGTTCTAAGCTGACGGTGCGGCGATGTTTGAATATGGAATTTGATCTTTGAATTGATGTGTATATCGGAAGCACGATGGTGTGAAACGTTATTAACTGAATACTTCGTAAATACAGCATCACTAATTTGTCTAGGACGGATAATTATTGTGATGTGTATTCATGATACGAATGAGCATAACTGAACTCGCTGTACATAAAATCCTAGGCAGACCTATTTGGAAATGTTGTAAAATTTATTGGGACATTTAAAACATTATTTTTAATAATCTTTTGGCTTAAACCATTGTTAAGGGTTGTGAGTAAATGATATAATAAATGCTTTTTCAATTAAGATTTTTCGGAAAAATTATTATCGCCTCCCTTACACTGCTTGCCACGATTTTTTAATTAACCGAAATTAGTCATTCATTATAATAGGTTGCATGGAATATGGAGGTGCCAACTTTCATTCAAAGCAACTAATTATTTAAAACGATATTAAGTAGATGAAAGTCACAGATAATGAGCGTACGTGTTTGAAGCAAGAAAATTCTATCTCTGTAATTTAAATCTCACTTTTCAAGTTAAAATTCTGAAAACTTCAGATATTGCGTCTCCCTTTATGAGATCAAATGAAAGATTTTAAGTTCATATTTCTTTATCAATATTCGTGACAAAATGTTGTGTCGGCTACAATCATCGCCACCCTCAAAGTGCCGACCTCATCGGTTGCGACGCATCTGATTTTCTCATCAAGTTCGATTCGGGATCATTCTGATCGACTTATCCCCCGTCTCGTTACTTTGACGTGGAATGACATGAATCTTAAGATTGAGTTACGTCGGCGGCGGCGGCGGCGGCGGCGGCGGCGACGACGGCGACGACGGCGACGCTCGCTTACAATCAAAATGGCGACGAACCTGGCGACGTCGGCGTCGTTTAGCGACGGTTTTCTTGCATCTCCACTTGACAAGCAACCTTCTCGCCTGTCTGCCATGTAACGTCCCCTTCGCGTCTCACCCTTACCGGATTTTTGCCATCGGCGGAAGTTTTTTGCATCTCGTAGTACAAAAGTTTACGACCCTTCGTTCTGTTTGAGAAAGTGTGATTACATCTGGTGCACAGATTTGCCAGTCAAGTTTCTAATAGTAACAATATTTTCCAAATAATGTGAGCCAGTAAAAAATAATGATACATGTCTATAACCACCCTCAGTTAAGTAAAAATGAATTATGATGCCAAAAGCAAGTGTTTCTTAATTCGGCTTAGACTTAAAGCATCTGATTGTAATAAATCCCGGTTTTATATAAAATAAATCCAAACAAGATTTGGAAACGGAGAAGGGAAGTGCTAGAACAGAAATGTATCGTCTGGCCGCGCCCGGCATTGTGTCTCCTCGACCGAATAATACAAGGAAATAGACTTATCATATTTCTTTGTGACGCAATATTGGAACAGAATTAGAATCGACAAAAAACGGGATTCGCAAGATGAAAAGACTTTTCCTGATCGACCATATCGTGAGTGTTTAAAAGAATTCGTAAGAAAAATTCTCGACTTTTTTCATCCAACAAAGGGAAACACAAAAGGAGTAGGCGAGAAAGAAATACGAAAAGAAAGCGAAGAAAACAAAAAAACCGTGCATTGCAGCAAAAAGAAAACTTGTGAAAGAGTTAAATTTGTGGCGCGTCTCCCACAACTTCTTGGGTTCGTAACCATCCACGAGCGCTGCTTGGCAAGGAAATGCTGGTGCCTGCGGCGGGCAGGCAGGCAGGCAGGCAGGCAGGCGGGCAGGCAGGCAGGACCTCAGCTAGAGCTCGCGCGTACACCGCCACCAATAGCGCACCACGCCGCGAATATCGATCAACGCATTTTGTCCCGGCTTGCACCCGGCTCAGGGTCGCGATCGCGCCCGGAGTTTGCCGACAGAGCCGCGATCTCGGTCCAGGATGCTGAGGGCGGCGGTGCCGGCGCTGGCGGTATCAGTCGTGCCGCGATAGGCCCTCAGCGCATCGCAGCTCCCGACGTCGACGACGCGACGAGCAGCCGGCGTAGGACACCGCCAGCGCCCCCACGTCGCCAGCGCCGCGCGACACCCGCCCCGGCCACCCGCACGTTTCACTGCCGGCTACGCGCATTGCCTAGACGATTGTTTAGTTTCGAATTGACATTTCAGCTCGATAGGAATAAGTTTTGTTTCCGTATTGAGTAGCGTGTCAGAAAAGAAATAGCAATACATTAATTATATTTGACTAGCCGTCAGACGAATAGCGGTTTTTAAGATGTTTAACGGTTAACTACTGTTCTAAGCGGGTTAAGATTGTTGGAAATGTGGTGAATGATGAATTGAAAGGTTGATTTGGAGGAAGGCGTGCGTTGTGATGCTGTAATTGGACGCTAAGTGTCGGTGGCGCGCGTTTTTCGAAGGGGAGCGGTGACCGCGTGTCTTCCGAGCGTCCCCCTGGCCAGCAGGCAGGCCGGCTTGGGATGTTCTCGCTGGCCGGCATCCGGCTATGCTCTGCGTGGATAGTGCATCTCTATTAGCAGCCAATCGTTGAGAAAGGTCAGTTAATATAAGTGTTTGCTTGGCGTCGTATTGATGTTATGTTATGTGTACTCGATGTTATAGTTACTTCATAGTTAATTCTAAAAGAGTACCGGGTCGGATTCTTTGGAGAATTTTGCGAGCTCGAAATGAGTTTCATACATTTTAATACCAATTTAATTGAGCAAAGCTGTTTCGTTTTTTTTCCACTATAGAATGTAACGAATACCTTTTAAACGCGAATGTTCTCCATTGATGAGATCGTACTTTGATCATTAATAATTTAGCTTTTACAGAAGCTGGCATCAATTATTTAACTTTATCTCTATAAGCTTGATAACGGACAGCTCCATCGTCATGCGCAGTTTAGGAGTACGTTTTACTGACGTGGACATTTTAATTTGTTTAATTTCGATTTACGAGGGTTGTTTTTTCCTTCCATGCAACCGATTGATATACTGGGATTGATTTTAAATAATACATCACTGCAAGGACATGTGTATTTTAAACGAAATGGCGCATTCTATTTTCATTCCGTTGTGTAATGTATAGCGTACATGATAAAATCCCATTTTAGCCTCATAATGGCTGCGAAATTCGTATAGGGGCATATTGTAGGCGGTACTGGATCTCGTTAATGGGTTTTTGGTGCATCACCGTATTATAATCAACTAGTTACCGATAGAGCCCGCCACATTTTGAGAAATTACTGCACAATCTCGCTTCATTTTGCTTTGGCCGAAGCTAGTTTGCAGCAAAGCACTGTGCGACGGTTGAAACTACTCTTGCGAGAGAAATGGTTGGTTTCTCTGTTTCAAACATGGCGTTTCATGGAGCAAGAATTGAAAATAATGCGTCAAAAGGACCGAAGTTGTCGTCACAGGACGTTACGAAGCGAAGCGCTGAGTCGAGAATGTTTATTCATTGATGGCCGTTGAAAACTTTGATGCATGCGATGGGACTAAGCCGCAAGATAATATTGTCCGAATTATTTGACGAATCACTCTCTGATATCGACGAGAAGCCCTGTGGTTAGCTTTCGTTTGGAAAGTCAACTTTTCAGTCACAGAAGTAAAGTTGAAAGGATTTGGCAATTCCCCGTTGTTAGTGGTAGAGACACGTAATAAAATATACGCAAATGGTTTTGAGTTGGTTCCAAAAACTTAAAAATCACGACAATGACGTGCGACCCCACACTGTGTTTTTTCCGCTTATTTTTTCTAGCCCCCTCCTACGCGCACGACGGTGCAACGGCTATAAAAAAGTTTCTTAAAACCGCAGTAATGAAATCCTCGTGGCTCTCATTTCGCCTCTAATTATTATTTCTCCAGTCGCGGCGGAAAGTTTGACGATGATATTCACTAAGTTGGCCCGAAAGCACTTGAACAATCACGTTGATCTTTCTTCATTACATTAACAAAATGGGAAAGTTACATGGCATAACTTACACTCCAAAGTATTTTGTGATTTTTTGCTAGCATGCGAAATATCCGCTCGAATGTCGGAAATGGTGCGTAAAAAATTCTCTAATTTCTGGCCTTTTACGAAGTAATTAGTGAACTAAAAGGGGGAAGAAAACAGTGCTTTTTTCAAACCATTTCAATCGCGTACACGGACCTTATATTATCGTCTGATAGAAGACTAAGCTAATGCCAATTTCTAGGCGAAATCCTAGCAAACAATTCGAGTGGCCAGTAGATGGTTTGAAGGGTCTTAAATTCTCGACACGGCTCTGGCACAATGTCAAAATTTCCCTCTAAATGTGTTAAAGTTATACCTTTGACGGAAAGCGCAGTCGGAGATACTAATTTTCCCTGATATTTTTCAAAGACATGTTCTCAGTTCCGTCCAAAAGCTGAATGGATTTATTGCCGTTAGCATGGGCGATTCATTTCTATGTCTACTAATCAAAAGCAAATATAAAAGAGCTTACGCACACAAATACTGCGTGTACACTGGACGGTTTCACATACCACATTTTATGCGTGAGCTGCAAATTAATTCATAGAACAATAGCCATCAATTACGAGAATTGCTGCCTTGTAGTATAACAGCCATGTCTCTGCATCCTAATTAAGTTGAATCAGTGGTGCTACATATAATATAAATATTTGTTTCTGAAAACTGTTCCAAAGTATACATGTTCGATTAAAAATCTGACTCTACCATGAAATAATTACACAATGGCCACAACAATTCATTCGAAGAGAAGAAAACTCTACTATCAAATATAATGCCGTGTCTCAGTCAGACAGATATTTGAATTGGACTGGAAGAAAATCTCTTTCAAAAACATATCCACAATTAGCCATGCATTGATTTGTAAACTTAAATGTGGTATTAACCCTATCCCACACCAAACTACCATGTCATACAGCTAACAATTTCCATATACCTATATACCTATACACATGCGTCTTATTTATTCCATGTTCACCATGTAGTGGGATATGGAAACCGACTGAGTATTCGTTTTCCCGAAAGTTCCCGCACACTTTCCGCGGTGCCCGAGGCAAATGCAGAGTAGCAGCATTTGTGATAATCTTAATTATTCACACCTTTCGCACCCTCTCGCGGCTGATGAAAGCGTTTCAATACAGCAAGCTACACACTCATGCACCTTACCCACCCATGGTAAAGTTTTGTCGACACACCACAGTGGCTGGTGGCTGGTGGTGAGTGAGTGATGAACGAGGAGCTATCTTCGAATTAGAGTTTCGGATGCAAAATAGCTACACCACTTATGAATACTACGATTAATGGATCTTTGCGCTGGGGAAACAATCACACCCGCTATATACAGTATATACATTCATTCTGATGAGATCCCACGGCATATGTCTGTTTTAATTCCTCTGCCATGTTATATGAGGAGGTGGCTGTCATGTTTTTGTTTCACATTTTGCTTTATACCTACCTACTGGTAAATTTGAAATACAATCACACTAATGGTGAGAATATAATTGTACATTTTAGGTACGCGTAAGATATTGATGGCCACTGATTAAAATGTATCGTGGGTTCTCTCAGCGGGGCTGCGAGTTGATTCGCCCAGATGCAAATATCGTCTATTGAATTAGTAACACCGGATATCGTGCTTGTGTTTTCTTACGGTAAGACCCGAAACGTGAGAGGTAGAGCGGAGAGAATTTGTAATTTTAGAAATTTTACCAACTTTTTGGGGAATCGCGTCCTGCAAAGTAAATTTGATCAGTATTTTCGAAAATCCGAACAAATCGACTAACGTAGTAAAAGGGAGTGTTTGAGAGCTCTTCCAAAAATTGAAGTTTCGTTTCGCACTAGAGTTCGCTCTGCGTTCACGTACTGAAAAGATAACTTCGTACGAACAAATTGGGCCTTAATTCGATCGTGGAAACTTTGCACAAAAGTAGAACCAATTTAACCAATAAATCCTATTTTTATTTGAGTAGACTTCGCAAGAATTCAAAGCATCTACTTTAGGACCTTATTTTCTTCACTATCAGGACACAAGAATATCACAGCATTTTGGGCTCTGACCATAATTACCTGTATGTCATCTTAAACAAATTCCAATATCAAACAAGAATCCTAAAAATGTAGAAAATGGAAAAGTCACCAGTTAAGCTGCCCATTTTAAATTACACTTTCTTCGTGTGGATCAAGCAGAGTTGTAGTGCATGTAACGTCCGTCCAGCTTACTTCGGGGTATTCATTTCACATTAGATTTTCGTTTCTCTAATAATTTATTCAACAAACGTATTCTGTCGCGGCCAAGCACGTCCGAGCCCCCACAGCTCTACTTATCAACAACAATTATAAATTAAACAATTACCAGTCAGCAGACAGCAGAGTCGTGAAGGTGGCATCAAACAACAGTGGGCACGACCTAGTGGTCGGACAATGTTTAGGTGACATCGTAGATTGCTAACCTAATTTCTGGCCGCTCGCTGCTGGTTAACAACATTAATCTGTACCCTATGCATCTCAGGGGAGAGGTCCAAATTGCACAAGGCTTCTCCCCGTTGTTCATAACTCAAATAACGACAGTTATTAGAGAACCCGTCGCACCTCTTGGCTACCAATGATTTACAATGAATAGATGGGGTTTTCTTAACTGACAAACCTAATAACGGGAAGCATCTTAAAGGGTTTATTACGAAAAGCCACAATTTTTTTGATACCTCCTAGCCCCGAGCAAGTGGAGGAGTGTGTCCATAAAAAGAAGCATGGCGCAAATAGCGCGGTTCCCTTGTGTAGTTATGGCGGACATAAGCTGGCGCAACTTGTAAGCTGTCACGTGATGGAACGGTGATACGGACCCGTAAGCCCGGTGATTACGTTGTGTAATATATGTTCGCTGTTGCGCACCAAAGCATACACTCTTTGTTAAGCCTGCTTGGACTTCGATTGGCATCACAATTCTAGGGGTCGGAGCCTCTTACGTGAAATATTGGAAATGTT
Organism: Nemurella pictetii; assembly: GCA_921293315.2. Classification (NCBI taxonomy): domain Eukaryota; kingdom Metazoa; phylum Arthropoda; class Insecta; order Plecoptera; family Nemouridae; genus Nemurella; species Nemurella pictetii. The sequence continues at coordinate 29,918,288 of OV121115.1, forward strand.
AATCTTTTGACAGTACCACGAGAGAGTGCCATTAGGTGTAAAAGTAGATCACATCAGTTGAAAAATAAATATTTTAGTTCTAGATCAATTTTAATTTTGATTGTGCTTTAGCATTTCACATTTTAATAAGGGAAATCAAACAGGAATACGTGATTCTAATGACTACGTGATCGATAGACGTTACTGAAATGACAAAATGCTACCCAAAAAAAATGTAAATAATGTCCCAACTAACCCCATCAAATCGCCATACATTCACCTCCATTAACTTTGTAAAAACAACTTTCTTACTTTGCCTAATGCTAATTGCTTTTATTGCTCCACATTGCCGTCAACAATTTTTTATGAAATGTGCTTAAATTTCAACATTTTTTTCGTTCTTCCAAGCAATCTCAGGTGCAGTCGCAATTCTTAAGACAAGTAAAGTAAAACCTCATTATATGTATAAAAAATGAAACGGCTTAAATTGTTTCGCTCGGTGGCTTCGCGACGTATGAAGGTTTATAGAGCCAAAAAAGCGCTCGCCGCCGTGAAAACCCCAGCGACAACACACCATTTTCTCGTTTTGTGAAACTTGGTTTCAAATGGTTTCTTTTATCATAAACATGGTTCGTCGCTCCAGGGTCCATGCTCAGGCAAACAACAACAACGCCATCAAGGTCTACGTCATCACTCCTGCTACCGCCATGCGCCATCATCACCCAACATATCTCATCCCCGTATATTCGCTCTGTACTCTACGCCGCTATCCGCCTCATTAAATGCAACACATGCAAAATTCTGCACTTCACATTATTTCCTCTATCGGAAATTGCTTGGCTCGGGGTTTAGAATGCATTAGCCCATATAGCATATTATATGTTTTATCATGCTAACAAAGCAATTCTAATAGTGGTGCTGATTATGAATGGGTTCAACTGAAATGATTCTGGTGGCGTTGTTTCAATTATGTGCATCATTAAAATTAATATTGACAAAGTAATTTTCAAGCGAATGCGCGATGCAATATAAGAGTTGCGGACATTATTGTCCCGGCATGTTTGCCAGTAGACTGGACATTGCCTGCTTCAAGGCTTGCGTTTAGCGCAGTATATATATCTGCCAGTTAAACAAAAATACACAACAAAAATATATCTGCCAGTTAAACAAAAATATAGAAATTGTAGTTAACCAAACGCAGTAAAATAACAGAATCGAACGAGGCCCATTAACTGTGGGGTTGATTGGATTCGAGGGTGAATTGCGTTGCGGACGCTTGATTTCGGATCAAGTTTGATGGGCAGTTGGCGGCGGCGTTGAATTGATTGTCGACACGTCGTGCTAACTTGAACCCGAGGAAAACACGACCTATTTATGTAGGTTCACGCTCTCTTTGTTTGAATAGAAAAACACGGTGTGGATTAACACGGGTAACGTTTTCCCCAATAAATCAGTTACAATTAAATTACACCTGCCTTCATTTCAAATAATATGTCGAGTTTATGACGCATACTAAAAATACATCAAAAGTGATCATTATTCTTGATTTATCATCATATTAGAGACAAAGCATCCTCATACAGTTACTGTCTTTAATCGCCAATTTACATTGCTGATTTCGCATAAATAAAGCGATGCTTTTCACTTTGCGGCTTTATGAACCATCTCAGTTCTGAAGATCACCATAAAATAACATAACACTTTGGCATTATTCCGCACGGGAATAGATGTCCGCAAGGAATCCTATTATCGCACAAAAAGTTTTTCTTGCTCATTCACACTCACTTTATTTTTAAATATCTTCGCTAATATCAATAAAAATTGTTCAGTGACTCCTTTGAGACTCTGCTCGGCATGTGCAGCGAGTGAGTGATGATGGATGGAAGATGGATGAACGATGCTGTTATCGCGTCCGTGAAGAATCGGGAGAAAGGAGAGAAAGGACGCCGCAGCGCTTTGCGCCCCACGGCCCCGAGCGCGCCGTCATCGGATAGAGGGAGGCATCTGCGTAGAGGGCCACGGTCGCCGGCGAGAGGCCAACTTGAAATTTGAGACGTTGTTGCTTCTTTGGGTGTTGCAATAATTTTCTGAGTTTTCTATCGCTCGTCACGATGCTGTACTATCCCCGATCATTATTGCCGATATTTTAATCTGCAAAATAAATAAAAACTTTAACTGCAATTGGCAGTTAATCGGAGGTGATACTGATAGATTTTTTAAATAGTAATGATTTCCTCTGGATCATTGGAAATCACTATGAAATCACAACTCCGTTCCTTTAATTCGCGTTTCTTTCCATGACAACTAATGATAGTTGATGATAGTAGTTACCAAAGGTTCGCGCATTGGATGCGATGATTCGTTTGTGAGGCAAGTGAATAGCGAACGCTCGGCCTTCGTGCGCGACGGATCAAATCCGCGCTCACTCAACGCGAGCAGAAAGCACCGTGTGTACAGGCACGCGCGGTGTATTCAAAATTTGATAACTTGTAGTTTTAAGCCAGACATGGCGTGAATGGTGTTGTTATCACTCTCCCTGTCTCGTTCTAGCCCTCTAGCCAACGATTTGTGGCGAAAGCTCACGACAAGCCTCCTTTAACCGACCTTGCCCACCCACGCAAGACCCACTCAGGGAGAGAGATCAAACTGTTTCCGCGCGTGCAACTCGCCTATCACCGATGGCCAGAGGAATTATTGTTTTATAAGAAACCAATATTTGGCTCTGAATCACAGACAAAGATTTACTATAGATATTAGTCTGAAATGTCAGCTTTTTTCTAAGTATAGGTCTGAGAGTTTCGCTTCCAGGGTCTATATGTTGTAAAATCCCTTGGTTGGGAATAAAGTGGTTATGGGTGCTTTGCACCCCATGTCTAGCTCCTTTGCAGTGTTCCTGCGGTGATACGATTGTCGACTAAAACACCTTATATTGACATCTTACAAAAATTCCAACAGTTATAAAGGCTTTGGCAACTCTAGCATCCACCGTAGCAACGACCACATTTGGTTATCATAGGTCACGTCTTGCTTACTTGTTTCGCATCGGAGGCACAAATTCTCATACGTTTTTATTTTATTACAAAATTACATATGTGCACTGCTTTTTAATTTTAAAACAATTTTTACTTATAAATAACAAAAAAAGATAAACATTTTTACAGTAATGAAATGTGCTTCACATGAATTTGGTTGCTTTTCTCTAAATTTTAAGAATTGGATCTCTGTAAGTATATAGGTCTCTATACAGCGACAGAAAAACTGAAACATAAAAAAACTGTGATGGGATGGCTGAGCAGGAAAAATGTGCGTCCGAACCGGGATATGAACCCGGGACCTTCCCACTGTTTCTGAAACTTCCACTATTCCGGCGCTTAGTAGTAGTTGTAGTAGTTAGTAATGGTAGCATACAATTAATAAGCAAGCCAAATAAAAATTACTCAACGTGGGCATGGGCATACGTTTGTTCTTTATTTATCAACAAATGACATGCATGGGACTAATGACTCGATTAAGTAAACATTCATTCGTATATTTAATGATAAATACCGAATTAATTCAACAATAAAGCAAATCGCGTAACTTGCATGCAATCCTAAGAACATATTTCGACAGAATTTAAAACAATTACTACGAGGATTAACTAATATTTCATTCCAGCTGTCATTCACATTGACACGGAGGACAGTATTGACCAAACAGTGTAATAATAACATCTAGTAGACGAGTGTAATAACCACATTATATAAAAGCTGTACGCGAAGAAGCAAGAGTGACAGTTGCAACTGAAATATCTTCGGCTATAATGTACTAATGATCATCAATATGAAGTGGTTTACAGTTTCAACGTGTCTAGTGGTGGTCCTTCTCCATTTTGCAATCGTAAGTTATTATTTTTTCAATATTCAAGTTAATTTCCCCTATTTCAACGCAGAATAGTTTGTACTTTTATAATTTTGTGATTAAACTTGTGATTTTTGCAAGAGAATCCTGAACACAACCATCTTACAGCGGCTAGTGCCCACATTACACAGGAAGATATTCACAAAATTCTGCTGTAATAGTTGTGATCCATAAGAAATAAGCTTTTGCGTTTTAAAGGTGTCAATTGAGAGTTTTGAAATTTACGTTTTCCTCAGTTCATTTCTGAGCGAATTTTGTGAAACTCTCTTCCTGTGTATTTTAGGCCAAGACCAGACCCCGATTTTGTGAAGTATTAGCTGGTGAAATCTTTAGATAAAAAAAAAAAAACTCACAATAATGTTAACTTTTGGAACGGATATTCCTGTCACTTAATAACACCACTCAATGCAAACCTCACCTACAAATAAGATAAAACTGAATTCCAATTATTTCACAAAAATCGAAATTCCTTAAAACATTATTTATTAATTATTTCTACAAAGAAGAGTCTAGAGAGAAGAGTATCTTATAAAGAAAGAGAAAGAAATGAGTGGAGGAAGATCAATCATATGAAAAAGATTTTTTGGATTTGATTTTAAAGTGTATCGACTTTAGATATTTATAAAATTCAGGCAATAAGGCTTAAGGCAATTAACAATCCGATCGGTCGGCAGGGCGCAAGCATCAATCGCCACGTCGGAAAGCCGAGTGTTTCCACCGGAGAAGACCGAACCAAGCGAGATAATGACGTGAATATCTTCATGGCGTCAAAATACGGGCAGTTCCCCTACCCGTTAGCGCACCAGTACCCACAATACTCATGGCAACCCGCGTACCCATCGATGCAGCCGGAACAGATGCCGCCGTGGCCACCAAAGACACATGTGCCGATCCCACCATGGCCACAAGAAGACACAACACAACCGAATACAGAGTTACCTAAGGAGTCGAAAAAAATACTAATGGCGATTCTAAATTTAATAAGAGATAGCGAGTTGGATCCAGCACAATCTTCTCCACCGGACTCGAAAGCTTCAAACACTCAACAAACAACAACCTCTACATGCGGATGTCCTACAACTGCCGCGACAGCTTCAAACACCCAACAAACAACAACCTCTGCTTGCGAATGTCCTCAACCTGCCTCGACAACCCCTCCACCAGACACATCAAGTACAACTCCTCAACCTGACTCAACAAGTACAACACCTCCTCCTGATTCAACAAGTACAACCCCTCCTCCTGATTCAACAAGTACAACATCTCCTCCTGATTCAACAAGTACAACCCCTCCACCTGATTCAACAAGTACAACCCCTCCTCCTGATTCAACAAGTACAACCCCTCCACCTGATTCAACAAGTACAACCCCTCCTCCTGATTCAACGAGTACAACCCCTCCTCCTGATTCAACAAGTACAACCCCTCCACCTGATTCAACAAGTACAACCCCTCCTCCTGATTCAACAAGTACAACCCCTCCACCTGATTCAACGAGTACAACACCTCCACCTGATTCAACAACTACCCCTCCACCTGAATCAACAACTACCCCTCCACCTGAATCAACAAGTACAACCCCTCCACCAGATTCAACAAGTACAACCCCTCCACCTGATTCAACAACTACCCCTCCACCTGATTCAACAAGTACAACTCCTCCACCAGATTCAACAAGTACAACCCCTCCACCTGATTCAACAACTACCCCTCCTCCTGATTCAACAAGTACAACCCCTCCACCTGATTCAACAAGTACAACCCCTCCACCAGATTCAACAAGTACAACCCCTCCACCTGATTCAGCAAGTACAACCCCTCCTTCTGATTCAACAAACACAACCCCTCCACCTGATTCAACAAGAACAACCCCTCCACCTGATTCAACAAGTACAACCCCTCCTCCTGATTCAACAACAACCCCTCCTCCTGATTCAACAAGTACAACCCCTCCTCCTGATTCAACAAACACAACCCCTCCACCTGATTCAACAAGTACAACCCCTCCACCTGATTCAATTAGTACAACCCCTCCTCCTGATTCCACAGCAACCCCTCCACCTGATTCAACAAGTACAACCCCTCCACCTGATTCAACAAGTACAACCCCTCCACCTGATTCAACAACAACCCCTCCACCTGATTCAACAAGTACAACCCCTCCACCTGATTCAACAAGTACAACCCCTTCAACTGATTCAACAAGTACCACCCCTCCTCCTGATTCAACAAGTACAACCCCTCCTCCTGATTCCACAAGTACAACCCCTCCTCCTGATTCAACAAGTACAACCCCTCCACCTGATTCAACAAGTACAACCCCTCCTCCTGATTCAACAAGTACAACCCCTCCTCCTGATACAACAACAACCCCTCCACCTGATTCAACAAGTACAACCCCTCCACCTGATTCAACAAGTACAACCCCTCCACCTGATACAACAACAACCCCTCCACCTGATTCAACAAGTACAACCCCTCCACCTGATTCAACAAGTACAACCCCTCCACTTGATTCAACAAGTACAACCCCTCCTCCTGATTCAACAAGTACAATCCCTCCACCTGATTCCACAAGTACAACCCCTCCTCCTGATTCAACAAACACAACCCCTCCACCTGATTCAACAAGTACAACCCCTCCACCTGATTCAACAAGTACAACCCCTCCACCTGATTCAACAAGTACAGCCCCTCCTCCTGATTCCACAATAACCCCTCCACCTGATTCAACAAGTACAACCCCTCCACCTGAACCAACAAGTACAACCCCTCAACCTGATTCAACAAGTACAACCCCTCCACCTGATTCAACAACAACCCCTCCACCTGATTCAACAAGTACAACCCCTCCACCTGATTCAACAAGTACAACCCCTCCTCCTGATTCAACAAGTACAACCCCTCCACCTGATTCAACAAGTACAACCCCTCCTCCTGATTCCACAACAACCCCTCCACCTGATTCAACAAGTACAACCCCTCCACCTGATTCAACAAGTACAACCCCTCAACCTGATTCAACAAGTACAACCCCTCCACCTGATTCAACAACAACCCCTCCACCTGATTCAACAAGTACAACCCCTCAACCTGATTCAACAAGTACAACCCCTCCTCCTGATTCAACAAGTACAACCCCTCCTCCTGATTCCACAACAACCCCTCCACCTGATTCCACAACAACCCCTCCACCTGATTCAACAAGTACAACCCCTCCACCTGATTCAACAAATACAACCCCTCCTCCTGATTCAACAAGGACAACCCCTCCTCCTGATTCAACAAGTACAACCCCTCCTCCTGATTCAACAAGTACAACCCCTCCACCTGATTCAACAAGTACAACACCTCCTCCTGATTCAACAAGTACAATCCCTCCTCCTGATTCAACAAGTACAACCTCTCCACCTGATTCAACAAGTACAACCACTCCACCTGATTCAACAAGTACAACCCCTTCACCTGATTCCACAACAACCCCTCCACCTGATTCAACAAGTACAACCCCTCCTCCTGATTCAACAAGTACAACCCCTCCTCCTGATTCAACAAGTACAACCCCTCCACCTGATTCTACAAGTACAACCCCTCCTCCTGATTCAACAAGTACAACCCCTCCACCTGATTCAACAAGTACAACCCCTCCTCCTGATTCAACAAGTACAACCCCTCCTCCTGATTCAACAAGTACAACCCCTCCACCTGATTCAACAAGTACAACCCCTCCTCCTGATTCAACAAGTACAACCCCTCCTCCTGATTCAACAAGTTCAACCCCTCCACCTGATTCAACAACAACCCCTCCACCTGATTCAACAAGTACAACCCCTCCACCTGATTCAACAAGTACAACCCCTCCACCTGATTCAACAAGTACAACCCCTCCTCCTGATTCAACAACAACCCCTCCACCTGATTCAACAATTTCAACCCCTCCACCTGATTCAACAAGTTCAACCCCTCCACCTGATTCAACAAGTACAACCCCACCACCTGATTCAACAAGTACAACCCCTCCACCTGATTCTACAAGTGCAACCCCTCCACCAGATTCAACAAGTACAACCCCTCCTCCTGATTCAACAAGTACAACCCCTTCTCCTGATTCAACAAGTACAACCCCTCCACCTGATTCTACAAGTACAACCCCTCCACCTGATTCAACAAGTACAACCCCTCCACCTGATTCAACAAGTACAACCCCTCCACCTGATTCAACAAGTACAACCCCTCCTCCTGATTCAACAAGTACAACCCCTCCTCCTGATTCAACAAGTTCAACCCCTCCACCTGATTCAACAACAACCCCTCCACCTGATTCAACAAGTACAACCCCTCCACCTGATTCAACAAGTACAACCCCTCCTCCTGATTCAACAACAACCCCTCCACCTGATTCAACAATTACAACCCCTCCACCTGATTCAACAAGTTCAACCCCTCCACCTGATTCAACAAGTACAACCCCTTCTCCTGATTCAACAAGTACAACCCCTCCACCTGATTCAACAAGTGCAACCCCTCCACCTGATTCAACAAGTGCAACCCCTCCTCCTGATTCAACAAGTACAACCCCTTCTCCTGATTCAACAAGTACAACCCCTCCACCTGATTCTACAAGTACAACCCCTCCACCTGATTCAACAAGTTCAACCCCTCCACCTGATTCAACAAGTACAACCCCTCCTCCTGATTCAACAAGTACAACCCCTCCTCCTGATTCAACAAGTACAACCCCTCCACCTGATTCAACAAGTACAACCCCTCCTCCTGATTCAACAAGTACAACCCCTCCACCTGATTCAACAAGTACAACTCCTCCTCCCGATTCATCAAGTACAACCCCTCCTCCTGATTCAACAAGTACAACCCCTCCACCTGATTCAACAAGTACAACCTCTCCTCCTGATTCAACAAGTACAACCCCTCCTCCTGATTCAACAAGGACAACCCCTCCACCTGATTCAACAAGTACAACCCCTCCTCCTGATTCAACAAGTACAACCCCTCCTCCTGATTCATCAAGTACAACCCCTCCACCTGATTCTACAAGTACAACACCTCCTCCTGATTCAACAAGTACAACCCCTCCTCCTGATTCAACAAGTACAACCTCTCCACCTGATTCAACAAGTACAACCCCTCCACCTGATTCAACAAGTACAACCCCTTCACCTGATTCCACAACAACCCCTCCACCTGATTCAACAAGTACAACCCCTCCTCCTGATTCAACAAGTACAACCCCTCCTCCTGATTCAACAAGTACAACCCCTCCACCTGATTCTACAAGTACAACCCCTCCTCCTGATTCAACAAGTACAACCCCTCCACCTGATTCAACAAGTACAACCCCTCCTCCTGATTCAACAAGTACAACCCCTCCTCCTGATTCAACAAGTACAACCCCTCCACCTGATTCAACAAGTACAACCCTTCCTCCTGATTCAACAAGTACAACCCCTCCTCCTGATTCATCAAGTACAACCCCTCCTCCTGATTCAACAAGTACAACCCCTCCACCTGATTCAACAAGTACAACCCCTCCTCCTGATTCAACAAGTACAACCCCTCCTCCTGATTCATCAAGTACAACCCCTCCACCTGATTCTACAAGTACAACACCTCCTCCTGATTCAACAAGTACAACCCCTCCTCCTGATTCAACAAGTACAACCCCTCCACCTGATTCAACAAGTACAACCCCTCAACCTGATTCAACAAGTACAACCCCTCCACCTGATTCCACAACAACCCCTCCACCTGATTCAACAAGTACAACCCCTCCTCCTGATTCAACAAGTACAACCCCTCCTCCTGATTCATCAAGTACAACCCCTCCACCTGATTCTACAAGTACAACACCTCCTCCTGATTCAACAAGTACAACCCCTCCTCCTGATTCAACAAGTACAACCCCTCCACCTGATTCAACAAGTACAACCCCTCCACCTGATTCAACAAGTACAACCCCTCCACCTGATTCCACAACAACCCCTCCACCTGATTCAACAAGTACAACCCCTCCTCCTGATTCAACAAGTACAACCCCTCCTCCTGATTCAACAAGTACAACCCCTCCTCCTGATTCAACAAGTACAACCCCTTCACCTGATTCAACAAGTACAACCCCTCCTCCTGATTCAACAAGTACAACCCCTCCTCCTGATTCAACAAGTACAACCCCTCCACCTGATTCGACAAGAACAACCCCTCCTCCTGATTCAACAAGTAAAACCCCTCCTCCTGGATCAACTGATACTTCCCCTCCCCCTGGGTCAACTGAAACAACCGCTGCCCCTGAAACAAGAGATTCACTTCCTGCAACATCTTCGCCACCCGCTACACCCTCTCCACCAGAAACCTGCCCACCACCGCCACCTACAGCTTCTCTTTGTCCTCTTCCTCCAAGCACGACTGTCAACTCCAACGGTTGCCCAGTGATTTCGTCCACCCCGCCGCCGTGTGCAGCTCCGTCAACTTCTAGCGTGGACAATCCTTGCGCTTGTCCGAAGATCTCTAATGGTTGCCCAGTAATTTCGTCTACCCCGCCGCCTTGTGCTGCGCCATCAACTTCCCTTGCGGACAATCCTTGCGGTTGTCCGGCAACTCCTGATGTTGAGAATGCTGACCGGTGTCCTAGCAGTACCACTGCGAGCGAATGCGGGGGCGAGGCGGAGACTCCTGCCCCGGTGTGCAACTGTCAGGAGTGTGCCAACGGGCCAGTCCGTGAAGCAAGGGACATCGCCGACCATAATACGATTCTCGGCGCTCTCAAGTTGTTTTGGAAGCCGCTGGGAGATGACTGATTCGTTTAACGAATCAATTGTGTAGTGATTACATAGTTTCATTTTTGTATTAAGTTACTTATGGTTTTAACCGAAAATGTTCTGTTCTATTTTTTCTTTTAACTTTTAATATGGCGGCATAAATATTATTTTAATTTTGTTTTGTGTAGATACCTGTTTTCTAAAATTTATATTTGATGCCATTTCTAAATTTAGAAGGAACATTTAGCTTAAAGAGCCTATATTCATTATTTTAAAACGGTGTTAATTTCTTGTGATAAGTGCGCTGCATTTTTTCATATTTTAAACGTGGAATGAGTGTATATGATGATGTTTCTTCTGATTTGAAATCACATTGGTAAAAATGGCCACAAAATTCGTTTTTAAATCTAGGAGGAAAATGAATCATATTATGCTACCACGATTTTTTCGTTGTGGTAACTTTCAGAGCTGAGAGGCAATTGGATAGGGGATTTGTTATTTGCCTTTGCATGTGCGTTTGCGTTTGCGAACCTTTTCTAAAATATTACATTACGGTTTGGTATGAAAAATTCTGAAGAATGTAAACTTTTGTATTAGCTTTAGCCAACCACAGAAGAACTTGTCAGGGGGGGGGGAAGCTGGAGAAGGGCTTTCATACTCCCGTTATCCCCTGGTTAAGACTCAAGGCAGACCCGACAGGGATGGCTGGCACGGGCAATTTTATTACGAATTTGAAAGTAATTTCTTGCGTTGAGATTTAACCCCTGTTGACCTTGAAAAAGATTGACAAGTTCAAGAAATTGCCACACAATCTAAATGACACACTCAGTATCTCTGTTAATTACGAAATTAACAGTTATTGAAAATATTTTTTTGGTACTACTACTCTAACATTATATATGGAATTTTTATTTCATTTTACGGTGCGATTTTAGGATGCCCGCAATGAATAAAGCAGTGTATGGTTTGAAAATATTTGTATTTCTTTCACCGTTATAATATCCCAAATGAATTCTAAAAAAAAATCTGAAATTGCAAGAAAAATACTATCTTTAGGTTGCTAAAGGTCAGAGGTGAGTTTTTTTTTCTGAAAGGTGTTCATAATAGCTGTAGGTACTCAAGCTTAATTGGATTGAAGGTGAACCACGCATGTATACAAAAAATATTCCAAGTCTTCAGTAGACAGAACTTGCTACAAATTATCGTTTACAAAAAGGAATATTTCATCTCTACGTGAGATCTTTGATATAACCATTGAAGCGTTTTTAAATTTGAACAAAAAATAGATTTTGTTGCTGTCAATTCTGAAAAGTATCAATTATAACTCGGTGGTGTAGCTTTTCCTGATCTCGCCTTGGCGTTAGACTACGTTTTGGCGACAAATAGATTAAATACCCGAAAGGTACATGTAATTTACGTTTTGAATGTCTCTGTAGCCCGTTACATGAATTTTCGGTTCTATATCCTCTGGAACTGGAAGCGAAGTCCGTACACTACACCCTCAATGCTAGGGAAATTCCAATTCAATTTGGCTACGACCCCTTGCCCACGAACAACCCTTTCTCTCGCTATCGTCATTCCACTGACAAAGACAATGTGTGTTATTACACCGAGCACAATAATACCATGGACTAGAAGTAGCCATCTATATACAAATATTTATTATATCATACTATATATTGTAAGTACTTCTATGATCGTTGTCAACACAGCATGAAAAACAGTTCGCAACGTGCATTCTCGAAAGGCTTATCAAATACCAACGATAATATTAAACTCGGGTGGAAAATTATACTTTCTGTGAAATTTAGTACATTGGAAGAGAATATAGGTTCTCAATGATACGGTGAATCTATCATATTATTAGGTCAAGAATAGTGCATAACCGAAAGAAAATCCATTCCATAATATTTGCCAAAGAGATTTAGGTAAAAAAGCAATCGTGAATCTGAGGACCCGATTCGAAAAAGGAATTTTCTCGGAAAAGATGAACTGACGCGGGCAAGGAAATTGGAATGCCTAAAGTGACAGAGCGGTCTGTTTTCTTCTGTTCCTCTTTCTATCTGGGAAACACCCAGGGAGACACAATATACCTGTGCCTATCTCTATAAGCATACACGACATTTTAGGCTATAAGACCGGATCGTTAAAACGCTTCTGGCTGAATGGCCTCGCTTTTTCCTGTGCCGTATAGCACGTGGATACCAGCATTGGATTGCTATTAAATAACACAAATAGTAACATTTTTCAACGAGGAAAACTCGACTCGTTAATTCGTGATACATGTTCATGCATCTTCTGTTGGTGTATAGAGTTATTGCTGCCCCAATGTTAATAATGAAAACGGAAAAGTTATTTTCGGTATGGGAAAAACGTTGCCTTTGTTAGATCTACCAAATGGTTTGCCAAAATTTAAAATTGTTATTTTTGTTGAAAAATAAATTTAAAAGCTAGAATTATTTCATTGTGCTGTTTTTTTACGAGAGCGTACATTTTCTTAATGCAATATTTAAATAGCAATATACGCCTAGCCGAACATTTCGAAATAAAATGAATATTTTCATTACTGCGCGTTTAAAACACGGAGGAATGGGGGGATGTACTGAATTTTTCCAATATCGTACTAAATTACTTCAGCATCCAGTTTGACTCGCAGCAAAATGCAAAAATCATTTTTTAACCTCTCTCCTGCCACCGAAATATTTGAATACTGCATATTTCTAAATTCCCTCTGACAACCAATCGAAAAAGAATCAAAAGCAACTTTACTACTCCCCCCGCAAGACCTGTCCGGTATAAGAGCTCACAACGAAAGGGAAATACATATTAAATATTAATCCTTGTAACATTTAACATTTGCTCAGAGAGCTTTGGCTTAAATTTGCAACAACAGAAAAAATCAGAAACAAACGTGAACGGCTTCCAATTCAAATAGCCCATTCCCGGATGCGTTGCTGGAAAAATGATTGATCGCGAGCGGGCCGTCCTCCGAAAGTGCTGCACACAATACACGGTACACTTGGCCCAGAAATGATCACCGAACCATTTTCTGCGCTTTCCTCTATGTATGCGAACTGTCCAGCCAAGCGTGTCGTGCATATAGGCTTCTGCCCAGTGGCGCGTCGTGCGCTTAGCAGGGCTCCACTCAAATGTTTTCTCACGGCTGTCGCATATCATTGCAAGCATTATGGGAGGTGCTGTAAAATGTCGGTTTTATTCCGGTTCCACAGTAACCTACATTGCACGATTTTTGATTGGGGATGATGCTAGCTTGTACCTGAACAGCATAAAAATGCTGATGCCGTTTGCTCAATAGTCGAAGTTTAAGCATGAAAATAAAAATTTAATATGGCCAGTAACATTCTCTAAATGTGTATTGATTTCATTGTTATGGTTTCGCTTTCGTTCACTATTTGATGGACAACAGTCTAATGAAACGCGAACGGGTTTCCTCCCCCCCCCCCCTGGCTCTTCCAGGCCTTCCAGGCGTTGAGATCGCGAGGTCCAGCGTGCCGGTCTGGGCGCCACTGTAGTCGGTTGGCCGTCAAGTTATTGCAGCATAATACTGATACACATCGCAAGTTAAATTGACCATTACTGTTGCTCTACTGAGTTAACACAGTCCCAAATGCCAATAGATGGGTATCGGTTAAGCCAGTGACGTGATTCCGGTCAGCGAAATTCGAATAGCAGCCTCATAAAAGTAGTATTGAACCAGAATTATTTGAGGTCAACGGGATTTGGGATGTAGCGAGTTGGCCCATGTAAAAAATCGGCAGGTTCAGATTAGAAAAGCCGAACGGTTTTTGCGATGGTCATTGTCAGAGTCGTCAGATTATCCTGACTACGCACTGTCATACCGATGGGAAATGCTGCAGACACGCTCATGCTCTTCTCTCACAAAGAGGTGAATTTGTGGATCCATCCCACATAGGTTCGCACTTTTCTAGGAAAATTAATCCGATGTACACATGTTCAATTGCGAGGTGTAATCAGAATGAAATCCCATACTCTCGTTATAAAATATTGCTATGATTAAATTGTATATTCATCAGCAATAATTAACATGGTCATGGACGTGGTGACAACACCAGTGACGGCCAATTAGTTTTATATGATTTTCTAGATGTTCAAAAAAATAAAACTTTTCATTTGGGTTGAAAAACTACCCCTTATTTATTCATACAAATAAAATATAATAATATTGGCTTTTATTTATGATATGCAAATATATTATGGAGATCCACGTGACGTTATCATTGGGAATGAAAGAATCCCCTAGTGTTGTTTGAGTCGTTCGTCATGCCCCTCCGGCTTGTTGCGATCAAAGAAAGAATAGGATGAAAGATGCGTGCCATCGGCAAGTCGGGTCGACTGGTATCGGATACAGATCAGAAGAGTTGGATTCCATCGATTTTACGATCCCCATCCCCCACCCTCCCAGCCCAGTTCTGTCGATCGAGGAGCAGGGGGGTTTAAATCTAAACTTTATCAGGTTAACTTCATGCTCACAGGGACAGCAAAGGTGTAGACCTATCTAGATTGTACACTACACATTTTCTCCTCGATCAAAGATGAGATTGCTTCTTTCATTTTCATTTTCATTTAACATTTTTCAACAAAAATTCCCTCTCACGCCCGAAATGTTGATGAATTTTTTTCTGAAGTGCTCAATAGCGTCGTGCAAAAATGTGCCGTTTATTATGACAAAGAAGAGAAAAGAAAAAAAGGTGATCGCATGCCTATACGTTTTGAATTACGAGTTCCTATTCGTCAGGATTGAACATTTCTCTAGCTCCCACTCTCGAAACTGCATGCACCGCTGAAAGTCTCCGGAGAAGCCTGGAGAGCTGCTTCGTCATAGCACCCCATGGCTTCAGCAGAGGATGTCAAGTTTGTGCCGCGGAACGGGAACCCGAGGAAGTTCAGAGTACCTATAGGAACGCCAGGAAGAGGAAGTCGGGATAAAGAATACGGAGGTAGAAAGGATGGTCGCATTGTGTGGCGGGTGTACGTGAGACTTGTGCACATTAGTGCTGCAGTCGGGCCCCTGCAATCTGTAGAGTTTCCAGTTCGTAAAGATATAAAATTCCAGCCAGCGTTGCCCCGACAATGGTTGGAAACTGTGCACTACTAGACTTTTATTTCTAGTTGCCCGCTTGTCACTATTCTTCTCTTAATCTGATTCCTCATCGAGTTCTTCGTTTTTCAACAAACTCTCATGCTATTAAATCCAGTAATCATAGACTTTTAGCTTCATTCTTGGCCTCAATCCAGTCTGGAGCTGGGACTATGGAGTAACTAGAGTGAAAATAAAAGGTTGAGTAACAACGGTTCATTTGATATCGAAAGGGCGAGGCGTTCATTTTTAAGAATTCGTTCAAATTATCGATGTAATTTGATACTTCTTTATTGCGCTGGCGCCATAATGGAGTGAGTGCGACTTCAAAGACAAGGGAACTCCATTAAATTGGAAGCGTCAATTGGGTCATTGGAAGTGTATTAGAGAGGGTGGAATTCATAAGGGGAGTTTTTTGTGAAAGGGAACACGCACCGATAATATTTGTGAACATTGTGTGGGGTGAAGATTCATTTTTTTTTTGGGAATTCCTTTGGAATTTCTTCGGCACGCCTGCGTATAACTTGATATTTTTCTACCTTAAATGCTGAAGGGTGCCTAGTAGATTGTTAAAAATATTTGCACTATTGCATTTTGGATTCTGCTTTGATACGTTCAGCCTAGTAGCTGACAGATATGTCACAAGATCTTGTTTATTTCATATTTTCATGTGATATTGAAAAGTTGAGCATCATTACTTTACTCGGAAAAAATCATGGTTCATTGCGTTTAACAACGCCCCCGGTGGAAATGCGTATTTATCAATCGTCGCCAACAGGCGCAAGTTGCAGCTTCCATATCATCACCACCAACAGAACAGCCATCGTACCGCAATCTGGTAGCTTACATCAAAGTGTTCCCGCGTGGCACCTCCACCATCGAGTATGCATGATCAGAGATGATTCATCACAGAGACCGCACAAGTGATTGGTCTGAACAGAGCACATGGCACCGCTAGTGAGCGGCTGGTGACGTTTGCGAATTGCTACCATGAGGTATGCTGGTTGCTGTTGTAGAATGTGGCGTCATGTTTGCCATACAGTGCGGGACTGTGACGTTGGATGTCTAAATGCCTGTTGGCCGGAGTTTTGTGACAATGACGGATGATGCAGGGGTGCATGGAAAGAACGTTGCAGCGTTGAATGGCTGAAGCCGGGGGAGGAAGTAAAGATAATGGGTTTATTTGGTGGCATATTAAGGATTTCTTTGCGGCTGGAATTGAAGGTGTTTGTGCGAGGGGCGTGAGTAGCAATGATTTATACCTGCGCGGATATTCGAAATGATTAGAGGGAAACGAAGTCGCGTTTAAATTGAAATTCGGAAGTTAAATGAGGTTCTCTACGGTTCAATGATCGTTGTCAGTGATACAAGCATTCACAGCTGATACAGTTTTCGGGAGGAAAAGCCATTTCTCTGCTTTCCAGCCCTAAAAGCGTGGCAGGGTCAAACTCATTTTTTAACACTTGTTTTTAAATTTTCGCAGAAAATGTGTGGAATAAGTTTATTTATTGCTGGACCGTCTGATCGAGGCTGGCTGATAAGATCCTCATTCCCAGCAAAGTTGCCAAAAAATGTTTATAAACAAATTGTGAATGTGAAATCTCGTTGGCCAGACAACGATTGGTCAGTTGATAAAATTTATATCACGTTGATTTCCCTGGATTTTACAAATGCAATAAATCAGAGTGTGCCTCGCTACGACTTGTCGCTTTCAAGCAGATTTTACTCCAGCCAAGGCGCCAAATTTTCCATTTTTATATCACACAGAAAACAAGAATTCATCACGGTTTCTGCCTTTAAGCTTTTTTGTCAGCTTTAACATTGCGTCTGTGGATGGTAATGAGATTAAACATGTTTTATTCATCATTCCATTATAATGTATTTAGGACTTGCCTCCATGTTGCTAATTAGAGTTGTGATTCCATGAATCAGCACTCACAACGTGAGAATCTCCGATCGTTGGTGGGTATCCAATTAATCCTGAAGTGAGTCCGACATACATAACTCCTCCACATGAGGTAGAGACGTAATTTTCTTTCAACGATTCCACCACATTTTCTCCTTCGGAGCCTGGTTTCATCCTTATTTAAAGAAATTGCTGATGTTTGCTTTTGGAATTCTGGGAAATGAGGCAGAAGCTGAAGGCTTTAGATTGGTCCACGGGGGTTCGTGATGAAATGGCTTGATAGATAATTCAATTTATTTTAAATACGCAAAGAAAACTCTCTTTTATCAATTAATATGTTTAACGTCCATGCCATATTTTCGTAACTGCGATGACTGTATGGCCTCCGTGAAGTCACAGATTTATTTGTATCCCAGCGCTTGAAATACTTTTCCTACGCTTTTCGACTGTTGTGCATCCACGCCCCTCTACACTGCGTTTGGAAAGTTGCCATGGAATATGAAAGATTTTACTTTATTTTTCATCCGTTATCTCTAACGTGAAAATGGATTTTGCCGAACGCGCGTGTGCTGATCTCTCAACCCCGATAGCTGCATTGGAGATAATATCACATCTACGAGTGTATACTTCTGAACCTCGCCCTGTACGAAACACTGATAAGCTCCTTTGCGGTAGCCACACTGTGACTGTCACTTTTCCTACCCAATCGTAATTTGAGATATATACTTACAAATCAGAAGCGTGCTTATTTATTATTTGGCTATAGAGCCACTCACTATTACAATTTACAATATAAACTGCGTATATATTATATACAAAGCATCAGATTCAATATTTTTTCTATAACTAGCAAAAAAAAACTGTTGTCTGTCTATAAGAGTCACTACAAGTACTACACTTAAAAAATCGAAAATAAAGCTGAAATACACTTCACAGTACTAGATAGGATATAGCTTTCGAGTTTTGCTTACTAAACCCACGATAGGCCCGGGGATTAGATTTTAGTTCAGCTTTCAAACGCTGCCTGGGCGTTATCACATACTCGGAGTGAAACCAACATCATATAACGCTTGAATATTGATGGTGATGTCCCTCGGCCCCGGCCCGGCTCTGCTGTGCGGTGGCAGGTGGACCCTTTTGGATGGCGGGCACTACAGATCAGGTGGTCGAATGGGGAATACGCGTTACTTACTGCGTGTGGGCGGCTGGGAGGAGGGAGGCGGCTTGACGCGGCATGCGAATTGGCACAATGCGTTAAATCATCAGCTCCGCGTATCATGCATCATCGGGCACAGCATGTGTGCGCTTGTGTGCGTGTGTGTGTGTGTTGACAGATGAGGAGTAGCTGGATTGTTATTTGTACGTCTGTGCATAATAGAATGGCTTAAAGAGAAATTGGGTTGAAATTTATAAAAGCAAATATTTAAAGATTGAAAGCTTGATTGTGTATGTTAAAAGATCAATCTGAATGATATTCTGTCTGGTGTGTGTGTTGCTAGTTTTTATTTTCGGTCGGGGATATGTTCATTAGTACGGCAAAAGCTTATTGAACCGACAGGGAAGAAGTTAATTCTACGCTCCACTGAGAAGCCAATGCGCATAAAGTCACATTTGATTATAACTTTTTACACAGATTTTTAGAAATTACGAAGCCCATCATTTTAAAATGTCATTATCGGCTGTTAATTAATTTACAGTGGCCAGGTTTGTTTGAAATATGGAGAAGGTATTTCCAGCTAAGTACTTGTAAAAAGCGAGCAACGAGAGCGTGATGGATTAGGTTTGTTAATTTCGTTTGACATATTTACTTCGTCGAAGTTTTAATTTCGAAAATTCCTCGTGAGCTGATCAAGTTGGTGAAGTCAGAGTAATATTTTCATGGCTTTTCGGTGGAATCACATTTTTCATAAATCTGATTTTCCCGATCAGCCCCGGAGAGTTATGACGACGATACTTCAATGGTTGATGAACGTTTCATGTTTCTGTTTCGTGTAAATCCAATCGCTGATCACCTTTTTTCATCGATACGATTACTGGCAGCACACTGGAATTAGTTTTTCCGTATGAAATTTTTCAATACTCATGGTACAGGAATGTACTTCAAAGATAATACTGAAACATCATTTATTTGCATCATGTCTCAAGTTCATCAATGCATGCGTGGTTTAGAAGCAAACAATTCGCACCTAAATTATGCAAATCTTAATAAGACAAGTGCCAAAATAATCAAAATAATATATCTCTTCTATATTTCATGCACTTCACTCACAAAGGCCGGAGCCAAACGCTAGCAGAATTCCATTTGGTGGAGGTGCCGTGAACAACATTTATAGAAGGGCGATGCTAATGTAATCATGTTCTTGAACACGTGGATTATCCTACAAGATTATCATCATGGAGCAATTGGTCCCATCAAAAGGAGCATACCCTTAGTCTTATGTGACCCACTCGAACGACGACGACGTCGACGACGATGCCGCGCCGCCGCGCTGTTTAAGATCCGAAAGCTTTACACCTAACTAGATTAACTCCGACATTAACCCATGAGCCTAACCAGGTAATCGAATCTATGTACCAATCTGTTTCCTCAGAAACAGTTCGCAGTGTTTCGCTTTAAGCGTTCGGACGTCATCTGGCGGTGCATACGACTTAAATTAATTACAGAAGCATGGTACAAGAGCAATATCAAGAGTGTATAGATATGACTAAGACTGTGATGACAACGACTTGGTGTATTAACTGACGCTCTAGGTAAACAGACCCGACGATTTCCAGGGCTACAATTTATTTGATTTATTCGGTTATTTAATTCCGTTTTTGTAAGATAATGCCGTCTCGATGAATAAATTATTTTACTTTAAAGCTTAGGTAATTGGTATTGGTGTGGAGGGTATATGTTGTTATACTGGAAATAGAACACTGCAGTCATGGATGAATTGAGAATTAATTTGTGAATTTGAATTACCTGAACTCATTCAACATTTTAGGGTATTATTGTTATTTTGTCACATTTTACGAGGAATAATAAACATTGATGATGTCGATAAAAGTTGCTCGTCGCTAGATTCAATCCAAATCCAATATACATAGGAGCGAATCCGTGAGCTCTAAGCCGGAAATTCCAATCCAGATTATGAGATGCTGACGTTTCTATGCTGATAACATTTATCACCATTGAATATAGAGATGCACTTGCGGGGTCAAATAAAAATCAATTTGAGGTCGATAAACCATCAACGCTTCCGTTATATGAAAGAGGTTTACTTTGGAGATCTTCAGGATTGCATTTTTACTTTTAGTTTATTTCAAGTCAACTTTTGTTTATTCTGGAGTATCAAGGGAATTGTACTCCTGGTAATGAAATTGTAATGAAAATAATGCGAATGCTACTGATACATGTACTAGTTCGCTGTGCATTACATTCTGCCTTTTGTTTCCGTGTTCCGTCTTGCTCGTCAGAAGCAGAAGCAATAATTATTTTTCGCCACCGCTGAAGGGCGTGGCGAGGTTTCCAAGTCTTGGAAACTTCACATCGCTTCTGTGATAATAACTTCACGTGTCTCCTAATCTTCCTTGAAAAGAATCCTTTCTATACAGTATAATACCGAAAGTTAAATCAGTGAGATGTATTTTAGCTCATCCATTACCTTTTGTTGTTCTTTCTAGACACATTTCTATTCAGGGAACAGTTGACATCTTTACTTTAATCAAAACACACGACACGAACTCTTTCTCGGTGACCCATGTCCATGTCAAGCTGTCCTGTTCAATGATACATTTGACCCAAGGTCTGAAGTGAGCCAGTCTCTTCGCTCTTCATAGCACATTTTCAATACTCTTTGTCTATACCTATATGGTATGTGAAATTCTCGCTTATAATACAAGAGGATTGCAATTGGATTTGGAATCGAAACGAGGTTAAATTAAGTCCGGGAATACGTTCTATTGGGAGACTGAATGCGAGAGAGAATTTTCTTCAGATATCTATATGTGCACACGATCGGTTTGAGCTTGGGTTCAATATTCTATAACGCGTTTAGTTTTCTTTAACCTGACGGAAGTTCTGTTGCTCATTTCTGGAGCAATGTAAGATTTGAACTGTTTATGTTTAATTTTGTCTAGAGTTTAATTTAATTAACCCAAATGTGCAATGATAACAAAGCTCGAATAAACTTGCAAATTCCTTTTCCGCTCACACATGGTAACAGTGAATATATCTTGCTGGTGCATAATAGCATGGAAGTAGAACTGAAATGGATCTACATACAAATGTGCAACAAATTATGCAAAGTATCAGCCAACAATACATTTGAAGCGTTAAATGACATGGAATATTAACCCAGAAAAATTGATTTACCACAAAATGCTATAGTATATATATATATTTATATCCATGACGTACATGCATAATATATTCTTCTTTCGTTTTACTGCAAAAATGACAGTATTAACAATAGGTTATCGACAGGTTCTCTGATGTAAAATAGCACGTTCGTGCACTCCACGATTTATTGAAAGCAGAGATGGATTTTGTATACATAGCCAGGTAATTGGACTTCCATCCTGTTATTAGGGAGCGCACACAGTTTTCCTGTGGCATATCCGGGTTGAATTTCCTCTTCCTGCCGACCAATTAGCTGATTTGTCGTCCGCCCCCGCAAACGGCGCGCTCGTTTTCCCGACCGTACTCACAACCTCCTGGAAACGAAAGGCAATTTTCTTTAATTTACTTCCTGGCGTGACCACGTGTAATACTGATTTCTTGCCCGATTTTCTTTAGTGTAGGGTAGTTATATATTTGCGTATGCATATAAGCATTTACGCACCATACGCGTGTAATCTCCTTTAATTTGATGATATCGCCAAAAGTTTTTTCATACCGATATGATCATGATTTAAGAAAGAAAGTGACTGTTTAATATGAAGCTATTGTTTAAGACGCCGCATCACGTGTACATTATGTTTTTTAACGCGAATTTCCTTAGCGGCTTTATTCAGTGATAGAGTTTACTGAAGGCGTAACATCCGACGCTTCGCACTCTTCTTGTTTATTAGAATAGTATTAGTGTTTTGAGGTGTAAAAGTTTTAGAGACGCTGAATTAAACTTTCTTTTGCATTTTAACGCTGAAAAGGCGCAAGTATAGCAAGTATAGCAATATAGCGTGAGACGAATGAGATGAGTATATTAAAAACATATACCTACGCATTTTTCTCACTTGGCGTAAAAGAGACCATAAAATTATCTTCGTGAACTGATAAATAAAAATTAATTTCATTTTCTAATGCTAAGATTGCAAGTGTACCTATCACTCACTATCCGAACGCACCGCATAGTGTTTCAGAAGAGAAGACTTGGATCAAGTATATTTCATAAATCAATGTCTTTTTTATGATAATATTGCGATTTAAACTGCATCGCCATTCAATAAATCAAAAGCATCCAGACTAATTTACCCGATAAAAAGTTATGAATATTTCCAATTGAATAATAAAACATCTGAAGTTGATTTATAGAACGACACATAAATTCATACGAGTCCGTTTGGCTGAAATATGTGAGCTTTGTCCTTTTTAGAAACTGCTCTTAGAGGTGTGGCCCATATCTCTTTACACGGGTTAAAAGTTTGCACTTGAGCAAATAGCAGTTCTTTGAACTAAGAGCGTGTAAATTTGCATTATCTAGCTAACCAACCCACATAGCTTAGACACATCGTTTGAAGTGCTAAATGCGCAATGCACTTTTAAAAGTACTTCTCCAACAATGCAGCTCTATATAACACTCCTTTGCAGTTCACGTTTTGTATCTATTTGGTGCAGTTTCACGTTCTTGAAATCGTCAACATGTTTTAAATTGTGTATTCGCTTTTCATCAATTTGTTCATCTCACTTTAATATAACGCCAATGATTTAAATATCACATGTAAAACATGGATCTATTAATGAATCGTTAACAAGCGTTATTCGTATCGACCTGTTTGGAGTGTTTGCCATTCGCGTCATTCCTGCAATTGCGTCATTCGTGTAATTTGCATTGACACTGTGTTCCAATGTGGTTGGTTAATAAAAAAAATTTTGGCAGGCCATTTAAAGCAATCTTTATCTGCCAGTTATGAAGTTATATGAAATTCTACGCTTTACCTCCGACGCTTGCTTGTATGTAAGGGCCTTTAGTTTGCCAGATGGTTAAAAATCCGAGGCTTGTACGCCGTCGCACTTGCCATGTGCTCTGTTCAAAAAAAACAGTACATAAAATAGTATTACAATTCATTGGAATGAGCTCCAAGTCCCTTTCATTTTTAATAACTGGAAAAAGTGCCAGTCGATTTTTGATTACGCATTAGAAATATAAGTGCCGGCGTGACAACTGCAGCTCGCTAGTATAAACTAGCGCCACTTGGTCCTCTGATCCGAGGGAAGCTGCAATATCAACTCAGTTGCGGGCAGCACGTGCAAGGAACGGGAACATAAAATGCACGGCCAATGTCGATGATGTCCTAAAAAAGAGTATAAACAACAGAGTCCGCCCGATTCACAAGCTAACCTGCGCCAAATTCCATCCTATTGACACAACGCTTTGTTACCATCGGTCCCAAATTGTTCTTCCCGAACCATAATGAGATCTCCTCGGCATATTCGTTCAATAAAACCCAGTATTAACCAGTCTTAACTTTATTGAAAGTATGAAAATCATAAAGGTTCTTATTACATCGGCATACACATTTTTTATGAAGGAATTATGTCCGAAAACAAAGGAAATGGTACATTGGGAAGGTAATATGAGAACGAGGCGAGGTATATCTTTAGGTACTACAGGCTTGACTAGGCTATATCTTTATATTACAAATACTATTTTATAATAAATATATTGTAGTAGGCCAGTGGCTCGCTCGCTCCTGCCTGAGCCTATGCAGTTTGTTTTATCACGAATAAAAACGCTGTAAAAGTGGCGTCGATAAAGTAAGGACAGTAAATCGACCTCGCAAAATAGGGAGCTTATGTTTAAACAGTGCTTTTTTGCCCCCGACACCACGCATTTTGCCGCGCGCAGAATGTTAGCGCTTGTGGTTTCCGCCGATAAAGCCTGCAAATAAACTCGCTGCCAAATGTACACGAGGCTAAAAAAATAAGCGCGACTGATTATCCCGTCCATGCACGGTCATTATGCGGCCCCCGCGTGACTGATGTGCTCTACTCAGTAAGCATTGAAATTTGGTAAACGAAAATGAAACTGCGATTTAGAGGTAAAAATAGAGATAGGTATTACTAGTTAACAAAAAAAAAGTTAGCAGGCAGTTTCCAATTGACATGTTTTTTTTTATAGTGTTCAGTATTTATTGGGTTGAATTATACTGTCATGTAATAAAATTATCGATTGCTAATAATAAAACTGCATCGGTTTATTTTTCCAAAAAATTAAGTAAGCGCGAGATTCCCAAAATGACGTCTATGCCTTTGTGGGAAAAAATAAGTGAACAGCGGGAGTCAAAGAGACTCAGCGGCCGTTCTGACTTTGCCCAGAGGACACTGGAATCCTGTACGAATCGTGGACAAAAGAGATAAATCTGCTGCTGACACCATGACAATCTACCGGCTGGTACACCATGACCAACGTTTTACAAACGTCATGTTTTAATTGCCAAATATCGTTTCAAAGCCATGCCATTGGATTGCAGCTCATAAGATACAACCGATATAACGGTGTATCAGCATTACGACGATTCAAATGTCTGTGGTTTCATGCACGGGTTATTAGAAAAGCCAACACCAATGCCGGAACAATTTCCTAATTACTTTTCACAATGGAAACTAACGTTTTCAATTAATCGCTTTCGCCAATGGTTATCCACAAATGTTGGATGCTGCATGAATTGCCGATAGAATTGGTATATACTTGAAACAAACCATGCAATTCCAGCAATGCCCGCGGCACGCCTGTGTCATATACGGTTTATTTTTATTTTTTAACGTTTTGGAACTGTGCCGGCCATCGTCTGTCAAAAGGAAAATTAAAGCTTTGATTTAATATTAATTCGTCTCTCTAGCAAGCGCAGCACGTCGTTTAGAATGCGCCATGCCTTTGCTCTAAAACCGGGAAATAGATTCGGTGGGTATCAACCACAGTGCGGCATAAAGCTTTCTATTCTCCACAAACACTAATAAAATAACGCTTTCTTCTCCAATTTCATCCTTAGCACAAGAGAGCGTCGAAAAAGAATTTCCAATTATACGCACGTATAAAAGATGTATCGTTTAATCAATTGAACCCTCGTTGGGAATGCAGCGAGCAATATTGCTCTATACCTCTAGCGGGTCTTGTGGGAATTATTCACAAAACTTGCTGCTCCCGAGTTGATTTAGCTGCTTTTCGGCTGAATCAGGATGAGCAGACACTTTGCGAGAAAAGGCCAACGCCTTTATTCATTGATAAACACTTGCTAACTAGAAAATGTTCGTTGTAAGCTCGTTGTCATACACATGCCACTTCATTTTTACTTTACAATTTCTCTTTAGAGTGTATTTCTAGTGTATGTATTTTATAGTTCAATTTCTGTTTATAAAGGTATTTTTTTATTATTAATATTAACGTTCCCAGCAATAAAATTTTTGCCTTTTCTCACCATTTCCATTCTTTTAAGCTTGAAAACATTAACGAATTTTCGATTTCTTGATTTTCCTTTTAACACGAAAAGAAATAATCTTAAATTTAAAACTTTAATTTTTATCCAAGAAGAATGTATAGGTAACGGTCCATTTCAAATTATTTGCATGTGCTTGCGCCTGAATCCTCGTGACCTGCAAATAGAAAACCGAAACCACCCAAAACCACCCGAAACTACTATCTATATAAATACGAGTTGTATTCGTACACCTAAATAGTAAACCTAAACACATTTGAAAGAGAGATTTAACTCTATATCTCGGATATGTAACGCTACACATGGTCCCAAGCGTCCCCAGGGTCTACCACACTTACACGTCGCAACCGCACATGATCTCTCCAGTGAAGCAGAGCGCACTATGCCGGTAGGCAGCGGGAAGATCCGGGAACAGGTGCACTATAGACTTCTTTCCATGTTAAGATTCAGTCCCATATGGCACGTTGCTTAGACAACTCGCGTGCAAAGCGTCGGCGTACGGAAGTTCACGCTATTTCTTTGATAATATGCCGAGAGGTCACGGGTGTGTCTTCTGTCATGTTTTGTAACATGTTCTAGAACATTGGTGTTTGGTGTGAAAATAAATTGTGAATAAGTAATGTGACAATGAAGCGGCGTTGTAGCTTGTCACGTTGATACAGAACTAAGCAGTGGAATATGTAGACCTATTTTACATTTATATATATTTTATATTTAGTGTGCGGGAAGTGGGAAATAATTTCCATTAATAATTTAGGGGATGATTTTGAATTATTTATCTCCGAAGAGTGCACATAATTCACTAAAATTTAAAAAGTAAACTTACTCTGTTTTAATTAAAATATTTATAGTTTGCTCTTTTAAATTAATTTCTCCTCTAATTCAGAGTATTTTCGCGTGAAAATTCGTTTATTTAAAAATCTAATTATACATTCCTAATTACATATCTGATCGGGTGTGTTACATCACAAATAAAAAAGCAGCATAATGTTCCCTTAATTTACAACTCAATTCCCGAAACAAAACGTAGTTGTACCACATTGTCGTAATAACCATGGGTATAGTGCGAAACTTTGATGTAAGAAATTGAGATAATGCATCGCATTAATCTCGAATGTGCTGCATTATTCCATTATGCAGGCCGACATTATTCAAAATTAATGGATGGGCCTTTCCGCCTAAATTGCACACATAGTGGAATGATAGTATATCACATAACACAGCTCACCCACCCAACCATACACTTTCTTCTCTTTGCATGAACTTTCGTTGCATTGAATAAGCTACCGGAATAAAGCAAAAACAACCTATCTCCGAAAAACAGTCATTTCCAAACTAAGTAGAATATTACACTCTAAAAATGATTGTATAGCTGAACAACCAACAATCTACTCAAGTGAAGTGCAGCTGGTCCATGCTCTATTGATATAATTGCTATAATATAACCGCATACTCAGTACAAAAGAAGCGAAGCGTGAACCTGCTTAATACAAAATTAGTGTTGAAACTATATTCGTCCACTTTCGGTATTTTCTAAAAGTAATTACCTATGCGAACTTGCCTTTCGCAAACAAATTCACGGCTGCATGGCTGAGTACACAGTGGCGATAACACGCATTTTCCTACTCAAACGTCAAACCCCACAAAAAAAAAGCGGTGGGTTTTAAACATAGCTCAGACCAAAACTTTGCATTGGAAACATGAAAGTAATTACATTTAGACCAAGTTTTATTAGCATCAGAGCAGCACCAAAGTACGTTAAAATGCAAACGGATTAAAGTTTTTAAATTAAAGCTTATTGAAGCATAGATTTAACCCAAAGTTGGTCTAGGTATTACAAAATGCCACAAATTATGATCTGAACTCAATTCACTCAACTTGCAACTTTAAATTTTAACTACCTCGCCCTTTTTTCTTACATTAAGGTTAATCAAGGAAGTTAAGCAAGGGGAATGTAACAACAACCAATATTAGTACTACAGAGTCTGTGAGTTTTCCCACGCATTTACAGCAGCTTACTTAAACAGTCAACTCTCACAAACTCATAGATTTAAATAATAAAAAAACGCATAGCAACTTCAAATTTCGGTACTCGATCGCGAGTTTCAAGGGGGAGGGGTGAATGGGGGGGGGGAGTACCCATCGCCCCATCCGCCGTCCTCGCGTCAGCACATTCCATGTCGTTGCTTCCCTGCACTTCAATACCTTTTCTGCAACCCCTTCCCGCACGCCACCCCAACCCCAACACTGCACAATCCTGAAGAACGCAGGATCCTGGCTGCTGAATATGAGGCACGCTGGGATACAGGGATGGAACTCTCGGCAGCTTCACAATGGGAGCTAATCTTGGGGGTGGCGTTCCTGCCGCCTCCCATTTCTTACTATTCAACCCCCCTCCCCTCTCCCCGCCAAACCCCATCCACCCCCAACTACTTTCCTATGGCACACATAAAATACACAAAAAGACGATGACGATATTGCGAATGAAATGGAGTTAGGCGGCGGGATTGGGACGATCCTCTTATTTTTTGGATTTCTAGTTCTTCTAATCCCCAGTTTTTTAATTTAATAGAGATATTTACAAGAAGGAATACACATTAGTTTATACTTTAACTATAATGTCTCGTTTTTTTTTTATCTGTATTGTTTGATTTTCTACGGTGCAACTGTCTGGCAACTTAATGAGATAATTATTCTACTGCCCTTCTCACTACTATATAGAACACCCAGCTGTGTACTTACTTGCATGGAAGAGTAAGGCAATGATAATAATGATAATAATATTGTAGTGTATACGCTGAATACATATAACATACACAGGATTTCTCTGGAGATTTGATGTAAATATGCAGGACAAAAGTGTATTTTCTGAATGCATGTGTGTATGGTACGGTGTTTCAATGTGTTCATGTTCACTTTTTATAATGTTGAAGTATCTAACACACTACTTTATTTTCTTTCCAAGCGTTGTTTGCAAAAAGTTCGCAGTGTGTGTAAGCATTCGAATTGCCTTTGAACTCCCTTCTACATCCCCGATGTGATAGAAGTATGGTATATTATTTCAAATCGAGATATATAAGGAAACTGTTGTGGGTAGTTTGTTTCCGTAATATTACAGCTACATGCAAACTATATATTTGGTAACAGTGATCAATTTAAATTCACTTTCCGCTGCGGAAATGTCAATGCCAGCCGCATATTTAGCTGAATTTATATGGTAAAATTAAATTTGAATTTAATTTAATTGCTGCCCACCATATAATTATAATGCCCGGTAGATTGCAGTGATGCTTTTAAACACCAATTCCATTTTTACGACAATGGAGGTATGGCAAATCCCTCGGCACCTCGTCAGCCGCTAGCATACATCATAGAATGAAATTTGCCATCCCTTAGTGCTTTTTGAGCCCAGAAGGGTTGTTTCTCATTATTTCTTATTTCGCGTGCGGGTTGCCGGATGACTAGTTCCAGCCCCCTTCCCCCCATCACCACCCCACCTCGAGCCACCCCCTTCCATTCACACTTTAATCTTAGCAGCGGGCCGGATGCGTCTGAACCACTTTCTCGTCTGCGCTCGGCATTCTCTCATCAATTTCTAGGCGAGAGCAAAGCCGGCTTGGCCACCGTGCACGCTGCACTAGATTGAAATACTTTAGCACCACATAGTTTAATAATAAAATACAAGATTACCAGCGATTAATAACTAGCGTGCTAGGCAAGGCGCTCGGTTGACACAATGAGATGACTCTTACGTTCCCAAAGGTGGGCGAGAAAATAAAGAGGTGGTTAGATTTATGCGGCCGCTAATTTTATTTTTTTAGAAAAATTCATATCGAGAATCTCCATCTTCTGTTGCGAACGTTGGAGGCGTGAAAAGAGTGGAAATATTTCCCGACGGTCGCAAAATTTCATTATAAATAAGAAATTAATATTTCTCACATCGTGCCGTCTATATGAAGTATGGGCAGAGCAATGTCTGTTTTAATTAAACGAAATTAACAGTGAATGATGAGTTTAATGAAATTCTTGTTTTTGGTATTGAGTGGTCTATTTTATTAAATAGTTGTGGCGGCGCACAAGTAATATCTTCAAATTTATCGTCTAGAACCAAAGTAAAACTGGAAGCCCATCACGATCCAACTTTGACGAAGGAAGCTAAACACTTGAACACTTATTGATTACTTGGATTAGGCGATGAACTTTCGTTCAAATATCTTCCAAAGTTATTTCACAAAAGGACGAACGTATAAAACTGTAAACATACCTTTATAAGACTTCCGATTGATCGAATCGCTTTGAGATGTGCTCTGGAAAACAGCGTTAAGTCCGCTGATAATCCCCTAGTCGAGATTATGCAAATTTAGGCAACGAATAGCAAAATATAAACGGGAAAAAGCATGTGCAGCCAGCAACATCGACAGGATCTGGGCGAACTGGCATCCTCCTGCTCGCAGCTTCCCGAGGGATCATGGCGAAAGTGCGGCTCCGGATGCCAGAGCTCTTTCTGAAATGGCATGCATAATCCCCCATGACGAGACCTGAGTTGAAATAAATATTCAGCTATCAATCACGTCTTGTTACATTCAATGCAGATGTGTCTCGTCAAAACTCGGCCATGCAAGTCGGTGTTCTAACAGCTGATGTTCACTGGCACGACCTTTTATAGAGATGAGTTTTGAATGTATGTGAGTGTGTTTTTTTATGTTTCTTTACATTTGCGAGAGGAAAAGTTGGTTTTTGTGTTTTTTGTGTAGTGCCTGAAATGTTGGATTTGTAACGAGACTAAATTGATATTGTTCGAAATTTTATTTTTCTCACATTTTGTGTAATGGTGGTAATCAGTTGGGAATCGGTTTATTACTGAAAAAGAGATGGATATTTGTAATAAAAGATCGGTTTGATGGATGGTTACTGTATAGGTTTATGTAGCTTTTTTGAAAATGACGGGTAAATCAGGCATTGTGAAAAATGAATGTGAGCTCAAACGTCAATGCTGGTTCCTCGACCACTAGGCTCTTCCACCTGGTGGTGGTGCCAGGTTGGGACTTGCTGGCTCTTCACAGCAAGACTACCAGATTAATCGACATAACGCCTGCCATTGTACGCGGATCAATGACTTGATTGTTATTCAAATGGCGTTTATACTTTTTATCATTCAGCCTCAATGAAAATTTAAACTATGCGTCACATGGAAAATGGCATTATTGTAGATTTTGCTGTATAATGGATCATTCCGAACTCCACTCGACTAACTTCGTCGTATAGATAGTCGTACCTACTCTGTCAGTGGATAATTTCCCAGTTTGCGCGGCGGATAGTCAAAAGGATTTTCATGGGTGTTTTCATATAGTTTTTTTGCAAAAAAAACCATGCCTGGAATATTTTAAGGACTGCGAATTTCTGTAATTTTATTTTTTCTTTTTGGACTCGAACATCTCGAAATGTTGTGGAAGCATCTAGATTACAGTGTTTCAACTTACAATAATCTCTCTGTAATGGCCAGTGTGCGGTAGCAACGCGAACTTGTTCAGCACACTTGAGGCTCCTACATACTTATATACATCACGGAAGATAATTGCTGATATTGTATAATTTTAGGTTCGTTATGAAATCGCTTGAAACAAACAAGTATTACAAGTTCCGCTTTGTGTTTCGACTCTCTCAGCCCTCCAGAATAATGAAAGCTTTTTAATCTGCTTAGCCGACAACATTATACAAAGCGGCGTTTTCAGCTTTTAATTCATTTGGGGCTGGAATTGATCAATGATCAGCGCATGCTGCATATAGATGATATTCCCAAACCGAAACCAACAGGAAGAGTGTTGGAATGAATCATTAGCGACTCTTTCATGGAATGAAAGGTATTTCAAGCATTACAATTTGGGGCGTATTTGTAAAAGGCAGACTGATATTAAACTTTCCCGGTTTTTGCACTCGAGTGTACTTAGGCCATTTAGCATACCTAAGCGTAGCATTGCTTACTTTTGTAAGGTTTAACCAAGCGGATAGGTTGATTGAACTTGAAACACTACAAGTTTTATATTAACACTTTGTCTAAAGAATAATTGTATTACAAGTCGCTTCATTTCCTAAATCAGCAATATAACATAACAGTTTCTGTAAAGCTCGCTTGCAGTTCAGATTCCCGGGATTAATTTAGATAGTTTTGAACTATCTATCGAAAGATATAAAAGCCCTCGTCAGGATGCAATATAACATGGAATCATAAAAATCAAGAGGAGAAAATTAAATTTAACGAAAAACGGTACTTCGAACTGCAATAAATTAACTTATAAACTTGAAAGCTCTCAAACTCTCTAGTTGTCAACTCGTGCTTGACCTGAAGATGGTTGTGCACATCAGCAAGATTGCCATCCAAGCAGGACCTGCCTGACCCTTGCAACTCTAACGTGCTAACTGCTAATTCATCTTCTGCTAAGTCAGCAGATCAGGACAATATCACAAATTTCACTTGAGACCCTTGCTTATTTTGTGCGAGCAGAGTAAGCGCGGAAGCTTCCAGCATCTGCGATCGCGAAGCAATCACGCAATCTAAGACACTATTGTCAAAATACTTATGTGAACAAAAGGATCCTACAGAGCTGGTGGAACAAAACCAAAGTATTCATGGCAAACGAGAGAAAATGAAACGTTTTATGCTTCATTATTAACGACGACTGCTTGTGAAGCAGAGAGAGAGAGATAGAGAGAGAGACACACAAACTTAAAACTTTCTAGAACAATACCTTTTACTACTGCAGTGAAATTAGTTGTTTTCCTGTTGGTTTTAAAATAAGGTGCTTTCATAAAGAGTTCCTTTCACTACGACCTGCGAGAAACTGAATCTCAAGTTATAAGGTCCACTGTTTTCTGTTTCCTACTTTTTTTCGGGGTAAACTGCGCTGTTTGCCTATCTTCCGGCTCTTAAAGTCCCCTTCACTTGATAAGTCTCCATGCCCGTGCAGCTTCTTATTTATGGTCTGTAGGGCAGAACCCATTATTCGTTGCGCAGCGCACAAAAGAACGCAAAGCCACGAAGGCGGGCGCAGCAAAGCAGTCTTATATTATTACTATATTGGCTGTAGAAACACTTAGCTCGAGAGGAAGAAATACGCTAATTGGCAACTCTAGAAGTTTAATTGGATGTTCTGGCGGTTAAATTTATCCTCTCCTCGTACATTATCGTCAACGTCGTTACTTAATTAATATGAATTATAAGGGTTAAATGTAACTATTCTTTATAGAGAGTGCAGAACAGTCAAGTTTGCGCGTTTGAACTTTAGCAGGGTCTTTGCTCTCGACCGATTAAATAGCGCGGCATTTGTAATAAAATCGAACCTTTCAGAAACTCGATAGCATTGACGGAAAATAATGAATTCCCAAAGCTTGCTTTTTGCAAGCGGTTTCCAATTTGTGAATTCGATCGCAGTGTTGACAGCTGCTTGCACGGATCCGGATGAAAATTGGAAACTCGGAAACTCGGCAATAAGCAAATGTATAAAAATATGAAATCAACCATTCGCATATCTGCTAAAAAATAAAACAGTAAAATATGGAGCTGAAGTGTGTATAAAGGTCGTTATTTCTCGTAATGCATAACAGTGTTTTGACGAATTTTCGTATTGATGAAAATTTGAAAACTGTAGACTGAAAACTAATCAAAACTTCTAGCACGGAGTTCGTGTGCAGATGAGTGCGGGGAAACAATATGGTCAGATGCCCCAAGTTGGACAGATTTTGCATGTAGATATACTGGAAAGTAGGTATATTTCCGCTATTTAACCATCCGCCAATTGGTTCGCCATCATATTAAAAATGCAGAGGAAATTTTTTATTTCGTTCCATTAATTTAATGTTTGAAATGCACTCACACCTGCAGAGGTAAAAAAATACGATCTCCAAAGCTTCAATTCATTAATTTAATAGCGATGTGTGTATTTTTTAGTACTTTTAATTCGACATTGTTTCATTAATAAACTTAAAAAGAGAACAATATGAAATGGAAACATCACTCCTTTAATTAAAATGGTGACATGTGTGCAAAGTGGGCACCAAACTATACGACGCACATTTTATGAAAATTACATTTTACCAGTTTGGACAAAACGGGACAAATTGAAACAATACGTGTCAAATCCAATTCCAGCGAGCGCATTGCTCGTGACACGCGTATGAAGCATGAAATTATTTAAATTTAGACACCGGAATTACGCCTACATTGGATATTTAATTATTATTTTTTTAAATATACAAAGAACATAATATAACATAATATAATATTACCATAAGAATAGCCAAACTGGAAACTATTTTCAAGATAAGGTACACGGATCATCTTCTCCCTCCACTTCTTATTGCCGGTTTCATGTAGTATTTCCACTTCCAATCTAGTTATAGTGAGAGAGAAGCGAATGGCCATATCAACTGCAGAGAAATAAATTTATTGAAAAACTGTTATATTAAGCTGCAAAAACAAAGCAAATTCAAAATTTTCAGTCAAAGTAAACAGTTGTAGAACCATTCTTAAGTTTATATCAGACAATTTAATAACTGTATCAGACAGAAAAAGACTTGTTACTTAAATTTTTGAAGATTAATTAAATAGATTTCCGACAAATAAAGATATATTACTAGACTTTTGCCAGCCTTTTGCTTTCTTCCGGTCATTAGACTTATGGTCTGATTGAAGGTGGGATAAAAATCATCACAACAGAGCAGAACCGAGAAACCTTCTACTACAAACGATATTGAGACACATCATTCAGGTAGGAAATAAATAATCTGTGTTTGCATTTGCAATAATGTCATTACAATTTCCTCTCACATTTACAAAACCCACCCTTGGCAGCAGCGGTGTAAGACAGCAACCACATCGTTACTTCGTACTAACAACCACCGGCAACAAGAGTATGGTTGACAACGTCCTGACCACGCGATCGGTCGACTCATCGCCAGCGCATTCGCACTCCGTTGCGTCGCTGTTTGTTATTCCGCACGACGGACCAACGCCAAGAGGTATCACCGGCCACCGCCGTCGTGTATCCGTGTAACCGTGTTACCGTGTAACCATTTTACCGAGACCGATCGGTCTCGTACACGTAGTTTTGCCCTGCAGGTAAATCTCTCGGCCGTCCTATTTGTATGTTGCTGCTGCTGCCGCTACAATTTAAACTGTGTGTCGATGGGTGGGCGGTTGGGTGGGTGGGTGGTGCGTGGGGTGTTTATTTGGGTGTGGTGGTGTGGATAGCCACACGAAATAGCCATTGTGGCAACGATTTTATTGACCCGTATTTTTTCGTGATGTTTTCTTTGTTAACATCAATGGCACGTAGAATGAAGTAGGTATGGCTGTGGGGATATGCCTCAAAACGTCATTTGGTGCAAAATCACAGTTTAAATATAAAAATGAGGTGAGCTCTTTGCATGACTGGTGATAATAGCAGAAAAATTTTAAAATTCCCGACAGGTTTTGAGGTGGGATATGTCGGCGATAATTTTATCATGGCTCTTGACTTACTTAATCTGATGAAGTGCCGAAATTGAATTTTAACTGTGGCGTATTTTAAGCTCCAACCGCCCACCATCCCTCGAAGTTATTCAATTGCTGTTTTTCGCACAGATTATCACATCAAATTCAAATGAAACTACGCGCTCACTAAATCAATGCAACATGGATCGAGGGTTGACTTGCTGCTTCCAATCTCTCGTCCTGCTCCTGACCTATACTCTACACTCTGAAGCATGTGAGCCGCTAGTGTTCCTATGTTGTGTATCGAAGCCCTTGCGCACACAGTTCTTTTTGTTTGTACATCAATGTTGGACACCATCATTAATCAAGAGATTTGAACAGCGCTCGGAACAGTGGTGATAAAATTCCAAATTCAAATTTCGTGCAATATGCAATAGTGCTTGCCCGAAACTGTAAAATGCACCTTTACACGCTAGCACGATTAAACATGGTTTCAAAATAATGAAACATAAATACACATGGAACGAGGTATTAAACTTTAACAAGAGTTATTTGAAAAAGATTTCAATTTATTTTTCTGAAAAGAATCATATAAAGCTTAATTATTAATTTTTGTATAGAAAAAGACGAAAAAATTCATAAAATTTGTTCATGGACAAGTTATAAGGGTTGAGTTTCATTATGTCACCAGCAACTTCATGTGGCCTGTTTCGATGGCTGTGCTTGGCGCAGAAGCAGAGAGAACGCAAGGTCTGCGTCTGGTCTGTGCATATTGTTGCACAGCGTCCGCTGAAGTTAGAGCAAAAACACTTGTATTTATTGTTTTGGTTACCTTGGCATTAGATGGTCGATCCGCTCTCAAGCAATATATTGTACGGTGCTTCCAAAACCAGATATTCCACTTTTTAGTTTGAATTATCATGCGACATCAATATGACGCTAGTTCTGCTTGTTTACAGAGCACTCGGTTAATGATGCAAACTAATTAATGTCCATTGTTAGATGAAATTTCTCTCGTGTGGTCGACTTGCTCACGCCGCACCGTCAAGCTTCATTTGCGTTCACAATTAACTAACTGGACTCCCGCTGCGGATACGAATTCACAATTTTCGCAATTTTGACGTTCGATTAATTCAAACACTTCAAACGCACACATCGGTTAGAATTTCATTGACAATTACCAACGTTGTCAGGTGACTGATAACTGCCCCTAGTGTAAATTTGTCAAACCCTCAGATTGAATTTATGACAGATATCTCATCTTCTCCATTAGTGTGTCATGGCTCTGGTCAGTCGCATAAACGTAATGGTTGTTTTTCTGCTTGTTTGCTTCCAGAAAGTTTGTTCCGAGCGCATTCGATCAATCTCAAGTAGCGAGCGTCTTGGAGCGAAGTGTGAAGAAGTCTAGAATCATCAACAACATCGCCCCGAAGTGGCCATTCGCCCGCTTAGCTACACAACCTCTCAGAAACAAGATATTTTCGCAAGAATATAGAAAAAACACCGGCAAGCCCTAGGCCAGCACTGCCTCGCGTTCACGATAAAGGACAAATTTCAACAGCCAGTTATAAGTCGAGGTGACACTCTTTCCAGCTTTGCCAACTTACAAATGAAAAAAATCAAGTGACACATCTCGTCAAGATTTCGAGCGCGCTTTGACCGCTTCGGCCCGCCACCCGCCTCGCGGCCGCTTCGCTTCAACGATGGCCGGCCGCCAGGTCGTGTTTACCTCGCGTGCGTCGACCCCGGCGGCGTTGGCCAGCGCGTCGTGCTGCAGCCGGTGCCGCGAGGCGTCGCCACCCTCCGGCCGTCGGTGCTGAAGGCCACGCGATGGGGGAAGGCCGGCAAAAGCATCCAGGGTGACGCTCATCCGCCATGCTTCTGCAATCACTCGCACGGGCACATCAACTACGTGATGTCGTATACCGGTTATCGCGCGCGACCTGCGCCCTTAGCGCGCTCTTCCTAATGTGCTGCCTACTCGTCGTCGACGTCGCCGCGCAGGGCTCGGCGCAGGGCTCGCTGCTCGTGCACAAGTACAGCACACGCGTCGTGCGCACCAAGTACGGCCCGCTGCGCGGCGTCATCCTCCAGCAAATGCAGAACCATCCGCCGGTCGAAGCTTTCCTCGGCGTGCCCTATGCCACCCCGCCGCTTGGCTCGCTCCGCTACATGCCTCCCGTGACGCCGTCCATGTGGAGGAGCACCCGGCTGGCCGATGCCTTCTCGCCGGTCTGTCCGCAAAGGCCGCCGGAGATCGGGAACCGCACCGAGGCGCTGCTGGAGCTGCCACGCGGCCGGCTTCTCTACTTGGAAAAGCTACTTCCACTGCTGGCCAACCAGAGCGAGGACTGTCTTTACCTCAACATCTACGTGCCTCGAGGCGGTAAGAGCTAGTCTTCATTGTATGTCACTGAGTCGTCGGCATGCTCGGCGTTTCCTAACTCGCCGAGCTATGCTGTAGTTAGCGACACAATAGCCAATAAGCATTTAAATGAAGCGAGCAGTAAATTTCTCGCTGTAAATTTTATCGCACTTCGTTTTATGGAAATCGCGAGGTCGTGTTTTCTCTGCGCACGATGTGAGTCTGGGTGTATCGCGCTGGCTAGGGGCGCTGTGCGTTTGTAATGGTATGAGGTCGCGGGGAAGGGTGTAGGGGGTGCCGACGGGCAGGGGGTACCAATAATTGTATTCTGTGTTTAAAGCGAGGCATGAGGGTAATTTGTCTTTTGGGAGTTCTGTGGTTAACATAGAACGTATACACGTATACACTCTTGGACGAAACAAGCTAGACTCTGAATTGACTGTGACCGTCTTGAAAAGTGATCATGTTTGACAATATCACGATCACTGCGAATTGGGAATGACTCTCCTTTCAAGTTGCTCCTTATATATTTATTATTACATGTAAATGAATTAATTATTTAGCAGGATATTTAATTATTATCGAAACGCTATTTACTCGTGACAAGTAATACATTCTAAATTTACCGATTTTCCGTATCTGATCCCTGCTATTATCATTTATCATGAAAATCACTGGTACCCTACCGAATACACACATTATGTGTAGCTTTCCATTTTGTTTAGGAAAATTTTCATTTCATATCCACGCCCATGTTTGAGTCATGATAAAGAAAAACCCTTTTATCGAAACATACTCGAGAAGTGCCTGTAATGCCAGATGATGTTTTATTTACCTGGCGTATAAACGAACTGGCGGACCATCGTTTTCGTCGCACCTAATGACCACTGCGCCGTAAACTACCACCTACTAACCAAATTGCTAATGCAACGTACCCTGAAATGATGCAATTACAGTAAAATCCAGTTTTTCCTAGCCATGCATAACCGCGCGGATCTGGCCAACCATTGATAATGCACTCTCCTTTTAAACCTCTGGCAAGGACGCTGCCCTCTCTCTCATTCCCGGCAATCCGCTCTATGTTCGAGGCGATCTCGTTATTTTAATCCGGTTGCTGATGAACTTGCGGCGAAATCCGCTACATCGTAAAGTTGCTAGATCAATCTGCATTAAACAATTCGTTTCATTTCATGTGTACCTATATATTATAACTTAGGTAGGGGCAGGAAAAACGTAGGTAGATTTCAGCTGAAAGCTGTTTTAAAAACTGGGTCCTCACTAACAATATCACGTGCCATCACCGACATTTGGTTTGTTTTGACTTAGTTCAACTTATTTACTATTCCTCTGCCTCACTGGAGGATCGCTTCAAGAAAGCCATAATTCGGTCGTAGTAATAAATAAACTTCCCGTTCCACCCTCTCATTGCATCTGCTGATAAAGTAAAAAATTATATTTATTTTCTAGAGTGACTGCAAGATTTTTCTTTGACAATATCTGGGTGAGACTATACCAAAAGGATTCTTGACTCATGCGCATACCTTTTATACCCGCATATGTGGCCGTGGGTAGCTTTAGCATGCTACCCTTGTAGCATTTTAATGCACAAATATTTTCCTTTCTGCGTCAGTTGAGCCCTGAGAGCCATGCGTTCTGTGGCCCTGCGTTTGTCATCTTTTTATTTGCATTTTCCCGGCTTACGCAACTTTTCAGTGTCAGCAACGTGTCTGAAACTTGTGTTCCGTCGCGTTTCTTCCGACATCCTTCAAGGTATATGTCGTAATAAAGAGAATTTGAAAAGTTTTTTTGATCCCAAATTACGTAGACAGGTCCTCGATGGCTTATTTCAACCCATCGATGCGGATATTCATTTCTTCTACTTCTTATTGGTTTGTCTACACGCAGGATTGTTAGCATCATTCTCATTTATTTTCTGCGAGGAAAGAAGTGTGATTTTCTGAGTCAGTGGCTGTTTCTCTGGCTGTTTCTCTGGCTGTTTTTCTCTCTAAAGATGCTGTCAAAACATTTTGCTTTTGTCTCCCATCATGCCTTGAACGAATTACCATTTCCCTTGCTGGTTTAACAAAATCCTATTCGCTGTTCTGCTCTCGGATAGGTTTATTCATGATGCCTGCATAGGACTCCCAATACAATTGCCACTAAAAAGTTTAAATGGTTATTTCCATTCATTTCGCTTTGAAATAATGGCATTTAATGTGTACAAAAACGGAAAGCTTACAAATTGTTTCATTAGGTTCTGCAGAATTTTATCTGTTTGCTCTAACTTTATTTGCGATATTTTAAGAGGTCACAACATATATAGAAAAACCGACAGACCGTTCCGGCTATCGATTTATTCGCCTTTTTCTCTTGTCGCCCCATAGATCTCATCTCATGTGCCATAGCCCGTTTGAATGAGACAAACTGGATGGATTCATTTAATGTCTAATGTTGGCGTTTTGTTTTTTTCAAAATTGTATGCATACACGATTTTGATCAAACATTATAAGAAAAAAAAGTTACCCACTCTCGTCAGCAGCTGTTAAATCCTCCACCCAACTTGATTAATGCCAGTAGTCTACAAATAAAACATATTCGAACTGTTTTCTGTATTGCTTACGCGTCTGGGTGTTCGGATGGCAACAGTTGTTCAGCAAATTGCTTGATTGGTGTTCTGAATCAGCTCTAAGTGCCTGCCACATGACACCATCCCTCCCTGGGCCTGATGCTATTGAGTGTTCACAACTTTCCTTTGAGTGCCAGCGAGTTACTTGGGCCAACTTAAACAGTCCAACTAGTTAACAAGCACACGTTACACAACAGAGTTGTGCTTTGTATTTGTAATGTGTGCCATGTTCATGGCGCCTGTTCTGATTGCTGCCGGCTTGCTTTCAGTCAACACTTTCAGCCAGAAATCATGTTATTATTAATTGATAAGATTGATGGAACATGAATCGTGAATCTTGATCTATCCTTTCGGTATTATGTTTATGGATCTTACATGTTTGAAATCGATAGATTAGGTTGTAGCTCAAATTTGGAGCCCAGTAGTTGAAATCACAACAGCCTGCTGTTTTTCAGCTGTTGAGATCCGAGTTTCGAGCTAACGGCGATTAATTCTTTGCCGTAGGAGCTGGAAACCCCGTGCACTAGAATTGTGTTTTGTTGTTTAGTTCAGCTCCACTCGAGGTTTGCAGTGTTGATTAAGAAGACTCCGCCACGCCTTTGCATGTTCTGTGCTTTTTATTTTCTTGTTCTTTCCTCGTTGTTCACGCTTTGCAATCGCTTCCTTCACCTTTACAGCAACCAGCGAATTGCACACAAACTCACAGCGGTGTTCTTTTTAACGGTCTGATTCCAGACATTCTATTTATAGCTTCATGACTGAAAATTTACATAAAAAGGAGCTTTCTTTTTTCCACTAACATTGCATTTTTAAGTTAGCTTTTCTTTTGACTGATTTATTTTCCAAATAAAAATTAGAACTGTCATAATCGGATTAGACAATAGTATAAGCTAAAATATATGAGTTGAACTCATACCTACCTCCTATTCATAGTATCGATCTAATCTGATCCTACACCTATGGAAGTGAGACTGCTTTGCGGGTTGCATTTAGGTAGGCAACGAAAAAGGACTGAACTAAATGGCGCATCCTCTCTCTCTCTCTTTGAAATCATGCAAATTCACAATTGTTTTAATCTCATTCACCTGCCCGGCGGTAAACTGCTCGGCATAGTAAAAACACTTCGTTATCAAATAAAACAATAGTGGGTGTAATATTGTCTTTCGAACGCTACGTAACTTGCGCGACTTATCTTGGACTGGGTTTATGATCGCCGTAAAACAGGCTAAAACCATGGTAGCTTAGCGTTGCCACCTCGCCGCACCATGAACCGGCGTCCGGCCCCGGCTAAATCCGTATCACCGAGTTGCATCTCCTCGTTACAAGCACATAGTTAAACTCTAGTTAGTTAATCCGAAATGATTCAATTACATAGATAACACCCCCAATTAACACGTACCTACGTCAGAAACAACATCATCTGAAACAAATGGGAAGATGCCGGCGGTAAACGTACGTTATGCATTCTAGACGATTTTGCGAGTGCTGACCTCGTTATATTTTCCATCTTGTTGACTAAAGAATTTCAAAGAAGGATCTCAAATCCCTATACCAATGAGCAGATACAAACTTCGTTACATATTATCTCCTTACTTTGGGCATTGAACAGTAGTGGAATGAAATTGTTTCTCTGGTTTAGTTTTCCAATATATTTTGTGATAAGATGGAATGTAGGACAAAATATTAATGTACAAGTCTCGTGAAAAATCTGCCTTCAAATTACTATCGATTCCTAGCGGAGACTCAGATTTTCCACCTCTAGGCAAGTCGACCCATTTAAAAGCCAAGAAACATTTTTCTCGCTTTGCTCCAATTGTTCCGAGACGTTGTGGAGAAAGCATTGAATCCCGTCCAACCGCTGAAGCGCATCAAGCCGGCGACTCAAGGAGAAAAGCTGATCTCGCACGGCTGGGCTCCTCGGCCGAAACAAAGGCGGCTGGCGAGCCGCGCTCTCAACTCGGAACTCGCTGACAACGTGGGCCATGGCATCGGAGTGGCGACAGGATGCGATGCGGTCCTTCCACTTCAATTCCGTAGTGCATTGCAGTGTTTATTGTAGATCTGCAAGCAGTGCGGAAGTGAGGTGGAATCGGCCTGATGAACAACACTGAAGAAACCTATGGACATCTGCCCGTTGGCGAGGGTTTCAACTCGAAATGGAAATCATGTTCTGATTTTGTGTATAGATCAAGGTGGTTCGAATATGCGGCGGTGGAATTGAATATTTGTGGTTTTGGAGAGGTTTCAACGTTGAAAAATATTGAATATCCCGTGGAAAACAAAATGAGAAAGAGGCCACACAAAAACTATAAGACGCGTGTCTCAAATAACCAAGAGGTTCAAAAATCATAATTATATATCAAGACGCATTTTTCGCTTTCGTTCTTTTTCAGATAAGTAAACTTCTTGCAACCGTAAACTTTTCCCGGTGGTGTCTGTAACACCCTGGAAATATCTGATCTTCAGTCCAGTTTCAATTGCCAATTTTGTGCATTGATTTCAAGAGAGAAGTTTTTGTTTAATTCCATGGCACATCGTTCGGGATGTCCGTTCTTGAAACTAGCGCTGCGGTTGCGGCTGCGGCTGCCAACGCGAAGATCGACGGTGACTCGCTTGAGATGAAT
Organism: Nemurella pictetii; assembly: GCA_921293315.2. Lineage (NCBI taxonomy): Eukaryota > Metazoa > Arthropoda > Insecta > Plecoptera > Nemouridae > Nemurella > Nemurella pictetii. The sequence goes on from OV121115.1 coordinate 29,961,686, forward strand.
TATCCCGTCCGTTTCCAAATACAAATCATGGCAAGAATGTGAAACATTATTTGTTCGCACGAATGCAGTTTCGTTCTGAAGCTTTGCCAAAAAGCGGAACGTCATTCGGCAGTGATAAATGCAAATCTGGATGGCGTTGCTTAGCGAAATCTCAGCGAAGCTTTTCTCTGTGCGGGAATTTTCTAACTGAGATTTCTGGATTGTTTTCGTGATGCAACTGTTAAAATGTGAGAAAATAATGTTGTAACGAGAGAATTTTTAAGCCCCAGAGACGCCGGACGTGATTTATAACCTGCGCGGAAGAATATCATTTAAAAAAGTTTGTTTATCTATCGCACCATAATTTTTGACATGACGATGAACCCATCAAAGCTGTGAAATATGTATTTTGTAAGCGAAGCTCTGCGTCCTACATGCTTGATTTGAATTATCAGAGAATTGGATTATTTTTTAATCGCGAAGAATTGGTGACACGTAAGCTCCGCCATTGACTGGTGAAATATTAGACGAGAAATTACCTTCGTGAAGGAATTTGCGTTGTCGTTCCTAGAGAGGCAGCCAGACATTCATGATCGCTTTATTCCATCATATGAGTAGTATTCATTCCTCCTCTCCTACTGCGGATAACAAGAAGTAGATTATTTTTATATTGGAAGGAAATTCAATTTCAAGGTCTATTAAAGGAAAAGAATTGTGTTTCCTAGACAATTGTGATGGGGGTTAATCTATCCGAGAGGGTGTTTTACGCTTTGCACATTACTATCTATAGATAGGCAAACAAAACAAGATACGTACTTTTCTCTATCTCTTCACGATGGATTTTTCTTATAATTGAATCGGAGAAAATAGCCTGCTGCCTGCGCGTCTGGGCTCGTTTTGTACTCGAGCTCGACGTGATGCCTGCTCTATAGAAGGGCGTCGAACGTGCAGGCGACGCCGACGCTGCGGCGACGCCCGGTTATTGACAGTTGTTCTTCATTATACTATAGCCACGTTGCATCGCAGAAAGCATTATACAATCTTTTAAATGCCTGATTCGTGTCCTACTGTGCGGACAGCACTGCGTATTAGTTTCTTATTAATTTGTTATCTCACGAGTAACGTAAATCTTTATGAGATGAGTCCTGGTTTTTTGTGAATTTTTTAAGATTTTTCGACTTTTTGTCACTTCTTCTTGCGCTGATACATTTTAATATCGCGACGTCGAGAGGTATAAGAGTTCGCACCACCGCTTTGATCCCGTCAGATCGACGGGTTTGTGCATTAATAAGTTTAGTATTAAACTTACATTTGCCAATATTCTGAATGTGTATTTGTTAGGAGTAAAATTCCAATTTATTTAATTTCCTTTTCTGGGAATTGTCGACGCAAGAATACATTTTTAAAATACTCGAGGTAGCTGGCATAATCTGACTGCAAATGTAAGAGGCATCGAGAATTGTGCGGAGCGCGCGACGACAGAGACTTGTCACTTCCCTGACTGCGCCCTTGCGCAGCGTGGATGGGGGGGGGGGGGGGAAATGGGAGGACAGCAGTCGCAGCCACAGCCGCAGCAGCAGTTGCAGACGCAGTGGCCACCACCGCCGCCGCCGCCGCCGCCACCACCACGACCTGACATCCACGCAAATGGAAATTTCTTTCTGCTTTCTTCTTCTTGCCGTGCGAGCAAAAGTTTTCCATATTTTTCTTTTGTGCAAGTTAAAAAAGAGAGTCAAATGGATGAGACAAAGAGAGAATATTATATTTTACAGTATCTCTATAACTTGAACTTTATTTGAATTTAAAATCAGAACTGGCCATAGGTGTGTCACATTTCAAACTTGGCTGCGAACACTCATTTAACTTTTTTTCTGCAATTCCGCGTTGGAGGAGAAATTTGGTGAAAGAAACTTCAAATTGTTTTTTTAGTAACCACCCCGCATACGTGCTTTTCACCGAATATCGCGAACGGTATAAGTATTTTGTTTAATCTAGATATCTTTATGAAAATTTATGGAACAAGTTTAATTTAAAAACGAAATACAGGAGATTCTGGGAGATGAATTTTAACCAAGAGAAACTCATATAAGTATCTATTCCCCACATCGTCCCCCCACGAGATCGAAGCGCACGCGCATATTTGTTTACTCGTCGAAGTGTTTACACAGCAGCCGTCTCACTCACTTCTTCATCTCGCAAGCCGCGGTACCACCCTCGCTTATGCTTCCTTCCGTTTTCAATCTTTTCCTTCTTCCGACATCGCTCCCTCCGGAGATAACCTACGGATGAGGCGCGCCTTGCAGTAACCGCTAACTGCAAGGGCGTAATATCGAGAAGCTTTCTCGCACACATCCAAACAGCATTTAACGTCTTCTTTACGCTCCATTTCTTTATACGCTTTTTTTCCCTTTTAGCTCATTCTACTGTTTACGCCACACGTATTCGCTCTTCAGCAAGCAATGTTTTAGAGGTTATGTGGGAAAGATGGCACGATATGAAAGACGCGCTCAACGCTAGCGTCGGGTCTTACATTCAAATACTCGGCAGGAAACTACTTCCAGGCGGTTACTCTTTAAAACAATAGACCGTTACTCAGACCTAGTTGACATAGGCCTGGCCAGGCGCAGTCTCGGGCGATAACTATATTTATACGAGGGGAGACATACCCTGATAGCTCAAGTCCAAGAAGTCGGTGATGCAATCATCAATATGAAGCCTGAATGATGCTCGTCACTGTATCACGACCAAGATGCTTTATATTATACTTGTATTGTTTTGGCTCTGGATGTATCTGTAGATACGGCTCTCTGAAATTTTGGCAAAATCTTCTTTTCAACCATTCGTGGCAGTCACCGAAAAATGTATTCGGATAAACCTTCAGGATACGAGAATCTCTATCAACATAAGTCTATACCTACTCTTCTCTTACGGCTTATATTTCGATATTTTTCTGGAATTGCGTATAGGAGTATTCTTGTTCCACACATTCAAAGGTTTTGCTGTGAGCTTGCAGAATTTATTTATTTTATTATAAGCAATTTTTTCCGATGTAGTAAGTTGTTTTAACTTTTGGTACACCAAAAAAAAACGAATGGCTTACATGTTTACCTCGCACAAATTTTGGACCAAAGCACAATTTAGATTTAAGCGTTTTCCCACTTCCTGATCAAACAGAGACAATGTTACCAAAGGCGGTAGATTTCTAAATTAGCTCCTTTAGTGTAATTGCTTTCTTTTCGGGGGTGGATTCGTTCCCTCATCTCCCTGATATCCTTTTTGTAACGATCATTTCGTTTGGCTGAACACATTTCATGCAGTAAAGAAATGTCTGCGAAGGAGTTCCCTTCTCGCCAAATACTCATTTCGCTGTTCTCCAAACTCCTGGATAACTGGCAGTCTATCTTACTTGGCTCAGGTTTCGGAGCTAACTTGCTAAGCGAAACCACGTTTATTAAGACGTTGGAAAAAAGGACTCCTTCTTCGTAGATGCTGCTTGCAAAAGATCAAAGATGGCTCACGTTTCGGTGTTTGAACATACTGTATCCTGCAATAGCATTGTTTTTCTCTTTATTATAGAGCATCGCAAATATGGTTGACATACATCTCGTTCCCACGAGCTACGCGTTTTATTCGACATTATTTGGAACCGAAACAAACCTTGTTGGCGCAAGCAAATACAAAAATAAACACTTGTGCTTTGATCTAATTTCTAAGTTTCTTTTCCGGGTTAAGGTATTCGTTTCCTTCCTTTGAAGGTAAATTGTAAGCTGTTTCACTGTTTATCAATCAAACTATTGAATATTCATGCCTACCAACGGAAAAAAATAATTAAAACTTTCTCAGTTTTTCTTTCAAAGCACTACCCCACGAGCTCGCCGAACCATAACACAATAATGACTACATCTTAACCTTTAACACCAAAGCTCAGATTTTCTTGAACGTCTGAGCATATTTTCCGACGTTAGCCGGAGGAAAGAAAAGTGTTGAAAAACCTTATTCTGTTTCCTTTGATTTTCCCGTCTCTCGGGATGTTGCGTCTGGCGGCGTCAGAGGCTGTCGGCCATGCAGCTACCGCTACTTGCGATACCTCGCCGAGCATCCCAACCATCTCCCTCGGGACCCTCGCCTCCATCCCTGCCCCACCTCCCATCCCTCCTCCAATGCCCCCCCCCATCAGCCCCCACAGCCCAACCACCACCGGCCGCCTAATGTAATGGCTTGGAATCCAAATAACGACAAATGTGGGCTGAAGATGCTTCAGGTGTGCTGTTTTGTCTTCGTGTCAGCAAGAATCAGCACCACGGCTAACGATAGGTAATTGATATTTTTCAATAAGAAGGAATGGCTTTTTGAATTAGAACCTTTATTCATTCAGTTAAATTAACTCGATGAGCTATGACGCACTTAACCATGTACCAATATTATGTTCGTATATTATCCTATATATTCGTTTCCTGACTTGTTGATTGCGTATGTCTGCTCCATTATTTAGGTCATTCGGGCGCATGGTACAGCCGGCTATACAGTCTTCTAATTAAGAAGCCACTAATTGGAGAAATGTTTGCGAAACAAATAACTATCGAATGCTGAATCGCAAGTTCATTATATAGCACCGACTCCCGTTAAAGTTACACGCAAAGTTTAAAACTGAACGAGATAGTTTCTGTATTTGACTAAGCAACGTAATGGCTCTGTTCTCATTAGCGAAATGATGAATTACTTCTGAAGGTTCATAATATTTAGATTCATCTCTGACAATGAATATCATATTTTTCTTCTTCTAAAAAGAGATATGCCTCCAGGTGTCGACCTCTCTCACACATCAGAAGTGCAGAACCCATTCAAATGATGTCGTATGGAATGTGGGAAGTGAAATCCTAAGATGCTTTTCCAGCCCGTCTCGTAAACTGGTCTAATTTGGCTTAAGGCACGTCCCGGCGCTTACTGCCGTCGCGGCGCTAGACGTAAAGTGCGTTCATTAGAACAGTTTCATCAGAAATAACTAGACGTGTCGGTAGACACACCGAAGGGGAGGAGGGGGAGTTACACTGACTTTTTAATGTTACTTTACCGGGTATTGACTTTATTTTCTGATCTTTCAGAAGCGTTATAAATAATGAATTATATTTTGGATTCTTCACCTCAAATATATTAACGATAATTTGCTATTCTTACCCATTGTGTCTTTACGGAATTTCGTGGCAAGTTGTTATCTAAACACAGCATAAAAATAATTAAGTTTCACATTAAACATGTGGATTTAAACTAATTTAATGCAACTGGGCCACTGCTTTGCGAACAAAGTATCAAAGTAAGAAGTGCCCCTCACAGCAAATAACAGCAATAATTTGTTTTTAATACCGAACAATTATCCTAATGGCGCAAATGTCCACGTGTAATGTTTTAAAGAATAATGCTTATTATTTAAATGTAAGTGTGACTCTAATTGTATTATTCCCGTGCTAATTGCGCCTCCAAAGCTTTATAGTTATCCGGTAAAGTATTTACATTGTCTAGTCGAAAAAGTCACGTTTTGGCAACATGAATCTTCTTGTGAATACAGCGAGCTACCTTTCTTGTGCAGTATTCATGCTTTTAAAATAATTTGTCTTCGTATATTTGAATGATAAAGATCACAATACGTACAATACAAGTTGTGGCAAATTCAGAACTAGGTAAGTAGAAGTAAGTCGAAACTAGCAATAAGCTTATTCGCTCTACGGCTCAACGTGCCTCTTGCCGTATTGCGGTGCACGAGGTTTACACACAGACATTCCGTTTATCTCGAAATGCAGCTCCTCCCCACAAGCTCCCCTTTTGCCTCCACATCTAGGCCAGTATTTTGAGAAAGTAGTTAAGGTGAGATATTGAAAATCGATATAATAGCGGTAATATTTCGCCCTCAAAAGGAATTCCCATGTAAGGAAATTTGAATACAAGTTACGAACACATCTGTAGCTTGCATGGGAAACATTCTACTCGCTGTATATGAAATATGGAGCTTAGCTATCTTCGCCAGAATTTCCCTTACAATTTAGAGATCGTTATAACTATACGGATATTCAATGTTCCCATGCGGAGACGCTGAAGCTTGGTTAAGTAAGGGCATAAATTCTGGTTATATTAACTGCTTGGCTTTTTACTACCTTGCTGTGACTCTGTTGAATCTTCTTCCGACCACCGCGAAGAATATCTCAATGTCTGTGCCACGCCAAGCAACTATCTTTCAAATCAAAATGATATTATAATTCTATCCGCCAACAACGCACGGAGTAACGCGCCTTCTTGTTCGTGATCGTGATTAGGTAGGTAGCAGAAAAAGCGTTGAATTATTACTAAGAAATTCTAACGCATTAATTACCTGTCTACCTGTTTTGCGTTCTGGTCGGTGGGCTTTGATATTTGAAAACTTGAACACTTCAGCTACTTGCTTTTTGAGAAATTAGGACCCTTTAATTTTGGTTATTTCGTAGAGTGTACTTTACTCGGATAAAACGCAGAGTGAGCTGAAAAGCTCGCAGCATCTCTTTTGTATATACACAAGCGTCTTCATCATTCTTTTCACTCTCGTGAGAACATTTACAGTCACCTCAAGCCGATATAGAAACTTTTCCCTGTTAATCGTACCCAAATATCTTGTTCCTGACAACAGCAGCTATTTCTTACGAATAATTCATCTTATTTATTATAAAAATAATCCATATTCTAACTGTAACCCGCAGACCAAAATATGATACTTCCACAGAATCATAAAAAAAAACTCTGGTTTTGTGCAGCACATTTGGAATTATTTCACAACATATTAAACACAAACGAAAATGATAAATCATGAATAAGACTCCAATCGGTGAATTTTACCACAATATCCTAAATGCAACCCGCAGAACAAAACTTGGCCCTTCCACCATAAATTAAAAAACGCATTTTTCGTGCACCTTTCGTGCAGATCTTGCACCTCCTGCTCTAAGCATGCCAAAATCTAAATTAAATGGTTTCAACAAATAAAAGAACGTAAATCTAGGTCCTGAATCATATATCTCCTAAACGCAGCCCGCAGAGCAAAACATGGCACCTCCACTTATCATCTCCACAAGGGACAATTCTTGTGAAAATTCAAAATTTTCAATTCATTAAAATTTCTTGAGTGACTCGCGCTTGTCATTTCACGTGAATCGAATTCGTGGATAGTTATATTTAACTTGTGTCAGTCGTGTGCCGGCTGCTATCCTAGCTTCCGAGCTTGCTTGCCGTCGTTGACAGAATGGCCGCCAAATCGTGATCGAACAAGTTCCCGCCGCACTGAATTCCGTAACAAAATGAATTTATATTTCATTGCCTTTGATGATTAAACGGTTCAACAGAACCCCTTCAATTATATCGGCTTCGACCATTTATTCTACGCCAGATGTGGTCCCAGTCGACTACGAAACATGGGATTTTCTGAATTTTAATCTCGCTGAAATGATTGCAAAAGGATTATTTAGATTCCGTGCTAGAAATATTTATTAGTCCTTTTCGTTCACGATTTTCGGGAAGTTTCGAGGAGCATCTAAAATTTAAATAAAAATGGAATCAGTTTGTTACAACCAATTCAAAGAGATCACAATCCATTATTGATTGTAACTCACTGATAAGAAAAAAACTCTAACCATTCCTCTGAGATAAGTCACTTCAGAGGACCTTTTCAATCTGTACAAAAAAAAACCAAGTACTAAAACACCATACTGTTATCAAAGAGTAGTGCTCATCAGAAGCTTAATATACTTTATCGGACAAGATGAGGGGCACAGTTGACAGGAGAGAATGATCACAAAGGATTTTTCATTGATCCGGCTACTTCAATTTTTCAGTCGCACTGCCAGCAGTCTCGGTTCCATTGTGTAAGTAATTAGGCGCGCGACTGATGTGGCAGGGGTTTCAATTGCACGGGTCGCCCCTTAATCACAGATTTATAAAGTCACATTCCCTTTCAATTACCCTTCGTAATTTCATCACAGACAGGCGGCCTTTTTTATCATCAACGAATGGCATGGAAAGCCTGATCTGATCACGAGAATTCTGACTGTTGCTCCTCGTTTAGTAGTTTTTAGTAATAGATCAACTCGATTAGTATTATTTCCTCGTCACAATTAACTTTAGGCTAGACCGAATTGAGATAACGATTTGAGGAAACATAATTTTTTTGGTCTTGGAGTTGTAACCTTCTGACGTTAATAAATTTTCGTGATGTTAATTGCCTTTAAAATAGATTGTAAAAATTATCAATTTAGAAACACTTTTTCATTACTTCAAACAGTTTTTTTTTATCAAAAAGTCTGCAAGCTTTTACTACTCATTTTGTTTCATTTATTGGGCTTGGGGATTGGAAACTGGGATTTACACGACGACGGCAGTTAAAAAAATCCTGTCGCAATCTTGAAATATTGACATTGCGCCATTTTATTGAGATTGATTGCAGGGAACGAGACTGTTGGGACGCTTTGAGTCTGGAACGAGGGGTTGAAGGGTTGAAGGGTGAAATCTCGCCTCTCCGTGATCGCCATGCTGCGCTGAGCAGCATTTTCACCCGGCGTGTGTTTTTTGCATCGCTTCTGTCCCACGTGACAACTTGCGCTAACGAAGGCACCAGACGCTGCATATTTCCCAACCATAAATCAATAGAGCTCTTTAAATAATTCAATTTAATCCTCGGAAACTTATAAGAAGATTAAATAGGAGGCTAACAATATTATTCTTTGTTCATTTGTTCATTTACTAAGAGAATTATTTTGTTGACTGTGTACATCAAACAAATGTTAGAACGCAGCCCGCGACGCAATTCATTGCGTTCCGTTTAACGTTTGATGTGCAATCAAGTGAAAAACGCGTAAGCAGGGAGTGTCAGCTTCATCTATATTCTGTCGGTTGAACAAGCGAGTGAAAAAATTCCTGTCTCACGCACAACTTTTGAACGATGATTTGTAAAGTAGATGCATGAAATAGCGATGAGAGAGAGAGAGAGAGAGGGAGAGGTGGGGGGGGGGGGGGGGGGGGTTAGTGAGTAGTAGAGAGAAAGATATGGCGTGCAATATATTTTGAAAGACTATGTGTCCTCATGACCAACTCCCTCGGCGTTATTGAATCAAAGCAAGCTTGACTTTAACTGTCAGCAATTCGCAAAAGACAGGGATTTGGACCGAGGATCAGGTATACACCAAGAAATCGTTTATTCTTATCTTGTTCAAAATATACTGGGCCGTATATTTTATTGGCGATCGATTACGGAGCGGCGGACTAGCAGACCCAGCGTGCTAGGTGGCGCGGCCAATAAAGCAAGGAATCGGACCACGCATCGATGCCGGAAGCTGTGCTCGCCGAGGCTTGCCGACGTGAAGAAAATTGGATGTCGTCCTACTCGAAGTGAAAGCTTTGCTCAAGTCATCCGATTGGGTGATGGCGACGACGATAGTCGGAAAGGCGGAACTCTGCTCGAATGTTCGTGTATATATATATAAACGTGTATGTCTGCGAGGGGTCTAATCTTTCGTGAAAGTGTATGGTTGTATTTTATCTGTGACGAGTTTGCTTTTGATTTGATGTTGATGTTGATATCTGTCGAAGAAGTCGCTAGATTTCCTTAGATTTCCGATTTGGATTTGAATATGCAATGGAAAGGAGTGCATTCGAAACTCGAAGCAGACTGCACCATGCTTATTGAAACAGGGTTACCAACTCCTGCAGTTGCAATCCGTTATCGAAAAACCCGCGCGTGGTAATAATGCACGAGAAAAACTTATTCAACTATCTGACCCTTTTGATACATTGATATTAAAGTCAATAGATAGCGAACATTTTCTGCATTAGCATATGTTTCGCTTCGGGCTCCAAGCGCAGTCCTCGACGAAGTTTATTTCCTGTCAAAGCTAGAACGACATCTTTTCTGCATTGGCTTCTCTTTAGTAACGACTAATTGCACACTGACATGTCCTACGTTCTTCGCCACCATGTCTTACCACGCGGCCTCCAATTATTTCGTTTGTTGTCGTAAATTATCTAGTTTCTTTGTGACCGGCTACAAGGTGTGAAAGCGTGGCTTACCTTTGCCTCAATAGCACCGTGGAGGCAAGCCGAGCTCCGTCCAAACAGGAAGAACGGGAATGGCATTATTATGTAGATGCCGTCGGCGCCGCGTGTACTGCCCGGTCGACTCGTCGTGTCCAATGATCTTGGCTTGCCGTTGAATCAAAGGCTGATTCTGCAGCCCGACGCTCTAACGAAGAAGTAGGCCACAGAGGGCTGCTGATGACGTTTGCTCGGCGACAGCCATGCAGTGGCGGATATGCAGGTCATGCAACTAATGTACGTTTTTAAATTGTGAGTTGCCTACAAAGGGAGATAATGCACATAGATTTGTAAGTTTCACCGAGCAATCCTACTTCTACCGTCAACCCTCTTTACAGGTTTAGTCGGCCTCATGTAAGCTTTGTATGGTAACCTACATTTGGGCCACGTAGTAGATGCATAATTAGGCACCTATAAAAACAAGTAACAGCAAGAGCACGAAGCCGCTTGAAGCTCTAACGATGTTAGCGATGACCCGTGTCTTTCCACCGTACATAAACTGAGTTATCTCTTTATCTGCCGAGTAAAAGTCGCCACAAAACCGCTGTGGCTACCACCATAACACGTTTGAAAACGACTGCCCGCTTCTTGCCGAAGCGGACGTGTCCCTTGTGCCGACGCCACTGTCCGGTGCCCGCATGGAGTCGCCATGTCGGCGTCACGCGACACTGGCGCTCTCTGTGCGGAGACGCCGCTCATTAACGGACAAACGTCAGAAAGAAAAGCTCCGGACAAAATACGGGGTCGTTAACGAGATTAGTTGGGTGAAAAGTGGGTGGGAAGGTACAGGGGAAGGCACGTTGAAGCTGTGCGCGCACAAAGGAAGCATCAGAGGATACGATCGGGCATGTACACGAATAGGTGTAAAATTTATATTTGGATCTTTCACAAAGAGAACGTGAAAACATTTTGCTGAGTATTTCATTACTGGACTGAAATAAACACACAATTGCTCATCTCACGCCGATCCGGCATATTATCGTTTTTGCTCAACTCGAGGCAATATTTTTTTTCGAATCTGAATTAAGTGGACTGCCTTTATTAGAATGGAAATACTTTTTAAAATCCATTTCATATTTGAGCGCTGATAAAGAGATGAAGAATTTCCAATGCAGAGTCCGTGGTACACATCCTAGTGATTACTTCTACTCTGCAGCCAATTTCAATTAAAGTCCCTATGCTATACTTTTTCGCTAAATATCATCCGCTATTTCTATTCGGAACAAACACGCATTATCGTTCGAAAATTTGCGGTGCAAATCACACAATAAATTGCATCGCACCATATCTGCTTTTTGCACGCGTAGCTGAAATTCGATACTATCTCCGTGTGTGCATAATAATTATTTGCTTTGATGATAATATCATTTGGCAACATCAACATGTATGTTTACATGCGGACAACCCACACTCCCAAAGTCCCAAGCAACTCCTCCGCGTAATAGCGTCATTAGCTCATCACGGCATGAGTGAGAGGGTAAATTGTTTCATAAAATATGGAAACCGACGGTGCTGTTGTGATCGACTCTCGCATTTCACTCTGACAAATTTCTCGTTTGAGTTTTGCGTTTGGCATCATCATTCCTCCCCTCCTCCAACACCAGTAAATCCGTGCAACGGCGTACCGAGTCCGAAACGAAGTTCATAACGTCCAATCGTTGTGAAGTGACAACTATGGTGTAAGATTTATGCATGACTTGAATTGCGCGAACTAGTTATGGCAGACAGTTTTGTGTTGGTACATTATAATTGTCGGGTAGCAATACCTGTCACGGACAGATAAAGCTGATTGAAGCTCGTGCAACTTTGAACACATCCACTTTGTAAACTCTGTACTGTTGGTGCTGCCGTTCTACTCGTTTTATTTGACAGAGCTTGACAGAGAGCAAATAATGTGGGTCACCATTGCACAATCTTTGACTGGATTTGCTCGGATGGCATCAGCCATCAGCGAGTCGTCTAGCAAGAGTCGGGAAAATGATAAAATACACGGAAAAGAAGGGATAATAGAAGTACCCATCAAGTTGATTGAATTTTTTTCATGACCCTTTCCTAAGAATCATATTAGTTATCTCTTGCTGATTGGTTTTTCTTTTCGCTTTTGATTGCAGTAAAGTACATATGATAACAACCTCATAAAATCTAAAAATTCTTATTACAGCTTACTGTTCACAAGCTCGAATCTCATACGGTTACAAAAATAAGAGGTATATATGGATTGTTTCCTTTAGTAATAAAATTTTAATTAATCCGTTGCGCAAAGGTAGGCATCTCATGACATTGTTTATTATATAAGGTTATAGAAGCATGTATTCACCTTCAGTTCAGATTCGTTAGAACAGAAAAGAGTCTTCCTTTTCGTTTCATCCAAGCAGGCATCAGAATGCAAATAATTTACTAAACATGCACACTTTAAATTCCATTTTTCTGCGAAAGGAAGTTCGAAGTACGCATCACGGGGGAACAATTAAATTAGAAAGTCCCTTCACTCCTACGTTTTGATTACGAGTTTATTAGGGAGTGGAAATTTTCCACCTTTTCCCGCGTATTGTGCACGCTTTTTTCCTGTCCCTCTATATAATTTCATAGCGCTAATGAAATTTCTCTACCGCAAAGCAGACTTATTTCGCCCTAGTAATTGCTAAACAAAGTTAGGCTCCCAACGAATGTCTATGCTCGGCTCAAACCGAAGGCTCGTACATAAATAAAAACGTGAATTCTTCGGCAAGCGCTAGAAAGTGTCGTTTTAGCAAGAAGGATGGCCAACTAGGATACAAATGCGTGTACGTTGAAAGTAAATGTTACTCCAAAAATTCATATGTTGTTCTACAGTCAATTTATCGTGCGTCGTTCAATGCATATCACATTCTTTTTCAAATTTGTATGCATTTCTTAATAAATCGGAACAGCTTGAAGTATTGCATTGTAATTAATGCGTATCCAATTCAGATTTATCTGAAGCGACTTGGGTGTTGACTTTCTTTATACTTCAATGTAATGTCAAACAATAAATCTAAACCCAATAATTCCTCCTACGCGACTTGAACTCTTATCTCAAAGTTTTAGTAAATTTATAAAATTTATTCGAAAAAAAAGACTTACGAACTAGGAACTGTCATGTTTTGCCTCCACATAGAGGCGTTCAGTTGAACGCCTTGCTTGTTTGGTACATCTACTGAACTTCAGTTGCTGCTATGAACTATCTTATCCTTTACGTCAGAAAGACGTGAACGATACGTAGACAGACAGAAACGGCGTTAAACAAACGCTCTTTCATAACCGGCTACATAAACGTGGCAAAAGTCGTCGCTCATCGGTCGTTCGCAAACAGCGGTTAATAATTCATCGAGTGGCAGCTGTGCGCCTTCGTTTCCGTCAAGGAAGCGAGTTTTCAAGTAGTTTTGTTGCTAAGGGCTGCACCTTGAATTGTTTGCTCGCGTACTTCGCGCGCCAAAGTGTCAAGAGCTCCGGAAATGGACTGCAAGCAACTGACATGCAAGGATGTGATGTTTTTAGGTAGAGTGGCTGAAAATATGGTTTTCCTCCTTACTTCAAATTGTGATGCCTGAGTACCATAAGGTTCCACGTTGTATTTATAGCGCTCGGCGTCATTTTTCTGAGAATATACAAGCACACATATAAATAAATAAACAAATAAACAACGATTATTCGGGAGGAATAAAATGTTTACACATATTTTTAATTTCCTCTGCGGTAAATGCAGAGTTAGCACAAAGGCTACAGTTTCTAACGATTTCTTGAAATATGTCCCAATCGAATTCAAGAGACCTCCACATCCTGCACCACATTCTCCTTCGTCGTATTCTTCTTCTTCTTGTTATATGTGTCTTATTTTTATATTAATTTGATGCTGGTGTTATTCTTCAATCGATGTCATTCGATCGTCGTTCGTTCGTTTCCTTCTTTGTGGAATTCAATATTCTGTAATAATATTTCTCGGTTTTTGTAAATAAGTGGAGTAAGATTTGCAATAAATTTAAGTATGAAAGATAAATCCCCCCCCCCTCCACGACCACGTGTATAAACACAAAAACACAAATACCCAATCACACACCCCTCACACACCCCTACACCCGACATTTAAGCTGTGAACGTGAACACAATATGAGAGACATAGTAAACAACAGCCCTTAACACTACTTACGAATAGCAGTCACACCGACAAACACACACAACACAAACACACACCCTAACACACACAACCATACTTATTGACAATCCATTCAAACATTATTACACCCGTTCTACACAAAAACCAATCTATCATTCTCGGCAAGCGAGCGGGGAGACGGTTCGTTATTGAAGTAGAATCGTCCTGAAATGGGTCACATCAATCGTGTCCATGTGTCCATGTGTCCATGTGTCCATGTGTCCATGTGTCGACGACGCCGTCGTCCCGGACGCGGCGCCGCCGTCAATGTGTCCCCCCCCCCCGCCCACCGCCCCCTCCCCCGGGCTCCCGGAGAATGGATACGAGACACGCGGACACAATTACTGTCTCGCAGCCTGTCTCAACTCCCATGTCGCCGTACGACGTGCATGGCTTGACAAATTAACTTATGCCCTAAGACTTCAAATATGCAGCAGTTCTGGGGCAGTTTTACAGGGCGGAAAGTGTGAGGATTGTTATCTGGCAATCGTCTTCCGAGTCCCGATAGCAAAGTAGAAGGAGATAATCAATTGGCACTGTCTTGCTGGTAACTCCAGCCCTTAAGCCTTAATTCCTTTTTATTGATACTAAACTAAAGCTTTTATGTGGGCTGAACACACGTTGCTATAGTTTGCTTGTCAAAGTTAGAATTTGTACGTGGAATCGGCTCCTCCACCAAAATATTTCGATGTTAAGAAAAAACAATTTTTATACCAAAGTGGCTATCTATTTTTGAATTCTATGGTAAAAGGAAGGTGCGAAACAATTCATTCCTCATCCTGCTCACTTGAGCGTTTTTTTTTTGTATCTGTGAAACATTTGAAGTGATACTCAAAATGGGGCATTTAACCGATTATAAAATAATGCATCGAGGGGTTTACGTATTTTCAAACGTCCCGATATAAAGTCTTGAGAATATTTATCCAAGCAAAGTTTTCTATGAGCATTATTTAATGGTTCCCTGCAAACGTGGAGCTGACGATATAGAATGCTTCAAAGCAAAAGAATCAGGAATAAAGATTATGTGTTTCCTTGCTTGAGTTGAGCTCGCTGGTACTGTTAAGCAATGCCTCACATGTGTGAACAATTCAATTCGCTACAGTTTTTTTCAAGGAAAAATACTATGGCTGTTGCTGCTGAAATTACTCCATTCGCCGCAATGGCATTTGTTTGGAAAAAGGGCACATGACAGAAATGTTGAACACAAAATCTAGTCATGTTCGTTTTGATTTGAGCTAAAAATGGCTGGATTACACGTACAGTGAAATCATGATTTTACGTTTGAATATTACAGTCCTTCGTTTGTCAAAATTCCTCTGTATAATACATGCAAATGCAATCAAAATGTAAGGGAAAACTGGAAAAATCTAAATGTGGGCATCATGGAATTTCATATCTTTGTATTATAGGTCATTGCATGGGGAAAACCTAATATAAAATGAATGAAAATGTTATTTAAGCGTTTTTAGAAATGGATGCTGTATTTTTTTAAGCCTTGATTGGGGTTTTTTTACTTGTATCAATTTGATTTAAATTAAATTCTTGATCAATTGCAGCATTAAGCCACTTCCTTTGTTCAATTTTCTCATTCCAAACGACAATGTTTTCTATTCTATCGACAAAACGATAATAATTGTTTTGACGAAACCATAAACCAGCAAGGAGAGAACACGTTTCATGTTTTCATTCGGAAAACGACAGAAAATACCACGTTGTTTATCTTTTTATAGGCTGAAAATACGACCAGTGGAATTGATATTTGAATATTGAGATTCAACTTCAGGGTACGCTCTCTTGTGAGGATGGAAAACAAATTTATCGTTAGCCATATAAAGTTTAAAATAAAAGTGAATAAATTTCTTTGTTTTACAAAATATGAAGATTGAGCGATGCGTGTGGACTGTGGTGTGGTATGGTGTAAGTGAGGGTAAGCCTAAAGGGTGAGCGCTGATGCTCAAAGACATAGCAGCGAACACGTACAAGCCGAGAGAAACGTTCGCTTGGCAAGGAGAGCTGAAGGCAAGGTGGTTTTGATGTAAGATGAAGGGGCGGCGAACACGACCGATATAGACCTGGGTCAAGTAGTGAATTGGTGACATATATGTCTCAAAAGTTGACCCCTCTTTCGCGTAGACTTATATACGGGTTTCTTATATGGAGTTTTACTTGAAAAGGAAACATTTTTTCGTCGTACATTTAGCAGAGATTTCCGATTTGTGTCTGAGTTCTAGTTTCCAACTGATGGCTCGTGATTACAAAATAGGGTAAAATTATGGGGGGGGGGGGTGAACTCGGAACCATCCCTTACGATTAGAAGCTCAAAGCACGGAATTCTTTACCTATGACCCGATTGGTTTTCATTCAAGGTATAATCTCTCTGGCTGCCGTTAAAATGCGAAATTTTTAATATCAAAAATTTGACTATAATCTATTTGACGCCAAAAAAGTTTTTAATTTTAAAACCTCAACCGAAGAACCACCATCCAACACTCGTCAATGCTTACAACTGGAACGCAACTCAACTATAGACCTAGTTTCTTAATACCTACTTACTTTCAAAGAAGCAGTAATGGTAGCTCGAAGGTCTTTCTGGCAATCTCATACCATCCAAAATCTGAGTTAGATGAAAACACCGGTCTCTAAACTTGCGTACGGGCAAAAAAACTGCTCGGGGCGTTCTCTATCTCGATTTGCATAATACTTCTGTAGTCGTTCAATAAGAGTTCTTTACGAGAGCTGTAATGGCACGCAAAGGCCGCTCGCCTCGGCGGCTGTTCGAATTTCGATTCACTTCTTCCGCATCCTGCGAACATATTACATAAACGTCAAACATTTCGCAGGGGAGGGTGAAAATACGACTACACTCGGCATCGGAAAATTTGCATTTTGAAATAATTGTAAGAAATTGAATGAAAAAACGCGAACAGCTCGTTCCCTTTCAAGTTCTTAGGTAACCACCTTTTAAACTTTTCTTGAATTCGTTAAAAATATGCGTTGTCTGTTACTGAGCGCATTAAAATATAAAGGGTATAGTTCTAACAACTTTTTTGGAACGTTATCTTTTTATTCTAAGCGGGTTTACTTTTTCGCTTTGTAGATAAAAAATTAAATTATTCGAGGTCATTCTACCAAGAATTGAACCGTTAATTGAATCCAAATTAATTTTTCGTATACTTTTTTTTTGTGGAAAATTATAACTATATATTGAACTCGTAACCTGTTTCAAGATGCTTCGAGAAAATACAATAGGCAATGGGTAAAACACGATTCTATATACAATTTCCCTCTCTCGTTCATCATCGAGTCTTCAAACAACAAACTTTTTTGATTCGTAGAAAGCACCCCATCACGTGGTCCAAGCCCTTCGACCTGGTGGTGACAGGGAGGATGTTAGCAAATGACATGCAACATCAATACTATAGCTAGGTTTTGGCAAACCTAGTATCGTAAAACTGAAGAGGTTATATTTTTCGGTTATAAAGTTCGCAATGAGCACCGCTCTCGAAGGGCTCCGTTTATTTTACTCGCTTTGTGGTTAATAAAAGTAGGAAAGGCTTCCACTGTCGTATTGTTGACATATTATGCCATTTCCATGTGGCTACAAATTGCCATCATTGCAATGCGAAGTTTTTACGTCCTTTAGTCTTATTCATAATGAAGAGTACTGCTTTAACTTGGCAAAAGAAGCGAGTATATTCTCTGGAGTGTGTTATGATGGTACCTGCTCTTCTCCGTGCTTCATAATGGATTAGTCTTCTGGAGAACAGTGCTGTGGTACTATTGGTCGCATGTGCCGCTGCAAATATAGCGCCGTTGAAACTTGAAACTTGACTCAGGAGAAACGCTGAAAGCTAATTAAAAATTATGGTAATTAATTAAACAAAACTAAATTAATGATTGTGTCTGGTTAGCTGGATCGTTTTTCACTGTCGAAAATCGTAAACTCGGTGCTGCAGCGGCCAATTTTATCGTTAAGAGAGAGAGAAGTTCATTTCGAAGTTTACGCACAATTTTAACAACAGCGGAAGTTAATCCTAGCCGCTATGCGAGTCATCGTGCACCGCCCACGCCATCCCTTGCTTCTCATATCTACCCCCGTCTCAACTTAGCACGGTTTAAATTTTAAGCAGGGAAGTTTGTGGTTCCCTTAAATGTTCGGACACAGCTACTCGAAACCTAGTCGGACTCCACACTTGCTGTTTACTCTTGCCACTAGTACAGCGTGGTTTGAGGTCTACATCGCTAGATTATCCAGTTCGCGATGGAATGAAGTTAATATATATCCACTATAGTGGACTTGTTGGGTTTGACGAGCGCCAGGAAAACTTTCTCGCATCAGGGCTGAATATCCGAGATATCCCAGATGACTTGCTAAATGCATCAGTGCCTCCCAACATTAACATTTTAGGGTTAAAACACGCCGATCGGATTGAAATGAACCCGACACCATGTGCTGAAAGGCTTGCTTGCCTTTCAGTTTCACACCACAGCCATTATTTTTTAAGAAGAGTGACCTGATTTCTTAATGCGCCGAATTTCAGGTAAAATAAAGCTTGGGTGCTTGCTGATTCATAGCATGCTGAAGAACTGGCTTGAGGTATCTATGTGCTAATATTCGCGTGCACGATGGCGTCAATTAGTCTTAACATCCCTCTTCCTGGTTCACCTTTATTTTGACACTCGGACAATGCGGCAAATAACAACAACCCAACGCAACCCCTCTACTTTCCTACTACGCAATGCCACGTGACTTTCTCGCTTTCTTTAGTTCAACTAAAATTAATTGAAAAAAAAACGCTAAGATGCAAAAAGCTTTCAACGTGTTACAAAAGCTGTGTAACGCATCCTATGTAAATATCTTCTTGTCACGTTGTTGGCGAAACCAATTTTAGTTTACGAGCAATTATGCTTGCACAAATTCATTTTAAACCTAAGCCCGAAAAGCATCAAGACCCCGGCGAATTCCACGGAAATTTATGGGAACGCGCAGTTTTAATTCTTTGGTGCAGTATTGGCCGTAGCTTTCATGTGGAGAAATCAATGTTTAGGACCACGCCAATTGTCCAGGATAGCAAAGCCCCATACCATGGAGAAGCGGCAATAGATTTGCTGTTGTGGAACTATAATGTACACCACTAGCTATATCGATTTATGAACTGGTCAAACACTCTAGGGATATCTTATTAAGAATTAAACTAGTTGCTAGTTATTTTATAACAGTGTAAAAGCAGTGGTATTATCGTGTACAACATGGGTGCTCAACACGTTTTCATTTCCACAAAGGTAATGCAATTTTAAACACATCAGTCAACATGATGTGTACAAAATCTGTGAGCAAATCCTCTCGAATTCCAACAGCCACGATAAAAACGTCGCTATGCTCTTTTTTGCGGGCAGGGGGATAACAAATTAAACTTTACTGAGTTACTTTGCTTTCTCACTGAAATCAATGCAGTTTTACCACCGCCATTAAATGTTAGTCTAGTAACCAAACTTGAATAAATGTTATCCAGATTGCGGCACTATTCTGAAAACAGGTCAACTGCTCCCGGGGATTTGGGAGGTAAGTTTGGCTGGATGACCTAAACACCTATATTGATATGGTTTAATAAAACGCTTCTTCATTCTTTATTTTCTCTCTTTGAAACACGATAGGCTTACAATCAGTGGTAATTGTAATAGAAGATTCAGTGCATTAGCTTAATTTTTTCGATTTATTTGGCGTTTTTCTTTCAAGGACATAAACTGTATCGGGTGCCATTGGCGTCCTTGAATAATTTTTGGTGCATCTTTTGGTTCTCCTTGCAGTTTCAATCTACCTTTCTCTTCACACACGCCATAGTTAGTGTGACCTTCCTTAAATAAAGAAAAAAAACCGAAACTGAGAGCGAATCTAAACTGAAGACCGACATGACCTGTAGTACCTGTTCCATCGCGAACGGGGTGCTATTTCCGTCTAGTGGATAAAATAATGGCGATTCAGCGACGAAGGGCAAAGGAAATGGGTAAAACCGAACAGGGGCTGTAGGAAAACCACGTCTCGGTTGAGTTTGATGAAGTGATGTAAGAATTGATCAATAATTGAGAATGTTCAGCGTGGATTAGAGCTCGTGTACCCATCCCGTTCCGTTCTCACTCTCCTCGGCACCCTGGCGTGATCGTGTTGGGTGTACATGAACTATTCATGCACTGCTTCTAAGCAAAATAAAAATCTTGCATCAAGATTTGTTGCTCATGAATTCAAGATGCTGCGAGCGCCTCGTATAAAATTAGCCCTGTAATAAATAATCAATTTTGTTCGGTGTTTTCTTTCAGTTCCACTCATATTTCTTGATATTTCTTGACGAAACGTTATTAAAATTCTGAACTCTTGACATCAGGAATGAGATTCTTGCGACAAGAATTTTTCATGCTATTTTTATAGAAGTAAAAGATAGCTTGACTAGTTCAAGTAAAGTTTTTCTAAAGTGGTGGCTGGGTAACAAAATGATAAATAGTTCCATTCTTTACTCTGAAGTATCACTAATAGACTTTTCCTCCTTGAAGCCATTCAATATCTTCCTATAGTTTAATTAAACTCTTCCTACTTGTGTAAAAAGTTCCGTGATTAAGTATGAAAGAAAATGCACTCAAGCAAAATGAAAAAAATAGCGTCGATGAACTTCGCAACGTATCGCAAAAGGTTTCGAACGTGGCTGTTTTCGCTAATTGGAAAACGAAGTCCGTAATAAACATTTAAAACCTAGCTGAATAAGACGGAATCCGGTGTTTTTGTTCGCAAACTCGGTGTTGCGAGAACTGTTAGTTTTCCATTTAAGACGTATCGGAATATATTGACAGCAGCAACCATTAAAAAAGTCAGAAAAAGACCAATTAGAATAAAGCTATGTTGTTTGTTATCATCAAATTTAGTAATTAGGCAAATTGGGTGAAAATCGAGCTGGCATCCCTTCTGAGTCTGCTCATGCTTTGCTTATCTTGTACATTAAGAAGTTATGTTATGCACTTCCTCAAACATATAACTCTGAGTAGTTGGCACATGTTTCCCAGATTAACAACTGGGTCAATCATTTATTAACACCTCAATTATTAACGGGATTTGGAAAAGTCCAAGTCACTGGCTTGCCACGGGATTCACTTGTACCAAACGACTCATTTTTCAGCTCTTTTTAAAAGATACTAAGGTTCCACCATACTTGAGAAGGAAAACGTGACACGAGCCAAAAGTGCTGAAAATGAGGTCTCAAATTATCTGCTAGCTGCGGATAAGTTTCAATCAGGATCTAGGTCGCACCAAGAACTTTTCCAAGCAACCGACCAAACTGGGGTGGATTTCCCAGGGGTGTGTTTATAAAGTTTTTATTATTTCGTGTTTGTGAGTAGCTAACATCTATTTAACGAGCTAATCATCACACTTTGTAATGAAATTTGAAACGATGTGATTGGTAGGCTCTACCTGGCGATGAGGTACAGCTTTCATGGAACTAAAGGTGTACTTTTCTCCTAAGCTGGCAGATGTAAGACGCGCTGAGTGGCGTCACGGATATGACACAACTCTGGGCTATTTGCTCAAGGAAAACACTGGATCTGCGTTCAGAGAATTAGCTAGCATCAGTTTTCTCATCCGTGGAAAGCTGCAAGCAAACTCGATGCACACATAAAGTTCATTTTCACTGTGTAATCTCAAATAAAACTGGCGACGGAATGGTAAGGACAGAGAGTAAATGCACACAGCCAAACAAATGCCTGTTCGAATTCGAGCCAATCGGAACAAAGTCACGCAAGCGCTTAAAGCGACGTTTCACGACGCCTTCCGAAACGTTTAAGTGCATCCCGCTCCGACGTTTCCCAGCTCCGACGCCCACGCTGTCGCCCCCCCCCCTCCCCCCCATACTCCGACACACGGGGCGAGAGAGTGGCATAAAAACGTAATTGTTTTACAGGCTATACGCAGTTGAGAAAAGTGGGCTCGGAATATTGTTGACATTCAAGAAACAATTGCTTGTGCCCCTGTACGCGTAAGCATGGCAGCGAAGCCAGCGTGTTTTATGGTTGCCATGTTGGTAGGCGTGTGTTGACCGAACTGTGTCAGGCGGGGGCGCGGTACGAGGACGTTTGTTTGAACGAGAGCAAGAAAATGGAACGAGAAGGTAGAATTACTTGGAAATGGGGAGATTGGATGAAGATGGATGGGGAAGTCAGTATGTGAGCCTGAGGTGAAGAAAAAAATACATTTGAATGGTCTTTTTTTTTTCATCGTGAGATGAATTATGCGGTTAGACGTGGGGTAGGTAATCGAGACGTGGCATCAGCGGAACGGGACGAATTGTTAATTGTGTTTGGTTAGGATGAAACCTAGACGCGACGCGCCGTAATAATGTCAATACATGGACGACGTGAGAGCAGGGACGAGTTCACGCTCGCGATTATCAAATACGCACGCAGGCGGCGGCGGGAAGCAACGTAGCCGAACATCGAATTAATTTCCGTTCAAAAATGTTTAAGCTTTCCCCGCTTTAATGAAAGCTTCAGCAACGCGAACGCGTTTGTTTACATTAATTTCAATCACTCTTTCCAACGTTCGCATCCCCCTGCCGTGCACGTGCCGTACACAGACATTGTCGAAAACATGTTGATCTTTTTCCCGTCCGGAAACAAACGCTTCGTTCCCGAGATTACCTCTGCGAAACAGAATTAAATTCCACGCATAACAAAGCATCCATTTATACGTTTCGACTCCAACTTGACGCCGCCGCCGCCGCCGTCGTCGTCGTCGTCGTCGTCGTCGCCCAGAGAGCATGGCACAAATTCCCTTCATCGCGATGCAGCCAGCATTTTTCAAACTTCTAGTATATCGGACATACATGTTGGCCAGGACAGGACAGATGGACGGGAATTCGATGTCACTTGTTCCTGTTCTCTGCTCTCCTCTCCTGTACTATACTGTACTCTGCTCTCCGGGTGTGCGAGTGTGCGAGAGTGTGTATATGTGAGGGTGGGTGTGTGTGTGTGTGTGGCTGTGGCTGTGTGCAAAGTGAAAGAGAGAGAGATTCGGACTGGTTGTGCATGTGACTCCGCATTGCGGGTCTCCTCGTCTGGCTCATTGTTTTCCATCGGGGATCGATCCGACGCTCAGCCGCGTAGGTTGCAGCCAGTGGAAAACTCGTCGGCGGCGGCGGCGGCGGCGGCGGCGGTGGCGGTTGCATGCGAGTAGTCTCACCGCAGATTCCTCAACAATGACATGGAAGAAGACATAAGTCTGAGATATGAAAAGAACGAACGAGTCTCGCAGCGTGCTATCCGACAGTGGACGCTGGGGGGATGGTAATGCCAAATCACGTGCCATGCGCAAGTAGTGCTAAAAGAAAGCCTCGCGGCGCGTGCGACGATCTCACTTGAAATTCAGCATACCGTTCTGACTGATGGGCGCGCGAGGCTGATATAATGCGTAACGTTGATAAACGTCCGGTTTCGTGCCGAGCCACTTGTCATTGCTAGCGTTAAAGTGGCTGGGCTAGTTACTGTGTGGCCAGTTTAATGGTGTTTTGGACGAAAGGAGAGTTTGAAAACTACTCTCGCCCTCGCTCGCAGGCCAAGTAATTTGCCTTGCTACTTTGGGAAACTGTCGAGTGTTTCGTAAACTCTTGCCGAGCGTCGCGCGCTCCTATTTCTTATACTACCTTATACCTACGTCTTGCCGTGTTGCCAATGAACGCGTTATAATTAGGGTCTAGCATAATACTTATATTATATTGTGATGTGATGTCGCATCGCATTTTCTTCAAGTAGCAGACAAGAGTATAGACTTTCGTTTAAACACTATAGATAAGCAGTCAAGTGCACAATATATACACTAAGAGTAATCACTAATCAACAGTATAGTGCATGAACGGGAAGATTAAGTCGACGATCAAACGGAGAGAAATTTCCCTGGAGCCTTGGGTTAAACGTTGTTCGTATGTTCTTCGGTGAGAACGCTCGCTAACCCGCCCGACCACCCTGGCGTCGGTCTTTGTCAGGATGTCTGGCACCTCCACTTGCTCTCCGCGGCAACGCGCGCCTTTAGGAGGCAGCTTCGACGTTGCAACCAGTTGGCGATATTCTTGCCGACTCTTCGTGTCAACTCTGACGAAGCATCATAAACCGCCGCCATTGCCTTTGTCATCAAAAGAGAATATCTTTGTTAGATTACAGACACTTTATAATTTCTCATCAACATTAACAAACTTTGCAGTGAGTGCATAATGATAAGAAGCAACTGACAACCGACCTTAGCCGTCTTTCTATTCTTGTTTGAATACTGTTCATGACATGCGTTGTTGTACGCGATCAAACTATGGTGATATTGTAATTACACTCTGGATGACTCCACGGGGAAAAAATTGTTGTCCTTGTACTTAGCTTTGATGGAATGCGAAAACTAATTAAATCTATGAATATAGAAGGCCAATGAGAGTTGCGATTGACGATTGAAGCTAGGATGCCAATTGGAATCAGTTCCTATGAAAAATATTGCAGATTGTTAGAAAAATCTTTTTAAATTTAAACAAATATTGAATTCAAAATCAAATTCAAAGAAAAAATGGCTCAAAAGTGTGGGCGAACCAAGTCTGAGGAAAGAACATGCAACACTTTTTTCTGAATCAAAACAATTAATTACGTATACAGTTTAATTAAATCTGGGTGCCATATTGCAATGCTTTATTGTTTAATTTCATGCTAGTGGTTCTCACTGTTTTTTTTTTCTTGCTTCCCTCTAAAATGTTCAACTAATTAGATCCTCACTTCAGTTTCTTTTCCGTTCCAAGAGATACTGATTTTGAATGCAAATTAAACAACAGTAATGTGGACGACGTCTGCAACAGCCAGCTCTGGCTCGTCTCGAACGCTCACGTTGCCTCTGCACGAAGATTAAAGAACAGACGTGGGGAAATTTGACTGCAAGGGGTAGATGCGATTTGCAATCGCGATGCAAGCTTTCTTCCTTTGCTGCGTTATCACGATGATCGCGCGGATGGCAGCATCTTGCGCGCGTTATGCTGTCGTTCTACAAAGGTACATGGTATATTTATTAATTAAATCTTTGTGGTTCGTTTACTAAACAACAAAGCGCACAGCTGCATGCACGTATGTTTGTACAAGCTTTATACACAACCGAGCAAATTACACAGAAAATAATACATTCCCATAGTCAGACAAACAGTTTATAGTTCTGAGCTCATTAACATATGATCAAGACCTAGTACGATGATGCTAGCAGAGAAATAATTGGAATTAATAACCATTCGCGAGTCACCTAACGTTATAGCCTAGAATCGCGATAATAATTATTCGATTCAATTATGGACTTCCCGTCGCTATTGCATTTCGGGGAGTTTAGAGATTACACAATTTTGATCAAATTAATTGAAACCCAAAGTTGGATTTAATTGGAATTGAAATAATATTGTGTTGCTAAATTGATGGTTGCATTGTATATAAATCCTTGCCATGCTTTCGGCCAAATATGAAATGCAGAATTTTGCATTTGAAATTTTACCATGGCGAAAACATGAGCCCGCATTTTTATTTGAAGTCTCAAGTATTTATGCCTGTTGTAGGACATAATTAACATAATCGTATGAATTCTTCTTTTCAATTTCTATCGAGATTTTGGAAATATACGGCACCATAATTTCCTACGTGACTCGATTCACTTCGAAGGCAACGACTCGACAACTTTATCATTTAGAAACAAAGATACGAAAGGTCTAAGAAGACGCTTAATCTAAGGCCAAGAACTTTACACAGAGAAGAATGCGGCCTCCCATGGCGTATTATATTCATACATAGATGACGTTTCATTACTTCCAACTCAATCTTCCGAAACATTTTCCAGTGAAGTGAATTGAAAAAATTCCATCTGCTCTCCTTTTGAAAATTTCATTTTTTAGATTGTAATCACCCAGACTTTTCATCAGCTCAATGCATAAATCACCGTCCGTGTCATGGGATGAGTCATCAGACATATTTGATTCATTTATCATGGAGCTTGCTAGCATCGAGCCAGAGGACGACCCATGCTCGTGTAGTACCTCGCATTCGGTGCTGCTGGTGAGGCAGGGGCGGCAGAGGCGGCTGGGGCGGCTGGGGCTTCTACCACACCCGTCTGCAAATGCGCTGCTTGCTCTGCTTGCAGCTATCAATCATGACCGCGATGCATGCATCGGCTCTCTTTCACGCTGCTCATATATCGGCCGCGATAAATGGATCGTTTAGATTATAAAGAATGGCGAATCCCATTTGCCAATTTCATTTCACATAATTTTTTCTTGTAGAGTATTTTGCCTTCATCGTTCGTCCATCATAGCAGATGGAAGTTCGTGATACGTTTATTTTTTCCGTCGCTTCTTTTTGCTTCCACTAGCTGACTTAACTTCGTACTCGATAAAGTGGAGAGAAACAAATGATCGGGCTTCGGGAGAGACTGCTGAATCTCTGCGATTCTGGGGGTGTTTTTCAACCCGTGTCGTTACGAATATTGCATTTGTCGCTACTAGACTTGGAGGCTGAGATTGACGGAAGGTAATGGCTGTTTCTCCACTTGTTCGTAGTTTTGTTTCGTATTTCCAATTGGAAAGTTTTTTGTGCTGTTGTTGTGTTCTTGTTGGACGGTTTTTTTTGTTCTACTTAGATCTTTTATAGCTCTTTGTATGCGTTTTGAATCAAATCTTCGCCACTGGCTCGGGACATTTCTCTGCCATCTTGGCAAGGTTGTTTGGCAAGTCGAAATCGATATGCTGACAACGAAAACAGCGCTCTTTACAAGTATATATGAGATTTACTACTTTATTTAAACCAATTTCACTATACAAATGAAACGTAATTTGATGAGAGAAATCCAAAAACAAAGACTCTGCTGCTCAGTGCTCTGACTTTTCTCTCATGAAAAGTCAAATGTAGAAAATATCATTCCTGTATAGTATGATGTTGTTCTCAGTGTTTTGTGTTCCATCCCACACTCGGAAACTCCTGCGACACGGATCAGACAAAAAAAACCTCTCTTCTCATAATTACGCATGCATTAGGCATGGAAAAACTGAAATGAGAAAACACTATTAAATATTCATAGCACGGGCGGCTAAGTTTCTTTACCTTGGCAAATACATCTCGGGGGTCTACGGACTCTTAGTTTCTCTTCTTCAACCCCACTCGTCCCGCTTTAGCAGCGCTGGCCGCTTACTTTAATTTCATTGTTAGTTAACGTTCTTTAGAAGAAAAGGAAGTAGTTTCGTATTCGGTACATGTCTGTTGTTCTGCGGAGGCCCCTCGGCTTTTGGCTATTATTTCTGTGTGAGTGAACGGGCTTCGGGCAGAGATTAACACGCCGCGCTTGCAATCTACAGATTGATTTTTGTTCGCTCGCACATGTCGGGGTGCATTTTATATTTATGTCGTGAGCCCTAGCGGGTCAGAGGAAGTTTTCCAGGTTCTTGTTCTGGCAGAAGACCGCCAGTTATAATCCTCCCTTACTTACGATTTTCCATGTTGTAGCGGCCGTCCGAGTACTGGATGGATTTTGTACGGATGATGTGTGTAGATCGAATAACTGGATCAATATGATTTTATTGAGATAATTTTTGGTCCTTATATAGTATTAGGCATGCACACGTGCAGGAGATGATACATAAATCCTCTAGTGTCAAAGAAGATGCCGCTGTCGTTTTGAAGTGTCGCTGGTTCTACGGTTGCCTTGTTGGAGTCGCGAGCTATCTTGCTGGCGTCTTCTTATTCTTGCGCAATTCATTTAGGTTGTCACATAAACCATCAGACGTATAAACATTCTTCGATATAAAAACTATATTCGATACTTTGTACCCGTGGTATGCTCGCTGGACACGTGGCATACTCGCTAGCTATTCGTCTGCAGGTTCATTCTAGACACTCTCAGGTTGTCACATAAACCATCAGATGGGCGATTCATTTAGGTTGTCACATAAACCATCAGATGGGCAATTCATTTAGGTTGTCACATAAACCATCAGACTTCTAACATTCTTCGATATAAAAACTATATTCGATACTTTGTACCCGTGGTATGCTCGCTGGACACGTGGCATACTCGCTAGCTATTTGTCTGCAAGTTCATTCTAGACGCTCTCTGAAGTCGATATATCTATCAGTATCATGCGAATGATTTCATGCACATACGTTCCGAGCTCACTACATTTAAATACTAGCAGATAACAGTTCGCTGGTCAATTTTATTGAATCGATGGATTTCAATGATTGATGCATCCTATTTGGACAACTGTTCAATTAATTAGTGGCAATCCGATAAAATGTAATCAAAGTGGATGTGTATAGTACATGTCGGACTGGTCAACCGTCACATTCAAATAAGGTTATCAAATATGAGTGATATTAAATAGTGGTAATGCTTTCTGATGCATGATTTTTTATTATTTGAATGATGCCTCTTGAGCCAAGCGCAGTTTTTTGAAATTTTATAATATACGACATAGGAATGGCAACTCGAAATCAAATCAAACGCCGTCATTTTTTATTATACCGATGTCCTAAGCGGCGCAATTTATTTGCGTGCTTTTCCTGCTAAAAACAGTCTACAAACAAACTATTCTCTAAGAAACGTGAATATAAAGCAAGTTCCTTAGTCAGAAAGAAGCGTAACGTACTAAACCAATACCGATGCGGAAGAAATTCTTACTTGAGCTGGCAAGCTGCGAGTGGTAGAAACTATAAAGCACAGTTGGAGGTAAAATTGAATGCAATGAGGCGATGTAAAAAGGAGTTGGTGCGGGGCGTCCACGAAAGCAGAGCAATAGTTGAACTTGTGTGGTGTGCTTTGAATGCTTTTGAAGTGGAGCCGATGAATTCGAAACGCGAAGAAAAGTACAACGACGCCCCGGCCGAGGACAATGCACCTGCATATCGCGGTTTTAGGGCTGGAGCGTTTCGTTTGCTCTTTTAAACAATACAATTACGCCCGCGCGAGAAACCAACTTTGAATATTCCGACAACTGGTGCATTTAACGCGCTTGGGGAAATACACGTTCATAGGCGCAGATATTTCTAGAGAAATGGAGAATACTTCTCTTTGTATATCGAATATTTTCAAAAGTTAAACCGCGCGCGAAACTTTTAAATTCCCACGACACATTATGGGAACTTAAAGTTTTAATTTCTTCTATGATTAAATTTAAATCCTCATTAAGGTGCGATACGCGTTGAAAGTTAAATGAAAATACTATTTCAGCGCCCGCCCGAATTACAAGCAGTTCGAAAGTTTCTATGCATCTCCTTTTAATTTTATGCATTACGTCAACATCGCTGACGAATTCACGCTGCCTTTTTGGGTTGCGTTGCTCATAATCCGGTCACATTTCGAAATGGCATGATCGTGTCATTATTAGTCTTTTATCTATTGTGTTACGGTCCACGAAATAATAATTTTCTTCCATTCCGTTGTGAATCCTTTTTCACACATTCGAACGTCATGTTCGTCCAGTAAAGCGTATACGTTTTTTTCGATTTATATAGCGTGCAGCTTCCACATTTCATATGTTGATCCCATTCTCCTTCCAACCATCACTAAATTTTATCAATGCATGTCCAATCCCACGAATCTATGCAAGTCAAATTTCTCTAGCGAACCACTTTACTACGGTGACCCTAGATTTTCTTTCTCGGCTTCACGTCTCTCCGGACGCGTAATATTGATTTTAGCTCCTTAGCCTAGTGTAGCAAAACCTATTCGCCCCAGAAGGCAGCGAGCATCTTTCCCAGAGGCAGCCTCAGTCATGACTCGTGACCTGTCTGAAGGGGATTCTCGAGCTTAGATCTGCGTTGCGTTGCGCTACCGTTTTGTTATCACTCGTCCTGCAGAGTAGAGGGTAGGGCCAGCGGCGGGGGCCTTATGGATGACACCTTTGCCCTTAGTTCGCTCGACGACTACCCTCGGCACCGGCACCCAT
This sequence comes from Nemurella pictetii, assembly GCA_921293315.2. Classification (NCBI taxonomy): domain Eukaryota; kingdom Metazoa; phylum Arthropoda; class Insecta; order Plecoptera; family Nemouridae; genus Nemurella; species Nemurella pictetii. The sequence goes on from OV121115.1 coordinate 29,991,911, forward strand.
ACCCACCTTCATTACCAGCCCCTAACTCCACCCAGCGTGAAATTAGCCCAGTAATAGTTGCGGGTGGTTATTACTACATCAGCGCTCGAGGAAATTCCAGCCTCCATTTGTGGAGAGTAATGTTTATTTTCCGTAGTTAGAGTACGTGAAATTAAATGGTTTACCCTTTTATGAAAGGCGTTATTGCCGTGCAAGGATATCGAAGTGAATTGTTATGATCATGTAGCGTTTCCATGGAGAGTACATTTGCGTACGACGATCGTCTCCAATAGTCTTGTTGTTATCAAACAAATAGAATGGGCAGATTAATCCACTCTCTTCATTTCGTCAGCGAGCGCGGCGCAAGACTATTTACTATGGCTGGCACTTAGATGAGACGCTTAATAAGATCTAGTGCATGACAATTTGTATTCTTGGTTCTGATTGGTCCATTCTTCTGCGGGTTTGGAGGTATCCGTAATCACATAATCACTCAGAGACGTTTTCATCTCGGTCCATGGCGGAACAGCGACGTGCTGAGGACACGAGATTGCCTTCGAACTCTCCCCTGGGGATCATGCCGAGGTCTTAAAACCGTGTTATGCTGATTTTAGGGTCAATTATTTGATGGGAAGTTAACTTCTTGTCGTCGTGGCAGTCGAGTTTCAGACGGATCCTGTCGTCGCGTGGTCTTACATGCTAATTGATTGACTTGCTAACTGATTGACTTGCTAATTATTCCCGGTCGCGTTTGACTTGAAAGTGTTCGTATGCGCGACAACTGACGGTTGACTGTGGGTTCTTAGCCCAGCGTGCGTGCGTGCGACAACTGGACCAGTTGAAAATAATTGTCGGCTAAAACAGTTTTTATCGATAGCAGTACTAGAAAAGGTCATGGAAAAAAACACTTAACGTCCCCCATATAAAAAAACACTTGTTTTAAATATAAGTCATGCTCATAAAACACAAGTTTCCATAAGAAATAGGTGCAGCATGCTTCAATAATGAGCTTCAACAAGACCAGGTATGCAATTTTGCTATTGATTTATAAACAGCTCTGTTTTTCTGTCCAATCCAATGAATATATCCCAATATAATAATTGTAATTGGCATAAGCCCGCACGACGTCTATCATGTTCACACTGCACCGAGCTTCACACGAATCGCGCTTAAACCATGCAATTAAAGCTCCTCTTGTTAATTATCACGCTAATTGCACTTGATTGAAGTGGAGGGCAGTATAATGCATCGATGCCTTATAATTATTGAGTATCACCATAATTTACATTTATATTCTACCTGGTATCAGTAAATAAACATCCCTGGAGTATATTATCAACCCACAGTGGTGAATCAAAATGATCAAATTACTCTGCGCAATATACCAGGGAATATTACATCCTAAATCAGAATTGTATGTGATGAACAAAAAGTACATGCTTTTGGTACATGTTCGTTGTGTCAATAAGTGTTTCGTTTTATAAATTAGGTCGCCGTGTGTATATCCTTTGTCACAATTTCAATGGAAGCATTCGCAAAAGTATGAATACTATTTCAAATTATACTGTGTTCACGAAAAGAAGAAAAGAATTCTCTCCGACTGGGTACATATAATCCTTCGTGGTATGGCATATTCTAAAAGAAACGAAAGAAAATATCGTGAAGCTGCCATTTTGTTCTCTGCATATAGGTATCTTCCTTCTATCGCCGAGTGGGAATACAGAATAAGTCCTTCAATACAGCGCCAAATTATTATGTTCGGTCATTAAAAGGGTCATTAGCCACGTCATGAAGTAATTCCAATTTGCATATCGCAATCATTAGATCGGAGTACGAATGAACGAAGCAAGAACGCATCCACAAGAGACCCATACACTGTTTCAAACTCTCACTTCGCGAAATGATCATTTTTGTCGCATTTCTAATTGCGCATAAGTACCTACCGGCCTCTGAGTTTGTGTTTTTAGCACACCTTTATGCTGGAGGTATTAAGAGGTTGATTCGCATCTCAAGTTCTGAAAGTATAGACTCAGTTTGTAAGCAGAGAATTGGCAATTCCCTCGCAGATGCTTAAAAGTGTTTCACTGGCGGTGTGAACTTTGAAGTGCTGAAGGTTTAGTCGTTTAAACTGGTCCAGAGCGGAGGTTGCCAATGAAGCGATGAATCGGTGACCAAATCTGATTACACACTCGAAACGGTTTCAATTGGATCTGCAGCACCGCGCGCCTACGTTGCATGTGTGTCTCATTTTCTTTTCACTGGCGGAATTTTCTTCGTATCAGCAGCTCGCAGCGGGCTGGAGACTTCTTCGTGACGCGTAACGTGCAATACATTGGATGAGCATCTGTCTTCGGGGTTTCTTGTGAAGAGCGGCTGTTACTGACAGGGAAAAAATACAGACAGAATTTTTACTCAATCCAGTGCCTAGAGTTCTTGATGGAAGGATTATAATATTATCATGATCTATATTCGGCATCTTCGCGATTGCTGCTATACTCCGTGATGCTACCCTCAGCAATGGAATATCTCTCGCATGTAACCTCAAGTACTTGGAAATGACAACATCAATCTGCGATGTCGATTGATTATGGATAAGATGCTGTCTTGACAGATAAAGATTGATTCCGAAAATTTCGAGAAAAAAATTGTATATTATATCAAATTGCACAAAAAAGTGCTTTCGTTTTCTCGTACCTTGGCAGAAAGATATCAGTTTCCTAAATCCGTCGAGAAGCGATTTTGACTTTCAATTGAGAGAATCCCACGCAATATTTAATATTTTACGGATGGCCACACTCGCAAGTACAGCTTTTTCCCTTCTCTACTTACATTTCCACTCTATTTTCTGTCACGTGGTCAACAATTCAAACTGAGCGTTTTCCAATTCCAGCGAACAGTCTCCACCATATATACCAACAATTCGCGTACATACAAAAAGTTTTCGTTCACCCTCGCTACTCGAAAGCATGTGTCCTCTCTACAATAGTTTTCTTTTTGTCAGTCTGCACAAGTTTAAGGGCTTACGAGGTCGAGTGAACACTGCGCCCCACGCATCGTCTCAGGCATAACGCCCGACGAAGTTATTGGTTGGTCGACCGTGTTCATACATACGTTCTTCTCGGATATACGCTGGCTATAATAACGTCAGGCAAATAATTTGTGTAAGCTAGATGAAACGATCGTTTTTATAACTGCGCTGCTGCAAGAAGATGGCAGTCGGGATAGAATAGCGACACACCGCATGCGGCAAGAAAACGTTACTAATTTGACGGCCTGCTTTGCCTTTAAATTAGCGGGCCTGCGCGAATTCACTTTGATGCAAATTTACAATAATTTAACACACTTAAATTTCACGCTGGCTCGGGATCTTTCAGGCTTCAATGCGCACATTTTCCCTAGCTAAATAGATAAAAGTACCGCCTGGTATTTTACTACTGCTATACTTCAAAATGTTTTGGTTATTGTGTCCTTACTCCAAAGTACTCCCCATATCTAAGTATATGATACCTTTCTAAGCCACGTTCATATAATGAGCATCACATTAAATTTTACACATAATGCATTATAGAAATAAATATCCTAATTTTACCATTTGCTCGTGGTTCATACCACTTTCAACTTTCAAGCCGCCACCATAAATGTTCAATGACTAGTCGGTTTATGCAGAAAATTCCTAGTTTATAGGCAGATATATATAATTAGTTGCGAGAAACGTTCCATTTTGCGGCTAAATGTGTGCAATCTGGTTTAAAGAAATGCGCTGCTTGCAGGTTGACGCGTGATTTCGTAGCTCGTCTCGTATTGAGCGTCCAGCCCTTTCCCTGCTCACTTGTAACCCTGAGGACCCCAGAGGGCTGGTAAATGAGGAGCTGTGGTATCCCATCCTAAGGGACATGTGTGCAGGAGTTGGCTGTGGGGGACGGGTAGGGGGAATAAACGTAAATTACCACCACCTAAAGTTCTGCCGTTCTAACCGTATCCTGTACGCTTATAAAAGCTGGTAGACACTCGCCAGGATGAAGCATTAAAGCTGGCGTGACCCCCGGAGTTCGCATGGCAACAATTCGCATGTATGAGATGTAAAAATATTCGCTCCCGTTGTCAACTCGTCTTGCTATATTGAAAGGTATCTCACCTCTTTAAAGAATTAACCTCTTATCTGTCGCAAAGTTTTAATTAAGTTTCTGAGTGGAGCATTTTGATGGTTTAGTAAAACGGTTTGAATGGAAAAAATTATCAAACTAAGCTGAAAAAGAGTTTGAGGTTTGATTGCTTTTGCCTGGTATTTCGAACATATTTTCAGATCAAATTTTTTCACTTCTTAACTTTAAACTCACTTTGAATTACCTATTTCTATTTGTACATCCCTAAAGAGCACATCTATATATATTGTGTTGTATGGTAGTACTATTGGTTTGTATATGGTACTTGGTCACCAAGTAAGTTTTGGAAATGGAACTCAAACATTATTACACAAACATATTAATATGCAAACGATCTTCACACATTGAATAAAATAGCGTGCCATGTTCCTAAACAAAAATTTACCCCACCGCCATAGACTCTAGAAATGTGACTGCTTAGTGTTACTGTTTGCACTGCATGCGGGTTAAAATTACTGTTTGAAAACCGTTCAAACTTAAAGCACACCTACTGGCAATGCATGCCCTAATTGGTAACTTAACAGTAATTGCTAGTTTGATCCGCAGGGCGTACTCGGTCGGTACTCCTTCTCACTCTGCAAACAGATACTTACGTAATTCATTAAGTTTCACTGTGTTTCACAGCTTGAACGCATCATGCTAACTAGAACAGCATATCGATATACGGCTACGACGTGTACCTGTACCAATATTATCAGCACCAACAATCTTCAAAGCTGTATATCCCAGTTTGTAGTTACAGTCGAGACTTCAGACATAGATCTGCTCTTGCAATTTCAATTGGAATTAGTAGGTGGCTTGTTTATACACTTTACAGGCCCCTTCAGTTTGCTAACGCTGGAAAACGGGATTTCCTTGGTTAAGTTTAGAGATGTACTAAACCATAAAATAAACTCGACCTAAACAGTTAAATGTTAATGCACACAATACAAAATACAAGAGATACAAATCATGAATAGCGTTATACACTATTATGAAGCCTTGAGAGTTCCGAATCAGTTGTTCAATATTAACAGGAAATTTGGATTGGTAACGCTGCAAAAAAAGTTATAGTGCAGATTATGCAATAACATTAAATCCCTTAGTTATAGAACAATCAAGTACCGAAATAAATCCTTGTAAAGTCTGGATTATTTTCTTAATGTATACATGTGCGAATACATCCACCGCTTATTTAATGTATTATAGTTATACGGCCCATGTAAACCATGTACATAAGTAACACGAGATGAAAATGAAATGAAAATTGTTTGCTTTCCAGTTGCACTTCCAGCTTGCCAGTGGTCAACATCAGCACAGCACAGCAGTCTGGCGGCAGGCAGGCCGGCAATTTAAAATATTAAAGGACTCTAATATTAACCGGCGTGTGCTTGTTGCGTCCACCAGGGGCACCACCCGACCACCTCCCCGCGATCGTCTACGTCCACGGGGAGTCTTACGAGTGGAATTCCGGCAACCCCTATGACGGCAGCGTGCTGGCCAGCCTCGGCAACGTCATCGTAGTCACCATCAACTTCCGGCTGGGGGTGCTCGGTAAGTAGCGCGCGTCGCGGTTCCGTGCTCTCAGAGTGATCCCGTTTGTCATGGTTCTTCACTGGAATGATTCTCAAAGAGGCTGGCTGCTAGCCCGGCTAAAAGTTTCTCTCGAGCTTTTCAAAGAAAGAGAAATGTTTTTACTTTTTAGTATGATGTCTCTAGCCTAGAAATAATATTACGAAACCGCGACGACTGGGATCGATTGACTTTTCTTGTGTTTGGAGTATTTTATAGACGATGTAAACCTCTTCGATTTAAGATGTTATGACTTCAAATACCAGAACGAACCGCAAAATAAATTTGAAAGAGTCTGCTTGCCATAAAACAGGACAGAAATCGGTTGAAATGCTAGCCTCTCCATCCCGAGCGTTTATCAGTTGGAATTGGCCGTATCCCATTTCTTATAACCCAGTTCACGGGGTAACCACAACGTGTTTATAGCATTCAGTGCTAGGGGTGGGTTTTAGGAGAGAAAGGGATGGTTGATTGATGAGAGTGGAAATGCCGGGCAACACTAGCTGCTCGCGAGCGCATTGGCTACAGTCCGGTAATCGCAGTAAAATCATCGCCGATCAAAATGCGGCAAATCTAGCGAGCGGTGCAGATCGGACAAAATTGCAATCTATACATTTTTTAGCTGGGAATTTCCCATACATTTTTTAATCCATTACTGCTGGACTGCACGCGGTTCTTTCTGAGAGTAATCAAAAGTTGATCGCAGCTCACGACTCACGAGTCATTTAATTCCATCGTCGCTCATCCGGCATTAAAGTTCCCAACTTTCTTTAATCAAACTTTTTAGATTATTTACTGATTGAGTCACATTTAATTTTAAACTGTTTAATCTTCGCACAGTCAATGGGAGAAAAGCAATATTCGAAACTTCTTCAACCGAGCGAAGAAAACATATAATTGATTCCCAAAGTAATCAAATTTTCCAATAAAGTATCTATGGGCCAAGATGATTTAACCAGAACATTTTCATCCAAAGGAGTCGACTCCTCTTACTTGAATCGACTGGCTGTCGATGCGATTGAACAGTGAACGGCGAGTCTGACAGCTAAGATATCGCGCAATATTTCAAACCGAATATAATATAGCGAACATTGCGAACATAGCGAACATAGCTAAACCGGTTCGGTGGAAAATCCCGGCACCTCCACCAACCACCGTCACAAGTGCGGCAGCGGCCACCTCCGTCCGAGACCACTTGGCTAGCGCGCAGAATAAATTGGCTTTATGGACCGCATTCTCCGGCTTGGTTATCTATTTTCTTTCCGAGGAAGCCGCCTACCGCATCCTCTTCGAGCAGAACAATCTCATTCCTATATACTCACTTTGCGAATGTGATGTTTAACTTTGCTCTAGCCTCAAGAACCGACCGCTCGTTGTTTTGCAACTGGCCCATGCCAAAGTTCCATCAGCTGAGCACACAGAAAGAAAACTCGCCTGATTGGCTATACTTTCGAACTCGGGGGCAAATCATGCGCGAGTTTGTTCATCACCTTAAAAGGACATGGACGCTGCGATTAGAAACTCCAACAAAGAGTGTCTTTGGGTCCCCGCCAACCGTTACCGAAACGCGTTGCGAATACGCGTGTGACGCAGACAAATTATTCATTTAAATTTCAATCTCAGATTGTTTGTCGTTTGTTACTTACACGAAAGTGTGTGGCCCTGTTTGCACGAAACTTTCGGCTGGCTTTGCACAGCGGTGGAGCGATTGTCTGCTGTTTACTCTGCAGAGCAAGACGGGTAGACAACGCGGGCATTTTTGTTTGGTGCTCCGAAAAGTTGTTCTTCAAATTTTTAATCCCTCGTTATTTCTACGTGAGAGTGTCATCTGAATAACGAAGTATTGAGCCTTCTGTTTATACTTTATTATTTGGCATATACTTCGTTATTGAACTATAAAAACTCGTTATGTGATATCACACATTAAACCTGGTTAGTAAGAGGTAAAGGCTCATTAAAGTTGGCATCACCTCGTCATACGAATTTACCACGCTACGATGTAAAACATCGTCAAATAGGAAATCTTAGTGTACTTCCATGGCTTTATTTTTGGTTTACAATTACTCGTACACAAGGTAACTTGGTTGCATCTGCAAGCTACAGAGCTAAACCTATCTGCGTCTTATGCACGGCTATGCTGGAGCCGGCGTGATCGCACGATGTGTTGTCGTTTGCAAAGGCGCTCTTTTGACACCAAAAGAGCTGGCAATGCTCACAGACATGTAAACCCGTGGCTGAAAGAAGAAAAACGGTTTTCTTCATAGAAAATATCCGAGACGAGCACAACTTTTTTCTAGTCTTTGCTTTGCCATGGAATTTTCAAAGACGAGAGAGCCTTTCAGTAAGAAATTAGAAGTATGGTTATATCTGGCATCAGTATCATTTTCAAAATTCTAGAAATTTGAAATTAAAAAATACGTTTTAATTCACTCGTTAAAATATCGTGACAAAATATTTCTAAATGCACGAGTATGCCGTTACACCTGAGTTATTTCAAACTGTAATTAAAGTCGCTACTTTATGCTTCTATACTTCATAATTTAAACAATTTGCACCGCTGACTACACAGTAGCTATTTTTTTCAATGTTCATACAACACCACAGAGGATAATTTTCATACCTGTGAACATGGAAATTTATCACCCGACATTGCGTTTAGTACAACGGCCGAGTGTCATCGCATCGCACACACAACGGGTCTTCGGTATCAAAGTAGTCAATAATTTGTTCGCACGTCAGTTGCATCTGGTCGTGAGTCCGTTGTGGCCATAGAAACATGGTAACAGGTTGGGAAGCCTAATGCAAGGGCTGGACGACGGTCCTCTTCATACAAGGGTGACATTTCTCCACATATAATACCGAGTGATTGACCACAAGGGAACCCCATCGCGCCGTCAGCTCCATTCTCTATGATAATTCTATTTGTTTGTCTAGCCTTTATATGATAATAAGTTTCAGCGACTCAATCATTTCTAACTTTGTTATCCTGTCCTAAAGCTGTATAGCTATCATGAAATTCGCTATTATTATATTTTATGATCGCGAATTCTCGTCTCATTTTCTTATGTAATTTCTTTAATTAATTAAAAGTTTGAGTACTCCCAACGTCTTCATAAGTCTCGCACCCTCTCTGCTCTCTCTCTTCACGTCTTGAGCATTTTTATCTCTGTCTCAAAAATCTCATAAAATTATCTTTATTATCATAACGTTATTTTAATTAATACGTTCCTGATCCAATGGCATGATATTAATATGCATTGCTGTGCAGAATATAACTTCTATATTATTATAGTGAACTTTGTTAACTTGGGAACATTATTATATCTATAATCGTAAAGAAGAGCCGTGACATTATATCAACTCTTGCACCTGCCATGCAAATATTTGTTACGACACTGTTAGTCTAACAAGAAACAACGGGGTAGTAAAGGCGATGGGAGAATTAGCACCGACGAGTTTTCTCTAGGAATGCAATTGGAAAGCAAGGCGACAAGTGTCCCTGGGTCTAGAAAACGTAGATTTGTTATTTGCTGTTTATAATTGCCAACTAGGTAGTACTCAAAACTTGAAGTTTCATGAGACAATGGATGTTTTATATTCTTTCGGCCCTAGCAAACCATTTATAGGGTGAATCCATGGGTAGCGCCCACACTCAAAACCCTCACCATCTCAGAATTTGACAAAAATTGCAGGAGTGGTAGATCACGGCATATAAAAAATCTGGTATCAGCGTTTTTTCCGTAGGTCCAACGGTTTGCCCGTGGCGGGGCACGGAAAAACCCAGATTTTTACCTTTTGCGGAGCACAGCGTACCACTGTTTGCTCTCTGGCGTTGTACCTAAATGACTTAGAAGGATGGGACTTGTTCTCACTTGACGACATTACTTTGAGATGTACGATAAAAAATTAAAAAAATGTCTTTATAAAATTTAAGGGTGAAATAAATCCACCCCTAAACTTCAACCCTTAATAACTTAAAAAATGTTTTTTTTTAATTTTTCATATTTTTTTTCCAGCATCTTATATCAATTATCTATTTGTAAAAAAAATATTAAGTTGGGCCGAAACTGGAATCTGAAGTTATGATTTTTTTACTATCTAGATGTGTATTATTTTAGTGTATTCCAGTATGTGAGCAAGCATAATTATGGCATCGAAGAAAAATGGTATGTTTTGAAGATGAGTCCTACCCACACTTTGCTTCGTGCAACTTCGAGATATTTTTTACATTTATTGCAGATATTTCCTGAAGGTAAAATGTAAATGTAAAAATGTAAATGTAAAAATGTAAATGTAAATGTAAAAATGAAAATGTAAAAATGTAAAAATGTAAATTAAATAATAGCTCGAAGTCGCACGAAGCAATGAGTGAGTGAACTCATCTTCAAAACATACCATTTTTCATGGTTGATGCTGTAATTATGCTTGCTCACATACTGGAATACACTAAAATAATACACACCTAGATAGTAAAAAAATCATAACTTCAGATTCCAGTTTCGGCCCAACTTAATATTTTTTTTACAAGTAGATAATTGATATAAGATGCTGGAAAAAAAATATGAAAAATTAAAAAAAAACATTTTTTAAGTTATTAAGGGTTGAAGTTTAGGGGTGGATTTATTTCACCCTTAAATTTTATAAAGACATTTTTTTAATTTTTTATCGTACATCTCAAAGTAATGTCGTCAAGTGAGAACAAGTCCCATCCTTCTAAGCCATTTAGGTACAACGCCAGAGAGCAAACAGTGGTACGCTGTGCTCCGCAAAAAGTAAAAATCTGGGTTTTTCCGTGCCCCGCCACGGGCAAACCGTTGGACCTACGGAAAAAACGCTGATACCAGATTTTTTATATGCCGTGATCTACCACTCCTGCAATTTTTGTCAAATTCTGAGATGGTGAGGGTTTTGAGTGTGGGCGCTACCCATGGATCCACCCTATATTAAACCACGTTCGTGGATTTAAGTTACCAACTTAGCGAAATACATGAAATGAGATTTTTAAAACTCTGAAAGCCAGTAATGTGCATAACTGTGAATTGTCGCATGCAATGCAGACCGTGTTATGTTAATTTCTGGCCGGGAAAAATGGTCCATACTCGTGTAGATATATTTTCTAGCCCAGAATGTAATGCCGCTCGAGGATAAGTTCCATCGAGTGTATAAAGTTCTTACCCGTACTTCATTAACCTGTCGGGAGGGCAGAGAGTTTGAACAAGTTGGAGGTAACTTTTATCCACTTAACTTTTCTTTGAGTTAGGGCTACGAAGAGTCGCCTTCACTGCACCGATCGTTCTGAATAACTTAGGAATCTGTGAACCTCTTAGAGCGAGGTCAATATATTTTCGCGATTTATTTTTTTGAGCATTTAGAATCATCTTATAAATTCCAGAAAGTGTCATTCCAGTGTCTGTGAGCTAAAGGTGTCAACAAACTTCATAAATATATGGGAATATATTTGTAAATATTGAAAATAAACTTCCAATTTGCATCACTCTGATGTGAAAGTCCACGGAAATCATTGGGTTTTTGGGGCAATATTTTCTATGTTGTTTCACTTGTTATACTGGTATTCTAAGCATGAAAAAACAGGTCTTAGCCGCTTTTTTACAATGCATTTTTGTGACCCATACCAAAAGGGTCTCCATTCATAAGTCAACCATTCGTAAGCCAAGAGAAGGAACAGAACTTGTAGATTGCTGCTGACACTGCGCGAAGCCCAATTATCTCCATTGGATACCTAGAAGCGTCTCAATTAAAGTTAAATTAATTGAGTATTTGGTTAGAATAAAAATCGGTGATCATTTGCGTAAAAAATGAACTTTGCCCTTGAAATGCGATTCGTCCGGATGTCGTAGTAAGTAGATATAGATTAAATAAATCTCACTGTGTATTGATTATCGAAATAAAGCAAATCAAACGACAATAATAACATTCGAAACCCGATATGATAGTAACCTAATCTCATCTACCTGACTTCGCTAGTGGATAGAATGCTTGAATGCTGCGAGAAAGAGAAAGTTTAAGCATCCGATAATGTCAATATTGCTTGTTTAGTCAATTGGCCATTTCAATTATTCGATTCTTTCACAAGACTTTTTTCCCTTCTGAATTTGAAGCCAGAAAGCGGATTAAGGTAATTCGTGATTGATGCACTAAAATGAATATTGCAAATTAAAATTCCCCTTATAAAACTGATGCTGTAGTTCTTACCCCTTACCCCCGTGGTGTATTTCCTTGGCTATTCTAGCAACGGCCATGAGTATAATAGATGTGGTCCATCGTAGAGGTGGTTGAATCGCACGAATCGGTTGATTTGCATCACGAATTTGCACGTATACGTGACTAACTAAACCTCACTGTCTAATGATACTCAATTAACAAGTAATTCGCCTAAGGAAAAAGGAACCACTGAAAATTAAAAGAAATATAGATTGTGCGGAAAATGACTTGCTTGTCGAAATATATTTTTCTTAACGAAATGCCAAGTTGGTCTAGCACAAAATGAGCCGACTCGGCAAAAAAACTTCCTGACATTTTTTCTTTCTAGAAAAAAAAAAAAAGCACGTCCGAAAGTTAGAGTTTCTCTCAACCCGCCGCCGATGGCAATTCCAGTTGAGCTAAGCAATGAAACTTGATAATAATACAGCACTAATATCCCGGTATGCACGCAGATTGAACATCCTACGATCCTACCCCGGACACAGTCGACATTCATGCAAAGCATTCCCATATCGGAGATCGGACCTTGTCTGCTACCGTTTTCCACTGGCGACGCCAGAAGTGAGCGCCTTGCCAGCCAGAGAGTGGGCGACACCGCGCGTGAACGCAATACGTCGCCATATTAGACTGCCTGTCGAAGCTATGTCGAAGCGAGTTATGCTTTTAAAATGGAACGGAACCCAATAGCCGCAAAGTACGAATATTCGGTGCCATATAAATGGAAACTCGTATGCGATTATCATTATCAAAATTTGGTTTCATTTCTTTCAGCCCATATTTGCACGTATGTCCCCATTTCACTTGGCCAAACGGTTATCGACACACCTTGTCGCTATAGCTCTTAGTATTCCAGTCCTGTAGCTGAAGCGGCTCTCTGCGTGGCGGCGGCGGCGTCGGCGGCAGCGTCGGCGTCGGCGGCGCGGATTAATGGTCAGCGCTGTTTCCCCCGTGTAGACCAGTCTTTTGTCCGTGTCCGACACACGGCCAGCTATTTGTCAGCCGCGGGGCCCACCGACGCCGACGCCGACGCCGACGCCGACGCCGACGTCGCGCGACGTAGCAAGAAAAGTTTGGGCGCGATGAATGAATATCGCCCAAGTAAAACCCACGCGAACATATTATGCTTTATTGATGTCAACATCGTCGTTAGACTATAATTTTCGTTCAATTTACGATATCCGCATCGGGTATTTCCAGTGTCTTCATCAGTGGATATTGTTCCGCTGAATACCTGTGCTTGTTGTGTATTGCCTTTGTTTCTTATAAAACGTAGAATGGGTTCGCTGAGGCAGGAGTCAGCGACGGTTCATCAATAATGTTAACCAAGGCCATAACGATCATATTAGTCAAAATATTCCAAATATTTTGTTAACTTCAGCTCTTTTGGGCCTCTTAAAAAGCACACGCACGAATCCTCTAGATTCACCTAGTGTTTCATGCAAGCAGACGAATAGCCAAGAAAATTATGTTCACCAATAACAAGATACACTTAGCATTCCCTGTAACCTATTGCTCAAACCAGTAATTAAAATTGTCGTAATTTGCACATGTGTCTACGATTCATTTCGCACTTTACGTGCATACAGCATTGCTTTTTCGCAATCCGCTTCGCCTGATGCGCCATCTTAATGAGGGCATTTCACGTCCCCATGCAGGTATGCCTAGCATCTAGATATTAGCGGCGAATGCGCGAGCTTAGCAAATAGTAAGTGCTCAGTAATTGCATCTAGCTGATACGGCAATTACTTTCATGTCGTAAAATCCTCACGAACAGCATCCAAGTTTCAGGAAGTTGACGACTCCTTCGTGATTTCGCCCGGAAAGTTTCTTAAATCAATTAGGGGATCGTTTAATATTCCGGCTGAGTATATAGCGCACAAGGTGTATGCGCAAGGCGGGGGAGAAGTCGTACATTTACTGCTTGTTCGAATCTTATTATTTCCGTCATTGATCATATTTAATTGAATTTGCCGGCACGATTTCTTTCGCCGATGAATCTCGGATTGAGGCATTTAAACAGAAACCGGTACATGGGGGTTTCTGCTTCAATAAATACTTATACAATGTCGTGTCATTTTTTTCTTTTCAAATGAGTGTTTCAAAGCTTCATCTAGTATTTTTTACGGTATAGGACAGAAAGCTCTATATAGCTAAGGTCTTGTTATTATTTTCAACTTTCTTCGATATATTATTTCCAGCTTTCCTTCTCGTACACATATTTCCACTTATCGTCGTTATTCGCGATCGATTTTTTCCTTCGAAAATGGAGTTTCAATACACAGGGCTGGTCCATTCTCTCACCCGACTTTTATTTACAAATCCTCTTCGCTTATACTCAGTATACCCAAAGATGTTTACCACAGTTCCTTTCAACTTTTTTTCTCTTTGTCAATTTAGGTTCTCTGTTCATTTCCAAGATATTCGCATTTCCATTTTCACTTCCTTCTATTTGGTTCACGATGGAATACTTTGGCCCTGTTCTAGAGCATATGCCGGGTGGGTCTCGGTTAAGGGATGCTAGCATCCGCGGGGGTGAGCCACTAGCGTGTCATGCTATATTATGTGAGACCCGCGAGACCTTCACAGTGCCATAGATAACATAATCACATTTATCTCTTTATCTCGGAGAAGACTATTCGTGGTGCTGTTTCCCCAAAGCGAAAGATTCCAAGTGGACTCGTAGGCACATCGTTTCCTCAAGACTCGTACCAAAGTCTTTGACGTTCTTTGCCATTCTTTAGGGCAATCTTAATATTCTCAAAGAAGCTTTGCTTTACTTTGAAGGTCCACATATAAGTTTAAATTAACGGCGTAGAAACTTTGCAACTATGTCAGTTGCAACGTTGTGACGATTATTACCAATGCCATTTTCCAAGTACTTGGTTAATGGGGATAAGGTTTTTTTATGTTAGCTGATATAACATACCATTATTTAATATTATACATATATAAATTTTCTATTCGTGAAACTATTTTTTTTTGTGATCCACGGTTAAGTGACTTTTGGGCCCAGGAGAAATTTAAGTTCGAAGCTTAAGCATCACATATCGAGGGTGTGTTTACTTTTGGATGTCGAAGGAACAAATGGAACATTTGAAACCGAAATATAGTATAAACATAGGAAAGCCCTGAATGAGATACGATAAGATTCCACTTGGAACCAAAAAATGGATAAATCCACATTGAGTTTGTAGGCAAATCTGGGATAGTCATGTAGAGAACTCTTACCCATCTTACTCTTAACCTTATGGCAAGATTCGAGACAAGCTCTATTTCTATTTTTTTTCTCTAAAATGTTTAAACCTAGAGACAGGCTACTCAAGTCCAGAACCTCATCAGGATTTGACTCTGAGCCACTATCTTTGCTACCCTGTTGTTGATTAAACTTTACTGCCCATGTTGTTGCGTTTTAACTTTAAGGAAGTGGTACGCAAGATAAGTTACTAAGTGTCTGCACAGCCAACCATCCATTCCGCGCCCAAATTGTGGCTTTCGTCCATTTTGTCCGCATTGATTAAGCGAAACTTTAGAGCTGATCTGGTAATGAAATACGGTCACCAAGAAAGGATTAACCAACACGGTGCTAGCTTAGTGCTTGCACGAAGGAGTTCGGCTGTACATTTGCCAATGCATTCCTTTCTCAGCTCGTCTAGCTATCTTTGGGTCGACTCGAGTGGCTGCTTTATTGCGGGAAAGTGTTTACGAGTTGGTTAAGCTTCCTGAGCGTTTGTCAGGTTAACCTGGGTCCATCCAAAATCCGGGTTCGTCAAGACGAAGCACAGCTAGAGCGAGCTATACGTGCTAAGCAACCGTTTGAAACCTCAAAGGGCACTTTGGGTTTGGCCGAGAAACTTGCTCGCGGTGAATAACATCGATCAGTGGCTAGACAATTCGAATAGAAGATATATAACACACGTGATTTCAAGTTGAGGTGAGATGTGCCTTAAGTCAACACATTTTGCACCATTTTCGTGCTTTACACATAAAAGTATTTCTTTGGCAAAACACGAGATACTTGTCCTGTCTGTGGTGCTTTTACTATATCCCATGCAAAACGGCGACAGCTTGCGCCTGATGACATTTCGCACTTATGTGGTGCATGATTGCAATGTGAGATGTGCTATGTGCGATGTACGATGTAAAGATCCTGCTGAAGTGTCATAGCTGTACCAAACAAAGAAGACATTTAGCTTTTAGCTTTTAATTCCTACATCAGACTCTTTCCTAATTCTCGCAATTCTATTGAAATATTCACTTAACATCTAGTTTTATTTGCGGCTTTATCTGTCACTTATCATCAAGAGTTATTACTTTTCCGCGTAGATTTCCCGCGAAGGACACGCACGCACGTTTGTCGACGTCAGCAAATTCCCATTTTCTTTCCCCGAGGATCGGAGGCGTGCGTCCCATTCACGTCGGCAAGTGTCAAAACACACTGCGCCATGCATACTTTCATATTATTAGCGTCTCACATTGAAGACTGGAGAGTGAAGAGAGATGTCTGGTGGTGTGCTGGTACTTTTCGATTCGCCTGGAAGTGTTAAGTGCAATCCGATTAACTCGCTTGGGGCAAATGAAGGAAAAGCGAAGAGACAAGATGAGACGAAACCCAACAAGAAATTAAGCTGCGTCAATAAACTTTACACTTTACATGGTAAAACTAAAATTTTGAAGATATCCTGAAGGCGTTTATAAACAAGAGTTTAATTTTAGATTGAAAAGCACATTTACGTATACATTTACAAACTTCTGATGATGTAATTTTACATATATCCGAAGAGTTTTTTTTACCCCTCACACAACATGGGGGGTTTGTTGGATTAAAAAATTTGAATGCCAAAGCTATGTCCTTCTTAAACCTTCAATACGTAATATTAAAGCATTTTATATAAGGTATTTTCGGTGCTTTTTATCGAGAGTAATCAAATGTCTCCTCCGTAATATGACAGTATCTACTGATTCTCTCTATTCACTTTTATCGTTTCTAAAGCGGGATTCATATTAGAATCCTACCTAATGAACATAGCTTCATGTTATTCTTAATCTGTTCACAAGCTTCTATCCAACTTTAACTTTCATTACTTTCATTTGCATTTCACCGCTCTATGAGAAGTAATTCCTCTGCTGGCTGGCACGCCGGTCGGCATCATCACAGCAGCATCCACCAGCTCGCTGACGTCGGCCGATCAATGCAGCGGCGATGGCGAGGGTATCATCAGCCAAGTCCGCTGCCAGATGGCGGATCGCGAGCTCCAAGCTGCGTGCTGTCGCGAACGAGACGAGACTGTGACGGCCAGCAAGTCTGGGACGGTTGCAAACTACCCCGTCGTTTGTCATTGAAATCTTGACGCGCTTCTTTCCGCTGCGGATATCATTTTCAATGGCATCTTGCGCAAATGTGTGCAATCAGAAGGATCCAAGTTTTTCAGATTGTGAAAATAACAGGCTAAGATATTCGTCGCGTTTCGCTGAGGGATGATATTGCTCACACGCTGTCCAAGATTAGTTTCAGTCATTTACACTCGGTTTGTTGCTGGATTTCAGGCTCTTTTTATAAAAACGTTAACTTCAGATTCAAATGTACTTATTTATCGTTTAAGCGATAAATTTCCGGCTGCTTTAATCTTTCTTTCTGTACGGGCATCTGACTTGTATGGAATCAAAAGCCGGGTCACAATGATCTGGTTACTTGCGTTTCTTGACACTGACGGTTACAAATGGGGTCTACCTACACCTGGCAGATATAAACGATCTAAGCCATTGCAAGCCGCAAGGACATAGCTTTGTACATTGTTTTATGTCGCCAGCTTTCTTTCGATCGTTCCCTCAGCTTCTCCTCGTCTAAAGATGTTCGCGCAACAACGAGAAACTCTATTGTTACATGCGCAGATACAATCTTCGAAAGCATCAGCCGAAGGACTGAAAGGAAAGTCGAAACAATCTCCCTTTTAGTGAAAAACTTTATCAAACAGTTTCACTCCCGATAATAGCGATACAAAACAAAACAAAACAAAAAACGTGGTTCTCATCTGGCCAACTTGGCGGCGTTAGGCCACTAAACCACGAGTTCACTGGAGATGTTTGGAATTCAATGTGGATAGCAGATAGATGAGCGAAATACTGGGGAGTGAGTTATAGAGGCGAGCAACTTTGCGCTCAGAATTAACAATCGATCAACGAAGGGGGTTGAGATTGCTTTATGTATCTCTCGTTAGTCGTTATACATGAATTAGAGTGAAAAGTTTTTTTATGTAGTCTCATCATCTCTCGTTTAGCGCTTTTCCTTCCTCCTTCGCTTGCATCGACGAACGGTCTAATTGTGCGACTGCTAGCGAAACGTCTTCGAGCTGTAACCGCTTCTATAGCAAGACACTGGCTTGACAATTTCACGAAACTTTTTAACTTTCTTAAAATTCATGACTTCAACGCGTTAGCAAAAACTTTATCTCTAATATATGATTCATCATTGTGATCACACTTTACCCTCTACAAGGCACGAAACACCATTGTTTTCCACTCTTTTATGATACACCCTCCTTGCAACGGATGTTGTTACAACCTCCAAGTGATCCGTATAACCCTGGGATACACATTTTTGAACTAGGAATCTTGGGAGTCTCGTGGCCTAATCATCTGTAAAGTTCCGCCACATCTAACGCGTCAAACATGAAGCAACTTATATATCTACACTCTTCTAGCATTGTGTACAGCATTAGTAAGATGAAGACAGAGACAGGAAGCTCAACAACCAAAGCCAACCACATGTTATAGATAACCTAGGCCGAGCAGAGGGTGGCTCGTTCGTGGCCCATGCCTATATTACAGCGATGTTTAACCTTCACGGCCAAAGTTTAATATACACCAAGACATGGCGACGTCGGCGTCTTTCCTTTTATGAATATTAATGGTAGATTTCATTATCTTACATAAAGCTAGTCATAAGCTCTAGTTCAGGCTTCATCATCTTCTTCCACTCCACTCAACGCCTCCCCCCCCACAACCAGACCGTTCTCCCAACGTCCCTTCCTCTCGACCAACCGTTGCATATCCCAGATCCGGAAAACTCTGTTTACGACGTACAACTCTCGTCAACTCTTCATCGCATCAAAGATGGAGGCTGCTTTGGTGCTCGACGTAGAAGCGTAGAAGAGGCGTCTGTCTTCCCATAAATTTAGCGTTTAATTTGTCGAAAGTGATAATATAATTTTATGGGTTAACTTTTACCCCACTGCGACTGTTAAGCAGTACGACAATGCGAAAGCCCTAGTTTTATGTATCACTAAGCAGGTCCATTTCCGCCCCACATTTAGACACATTGCGTAGGTATTGTATTAAAAGATGATGGGAGAGGACCACATCGCAAATAAAGTAAGCATCGGTAAAACAAAGACCGCGTTTCTTCGCGATGATGCTAATGGTTTGAGAACTTTCAACTGTGGTTCGTGTTGACGTTCCAACTATACACAAATAACAATTTTGGCAAATACCGACTATAGAAACGTCACTCAATGCGGCGGCGGCGGCGGTGGCGGCGGCGATTTCCTCTGGGCACAAAGCCTGAACTTTAGCCATTGTTCTAGACTTACTCGCCGAGGCGTCGCCGCCGTCCAGGGCGGCGTCCAATTTATTGAATTATTTGGCATTTGGCGAGCAGTTGACGCGTTTATTGTACGCTGCAAAGCGCGCGTAAAAAGGGGTGGAGGGGATAATTCCCCATAACCTCTCTCACGTGAATAATTTCCAGTCTCGGTAGCGGCATCAGTAGCAGCAGTATCATCTGCTTTTGATCCAACTTTTGCCGAGGTGTCGTAAATCTCTGCAGGCGCGCCCTCTGGCCGCCGCTGCCCCCCCCCCCCCTCGCACGCCCCCCGCCACCCCGCCACCACCGTCGCGCGAGCGGCACTAAGCTAGCCGATTTCTTGGCGTAATAAGTAAACGGTCTCTTCGGAGACCAGATGGAACTAATTAAGATTACACCCTTGGATATAATCCAACTCTTAGTTTTGCTCTTAGAGGGCGCCACGTTACGAATCATTTGTTTCGGGGTTAACATACAAAATAGTGAAACAATTCTTCTTTAGTCTCTATATATAAACGATTTAGTGCTTATTTTCTCTTTCTTGTGAGTTTGGGCACAGCTACACCACAATCAATACACGTTTCAGAGCACAAAGCGAAGTATACAGTGTAGAACGGTATATGGCTATAGTTCTCAAATTCTTGAAAAATGAACAGATTTATTGCAGGGGGTACTTCATGGGGTACTTCATAGGGTACTGTACAAATTAAGCTTACATTCCTGCGGCGATACTTGAGTCCATTCCTAGACTATCGCTTTATTTATAAGCCTACCTTGCCTTGCCTTTAATTAATCGTAGCATTCCGTCGCCTGAAAAACTCGCCTTTGGAGATCTTGTTACCGTATTACCCCTTGTAACCAGCAGCAACCGCACTTGTATCTTATGTAGTGCATGCACGGGGGTGTAGTCTCTCCGAAGATGGAACTTACATCGTTAGGTGAGAGATGAGCGATTGCGGCATTCTGTTAACTTCGTCCGGGCTTTCAATGAGGTAAAGTCAACAATGTGAATTTGTTTTTGGGTCTCCCCGTGGCCGTGCGCAGCTAGCCCGTCTCCCTTAATGACCCTGTCGACGTCCTCGACTATCTCCTATGGCTCGGCCGCACCACACCGCTCTTGGCCGGCGTCAACCCTTCCACCTTCTAATTTATTGTACACTCCAGAGGACAGCGCCTATTATTGAGGGCAATTCTCTCAGCGACTGGCACCGAGAAATGTTCTGCTTTCTGAAATGATAGGGAAACGCAGGAGATACGCGCAAAAGCTAATAACGAACTTTTTTTCCGTTTGTATGTTTAGAAGTACCGTAGTATGTATGCTTATGGAAAAAAAGAACTTGAAAAACTTTAAGATATGTAAGATCCAATAAGTAGGGCCAAATACAAAGAGGGCAAAAAAGGGAAAATATATAAATTGGGAAAAGTGTGTGTCATGGCGGGCTGCCAAAAAGCGGCAACATAAATCATAGAGTAAAGGCGGGGTGCGAGGGTTGAACTGTGCAATCCCGCACGCTTTAGAAATAAAAAGGCTGAAGAATATCGGACAGAGATTAGGGGTTAGCCTTCTTTGTACGCGCCCTTTGTTGCTGTAGATATCGTTAATTAGTAATTAACTAAGTTGGTCACAGCCAGAAGCTATATAGCTTAGATTGCAGCTATGTGGATGTAAAAGCGAGTTTCACGGCCGTTTGACATCAAAGACAGTGGAACAGATTTTGGGCAAAGTTAAACGCATCTCATCCTAGATGAGAGATACAGGACCACGGCGTTATTAAACACGATTGTGACGGGGTTTCATAACATTATCATTATCTCTGCTTGTGACAATCTTTTTTGAGATCCAATCAGGTGGGTCTGGCTGGCGGAAAAGCCGTGGCTTCATTTTTGGTGATGCTTCCCCAACGGAACCATTTGCACCGGAAGAGGGCAATGGGCGGGTGTTCTTTTTTTTGTGGGTCCCCTCTTTTTTTAATCAATTAATTTTCAGATTCGTGAAACTCTCACAGGCAATTACCAAGAGCTCCAATGTATCGCACTAATTGGTTTCTCGAGAGAGCTTTGCTCGCTTGCATTCAACGCAGATTTAAAATTTATTGGAATAATAATTCACAGATTTCAACCACGCAAGAGTTAAATAAGCATTTAGCTATTTAATTAATATTCGGTCCAATCGTGGCGTGGGAATTTAGCTGAAATTCAATATGTGTCCGTCTAGTAAAGCAATGAGGCCGATAAAAGTGTTGAGATTTCTGCCGAGATTCGGGACCCAATCTATTTACACGGCGGCACGTAAATCCACCCACTAACGGCCAACAACTTTTTGATGGAGGAGCCGGCTTGACCGAAAATCATCTTTTTACATGTATAACGGAATACTAACTCAATCTGCTTTAGTGTTTCCTAGCTTTTGAGCTTATATTAACACACTTAAAGCCGGCATTAATTTCACCCCTGAATGCAGCCCGCAGAGCAAATATAACTTGAGATATCTCTGCCGATGGCCTAAAGGAAGCTTTCAAAAGACTATTTATGTGTCAATGTTGTTCTTTTAAGTGTTATTCATGGAAAATTATGGTTCGAATCCATTGCACTAAAATGTCTAGCAATGTACCCTAAACGCAACCCGCAGAACAAACACAAGCTTAAAATATTTCACACAGCGTAGTGGGAGTTTCAAACACACTTGTTACGTTTCAATATTGTTTTCTTAATTTTTGGTCACGAAAAATAATGTTTTAATCCTTCATATGCTAGTAAATTGCATCATTTGCTATCACGCAACCCTCAAAGCAACTTTGTCGCTACCAAGACTTATGGATCAACTTCCAGCAACATGGATATAATTTACATAACTCTTACATTGTTCAGTCAAGCACTTTACCGTACAAAAATTCCACAAAATAAAATTAACACAATAGCAGCTGTGAAGTCCACGCTTCTATTTTTGAAAACAAGGAAAATTAGCGACGGAAGCATACGCCAGCTCTCCCAGTCCTTGCTCCTAAACAATTGAATAAAGTTCACTGTAACTTTCATCACATTACATACATTAAGCCAGCAAACTTTTACGAAATGATAATACGTCTCGGCTCTTTTTTCCTTGCAAAACACCGCGAGTCGACTACATTGAAAGTAATGTGACATCGCCATCAGTGTGACACTGATGAGCACACGAGTCGAGTGGCTCATCAATCATACTATCACACTTATTGTGGTGTCCTGGACGACTGCAAGGATCAGGATCAGGATCGGGACGGCGCTAAGCCTGCGACGACGAAGCTCGTCGGCGAAGCTTCTAGTTTCCGCCAAGGCGGAAACGAATGACACGTTTTTGTAGTTTGTCTCGGCTCTGTTTTCGAGTGTTGAGATTTTAAGCAGGGTTATCATTGATACTTTAATACGATGGGCTTTTCGAAATGGCAAAATATCGGTAAAGCTTCATAATCACTATTTTTGGAATTTTATGCCACATTTTATTTGTAGCACGGCGGTCACCTCAGTGCATTTTTAACTAAGAGTTGTATGGCTTAGTTAAACATGCAAATCATTCTTAAGCTTTTCTCAGTCGACAGAGGGTCGGAACAAAGCTTTTATTTTTCATTGTGAACTGGAAAGAATTGCGTAGGTATAGTGCGTACTTTCATTGACACATTTTAGAGCAGAAAAAAACGTTATACTTTTATCTACGACGTAGCACATTACCTGCGTGAATAAATTCCCTCTGTTTTTTTTTGCCTAGTGGGTAAAAAAATTCGCATGAAAGAGCATGATTAAATAAATCATTGTAAAGAAATTCTTAGCACAAGTGTAGACAACTGTGCTTGCTTATGAAAGCACCACATTTTCAGTGATCATATTTTGGGAAATGTATAAGCGTTGAGTTTTATTTGTTACGTTTCATTCTTTAATAGCCTTTTCTGCTTTAAAAAAAACTCCGCTTCGCAGCAATTTGGTCGGTCTACTATTTTCAAAAGCACGGAATGGTACATGACACGAGCGAGATTGGCACTGTCAGTTTTATCACTGTCATATTCTTGGAAGAAAACACACACACACTGCGTCTTTTTTTCCTTGCCAAGGAATATAAAAAGTTTAAGTGGTCCTAATGACCATCCATTCATCCGCCCAGAATGGAATCACACCAAACAATAAAGATAAAAATTGTATGCCGAAAACGGAAATTAAGAACGGGAAAGAAGTGGATGTTGTCATCTGGCCCTGACGGTAGCGTTGATACCTGGAAATTCCCTTCAGCGTCAACTCATTAGCTAATGATTCCTAGCGTACTTCACCGTCCCACGTTCTCGCTGATTTCTGCTGCAAATCTGACGCATAGAAAACCACTACGTGCTACAAAAAGTTGTGCATGGTTTAAAAACTTGCCTCGGCTTGACAAACTTCGCCTTTTTACAATAAGGCACGCAAACTCATTTCTAAGTTTTCTGCTAGAGTTGAATATGTTCTTTTCGGCAAGTGAAAAAAAATCATTCACACTCTTTCGCCTAGCAGAGTTAAGCCTCTCCCCCAACCGTTTCTCGCAACTTTTATATTCGACACATACACCCATGAAAGTCGGTCTCCCAGGGGATAATAGATCATCAGTTACCCGATTATCGTATTTTGATCTCTTCCCTAAAAATCGAAGAAAACGCAACAACCTCGCAAATACCTTACCGCCCCTCAGTTTTGCCGCGTTTTAAGTAGATGCTCGTGACTCCCTTTGTATAATTAGGGAGTACTTGCACCCCGAGCGAGACGACAAGAAGCCCATCCCTGAAACAGAGTCCCCTTCACTCGCAATATGAGGCGCACATAGCAGAATGACCTCTATTGACATAGCACCTCAAATTCAACACTCCTTTATTTCTCTCAGCTTGAATTGCTCTAGTTTCAAATGAGTCATACAGGAGCGTCGCCTCCCCAGCTAAGTGCACGGGCAAGCACGTATACTCAGGCTTCATTTTACTATATACATAGTTCAGGGAGATGAATCCTTGCGTATAATTACCAGCTCAACTTTTCATCAACGGAGACAGTTTCTTGTGACTTTGATACTTGTCGCCGTCTTCTTAGTGTAGGCACCGTCGGCGTCGGCGGCGGCGTCGGCGTTGGAGGCACCCTGTCTATACATAACCCGAAGTGAGTGTCAAAATCAGTCCTTACCCGAGCCATGATGGCGGTCTTTTGTAATAAATATGGGTCTTGTTCTTGACTCTTGCTTAACTAACCGACTCGATGGGGTGGGCATTGCGGAGTGAAATGACACGAAGATTTTCTTTCATATCGATGTTATAATGGGACGGGCACTTTGCGTTCGGTGAACATGAGACGTGACGTCAAGTCGGTGCTTTCCGCTTTCCTTGCAGAACATCTTTTTTTGTGCTCGAAAAAAAAAGCATTGGAAATGCAAGATTTCAGGAGATTTGGCTAGTTGCTGTGCGAAAAAAAAAAAGTTTGTTAAACACTAAACAGTTAAGAACTGTTGTAAAAAAATCGATTTGCTTCAAAAACGTTGCTGATTTCGAATATTGGCAAAAATTTTCATCAGTACTGGTGGAGACGTTTGGCCTCTAAACAGCGAAGACAGAATGAAACAATACCAACAAACAAAAAACATTTGAGACTTTTCATGGTGGGGATGAATTTGAAGATTCGCTTTAATCGCTTCGCTAATTACGCTATCAATAATCAAACCCTTGATAGAACCCTTCCTAACTTTTATACCTTGTATAAATATTAATCACAAACTTTCCTGCATGGTTGAAACACTCACATCCCGAATGCCCGCTAAAAAAACAACTCTGAGGCAACGCACCTCCCTCTCCACTGCCTCAAGAAACGGGCTGGAACAAATTTTGCGCATAATTTTTCAGTGATATATTTTTCTCTCCGCACGCGTAGAAATAAAACGTCCCGGGTGAATAATGGCGCTTTAACTGCGACACTGTTATTTGGAAGCTGAACTCTGCAGGCCAGCGCCACTAAATTGAACTGTATCCTTGCGAGCTGGCAGGAACAGGGAAATTTAATTAGGCGGATTGGCAAGTCAAGCGTGAACGCATGCAGCCTGCTTGCAGACAGACAAGCTCAGGATCCGCGCTGAGACGCCAGAGACCATTTTATTACGCTCCCGCTAGCATCTTCAGGGTTTTTACGACCGACCATAAGTCAGAGATCTGATAGTTGCTATATATGGGACTGATTTCCAAACAAAATCATATACCAAAAGCATTTTCAAGGCGAAAACATGCAGAATCATTTTTTAAAGCGATATCCGAAAAAATCTAGTTTAAAAAAAACTGTCCAAACCCATACGTATATTGTAGTGTTTAGTACATCAATAAAGCTTTGACATGGTTTGATTTCAGTATGCGAATGCACGGTTGGTTTTATGCGACCGCCTATTTCATCAAAATATTTGTGGTCCAAACACGAGTATCAATCAAAAACCCCATCTCGCCGCGACTGGGAGTCAAAACGCCCACGCCACACCACGCCGGACGCGCGGAGTGGGCGGCGGCGGCGGCGGCAACGTCGGTTCCAGTTCGATTTCCCTGGAAATGAGTGGCAAAGATCGTCGCCCTAAAATGAAACGTGGTCAGCAAGCAAGGCAGGCTTAACGCGTCACGACGACGGCGGCGGCGGTGGCGGCGTCGGTGGTGACTTCCTGGCCTGCATGAATGTGGCTGGAGAGGGAGGATTGGGATGAGGGGGTGGAGGGTTACGGACGAGTCTCTCTCCATCTGATGCGGCCCACATTCAGCCGCTAATGAGGATTTATTCGTGGTGGTCCGGCTTGCCCGCTGCAGCCGAGCTCGTGACCGTGACATGGCAGCAAGCCCCGCCACGGCAAACAAATCCGGAGATTTAGGGCAGAGCGACGGCAGCGGGCAGGCAGCCCGGCACTAGATTGTTTGCTGCGTGCCCAACCTGTTCTGCTGTTTGTGAAGCGTTTGATTGCCATCCGATGAAATATCGCGGGAATATGATAATAGTCGGCCGCATAGTTTAATATCAAAGTTGTGACACGATAAATTTTCGACATTGTTTCCTGCAGATTGCTGTAATGCCATCGGTTGTCACGATTTTATCATAGTGGATGGCAACAGCAAATGTAGTGTTATTTTTACATTTTTACTTTTTTAAGTTTTTTTTTGGCAGGTGATGAATTGATGTTAATTTGAAACTTTTCTTGTAGTTAAGTTAATGTTAAAGTGACGTTGTTATACACTCCTTTGGTGGATATTAATCATATTTCGCTTGTGTATTAACCGAGTCCCGACCCTGAGTATACGGTTACACTCCACCTACTCGACTCTGTTTTAGATTCTCTCGATAACACCAAGTTTTGAACGTGACAAAAAGTTTGATTTCTTTTTCCCAGCTAGCTGTAGTGTGCAAGAAGTTAACGGCATTATTAAGCTCCAGCTTGATGATAAACTTCCCTGTAAATAAAATAAAAACGTGCACTTTTCTAGAGTACTCCTAAACGAAACACTTTACAGAAATAAACTGTATCAGCTGAATATAAAACGTTTTCCGGCTTACAAAGGTTTAAGTGCAGACTGAACCAAGGATATATACAGTTTTTCAATTACGGGCGTAAATATTTGATGTCCTGTAAATACTCTCATCGACGAATATATATTTTTACGCTAGTTAATATTAAGCCATCCGCTGTATGTTTTCAAAATAGCAATCGACGACACCTTAATTTGCGGCAAATCTGCTGAATTATAAAGAATTTCAGGGAAACGTGCTAAAAAAAAAATTAAAATTGGCTCTCTTCATGTTTACTAAGTTCAATGTTACATACCACTGTAATGAATCTAAAAACGAATATATAAAAATGAACACAGTTGCAATGAATTGAAATAAATCAAGTCCTACCAGATGGAATGAGTCAATTAAAGATAACACGATAACCAGTGATAGCTATTGCAAAAAGAGCCCGTAAAACCATCGCTTTGGCTATTTGAACTTCTCATTCCTTGCAATTAAAAAGCTGGGCAGCAAACCAATCGACGCCGAATAAATCGGCCGTCCAGCGTCCAGCGTCCTGCGGTCTGCGTTCAGCGTTGCCTCGACGGCAGATATTAGAGTGTGTGCGGTTAGAAACACATCATAGACGCAGAGAACAAGGCTTTAATAACACGCGCTTCGTACAAGTCTGCCGATGGAATACAAACGAAGCCACCAGGGATAAAGCCGATTATGATAGTAAGGGTGTATGGCAGCACGGCGAGACGAGAGGCAACGAAAGGGAGGCAAAACCAAAAGAGGATTGCGAACTTTCATAATGGAACCACACTTAGCTTTTAACAAGATGAAAAAAGGTAACGTTGCATATCGGAGAAATTAAAGAGCAAGAAATTTAAAAAGTTTTTTTTGTCTTAAATGGAAGACGCAATTAAAACCGCAAACCGTTCGCTGCCTGTGTGTATTTTGACAAAGTATAGTCAAAGCGTGAAATATTACTATCGGCGGATCTTCGATTCAAAGTTGCACATCCAAAAGACATTAAAAAACGATTTACCTTCACGATATTCATTGGTAATATCTTGCAAACGCACAAACTTAGAGGTGTATACGAACTCTCTCAAAACTTTTCGTGACAACGAAAAATAAGTTCGTTCTGCCATCTTGAAAACTGATTTTCACGCCTGACATGAGATGCTTTCCCGAAGTAAGAGTGCGCGCGGATATCGTTTTACTTTCTCAGAGCATGGAGGTAGCTCAGAGGCCACGGCGCCTATAGCTCCAGCAAAGCTAACTTCCTATGTAAAGTGATTCCTATATTCAAAGAAGACCGCGGCAAAACAACAGGTTGGTTGTTGGAAGATTGGCATTGGTTGCATCTCAATCTCACGACCACCTTATCACCCCTATCCCCCCTCTCCTCCCCAGGCTGCCTGATCCCCTCGATTCCCGACCCTTCACACCCTTCACCCCATCCACTGCATTCAGAGCAGCGTTACTCTTTAAATCTGCCTGCTAGTGCTACCTCAGTGCGCCCTCAAAACACCAGGGACCACTGAAATCGATTCAGCTCCACCACCACTATTCCATCCCAGGATCTACTTTAGGCAAACGACGCGCGATAACATATCGCAAAGTATTCGCTACTGCCAACGCCAACGCCAACGCTAACGCCAACGCGAACGCCAAGGGGCAAGAACTAATCAACCAACGCCACCCTCTCGCCGCCGAATCCGCAAACGCCATCAAAATCATCGTAACTGGAAATTAGCTATTTTCATTTCGGATAATTTAAATCTGCTGAATTTTAACATGTCCGTTTCACGATTTTCGCATTTGATTTTTTTGGCATCTGATCTGATGGAAAAGTGATTTGTCAATCGAAGCCGCGAATCGTCGGAGCTTTGGAAAAAGGCGTGAACGTGATACTGTGTATCTACTAAAAAGCATCTTTCCGACCGGAAATTCCACTGAGATATGTGGGTGGGCTTAAAAATGAAAATGTCACGCATGCAAATTCCGACGGTCCGAGAGATGTCGGAGTTTTTCGGTCATACATCGTGTTCTGGCAGATATTTTACTGCCATCCATGTCTCTATGAATGCGAGCTGAGGGCGGAAAAAAGTGCTCACAATGACAAGCACAAATGAAAAATTCTGACGAAAGTCCACTTCAAATTGAGAACTTAAGCGTGAAACGAATAGTTATGTAATTGCTTTGTGAAAAAGACAGTGGGTTTATAGAGCAGAGGAAAAGTCAACCTGCTAAAATATCGCGCAGCCCGTATTCATGTGTGGTAGGTATACAGTTTTCATTCGTGCTGGGGTGGTTTTTTTACATGTGTGTTTTGATTAAATGTGTTAATCATTTGAGAAACTTTGAACTGTGTTGCGACAACAAAAAAAAACTATAGATTCATGAGAAAACCGTGCGCATAATTTTGGCCGTAAGCCCTTTTGTTTGTTTGTCTTTTTCCCTTCAAAAGCATGTTTTAACCTTTTTACATGCTTACACTTCAATTATGAAGGGCTCTCACAGAAGATCGATACACGAAATGGCAGAATATTTAATATTGGGTACTTTTAAATTTTATGTTGACAATTGTCTTTAACTCATGCTGTAATTTCGAGCAAAAAATAGCACCAATTAAGAAACAGGAGCGGATGGAGTGATTATAGAATTGAATGTGGCTACCTTACAATTAGCGTCTGTCACGTTTTTGCGTGCTTGTAAATTAGCTCGCTTCTGTCTTTTTCTTGGCGCTGCTCCGTTCATGTGTGTCCTCTACGTGGTAACCTGCGCATTCGAGACAAAGCAAGTTGTTAAAAGTCTCGCTCACACGGATCGGAAAACGTGGGCTGCTCCGTGCTTGATCCTTGCTTTCGTGCTGCTGTCAGCCACCGTTCATTGCGGTCGCCGACATTGCGAGATTCGGTACGCGGCGAAACGTAACTTTATCTCACACTCCACGCTCTTGTTACGACGATTTTAGAGACTAAAATTAGGTTTCACTGTAATTTGCATCCGCGGAGCCCAGGCGTTTGAATTCCGCGTACTCATTTGTTCGTCTAAATGTGATTATTTCCTTTTTGACGAGAAATCTTCAAATTTTCAGTGACTTGTATGAGTATTTGGGCTTGTTAACCGAACTGAAATATTACCGTGAGTAATTCAAGCGCGTGCTTGAAAATGTGAATGAAGCCTTTGAATTCAACGGTTCTTATTCGCGAAGCACTGTAAAATGCCCACTTACAAGTCAGTGATACGACCATAGAATAAGGAAGGTTTGTTCTATGGTGATATCTATGGCATGATACTGAGACACACCAAGAACGCGATCAAGTAGAAGGTCGTGCGTTGGAGGTCTGCTCTGAGGGTTGCATTTAGGAGCCGTCAATTTCTTTGTTATTTTACGATGAAACTTCTTGCGTTTATTTTCGAAATTTCTGTTTAGAACATAACACAATTGTTTATCGGTTGAATTGATCTGGACTTTTTGCATAATGTCTAGTGAGGATTTCAATTCATGAAAAATATTCTCAATTTAAGCCCGTGGGCTGGGATTTACGTTGCATTGTGTGCGGGGTAAGAATCGATCGTGTTTGGGATTTGGCCGGCTTTGCTCCCTTTAGCTTTTGCTTTAATAATGCTGTGGCTTGGCGAGAACTGAAGACTGCTATCTGTAATAACATACATTGCAAACTTAAGACCACGAAGCGTACAGAAAGGCGGTTACCGAACGCATATTCTGACGGCACATGAAACTCGCGCGGATAGAAAATAGCCTCATAGGATACAGCTAAGCGATTTTCTATTGTATTTTTTTACCTTCGTAACGCGCTTGCCACAAACACGTGGTTTGGTTCAGGCGCACACGAGCCGCACGTCTTAAATTCATTCAATTTGTACCGTAATAAAGATTGCCCCACAGGACACAATCTCATTTAATGTTAATTTAGAATGACTAAATTCTAGAATAATCTGAAACTCTCGCAGCTTAGGTAGAAAACGAAAAAATAACTTCCAAATCACCCCATGAATACGTTCAAGAGTGATTAGTAAAAAGAAACCGCAAAATATTATTATAATTTTTTAAACAACTCTGGCTGAATGTTAACCACCATAATGCTTGATGCTGAATGAAGATTACGAATACTTTTTTCATCCGTCTCCAGGATTCGTCTCACCGAAAAGTGTCCAAACTGAAAAAAAAACTGTTATTCTTATTTTTGACCCGTGTTCAGTGCTCATCCCCTCATCGCGACCGCGTCAGTCACAAAGCAGTGCTCTCGGCGGTGCCAACTTGAACCGCGAGCACGCATGTTGACTTGGTATCACCGCTCACAGCAGCCGCTCACCACTCTGTTCATCCTCTCCTCCTTCGAGCATTGTACGTCCCACGGCCAGGAGCACTGGTTAGGACTCTGAAGATGTCTCTTTGTCTCCACGTGCAGCGTGCTACACACGCCGGTAGAAAGAATGTGAAGAGAGGCTTGCTACATCATCATATACACTACACCATGAGAGCAATTCAGTCATTATTACACAAGAATAGAAATGCATTTGTAGCAAACGAAGAGAGCTGGTGGAACCATAGAAAAGAAAACAAAGGCAGCCGTCGGATGGAAAAGGCACCTATAGCTATACGGAGTGTGTGTCAACGACAGGGGATGCAACTGTTCAGAGGACATCCAGCGAGTGGTCCTTGGAAGAAAGAAAATCTTATTACATACTCCTAACGCAAATTACGAATAGGGTGCCCAATTGGATCATGGAACTTTAAGTATTCATATCAATTTGACCACCAGGACATTAAGAAAAGATGTCAAACTATTCCGAGTCTTTATACCTAATCTATCGGGTGTACATGCGACTAGAGTTGTCCTAAGTACCTCTAGAGTAGCAAGCATTCTGATTCCCGACACTCCACTAGAGTACCAACTATTGCATTTTCATTACCAACGCTACCGTCTGCAGAATTGCCATTAGCGGCGATCGAACCTGAGCAAGACGCCTTATCGGTACAACCCTCAATTCAAAACGATATTAGAGATTTTCTTGCGAGGTTACTTGAGGAAGTACGTACATAAGGACGGGGGCAGCCTCGTTGTCAAGACGATGAAGATGGAACGTGACTTTGGAGGCGTGATGCGAACTACGAAACATGGCAACTCCGTGCAGAGATGATTCTGCGCTTTATGATAGGTTAATACAGTCGGAAAGAGTGTCCATCTGAATCATGTCGTCATCTGTAAATGTGACGTCCATGCTCGGACTCGTGATGTTACCTACTGAATATTTCAGTGGCGCGTCGACCGGGTCCAGCGCTATGTCGTCGTATACACCCAGCTACACGACTCCACTCTTCGCCGTGTCTCATTGTCATTAAATCAACGCTCGTTTAAAAATATTGTCTGTATGAGTCTACTTGAAATACGTGCGAACTGGTCTTGCGAAACGTTACAGTACCTTTCTCCATGCACGTGAAGACTTTACAATCTACAACAAGCGGCGTAAAACGATCACTGTTTAGCAACCAAACACCAGCCCGGAAATAATAGCGTCTCCTGGGTACGATTGCGTGAAATATTCAAACGTTTACACCACTCGATTACGGCCATCAAACAGCACATATAGGGCCAAGTAGCCAACTGATATGGTTGACAGTTTCAGAAAATAGCACCTCAGTTGCCGAGAGCAAAGCTCCCTCCCATACACTTTACCGCTATCGCTGCTACTGACTATCTTCAACTTTTGTTCTATAAACCACACAACGAGGCACAATTGTCAATGTCATTGTTTACTCGGGGTATTCTTTCACGCCACAACTCCACATCACATACCCTGTATCTGTACACCCATTATCCACTACTGCAATTCAACCCTTTGTTCATCACTCTAAACATCTACGCACCACCGCCGATGCCAATCGTAATAATTCCACGAATGCGTCCTCAATTCAAATTCATCTCTCGGCTGGCAAACACTTCACCCACTCAGCCCGCCACTGGCTTTAAACTGTTGATCTTCCCCCGACATCCGTACATCGCCGCCATCACGCTTCCGTCCACTAAGTGTGCTTCGTTGTTGATTCCACGCAGGCTTCCTGAAGACGGGTGCAAAAGGCAGCGCCCAGGGGAATTTCGGCCTGATGGACCTCGTCGCGGGGCTGCACTGGATGCGGGAGAACCTGCCGGCGTTCGGCGGCGACCCCGAGCGCATCACTCTCATGGGCCACGGCACTGGGGCAGCCATCGCCAACTTTATCGCAGTCTCGCCGGTTGCCAAAGGTCAGCACATTTTACTTTCATTGAGCGCGCACGCTCTGCTCGATTTTATTGATTGCCAATAAATCTGTATTTATAGACTCTTATCCACGTTTGATGGTTGGATGAGGTATTATATTGCTTGGCGTCGTTTACGCCCGAAGAGATTGTCCGACGGGATTACTTAGTAAATCGGCCTGTCATGAGCCGGGAAGAGAATTATTTAGTTCGGGACGTAGAGATTTAGAATGTGTCATTCAAGTTAGAAACTATATAACAGCGAACAAGGCAAGGTTAGCCACATTCATGTCTTACAGCTTAAAGTTAGAATAGTGAATGTTGTATTAGACCCGTCCCAAACATAAAGGTTCCGGTTTCACGAACGTGTAACCACCCTTGAATTGTGACCTTCAATAGTGCTTTGTCATTTAAGTGCTTCGTGAGGGTTGAGACAAATGGTGACATGTTATTGCCACCTAAAAGGCGACAGTCTCCAACACCCACTGGGTCTTAGAGCCTATAAGACCTACCAGATTACCAGATTGCTTAAATTCGGATTGCAAACTCGGCACCTCCACCACTATAAAATTCCCATTCATTTTTATATACATCAGCATGTAGCCATGTCCGTCCAGTTTTACTTCAAACCAACAGCAAATCTATTCTACCTGGCACATGTAATTAGAGTGGTTGCACGATGCACATGCACGACGACCGTGTGCCCTCGCACGCACGTACAAACACACGCACACGCACGCACAAGCACAAATACACCGGTCATTGGGTGGCGTGGCGGCGGCGGCGGCGGCGGCGGCGGCGGCGGCGGCGGCGGCGTTGGTCGCTGTCCGCGGCGAGCTGCGAGCACGGCTGACATCCTTCCAGTAATCCTATCAATCAAGCCGAACAACAATACCAAGAGCTTTAAGTCCGTGCAGCTCTCATCCCGGCCGCTTCCCACGGGAACGTTGCCGGGACTAACTGATGCACCACCGCTCTGTAAAATATCATGCCGCGACCATGACGACGCCGCCGTCGCCGCCGCCGACGACGACGACAACGACGATGTTCACCCGGTTATTTTGGCAACAACAAAACCTCGAACCATTTGTGTCATTCGGGAAATTGATTGCGAGCTAAGAAAATATTATCCGCTCTCGCCGACGATCGGATGGGAGAGGAAGGATTTGTGATATTGAATGGATTCTGTCGCCGA
Source organism: Nemurella pictetii (assembly GCA_921293315.2). Taxonomy (NCBI): domain Eukaryota; kingdom Metazoa; phylum Arthropoda; class Insecta; order Plecoptera; family Nemouridae; genus Nemurella; species Nemurella pictetii. Next base: position 30,026,363 of record OV121115.1, read on the forward strand.
TGTTGCTGGAACAGATTTTTTGATGAAGGCTTCGTTCTTGTTTGGACGAATCGTTTAGACAAGTAAAATCGTCTATTTTTTGCGTGGCTCGGAATCTGTAGTATTCTCAGTGTAATATCTGTAAGAGATATAATAAGTTTGAGAATGAAATGGAGTAATATCGCAGAAGTTGCAGAATTTATCTGTTCGATTAATAACAGGCACGGGGCATGCCTTTTTTATTGTTTCACTTTTCTTTCTTCATATTTTTTATTGTCTCTTATTGGCTGCACATCCACAATGTACCCATCCCCTTTGTTTATTCTGTACTTTTTCTCGCTAAACGTTTCTGGGCTTCAATTCCGAACCGTTAAGTATAATATTTGAAGTTATACCCTGCAAAAGTATCAAAAACTTCTACTCCGCTAGACTCCCTTCCCGACCAATATTGTGTCTCTATTATTTGCAACGCCCAGGGAATTGGAGTCAATCTAGGTTCATCTTCTTTTCTTGGAATTGCTAGTTCCCTCCAGTGCACTCTTTTTACACTCTTTGCCGAAGAAATGGACAGAAGTCGAGCGAGCGAGAAAGAATTCCACCGAAAGGAAATCGCAGTTTGGCGCATTTTTACTTGGCCGAACTGGGGGAAATGTCGCCCAGTTTCAGCTATGAAATATGAGCAGGGTGGGAAATTGGGAATTGGGTGAATGGTCGCTTGTTGTGATTTGTAGAGAATATACGGAGTAAAAGAGTTGGATAGGAGCAAGGAGGCAGGAGGATAGGTATTTGATTGAATCAGAGCACATCGGCTTGCTTCGGAAGACACATAGGCATCGTGCAAACCGACTGTTGGCTCGATGCATTTGTCACTAAGCTGACACACCCGCAGCGCATTTCAATCGATCCGATACTTTATTTTTACACTTATTCACTCGAGCAAATCTATTTTCCATCATCCATACTTCAGCGACACCCGACGGGTAAAAGAATTCGTACGACTGCTCACTGTCAATTACAGCAGAGAGATGTCATTTGCTCGACTCGCCGGCAACGGACATAAACTTGCGGACGCCGCCGACAACGACGTGATGCATTGTTTCCGTGGTACTTGTCGGGTGCGGAGAGTAATGCGCCGAAGGCTTGAAGTTCGTGCCATATTCCAAATCCATCGGGGCTCCGCGAACGAGCGTTTTGCGCCATAAAAAGTTCGCGCGCCTTCGATCGGCGCTGGAAAGTTTCTTGGCTGAGACACCGACGTTCCCACCAGCAAGTTAATACGTCAAACTATGACGTGATCTAGCTCGCTCGACGAGTTGCCTCGGCATTGTGATCCGCTGAACAGACTTGTCAACTGTAATGACGAATTGTTATCCTTGCGATTGCTCTCTGCAACGTGAACCGACTTACGTTTATTGTTGTATCTACGAGCTAATTAACTAGAACAAAGCCGTATTATCCTTCAATTATACCCCCATGAATATCCTTGGAGAAACATTTTACCTCCGTTCGCGAACTCGAGTACTTCTGCTAATGATTAGATTTGTATTCACAGTGATTCCAATTTCTCGGCATTGAGAACGGATGAAATATAGGAGAGATGGCACTGGAGCTACAACATCCGGTTCCAGCGAAGCACAACTGGAATACTATATAGGGGTCGAAATGCGTTCGAATAGCGCCTGATACAGATTCTTGGAGCAGCCCACAGTAATAACAGGCAGGCCAAGTCGCGGCAATTAACGGCCATAACTACACTTCATTCCAGATTTAATTTAGATAAATGACGCCAAGCGAAGGCAGCGTCGGCGTCTTAAATCGAGCCAGCCACCGTCGCGTTCGACTATCCCGAGGGCACGATGTCCTCTGTATACTTACTTCTACAATATACTTCTATAAAGCACTACAGTATACCCACACACACACATACCCACCCACACACACACACACACACACACATGCACGGTGCAAAAAATACTTTCATGTGGCTGATGCCATGCTAGTAGATTGGACAACTCACTTAAAGTCAAACATAAACGAAATAGAATGTTGAAAAGTTAAGAAACTTTCATAAGGGATGAACTTAGTTGGACGAGGAGTAAATTTACTTCGTCATATAACGACTTTACGAATCATCGCAGACATTCATAACACAAGTTAGAAGATGAACGAAATTTTGTTTGATCTTTTCTTCTAGCGGCATGCTTTTGCTTTCACGTGAGCTCCAAGATCCTCTAGCCAGAGAAATACCATCTGAGATGGAGCATAGCTGCGCACGACTGATATCCCATCGTCTGTGATATGTAAACGAGAATAATTGCATAAATTAGGTCAGCGTCTAGTGGCAGAAGCCAGCACATAACGAACTGAAACAATGGCGTCCACTTCTACGCCAAAGCAAAACTAACAATGCACTCCACAGACCACGCGCGGCAAGAACAATAACATCACAAAATTGAGCTCGTCACAAATGCATAACATAGCCATGTTCGTGTTACAGAACTGCTCCACCGAGTCGTGCTCCTGAGTGGCTCAGGCCTGAGCCCGTGGGCGCTCCAGCGTGATCCCCTCGCCGTCAAGCGACGCGTCGCCGAGCAAACGGGCTGTCACGGAGACTTGGTGGAGGACGACCTCGCGCCCTGTCTGCGCGGCAAGCCGCTCGCCGATCTGATCGCCGTGCACGTCGACCCTCCGCGCTTCCTGCCCGGCTTCGCGCCGTTCGTCGACGGAACGGTGTTGACCAGCGGTAGCCTTACGCGAGGCTTGGTCGACTCGGGTTTGCTGTTCGGCGGAGGGCTGCAGCAGCAAGGCGGCGGGCTCGGCTTCGAGATGGCCGACTTTCCCGACAGAGACTTGTTGTTCGGACTGACGACCACCGAGTCGTATTTAGACTTGAGTGCACAAGACTTGGAGTTCGGCTTCAACGAGAGCAGGCGGGATCGCATCTTGCGGACGTATGTGCGCAATACGTACTACTATCACCTGAACGAGATATTCTCGACGTTGAAGAACGAGTACACGGACTGGGAGAAGCCTGTGCAGAACACGCTCAACGTGCGCGACGCGACGCTGGAAGTGTTGAGTGACGGTCAGACGGCGGCGCCACTCATCAAGGTCGGCTACCTTCACACGCTGCGCGGCGGACGGACTTTCTTCATGCACTTTCACCACCAATCAGGAGAGAGAGACTATCCGCAGGTAAATTGGACGCGTTAGCTTCTTGTGTGCGCAATTGCGTTTTTCGTATGACTTTATCTCGTGTTTCAGCTTGAAAGGCTGTGGCATAGAGTAAGTAACTTTCCCTATGGCTGTGGCTTTGGCGGCACCACAGCGCCACTTTCCTTCTAAATTGTTACTACCTGCACTTACTACATATTAAATTAGCTTTTTTCTTAAAAATAAAATGCAGCGATATCTTTCCCTCACTCCGACGGTTTCGTTGCAGCACTTTCGTTTTCGCACGCGTTCTTCTCAAGAATCGTCAACACAGTTTAAAACATGCTTAAGTATCGCTTTTTAATCTCCTATTAAAGCCAAAATTCAATTAAAACTTTTAATTAGCCTATGCGTCGAAATTTTCTCATTAAAAATATCTTTGCCTAGGTAAATGGACACGATTAATGAGCTGAAGTCATTACCTTTTCACGGCATATAGATAGATTTTTAATTTTCAATGGCAGAATCTTCCAAAGAGAGAACGTATAGAATGCCTAAATATTTCCAGCCCAGCACATAAATAAATATGGGATTTTCGTTTATTGTTCCAACCCAATAGTTAAATCAACGAACTATTCCAACATGACCCGTGATAATATTGTTGTTGCTGGTGCCGACAAAATTGTGTTGTTTTAATGCAAACCTTTCTGTTGCTCAGGATTGCGTTGTGTTTTTGCTGTTTTACAACGCTATGTTTACATCCTAACTAAAGCTTGGCTAAAAAATTGTTCCAATCAATTCTAATTCGTTAAAATACCATAATCAATTAATTGAGGATTACAGTACAACAGTCTACTTTGTTTGCAACCGGTTGTTCAGTTTAAATTTCACGTTTAATGGACCATGAGCTCTGGGCACGAAGGACGGCTCTTCGATTCAAAACAATGGCAGGATAAGAATGAGAGGCAATACCAAAAGGCAATTACGACGCACCGGCATCCTAAAAGAGAACGGCCCGGAGTGCTTTCATCGTAATTTCTCATTCACCCTTCATGGATAAACAGTTATGTATAGCACCGATGTCGACGTGTTTCCCGCCTTCGATGCGAGCGGCGGAGGCGGCAAAGACTTCTACACTACTAATAACATGTCGTGCGAATAAATGAAGTTCGCCTGAGCGACACTGACAAAAGAAGTAATTAAATATCGTGTTAATGATTAGGGGTTGATGGTCTTTTGTGTTACTTTATTATAACATCTGGAATTTGTATGCGTCTGCTCACATAATAACCGTTTGTTAGTACGCAAATTGCTTTTGTTTGCTCTAGCAGATTCGAGCTGACGTTTTGTGCGTTAGTTATTTAGATTTGGTTTCATGAAGATCAAATAGAACACTGTCTCGTTTATTTAAAATAAATGTAGCTGATTTTTCTCCTATTACTAATGAAATTTCCTTTCCATACGCAGACGGACTTTTCCAATAGAAATGGGAATCATTATAATTTTATATATTTCCCGACTTATCACAATGCCGTTGGTTTTTTGATTCCCAGTTTGAATGAAAAACGAAAAAAAGGTGGTAAATTTAAACTTTGAAAGACTAATATATCGCGACAAGTGAACAAAGATGATCATAGAAAGACGAGAGGAAGTCCTCAGGGACATTATCTCAATTATAAGAAATCGCTAGACCATGCATTTCCTTGTGATTTTAAGGGTTGAAATTGTCGCCACCGGATACCGTATTGTTTCGACACCGTATTGTTTAGACTTCATCAGGAAACGCGCGATGCTCAGGATATCAGGGTTATGTCTCAGACCTCCCCGTCCGTACTTGTCTAACCAAGCGCACATAATTGTATTTTCTCGTTCCAGCACGTACAGCCTCACATATCTGTGGGTACTATAACGCGTAAGTTGATGAGATTTTCTTTCTCTTATTCCAGCGGGTGGGCAGCGTCAGAGGCGAGGATGTGCCTTACGTTCTAGGGCTTCCACTTGTTGGCGGTCAACCGTTCTTCCCCTATAATTACAGCCGGCAAGACGGCTCGGTGTCGAGGCATCTTATCCACTACCTGGCGAACTTCGCGAGGAAAGGGTAAGCAATGGAGATTCGCTCTGACAGCTCCTGGCGATGCGGCAATTTGTTGGCACGTGTGACTCGACATTTGCATACACTTCAAACGTATGTTCGGCTACAGGACGGGCGGCATGAGATGAGATTTCATGTTACGCTGTTGTTAGAAATTTACGGGCTGGAGATTACTGACGAAACAAAAGTTTTATTTTGTTGTTTACTTGCTTAACTCTAATTGGAAGCAGAACAATTATGCGGCAAATAGAACTATACGCACACGCACCATTTTCGCACCTTTAGATAATAATATTAATATTTTCTGATGAAAACGCCAAAAGTGCTGTTTTGCTAAAGTAAACTTGCTGAACTCAAGAAAACAAAACATACCTAAGCAAGTTGTTAACCTTTCAATTATAAGCCGTTTAGTTCCAAAAGAATAGAGTGACGATTGCCTTTCAAATGTGTCTTTACTTTTGCCATGCAGTATACTCTAAACTAACACTCCGCCAAATAACCTGAGTTAAAATACAAAGTCTATAAGAAAATAACAGTACAAGCGGTTCTATTTAGGCTGCATCGCGCGTAGCGCCCAAGTGCCAGATTTGTTTTTGAAATCCATCCACCATCCAGGCAGACAAGACTCCGCAGTTTGTTTTACGGAATTAAACACTCGTGCGAACTGCTCGCAGCAGCCAACGAGGGAGGCGTGAGCCTCTTTGACATCATAATTTCGCATCAAGTGTCGGAAGTACATCGAATTACAGTAAATTAGATGAAATGTCGAGCCTTGATTAAGAGACTCCTCTCTTGTCTTCTAATTCGCAACAAAACCACACGCACGACGGCAGCCTCGCCGTCAACAATCTAGCAGAGAACTTTGTTTCACTACCATACTTAATTAAGCCTTAACTTGGGACGGAGGGCACCTTCGGCGTTATAGCCCAGCCTCCCTCATCAGGCTCATAACTTCAGCATGGATAAAACGCACATAAACTTGTTGTCAGCCGACTTCAATTACGGGAGTAGTGGATGATGAAGATTTAGAACGCATCTTGCATAGTTTTATTATTGCCCGTGTGGCGCTCGAGCTTAAGCGAAGTCTAACTTAACCTAGCCATACTTTCGTTTTGAGAATGCTAACATATACATATATTATGTAGATTTATTCTGCTAGAATCTGAACAAGTGCAGTGACAATATTGTTGATGTTGCCGTTAATGGTTAGTGGTTACTCTCGTAGCGACGAATGATGTATTACAATACTAATGTTCACAATTTTTTTCTCGCACTCAATGGCAGAAAAAGCAAGGTGTAAATTTTATGTAGTCCTGCAATTTTCCTGTGCATTTCCCTAGAATCGGCAACGCCAACGCGTCCATTAGCCGCAAGTGCTCGCAAATTTGTCGCTGGAATGATTCGCTCCGGAAACCTCCCCGAAAGAAGTGCGTGCAGCGCAGAGCGCCCTGCATATAGGAGGAGGCGGGTTTACTCGCGAAGCGGAAAATAGACGTTAAATGTTTTGCTCCGGTGCTACTTTAAAGCCTCTCTAGTCGGGAAACTTGGGAAACTTGAATACATATGCGTGTTATAAGGATCGAGAAATGTAAGCCCTTCAAATGATTGATGTCTCAGCCTGACATAGTTCATCTTCATTTCTCCGTATTGCAGAAGACGTATATACCTCTATTCCGAGACATATTATGTTTTTATCTAAAGGTGTGGCTGCGAAATATAGTCGTGAAGAGTGTGCCTTTCAGTGTGAAATCTTTGATAGGCGCCTGGTGGTAATAAAGAAAATCGTTCGACCGTGTTGCACTGATCGTTGCCACGATATATTTTATGATGAGCATAGAAATGGCCTCCAAGTTCAAATAAGTTGTGTTACAATTTGTAGTACACTTTGTTTTTAAAGTTTAGAAAATCACCTCCACGCTTAAGGTTTGTTTTTTTATAGCTTTTCTTTCCTATCTTCTCCTGCAACATGAAAGAGATGTTGTGCTTTTATTATGAACGTCTCTGCAATCGCTCAACGCTCTTGGCACATTTCTCTAGCCTGCGCATTGTGCACATCTCTTCCAGCCGCGGTTACAATCTATTTCCTCGCATAAAATCCATAGAATCAAACTCTTCTCTGTCCAAACTACTCTTTACTCTCGCCGCTGAAACCAATGGAATGGGTCAACTCCAACTAGGCACCGACAAGATTAATGACCATCTTGCTTCATTAACTGTGCCTTTGACCTTTAAAGAATACAATCCATTACGTAAGCTTAGCTTCAACTCGCTTATGTGCAGTCTCTCCATCAATTCTCTGGGCAAAAACAAGCTTGCCGCGAATCGGGGGATGTTTGTGCACGAGCCGAGTTCAGAATGACCTAAGGCGTGTATTTTTCTTTCGTCGTGTGTGTTCGGTAGGTGAATGCATTCTCTTTGCGCATTAATTAGGGTCGAATAGGTATATCGACAATCTCCCTTGTTTTCCCCGCGTTAGTTTGTTAAACATGACCTACGAGGTTGCTTTGCTCATTAGTTATAGATAAGCTTGTGTGGCACAAATCACAAGCCAGCCTGAGTTAGGAAAATTGTTAGTGATACTCAAAAGGAAAAACCAAGCCGTTGGCCATTATTAATAGCGAGTCCATGGACAGAATTTCACATTCTGTCGATTCTATCAGATTTCTATATTCTAGATTTCTGTGTGTACAGCCAATTATAAAGTAAATATTACGGCATATATGACACTCCTATTAATAACCCAAAAGGGATTGAACAATATAATTTCCATGATAACACCCCTTTCTTCCACGTAGATTTTGATTCAGTAAATACCAATGCACCATCGACGGTCTACATAAACTCCGATCACAGCTACAAAATTTGCAGCAATACACGCAAATGTCGTCACCTCGCATTCTCCCATATAAATAACCATCCTCGCACACACCATAATTCCGATGCACTCTACCTCCATGCATTTTTCAAACAGCCCCGCATGCAGCAAAGCGATACGTCGACCAATGCACAACTGTCCGCATACCCGTCCTGCAGCGATGCATTGTTTTTCCTGTTGCAGTGACCCCAACAGCCCTGCCAGCGCGCGCTCGGACCCCGAGCCGGACCTCGAGCCGGACGAGCCCCCGGAGCCCGACCTGCCGCCCCCGCCCTTCTGGGACACGTACGACGCGATCAATCAACTCTATCTCGAGCTAGGTGAGTCTGATAGCCTATTAGAACCCGGGGCGTTCAATCACCGGAACGTATTCGCCAGCAATCCGATGCGGTGACCGGGGGAGGGGTGGCGCAAGGATTGGGATGTGGGGGATTTCGAACGTCTTCGTGGAACGGCGTATTACAGTTCGCATCAAACAGGTAGTGGCGAAAAAGCGTGCGGCTGCTTGGAAGGGAGCCGTCTGGCGAGGGGACTCCTTCGGGGCTGGAATGTTGGAAGCATAACATCACTCCAATGTCAGCTGGGAGAGGCTGAACGAATGTGTTACAAAAGCAAAAATCGTATAAATAAATATTATTTAAATATTAAAATTATCTTTACAGTGGGGTGAGCACTGAATAATAATATGTTGCTTCAAGTTTTAACTCATTTTAATTCTCGTTTACTTGTGGAATGACGTGTTGGTGTAGCTATAAGATGTTTGCTGTTTTTTCATACCTTGTACCTACTGTTCCTATTTGCATTCCCTGCAAAATAATAACGTTCCGATAACGTGGAAATATTCTTGTATCTATCATTTAAGATTGTGTTATGAACAGTTTTGCTCCGATGAGACAGACTTCCAGTCCTAAAAAAAGGTTCTTGGACCTTTTATGTCTATCGTTTCCCAATTTTTTTGCTGAATACCGGTTCCACACGAATATTTGTGAAAATTATACTCCACCCATTCATATTAATCACCAGATGTAACCAGCCAGCTGGTATTACGGCGGTGCTTCTACAGTGCCAGGTACCACCAGCTATTTGGCCGCATTAGGAAGGGCCACAGAGCTTTATGTAGAACAACACCGTAGAACTTTGCTCTGTTCCCCAAGCCGAGCATCTAAGCTTGCTTGATGTGCCAAACTTATACACCCCGGTCAAATTGCACTGTTTTCCTTGCGTAGGATCAAAGCCCGAAATGCGAAACCATTACCGAGGCCATAAGATGTCGCTGTGGCTGAACCTGATCCCTCAGCTTCACCGGCCCGGAGGAGACGACCTGAGTATGCGACACCACCACTTTCAAGAGGAGGGCGCCCAGTTCTACGAAGGTAAGACGCTTGCCATCTCAGAGCGGAGGTTTCCTCGCGGGTTGTTGCGATAAGTGGGTCATTTTTTTGCTCTGATGATGGGCAGGGTAGCAAGGTCGATCAGATTGCTGTTAACTCACCATGCAGATCCACGAAACAGGGTTGCGGCTCAGGCACATAGATGGGACTCCTAGATTGAGAGCGCGTGATAAGGTACCTGCTTATGAAAAACTACTTTTTGGCTGAAAAGTTAATTACATTTCTGTTTTAAAATACAGTATACTCTTTTCCATGGAGACGCTTTTATGGAAATAAAAGTATAACGTCCACCTTCATGCACAGAGATTAACTTTAAAATAGTTGGGGTGCTTTTTATCCCCTCGACTAGAGAACAATGCTGAATCAAGATTTCAATTTTCCGCTTTACTTAGTACACCATACGAAAAAAAATCTTTTGTCCGCACAGGCTCCGTGCGGCCCCAAACTCTGCAGCGTCCCAGCGGGCCTCAAGCCACCACCGAAAACACCACCCCCGCGGCGACGCCCGCCCTCGCCAGAACCACCCCCCTGCCACGACAGGAGGCGAACCCGACCACCGAGTGCCCGCCGAACGCAACCGTCATCGGCGCCGCCGGCGGCCTGGCAAACACCTTGCGACCCTCCAGCATCAGCAACAGCAACCTGCTCAAGAAACTGGCGTCGAGTCACTACCAAAGTTACACGACTGCGCTCACGGTGACGATAGGCGTCGGGTGCTTTCTCCTACTGCTCAATATTTTGATATTCGCGGGTATTTACCACCAACGTGACCGGGGCGGAAGTGGCGGACATTTCGGTGACAAAAAGAAAGAGGAACTTGTCGAGGCGGGTAGTTGTAGCAGCAGTTCCGGCGAACATTTCGAGAGTAAACACAGTCTAGTCGACCACGTGTCGATATCGTCTTCGCAGCAGCACATCCACGCGTCCGTGTCTGGCTCGATGGTAGAGATGCCTTTGCAAGAGTTCAAGTCTTCGCCGACATCCGGGGTCAAGCGGATGGGCAACTGCACGGGCCCTCCGAGCTACGTGTCGAGCCCTTGTGTTCCGGACGTGACGCAGGGTTTGGTTAGTCCGTCGATCCCCGAACCGCCGCCGCCGCCGAAGACGCTGCCGCCTTCGCAGGCGAACCAGAGTGGCGGAATTCTGCGACAACAAGGGTGTCCGCAAACGCCGGGCACCATGAAGAAGCGAGTGCAGATTCAGGAGATATCAGTGTGAGTGGAACTGTTAATACTGACTCAATTGGTGCTGGGATTCAAATTGCGTGTTTGGTGGTGATGGAAATTGTACGAACATAATATATGTATATATAATAAATATATATATATATATATATACTATATTGTGGTGGTGACAACATTTGGGGAGCTTCGAAGTTTCCTTGTGCACTCTCTCTTATCTTGAATGTAAATTACGTAACATTTTCACTGTTCATATCCAATGACGTTAATGTTGTTCAGTCCCGGCCCCTACATCCTACCGTGAGCCCCAACCATCAACGCAAATTGTTTTGTAAATGCGAAGAGATTCAGACCTATACATTACCTGTTAAATATTGTTGCAAGATTCTAAAGATTATGAAATCAATTTGTTTCGTTGACGTACATCTAACATATTTCTAATGTTTTTTACGATGATTTTTCAAAGTGTTCCAAATCACACCGTGGCTCCTGAAGGTGATCGCGGTCAAGTAAGTTGTGCTCAAATGTGTGAACCTCAGTGGGCTCAACCCCCCGCCGATTTGTTAGCCTTCGTTGGTTGTTTGGTCGAGGTGGGCACGTTCGTTGTGCCAAAGAGATGGCCGTGCAACGCAACACACCTGCCGAAAGTGATTTGAAAACGCGTTTTAAAGGAACTGTTCTGGCGTTGACCGCTAGCATCGCCAAGCTCGAGAAGAAATTCGTTGTACATATAAATTAAAATAGCTTTGCTATTATAATGACTATTATATTGACATCTTTTAAGATGGTTATTTCCGAATGATGACTCCTGTTGTGAAGAGCAAAAAAACTTGGGGAATTTTATGAATGGCCATCGTTTGCGTTCGAGTTGAATGACCGCAACTTTGTCCAATCATTAAATTGTTTTCTTTCTTCCTGTCAAATTGGAGAATATTATATTTCTGTTCGTTCGATCGCAGATGTTTTCACATTTCTTTCCAATGAGTGCTCTTCCATTAATGTTTTTCTCCGCACATTCCATCATTCCTATTTTCCCCTGCGGGTGCCGGGTTCGAATCGAGGCGCGAGGTGAGTGTTTGCCACCCTGCGTATCACGACGCCGCCTCCGAGCAGGCGGAGGGTCCACTCCATCGCGTCTCCCTGCTTGCTACGCGCTCCTTGCTCCGAGATATTTTATTGGGAAACTTTAGCATAAAACGAAAAACTACAACTTATTGCTTATTCAGACATTTTGGTATTAAAAAATCATGCATTTGACAGATTTTCTAAAACTTTTTGCGTGCTCATTTTAGTTTTGAAATTGCATACATGTTTCATTTTTATTACAATCTTCTCTTATATCCCTTCCGTGCTCAAACAGCTTTAAGACTCTCTTTTTCCTTGGGCACCTTCGCTGGTGTGCCCGTATGGTTATATATGTAGTTAGTTTATTATTTTAGACTTCTTTTAGTGGTATAGAGACTTTATTGGCTGAGTATAAAGAAATTTTTAGAAATCAATTTTATGTCTTCCAAGTTTGAAACGCAGAAAATGTACGTTTGTTGTGCCATTTCACCAACAGAGACTTTCGTTGAAAATGGTTATTCGTTCCAGTGGACAGGACGAAGACGTGTACTGTCAGTAAAATGCAATACAATATTTTCATAATTTTCTTGCTCTCTGTTCTTCAAAGGGAATAAAATCTGAACTCGGAGCGACTTGAATAAAACGAAAACGAGGTCGCACATTTTCGAGTCTTGGGAAAAGCAATAACGTCTGCAATGGAAGGAATTTGCTTGGAGCGCATGAGATCGCGCGCGCACAGAGTGAGTACTTGCTATTACCGTCCACTTTGCCGCATGCTTGCTGGAAGACATTTGCACACATTTTCAAAGAGATGTTATTGTTAGTGTTGTGTGAGGGTGTATGTGTGTGTGTGTGTGTGAGTGTGTGTGTGACTGAGGAAAATCTAAGATGCGAAAAGGGTCATTTATTTGACAAGCAAGGGTGTGAGGAAAGTTTCCCGCGAAGGTTTCTGAGGCGTGTTTTATTTTAATAATTTAGGCGCTTCTTCAAAAAGAATATCTACGTGGATTCTTTTTATTTCTTTCTTGCTCTAGATTTGAAATTGTGTGCAATGTGTTTTGATGAAATGGTGTCGCAGTACAACCAAATCTTTGGCGGAAATGTATCCACAGTTGAAAACTCGGTCCTCTCACATGGCAAGAAACAGATTCAAGAGTTGACTTTGGATATTTCGGATTTTCGTGCAAACTTATAACTTAAATGCGCAAACGTAACGTGCAAACGCGGCTTTGGTAACACACTAGTCCACGAGCACCAGCCTATGCACGGTAGAGCGCCATGTTTCGTTACCGCACTAGAACCACACATGATTGATTGGTCGTCGCGTTCTTCGGCGTCGGCGTGTGCGAGGATTTACAGCGTTCTCGTGCCCGTGCATGCCTAATCCCCGATGAAGCGCCCGCGCAGGGAGATTATGCAAGATGGTTGTCTTCGTAGCCGTCTTCGCAGTTTACAGAGACAGCCGTGGTCGTGGGTCTCTCCCGCTGTTGGCCTCCGATGATAACGCCGCTATATCGCTGTATCTTAAACGTTTACCGTTTCAAGAGAGTTTTATGAGAGGATAAGGAATTATTACATGGAGATAGTTAATAATAATATTGTACTCACGGAGGAAAATATGAGGCACGAGATCTCGTGTGCTAGGGTGTAGCTGGCTTAGGGATATCCTATTCGCTGAAAGTAGATTATTTTATGTCTGTAAAGTCGGGTTGTGTGAGCACGAACAACTTTCCAGTCTCAATCACTTCCATATTCCGAAACAGTGGTCACGATCGTGAATTTAGAAAGTGGGCGTCGGGCGATATTGTTATTTTGTCGTTCTCTACTGTTTAGATTTAGAATTGGGGTATGAAACTTGGTTTAAAATTTGTTCTTACGTCTTATTGTTCCACAGTAGAATATAACATATCATACGACTTTACACAAGAAATGTAATATATTCAGACCGCAGTATTAGGATTTACATTTTATTCTAAAGAAAAGAATAATGTATGAAACGTATAGCTCAGATTATTAGTTTATCAATTTTTGTTTCTTAAACTCTATATCACGACTAAAAGTTGAAGATCTAGGTTAAAAGAATGGGACTGCAATATGCTGGAAAATATAATTTAATCAGAAAGAAAGATTCGCAAGATACGATTCTGACTATCTTCATTTTCCTGAATCCTGACTGCGTTCGCATTGGTTCATGTCGATATGAAAGCAAGACATGTATGGGTAGATATTTCCCTTTTCGAAGATTATTGTTACTAGGAAGATAAAGGACATTATGACAAATAAAACGGGATGCATTGTGGCACATCTCGTTTATGCTCGTGCCTATGGCATGAAAATTTTCCACCCTCTGGTTTAAATCGGATAACAATGGAGTGAAAGTGAACAACAAGTGGATTGGAGATGACTTTAGAGTGAGCATCATTGTCTTTATGCTGACTTCATCAGCTTGAACGGGCTGCTGTGCAAACATGACTTGAACTTGCAAACGAAGGTTAACACCTCGCAAAATACTAAAATGCAAAACAGTAATCGCGTTTATTGCTAACCAAGAAATTTGCATTTGCCTGAAAATAAATTATTTCCCCTACTAACTATAGACAAAACCACCACAAAGAAGGTACAAAATAATTTCAAAATAACTTCGCAAATATAGCGTGTGTAGACGATTTCGCTGGCGCCAGATTTCCGAAAGTTCTAAGTGACACTCTGATTTTTGAATCAATGAACCACCTGGCCGCGGTCCCTGGCGTAAGTGCACTTGAAAGTTCATACTTAGCGCCCTGTGATTTCGATGGTTAGACACCCGGCCTTCCGTCATTGAGTAGGTACATACTCAATGCTTCCATCTTCCCGTTTCTCGCCTTGCATCGCGTAAAATACCCTTCTCTCCTCCCTGTGAGAGTTAAACTATTGAAGGATTCCCGCTAATAAGAGATTCATGAACATCGTCGCCTGTATTTTATGTAGTAGGTATCTAAGTAAAAAACGAAATAAAAAATATTTTGGATAACAATATAAGCACATATAAGAGGTTCATAAGAAAAAAAATTGCGGATTTTTAATATATTTTTCTTTCGACTTCGCATTTATAAGACTAGGAGTAGGACATTATTTTTGTCTTGAATATTAAAGAGAACATTTTTTAATGCCTTTCTCTATATTTTTACATCCTATGCGATTCTAAATCATTTCACTTTCTATGCTGAAATTCAACTGGATTCCACTCAACATTTCTAAGAAAAAAAGCTCGGATTTCAGAGCACATAAGAAGATGCAGAATGGCTAGCGCACGCTAAAAGATTATTTGCCCGTCTTTTCATTTCTTACGATAGAATCCAATCAGCATGTCTGTATTCCGGCACGAAATAATTTGTATTTTCTTCATCTTGTCCGTATGCATTCGCTTGAACGTGTAGATCTCCGCTATCAAGAGGGCGAACGAGACGAGCAGTCCCAGGGTAATCCAAAGAAAGAGCGGAACGGCCTGGTGCAATTCGATGCTCACTGGTTTGTTGGGCGAATCGTCCAACTCGGGGAACCATCGGTGCGTTATGCCCGATAGTTGACCGCCCTCCATCATCTTCTGTAAACTGAGCGCAATATTGACCAGTGCACTTATCATCTATTAAGTATAACGTTAACGCTAGTTAGCCATCAAATCAATAGAATTGTCGAATCGAATGGATCTCTTTCAGTTTCGTCCATTAAACCGTTGTGTTTAGCTTAATTGACAAATAATCACCGCATGATATCGGTGGTATCATTCTATTGGGAGTCATGTTTAACCCAGATTGAACTCAAACACGACGTGGAAGATTCCACTTACTAGTAATTAAACATTTGTTGATATGGCAGTCCCTTGATCATGGCCATGCTCAGGCTGTCGATGTAGGGCGTCACGAGGGACAGAGGTGTGCAGCTGAAATTGTGCACGGCAGTCGGGGGCTCCAGCGTCGACCAGAATGCGAAGTTTCCGTTGCAAACTCGCTCGATGCCCTCCGATCGCGTTTCGGGCTGATCGCGTCCCAAGTACGCCGAGATGTTCAGCCCGAAATTGCGCATAATCGCCTGTGTGATTGAACAACCGAATACCATGTTAAACCGAAACAGGTAGAAAAATTTCTTTTTTTATTTCTTGTATGTATAATCGTACCAAATATCGGCTTTAGAAAGTACCTACTTTTAAAACTTCGAAGTCGGCAGATCCTTTAATCATGAGTATTTGGTATTTTTCGCTTCGTATCAGCTCATCCATGGTGTCGAACGGCAAGTTGCGCGATGAAACGGCCAGCCGGGAAATCATGGTGGCAGAGAACGTGTTGAAAACCACCAGTCCGCAAAAGTACACCAGCCACAGGTTCATTTTGCCGGAAACACTTCTCAAACCGTTGCCCCAATTCGTTCCTGACAAATAAAATTGAACTGTGGGTGTTTTTTTTTCAATCACAAATATCGCTGAGGTGAGGTCAAAGTTATCGGAGAGTCGTCTGTAGACAAAAAAAATCCGTTGTACAAAAAACTTTTTGCCAGAGAATTGGACGTTTTTCTTTTGAGGTGCAATTTATTTCTCAGCGAAAACGGTATTCATCCAAGTTGTTAGGTATAGGTTTTTTTTGGGTTTTTGCGGAAATGTGGAGAGCAAAGAGCAATACGCAAAATAAAACGTTATTCCATGATAAAGCTCCCGAAAAATCCTTAAAATAATTGGCGTTTAAATCCTATTCTGTATGTTATGGTTGAAAATAATTCTCGATGAGGTTCGATATTTTACGTTAGCGTGCTTTCATCTTGCATTGGATACTGAGTGGTGTCGGTGTGGATGGTGGTGGTGCCAGGTTCGTCTAAAAGTCGCTTGACGGGCGATTTATCGCAATTTTGCATCGCTTATCTCTGTTTTTCTTTTCTTCATAAACGAGAATCTTTTCTTAAAATAGAAACATGAATAGACATGACCATTAACGATGCCATCACTTTAAATATTTAGCAAATATTCCTTGATGGTAAGATTTTAAGCAATAGCTGCTAACATTGTCTAAACTGAAAAAAGAACTACCTTGTTGGCAAAACGCGTAGAAGTTGTAAAAAAAGACGAGGTCTGATGTGAGTGTGTGGCTCGAGGAATCGGCCTGATCGACCGAATAGTGCAAGGCTACCACTTGTGCGAACGTGGAAACCAACACCGACGCCAGCACAGTGACCAGAATCTGCCAAGGAGTCATCAAAGCCATCGATTCCAACGACAGCGCGCTGGAATACCTTCCGAAATAGAGCCGGTAGCTGCAATAAGAAAGATATTGCTTAGCATCTATATTTCATTTGTAGGATATAGAAATTAATCATTTTCTTTAGATAAGAAATTCATCACTAGATTTATTTCTACGGTATACCCGTGGATCGATCATTTGTTATTTAGGTCATACAATTTTTCATCAGGATTTAATATTATTTTGAAAAAAGTTTGTAATTTTTCACTTCGTGAAGAGCCATGAACAAGCATTTTCTCCTTTTGAAAAGTCTGCAAGAACTTGAA
Organism: Nemurella pictetii; assembly: GCA_921293315.2. Lineage (NCBI taxonomy): Eukaryota > Metazoa > Arthropoda > Insecta > Plecoptera > Nemouridae > Nemurella > Nemurella pictetii. Next base: position 30,043,629 of record OV121115.1, read on the forward strand.
TGATGATTGAACTAATTATCGACTTGAAATTAACGCTCATAATCATGTTCCAGTTCGCCATTCAGCTTTCATCCTCGTAGGAAGATGACTCACCCAGATAGATCCTGAAACCGTCCGTCATATTTTCTGTGCGCATGCATCTTATTAGAATTAATGGAGATTTTATTTTTTTACTGATCCATCCTGTTCGTTGGTCGTCATTACTTGAAAATTGATTTGAGTCAACGCATCGCATGCAACAAAAGATTCTATGAATAATGTATGAGAATACAACACAGTTCTTTTAGACCACGTGTGCGTAAATTCGGCATACTTCTTGCAGTTTTTGACTAAAGCACTGCTATTAGATTTACTATAGTTTACTATAATACAAATCCATGACTTGTTTATTATAGTACTTTCCCGTAAATGTTTTTGCCTGGAAAATAAGTAACTCCGTGCTGCTACGTGATATCCTCGCGCACCTGCTTTTGTAGACCACGTGTGTGAAGTCGGCATTCCTAACGCGATCGTTGGTGAGCGACATGCCCGCGATTACCACGTCGATCTCCCGCCGATGCAGCATCCCCATCAGGCCGGACCACTCGCCAGCCGCGGACATCTCGCCCCATTGCGAGTCCACCGACTCTTGGTACACGGTGCTGCGAAGATATTGTCATCTCACTTCATAAAAACATCTTCGATCAGTGGCGGCGCAGGCCGTGTGTTGCCCATAGCCATACATGATCGCTGATGAAGCATTAAGTCTGTAGAATGTAAATTCAGTACTCACCCACGTTCATAAGGAAAGAAACGATTGAAAATTGAAAGAAAAAAAATCTTGTAAATGACACCCTTGTGAGAAATAAAATATAAAATACTAAAATTACTATAGCGGACTCAACCTCTTACCAGTAGCAACTCGTCCATTTCAAACAGGAAATGTTCGCAGAAATTCTTATATACCGATGCCCCCTGATATTTTTCAAAATAATAAATCCACTCGAGCGACTCGAAAAACCCTAATTTCTGCATCTTTAGATATGTGAAGTATTATTTATCAAGGAATTATTCAAATATAAAATCACTTCTATATTAAGAGGTTTACCTATAATATTCGATAACCTCACCTAAAGTTCATTATTTTTTCGAGCTCATGCCAAACCTCCGGTATGAAGCCAGACACTTTCATCTCCACACTACCGCTGTCAACGATCACCATCGGCGTGTTCTCCTTAGTGCCCGCTTTAAGCTGAATTCCCTGGAGGTCCCGACGACGAATCCACAACTCTTCGTGTTTGCAAGGCACTGAGCGACCGCGACGTACGGCCGATATCGTCGGACGAACTGGTTGATTCAAGCGGTTGAATGACGGAATGTGGTACACCTCATACATGCTGGGCGGCTGAGCTCTGTGCCACGTTGGTGGCAGGATGATGAAGTACACTTGACAGTAGATCGGGATGTACAAATCTGTAGGAAACGGTTGTTGAATATACGCAAACAGTGTGGGCGTGATCATGATGGCAAACAGCTCTAAGACTTCTAGCTAATAATATAACAGGGCTCATGCAATAACTTCGAAGTTAAATAACAAAAAAAACTTCTTGGTCTTCTTGGGTCTTGATTGTTCGTCCCCTGGAAAACTTTCATATTTTTTATAGAACTGAACGCAACGCGTCGAAAAGAATTGAGTATATTTATCAGCAACGTGAGGCCCTCGCTGAAGAAAATTAGTGGCTTCGACCATGACTTCTGATCGGCTATTTGCTTGCACGGCCTCCGCCGAGCTGCCGCGTTACGTTAAGCCGAAATGAAGACGCTTGATACGAATTAATAGTGCATTCGAAATTTAGTGAATCGTTCACCTATACAATTTTCTATAACATCAGATCGTTATTACAATAAACGCATTTTTCTTGCGTCGGCTCATTTATGTTTCGTGGCGAGGCGGTTGGTTTTCCTTTTGCGGTGCCACGAGTGGACACAAATTTCAACAAATATTATTCATAATCTGCTCAACATGGGCTGAATGCTAACCTGTTAACAACGACGTTACATAATCCAGCTTTGGCACGGAGATTAATATTTCGAACCGCTCATGCATCCGTTGGAGGTGACCAGCGTTCGGATCCAAAAGCTGAAATGCATAGAAAATCAGATCAAAATAACGCTCGGTAGAAGCTCATTTTGTAGCTTGGATGGAATGATCAGTATTTTTGATTGTCCGTACCATCTGTAAAACGTCGTTGATGTCTTCAACGGGCAATGTGAGAAATGCTGTGACTGGAGACGGAAACGTCTTGATACCAAAGTGAGTCAACATATCAGCTCTGTCTAGGTCGAGAAATGCCACTTTGACGCCTGTCGAGCTAAGATTTTGGATCCTGGGTATGTCAAAATGTGGCCAGCCAAGTACTGGAACCAGTAAACACAAGCATCGAAGCATTTTTATACGAGCTATACGGACTAATGAGATAAAAGTACCCGTGTGAACTAAATCAGAGGTGAGGTGATAGATTCACGGATATAGAAATAGTTCTCATTTAGTTTAGAGAGAAACACTTACGGGTTGGTGTGCTTCGATAAACGAGTGTTACCTCGTTCAATTTCCAGTAGTCGTGAATGACAATCAATGCATCCTTTAAAACATCACAATTGCAGGATTTTGTCAAAAAAAATAGAAAAATATAACGCTTCAGCGTCATTCCAGTGTAATATTTTAAAGTGGAACCCATCAACGCTATGTGCATTCAAAATGAATATTCTGGTCAAATATGAACTTAATTCACTTCACAGCCTAAAATACGAATAATTATTTCTTCTGACAGGCGTATGTAAGTGACAAGAGTAGCAGAGATACCATATATTAGACAGCCCTCGACCAACCGCACATTAATCTGATGTATTTTGTTCGTTGTATTGAACACTCCGCGAAGACTGAACAATGCACACAGCAATTTAAAGCTTCTATACCAACCCTTGACCAACGATTATAACGCTTCACTAGATGTATACTTATCGAAGCAGGTGGGAACTTTTCGCAGTTTATATTTTCACCGGCGTAATGATCACGAACACAGAATTTAAAAATAACAACGTATAAAATTGTGTGTTCAGTGGCTGCTTTATTTGCACTTACCTTCATAAAAATTTAGAAGGTACACAGTTATCAAAGCATTAAAAAATCATTTTTCGTCCTTTAATTCTTCTTGGGACTTGGTTCGTAGCTTGGGTTCTAAAAAATACAGACTCATCGACAACATTTTGATTTTTAGTGTCGTGCTGAGTAGGTCTTTCATCAGATTCTTGACTTCTGTCGCTGGCTCTTCATTGTATTTCTGTGTAGATTGTGTATTTGAAACAGACTTCTTCATAACAGGGTCCTTCACATTGCATTTTAGCCCTGCGCTGTCCATTTTAATGTTTTTGTTTTTCTAAGCCCCCACTTACACAATATTTCGGACAAATTTTGAACTAAATTCTGGATATAAATCACGGTGTGTTTGAGAAAAACAATCAGCTGTATTTTTTCGAGATGATTGATGTTCGTATGTTCGTCATTATGCTGAACCTTCAAGTTGATCAAGCTCTGTCTGATATTTGGCAACCTCTGCCTTGGCAGCTTTTAGCTGTGCAGAAACTTCTTGAGCGTTGGCCTTCAGTTGGACAGCAGTCCTCTTCGCGTCGTCGGTGAAGTCCAGCGCAAGCTTGGCGAGAGCACAGGCCGCTTTTTTAGCCTCCACTGTCAGCTCTTCAACACGCTTTTGCGATGCCGCTAAATTCTCTTTGGCTTCTTCCATAGCAACTAGATAATTTACCAAGAAGAAATATGACGCCAAAGGCGCAATTTTGCTGATTTTAAGACAAGGGATTTTTATTCTAATGCACGGTGACTTTGAGAAAATCTTGCCTGCGCACGACAAAGTCGTTCAACTTGCAACTATTATTTTACTAGTCAATTGTTTAATAGCTCTTTGGTTTACTTTTTCTCAAGTTCTTTCAGTTCCTTCGTATACTTTTCGATCTGTTTTTGGACCTCCATAAGTTGTACTGAGATTTCTTTAGCCCGTTGTTTCAGTTTGTTCGTCATCTTCTTTGCCTCGTCGGAGAGATCGAACGCTAGTTTAGCAAGTTTTTCTGCAACTTGCTTCGCTTCCGCTGTGAGCAAGACAGCAAGTTTTTCCGCTTCTCTTAAATTTTTCTTGGCAGCATCTAGAGCTGATACAGAATGAATTAAGTGAAATATAAACTAAATAATTAAATTTTACTGAAGTTAATATTTCTCAAGTATTTAAGCAGTTGCCTAATCTCATGAAGTATATACCTTTTTCTTTCGCTGGACAGTTGTGTTTGTCGCACCATCCTGTAGGCTTGTTCATCTCCTCTGCTAGCTCCGATGCCAATTTCTGTGCCTGATTTGCCGAGGCCTGCATCTCCTTTTGAAACTTGTCATATAATTCTTTGGCTCGTTTCTCTGCCTCTGCCGAGGAATCTATCGCTTTGTTATTTGACGATTTACCATTCGAATAACCAAAATCATTCTTGATTTCTTTGCTGAGTTTATGTGCTTCATTCGAAAATTCCTCTGCCCATTTCTGTGCAATATTTGCTGACCGGCTTAACTCTGCTTGCAGTCGTTCGGCTTTCTCTACCGTTTCTGTTGCTCGATTCGATTGCCGGTCATTTTCGCGACCACCTAATTCAACGAACGTGAGCGCGTCAACCTTACGATACCGTGCTGGATCTTCGCGAACCATCTCAGAGAATTTTGCTCGTTTTTCTCTGATTAACGACCCCACTTTGTCTCCAAATTCCAAAACCAACACGTATCCACGATTTGTTACCTCACCAGATTTTTCCTTTGTCGCTTCGACCATACGTTTGGCCAAAACAAAGCCTCGTTGTGAAGCTTCAATTGATTTCTCCTTGGCCACCACGGCTAATTCATTCGCCCAACGGTTTGCTACCTGTTGTCTATAACTCAAATCATCTTTCACTCTTTCCGTTAATTCTTCGCCTTTTTCTGTCGCATATGTAATTGCTCTCTCCTCCACGTCCAATGCCGTCAATTTAGCGGCATCCATGAAGTCGCATGCCCACATGTACGCCGCTTCCCTCGCGAGTTCCAAGTCATTTCTCAATTTATTTTTTATTTCTTCTTTTTTCTCTTCCAAATACACATCCAATTTATGTCCATAGTCCCTTATCAAAACAAGTCCCAGCTCTTTATACTCGCTAGATGCATCGCTCAGCTCGATCGAGATTGTGTTCACCAAGTCGTACGAGCTCTCGGTGTCGCTTTCATTATCAAAGTCTTTTGTTTCGACATTCTTATAACCGCCGTCGATTTGGCGTCGTACTTGTGGCGTGTTCGTCAAGAAATCGGCGAAGTAGCTTGCTACTGCCACAACGCGACACTGGCTGGGATAGCTGAGGATAAAGTCTTCCTTTCTTGCGCCTCCTCCCTCGCAGCCGCAGAGGTGGCCAGCGAAGGCGTAGCCGCTAGGTCTTGTGAGGTGAAAGGTCGTGGCCGAGCCCCCGGCACTGACTTTCTCGAAAGCTTCACGTCCACATTTTGAGTACCATGCCATCGATGAAATTTTGAAATGTTTTTTCTAAATATGGAGCCACTGAGTTTGTGTGAATTCTACATCTGAAAGTTGGTTCCATTTATCACCTGGATCCGAATGGTTAAGGGATATGGTGACTTCTACAATGCTGTGGTAACAAGCTCATTTTCATTCTTGTTTTGCTGCAAAATACTGTTTATTGTTAGCGTGCAAATGTGCAATACAAAAACCGAATTTCATTCCAGTTAGCTGCCAAGAAATGACCACTATGTTCCAGCCCTTAACAATACAGACAATTGGAATCAGTTATTTTTCCAAATACATTTGGATGGATGGTGCTTTGTTCCAAAGTTTCTAATTCAAATTAATTAATAAATATGATTCAAAATATTCACCAATTTAACCGTTCAAAGTTACTACATTATCGTTGTTTATTTATAATGTAACATCTATAAATTTCTCCTGAGAGATCGAAAATAAAAGTGCGGCGTACTTTTAACAGTCATGTTGCATGACTGGGTCTGTATGCCTAACAAAGTAGGTACACTAAAGGACAAAAAATTACATTTGGACACCATGCTCCCTCAGTTTAAAAATTCGTTGCTAACTCCTCGATGCAAATCAATCGCGCTCGGTGGCTTGTTTCCGTTTCCGACGTGAAACACGCACAGCTCCGCTACAAGAACGACAAGCGAGACCAAAATGCCAACCGCAATCCACCAGAAAAGCGGCGCCGCTTGAAGCATGTTGATGCTGCTCGGGATCCACTCGGTGTCGTCTTCCGTGCGATACCATTTGTCCCGGACACGTTTCAGTATACCGCCCTCGGCCATCTTCTTCAAGCTGCAAATAGAACGCACGTCCTGGATTAGCGATGGGAATACAATGTCAGGGAACAATAGATCGAATCGGGAACAATTACTCTGGCACACAATGTACACGACGAGCTAACAATTCACAAAGAACCTTTGAAGACGTCAGACGCGTTTCATGGACCTCTGGTATATAAACTGAACACACTGGGCTAACCAATATTGTGTGGAAGAGGCTTAAGTAATTGGTTGAGCTCATCGGTTCTAGTCTCTATTTGTGGGCGCATTTCGACGAGAACTTTTCCACTTGCGTTAGACTTGGTATTACGAGTTTGCTGATATGACGGACTGATTTACCTAAGAAAAACGCATACATTTGAAAAGAACAATTCACAATCGTTCAATTAAGCTGTTTTTCAGCCCCTTTTAAATATAGACTCTTTTAAAAGCAAAGATAGCTATGATTGTTGAAATTAGGTATTTATTAATGGCAACAATCGAAACACCGGTGTTTGGTATTTTGCGGGTTTTTGAGTGATAATTGGCAATGTCCCAAACCCCATGAAGTATCTCATTTGGTTAGTTGTTGATCAGTTGAAAATTTAAAACTGTCAAATCAACCTTGAATTCAATGAGAAGTACCAAGTTGGGTCAATCAAAGACTACAACCATGATGATACACAAATTAATAAAAAATAATGTAGAAGAAAAGCAAATGCAACCCAATTTTTTAGCATGTCTGGAATGGAATTTAGCAAGATTGTCCTATTGTGGTTTTTAAGGAAAACTATAAATATTCAATCAATTTCAAAATGTATGAAGGAAACTTGGGGAGATATTGGGTCGTCCAATTAATTTGTCCAGAAAACATAACCCCAAATCCGCTTACTAGAAGTTGATGATATTCCTGTAGGGATTGCGTTTGGTGAAGCCGATGCTGCGTCCGTCCACATCGCGCGTCTGAAAGAAGTCGAGGCGACACATGTGCAGGTGGTCCCGGTGGTGGTAGTGGTCGCCGTGCTTCTGGAACTCGTACTTGCCGCTCGTGTAGAACGCAAAGTTGCCGGTGCACACGCGTCTGATGGCGTCGCGCGAGTTCGCCGGCATGTCCGTCGCGTCGGAGTTGATTTCCGCCTCGCAGGTGGCGTCGCGGTCGCAGTGCTGTCGACAACCCGGTTACAGGGTTGTTAGCGTTGGTTGTCGGTAGAGTCGAGGGGATGTGGTAGGTGCCTTGGTATGGTGCATGGTAGGTAGGCACTGCTATCTGGTGCTAGGGTAGCTCCTGATTTGGACTGATCTAATCTGAGCCTAAAATGAGCGAATCAGGCCCAGTTTTAGTGTGGCTTGTTCATTATTTTACTGTCTGTTAACACAATATATTGGCAGTGGCCATAGTAATTGATGAGCGTAACGAGCGTAGCGAGTGAAGCGAAATCTTCAATTTCACTTTACTGCTAAAAAAATCCGGAATATTTTTTTTTGTTTGTTTGTTTTTTTTTTTTGTGTGTTTGCTCGCACGATTCCGGCCAAACGCCAAAACGGATTTTGATGAAAATTTCGGTGGACCTTCGTTTTCTCTGAACTTAGATCTGCCACGTTTTTGAAGCAATTCGGACGAGTAAATTTTATGTTATTAAGTTTTTACGAAATTTTTCAGTTTTTCCAAAACACGTTTTGCACTCTGGAGACCAAGAATCTGAATATAATTTGACGAAACTTTCTAGATATGTTGACCCTCACGATTCTATGTTTGTGTACAAATTTCATTGTTTTACGGTTAGCAGTTTTCTTGATTATGTCACTTTTATGTCACTTTTTAAGCGTTTCTGCAGTTTTTTGCAACTAAAGCAACTTTATCTTCAACCGATTTTAACAAAATTTACAATGTGCATTAAATATCGTAAAAAGAAGATACTGTGTTAATTTCAAGCAAATCAATTAATGAGTTTTTCTTGAAGTCGATTTTTACGTTTTGAAATATTCAAATAATTTCATCATGAAATTTGCAGGTAACAAATGTCATTGAAAAAGCTGCTTAATTAACACCGAACATTATAAATTGATCATAAAAGCCTCTAGGCTATGCGCACGCGCAATATAATCGCGTTGTGGGTGAGCGTAAATATTACGCTCATCCACAACACGATTATATGAGTGTTCGCATAGCCTAGTGTATACAACAGACACGTTAGCTAGCATCACTCGACTGAAGCATCGAAAACCAAGTGGTCTTTGGTTGTAAAAAAAAAGCTGACGTTTTCCGACTGTCTCTGCCGTTGCAGGCGACGTGGGCGAGACAGGAATTTGAAACGAAGCAGCAACAGCTGGCAGTGGGACAGCGAGCTTCGAAGCCGGCACCTCGGCGATCCACCAGTTGTCTGCAAGCTGTTGACGTCGGCGACTCGAACCCGGGACCGACGCCGGCTGCTGCGCCTGCGTGTTCTTGTTATCAACGCCCGGCTACTAAATACACTCAACCTTAAAATGCGCAGGGTTCGATTGTTTATTCCAACCCTGTGAGAATTTCCATTATCATGTCTTGTCTCGTCACATTTTCGCTTTTTGCTTGTCAATAAAGGAGGGTGAAGCAGAGTAATTTTACTGATTTAATTTGCCACCCGCAAACAGTTTAGATATCCAGGTTTTCAGGGAAATTTTCATAATTTTGGCAATTCTAACACGGATCGCAAGAGAATTTGATCTGAGACTCACTAGTATTCGAATAAGAAGTTTAATCTGATCATTGCTCAACATCGAAGCAGTGGTCCAGTGGATAGCGTGGATAGACTCGCCGCTGACGAATGGGATTTGATGGATCCGGGTTCGGTCCCCATTTCATGCGCAGCTTTTTGGCATTGCCCTTAATGTGACTACTTCGTCGTCAATGTCAACATTGACAAAGACATCTCTGTGTTATCGACAGTAGCGTAGTACTGGACTTTACGGAGAATTACTGCCCTGGTACCCAGCGACAGCGTGGTGCATTGGATTGCACGCTGGCTTTCTAGCCAGGGACAGAGGCGTCCCGGGTTCGATCCCAATCTTCGACTTGGCTTTTTGGCAAAGTTGAGCCCAAGCAAACATCTCGACACAAGGACGCTGAACAGAGAACGTCGACTTCGGCATCAGCGACGCAAGCAGCTCACGTCGGCAACTTCCCTAAAAGATCTACTGATCATGTGCAAAGAGTTGGTAGAATGCAGAGCAGGCTAGCATCTATGGCGTGGTGTAGTGGATAGCACTCGTGTCTGGCAAGCTAGCGGCACGGGTTCAAAGCCCAGCGCCTCCGCTTTTTGGAACTTCACATTAAATTGGACTCGTATAATTGTACCGGTCTCTACTGAGATATCGTAGAAAGAGCAAGGAACAAGAAAAAAAAATTACCTAGTCACAGATTCATTTTAATTTAGCTAATAGATGGCGCTGTCTATCATGTTTTGTTATCACTAATTTACGTTTCGAGCAAACTGTTTGGTTGAGTCTAGTGAAGCTGCCCAGGGTGTTATGGGGGGACGTATAATCCTCAGGATATTATCCAGATCGAGATAGCGAAGCATCTCTGGTTTGTGGAACCTGAAATTCAATTGAACTGGTACACTAGTAAAAATAATTCAGTTGAGATATCGTTGAAAGAGTAAAAATGACGGGAAAAAAATGCTAAGTCACAGATTAGTTCTAAATTGGCTGACAGATGGCGCTGTCCATCATGTTTTTTTATCACTAATGTGCGTTTTGAGCTAACTTTTCAGTTGAGGGGAGTGCATTTGCTTAGGGTGTTAGGGTGGGACGAATAATTCCCAGCAACAATCCGTACCGAGGTCGCGAAGCGACCGAGGTTCGGATTTTTGCTCGACTAATTCATTCGCCCAATTATTTGCAAAAATGTCTCCACGCGCTTCTAACCCGCCCGGATTTGATCCCGGGACCTCTGTGGTGGGATCCAAGCGCTCTAGCCGCTCGGCTATGCAGTCGTCCTGCATCGGAGAAGATTTTTAGAGTACATGAACCACACGTTTTGGGGCGGATTTTCGTACTTATTAAAATTTCGATGATTTTTTTTGAAAACCCCACCACCTGATCGGACCGTTATGATAATAGCGATCCGATCAGGCGACTTGTACCCGGCCATCCAGGAGAGACGTCTGCTGCAGACATCTCAGCAACCCGAACGGGATTCGAACCCAAGACCTCTGTGTTGCCAGTCAAGCACCTTGGCCAGGCGGCTGAGGTGATGACATGTTCGACACCACGTTAGTAGAGTATGTGAACTTATCGTTCTGCATTCGAGACATAAGTCCAAAATGACGAGATGCAAACCCAGTGCAACGGGATTTGATCCCGGGATCTCTGTGTTAGTATCATAGCACTCAATCCGCTCGGCTACGCAGACATCGTGCAGTACTGATGATTTTTAGAGGACCTGAACTACACGTTTCGGGGCGGATTTTCGTACTTATTAAAAATCGGTGGTTTTTTTTCAAAACCCCCGGCACCTGATCAGAACGCTATGATAATAGCGATCCCATCAGGTGACTTGTACTCGGCCATCCGGGAGAGACGTCTGCTGCAGAAAACTCAGCAACCCGAGCGGGATTCGAACCCAAGACCTCTGTGTTGCCAGTCAAGTTCCTTGGCCAGGCGGCTGAGTTGGTGACATGTTCGGTGCTACGTTAGATGAGTATGTGAACTTATCGTTCTGCATTCGAGACATAAGTCCAAAATGACGAGATGCAAACCCAGTGCAACGGGATTTGATCCCGGGATCTCTGTGTTAGTATAATAGCACACAATCCGCTCGGCTACGCAGACATCATGCAGTACTGATGATTTTTAGAGGACTTGAACTACACGTTTCGGGGCGTATTTTCGTACTTATTAAAAATCGGTGGATTTTTTTCAAAACCCCCGCCACCTGATCGGACTGCTATGATAATAGCGATCCGATCAGGTGGCTTGTACCCGACCATCTGGGTGAGACGTCTGCTGCAGACATCTCAGCAACCTAGGCGGGAGTCGAACCCAAGACCTCCGTGTCGCCAGTCAAACACCTTGGCCAAGCGGCTGAGGTGATGACGTGTTCGTGGCTACGTTAGTGGAGTTTGTGAACTTCTCGTTCTCTATTCGAGTCAGAAATTCGACTCTATTCTAGACTCTATTCGAGAGTCCAAAATGTCGACTTGCCAATCCAACATGACAAGATTTGATCCCGGGACTCTCAGGGTAGAGTTCCAGCACGCCAGCCTCTCGGCTATTGTGACGACATGTCGACTCGTGGTTACTTATAGTATATGAACTACAGGTTCAAAAAAGAGCGTTTGCGAAGCCCTAGTATATTAACACAGTAACGGATCATGAAGAAGTTAACGGGCCAGTGAAAAACCTGAACCTCAAATAAATCAATTTAAGTTGAAATGTAAAACAGTAACAGCTATTCAGGAATCACACCGAACTGAAAAACTTTACGGTATGCCCTTAGAACCTAAAATTACCTACTAGGCTATGCGAACACTCATATAATCGTGTTGTGGATGAGCGTAATACTTACGTTCACCCACAACGCGATTATATTGCGTGTGCGCATAGCCTAGAGGCTTTTATGATCAATTTAAAATGTTCGGCGTTAATTTAGCAGCTTTCTCAATGACATTGAATATTTCAAAACTTAAAAATGATTTAAAGAAAAACTACTCAATTGATTTGCTTGAAATTAACATAGTATCTTCTTTTTACGATTTTTAATGCACACTGTAAATTTTGTCAAAATCGGTTGAAGATAAAGTTGATTTAGTTGCAAAAAACTGCAAAATCGCTAAAAAAAAAAGCGTCATAAAAGCGCCATTTCCAAGAAAAACGCTTAACATACAACAATGAAATTTGTACACAAACATTAAATCGTGGGGGCCAACATATCTGGAAAGTTTCGTCAAATTTTATGGAGGTCCTTGGCTTCTAGAGTGGAAAACGTGTTTTGGAAAAGCTGAAAAATTTCGTAAAAACTTAATATCATAAAATTTACTCGTCCGAATTGCTTCAAAAACGTGGCAGATCTAAGTTCAGAGAAAACGAAGGTTCATAGAAATTTTCATAAAAATCCGTTTTGGCGTTTGGCCTGTAGAGCGCGAACAAACACAAAAAAAAAAAAACATTCAGGATTTTTTTAGCAGTAGAGTGTAATTGAAGATTTCGCTTCACTCGCTACGCTCGTTACGCTCATCAAAAATACAATCAAAACCAATTATGTCCTAAGGAATAAAATTACTTATTAGAAATTCAATTTCCTTTCGACAATGTCCGAACGCGGAGACAGAATCCTATTATTTACCTCTCACCAGTACTGACCAAGCGTGCTTAATATGTGTGGTCAATTTACTTTCAAATGTTTGTTTCCCTGTTCTAATTGCTTAATTGGTCCAACATGGAAGTTGAAGATCGGGACGGAGATACATTTTTTAGTAGGAAAGTTAGTTTATTTTACAAATAGGGGTTGTAATTGAGTGTTTGTGAAGCCCCATGCCAAGCCATGTCAATCGCGTGGTACTTGAATGGCATCAATTAGAAAATCAGCGCGTCATTGAATGAACAATAAAAACTAAGAGCACAAAAAATAATAATTTGATTTTATATTTTAAACTGAAAAATCATACTGTCATTCAAGATGTTGTACTAACTAATCCTCACAAGAATCTACATTTTTGGGCGGCATATATTTAAGCAATGGTTTACTAATTAGGACTCTTCCAGTTTTTGCTTATTTAATCACAAACTGAGACTTATATTTTGGCATTCTGTGATGCCCCACGGCATAAATAATTTAAACAACCCGAGATTGCGCACAACTTGCTTCCCTGATTCAATTTATCTTTGGGAAAAGTTGAAGGGAGCTCAGCAAGGCGGACGGCGACTTTACGAACACGGCACCTCCACCCAACCAACACACTTCCCAGCGCGGGTAAATAAACTTCGCTTGAAACTTGCTCTTCTTTTTACTCCCCCACGCAAACACCCGCCAGCAACACACATTGCAATCCATTGATCACGCTCCACGTACAACATTATTTCGTGTAATTGATCTTAGAGTCAAGTTCCTACCTTGAGTATTGCTAAGCTGCCGGTGCCCCTGACGGCGATCAGATGAAACTTGCCGCTGTTAGCTAAATCGACGAGACTGTAGTAGGGAAAGTCGACTCTCGTGTACGTAAGCCGCGAGATCAAAGTAGCGGAGTACATATTGAATATGATCATTCCACAGCAGTAGGTTACCCACAGGACTAATTGGCTGCTGAACAACTTTGATGTCTTCTGCCAAAGTGTGCCTGCAAGAGCATCATTTGAACCAATGCATTAGTTTCTTCGACAGCAAATAATTATTTTGGATATTAAATATTGATAAGTTCAAAACACTATGAAGTTTTCCTAGTTGAGTGTATTGGATTAATTTTAGGGCGCCTCGACTGCCGCTTGATTCTCTTACCGCAGTGGCGCATGCAGTTGTGGATTATGAACGAATTATACGAATTATAGTAATATAATAGTAATTTAGGACAGACACTAGAAAGAAATAGCTGTGGGAATCATCTGAACCGTACAAAAGGCAGTACAAATCAGTCATATGAGTGAAAAAAAGCGATTCGAATCTGAGAATATAAACTAAATTATAGCAAAGGCGTAGCTATTTACATGAAAACACAAAAAGCTAAAGAGCATAAAAGGAAAATTGGTATTTTCTAAGATTTATTCCGTCACAATTTTCCGTGCTTTTATTAACAAGTATTGGTAAACTGGACCAACTTTCAATAAAAACTCCGCAAATGGTTCACGAAATCGTGGCCTGGTAATTTCAAGTTCTCTTATCGGATACCTTGCTGGCAAAATGCGTAGAGGTTGTTAAAGAAAATGGCGTCGGCCGTATATCTTTCACGTCTGTCTTTCGGGTTTAGAGTGAACCTCAGGACAAGCGCCTGTGCCGCGCTCGTGACGGTCACGACAACAATGATAAAAAGTAGAATGTCCCACGTCATAACTTCGGTTATGGACGCCACGTACGACTCCCTGCTTTTGTCGAAATACACGCGGTGGCTGGAAAATGGAAAACAGAACCTGATGTATAAAGTGCTTTCCCTCTGCGTTCGCGGCGTTTTACTGTGACTGGCTCGTAGTACATACTTTTCGTGGTAGAGATAAGGGGTGAAATCGGCGACTGTTCGTCGATTTGTTGTTACGGTCAACCCCGCTACAGCAACGTCTATCTCGCTCCGCTGCAGCATTCCGACGAGACCCAGCCAACGGTTATCGGAAGACACCGTTCCCCACGACTTTTCCGAAGACTTCTGGTACACGGTGCTGAAATCATGCGGTGTAAACTCTTAAGACATCTGATAAAATAACAAAATCAGCCAGTCACTTTTCGCCCCAAAGGCCAAATCGGATAATACTGACGCATTTTAATTTTACCAAATCCTACAAACATTGTGCATACCTGCAATTCAAGATTTTTTCTAGTTCTGACCAAATATCCGGTATGAAACCAGATAAATCGTTGGATGCAATGGACCCGTTTCTCCCTGCGTGCTTCCTGATGATGACCCACTGTTGATCTTTCCGAACCCCTCCTCGGATCACTGTCCTCTGGAGGTCTGCCCTTCGGACCCAGAGCTCTTCCAATTTGGATGGTATTCTTGCTGATTTGCCAAGAGGTCGAATTGTTATACGAAGTGGATGATTGTCGCTACGGTACAGTGGGATGTGGTAGGCCTCATAAATTGTGAGCGGGCTTCTTTGCAGCCAAGTTGGCGGTAGGAAGATAAAGTAGACTTGGGTGTTGATTGGTAAGTACGCATCTGAAAATTGATTTTGATATGATTAGTGCTTGATTGGAGCACGCATGGTGTATTTCATACAGTTCATAACGTTAGTTACCTGATACGATTTCATCAATCATATCCATACTGGAAATCGGAATAAGAAGTTCGAAGCTTCTCGAAATTTCAGATAACGGCAGATCGGGATCTTCAATGATCTGAAAAAATAGTCGTCAAATAGTGCTTGAGCCACTTGTGTGTAACCAATATCAAATCAATGATTTATTTAATGATGTTTTAATTTATCAAGTATAAATAATGTTAACAATATTAAATAGTATTCTAAGTTTCGCGTTTTATCTCAACTTGAGATAGGAATTCCCACAAGCATAAACATGGGATGTCACTTACCTTGCGTACGACTGTCTTCGCCTGTTGAGAGTCCAGCGCCAGGTACAAGGTAGTGGTCATCGGGTGCAAACTAGCAACACTCAATCGAATAAAATTATCAACGCGTACGGAATCCAGAAATGTAACTTTCAGCGCAGGATTTTGCAATTCCCGGTATCGAGGTGTTCTAATTGATGACCATCCGGGTACTATAAAATAATACGTAGTTTTTATTCGTTTTCTTTGAGTGGTTACTGGCGAAGCATGCCAATCTCGCTACAATAAAGCCTATACAACATGCAATCTTATTTTATAAATGCTTGGAGGCAGACACTGGGAAATCCCATTATAAAACGCTTCACATCTTTGGAACTCCGTTCTGAGAGTTACCTACAAGGGTACTCTTTTTTTGTGTGCTTTATTATCATCCCTTACGCGTAGAAGAGAAGCTGTGAATGACAATCACTTCCTTTAGATTCCTTTCGACATTTAGTTGATTAAGAATCGATAAAAAATCGGTGGAATCGCAAAGATTTGGGTAAGCTGCGAGGAGACAATAGAAGACGAGCACTAAATGGTCATGCATGACCAGCTTGTTCACTAATGACACGAAATTGATGATTTACTTCCCAAACGATTCGACAAGCCTCTGCAAACCATGTGTATACAGTTTTATTGCATCTGTTCTTCTGCAAATACTTCGTTAGCTTCATCTTGGCTCTCTGTTTGAATAGCTTATACAGGGATAATTTGCAGTCTTGTTTGAACAGATTCGATTGAAATATGAAGTTTTAATGTGATTTGTTCAGTAAATGCAACTGCGCTTTATGACCGTTTTTTATTTATTTTCTAATTTTAAAATATTCTGTTTTGACGTAATTTATTGAAGAGAATTGCCATCAGTGCTGTTATGTATTTCCCCTACGGAAAATTCAAAAACCTTATTGTTTTACATATGATCACAAGTAGTTTTATGTCTAGAATTCACAAATTTTGCTTATTCAATTTGAAATGTAACTTTTACTTGAAAAAATAAAATAAAATACTAAAATTCTTGGTTCCAGTCAGCAAAGTGGCCAGTGTTGCCAGAATTGGCGGAGGCCATTGTTCATGTGTCCAGTTCAAGCAGATGATTGTTTCTCTGTTTCAAGATATCACTGTCATTTAATACTAAACGCTCGCTTTTAATGAGGAAGCAAGCACTAGTGGTTGGCGTGCGCGATTAATTTCAATGGCATTACGCCAACGGTACACACATTACAGCGAAGCATATAGCGATGAACAACATTTTTCTGACCTGTAAAGACGTCTGCTCTTTGCTACCCGCATTCTAATTGGCCAGGACAAGCAATGACAATTCGACAGAGTCAATAGTTGGGTGACAAAAATTAATAGATCGTGAAGTTCGAATTAGTACGTCGTTTATCAATTATTCGTTTGAGATTATCACCTGAAAATTAGTCCTTTATGCTTGTTTACTTACCGCTGATTAACTAATTCATACTTATTTTGTAAACGAATTGAATCTTAATAGAAAATACACAAACAGATAACGCAACAGAATAACTTGAGCCACAGAATTAACGCTTACATAACGACTTGTGCATTAATCGCTTACTACCAACTTTTTTAGCAAACAATCATCTTTTTACTTGCAGTTTGTTTCCAGTGTCAAATTTAATAAACCTAGAGTAAAATCCGGCACTTATACCTCCTGCGGGGTGATTTTATGAGCCTGTAAGCCTCGTGACTGGCATGGAAATTGATCAGCTTAGTCCGTATAGCGCAGGAATTAGCCGGACTCTGCCGCTGCCGCATCCAATTGTAGCTGAATTGATTGTTATTTTGCGGGTTGAGGGCGATCAACGTGATGCCCACATCTAATCTTGGTCGGTGACTCTTGCTTAGTCTTGTTGTCCAGAGGCTCGTAGGCAGACCGTAGTGGATCGTTGAGAATTGTCATCAAGAAATTGCCAGCTCTTCGTCGACTGGAGGATGAAGCGTTTGCAAGCACTTGGTCGACCTGGCTCTCTCCATGTTTTCAAGATTAGAGGTGTGGATTCAAGTATTCTCTGGCTCCAGTTCTAGGAGATAGGAACATTTGACGGACGTACGTACTTAATTGCGATCTATTTTAGCTCGATAATCACTAACAAATTATGGACGCTTTATTCTCGTGACAATGTACAAATATTTCTCAAATTGAAGGCGTTTATGTATGATTTCTAAGTTTGGGTTGCATGCCTATTTTTGACGTGTGTTTTAAAGTAAACACTTTTGAAATCATGAATACGTAATAAGTTGTACTCGGTATTTTGTTAGAGATTCTCAATTTTCTATGGGAACTTGGACAGGTGCGAATAGGTGGCTCTGTATAGGAATAGTAAGTGATCTTAATTGCGTTGTTTTGCTGCACATATTCATGGGCAAAACACTGGCTTGAAATATTTTCTTGTTTAATTCTGTTAGAATAACGGCTACCCGATGGTGTGTGAAGTAATACATCAATCACGCAATTGGCTAAACTAAATCATTAATCTCGAGTGAAATTTAATGGCTCGCACTATATATATATATATACACACAGTCGGTTAAGAACTCTATGGTAAGTAAATTGTGGAAGTACATTGTAATTTTCATTTCATGCGAGTTACTTATCTATACATAAAATATTTATGTCTTAGCAAGTGGAGTCATTATTCAGTTGTGTACACATGTACTTAAAATATCAGCTGGTGAAGCAATCAATTCTTAATTGTGTGTCAAGCATAGATAGGCTAAGAAAGAGATTTACCCTCCTTTTGGGTGATGATTTGTAAAAATTCCGAAATTCCCCGCGTCATCATTTTGGGCAAATAGTGAATCAATTTCATCACTGATTAGGGAGTGCCCTCGCATTTAACAACTATTACCTGCTGTATATGAACCAAATCACTAATCCTTCGACGAAAGCATGCAAATTAAATGCATCGAATGCACATACCATTGCCTCGTTTTTTCTGATTGCATCTTTTTGTTCTCCCGAATTCATTGAAAAATTCACTTTTAAATCAAATGGTTGAGCGCCTCATTTCCGCTTGAATTACTATATCTACATAGCCCCACGATGATATCCCGGCTTTTGTAGCACGTCGTTTGACCGTGTGTGCATACCTAAGTGACAAATTGAGTCTATATAATCAAATAGTGATGCATACCCGATAGCTTCAAGCCACTGGCCCCAGGTATATTAGAAACGGTAAGTAGGGATAGAAGTTGACATCAGGCGCGGACTGTCTGTGAGGAAAGGTATAGTACCAGCTATATATATAAGAGGATCTTGTCAACTTTGCTGGTCGGTCAGTCAGTGTGGCTTGAGCTCGGGGCATAAACAAGTGCGGATATAGGAAATTACGTGAGTTCTGTGTTGTGTACCGTTGAGTGGCAGTCAATTGAGTGAGCTCAGAGCGATTGTTGATATTGTTGTTCGAGCGAGTGCATCCCTGGGTCGGCAAATAGGTAACCTGTAAGTTGATAATTAAAAATAATGTTAATTAGGATTGCTAGAGACAAAGTGGTTCTAATTCTCTTGGTCAAGATCTGTTAATTGAGTCAGTTATACATTGCAAATCTGTGTGGTGTGGAGATTAAGTATTTGCTATTCGAAATGTATGATTTTTTAATGGTGAACTGGAGCAATCATTGGGGAAATTCGTATATATTTCGTGAAAAATGGAAATCCTCTCAAATTGCGGTACGTGTTCAATGTAATACCTTCCGGATTTTATCAATGGGATTTCGCTACATATATATAACTAAAGTTGGTACAAAAATGCAAAACCTTTTGCGTTGCTTGCATTAATTCGAATACCTATGCATTGTTCGCGATAAATTAAAAATTAATGTGAGATTTAGTATCGCGCTCATCTCTACCATTCACCGTGTATCATACGTTCCTCTTGTTAAGTCGCTTACCGTCGTAAGCGTAAATGCAAAGCATTGATACAAACATTGTGCTGATAATCTATTTCTCAATTTTTCGATCATAAGAAACTAGACGCGAAAGAAAATAATTCGCCATCCATTTTATTGGCACCAGTTCGAGCTCGATTATCCGTAATTATAACTCATAACTCAGTGCAGTGCATGTGCAGTGCAAATGCATCACGCTCTGATTCCCCTGTCCACCTACTACACGGACAATACACGCCTTGCGCTGAGACTTGCATATTCCTGTCGAGTCGAGATAAATATTAATAATAATAATAACAACAGGCATCTCATAATAAATAAGAGTCGATAACTCGGTCAAGCAACATCGGGTGGACATTTTGTCAAGCAGCCATTATTGCCTCGACAGTAAAATAAGGCGTCTGATCAGAGAACCGAGATACACAGAACACAATGGCAGAGGCAGACACAATATTGCCTAAGAACATCGAAACCAAAAAGAGAAACAATAAACAATCATGATGTGAATCGAAATTTGATATTAAACCGTGTGGGCGAAGAATGCCATCGCATTATATAAAGTTGCAGCCTAGAACGCATATTTATGAAAGTAAAACGTCGTAGGTATAACGCATAAACTTTGAAAATATTTAATTTCCATTTTGATAATGATGAATGATGTTGAGTACAGGGGATTTTACACCCACCCCCCTTTTCATAAAGCAACTTTAAAATGAAGACAGCCAAGTTTCTCCGATGAAAGTCAAAACTAATTCTATAATTAATGGGCTTGAAATCGCCATTTGATTTACTTTGCATGATCGAGTGCAACAGTCTGTGAAATGGGTCATCGTCTTCAATGGGAAGAAGATGTTAAACTTAGACGTCGTCTACCCAATAATGAAATCGCACGGCGAGGCAGCTTTTCAACGAGTAGCGAATAGAATGTTAAGTTGTGATGCCATGGTTTGCACGAGTTCGTGATGAATTTCAGTGACATTGAGCCAATCAATTTATGCGAACTCTTCTTTCTCGATCGATAGTTGTGAAATATTGGTCATAAAACACGTACCATGGCCTAGTTGGCACAACAATCCCGAGTGTCGAGTGCTTTAATTACATTCCGCGGGTAGGCGCGCATTTGCTATCGGATGATAACAAAACAACAATCAATTGTTCAAAATAACGCCAAGTTTTGACAGTTCGCTGGGCGATGTGAGTTTAATTTACCGATGAAGTAACTCTATAGATTGCGTGGTGGCCATAGCACTGTTGGTCTTTCAATATGTTAATTTGGCAAACTGGACAGAGCTGTCATCATTATTATAACAATCACTTTCTTGGTTTGCGATATTGCTCATTGTTCGATTAGGATAGGCGGGTGACGATTTGCAGACATAGTAATATGTATGACACTTGTTAATTATTAATTAGAAGTTATGCGCTTGTGAGCCTACGTGTTCCTGCCTTAATTAGCACAAGAGGTGCAATTTTTATGTGGGTAGTTTATGGAAGGTGCTCGTGCATGTGTGTGTTTAAGTGTGTGAGTGTAATCGCGTGCATTTTGCAAGTGGGAAAACTAACTCAACGGGACTCCATATCACGTTGAACTTTCTTCAGAGACTTGAGGTTGATTAATCGTTTGTTTTCTTCAAGCGATGAGTTTATTAAGACTATCGTGGATTTTTGCAGCGGTTTTTCTCGACAAATAATTCTTTTAAGCGACCGCCCGCGCGTTAGTTTCGGAAATTACATAACGTTGAGTCCGTTTCGCGAGGAAATTCGCCGACGAAATTTACCGATAGCGAATTGGCTCATTATATATAGCTAATAAGCAGCGAAAGCACGGTTATCTCCTCTGAAAGTTGGTTGAAATGATAGCTAAGTGACCGCTGTAGACACGTGCTTGTGCCAACAATGTGGTATTTTACGGCAATATTTACTGGCTTTCAAATGCGCCAAGAAATTGTTTTATTCCGTAAATTCCCTGCTCTGTGGAGGTCGTTCGATACTGGAGTGAAGTAAGACAGCCATTAAAAAGAAGATTCCGTCTCTTAGAGAATAACGACAATATAGTTGTAAGTCATAGAAGTCATAGATATCACGCCATATTTAAATCTAACCATTTTTATTCCATGCATTTGTAACATTTCTATTTCATGTGTAGTCAAATTCATTTCAATTATACCGATAGTTATACTTCTTCACTTTCTGGTTGCAAACTGTGATTCCTGTGTACTGTCAAAAGAAATTGTTACAATAACTAGAAAGTGATTGTTTAATTAACTATAAGAAGTTGGGCATTTCTGGAACCAATTCAGTGAGAGTATTGCAACTAAAATGCTGGCAAAACAAATCTTAGTGTGATTTTAGTAACATCGAAAATCACAAAGATTTTTGCCATATTTCCTTGCTGCAAATAACGGGATTGTTTCTATAAATATACTACGACGTTAAACTGAATCAATTGCACGCGTGCTTCATTCGTTATTCAGCGATGCCATTAGCTTACGATGAAATATTCATTGATTCTTGTGGATCATCAGAATTTTTAATAAACCTCGGGTACCGCTAAAATTCAGAACAAACTCACGCTAGCAAATCCCCACTAACCGTGGCCGACAAGAAACCCCATTAAAAATCAACCCTTCCTCGCACATGGCAAGAAACCCACGCTTTCTGCCTCGCCTTTGTCGGATCAATTTCTTTTTGAAAACATTACAATACCTACAATTACTTGGGCTAAAATGTAATTCAATTTAATCCTTGATAATCTAAAACCTACTGAAAAATGTACCTGATTCAATTTAAATTATACCAATCACCAAAAAATCCCTACTTTTTTCTCTCCAATTCTTTGAGCCCGCTTTTAAATTGAATCAGTGTGGTCTTTGAAGCAGTCTCGTTTTGGTTTTATTCTGACAGTTCTCTCAGTATAGATATAAATGACTGGAAGGAAATAAAAGTAGACAATATTTGGTCATTTGGGTTATAATTATCATTTCATCTGCCAATCATCAAAATTTAGTTCTTTAATTGCAATCAAAACTACCTTAACTTGAAGGTAATTCATTAGATTTCAAGTTCTTGGCAAATGTAATTCATAAGGCTGCAAGTTCTTATCAAAAGTAATTCATCACAGTAGTTAAATTACTTTCACTCGATCGCTGCCCAACATCGCCCGCCTCCCCCGAGTAAACGCTCCAAACATGTACCATCGACATCCCTCCCACAGGCAGTATGAGCGCCGACCACCCACAAGAGTTCCAAATCTCGGTGAGCCCTCCGACCGAGCCGCCGTCGCCCGCCTCGGTGGACGCCGTGCCCAAACACCGCAAAGTGAGCATCGCTTCGGACCCTGTCACCGACGGCCGGCGGTCGCCATCGCACCACCACGAGAACGGCCAGGAGACGTCGCGACGCCGCCTCAGCGTCGCGTCCGACCATGCAGAAGGCCGGCCGAAGTCGATTCTCCACAACCACGACAACGCAAGTCTGCACAGCCATCAGTCCGGCTACACCAACTACGGAATGACTCACGAAGGCACGTAACTGTACTTCCGTGTATGATACTTTTCAATGCTTTATACGAGCCAGACGTGATGATGGAAACGTTGCTCGCTTGTGGCGTGTGGTGTTGGGTACTTATGTACGTTTTAGTATTTGGTAACCCATGATGCGTTCACCCATGCTGCCTTGCGTCGCAGTCTTACGTGCCGAAATAATTTCCATTTGCAGGTCTCTTGGTTGAGTTGTATTGCGATTGCCAAGTTGCTCGTGCGTCATGGTGATTGTAGCACCCGCCACCTGCTGTTCACTGGTCACATTGCTTTCATTATTTTAGTAGTTGATGCAGAGGGCTCAACAATGGTCGAAGAAGTTTATCTTACAGACTCCAGAGGAACTGGGTTTGAGCTTTACGAACAATTTGGCGCTGCAAGCAAACTT
The DNA here is from genome assembly GCA_921293315.2 of Nemurella pictetii. NCBI lineage: Eukaryota > Metazoa > Arthropoda > Insecta > Plecoptera > Nemouridae > Nemurella > Nemurella pictetii. The sequence goes on from OV121115.1 coordinate 30,067,059, forward strand.
TTTTATTCGTCAGATAGTCCTTGCACTTTTCGGACTTCCATAGGCCCCAAATTTTATGTGCAAAATGATATGAATTTAATCTTATGTTTAGATTTAGATATATAGCCTCCCCCCTCCGCCCCGCAAGTACAGAACCCCAATAAATATGATTCCCTTAACGAAAGGGATGTTTTCAGTATAATTTGTATAGTGCTTTCGGCGCACCTTATCTGATCCAATTAACTAACTTTGTGTATTCAATCCCTCTGCAGAAAACGGAAAGTTAAACAGCACCGAAGCGTCGCCGCGTAAAAAGTATTCAATGACTGAATCAATACCTGATAAAATCCAATATCCTGACCCAGAATACGAAATAGAAAAGTGAGTACTTTTACTTATTTTCTCTCATAGCACTGAATTTTCCCATTCATCCCTTGGTAAATTAGGATACATTTTGTTTGCGCCATTTCTGTCAATGCAATGGAATATAAACAAATAAACATTCAACAAGGATTGCAAACATTGACATATAAACATAAACGTACCTACTGCTGTACATACCCATTTCAGCTTTAGCATGCAAATCACAGCCTGGTTATACAGTACTGCTAAACATCCTAGATTGAAAAATATATAAATATATAGAGATACACATTTAGATATTTAGATATAGATCTACACATTTTAGATATTTAGATAAAGAGTAAACATGAAGATTGAAAACATACAGATATAATTTGAAAATATGCAAACTAATTTTTATAGTATTTGGAGAAATATACGACGTGTTTGTCATTTTAGTACATCCACATGTACTATTTCAAGTATTTGCCGCAAATTCATTCTATTTCCAGAATTCCAAAAAGGCCTTCTCGTCTCCAGACGTTATGACAAACTACCTGTATGGGTTCACGCCAAATTGATTTCACCTGCCAACCCTTCTTTACAATTTGTTCCCAGATCCTGGTGCTTCCTATGCTGCCTAAAATGCCGAAGAAACGACGCCAACACCTCGTGGGAGCCAAACTTCTGGCAGCGCTTGTGCCCGTACCCCTTCTGCCCGTCCTACCGGCAGTTCGCTCGGATCCTGTCCCTGTTCCTCATCGGTCTGCTCCTCTGGGGCGTCGTGTACTCAATCCTCGGACCCCCCGCCGCCCCCGGGGGCCAGTTGTTCGGACTGGCGCTGCTCAGCATCGCCGCCCACTTCGGGGGGTGGCTGATGACGCTGACCACCTTACCGGCGCTCATCGGCATGCTGGTCGTCGGCATCGTCTTCCAGAACATCGGCATCGTTCACATCGAGGGCGAGTACAACGAAGTGGTCGCCGTGCTCAGGTGAATAGAGTGGCGAAGGCCGTAGGGAGGGAGCGAGGGGGGGGGGGGGGGCGATGGTAATTCCCTTGACGAATTAATGTCATGAATTCGCTTCGGGACATTTTGAGATTTGGGTTTTAGTTTTTAAAAGTCTGAACGTGTAAACCCTCTGAAAATGGGTGGTCGCTTGTTTAAGTCTCGCTAAGTAGAGACCCCCCGTTACAAAATTCCGTACTCAGGTTTGTCCAAAAGTTCACACTTTATTGTGTATGTAGAGTGTTCCGAGCTATGGCACGAGCACAAGGAAAATAATCAAGGACACTCTAGGCTCCTTAATGCGCATTTGCAATGATAGTAGGTACTTGACATTTTTAAGAGCAGATGCCGCACGGTTACTTAAAACACTCGACCTCTTTGGACTAGAAGCCATGGTATTCATTTCGGCAATTCGGGTTTTCGTTAAATTTCAACAATACTTCTATTTGGCTTCCTTTTCGAGGTGACCTCAATACAAAACGCAAACAAAACACAGAATAAATTGAATAAATTGACTTATCCCTTGTTCTTCAAACTTTATGTTCTCCTTTTTTCAAAAAAATATCGTGAAACGTATATAGGTGACATTTGCAAGCATTGCCGCTCGCGTCTAGATCCTTGAATAAATAAACTTTTTTCCGCCACACGGGCCCAATATAACCAGAACTTAGTACCAATCTCATCTATTATTCCCGCAGGAAAATCGCTCTCGTGATCATTTTGACTCGAGCTGGGCTAGACCTGGACCCCGAGGCGCTGAAGAGGCTGTGGGTCACCGTGATCAAGCTGGGATTGGTGCCCTGGGTCATCGAGGCGGTGGTCGTCGCCGTTATGTCCCATTTCCTGCTCGAGCTGCCCTGGATTTGGGGACTGCTGCTCGGGTAAACAGGGCAGATAATAGGGCGCACGCTCCTTTACGCCACACGTGCTTCCCCGATATTGCTCTCTAATGCACCTTATTTACAATCTTGTGGATTCTTTCTCTCTGGTGTCTCGCTATTTTCCATGGAATAGTAGCGATTAGCGTCTAATTGCATGTGAATAGTTGCCTATCTAACGCAGGTGCAGCACAAAGCGTATTTTTGTTAGTTTATCTCTCCATTCAAATAATAATGCATGTTTATTTGTCGTATTGAATGCTTGGTGAAGGACAAGCAATAATTATATTCGGCCTTCCATGCTCTTCTCTTCGCGTTAGATTTGTTTTGGATGTAGCGGTCATTTCACGGTTATTGAAACGTATATCGATTCCAAGGCGATATCCGTGACATGTAAGGTAAGTATAATTCACACGGATTTCACCCTGAAACCGCCCAAAATAGACCACAGCATCACCGCGTAGTTTTAAAGCAAGATTCAAGAAAATGTAAGATATTTTTCCGAATAGAAAGTTAGCAAACGGTGCACTTTTATCCTTTATTATACTTGTTATGATTATACGGATGTTACCGTTACGACATTCCTGCAGCTTTGACGTCGTTGGTCATTTGCTGGATAAATTTCTTTCAATCCATAACAGTACAGGCCGATAGTGCCCTGTCGAGATTTGAATCAAGTGACTCCTGACAACGTTTTCATTACCATCACGTAGACCGCAGTATGAACCAAAACAACGAGATGTGCGTTCGAGTGCCATGTGGGGACTGTAGAGCCTGTTTCTGTGTTGCAGATGCATCGTGGCTGCGGTGTCGCCGGCGGTGGTGGTGCCGTGTCTCTTTCGGCTCCGAGGCAAAGGCTACGGCGTCGCCAAGGGCATACCGACGCTCATCATCGCCGTCGCCGGCATTGACGACGCCACCTCGGTCGCCATCTTCGGAATAATACACAGTATTATGTTTTCCAAAGGTAACATATTTGCGCGAATGTTTTCGGTTTCCTGTTTTAGTTTTCATTCCTAGCGGCAAATGCTTTTGAGAGTTAGAAGCGATTCAGTATTTATCGATAAAAACAATATTTCTATTTTTATTTCAACGTGCAGATGCAAGCTACGCCAAAATGACATGCCATAGCTGTAACGCAACGCATTTGGATGCCTCTTTCTATCTCATTTTCTTTTTTTCAGACAGTTTGACATATCAAATAGTTCAAGGCCCGTTATCAATCATAATGGGTATCGGATTCGGCATCTTTTGGGGCATTCTCTCAAAATACGTTCCTGAGAAGCAAGACGTAAGTAATACACTGAAATCACACGCGACAGCCGCAGCAGCGCCTATCTAGACGACTGGCGCGATATGATCGATTGGCTGGCTGTCAGTTGTCAGGATACAGGAGTCAGGAGTGGGAACTGATCGCTGGTTACGCATGCCACGCATGTCACGCATGTCCGCGGTGTGATGCAGCCGTTCGTCGTGCCGCTGCGGATCCTGATGCTGTTCGGCGGCGGGCTGATAGCAGTCTTCGGCAGCGAGATGATTGGATTCGGAGGCGCTGGACCACTCGGATGCGTTGCCGCTGCGTTCGTCTCCTCCTACGTCTGGTCGCAACAAGGATGGGAAATCGATGACGTGAGTGAAACGGCTGCAAGCGAATTAGCATTGCAGACTCCGTGCAGAGCGGGGGAATTTTGACAGTGTCAACAAACTGTAAAATTTATGTCGTTCAATTTGTTTAGCTTAGGCTCTAGTTGAGCTATTAAGGAAATGATTACAATTTTGACAAACTGACGGGTGAGTCAGATGATTACTCTAATTATTATTAGAATGTTAGAAATTAGAACTCACCTGGCAAACATTTGACATTTACTTGAATGTGGTGGAGTTGCCGGGTCAGATAAGTGTCTATTTTTTTATTCGAATTTTACCTCAAAGTCATGGCAATATTATGACAATCATGACAATCAATACTATATAACCATAGTAGCAAGGTTTGTTTTGATTAATTTAGAACCATTAATTAACAACATACAAAAAGCAAACATCGTTAAATGATAACGTTATCTGATCGAACTGCAGACAAGTAAAGTAGCGTTGCTCGCTAGGTCGCACGTTCAAACTCGAACCTATTCACCTACTGAATAAAAATGCATATTATTTGCATCTCCGTGTCTTCGCATCTTTCAGAATCCTGTCGCAACCGCGTTCGAAATATTCTGGATGATTTTTGAGCCAATTCTGTTCGGATTGACGGGAGCTCAGATCAAGTTCAGCGAGCTGGAGTTCCACACCGTCTACCTGGGTCTCGGGATTCTCGTCACCGGCATCCTGGTACGTGTGTTCGACATGATGAGCAATCAGTTGCATTGCGTTGCTTGCCACAGTGCTGTGTTTGAAACCTGCCCGTGCTTGTGTCTGCCTCAGATTCGCATTGCATTCACCGTCGTCGTCGCGGTCGGCAGCAAGTTGAACCTCAAGGAGAAGATTTTCGTGGCGCTTTCTTGGATGGCGAAAGCCACGGTGCAGGTAAATAAGTAATCTTATTACTTGGTAAGCCAAGCCTTACCAAGCCTTACCAAGCCTTACCAAGCCTTACTAAGCCTTATCTAGCCTTACCAAGCCTTACCAAGCCTAACCAAGCCTTACCAAGCCTTACCAAGCCTTACCAAGCCTTACCTAGCCTTACCAAGCCTTACCAAGCCTTATCTAGCCTTACCAAGCCTTACCAAGCCTTACCAAGCCTTACCAAGCCTTACCAAGCCTTACCAAGCCTTACCTAGCCCTACCAAGCCTTACCAAGCCTTACCAAGCCTTACCAAGCCTGACCAAGCCTTACCAAGCCTTACCAAGCCCTACCAAGCCTTACCAAGCCTTACCTAGCCTTACCAAGCCTTACCAAGCCTTACCAAGCCTTACCAAGCCTTACCAAGCCTTACCAAGCCTTACCAAGACTTACCAAGCCTTACCAAGCCTTACCAAGCCTTACCAAGCCTTACCAAGCCTTACCAAGCCTTACCAAGCCTTACCAAGCCTTACCAAGCCTTACCAAGCCTTACCAAGCCTTACCAAGCCTTACCTAGCCTTACCAAGCCTTACCAAGCCTTACCAAGCCTTACCAAGCCTTACCTAGCCTTACCTAGCCTTACCAAGCCTTACCAAGCCTTACCAAGCCTTACCAGGCCTTATACCAAGGCTTACCAAGCCTTACCAAGCCTTACCAAGCCTTACCAAGCTTTACCAAGCCTTACCAAGCCTTACCTAGCCTTACCAAGCCTTACCAAGCCTTACCTAGCCTTACCAAATCTTACCAAATCTTACCAAACCTACCAAGCCTTACCAAGCCTTACCAAGCCTTACCAAGCCTTACCTAGCCAGAGCCTTACCTAGCCTTATACCAAACCTTACCAAGCCTTACCAAGCCTTCTTCCTTACCAAGCCCAAGCCTGGTCCTGATGACTAAAACATCGCAGTTCCTTCACCGCTTTGCCCTTCACCGCTTCTAATCAACTTTATTTTTTTACAATTTTTTATGCAATCTTGGAGATGAGTTATATAACCAGTTAAGCCCACTTTTGGTCAAAATGAGTTAGCTGTGTATTCATCTTTTGACAAGGGATTTCCAACGATATATGAAAAGTCAGGAATGTACCTTGCTCCGTTCCCATTTTTATAAGCATTTTAAGATCAACATTTCCACCTGCTGCTACACTTCCTCACAGTTTTTGTTATTTCCTGAACATTTATGAAAATGTACTTCACTGGTTATTGCACTCACCTCTTCCACCAACGCCACCAAAATGACAGGAAGCTACCTGCACTCAGTGACATGTGTTTCTCGCCTCGAAGGCTGCTTTGGGCCCCGTGGCCTTGGACTCTGTCCGGAAAAGCGGCAACAAGGACGACATGGCGTTTGCGGAGACTCTCCTCACCGTCTGTATCCTGTCGATCCTCCTGACGGCTCCGATCGGCGCCATCTTGATCACCCTCTCGGGCAAACGGCTGCTCAACAAGACCACGGTTCCGGTCATCGTGGAGGGGTGGCGCCGAAGTGCACGACCTTCTCTGCGAGACATCTCGATCATCGACGAGGAAGAAGACGGCGAGGGAGTAGCCACGTAGCCCAGCTCGGAGGATTGCTGACGGGGAAACACTCGGCGTGTCAATTCCAATTTAGTCTCTTGTAAGCGAGAGGTGTGCCAGAGAAGATGCTCTGCGATGTTGTGGATCAGGGGGTGGTTGAGGGCGATAGTAGATGGTTAATCTTAACTTTACTTTAGTTAACTTTATCTTTGAGGAGATAAAACTGGATATTAATATGTAACTAGCTGGATAGGATTGAAGCCATCTGCTAAAATGCTACTCCTATAACAGGGCGCTATGTTGTTTCATAGAGAAGAGGTTGAAAATGTTCAACGCAGAAAAACAAATTTGAAATTATGAGTATCCCTTACATGTATTTATTTATATCTTGCATTTTGTATTTGGTTATTTATTCCAAGCACACTTAATAATGAATCATATTACATATTATTATAACAAAAAGACATCATGAAAAACTACGAATAAATAAGCGAACATATTTTTGCTAAGCATAACAAATGATCATCATAAATGTAGTACGATTGAATGACATCTGCTTAAATGTAAGCCACGACTAGTTCCACTGAGATGGCTATATAGCGCGAGTACCATTGGAGTAATCATTCAAGAACATAAAGCGTGCTAATTCGCTTGTAGCTGACCGCATATTACACCCAGCCGCACAGCTGGGAAGATTCAAATGTGTGTTTCGTCTTCGGTAGAAAAGCATGTCGGAGGGGTCGAGGTGTCCCTAGAAGACTTACCGGTTCCGGAACTCCTCAAACCCTTCTTCCCACGGGTGCTGCACCCGAGCCTGGCCACCAGAGCATTGTAGACACTCTTCTTGCAGACGAAGATGACAAAGATTAGGACGCCGCGTAGGGTGTTGAAAGTATCGGGGATGTAGAACCACGCGTTGAGGCCCTCGGGGGAGAAATAGGCGACACCCTCGGCCAGCCAAGACACCCCCATCACCACGAACAGCTTTATGGTGATAACCAGCCTGGGGACATTACAATGTACCTGTATAAGTTCATGTCCGCTCAGCAGGCTGGCGCTGTGTTATATGTAGTTTTGGAAATCAATCACATGAAGGTGGTATTTTTTTATTAAACGCTGTTTTCTTCCTAGCTGTGATTATCTTCGTGACTGGTTTTCATCAAATTTTGTACAAATTGTAAGCGTTGGGCGTTGATTTGACTTTCTTGGAGGGCCATTTTTTTAAATTTATATTCTGGATTTGTTTATGGAGTGTGAATTTGATGGAATTATCCAATACGCATTTACTAATTAATTAGGTTAGGTAGGATTAATATTTATTAATCCCATGCTTGAAAATTTATCGAGAAATTGGTTCATATTGCTTTATAGAAGGTTTTCTAAAAGCTATCTATGAAGTTAAAATAGGAAAAAGGATGTAAGATAGTTCGATTACGATTTTCTGTCCGAGTCGAGTTTCCTCTCAGAATGTTGCTTGCTTGAATTCTCCACCCGCGTGATCTCCTTCTTAACTTTGAGCAGACTTCTTACGGTGAGTACGAACAGCACGATGTTGCACAGGATCGAAAGGGTCATCGGAATGATGAAGTACACCAGTTCGCTCATGCTTTTCGTCGCTGGAACAGGACATCAAATCGATCATTAACCAGGTGACCTCCATACAACATCTTGAAGAGACTTCTTGAATTTTACAGCATGAATTTATATTAGACATGCTAATTTCAGCTGGATTAGAGTGGTCTATTCTCATCCAACTCTTGTTCAAAGACTCAGAATTATTTGAATTGGCTTCACGATGACTCATTTGCCTTGGCGTATATTTGTGCCATCGTCAGGTTTACGGCTCTTGCTCTGGCATTAGAGACTAAAAGGCTATAAACAAACAGAATACTTCCATGTTAGGTGAACTCCTGGGCACTGGAAACCGTCCACTAGAAATTTATTCATGAGTCGCAATAAGGTGTGTTTGAAATAAGTAAAGGCTCGACTTATGATTGAAAAACAGTTTTCTTATCAATGGGATTTTAACAGATCATATCAACCGTGCTTAGCGAATTTTCTTTCACTAAAAGAGCCATTAACGAACCACTAACTTGATTCAAAGATAACAGAAGCAAATATAAAGAGAATAAATTAGATCGCGCTATGGAAACAATCATTTTTAATGGTATATTTGTTATAAAGAGAAGACGCGGGTAGTTTTCGTATTATTTTGACATCTCCAAAACTAGTGAGGGTGTGCTGATATGGTTTGCAAAACTTGTGAGATAACAAATTCGTGAGCTTGGTCAATCCACATTTCACAGGGCAGGCATCAACTGATAAGAAATTCTATCGTACTGATGTACAGGTCCACAAAGCACATGGCAAACAGCATGTATACCCGGCTTACCTATACACTTTTTTCAAACCAACCTTTACTTAGGCCATGGATACATTTCGAATTTCAGTGTCCAGAAGTGCACATACTTTATTCTCTCCAAGCCACTCTCATTCCTTGCAGCCATGGAGAGCGGCGCCATTTATAACGACAGACTGAGCTAATTTGTAAAAGAAAAAAATGTTAATTTTTAATTTTCGGCCATGCTTTCGAGCGTGCGTTCCATTCACCTTTGCTTGGGAACCAACAGGTGTCGGTGCCGAAGCCCGGCTTGATGGTCACTGGCACCGAGGACAGGGAGTCGAGTTTGTCAACGCCGATGGCGAACATGGTGAGTAGAATGGGACACCCCCATCCGTAAAGCGAGTACCAGGCCAGACGTTTCTTCCCCCGCGACGAATGGGCATTCCACACACCCCTGTCGATTGGCACCGATAACACAGGGAAGTTGGGAGCTTTTTTGAGCACCGCGTCTTCCGATATCGAGGATAACGACTTGCATTATGATAAGACTCAGTTGAAAGATCGATAAATCATGAAAAATAGTTTATCTATTTGCGGAACTTGAAATTTGCCGTGATTTAAATATTTTAAGCTGAAGTGTCTGGTAGGAATCATATCAGATAGTGTAATAGTGTCTATTAGTGTCTAGTACTATTAGTAGAAAATAGTGTCTAGTAGTGAAGAAGTCCTAGTTGGGAGCTTGATAACCATGTGCTCTGCATATACGAGGATAAACATATTTACTTTTTAGTGGGATGAGACGTTCGTAAACAAATAATGTTCCCCGAGAATCTTTATTATTACATCTCGTTTATTATCCGGGTAAAATGCGTCATTTGAACTATGATGTTTTTATCGAGTTTTTTTCTTATTTCTTACTGAAGACTTACCCAATGGTCCACCAAATGTCAAAGCTCATGATGTTCATCCATGTGAAGGCAGCCAGTATAGAGAAATACAAAGTGCAAGCTGAAACGATAACGAAATATAACAATCTTGGCTTAGGCCCATTGCATGTACGATCAAATGCGAGCATTACTTGATTAGTAACTCACCCAGAGAGTAACAGTACGACCGATTCACATCTTTACTTCCGAATGTGAGCTGTATACATAACAGAGTCAAATAGGCCAGAAGGAAGCTGGCGGCTTCACACATCAACGTTAGTCCATGAATGTTTTGTAGGTCGGGTAACATTGCGTACACCAAAAGTGTTGCGAACAAAAAGATGCAGGAAGTGATTAAACCAATCAACTTGAACACGAATTGGGTGGTGATTTTTTGCGGATCCACATGATTCTCTTTCTTAACACATAGGAAAGCGACAATACCATCCATTTTCCTATCTGGAAAGTACACGTCTTCGAGGCAGTACTCGCTGTGATTGTAGATCTTATTTTTGTCTGGGACGTGCATCTCGCCGTTGGGTGCTATATAAAACGAAGTTTTCACTGGATATTTTTTCCCTGGACAATTTCCGGACATTATACCAATTTTAACTGTTCTGTCTTCCACTTCACGAGGTTTGGCTTTGTCGATAAGGTCATAAATTGTTGGTTTGAAACCTCTGCCCGAATCATTCAGAGCACATGACCTGCCTTGCATATTCCTACCCGCCAGACAGCACTTTCTGACGCAAGCAAGTTTCTTGCAGTATTCCTGCGAGCTCAAACAACGTTTCACTATCAAGGAGTCATCATCAGCCTCTCTGTCCACACAGATCATCTCCGATGCGTACTCCTTGTTGGCAATCTCTTTGAATGAATCAGGCGTAATCACGAAATCAACCAGCACCTCCGAGCAATTAGGCATACCAAATGCAATTCCATCGAAGCCCGCCGCAATTCGGGTATCCAAATTATCAAAAACACTCGCGTCAATCTCAGCCGTTTCGTTCTTCTCGCGACACGTGCGTTCGCTTGAGACATAACTGGAGCCGCTCGGGCAACACTTTCTTAGCACGGATGTCGCTTTTTCTTGCGAACGGTTCGCATTCAAACAGCCGATGTCTGAAGACGACGCGTTGTTGCATTCCGCATGATAACAATGCACGCTAATTGCGTGCACAATTATGACGAAGACACTTACATCCGTCTTGATTAGCAGCATCTTCACTACTGCCCAGCTCTTAGTAGGAGCGAGAGATATACTTATTCTTGATGTGAGAGTCGTAATATGACGTGTATTTTCTTGTTTATATAGAGGTTCTGGCGGCCTAGGATAGCCCAGATGGGCAAGTCTTTGCTTTACAGGTAGACTGTTGGCAGAACTACGAATATATTGTCCGTCTATTTCCAGACATAGTATAGATTATGAAATTGCATTCTCCAGCCCTCTGATTTCCAAAACGGCCGGTGGTTCCAAGCGGTATCGACGACTTTGCTTTCTTGTTTAGTTAGACAACTAATTAAATATAGCGCGATATTTCTTCAGCTGGTTTGTTATCGCTTGTTACCAAATGTGCTGATTGTAAGTATCAAACCACAAATTGGTACTCTTATCAATTGCCACTGATTTGTTTTAGTTGGTACTCTTATCTTAATCAAGAACCACTTGAGTACCAATCTATCTTTCTTTATTTTTATATGCAGTATTATTATTTCCTTCTAGCCTACGATATGATATTTAAATGTCTTTTCTGAAACCAACCATGAATTAATTTCGCAAAGTGCCGGACGACAATTTTCTCGTTGTTTGTTATCACTTAGCAAAATTGCTTGTTACTGCCAACATCAACGTAGAATTACATGGCAACCCGTTAACAAGTCATAATTGATTAAGAGCTGGGACTTTCTTTCATTTAGATGAATACGTTACTCTATAAATGACACGCCATGGATCGATGGTCTGATCCTTACTCATCTTATCCCTAACATTGCAAGTAGGACAAACGCAAGTCTTTGAGTTTATTTAAAATTCTGTAAAAGGTCTGTCTTGCTATTGATACTCAACCAGTCCCAGATGAAGTCACTTTTCCACACACCGGCCAAATCAAGCTCAAACAAATGACACGGGCTTCAAACTCAAAGCCACCAAACAGACATGAATCCTCCTCGACCACAGTGCGTGAACTGAAAAATTGTCTCGTCCCTTGCTCTCATTGCTGTCATGAACGCAATCAGCGGGGTAGGCACGTTCAATGTGCGTTTAATGTGTTTTTTTATATCTTCGTTTATTGGCAACGGTAAAGCTCACATACACACTTAATTGAAATTGACACCCTACGGCTTCACAGACAAACACACAAGTTTATTTGAGAACTCTGTTAAGGACAGGAAATAAAATAAGTTATACGAAATAACTAAACTATTTAGACTTAAATCAAAAATTTCCAACGTAACTAATCACTGATTATAAAAAGACCTCAACTGCTCATAAGTTTGGTCAAACAGTGGCAAAATCAAAGTGCAAAAAAAACGTGTCCCCTTTACGATGGATATAGGATGTTTTCTTGAATGTAGGTAATAATTAAGTACCTTTTTTATAAGTTTTGGTCACACGGGCTAAATGATTTCATACTCTAATAGCATCCAAGTACATCCGACTAAAACTTAATATGTTGTCGAATGGTTTTACAGGTATTATCGACATGAGATGGCTTCATATTATAACTATACGAAAAGATCGACAAACAAAGTCCAAGCGTATTAATATTATGGCACAAATCGTTTTGTTGGTATGTATAAAGAGAAGAAAAACATGCTTAGCTAAACATTGGCCTTTCGGGACGTGGAAACTCTGCATTGTTTTCGAGTTCAGGATCAGATTCTGGCCTGGCGATCGGCTATCCTGGTTTTATTTTTCTCCGGTTTATCACCAATACTCTTGAGCGTTCGTCTCAGCGCCGCATATAGATCCTAATTGCACTACCCGGAGGTAGACTTGTTTATTCCGAAGAACACTGCAATACTACAGCCGAAGCAAAAGCTTCATTCATAATATCAGACTAAATAGGCTTTTCAGGCTCCTATCATCTAGTTTAATTACTCGCTAGTAGCCAAAGGATTTTTGGTCCAAGAACTTTTTCAGAAAAGCGTATGACCCGAATTTTTATCAGCAAAAAATACCACTACTTTGTGGATTTCACCGCTAACTTTGTCACTTTGTAGCCCCCACCCTGACTTTTTTTATCTGCAGTAGCACATAGCTTGTAGCAAGACTGTTACTAAAACAAGAGATGTTCATTAGGTAATTGATATGCATTTCCATGTGGAAATGAGTAGACGTCCGGACCTTCTATGCATCTTTGCAAGGCAAGCTAGTGAGTCATGTGAAGGCCCTGACTTCCGAAGACCTCTCCCCAGAACTGCAAGACCCCACCGTCGTGATTGTGGTGCAACAAGTTGAGCTTGCCGACGTCTTCCGGTTTTGGCTGAACGGATCGCGGATCTGCTTGGCTCCGGAAGCGTTTTTGGCCGACTCCGTATCGTCCTTGTTCTTCTTCATGCCCAACCGATCCGCCAGGGCGTTCAGCACTTTCGCCTTCAGTACGAAGATGGCGAAGATGGCGACGCCTTGGAGTGCGTTGAATGCGTCTGGTATGTACGTCCAGAATGTTGGCAGATGATCTCTTGGGATGGACATGGTGATCACTTCGATGGTCCAGCTGACGCCCATGACCACAAACAATTTGCCGTTCATCATGAGTCTGTAGAGAAAAGACGATTTGAAAGGTTTGTGTTTAACGCTTTTCAAAAAAAAAAAAGGGTTTGTTTGATATTTTATAACTAAGTTTTTTATGGGGACTGTTGCTCTTTCAAGAGCATTTTCCTTCGAATTTATTTGTAACTTGTCTTTATAACTTGTAACTTGTAAGGAAATTCCGAAATAGCGTTTGACCAACCTAATTTTAGACTTTGATTTGCTGCGAAGCTAATTCCAAGAGTAAATCTTAGAATCAGCACGTTCCTGCACTTTCAACGAAATATGACCGAGCAGTGCATCATATGCATCTACGCAATTAAAGCTTAGCGTGCATGAGTAATAAAAACCGCCTGCATATTAATTGACATCGATAAGTTAACATCTCATAGCATTTCCTGTTTCAAGTGCATGCTTCCTGAAATACCACAGAAATTTTGCAAGTTATTCTGGCACCAAACCACGAAGCTCAAAATAATTAACCCTTGATTTGTTTTGTCTGGAAATCACGGCGCCGGGCGCGTGGGCGCCCACACATTAATTTCAGGAGATGAGCTCTCTCGCTGCGCGCTCAAAATCACGAAACACGAGGACTAACTTTAAAACTGATTGCCTTATGAATAATTTATCAGTGCATTACTTCTCTTTGTCGGCCTGAAATTTCTTCTTGCTGCGGACGTCGGTGGACTTTTGCATTCGATTGATTTCGGATTTCACTTTCGAACAATTCCGCGCTGTCAGCACGAACAGTACCACGTTGCACGCGATCAGCAACGCGATCGGTGAGATGAAGAACACAAACTTGCTGTTGACTTCATCGTCTGCGAAAACAAATATATTTTGTAGTTATTTTACACGCATCTTCAATATGTAGGTATGTATAAAAAATTAGTTTCCATTTAAGTATGTCCCACAAATTTACCGCCAGTTAAGAAGTAAGCGTTTTAATTTATGTGGCAGGTTAGTAATGCACCTAAAATTATCTGCGCTTTTGGAACTCAAAGGAATCCATTCGTCATCGTCCACAACAGAAACCAGAACGCGTTCACTGCAGTTGCAGAGCGGGTTGTTAAATGCACATTTAAAAAAGTGCTTAGTGCTTAGTTTTTTTTGTAGTTTCCACATAAGCCTTGTTATATTTATTTTCATACCAGAGGTAAAAATATACTCAAAATTCTAAACAAAAGTGGTAAGTTTCCGGGTACACTTATTTAACAGCACTTGCCAACTCTCATTGAATTTTCTTTGCGCAAATAACATACTCGCTAATTATTGGTAAAGGTTAAGGAGGGCTTACTCGGAAACCAGCAAGTATTGTTGCCCATGTTGGGCTTGATGCCCTTCGGCGACAGCCCCTCGATGAACTCCAGGCAAAGGGCAGCGGTGGTGATGGCGGTCGGCACGCCCCAAGCGTACAGCGAGTACCACGCGAACTTCTTCCGAATCTGTTGCTTCCTTGACGAGTGGTTGACCGACCGCACGCCGCTGCAATAAACACACCGAAGTTAGCACACTGCTAACAGTCGCAAAATTGGCGGGATAGCGAAGCAGGAAAAATGCGTGACCGAACTGGTATACGAGCCCAGGACCTTCCACTTTCCCATCCACGCTTCCCATTTCCCGCTATCCCTCCAAAAATTGCTGGTGTTAGCTCCCACCAGCGAAATCCGATTTATCCATCACCAAATTACTTACAGCTTTATGTAGAATGTCAGTGGTAGAGACCCGCAAAACTATATTACTATTTTACTTTCAAGTTCACAGATTACTTATAAACATCAGGCTAAATTGAGCATGGGATATTTAAGATTTTTGGCCCCGCCAATGCGGCTTTTTTCTTCATTGGTGGAAGAGTTACGTACGTTAATGTTACCAAACACGTCAAAATTTCAAATGATCGTCGTGTTTATTTGTGACTCACCACGCATTTAGTATGATGTCCCCCTTATGGTGCGAATTGAGATGCCTTGAATGCTTCTATTACACTTGACATGAATCAACAAACATTTTCCTCTGTCTGCATAGAATGTTTCCCAAACATTCAACAATAAACTATAGGTCGTGAGATTCGCAACCTAGTTTTTTTGGGCGTTCTATTCCTGTCTAACGGGTGGAAATGAGTAACAGCATGATATTAATCCGAGTGCAAGGATTTACTGGATTTGCGAAGTAAAATGGTATCTTCTCAATTTCAAAATGCGGCTATGGAAGACATCTACTGGTTAGAGTTTCCCGTGGGCTGTAACGATGACATAAAATTTGTTTGTCAAAAGTGACGTTTTGTTTTAGAGTGGCATTCCATTCTAGGAAACGCCTTAAGCAAATCAATCGTTGAGTAGTTTGGTCGTCCCGATTAATTAGTGCCCGTGCTGACACTAAGTCGTATAAGCATGCGTATGTATGTTTACCAGAAACATAACGAAATGTGCGGCACGAGAATGGAATTTTATTTTATCACTTAGGAGTTTGGTATAACAAACAATATAATTCATCATCGATTGCTATTTACATTTTCCACGGTCAAATGATTTCAAAGAACAAATTTTTATGCAAATAATCAAATAAATTAATACGACGAACTTACCCAAATGTCCACCAAATATCGAAGCACATGATGTTCATCCACGCAAACGACGCTAAAAACGCGAACAACATGACGAAAGCTGAAAAAACAACGCACGAAATTATTTCACAATGTCATCGACTCGGCATTGAAATCTAGAACGGTCTGTCACACAAACTTACCGATTGCTATGCACGCATGTCCACTCAGACTGACGACACCAATCTGAACAGTCGCCAAGCAGAGGAAAGCGACCAGAAAACTAGCGACATGGCACATGAGCGTCATTCCGTGAATATTCTGTAGGGCGGGCAGGAACAGATAGACCAGGAAGGTCGCCACAAGAAACACACAGGAAATAATCAGTCCGATCGCAATCAGGGTGTACGTTACGTCCCACTTAGCTACTGGGGTTTGATATTTTTCTTGGAAACAAACAAAAGCGTACATCCCATCCATTTTTTTGGGCATGTGAACGTCCTCTAAGCAATATTCGGTCGAAGACAACAATCTGTTCGATCTGGGCATCATCAAGATGCCATTTTCGTTGATGTAAAAGGTTTCGTGAATGTTTTTGTCAGGGGCCAATGGATATTTGCCTATTTTACAAGCGCTTCCGTGATAGATTCCGAATTCCAAATGACGATCAATTTTAACAGGTGCACCGTCTTGCATGTCAGAGGAGTCGTAGAACGTGACATTGAATCCTCTGTCACTCTCGGTCTTCGAACAAACCTTGCTCCTCATATTCCTTCCAGGAGGACAACACTTTCGCACGCATGGAATTTTCCCGCAGATGTCCTTAGCTTTGACGCAACGGCGTGCGATCAACCTATCATTGTCTATATCTTTGTCCACGCAGAGTAATTCCAATTTGAACTCTTCCGGTGAAACATCTCGAAACGAAACTGGTGTCACCGTGAAATCTATCAACGCTCGCGAGTAAGAACAATTAGGCATTCCAAACACAACGGCGCCAAAGTCGGAGTCGTTCAGTGCAGCAACGTTAAAAGTACCTGTGTCCAGCTCCGAGGTAAAGTTTGTTTGCACACACGTGCGTTTCGTCGTATCATAACTATCCCCACTTTGACAACACTTTCTCAACACGGTTCTCGCCTCTTGGGTCTCGTTCGCCGTCAAACAGTTCTTGCCTGTCGATAAGGAACCGCCACACGCTTCTGTCCCATTCACTTGATGCGAATCGTTCGCTAAAGTCACACGAATAGCGATGAGAAACAAACACATTTGTATGGGACAATCAGGTATTCGAGCCATGTTGTGTGGTAAGCCGACGCGAGAAGACGAATGCGATGAGGCGAGTTGTACGGACGGGTTTCGCAATGCGAATGAGCCAAGTGTGAGTGTGGCCTCAGCTTGATCCTTGTCACTTGACGCAGACCCTGCCGCGCCCACGAGGCGCTAGCTGATGGGTTGTGATCGGATGTGAAGAGATGAGAACCTAGCTGAGTTTGTCTCTTTGTTGAACACTCATCTTTAGTGTATACCGAGTGTAATGCAACGCTTAGTAGCACAATATCATCCGGCAGCGGTTCTATTTCGAGACATTTGTTTATTGTGGCATTCATCTTCCCATAAAATAGTCCAGAATTTTTTCCCTTTAGTGTGGATTTCCACGATATTACAGCCATGCCGCTAAGGGAAGACGTTGTAATAAAATGTTACCACCTAATAAAACTGCAGTGGCTGACCTGAATGAACCTAAATTTAGCAAGTGATGGTTTGATTATTACGGTGATTTTCCGCGAACAGTTTCCGCAGCGGAAAGTTAGTCAGCATCTCATAAAAACATTCCAGCGCACCAATTGAATTCCAAGTATACCTTTTAGAAGTTGGATTTCTTTTTCCTTCTATTTTTGCGTATGCACATTTTGTCAATAAAGTGGGCATTAAAATAGGGAACAAAAGAAAAAATATAAAATAGAGATAATTATAAATAATTGAAGTAAAACGAAGAGCACTTCTTAACATAATATTTCTCAGTCATTTCCCAGCGTGGCAGTCTTCGCGGGCGCCTCCACGGGATACGGCACCTCCACCGCGCGCCTCCACTGGGCGCCTACATGAGTTGAAGAACTTTTAGCAAAGTGTTGACTGAGTGGTGACTTGATGTTTTTTGTCGTATTTATTAAAAATCCAACTGTGATCAATCGGATTTGCAGAGGTTAGTGAATTCCTTTTTAAATTTAATTTTTTCGGTACCTCCATCGATCGACCTATACTTTTCTCCACTTATCCATTTCACCCCTATTACCCTACTAAATTTCAACATTAAACAACTCAATCGAAACCATTGTCAACTATATTTAATGATTATAATTTATAATAAAGAACTGGTGTCTTACAGGCAGCACTGCAGTCCATTTCAATTATTTTTTAAGTAAAGGTTTTGAATTTTGATGGTGGTCCAATGTCAGGTAGGTAATTTTTTGCATGCTAAATTTTTTTGGTTTTGTTGTTGTGGTGTTTTTGGCTGGGTCTTCTTTTGTTTTTGTAGCTGAGGTCTTTTTTGCCGAGTCAGTTAGTTAGCGTTAAGTGCAAATCCATCATTATCCAATTTAATATTATGGTTAAGTTTAAAGCATCGCTGCCATGCCACTGTCATGATCGCCTGGGTTCGAATCCGAAGGCTTGCTTCTCATTTTGTCCAACGATGTCAACCTGTATCTTACTCGTTGCACGATGCTCGCTTCTTCTGGCGAGCATATTAGCCCCATTATGTTTATCTCGATTAATAGGTAAGTAAAAAATCAATGCAGGATATTAACAGCGTGGTCCAGTGGATTGCACACTGGCTCTCGGATGTACTGTCGATGCGGCTCGAGTTCGATCCCCGGCGAAGACGAAGCTTTTTGGCAATGTCTAGCAATAGTAGATACTGCTAAACACTGCGCTATGGGGCTTGGACGTCAGCGACGTCAGAAATACAAGTCAGTCATCATTAAAAAAGCACACTAGCCCATCATATGCAACGAGTATGTGGAATTCGATCCAGAATCCCATCAATAGCATGGCCTAGTGGGTAGGGCGCTTGCTTGGTAAGCTAGCGTCCTTAGTTCGAATCCTGAAGTCTGCGTCTTTTTGGAACTCTAAATGCCATTGCCATTAATCAAACGTATCGTGTAAAGTTGCAATATTAAGGAAATATGTTTTACAGACTAAAAAATATATACTAAGTCACAGATTTGTTCAATTTTTGCTAACAGATGGCGCTGTCTAATTTTGTGCAAACTCGTTGCCGTTGAGACCGAACTGTTTGGCCAAGCTAAGCGTAAATGCCTAGGGTGGTAGGGTGGGACGTTTGATATTCCAGCAAAAATCCAAATCGAGGTCGCGAAGCGACTGAGATTCGGATTTTTGCAACTATCTTTCAAAAAGAGCAAAAAGTTCTGCCACCTCTCTCCGAGGTGAGATTCGAATCCAGAACCTTAATGTTGTGACCCCAGCACCCTACCCGGTCGGCTGCCGAGACACCGTGTGATGGTGAAGATTTTTAAGGGATATGATTTACTCTTGTTTGTTTACCTTTCATACTTATTAAAATTTCACTGGGACTGACGTCCCCCCCACCCCAATTCACGAGCAAAGCTCAATAGCCACTCGGATTTGAACGCATCGTCTTTGCGTTTCGAATCAAGCGACTTAACCACTCGGCTATTCGAGTGATGTGGAAATTGCCCATATTTTTAAATATATATATTATTTGAATGGTCTTTACAATGGTAAAAAAGCTGCTGAGCCATTTCGATGGATGGAACTCTTGCATACATAACCTGCTTTTGCAATGTCGGACCCTTGCATCCCAAACTTTGCTTTGAAATGTAAAATATATTTATATATATAGGAATTGTAATTCCAAGTTTATACTGAATTGAGACTAGACCTCATTTTACATAATCGAATTAATGACCTGATTGGTTCCTGATTGATTGAATGATATTTTCAAGATGTACACCAAATAATCATTTATTTTGCAGATTTTAGACATTTATATTTGAATTACAGAGTGACAATTAATAAATTCTTGTACCTGAAGGGATCTAAGAAAGCGGATCATATTCCCCAGCGGCCAGCATTTTTCTTTAGACACAATCAAATAAGAAAAATTACAAACCTAACTAATATTTCACCACCAGAAAATCCTTGTCAAATTCAGATCCACCACTAGGTCTCTATCCCTCATGAAAGTTACCTCCTTAGTAATAGAATAGACTTGAATTTCTGTCTAGATCTGTACAGGCAATTAAGCATATATTCATCAGTATGAAATGGCGTGTACCTGAATTTTGGTTTTACACACAACCATGCTACAGAAGTTAACAAAGTTGGTCAAGAGAATAATAAATTAAGTTAATGAATATGATATTAGGTGCCAGAGTACTGGTACTGTACCTTGCAATCGAACCTTACAATATCTTTACCACATTACTGGCAAATATAAATGTTTCAAGCAAAACATATGTATAAACATAGGCAGAAGATAGGTATAAAAATTCACCACATATAATACTCAGTTCCTTCCAACACTCTAATAGTGTGAACAACTAATGACGGAGACAAAAATTCTGAAAAACATAGCTTTTTTAAATTAACACCATTTGTACATCCATGTTAACTATCCTTCGGTTTTAAATTATTTTAAAAAAATCAAATCTAAGTCCAAATAAAATTATTTCTCAGGTATTAGACAACATTGAATTGAAGAAGACAAAGTCTGAACTACAAAATTATCTTAGAACTGGGATTCCACACACGTAGTAGAGTAGCGATAACGTTTGAGAGATATGTTGTCACGCAATTCCGTCACTCTTGGGGCGCCATTGCGCGGGCCTGTGCACGCACACGCTTCTCGTACTCCAATCGGTTCTGGCTGCAGGCAGAGAAACAATACGCTAAGCACCACTTCTTCCACATAATCAAGACAAGTTCACAACCTGCAAAGCACTGTTTCCTTTCCGTTCGGTTTACTGGTTCTCGTTTAAAACTGTTCGCTCGTCCCGCGAGCAGTTTAAATTTTGGCTTGCATCAAATTACACAACCCAAGAAAAGCAAAGCGCGATCATTTAACATGGCGTCGTGAAACGAGGTGGGGTTTGTTTGTTGGACGAGTTGTAAAAACCAATGACGTCAAAACAAAATTAAAACCAGTTAAGTAGTGATGCCACCAGGTACCCAGCAGTTACTTTACTCGCCTCAATAATGTGGATGTCGTGTTTTATTTCATTTTCTTACCAGTAAATAGTGTAAGCTTCGGCCTGAGCTGGGTCCTTGATGTTCGGTTCATTCAGTAAGTCTTGGATTCCTAGCAAAATCTGCTTGATCGTGATTGCTGGCCTCCAATCTTTTTCTTCGTCCAAAAGCGAGAGACATACGGTCCCTAAAATCAGAACAGAATTATGTTAAGACCAGTGGGGACAATCTGTATTATAAATTGTAATGGGAAAAATTTTTGTGTATGGATTAATTGCTGAATGCAAGAGAATAATATGTCCCACAGGCTGTGGGACACATTTCAACACAATTTCCATTGAGACTTATTTCAACTAACACTTAATAAAAAGCAACTCAGATGGTAATGAAATTGTCATTAAACATTTTACCCTATCTTTGATATGCAAAATTACATGTTGACTGTTTTTATTTTTCATTTTTTAGGTCTGCAAAAAAACTCTGGCCCAGAATGTAAAACGATTTCAAGTAGGTATTATATTTATATCTATTTTCTTACCTGAAGGATACACATTTGGATGAAATAGGGGAGGTTCAAATTTGCACTTGGGGGGACTTGATGGGTAGTCATCCTTGAAAATCATTCTCAGCTTGTACTGACCTCCTTCCCAAGGTGTCTGGAAAGAGAAAATAAACACAGTTACGAGGTGAATTTTCTCCCAGTAAAAAGAACTACCTATATTTACCAACTAACTAATCTTAGGTTAGTCAAATATTAAAGAATATCAATGTATGAATGCAATATAAATAAATAGGGGGACTCAATAAGGGAAGATAGTAATTAAAGAAACTAAAGGAAAATAATATCCAATTAACTGGCTTCAGTAGAAGCTAGTCATGCATGCGTTTACACCAAAAAAATCATTAGCTAAATAATCCTTTGGCCCTGACCTAAGTCAAAAAGACTACTTCAGGAAGAGTTTGACTATAAAAATTAGGTTTTTTATTTTACCGATTTCTTGCCAGGAATTGCGCACTCCCAAATCATCAGGTTAAGGCTTGAATCATTGTTTTTGATTGGCCTAGCCACAAATCCCTGAAATAACAAAGTGATCAGAATGATTATCAACCATAGCCATAGGCAGTGATTTTTTAATATAAATCCAAAAGTTGTTAAGTCTTACAAATGGATGATCCTTCCTCCAGGCTTTTCTTTCTTCAGCCAAACGAGCTATGGCAATTCCCGACATCTTTTACTCCTGTAATTTAACAAAAGTTGCTTTGAGCATCAGCATTTCACTTAATATGTCTACCATGAAAAGTTCATACATTTGTTAACCAAGATGACTCCAGAGCTGGGGGCGGATCCACAAAACAGGGTTAACACAAATGTTTGAATAAACCATCACAACCGGTATCCGGCACATTTCACTTCAATATCAATACAAGTACAAAGCAGAAAAGTCACAGTTATTTTCTGGTCAATGGGGAGAACTAGTTCAAGACAGGGTAGGTAGATTATTTGGGCATAGAGATAGATAGAGGAAGACTGGGCCAGTGATTGATCCGGAAATTTACCTAATTTGATGACTGGCCAGCAACAGTATAAGTTAACCATTCAGTCAAGGCGACATCTGACCGAAAAGTTTAATTGATTTGAAGCGATTACATTTTGATTACCGATAGGTAGACCTACTTATACAAGCAAGACTTGTCACCTAAAGCTTTAAGCCCGATTCACATTCACGTACATGATTAGTCCTTAATTTATGGCTGCTAAATAATAAGGCAATCTATTTTAGGTTCCCTGCTTTTAAATTCAACAACTCAACAGTTGGAGGTAAGGTCGAAGTATGATGACATGAGCTATTTGTACAAAACCACATCACTCCCATTAAAAAGAAATAAAATGTTTCTGAACACCCAGCTTAATTCAAATTAAAATTTAAACATTCTGCATAAATCACAATTCCTGTGCTTGATTCTGACATGCATGGTCAATTATTACAGGAATCAATGCCTGAATGCACATCTTATCTATCACAATGTTACATACCAAACAAAGACTAGATGCAAAAGAAAATTGTGGTGAATCCTACACCACAACCAGCGATATAAAACCTTTCCACTTCTACAAGTTTGCTTTAACCCCACAGTTTACGGCCAAAACGATGACGAACCTCGAACTAAAGCCAAATAATGACCAAATTAATACAGAAACTCAGGAGCGGTAAAACAACCACCAGTAATCATGGGAGCAATGGCTGTCACACAGCCTGCTAGATGGAGGTTACAACGGTTACACGAAATCGAGAAGGCTATGAACCAACTTATTTGGAGCGAAATTTAAATTAATTGAAACGAAAATTCCACGAGATTCCTTGGATGAGAAAACAACCTGTTAAATAGGCATGACCAGGACTCAGGAGCACTGAGAACAAGAGAAAAAATTACTCATTTCCAAATAATTACTGACTTTATTTCTTTAGCTGAATAGTTTAACATTCAATAATTTAACAAGAATGCTGACTTAATATCATATTATTTAACACACAAATTTGCAAATTATTTTAAGATATATTATTTTTTTATAAATCACTTACATGTTATCAAATGAAATGGTTTCCAGACATAGAGCTAGAACTATATAGTGCCCTTAAAACTTCCAAGTACCACCAGACTACTTAAGGCTAGCTGTACTTATTGATGCGGGTGCAAGATATTTCTGAGTCGGGTCTCCTACAATCATCAATCAAATATCATCATAACATTGCTGGATCGTCAATAGAAGATATGAATTACTTCAAAAAATCACAGACAAACTCATTTAATTATGCTGAGCAAACACAATGGGCATACTAGAAACATTCATGAAATATGTTCGAATTACTTATAATTACAATATATCTGAGCTTCTATTATATTATACTATGTATCTGCTATTTATAAAATAAAAATATAATAAACTGCACCTAACTCAGTCTGACTTCTAGGCTAACAAAACTTCTGTACATTAGGTTAATGGAAATTGGATTAGTGTCCATTGCTAATCCAATATAATAAGCATGCTATTTACATTTTTGACAAATTGGCACCTAAATATTGGGTAGGCTAGATAGAAACAATACTGTGATGTGAAAGCTGGTTCCGATATACCTAATATAGATTGGCGATGATTTAAAAGAATTCATCACCGTTGTAATGGTTAACACTCATTACCTGTAGCAATTTTGTAACAATTCTAACGGAATGTGCGCAAGTCTCGGCCTGAGTCATTCACAACATCTGGCCCGGCACTCCTTGTGCACCCACCATGAAGTCCTTGTATTGGGAGAACACACAGATCTGCAGAAATATAGAAATTTTCAGTTTGATACATTTTCTTGAGTGTGTTGGGAATGTTAAAAGGATGGTAAGTCCATTGACTACGCCTTTAGAAAAGGAAGCAATGTTTAAAAAAATCCCTGGCACTATTTATATAATTCCTAACAAGCTAAGCCTCACATTGCAAGTGAATAATAGAAATACTTTTTTTAACCATGAATTGGATTACAGGCAATCAGTAGATGAGAAGAATTCATATTCGGACTTTTGGCTCAACGCATGCTGTTGACCATTGACCAATCGACAATCGTATTACCAACTGCGTCTTGTTCGGTCTCACCTTATCTTTGAGCTGCTGGCAAAGTTGGAGCGCAACAGTGAACAGCACAAGCACTTCGTTGAGCCACGGAACCGAGCACTCGGCCGAATGACACTCGAACTTCATCACTCCGTGAGCGCTGCTCAACTGGTACAGCGCAAAGATCAGCTTGTGGCTCTGAATGTAGAAGCTGATGGCTAGATCTTCAGGCAGGCTGGGGTTGAGTGCTTTCTGGAAGGTCGACAAGTACACCCTTAAGTAATTGTGGTGTGCAACTATGGTTAGTACGACGGTTGTGTTGTACGGATAATGAATTCCTTCCAAGGTTAAATTAGTTAGAAATTGTATGGAAGACAAGATACTAAGAACTTGGAACTTGAAATTTGAAACTGGAATTAGTAAAATAAAATCTTTTTTAACCAAGATGTTAGAGTACATCAATTCTATAGACAATGCCACAGCCAACAGACCAATCAATTCTTTCTTACTACCTAATGTGTTATGTTAAAAACATTTAGTGCAAGATTGAGGTTCCATGGATTCCATGGTTCTATGGGAAAAGGATGATAGTGTACAGAAGTCAAAAATTATTAGTACCGGTACCATATTTCTACTCTTCAGTAAATCATCGATTGTGCGTTTCCGTGGTACTATGAGACATGAACGCCCGCGCTGTAAGCAACTTAAGATGCACGCTAGAATGTGCAAGACTTCCTCAGAAGATCTGAAATCACAAGAATAAGTGGTATTAGGAACTAATAATTGAACTCACTGTGTCTTAATACTAAATATCTAACATGCACGCATTTAATAATTGTAGTTTGGTATAATCTCACTGAAGCCATAAGTAGGTATTGTCTCTTTTCAGAAAAACTTTTTTACTGGGTTTTTTGTAAAAATAACATGAAGATTAGGAAAAGACATGAGTCTTAAACTCTTAACTATTAATAAAGTTATAGGTATTGTCTCTGTATACTTAAACACATAATTGCTATCCACATTATCAATATGTGCAATAGCTTGCTGGAGATGATTTCCAGAATCTTGTATTTGCTGCAACTTCCATGGATGGTCATTTTGAATCGTCGTGCGATGTATTACATTTTGTTGTCTCTGTACTTTGAAATTGATGTCCTAAATAATAAGGTTTAGTTAGGAATACATCTTATTTGTTGGTGATTTCGTATACAGACCATTAACTGGACTTACTGCATTGGTAATGCTATCTCCTGTGATGGTAACAACACATTTGATCTGTTCAGGTGCAACTGCAAGTACAAATTTATCTTGTTTTGGAGGTCCATCATTGCCACACAATGGAACAGGAAATCGCCTGACACATTCCTGAAAAAAAGTAATGCTTAGCATGCTTTGAATTTTAATCTTACGACATAGTCTCTGCTAAATAAATACTAATCCTATATTGCATAATAAATTCGTACCAGCAAAATAGTCTTCAGCTGATTCAGTGCTGCGTGAACTTCATCGTGCAAAACCCACTCGAACTCAGACTGCTATAAAGAACACAAAAATTGTGAATAAATATGAAGGAAAAGATGTTTTAATATCCCAACAGGTCGAGATACCCAATTAATAAAGAATTTTCATATTTTTCAATAATGACAGGGTGACAGCTTTGGGTTAGGTTACTATAATGGTCAAAATTGAGCAATACGATTGAAGTATCTCCAAAATACGAATATGTTACTAATATAGTTTGATGTATTTTATAACATTTTCGGTAGTACTGTCGAAAACCAGCTTTTATAATTAAAGAACAGATTAATTACCAGGTTGTCAGCCTCCTCCCTTTCACAGTCACCCATTTTTAAAGGACTAGAGTAAGTTTCTTTTTGCACCGCCAGGCGAGCTACACAACTGCGTCCGCGGCGATTTCGCTTTTCTACTTGAGCTTTTCTACTAATGTGAAGTATCTTTGTTAACAATTGCTCATGAAACAACAAATATTTAAGTTTGAAATGGGTTAAAACTAGTATTGGAGTATTTTTTTATTTTATTGAACATCCCAGGCTCGCTCCCTAAAGCTCCGTCTTCAAACCACAGACTTTTCTCAACAGCTTTAGCTCTTTCCTCTTTGGCAGTTAATTAAAACGTGTCATATATTTCTCAGAATTAATAATCGATTCTAATTATACGAAGAAAAATATTACTAGAATTTTAAATTTGGGATGAGGTGATTTCTTCACGACAATAATAATGAACGCGACAACTGGCCCGTGTCCCAAAAGTAGGGAATATTGACCCTAGTCTATTTATTTATGAAATGATTATACGAGAAGTTAATTAAATTACGAAGAGTGTGACAGTAAATTCGCTCTGGTCTGTTCCTTTTATCATACCTACCATAATACATTTTGCAGTGTATTCGTGGATAGAAGCCATATT
Source organism: Nemurella pictetii (assembly GCA_921293315.2). Classification (NCBI taxonomy): domain Eukaryota; kingdom Metazoa; phylum Arthropoda; class Insecta; order Plecoptera; family Nemouridae; genus Nemurella; species Nemurella pictetii. Next base: position 30,094,166 of record OV121115.1, read on the forward strand.
TCAATTGCTGTAAAAAAGAGGAATATGGTAATCCTTGGAGAAATGCATCTTGCTCACTGCAAGATCCCGAACCCCGTAGGTTGACTGCTGTAACGCAGGGCGATACATTTCAAAATTTTCCTATAAAAACTATGAGTAATATTACACTAAACTCTAAAGCATAATTATTTCCTAAATAAATAGGTGTACGTCTATAAATTATTATCTTTCTCTCTTTCGCCTCGGCAGACCATTCAAAGAAAACGATTGCCGTGTCTTTTGGCACGGTCACCTGGACATAATGCATGCATGGATGGATGGAGTCCGTTCCGAATCTAATAACACGTCCTAGTCCCTAGGTCCCCGTTCCAAGCATACAGCCAGCAAGCATCCAGAGAGACTGAAGGGTCATGTCACTAATTATAGTTTCCCAGCCATCTGCCTTCCTGGAAAACATTGCACACTCACGTATAACGCAAGTTTTATGCTTGACTTGTGAACGCATCTAAAAATCTAAAATCTGGAGATTCACTGTAAGAGACTCTGTTTTCATTTAAAAGAACAATCGTTTGATACTACAAACGAAACGTAATCTGTGAAACCAACTGCAAACCCCATGCTATAAGAAGCAAAGTTAAACAGTTAAAAATAGACATATATCTACACAGCTAGTGAAAAGGGAGGAGTGAGCTTGCTCCCAAGAAGTCATCAGGGATCTGCGTACAATAAAAATCTCCTCTGAGAATTGTCACCAATATATTACCATGCTTTTTGGCAGAGCTAGGAGCAAATCCCGTCACCACAATTATATTCTCGAAAACGTATGGTTCCCATCCCAGATAGACGTAACCTTATATAAAATATAAGTAATCATTTCAAGAGTTCATGCATTTCGAAGACTGCACTGCTGGCATTTGTGATATAAATTTAAATAATATAACATGACTGCTATAACTGTGCCCAGATTCCATACATTGCCCCCAACGCCAAAAGACGTGCTCGTGTCCACTTGCATTTGGGGACATGGTCAATGTCATTTGGGGTGCATCCAGGGAAATCAGGATTCAGTGAAATGTATAACGCTGTATTATGAGAAAAAAAATTATCCATTGCTAGTGCCGAGCTTTTTTCTTCGGCATACCTAATCACATTTCAAGACTTGTACTCATAATAAATAGACTTCGTAGATCAATTTACATTTTGAAACCCTATCAATTCCTGGATGAGGCATGAAGTTGCAGTCAAAATATCCCTTCAGCTATTGGTTTTCCCATATCCACACGGTGTGAAACGATAGAAAGCGAAATCTTCAGACGGACAATGTTCATTATTCTGATTCGCTGTCCGGTGCAATGCCTATACACGACAATCGGAATGTGTTTTTCGCACTCTTTTTGATCGCGAGCCACAATCGAGCAATTCTTGCCGCCAGCGCATTTGTTTACAAAAAAAAGGTCACAAAGCAAGCAGGTCGGACCGTCGACCGAACGACCTTTCGTCGCAAGGCGGACGCACATTTCGCACACCAACTCTTCTAATTGTTGTCGGGTAGATCTTGGCAGACGTTCGCGTGTTGTCTCGGAACTCGTTCATCCCGATCGACGGTCAAAAACACGTACGCCATCAGCGTATACGATTCTGCGCTTCAAACTTAATTAATAAAAATCTTGTTCGCTAATGTGCTAATAAAATGCTAATTAGCTAACTCCGCTTGTGATGAAAATAGGTTGGTGGTAAAGATACTTCAGATTCAAGTATTTACCCTGTTAGTCTCTGATGTGACCCTAAAAACGGCAGGGTGGGTGGAACGGAATCAGCATTTGACCTCCACTCTAACTTTAGTAAACAAATATTTAGCCAAACAACGCATAGGTTACCACGGTCCCCTTTTTTCCCGATCTCAACAATAACATAAAAAGCGTCCACCCCCAATATCCCCACAGATCTGGGCGATCAGAATCGTTCAGAGTTATTATCAGCATATCTCTAATCAGAGCTGTCAGCATCATTTATCGACATATCATCATCACCCCCAAGTTTTAGATGCTAAAATATTATGTCCGGTGCGAACGGCCTGCAGAAAATATTCCGTCGAGATATTGTAATTTACAAAAAAACATCAAGTAGATCAGGCCTCCAACTACATGCCTCTACATACGACATGCCCCGACATGTAACCACCTAACTCGTAAGACGCCACATATGGAATGTAACGACACTCAGTATAGCGACACATGATTTGCATCGGGCTTAACTATATATGATGCACTTCACGAAACTTTAAATATAGAATCGGTGGCATCGACTTTCAGTAGGGGAGCAACAATTGACATGCTATATCGGAAAGAACTAAAAGTCTACAGCCAGAGAATCAATTTGCACATGCAATGTTTCAGACTTTTGCCATGTCAAGAAATCACATTCTCGCACGATTATCGAAACTGCCATCACGTCCGCCTTCTCATAATACAAACCACCCATCTGGCAGTTACAAATTTTTAAATTGTAGCAACAAAAACGATGTTATCACAGCATTTTGCCTATTTATACGACGCGGCAGCGTCCAAGTTTTACAGGTTTTAGTAGCTCATTGCTGGTTGCAAGAAGCGACGCTGGTTTGCGATTGGTGGTCGCCGCCGACGCCGCGACGTCTTGGCCAATACGGTGGCGTCTGGAGCGGGCGTCGTCGATCGCGGCAAGGAACCAGCTATAGCGCTTTGATGAACGGAGGGAATATATTCCTGTATGAGTTTTAGGGAGACCCAGAGACTCGACGGCGAGAGAAGGACGTGTAGTGAACAGTTATCTAGGCAGCTTTCGAAGAACACCTGATACAAGTGATTTCAGAATGGTAAGAAAATAGCAACACTTTATTTTAACTGAAAGTCAGCAATAACTATCGACACTATTCCAGAGGGTAGGAATCAAGAGCTTCCATTGCTGTACCGTCCACGAAAGGTCAATGATTATTTTCTAAAAATAGTGTTTTTAATATGTGTGTGAGGTGGGATGGGGGTCGGTATAAGCCGTTATTGCTCCCAAGTCGAAAGTTTACGTTGTGCCAATGACCGGGGTCGAATACTCCAGCTCCAGAAGATACCGCATCATCGCATGGAAACAGCTGGAAACAGCCACAGTCAAAATTCCCCATTAATTTGTCAACACGGCTTGGGTGTATCCGTGTTGATGATTTAATGGGGACGGATTTAAAAGTTGAACATTTCATTTACCTTTACATGGAACAACTTCTGGTTCAACTTCTGGTTGGTCTTGCTATAAAGCGTCGCATTAATCCCGTTTCCCATTTAATTGGCAAGCTAATTTCCATTATCACGCTTAATCGCTTATCAAATTTCCCCGAGCGGGCGTATATTTTCGCGGGGAAATTTATTTGTTCACTATATATACCGAATGTAGTTTCTTTTCTCTCTGCATCAATGGGAGACGTTGCCTATAATAATTGCCATGTGTGGAGATTTCCACCATGTGTCTTGACAACCAGATCAAAATGCCTCATCATTCTCATCATTTGCAGACTCATTTCTATAGGGAGTCTATAGAATCATCATCATAGAATCATCTTCTGTTTTACCCCATGGAAGTTGCATCACCAGAAACCAGGTTCTGAATTTTATATGCTGACATTCGATTTGCTTTCATTTACAGGAAGATTTACCCGCAGAACAAATAGCAGGCAAGTATTTATAATGCTAATAAGGAAATCCTTAAATTCAGCCAAATAATACTTTCCCCATAATACCCATACTTCGTGCTTAGAGAATTATTAGATGATTCCAATAAATAGTAAATACCCATTTCATTCTAATTGCAGCTAATTGCTTCTGCTAATTGCAAGCATTTTTATCAACAGAGGACAAGCCTTGCATTTGAACCACCATGACCTGAATTTTAAAAATTCCTAAATATTGCCATGATAAAAAAAAACAAAAAGTACGACATATCCCGATATTACCCAATTGCTTATTTATTGCTGGAATAAAGAAGCATTTCCAGTGGAACAGAGGACCACAGGCTCACCGGATCGGCATTCTCTCTTCCAGTGTTGCGCAAGGCGTTTGAGGGATTCGACAGGGACAAGACGGGTAGCATCTCGGTCAACATGGTCGAGGACATCCTCCGCATGATGGGCCAACCGTTCAACAAAGCCATCTTGGAGGAGCTCATCGACGAGGTGGATGCCGACAGTAAGTAAATTTTTAGAGTGAGGATTATCCAGGGCTCTTACGCCTCATTCGGCCAACTGGCTGGTATTGCGGCTGTGATATTGTAGCTCTAGGTTAACTGGGTTAAAATGAAAGAGAGAAACCGGGTTTTCACAAGCACCGCCGTACGACCAGCCAGTTGACCGCAATGAGTATTGGCCCGGGGTTCAATTAATTGAGTCAAATCTAAATGACTAGACATGTTTATTATCAGCAAAGGCATGCACCAGACAACACTATGTCTAAAAATGCTCATGTGCATTAAAATTTAAAATAGTCTATAAAATAAAATAACACTCAAACGTGTAACAATTAAGCTTCTATAGTAGTTTAGACATAATTCAGGATACATTAATATCCTTAATGAATAACAGTGTAATATAATATAATATTGATTATTGATAACGTTTTTGATTGAAGCAAATATGATAAATTATCTGTATAAGTATGGTGTATAATACCTATTAATAAGTACCATGCTAAATTAAGTTGAAACACCTCCTCCTTTTACTAGAATCGGGATTCCTGGAGTTTGAGGAGTTCGTCCAGCTAGCGGCTAAGTTCATTGTAGAAGAAGATGCCGAGGCGATGGAGAAAGAACTGCGAGAGGCTTTCAGGCTATATGATAAAGAAGGTATGCCAGTTGCAATGTGCATACTATTAAGCAGTTTTCATGTGTTCTGTAGTTCACTGGCAGTGGCTGCAGACAGTTCACAATATTAAAGACAAACATTTCTGCTTGGAATTTATCGAACAATTAAATGTAAAGTTATGAAGACATCTGAATTTCGTTCTTGTTCACGATGATTGTGTGAAACATCCTCAATGAAGATTTACATTTGAGCAACTTATTACTTTGTTACCTTGCCTCACTTAAGTACTTAATTAATAGTAAGCTATTTTTATAAACAAATGAATTTTTTTATTTGTGTTAGAGGCAATTAAAACCGTGGGATTTAAGTTTTATATTCAAATAAAAATTGATACTCAGTACAACTAAAGGAATGCTTTTCGGATGGATCATTTTCATTCTGATTGGACTAAAAAACCAACCAGCCATCTTGCCTCTAGAATGGGAGTTGTCAATTGGCCGTGGATATCCACTTTGTAACTACGTTTGACCAAGAACCAACATTCTGAGGAGGGCATCAACTTTACCGTGTGAATCCACTCTAAAACTAGATGTGATTATTTCTTCTCTAGGAGACGGCTACATCCCGATATCGTGTCTGAGGGAGATTTTGAGGGAGCTTGATGATCAGCTGACACCTCATGAGCTGGACATGATGATTGAAGAGATCGACTCGGATGGCTCAGGCACAGTAGACTTTGATGGTAACAACAATTTTATCTCCTTTTACAAATTTGCAAAAAGTGAAAAAGAATGGCAAATAAATATATTGCTTATAATTCCTGATGAACCTTCTTTGTAGCTTTGTTAAATGTCTCAATCACAAATCACAACTCACAAGTTAATTTTTTATATTTTCCAATAACCATGGGTATAGTAAACTTGTGTTTGGTCATGCAGTTTCTTTCTCACTTTTGAGCTGCCTATGTTGAAAAATGGATCGGAACATGCAACAAAATATAATTATGCTATAAGTATAACATAAGAAACCTAATAAATTTTTCTTGTTGCAGAATTCATGGAAATGATGACTGGATAAAACATCAAATATGAGCGTTTAATTGGCACTACCGCGCCACCCTTTTAGTTTTTGTGCTGTTTCAAAATGGAAGAACGAACTTGCAAACAGACAGCCGTGAAACCAACCTATTCCTCGTCGTGTTTGTGAATGCGTACATATATTATTCATTAATTTGTTGTTTGATGCATTATTTTCACATTTGTATACTTTATATAAAAAAAGTTTGATTATTGCTTTGTTATATTTCAACAATCTCTAATTGTGTAATGCCAATAAAGATACTATAATCATTAACGAGTGTAATTTTCCAGTTCCACCCACGGAATGGCATATTATATATTTTTTACCTATAAATAGCAGGTGCCAGGTAGTACTAAGAACTAACCAGAGAGGGATACAAAACAATGTAGCTCATCAGAATGTATCATCATTGAAATGAATATGGTAATGACTGTATGAGTATGACTATTATGCACTTTACTCAATCATGTCAAATAATTATCCGCATTCTGTAAGTTGTGCATACCTCATTTTAAAAGTGAAACTGTTTGAAAAACTAATTTCATTTATCTAAGCAGCTCAAACAAATGAATATTATGGTATGCTTAAAGCAGGCACTATAATTTTGGTGATAAAAAGCACCCAGAGCAGCAGCTCCCAAGCACGATGTTACTTATTTTCTTATTTGGAGTTTCTGCAAATTAATCTGAGCTCCACTTTTGCCTTCAAGTTTCAAAGCTCCTAATGGGATGCCCAATAAAATAATAAGACAATTTTTGTGGCAGTTATTAATGAAGATGAAATACCTTGTGGAGTAGGCCTGCTGCATCCAACCACATTCTATGTAGGTACCTCAATAACTCTTAATAAATTCCAAATACATAACATAAGAGCAATTAATCTTAGCTGACTATTATTAGACTAAAGAAATGGCCCAAACTGAGAAATAGTAACCATCAAAAATTACTTACTATAATTATTTATAATACATTTTGGCATGTTTTGTTATTTTCATTATTACTTACCCAACTTCTTGAAAGACTTGTCATTATGCCTTGAAGTAGTGTGGGAACTCGTTGGAAATCACTCTGACCAATCTCTGGTCTTCCAGGCTGTCTTCGAGTTCTTCACAAAATATTCTCATGAAGCACTTGTGGATGTCATCGCAACGATGCAGGTGATCTTCGTACGATGAGTTGCGCATTACTAGTTGGCACAGGTGGAGGAAATGCGCCCTCCGCTGCGTGAAGAAAATACCTCGTTAGTTTGTGGATTTATTCACTGTTGACATACAGGGATAGCAGGGATAGAAAATCCGTGGATCTGGCCCAAAGATAATGGTGTTAGTAGAATTAGTAAGTACGAAATACACAATTCTATCGTGAACAGAGTAGGTAGTGACTTCTAACAAGAGAACAAACTTGTACCCTCTGAAAATCCATAATCCTTCTCCATTCTCTTCCCCTATCACAGTAGAAAACCAACCATGCGGCTTCCTCTGAAATTTTCCAGTAATTAAACAAAAATTTAGTTTGGCTAGTGAAAACGATGTACGACATTAGAATACGGAAAATTTAGTTTTAAGAAACAGATTGGATGTAGTAGGGTCTACAGACCAGGAACTAAACCGATTTGAAAGATGTTGGAGTCAGTGAATTTGTGGGAAGATAGGAGTGCATGGAAGGCATTGGTGGAAATGAGAGAAGAGGAAGACAAGAGTGGAGAGGGTGAAGATGGCAAAGAAGACGGAGATGAGGAAGTATTAAGGCCTTTAAATGTGTACATTTTGATCCACTTGATGGGATAAATAAGAAGGAGGGAAAGAAAATTAAACCAACCTTGTCACCCGGCGACAAGTCAGAGAGGTGTCGAGTGATGATGTCTATCAGCACTTTCACGTCGTTGGTGTAAAACAGCGAGGCAGTCGGTCGTCGGTTGAATAGGTCGATGAATAACTTGTGCACTGCGTGAGCAGGAGAGGCAGTGTGCTCAAACACATTGACAGGGTCCTCTGAAAGAACACCATGATTAAACACAATCGGTCACCTTGTTTCAGGTTGATAAGTGAAGCATCGTCAGAAAATTTTACTCGTGGACTCACCTTCTCGATTGTAAAGAATTAGTGCCTTCTCTGTAAATGTTTTAGCATTCGATCTGAGCTCCAAACCATTCAAAACACAGTTTTCCTCAGGGACTTTAAATTGTAAATTATAAGCAAGTATCAGGTTAAGAAACTTGTCTGGAATTTGTTCTTCTATGTCAGAATCCGGAGGATTTTCAATACTCTCAACAAGAAAAGTGATGAATTCTTGTCCGAGATAATCTAAAAATAAAAAAGCATGTATCTAATTAATAATTATGGACCAATACACCACCTCAAATCAATACCTAGATACAGTCACCTACTTGCCAACATTTATAAGTTATAAAAAGAGTTGAAGTTTCTGTTGATTCAAACCGGATTCACAAAAAGACACACAGCCGCAGGAGAAAACTTTTTATCACCATTGTGACTTGCATATCTTCTAGCTTTATACTAGTATATTTATCATCATTAACATTTATCTGTTATGTACTTATACAGTTAAGTATAAAGATAAATCCGCAACGGCAAATTTATTTCGCATCATGTCGGTTATTGCATTGACTACTAGCACTGAGCAGATAGGGTTATTCTCAAGTTAAACACACTTTACCAAAGTGGCCGAGCGGCATCGGCTCGCCGGTCGAGAAGACCATCGTGAGCAGCATCGCCGAGCAGAGGAGGCGCGGCGTGTCGCGAGCGTTGGCCTGCATGTCGCGCGCTATCTCCGCCGGCAGCACCGAGGCGAGCATGAGCGCGACGACGACGGCGTCCAGGTGGCACATGACGCCGAACACCTGCAGCAGCGGCTGCCGGATCGACCACCGCGTCTCCATCTGGTAGTACTGCACGAGCGTGCTCACCGCGTTGTACTGGTCCAGCGACATCATGTGCCGGGAGACGTTGGGGTCGGCGTCCGTCTGCAGGAACGTTCGAGGCGGGCGTCACTTCGTGGTTACTTTCCCAAGACTCGTGTCTTATCCTAATTTTAGCACGTTAGTTTTTAGAAAAACTATTTAACTGGGTACAATAGTCACTTCGTGGTGCTCGGCTCATCGTGTGTGACTTGCGGCATCTCGATTCTATGTGGTTGTTTGATGTGGGTTACTTTTACAATCTAACAGAGTATTTTTCCTTTAAATATAAAGCAATCAATGCAAAATGTGGCGCTAAACATCCAAACAGCCATGACATCTGGAAAGTTAAAATCTGTCAACCATTGCTCTATGGTTAGTCACCCTCATCAAACTCATAATATTCATACCTGATGCATTATTTGAATTATTTACTCATTTAATCATTTTTAAAAGAACAAACTTTTACCCAACTCGGATCAAAAATTTTACAGCGACATACATGTATTACTGTCTTAAATTATTTTTTCAAAACCTTTGCCCACCAAACCTAATCCCCAAACCAAATCTTCTAGTATTATTTTGTCAATATTTGCTACGTTTGTACATTCATACGAGAATGACCTTGTAAAAACATTATATTCATCTAATTTAAGACACACCTATAAATTCTGAATTTAATCTATCTGATGTGGTGTAAATACCAATATAGCCGACATCTCCTTGATGTACTCAATGATGGTCGGTTCATCTTCGTGCAGCATCCAGCTGCGCTGCTGCGAGTCTTCCTTGCAGGAGGTCATCTCGGTGAAGATGACCCGAAGGCGGCACGCGTCGTACGTCTCCTCGAGCAGGCTCTTCGGGGCGTCCATCTGGCCACGGCACAGCCCGACGATGGTGTCGAGACGGGCGCGGCCCTCGGGATCGGCACCGGCCGTCAATAGCTCCTGCGTGCGAGCCAGCACGACGCCGATCGCGACGCGCGACATGTCAAAGCTCAGCCTCGTGTTCTGTCGCACCTGCGTTAGGCAACGAGCCAAGTGTGGTTAGGTGACGTGATGGACGGAATGGTTTCTTTCAATGGCCGTCGGCGGTCGGTATCAATTCCTTTTTGTGTAAAAGCTGTAAATTTGGTACTTCATTCTCTGAGCTATAAATTAGAGAGTAACTTTCATAGGTATCTTATCTGCTCTATATTTTGTTTAAGTTTTGCTAAAGTAACAAGAAATGTTTATAAGCTATTGAAAAACTTTAGGAAAATATATTATAATTTTTTCCCCAGGTTTCCCAAATTCGCCCAGGTATAAAATGCATATATATATATGAGTAATTGATGGAATTATATTTTTACTAGCAACTTTTAGCCGATCAAACAAAAGGATTTCACGCACCTGATCCACAAGTTGGTAGGCTGTTTCCGGTTCATTGCTAATGCTATTAAACTCCTGCAGATTTTCTCTGGTGAGAGTGACCGACAAAGAGGTTGCACTAGCACCAGTTGTTGTATCAGCTTCGGACGCGCTCGAGCGATCAGTAGACAATTTAGTTATCGGCTTCGGAGCTCTCGTTTTGATTCGATGCTCGCTTTTCGTCTTCCGGCCGTGCTTTTCCGTTTTGGCTGCGGTGTGAGCGTTTGAAGTCTTGCTGACGTACACATCTTCATTGGTTGCTCCTGTCGCTGAAGTTGCAGCGGGTATCGGTTTGGTTGCGGCGGTTTCCGCTTGGCTATGAACTGGCAAGTGTGCAACCTGTGGGCAGAAGGATTATTTTGTTACTATTAATATCTTAAAAAATTAAAAGAAAATAATAAAAAATTACATAAAAATTGTAATTATTTAATATATTATATCATTTAAAATTTATACAGCTTTGGGCTCCTATTATAAACAGTTAAATTAAACAATTAAATAAAACAAAGCTACAATATAAATAATTCTCTACCATGCATTGCATTGATTCATCCAGAATGGAATATGGTAGGTATGGGCACAGATACTTCCAGAAAATTTCTGATATCTGTATAGTAGGAACTGATAAAGTTGTAGGTTGGTAATTGGTATGGTACTGACATTGTTATGATCTCCTCCCCCTACAACAGAAGTTTTTGGGTCGGAGGGTTGGATGGCATCAGCCAAACATCGGCTTGCGCTGGCTTCGGAGCCTTGGCAAGCGTTGAATCGTCTCTCAATCAGGAAGTTCAGCAGCTTCTGTCTGTCTGGTGTTAGGCGACCACCACACTTCTCCTCCTCCCTTCTCATCACTTGGATGCAGCCATCCAGGAATTTCAGAAAGAATTTCAACGTCACCTGCAATCATGTTAGGTACCTAATCTTGAATAGTGTATAATATAGCTACATAAAATACTCATAGCTATAATAGCTACAAACAATTTCTTAGAGCTAAAGTATATGCACTTATTTCTTTTTTATACCTGAATTGTGCTGACATAATTTGAAGGTACGTATCCAACATCTCCTTTTCCGTTCACTACCTCCCACCACTGCCGCTTTTTAGTGCTGATTTCGTAGATGATAAAAACATCTTCCGTGTGGAAAGTCAAGCTTTTTGCATAGTGTGAGTTACTCGTAAAATTATACAAAGCTTTCAATAGTTCACAACGCTCTGCAAAGGAGAAAAAAATGTATCTGTGTGTGTTGATTATCATGCAGAATCAGTCAGTTAAAAGACGAGTATGGCATTGAGGTAAAGACTTTGAATTGCCAATGCCATGACTGCTACAAGTAAAAGATATTTCACCCAATTGGTGAAGACAGAGGACCTACCAAAACATAGAGAAACAAGCATTTATTTTTATGACACCATAAAACGCAAAAAAACTTTCTCGTTTGTGATCTATAAACCAAAAAACAATTACCAGATAATCTGTGCATACTTCTGCTCATTTTTTTTATCCTAATTTGGACCAAATATAAACAAATAGATAAGGACCGAGTTAATGTGCATTGCAAATTACAAGGTACAATTATTGTGAGTGATTATAGTAGGTACATACCATTTCCATCACTTTTATTAGCAGCATCTGTTTCATTCATTATGTTTGCTTGTAGCATCTTGTAGATTGATCCAATGTATCCTAAATAACAAATATAATGACGTTGCAGCAGAAATCTTTTTCAACTTCGATATTTATGTTATTGCCGCGAATAACATAAAAAAACTAGGAGGTTTATGTCAATTCCATGTGAAGATCGAATGAAGGCGAGAGTTATCAGTCAAGGTCATGATTGCACTTGGTCACCAATAAACATAAAATATTTAGGGTTAAAGTTAAGTATGAAACTGAAGATACACTTGCCACTCCTGTAGTTGGATTCAAATTCATCCAAGTTTTCAAATTCTCGTATAAATTAATCAGTACTCAATCTTCAGTTAATTACCAACCATCCAAGACAATCGGTTCGCGCTCCCCCCACTCCTACACAAAACAACTGTCAACATCAGCTGTGTGGCATTGAAGTGAACGCCACTCGCCAGAGCCAGCCAGGAGATAGGAGCGGGCGAATGGTGATGCATTACGTGTGGTTTTGAGGAAAAGTATCTGGGGAATAATCCCTAAGGATAGACTAATGATCAGTTATTTTTATTTATATCATCAGTACAATGGCTTACCAAACATTCCGGCAAGAATACTTGCAAATGCCCGTTGTGACAAGAGCATACACAACAGCTTGTGTTATAACAACACTAGCAGTAGTAAGATTTCATCTCCTTCAATAATATTATGATTTACCAAAATAACGTCAAGATGCGCATTTAATCACGTTCTATTATTTTCAGCAATTGGATTTAGTGTCACCTTTTCAGCTCTATTTTAATCCAATATTAATATTGAAACAATACCAGGTAGGACTAAAGTATTTAATATAACTTATTGGTGCCTGCAATTAACTGTTTTTTTATTTTAAAATTAGCTTGTCATTGAATATCATTATTTGCAACTAACTGAAGTTTTGTTTGCAGCTATGGCGTCTAGTGACTACATTCCTATTTTTTGGGACAGTTGGCTTCAATTTCTTCTTCAATATGATATTTACGTATCGGTACTGCCGAATGTTGGAAGAAGGGTCCTTTCGAGGACGTACTGCAGATTTTGTCATGATGTTCCTCTTTGGAGGGATTTGCATGATTGTATCCTTATTGATTCAGTAATTTTTCTAATTAATGATTTTGGTACCTACTGATGTTACTAAGAAGTACTTAGTTGAGTATGTAAATTAGCTTAACATAGCTGCAATAGAAAATTTGAAAGGAGGGTTGAAAAGAACTTTAAAAGAAAATCTTATTGGAAATAACAATAATAAGAAAAGGCTATTTCTAAGTTCAGTTTTTTAGCCCTTTGGGCATATTTGGACATTGGGGCTATGGTCCTGACTACAACGTGCTACAAATACAAAATATTTCAAATTTCTTGGCAAATTGCATTATTTTAAATGGCAGACTCTTTTATAAAAAGGCACGATTCATTCTGTAGGTAGTTTCCAAACTGCAGCTAGGGTTGACTGTGTGCTTAGAAAAGTTCTTGCTTCCAGGTTAATCTTTGATTGCTGCAGCGATTATATCAGTTCATTTTCCCACAATTCGTAACTAATTTTCTTAATTATATCAGATATTTGCTTTCTTCATTAATCTTCTGTTCTTGGGACAAGCTTTTACCATTATGCTTGTGTATGTGTGGTCCCGAAGAAATCCATTCGTTCGAATGAACTTCTTTGGCCTTCTAAATTTTCAGGTACACCCAGTTTTTATTTTAAAAGTATCATAAAAAAAACTTTTACTCTGACATCCGTAAAATTGATTCTAACTGTATATTTTCCCGTGCTCCAGGCTCCTTACTTGCCTTGGGTTCTCCTCGGCTTCTCCGTTCTGCTCGGCAATGCCATATGGGTGGACCTGATGGGAATGGCCGTTGGACACACATATTACTTCATGGAAGATGTTTTCCCCAACCAAGCGGGCGGATTCCGACTTCTTGTCACCCCGCAGATCTTGTAAGTATGCCAATGTTTCTTTAAAGGTAGGCATTGACTAATTAACAATGCATTTGGCATGGGTAGACAAATGAAGCATTGCTAAAAAATTCAGCCAAAAAGTTTGTAGGTACTTAAAACGAGTGTAGGTAGATGGCGCTTCGAACTGAGGTTTTAAACGACGGTGGCAGTTTTTCCCGATGGTCCCGATTGCGCATAGCAAATTTCGTCCCCGAACAATTCCTGAATGACAGCTCATCAAGCAATATGCTCAATCGAGGCCACTGAGAATACTGCAACCGTTTTCGTTTCAAAAAAATGGGGCTACTGGTGTCTGTGAACTGTGAACTGCATTTAGCATAGGAACATAGGATACAATTGGTCTCTGGCTAAGTAGGTACTCAATGTAGTTAGGTACCAGTTCAGTACCAGGTACCATGATAGTAGTGAACCGTAACCAGTAGCCATTATTTGAGATTTGTTCTCACATATTGAAATGTTTTTTTGGTGAGTTTTCTCATTCTAAGGAAAAAGATATGGGTTTCTTACCAATTAAAAATAAATGGAATAATTTAGAATATCAAATAAAATTTCAAATGACGTAAGGTTCTGACTGATATGAAACAAGATGCTAGGTGATGCTAGATCAAATGAGATGTGGAAAATTTGGAGATGTATGACTGTTCACTGCTAAAAACCAGAGTTGTGAAAACTGAAAAGTAATGACGTCAAAACTTAAAACTGGTTTAGCGATGTCGATGTCACCCAGTTATGAAAATCCCGGTTCCACTCTTACTAACCGAGTGCTAAAATTTAGGCAGTGTTGGTATCACTCTACTACTGGTAACAAATACATATTTTGTTTGGTAATTTTTGCTGTTTGCGTCATCCTTTGTCTTTCAGTTCAATTTTTTTTGACATTTTTGACATTTTGTCCTCAGGAAATCCCTGTTTGATGCACACCCTGAGGATCCAGACTACACGCCCCTTCCAGAAGATCGCCCAGGGGGATTCAACTGGGGTGAACGGCCACCAAATGAAGGGTGACCAAGTTCTCTCAGCTACTGCCCGAAATTGTATAACTTGCCAACAGTCACTAATTTCATGTGTTGGAGACATTAAATGTATTTAATCTTATCAGTTATCTCGGGCATTATGTTTTGTGGGTTTGGTGGTAATTGATGTGAATGATGGATGTTTGAGATGAGTAAGTTTAGCAAGTTTGTTAGAAAGAATTTAGGAGATTTGCATTTACCCTTAGAATCCTTTAATTTAATTTAGAAACAAAATTATTAATAGGTCCCCTTTTTAAATTTAGCTAGTTAATTTTAAATGTTTTTTTTTTCAAACTTGATTAATACTTATCTAAAAAATAGTATGTATGATTTATTTTTTGTATTTTTAATTTTTTGTTATGATAGTTTATTTAAATCTTGTTTCCTATTTTTATCAATTAGGGACTCTTATTTGTATTCATGCTTATTTATTTTTCAATTTATTAATCCATCTTGTTTTCAATATATTTTGGTAAGTTTGGCCAAACATTTTAAATTCACATCAAACTCTCTCTTAAAACCTTTTGATCATGCCAAGGTCTCAAACTATCCACAAGGTTTACTTCATATTTTTGGACCTGACATTTTTTTAATCTTTACTATTTTGAAAAATTCTTAAAAGTGTTTTTTTTTTAAGAATTTGGAATGACTTAATTCATTCTCTCCAAAAGTTGTGTTTTTCTATATTGTCAATGGCATCTCAACTTTTTTTGTCTTTTTGATTTTGGCCTCTTGTTTTTTTTTTTTTTCTCAAGGCAGCTTGAGTTTAGTTTGGATCTTAGGTGACACTGATACCTACCTATGATCTTACAAAGCACTACAACCAGTGGTTTCCAAGATCCACTACTTGGTTACCTTTATTAACCTTTAGCATGGCCAGTTGTCTGGATGCATAATGACTCCTCTGAAGATAGCCGTCTTTTGGAAACTGCTTTGTGGGTTTGATGGTATTTGTGTGAATGATGGATCTTTGAGATGAGTTAAGTTTAACAAGCCGTTGTCAAGAATGTTTAATATTGCATTGATGGTACATTTTATCTACTAGAAACAAAATCATTCATTAATTAGGCCAGCCCCCACAAAAAGTGAAGATCAGGGCTTGAGTCCCCATGTAGTCGCACATTTTCGATTGGAAATTTTGTTTCAAACAGATAAAACTCCATTTCTCAAGCTCTTAGGCTCTTAGGATTTTATGATGCATGCTGAATGAAAGGACCATTCTGAATCGGGCACAGCTCTGAAATGGTAAAATATTTAACAAAGTGTGATCATTTATTACTAACTGGTATACAACAATATTTTCAGTCATTATCAAGTGAGAACTTTTGTCATTACTGGGACTGAACACCCAGCAACGGCTCAAAAATTTATAAATAAAAAAAATAAATGTATGGCTCTAAACAATACTAATATCTTTCTGGCACCTTGCTTGTCTTTGTGGATATTCAATTTAGGTAGGTTTGTGGCACGTTGTATGTATTTATATAACAATGATTTGTGTCGGTTCTTCGCACCAGTGTAAATTAGAAAAATTAATCATTTACGATCAGAAGAATGCGACTATCAAATTAAATTCGTAGCCTAACGTGATTGCCAACTAGATTGAATGAAATCACTATAAATTTTGTACCTACTTTATTTTCAGTACATTAACCAATCAAATGGCTATTGTTGCTAGAAGAACCGTTATATCATCAGGCTTCCCACCTGAAAGAAAAAAATAGATTTTTGTCATTATGATTGTTTCAAAATCTGCCAAACCAAAATGTGGGGTAAGTGCAGTGCCAATTTGGCCTGATTATAGCTGAAGTTAACAATTGGAATGAAATTGGCATAAAGGAAACTAAACACTACAATTGCAGTCTACATTTTGAAGATAAGATATTTGAGCGGACCCTCAATTCGGGCAAGAATCAAAACTAGATACCGATTCGAATTAATCACCAATTGCAAATCGATTCTGTAATGCATTAGTATTGGCATGCCTTAAAAGTTAAAAGTTACATCAACACCGACCCACCAACAGTATCGATGCCGTTAGCTCTAGCATTCCGTGCAAACGGCGACATGAAGTTGCCATCGAACGCCAAACTCCGCGCCATCAACGCAATGGAGTTGGCGACTCCCTGGATCTTGTGCGGGTCGCGTTCGCCTTGGACCTTGCTCAGTTCGGTGATGAGCAACTGGTGAGGAACATTGTCGAAGACTCCATCCGTCGCTAGAAGGATCACGTCGCCGTCTTCTACGCGGAAGTTCGAGGTGTCGGCAGACTCGGGCCTGGACAACCGACGAGGCAAGCGTAAGAAATAAGAATCCTGGCCACAGCGAACACATTTTCTTAACATGCTGGCAACAATTCAATTAATTTGATGCGTGGCCAATGTTCTTTTAGCTGATTCCGCGAAGTTTTTGCTTAACTAAAAAGAATGCTGTTGCCAAAAAATTTGAAACACAACTACAAGTCAATCCGTTCTCATATGTCACTATTTCTCTCAGTAAGTTGTGACATTCTCTACTTGCGTAATTTTTCTATAAGTTATCCATCAAATCATTAAAATATACATTTTTTAGAAATTTTACTGACCAAATTCCATGAAAATAGTAGGGGAACTATGCTGAGAGATTTTTAAGGTGTATCTTGAAATTGAATCAAAATTGGTAAACGCATTTGGTCTGTAAGCACGAAAATTCAAACTGAAAATTTGCTACGCTTGATACTCTCGTTAATGACGCAGAGCTGTTTGCACGTAGTAACATACCTGTCGCTGAGCACAACACCGCTATGGCCAGGAGGAGGCAGCGACAGCTGGAACGGCGTGTTGAAATAGTGCTGTTGCTCCTCAGAGCGATGCACCACTTCTCCTTGACGGACTATCACAAACCCGCTGTCGCCAATGTTGGCGGTGTACACCGTGTTTGTTTCACGGTTGAGCACGATCACGCAGGCAGTGCTGCTGCCTGCGATCAACAACACACAGGTTTATCCCCCCGTTGCTTGCGTGGAGGTCTCACTTCTCTTTCTTAGTAGCTGGATTTTTATCCATCAATCCAACAATTATCCAACAATTGTTTACAGTGAATCATAAATATAATCATAAGTTTTCTGTTTTTGGCTATTGGGACACTTTTTTCGGGACAAGTTTTACAAGTTATTCATTATTGGTCTTATGGCGCTACGATTTTTGTCGAAGCTGGTCGCATTTACCGGTCGATTGACATGGGTGGCGCAAGTGTGCCTGGTGAAAAAGTGTGTGATCATCTTTAAAAATTAACTAACTACGTAAAATTTGATAGCACACATTTGAAAACCTTACCAAGTATTGGCTGTTTACTTTCTAGGAGTTCCAGATAGCTACTAGCAAGAAGACCTCCCGGTTCAGTAGAGACAAATCGGCCGCTAGTGACAAGCCGTTCACAGGTTCTCATGAGGAAAACAGAGAATTCCCCTGGATCTATGCCGTAATGGCGCCACCCTCCTACACCATCAGCCACACCTAGGGGACAAACAAGACACACATGCTGGATTAGTACAGTTGATTCAAACAAAACTTTAAATAGTATTTGTAGTATTGACCATAGATGTTTAGGTATTATTAAGAACTAAATACCTATCCATTCAAAAATTGTATCAAAATTGGCTCCCTTAGTGGATACAATACACCTATTCTGTTCAATAAAGATTCTATCAAAATGATGTCATGGTACCAACTTGCTAAAGTCAGGTAGAGCAATTTGGGTTGTGATTTTTCTATCTCCCCTTGTTATTTAGCAGAGCTGATTAATATTTTTTCCAAACTGGTAGTACGTCCAGTGGGTATCTGACGTAATTTTTCAATAGGTCTATTTTGTAGGTGATGGATATTTTGTTTCTAATAATAAATAAGCGTAATTATTAGTCATTTGTCACATCAATAACGACAATAAACTTTTATTCTCCAGTCAATCACTATATTTTTACTGTTGGAAAGTCAATGACAAAATAAAGTTGTACCACAGTATAGAATTATATATTTCACTTCCTGAAACTAACTAGTATTTACCTCACAGATCATGAATCATCATCATGGGCATGGATACTTTTTTTTAAAAGGGCTGTAAATTTTAGTGACTTTTAGGCAGCTATTCCTGGTGCTAATTAGTAATTAGTAAAGATAAATTTTCTAGTTTAAGTAAACAAAATAAACAGCTAGTCAGAGGGTCATAACTTAAAGTTCTGCATAGCACCATCTCTGGCAACACCAACACTAAGCTCAGTGACCAGACTGAATTAATGGAAGCAAGATTGTGACCATGTTCTCAACTATGATGTCTGCAGTTGCAGAAAGCCTCCTCATCACTTTGCTACCACAATTCCTCAATTCACTAACTTTTTCCATTTCTAATTCTGCAGCTATCAGTCCATTTCTGTTTTGTTTATTCTACCATACCACACTACACTACACTACATTCCATTACAGCAAACACTACCCTAAACTTATAAAAATAGTATTTCATCAAAACAGGTGCGATAAAAATTGAATAGCAAAATTTCCAAAAACTAATATTTTATGGTATAAATGGTATAAAAGTTAAAGTAAGGAAATGAGAAATTAAGTAATCTTCAAATCAGTAAAATGATGAGCCCCTGTTTAAATCCTTAATATTCATGGAGTTTAAAGGGCTGAACGATTAGATGTAATACCCCCAATAATGGCCTCGATTAATTGGAGCAATGACAGCATAATACTACAGGTATAATCTTTTCGCTTCACTTACCAAGAACATCAGTGGACTTGTACTTTGCAGAAAACCACGCATCGTCACCAAATTGTCCTTTTCTTAGCTTGGTTTGAGCTAATTCTTTGGGGAAACCACACACAGCTGACACAATTCGGGATTCGTATCTTCTGCTCACATTGGGATCAGCACAATTTGAATAGCTCGATATCCCATTCCACAAAGCACGAGACAATATTCTGCCTGTCCAAATTATAGATTGCATCATGCAATTTCAAAACCTAGGTCCATTAAATATCATTACCAGATAGTTATTGCACTAAAACTAGTCAAAATATTAAGCAGCCCACGACCCTGACGGCCATTACACTACAAAACACACAAACAGACGCATTTGCATTTCGCAAGGACAACCAACAACAGCAGCTGTGCCGATTTTGATGGCGCCTGCGTCATGCGTCCCTGTCCGTGGTTCGATTCTCGTATCACAAGTTGGTTTGGGAATGAGTACGCTTGTGGAATTTTGGCAGAGGTGAGTTTAAGTTTATGTGAATAAAACTAGTGGAGAAATCCTTTCATATTCATCTGTTCGTTAGTATTCTAAGGGCAATTATGTAAGAATATTGAGATATTTATTTCTTATTCTGAAAGAAAACATTGCAATTAATAACATACCATTGTAATTTGATCATTGATGAACATAACCTTAAAAGATTTGTATTATGCACGTCATAAAAAAGTCGTAATTTCGTTTTTGTTGACAAAAATACCATTGTTTAGGATTTAAATGTCTTTAACCACTATTTAAATTTTATATTTTGGTAAAAATGCTACCCCCACGTGCTTGATATTTTGGCTATAGACAATTAATTGTACATATTTTGCAGCTTGTGGTTAGGCTCGAAGTGAGCTAGTCGAAAATGCTGGGCGGATGGTACTGCCGTTCTCTGGTTCAAAATAAAGATGGAGAAGAAAGTCAAGAAGATAGAGCCAATAACTATAAACCCCAATACCGAGCTTTGAAACGAAAGCTTAAGTTTTTAATTTATGTGAGTGGAAAAATAAGTTCTAAAACTAGGTATAAAATATATAATTTTTTTCTATCTTACTTCAGCTCTTAACATTCACAAATAACTTTCCAGGAAAATGAGTCATTTCAAGAAACTCTAAAATCCACCCAACGAAGCTTATTGAAGGCCAACCGCGATCGGAGTTTCTTACTTGATCGTTTGCTACAGTACGAGAAAGTGGATGTCACATCAAGCGAGAGCGAAGAAACTGAGTCTTCGGATGATGGAGACATGGGACGTCTTGAAGGTGCTAAGAGAAAGAAAATAGACACAAGCACCAATAACCAACCCATCAACATTGCTACTGGTCCTTCGTCGGGAATTCCAAAAATTCAGACCAGTGCAAAAAAGAAAAGACCACCGCCAAAGAATCCTAAACAGACAAATATGACTCAGGTGAATAATCACTAAAATATTAGGCATTAAATTCTAAATCTTTAAAAAATCTTAAAAAAAACAATAATTACTTGTTGCTCAAATTATAAAGTTGCAGGCTATGAACCATATTCCGGCATCTCTACAATCAGATGGCCACATGACCCCCGAAGAGGTCGAGAGGCATTTGGAGTCTCGCCAGACGTATTTGGAGCTCGTTCCAGAAAAGGCACCTCCTACTGTCCCTACCGAAATGTTTAGCAACGACCCATCCCTCGACAGGTAACTATCAAAATGTGCCAAATGCCAATGTGCCAAAATGTGCCAGCTTGAAATTGGATGGATCAATCACAAAGCAAGTTATATCTGAATGCACTTCAGCCTTAAATATGTTTCTATTTTGTGATTTATCTTTTTCAAATTTCTAGAAATTGCTCATTTTAAAAATTTTGCTATGAGGCTAAAGATATTGGGACGAATAACGTCAAGATATAAATCATAATTTGCCACAATTTGACCCTGCATTAAGACAGTGTAAGATTAGGTGGAAATGAAATATTTAAAAAAAAATGAAAAGTTCTAGTAACATTTAACTTGAAACTAAAAAAAAAAAAAAAACTTTCACTTTCAGTGAGTCCAATGAAATTTGCGAGTTCGAGACGTCTCCAAGCAATCTAGGCGATGACTGCCTTAGTATCGACATGATGCAGGAATAACTTGTGGGTTTGCAATGATTGATTATAGGTAAAAAATAATTGTACTTGTAATTTTAACCCCCGCACATACATTTAATACTATTTAATTACTGTCGAGATTATTCAATAACTATAGCTATACTCAAAGGTACAACTTTTATAGAGTAAAAATATATAATTTATGTACATGTGAAGATGCGTCTACTGTGATCATATTTCAATAAAGGTAAAACGCATATCAGCTCAAGATATAATTATGTCTGTTCTTTTCTGATCCCATGACCATTAGGATAGTGTGTAGACAAGAATCTCAATGTAACGGAAGCAAATTCAACTGCTCACTGCTTACTGCTTGCTGCTTCAGTAAATTTCTCAAGAACACTACATCTTCTGTGATGCAAAATCTTCAATGTACATGTCAGTTGTGTCTGCAATCGAAAAAAAGAGGTCACCAAATATTTAACAAGTAAATTTCGGCGTCCTGCATCAAAAGCAACGAGGGTATTTGGAAGAACATACAGCCAGCTGCAAAACACTGTTTATCTAGTCTTGAACTGGTCCATGGGTCCAATTCACATCTTTTGGCAATATTTAGTTTGGATGTACCTACATTTTTTGGTACAAATTAACCACGGTACAGAAACGGCTCTATGACTCACCCATGTGGCTTGGCTCCACCATGACTGCAGTCTTTTCATCCTCCTCGTTGTCGACAGGCTGCAAGTAGTCAGCGTAAGCCTTGTTTTCCTCCGATGAAACATCCATTTTCATATCGGCCTGAGTACGATAAGGAAATAAGGTTTATCCAAAAGATCCCTCCATACAAACATGTATTAAAAAAAAATGAAACTGCTTTTTTTTAAATAGCAAAACAATGAAACACTATTTACATAACACTACACTTTCTTCCACATTTTACAACCATTTAGAAAGAAATGTCATATGGTAGTAGTGGCTTCACGGTTTCTGCTCTGTTCGATTGGATTGGTGGTCCTAAAAAGGTGGTCCTTTAGGACCACCAATCCAATCGAACAGAGCAGAAACCGTGAAGCCACTACTACCATCAACATGGGCTCTGAAAACCTCTGTTTAACCAAATGTCATATGCCATCACTTTACCTAATTGTGCTGCTTTGCATAAATCAAACAAGTCAAGATGCTGTTTGGGCTGCTTACTTCCAAGAATGAAGGTTCCAAAACCAAAGTCTATAAAATTACCTGTTGTATATCTAATTCCTCAGCCACCGACGACGGTTCCTCTGTTAGGTAAATGGCAGTATCAACAGAAGAATCTGGCATACGTACAGAGTTCAAAGTATTCACATTAATTTTAGGAAACAAAATTGTTGGGATTTTTAACAGACACTTTTGTGTTTCTATTAGGTAATTAATATGTAGTGTACCCATATTGTCATCCACAAACTGAAAAGCATCCAAGTTGATGTCTGCCGAAGCCAATGCGGTGCTGAAGATGTCCATTCGAGCAGATGAATCTGATTTGACGCCGATTCCATGACCGATATCTTCCGAGCCTTCTGCAACCAAGCACAATGCATAATCAATTAGATGCTGTTATTTGAGAAAAATTTCCTTCTAATGTTTCCATGTAAATAGCAACTGCTAGCAGTTCACAATCACACTAAGCAGGCATCAAGTGTTAATATGGCTTGCCAAAAACTCCTGCCTAATAAGTTAACTAATAGCAAGATGTAAAAACAGGGCCCAACCCCTTGTTTTCATTTTATTTGTTCGTACTTGGTTGGTAGACTTTTAAACGTGTCCATGAGAAAAATTTGGGCATTTGCACATTTATATATCAATTACTGTCCCATGCCATTGCATAAGCAGAATCGACCTTGCTGTGCACATGTATTGAAGATAGCGCACCTTCATTTGTTAGAGACACCGAGTAGATCCCCGTTTGTGGATCAAGTTCGCCGATCCCTTCTCCATCATCGGTCTCCTCTGCTCCGATCACGTCTTCCTCATGAGCAACTTGCTGACTGGCATCTTCTATCAGCATCTGCTCCACCTTTAGAGATAGAACCAATATTATTCAGTAGCTTTGTTTGTGTCAAATAATCTTGCTTGGTTAAGAGTAAAGTGATGATCATTTATTATTCATGAAAATCATGACAAGCGTTGAATGGCTTCTTCTAATGTAGGAAAGAGAAATAATTAGCCACAGGTTTTTGTTAATAAATTGACTACCTAGTAAATATTGCTTTAAGCCTTAGGCAACAAATGGAGCTCTATTCACACTTTAGTATGAAGTAGGGATGACGTCGACTCCAATTTTTGGGAATCGATTATTCGACTGGTGGAATCGACTCCAGAATCGATTCTCAGGGGGAAAAACCCATCATTATACTCATTGAATAGCATTTTATTGCCTCTATCTTTATGGCTGTGCCCATCACTTTTAACATTTCTTTTGAGTGCAAGAAGTGGCAATAAATCAACAGTTTTGGAAACATGTCAGCTGGGTGTCCACAGGACAGATTGCAGGAAAATAAACATTCATATGGGATTGATGATATTGTGAAATCCATCCCACTTGCACATGTGTAGAGGCAGATTATGTTTTCCAACCATGTCTGTGATCAATTTTGTTATGTGTGCCTGTCTGAGCATGGTCTGTCTCCAGTCCAGTCAGAGACAAACCAAATTGTGTCAAATCTCTTTGGGGCCTTTTTTCATGTCAGGGTCTTCAATGTTGTGCTTATGGAGATGCTTAATCATTGCTGATGTTGAGTTGCAGTACACCAGCTTAGTTTTGCACTTGAAACACTGCACGTGTGTTTCACCTAACTTGGTGAAATACTGCCACTCAAATGAAACACTACTTTTTTCATTTCGAACTAGCACAGAGGATATTTCACGAATTTTCGAAATTATTGAAAAGCTAAGCATGCAACCTTGAAAGAGGGAAGCTGAGGAATAGCCGCCAATATCGCGCGCAAGTGCTGCTAAAACTACGGGGTGTGGCCATGAGAAGAGATAAAAGTACACAGCGCCAAAAAAAAAAAAAAAAAAAAAAAATCGATTCCAAATTATGAGAATCGACGCCTTTCGGAATCGATTCTGGAATCGATTCCCGATTAATCGACGTCATCCCTAGTATGAAGTGCTAGTTAAGACTCCCCGATTTGATTTAGTTATAAATTTCTTGAACGTACCCCAGTTCCTTCAGATTCATTATCATTGTAGCTTTGTTGGTCCGTCACTTCGATTCCCGCTTGGCTGAGGATTGCTCGGGTCTCTGCACAGTCCGCTTGCCCCAGCATCTGTAATGCTTCTTCTGCAGAGGAATTTGCTGGCTTATTCTCTAGTCAGATATCAAATCATACGCCCCTGCATGTAGTGAAATTAAGCATCCAATCAGAACTTACCAAGCGAAACAACTCTTCCTTCGTCAGCCGCCATCGATGGCACCTTCGTCTGTCCTTGGAACAAGTACTCGGGCATGCTTTTTATTTCCTTGCTCGGTAACTTTCTGGTCTCTTCTATGCTAGTTGGCTGAAAATATTGTTCTCCTTGATCTTCAAGCTCAACTCCTTCAGAACCTTAAAAAGTAAAGAAGTGGTCAAGTCTAATTCTTGTTTCGAACCAAACTTCAATTATTTATGCATGCACAGGAGATATTTATTATTCCGATTCGTAGATATATTTGGATTGGATACTTCGTTTGTATTAAGCAATAGTCAGGTCTAAATTTCTTAATATAGAAAAAGGTTCTTGTACCAATATTTATCTTATGTGACTCGGTCAAGGATATTGTCTACCTCTTCTTACCTGCTGCTTCGTCGAGGAGAATTCCTGACGCTTGCATTATGTCTGCAAGTGCAGTGGTTTTATTGACTTGCTCTTGATTCAAGTCGAGCACTAACAAGTTGCTATTCGTGCTTTGCTATTCATGAGGAAAAGAAGAAAATATTAATCTATGTAAATTACTGTGATAAAGAAGAGTCCAGTTACGTGTCTGTTACACTAAATTCAGTGTATTTGCATTGGTGAGAAACTAAAATGATAAATTTTGTTGGAAGGAAACATAGTAAAGATAGGTATTGATCTTTCAGTAAAGTAAAAATTTACTGCATTACAAAAACGGTTTTCTTAGATACAAGATATTGAAAAGAGAACAGAAATTTTGTAAAAACTGAATCATCAAAAGTTTAGTTTTGCTATCTAGCTACCAGATTTGTATCATACTCAAAACACCCTAATGGCTTATAATGTGGTTAAGTGCACTAATCTTGCATCACTTACAGTTACAGGCGTGGAACTTTCTAGTTGAGAACCGGCTGCAGGTTCCACCGGCGCGTGCAAAGTGCTCGTCTGGCGTTTCACCATCAGCGTCGGCATTTGCACACGAGACGGATTACCCAGCGCCGGTTTCTTGCTCACCTCCTGAAAGTTATCATGGCCCCTTTAAAACACATGGTACTCAGTGCTAGAGCTAAGTATTGAAACTTAAAAAAGAAAGGAGGGTAGCGAAAAATGTGCGACCGAAACGGGGTACGAAACCGGAACCTTTTGTTATGGGGCGACGGGACTATCAACTGAGCCGTTCATAGCACAAATGATTGTTTACTTATTGGAAAATCAGTATAAATATGCTAGATTAGAAGGGCTCTACCAGACGAGCCCAAATTATCTTACAAAAATTGAAAAACCAGACTACATACACTCTATTTACACAATGCTATTTTGTCAGAAACATCGACTGAGTTACCAAATTGATAACATAATTTAATTTTTGGATGAGCGAGCGAAGCGAGCGAAATCCTTCAATTTCACAACATAGGGGAAAAAAAAGCATTTGGATTTATGTTTTTTTTTTTGTTTGTAACAAAAACGAGCAGCCCTACTTAAAGGTCACAGATCGTTACGAAATTTGGCAAAAACGTTCGTGGTGACTCAGCGAGGTGCTGTATGGTTTTTGAGCAAAATCTGGTCAGCCGTTTCATTTTTATGAGCAAAAACCCGTAAATTTTTCAGTTTTTTGGTACTAGCTTCGTAACCAATTGACCAATCCGCACCAAATTTGGATTGAATATATATGATAACAAGCTTAACAAATTGCTAAAGTTTCAGATTCGTGCATGAAGTATTCTGCTAATCAGAAAAATAAAATGACTTAATAATAAATAATAATAATAAAAATACTTGATCATTAAAGCACTGTTTTCAACAATATGATTTTCAAATGTTTTCCGTTTGAATTTCTCCTCGGAGATTACGGCTCGCTCATCCTGCAACGAGTGTAGGCTCTACTAATCGTTTACCTAGTTACCAGTAAACTAACAGGCAGGCATGGCCACAGTTTTTGCATTGAGTTTTTTAGGCGTTTTATCAAAAACTGTAGTTTCTGATTATTTTAAGCCCTGCCTTTATTTAAAGTTGGCAAAACCCTTCAAATGTTGGACTTTTTTGGCACAATCTCTCCCAGAATAGACTTTTATGCCACAATAGATCAAAAAAATGACCTCTTTTGAGACGCCAGGCCTACCTTCAGACCGTGCGCCAGCGTGACCCCTCTCGCGTAGCCGGAGGTGGCACCTTTCTGCACGACAATCACGTTGGTCTTGGGCAGCGTTGCGCGAGGCACCCCCGCCGCCGCCCCGCCGAGGTGAACCCTCTGCGCGGCCGTGCCGCCGGGTTGCGCCGACGTGTGGACGGTGATTACGCGCGGAGCTGCGCCGCTCGGAGCCGCACGCGGGGACGGTGTCGGCGCGCCAGCCGACGTCGGCCCGCCGACGCCCACGGGACCATAGGTCGGCTTTGGCAGGATCTTGGCGGCGCCCGAGCCGATGGCCATCATCTTCACGCCGGCTGCAATCGCAAACGATACGCAACGGATTGGAAAAGGTCGGGCGGTGGGCGGGGGTTAGGTCTGGAGAGTTTTCTAAGAGCAGATCACGGCTCACAAGATGCAACAGATTCAGTGGGGTAGTACTTACCATAACACATTGTTTGTTTGAAGTTAGTTCTTAAATTATAAAAATAAATGGTTCTGACATAATCTGATTTTGGCTGGTTGAGCACTGGACTCTGTCACTCGATGGGCATCTTACGGCCTGCTATCTTCAAGAGTACTGACACTTACAGGCATCCTTCATCTGGTAGCTGTACTTGGGTTTGGCAGCTTGCAGGGTGGCCCTGACAGCTTTGGCTGGCGGTTGCGGAGCCAACGGAGTAATGATACGCGGCCGCAGTTTGGAAGGTTGCGACAGCATCACTGGCGCTGGTGGAAGCTTCTGTTTCGGACTCATTGTGTAGACCGACGAAGCCATGGCAGCAAGAGAGGCTGGAATTCCGTAACGAGTAATAGTAAGTTGGTCTAGTTAGATTGAAATTAGATCAGAAATAACTAATTTGTGTTTTCTCCAGAATAATAGTTGCAGCCTACAAAAACCTACCTAAATTAGAAGATGCGATTCCAGGATTTACAGAGTTGCCTTGTGTCTGGACCACCATGGACGATCCTCGTAAATGAGTGGGAGTGGACCCGGACTGCGCGGTTTTCACAATGGGTACGCTCAAAGACCGTTGCAGGATGCTGGCACAACCAGTTCCTCCTAGACTGCTGGAGCTGGACACAATGATCACCTAACAACAACAAAATGGTCAAGTTTAAATTAATTACAATTAATTATGATGTCTTTTAAGTTTTAATAGTGGTTGTTTTTTAATTTACCTTTTGGGAAGGAGACGGTGAATCTGCAGAATTTGACCGGCATGGAGTGATCTTGATTGTGTTGACATTCATTGGATACTGAGAAGGAGGGGTAACTCTTGAAACACTGTGCTGGTGGACTGTTACTGGTATCTGTAGAAAATTGGCACGGAAAAATCATGTAAAAACAAAAACACCAAGAAAAGAGACGAGGAAAATCATGTAATAACAAATAGCTATATATTGTAGGTAGGTACCAAGAAAATATCTAGGTACAAATTAACTTCAAATCTCAAATGAACATTTTAAAATTTGCAATATCAATATGATATGTACCTATCAATATCAATATGCAATCTATTATTTTCCACCATAGCTGGTAGGACCAGGTTCTGTGGTGATTTGCTATCGGTTAGATTTAGTAAGTAGGTACCCTATAATTGTTTCTATACATACTTTGACTTTAGAAAGTGGAAGTGCTGGTGAAATAGGACTTTCATTTGAAGATCTTCTTTGCTTCTTGATAGTGCCAGTGTACTCATCTCTTTCTGGTGGAATTGACGATGATGTCTGTGCTGCTATCAATAAGTTTGGTGAGATTGAACTATTGGCAGATTGTTGAAATGATTTAGCAGTTTCTGGTACACTTGGCTCATGGCCTGGCGACAATACATCATGAGCTGTAAAAATGATACAAAATTAAATGAAAAAACTTTGAGTAGAATTGTGAGTGTTAATAACTAGGTATGCATTTACTAATTGTTGATTAATTAGAACTTGGTTTTGAAATTAAAGTAAATAGGTATTGTAATAGTATACCTTTGGGTTTGGAAATATGAGAATGTGGTGGTAATTTAGCATTCTCAGCTGCTGCAATGTTTGCCACATTGTTAGCCAATGCTGTGAAAGCTGTTTGAGGAACTAATCTTGGCAACAGAGGAATCAGCCTTCTTCCTTCTATTGCCCATTCCGTCATTGTATTTGGACCACACATTCTGAAATAATTAAAGTTACAGTGGAAACTTGCACCAACAAACAAGCTACATCACACAGATCATAGGTTTTTAAAATGTTGGTAGGTTTGTACTTGTGGTTGTACTTGTAGTACAATCAAACGACACATACTGTTCGGCTACGGTTGTAAGTTTCTCATCGTTGACAGCTCTCCGAATCTCTGCCTTATGTCTTTCCATGGATATTTTGAGTGTTGAACACAGATCCTGTAATATCTTCCGTTTTTCTTTGCTTAGTTCTCCTTGTGCCCTTAATGCGGACACAATACTTGCATAAGCTTCCAATTCTGTGAATTAAGAAAATTGTAATTTATTTGCTGTACTAACCATGAAATATATAGCCGAATATGTTAATGGGGATAAATATTTGAAAATGTATTTTTTTCAAGTTGAATAATCTATTTGTATGTTACCTAACCGCCGAAGTAATCTTTTGCAGTCGTCCCGCGACATATCGAGAAGCATTGGCCACATTATGTATTTACACTGTTTCAAAATAACTACAATTAAAAATAAACTTCACGATAAATCAATTTTATGTGCATACTTGAGAAGGAATTTATTTGTCAAGCTTGTCAAGCTTTGAGGTTATAAGCGCGCTAATCAAATTCCATAGCCATCCAAATCTAGTCTGGCGTAGTCAACTAATTTCGAGGGCGGTGTTCTCAGCTTAACAATGGCGGCCAACTTTTGGTAATCTTTCCTCAAAATTCAAAATTTAGCTGTAATATTTCAATTCAGAAAAATGTCTCGCTGTTTCATAGATGAACAGCATATTCATAAATAGAATAAAAGTAAGAGCTTAAAACGTATTTCATGAAAATTTATTGCTACACCTACCGTTAATACCATTAGATCTGCACATATTTATTATAAATTCTTAAACTTTGTTCTTTTGATACCTAAATTTACTTCTATCCCATTGCTTTATTTACTTTATTAACAGGTGGAAGAACAATAAGAACAAATAATCATGCTGTCCAGACTTCATCTCAAGCCCACGGCATTAATATTGCAGTCAAAATTACTTGTCAAGCCACAAACCCACTTTCAAATTCTGCGTAGCTGTGCCTATGATGGTCGTGACACGTCTTCATCGAGAAATTCTCGTCGCCGCACACTGAAGGAACAAGCTATGGCTCCTGCTGGAAATTTCGCAATCGATACCGGCCAAATATTAACTGCCGGTGGTGCCTTAATAGGTTTGGGAGCATTAGGATTTTATGGCTTAGGAATGTCAAAAGAAGCTGGCGTAGTAGACCATGCAGTGTAAGTCGAATGAATTTGGTATACCTATTTACTTTTTTTCGTGCTGTTTGATTTAATTGGTTATTTTTTTTATATTTAAAAAAATTTTGGTTGTTAAATATGGCTACATTTTACATTTTTCAAAATTCCACAAATATTTTACTGTATAGGTAATTCATGGTCAAGAATAGTTTATGAATTCATTTCTTAATAAACCCAACAATAACTCTCATCTATGATCATTCAATCTCAATTTTCAACTATAATAAGTGTTTACAAAGCCAGTAAATCCATTTTGATAGCAATATTTTAATAAATAAATAAATATATATAATTGTAATATAGCAACATTGCAGCAATTCGGTGCAACAACATAGATTGCTGACTAAAAAATGCTAAAAAATCCTAGAATGTGGCCTGACTATGTGAGACAACGGATAAAAGACACATACATGTATTTTGGGGGTTCCATCGCTCTAACTGCCGCTAGTGCGACAGCAGTATACCGCTCTCCTTCATTGCTGTATGCCCTTGTTTCTGGTGGATATTTGGTAAGTCAATAAAAAAAATTGAAAAATTTCCTATTGCCATTATGAACCTTTATACCTATAATATATTGCCAAATGTTTGATTTAGAATATTTGCAATTATTTGGCTGGTTGCTCCCCCACCAATCTCAGCTCTGTAATGAGGAGAAAAGAGGCAAACACATACTATAATGTCTCTTAATATTTCTTAGTATAAATCTTTTTTATTCCCTGTTTCAGTCCATTGCATTAACAATGGTGCTACAAATCGGAAGTATGCTGACAGTGATGTTTATTCCTTACCATGAAGGTTTCGGAGCGAAACAAATAGCATGGTTGGGTTTCAATGGTATCACTGGTGCTGTTATCGCACCAATCTGTCTTCTTGGCGGTCCTCTCATTCAACGTGCAGCTTTGTAAATACCGGTTTGCAAATTGTATCTACTTGGTCTTTACAGATTATTCCCTCAAAAATTAATAGACCAATGTGTTTTTTTAAACGTTTTGAAGTTACACGGCTGGAATCGTCGGTGGACTTTCTACTATCGCGGTTTGCGCACCAAGTGAGAAGTTTTTGTACATGGGTGCTCCTCTGGCCATTGGCTTAGGTGTTGTTATTGCTGCTTCAATTGGTGAGTGCTTGAAATTACTTTTGGCTTAAGATTGATTTTACATTGTCTAAATTTGAACAAATTCATATCATATTAATTATGCCAAACCTTGCAGACAAGTTATTATTTTGAATTCAACAAATAATACCTATAAATAAATGCTATTTCTTGTAACATATTTACAAAATTTATGCATAAGATAAAATATTTTTAGTTTAATTTTAAATTACTGTTGGACAGCGTCAATATTTTTACCGACGACAACGGCTATTGGTGCTGGCGTGTACTCAATCAGCTTGTACGGAGGGTTGCTGTTGTTCTCGGCATTCATTCTCTATGACACTCAGAAAATTGTTTACAATGCAGAGAGATATCCACAATTGCCAGGTCAACCTTATGACCCCATCAACGCGTAAGCTAATATTGTACCATTTTACATAGGTGGATGCTTTTATTATTTTTTTACATTTATACTGTGGTTATTTTGATTTGTTGATGAGCGTAGCAAGTGAAGCGAAATCTTTATTACACTTAACTTCTAAAAAAAAATCTGGAATGTTTTTTTTTGTGTGTTTGCTTGCGCTCTACAGGCCAAACGCCAAAACCGATTTTGATGAAAATTTTTATGGACATTTATTTTATCTGAACTTAAATCTGCTACGTTTTTAAAGCAATTCGGACGGTTAAATTTTATGTTATTAAGTTCTTACGAAATTTTTCAGTTTTTTCAAAACTCGTTTTGGAAAATGGCGCTTTTATTATTTCTTTTTTGCAATTTTGCAGTTTTTTGCAACTAAACCAACTTTATCTTCAACTGTGATTTTGTAGCAAATCAATTCAATAGTTTTTCTTTAAATCGATTTTTCCGTTTTAAATGTTCCAAGAATTTTACAACGACTAAATCATGATATTTGCAAGTAACGAATGCCAAGAGGAAAGCTGCTAAATTAACTCCGAAATTGTTTAATTGGTTGTGCAAGACTATGCGCACATAACATATAATCGTGTTGTAAATGGGCTTAAAAATTACGCTATCCACAACACAATTAAATGAGTGTTTGCATAGCCTAGTTTGTATTTAATGGAGTACCTACTGTGATTTGAAAGGTTTTTTTGGTTTATTAAATAAAATATTTAACTTTTTCTGGCTTTTCTGGTTTCAGATCAATTGGCATCTATCTGGACACAATCAATATTTTCATTCGCATTGCAGAGATTTTAGCAATGAATGAAGGGAAAAGGAAGAGGTAATAAGGACAGCTTAAAGCCTTAAATAATGACAGAAGCATACATGTTGCTGACATGGTGTGGTTTCTAAAGTTTATGACAATCTTGCTACTGATGCCAATGGTGCTAAACCAGTTATGGTTTTAATTTCCTACAATATCTACAAATTAAACATAATTTTGCATGAAATGTTTAGTTTTTATTACAGTTGCTTAGAATGAATTGAATTTTGATACATGTAACCAATTATTTTAATTGGTTGTATGCATAATGCATACAAAAAAAGGATATGGTATGAGATAGTGGAGATATGGAGATAGATTGACGTACAACCTATACGATATATTCATTGTGCCATTCTATCTAACCAATAAGTTAGCTCAATGACGGTGATAAGTGAACCCTTTCTTTTTCTTATAATAAAATCTTCATTTAGATAATACATTTATTATAGTCATTCCATGAGTTAAAAGTTGTTATATTAAAACTAGCCGTACGTTTTGTTCTTTGGTTGCACAAAGTGTTTTTGAACCAAGATATTAAACGCGCCCAAAATATTCCAAAGCCAGCTTGTTCAACTTCATTGGCGAATGCGATTGCAAGGCTGTGTGAACTGTGAAGGCCTGCTGTCAAAATCTAGAAATTTCCGTGTATGAGAGTTTTGTGGTTACATCAGGTTGCATCAGCTGAATTAAATTTTGTGTGTTATAATTCAAAGAACTTGTGCAAGGTGGGTCAATTCACTCTGAGTATTTGTTATTGGACTAATGTCTCGTTTAGTTTAACCATGGAAAACGTACCTATACTGGTAAATCCATAAAATCCTAAGTTTTCTCCAGAGAGGAAGTTTCCTGTTGCTTGTGGTAATACGCCATAGAAATTTGTGCGCAGTTAATTTAACTGAATCAAACTTCTTGTTAAGAAGTGTATTAACAGAGATTATTTATTTACAGGTGGAATTTTAATAACCATGCTGTCAAGGCTCTGCCAGGTGCCTTTGGCACCAATTGTTCGATCAACTATTCTGGTTAAGCCGTCATCTCACCGTCAGATTCTACGTAGCTTTGCTAATGACTCTCGCGACTCATTTGCACAGCGTTTGGCTCGTCGGCGCACAGTCAAAGAACAGGCGTTCGCCCCTGCCAAAGAGACGCCATTCAAAATCGGCCAAGGCGCTATTGCTGGGGGTGCAGTTTTAGGTCTTGGAGCACTAGCATTTTATGGATTAGGATTGTCAAGTGGGACTGGAGCAGTTGACCATGCAGTGTGAGTTACACTTACATCAATAATTTTCTTTGTAAATTTTGTTTATAAAAATGTTGTGTTTTTGTTTGTAAAATTTTAATTTAAAATTTTGGCAATTAATTTAGACCTTTTAATTTTGTATGGAATCCAATGATTTATTTTTCATTTGTTTTCCATTGCGCAGACTATGGCCCCAGTATGTGAAGCAACGTGTCAAGGATACCTATCTGTATTTCGGAAGCTCCATTGTTATCACTGCTGCAAGTGCCGCTGCAGTCCTGCGCTCGCCAGTTGTCATGAACCTTGTGACAAAAAGTGGATTTATGGTGAGAAGATTTAGTGGTGATAGTAGCTTTAGCATAGCCATTCATGAATTAATTCCACCAGTTAGTATTAATTTTATTTGGTTTTAATAATTAATTTCTTGATTTCCTTATTTATATTAATCTCAGACAGACAGTTTACCGGCACTTGGGTTCACCTTTGCAAAGTGGAGTGTATTGACAAAGTGAATCGACAAAATGTTTGGAATGTCCCAGTGATAATAATAATAAGGCAATTCAAAGACACTGTTGATCAATATTATTTAATATTTTAGATAAAAAATTACAATTGCTTATAGAAACACATACTACCCACCGTGTTCTATGCTTGTCACAAGTCACAAAAAATTTCAACACAAAAATGTTTTGATCCTTTCAGGCAATTGCAGCAACCATGGCATTGATGATTGGAAGTGGAATGGTGGTCAGAAGTATTCCTTATCGAGAAGGTTTTGGTGCAAAGCAGCTGGCGTGGATGGTACATGCTGGAATTGTGGGCGCAGTGATCGCTCCCATTTGTCTTCTTGGAGGACCCATAATTCTACGTGCAGCATGGTATGCCACTCAATCAATACCTTTTCATTGTTTTAAAAAGCCATTTCTGTGTCCGATTTTCTCCTAGTTTCAGAATGAGGTGAGGTTATCTTAGGATTGGGCACCCAAAATCATCATCTCATCATGTTGTAACAGTTCCGTTGGATTTTTACCAATGGTTGTTGAGATTTATTACAACTTGCCAACATGCTTGCAGGTACACAGCAGGAGTGGTTGGAGGGCTTTCAACGATTGCGGTATGCGCACCAAGTGAGAAGTTCTTGTACATGGGAGCCCCACTGGCGATTGGCTTTGGCGTAGTCTTTGCTGCTTCAATTGGTAAGTGGAATACGAGCAGGCCAGAGACTTTCAACTTTCAAAGTGATATGCTAAGTGTGTTTACAGTTTGGCAAAATTAGCTTTAACTAAATGCTTGCAGTGCGTGTAATGCTCCATTGTAACCGCCCAAAAAAGCTGCAGCGCAAAGCTCATAACACCAACCTTTAAGTCAGCCTATCACTTTGAAAATTGCAAGAATGTTTTTAAGCAAATTGTAAGATGCAGGCAAATTCAGATAAAACAGGGATTGTATTGGAAAAATACATACAAATTGGTAACTTTCTGTACCATTGACTTAATTTTCTGGGCGACGGCTTTCAGGCTCCATATTCCTTGCGCCCACCACCGCGCTCGGCGCTGGCCTCTACTCGCTCAGCATGTACGGAGGCCTGCTGCTCTTCTCAGGGTTTATGCTCTACGACACGCAGAACATCATCCATAAGGCCGAGAGATACCCACTAGTGGCGGCGGAACCCTACGATCCAGTCAATGCGTGAGTATTTTTGTTGTTTTACAAATGTCATATTTTTGTTTTATATGGGCACACATTTTTTAAAATTGAGTATCAATTTAAGATTTTGGAGTGGGAAAATTTCATCGGCGTATTCTCCTTTTTTCTGTAGATGGGTAAATGAGAAAATAAAAATATCAAACGTGACAGTATGCCATTGTTATCAAACTCAGAAAAGGCCAAATCGTAACATTTTCAGCAGTTATTTTCCATAAATGCTAAATTGGTTCCGATTTCCTTTCCTAAGTACCCATTTTTTGTAATTTTTTTGATTTTTGGAGTTGGCCAGTGGGGTAAAAAGTTATCGATCAAAATTGTATCATGTCATTTATATACATGCACTGGCCCATCCTTAAATAACACTGTGTTGCTATTTTTGTTGAGCAATGGATGGTATTGATTGATACATTTTGTCTGATTATATACTTAAGGCCCATTTACAACTAACTTTGCCATTAACTTAACGTTAACTTAGCCGCTAACTTAAACTTATTACAATAATGGAAGTTATTCTAAGCCAATCAGATCGCGAACAGTCCGTCAGTGTAGCTCCACTCCCGAATTCAAATGAACTGTCAAGTGTCACATAACCTCTTTACTCCGTGCTTATCATTTCGCCATGGATCCTTTCGATATTACCTTCCTTTTAATCGGCTACACATATTTATTGCAAAGGAATAAACAGGCAACCAAACGCCATCGTCGAAGAAGATGGTGGGTTCACCCTATAAACCAACTGCGAAGCGAACACGGGGATTTTCATTATTTGTTGGCTGAAATGCGACTTCAAGATGCAGATCAATATGTATTTTATATACTCGAATGACACCGCAGAAATATAACACCTTGCTGAGTTTTGTGCTAAAGTGTACGCAAGTTCTAAAAAATTACAATTTTACCTACCAGGCAATCCCATGTGCTCGGAAATGCTCTGCCAAAGATTCTCTCGTACAAATTTATTTTTGTATTCTCCATCGCTCTTATTATAAAGTGCTGGGCAGGCCATGTAAGCCATAATTAGTTTTTCATCTGGATTAGCCATTTTGACTTGAAAAGACTAAAAGATTAAATTACAAATATCGAAAACGAAACGAGTTCACTGCCTCCTTGCACATTCTAGATTCTAGATTCTTCACGCAGGCGGTGGACTGGACGAATCTGATTGGCTGCCGCTTAAGTTTTTACTTAGTCGTAGCCGGAAAGTTTGGCTTGGTCAAACTTGGCGACAAAGTTACGTCTACGTTAAGTTCATAAGTTAGTTGTAAATAGCCTTACGGTAATATTTAATACAAACTTCCCGCTTAAGTTTAAGTTAACGTTAAGTTAACGGCAAAGTTAGTTGTAAATGGGCCTTTAGTTGGTAAATATGTAGCCCAAATCTATGGTTATTCAGAATGGTTATACAGAAGTTCATTGGCATTGTTGACTAAAAATTCTTATGTCTAATTAATTACTTTCTATGGCCAATTTTGTTGCAGATCAATTTCGATCTACATGGATACGATCAACATCTTTGTTCGTATTGCTATGATCTTGGCAAATGGTGGGGGTGGCAGGAGGAAGTAAAACTGGAGGCGGCAACAGCTTAAAAGTATAAATTATAATTTCAAGTAAGTCACACATAAATTAATTGGGGTAGGTAGATTCTTTTTTGTGAAAACGCCCCTCATGTAAATAGAGAACTGAATACAAGGATAACTTTTTTATATATTGAGATTTGAGAGTATTCGTTTACTGTATTGATATTTATTATTAGTATTACTGAATAATATTTGATTATGTGCCTATATATGAGACCTGGTTCTATCTAGGACCGGCTAGCATTGAACAGATTATGCATGATGACATGAATTTAAAATAAACTTTCAATCCAAAAAAATCCGTGAATTATTTTTTTGATGGTTTACCTAACACCAGGCTATCTGTCACATTTATATAAGTACCGATTTATGAACATGAAGACATTCAATCGACTAATATGAAATGTCTTTGAAACTTATTTTGTAATTTCAGGGTAAACTAAACTAAGTAAATTTCCTCGATAGTGTAATATTCTTTTCGTAGGAGCCAATGGCATTGGGCCGTCGACTCCTGATGACTTAGCGCATTCCAGTGCCAAGAGTGGGTCTTAAATATTGATCAAGATTATATTGGGAGGGGGTAAAAATCCATGACCCCTTGACTTGGTGGGATGTTCTCAAAATATTTTTTAAACTCAACAACACAGGCTGGATTTTATTATCAAAAATAATTGGCATTGGCTTTCTTGTGCCACCTTTTTTCCAAACCATAATTCTCATGTTCCCAACCTTCATGATAACTAATTGAAGGGATAAATACCAAATTGTGTTCAATTTAATTTGGGTGTCACCTGTTTAATCCCACCCCATCTCGGTCTCACACTTACACGGTTGAAAATGGCTGGTTAATCCAGACCAAACTTGTCAGATCTTGTCGGTACCATGCCATGCACCATTTTATTATATTGTTGAGCATATGATAAATTCAAATATTAATAGCATCTAGCAATCCATATTTTATTGACAACAGATTTAACAAATCAATACAAAGTGTTTTTCCCACATTGTGCATTTTTATATCATAGGGAAGCAAACTATTTACATCTAATCTAAAAGAAATAATAAGCTCTTTGGTAAGGTATGAAAGAAAGAAAAGAAGAGATTCCTCATCTTTAATAACTAAGTTAGTAAGCAAGTATTTATCTGTTTACTAAGAAAAGCTAAATCAGCTTGTATTTACTCGTCATTTCAAATTTTAATACTGTATTCTGGGTGTGCAATGGCAGTTTACTTGGAAATGTGCGACATATAGAGGAGTTGATGAAAGCGTGATGAAAGTGGGGAGGGAAGTAAGCAAGCATATTATGGTAGGTGGGTTGGCTGTTAAAATGTAGTTTAGTAGCAGATACTTCTCAACTTGAAGCATGTCAAAATGCCAATAAATGCTGTTGCAAATGTCGAATCGCAAAGCTACGATGATCCAGATAAATAAACGGCGCAAAAAGCGGCGTTAAGGCAATTCAGACGCTCAGCCCAGCAACCTTCTTATCAAGCGTCGCTTGCTGCTTCTTGTAAACGTCGTACATCTGTCGCGCTTGGTTTAGCACCGTGGTGACGTTGTGTTTACGCACCATCTTGTCGAAATGCATAGCCATCTCGTTGTAGTCCATGCCGTTACGCATGACAAAGTCTCGGTGTTGCCTCAAAACGGTGAGACAAAGGAACATCAGGAACGGATTGCCCGCCCCGAACTCGTTGGGAGGGGGTAGCTGAGGCACTGAGCTAATCGTCGACACCTGCCGCTGGAGGCCGGGGCTGTTTCTGAGTGCCGGGTTGGTCGGGGCGACCAGCTTTTCTTTCGCCTCTTCGCAGGCCAGCGCCGGCTTGGCTGCCGTGCCAGGCGACACGTCGCGGCTTCCTTTCCTCCGCGGCGGCGGCGGCGCCACAGCCGGCTTCTCCCGGGACGTCGAGTAGACCGGCGTACTGTCGGAGCTGTCGCTGGCGTCGGCCGGGGAAGATTTGCGGCGCCTGTGGCCGTTGCCGCCGGCGCCGCGCAAGAGGCGGATCGGCGTCACCGACTTAACGCCTTCGCCTTCGTTTTCGAAGATTTCGCCGGCGCTGTTCTCGGCGTTGAAGCAGTTGTCGCCGTCAAAGTCGAGGTCGGCCTGTTCGTCGGGAGTGGTCGGGTAGAGGATCGGATTCTCCCACACAAAGATGTCTTCGCCGGCGCCCTGGTTCGCCCCGGGACTGGCGTGCTGCGGCAAACTGTCGAGGCGTAGAACCGTCATCGGGTTGCTTGCCGATTGCTCGAAAATATTTCCCGGTGCCACTTTTGTACGATGCAAATTGTTGGTGAAGATGCTACGGTCCAGTTTAAGCGGATTTGATGTGGATTTATTCCTTGGGTCGTTATTCAACTCTGCCATTTCAGTGATAGTTGCATCACTGGTGAGATCAAACTCGTGTTTTAAGGGAGCCACTTCGCATAAATGCAGGTTGCCTGTGGGAGCCGATTTCAATGAGTCGCTTCCTGGTGATTCAAGATCTTCGTCGTCTAGAGCAATGCTGCGCTGGTTGAACTTTGCTCCGAACACCTGCCTGTCCAAGCTTTCTAGCTCAAGTCGCAGCTCCCGAGTCATTGATGTAGTCATCGGAAAGTAGTCGTTCGAATCGTCGGGCGAACTGTCGTTGTTCCTAGTGTCCCTCGGGCCTTCCACAGCCTTTTTCTGCATGAGCGATTCATCAGAAGAGGAATCAGTCATTTTTATCAAAGGAGTGGTTTCTTCATCTTTGCACTGATCAGCTATGTTTTCAGAGTGAAAATCTATCTCAGATTTGGCATCAGTATTATTCTCTTCATTGAACGAGTATTTAGTACTTGCCTTAAAACTTAAAAACTCATTTAAATTCTTAACAACTCTTCCTTGGCGTTTATCAGACATGGTAATATCATCTACATCAGAGTACTGGCCGTTGACCTTCTCCACCGGAATCAACCTCCCGGCAACTTTGTGTGACGCAACGCTCTCTGCAGTCACATGACTAGAGCCCACGTCTAAAGCATTCCTCTTCCCTACCGCCCGCTCCGTGTCCGAAGCGTCGACCATTTCGAATGGCGACACAGACCTGGACCTCGGCTGCGTCATCTGGCGAATGCTAGTGTCGTCCAGGCTGGCGAACGGCTTGACCCTGGCGCGACCCCTGGCGGCAGACTGTGCCGAACGGCGAGTGGCCGTCTCGTCCAGGCTCTGGTTCTGCCTGTGGGTTCGCACGACGCTCGGCCGCTGCGACGGCCCAACGGCGAGGGAATGAAGGGACACGGCCGACCCTTGCCGCCGCAAGGCGCACACTTTGGTGTACGCGTTCTCTCGTAGCGGCTTGAGCAGCGGACTGACCGGCGCTAGCACATCTTCTCCCTCAAACTCGGGGCAGAACTGCAGCTCGTAGAGAGGCAGCTCTTGGTCGAACGCTTGCGGTGGTAGCGCACTCCAAAGCACCTCGAGCATGCAGAGAGCGTCGTCGAAAGCAAACTCGCGTTTCATTTCGAGTAGGAGCCATCGGTAGCAAAATAACAGATCATCAGCCTAGGATGGAAACAGTTCACTTAACAAAGTTATCATCAATTAACAATTATAATTTAGAATTAAGAATATTTTGAT
Source organism: Nemurella pictetii (assembly GCA_921293315.2). Lineage (NCBI taxonomy): Eukaryota > Metazoa > Arthropoda > Insecta > Plecoptera > Nemouridae > Nemurella > Nemurella pictetii. The sequence goes on from OV121115.1 coordinate 30,135,292, forward strand.
GGGTTAGCTGAACAGGAAAAATGTGCGTCGGAACCGGGATATGAACCCAGGAACCCGGGACACATAAGAAAGCTAGGTACCCAACTATTTGATGCCTACCTGGTGACTTTTGAGGTAGGCATAGAAATCAGGGTCGTAGTAAAGCAAGCCTTCTGCCAGATGCTGGAACTTGAGTGTCATTGTGACGCCATCCATGAGGAAGTTGGAATGGAGTCTCCGCATGAGAGCGCAGAAACAAATGTAGGCATGAGCTTCGTCCCCCATTGTCACGAGGAGGGGAGAAGCAAGATCGCTCATGCCCTGGCAGTAACTAACGGTTGGATGATTGAGCGCATAGCTGGAATACATACCAGAGTTAATAGCAAGGTGAAGCTTGCTATTGATTATGGCCTGATAATGGAATACCTTGTGTGCATACCGGAAGCCAACAGGTGACTGCTCTGATTTTGGTTCAATTGAAGATTTCACAAGTGCAAAAACAACAGTGCCGCTAGAAGAAATTCTGTTTTGCCAGTGGTACTTACGTAGTAAGAATGTTAAAGAGAGATGCAATATTCTGATTATCATCACTGCCTGCGTAAAACTTGTGGTGACGATCCGTTCTCAAAACATCTTTGCGCACCATACTTGTCACAAAAGCAAGATCTCCAACAACCTGAAAGTCAAAGATTAAGCTGAAAACATATTATGAAACAGTGGGCACATTAATCACTGTGCATTAAAAAATAATTTGGTGTTGTTATTTCTAGAATAATCAAAATTGGTCTGTAAAAGTAATTTACAATTGGAGAAATGGAAATCAAAATGGAAATTTCAATTCGAAAATTTCACTTGCCTGCCCATTTTGAAGAATATCTTTCCAACAGTCCCGCAAAGATTGGTATTCATAGGCCTTCTTTTTCATGTAGTCCATTCTCTCCTTTCCTGACATTCCATCAGGGTAAACATTAAGTAAATGCTTCCAAACAACTTTCCTAGACAACAGAAGTGGGTCTCAATTATTGTTGTGACATGCGCCATTTTATGTGTGTAATGTAATTTATAATTATGGTATAGTAGTAGGTTAGTGGTATTATAGTATTATTTATTAATGATTGTTATAATATAGTATTGTTTATACTATATGTATATGTAACTGAAGGAAGTGCATAAACATTGTAACCAAGTTAAGGTACTTAAAACAATAAAAATTATATACATATATACATTAAATATTGAAAACCATGTGTCTTACCTCAGACTAGGCTCGATTCCACCAAAATAAATTACTTTTCTTAATTCTCGTGACTGCACTACTTGTCCTATTGGATCAAGGAATCTACGAAACTCTGCATCAGCCAGCGGGGGTCTTGGAGGTTGACTGGAAATTGGGATTGGTTCTTCAACTAAATTAAGTGCACGTTGCATTAGGTTTAAAGTACGTTCCATGTGGTTCATTATTAGCCCTGGCAACCGAGTTTGAGGCTTAGTTTCTGGCACTTGATTACGCGGAGCATCAATATAACCCAGGACATCCCATTCTTCAGAACTTTCTTCAAATGGTTTCATGTCCACTTGAAGACATAAATACGGCACAGATGCACTGAAAGAAAAAAATTGTAGTTGTGGGATTTGTGCGGGTAAATTGAGCATTGCAGATTATTTAAACCAGTAGTAGGTTGGTACTCACCTGAGAAAGGCTGCATCCAAATCCCAGTCCGATAAAAGTGACAGGGAGGTTTCTTGTCCATAGTCATCAAATGTCCGATATGATACGGTAAAATCTCTGAAAAGCCAATTTGATATGCTAGTTCATAACTTGATAAATAGTGTGGCAATTGCAGTACATTGTACTACATCATGCTAGGTATAAAGTATATCCAGTAATCAGTGTTTCTTCATACATACCCCTTAATATCGAATGCTTTTGCCAAAATGCTTTGGAGTACTTCAAATGAGGTAATTTGAGGATCGACACTAAATTTTCTATGCTCTGGCTGCAAGATTCCTTCACATTTCTGAAATCAAAATGATTTATCAATTTCCCATTAATTCCCATTAATTTCCTGGAGGTCTCGATAAAAAAAGACCTTCACACTTCTTTAAATTACGAATATTATCACCACTAATACCCAAGCAACTAATACCTACATTGAATTTGGATGCAGATTTGCTGAAAAATATCAAATCTAAGTCTGCCAGTGATTTTACGTTAACTGATGTTAATAATGCAACATAGCTTCTTAAACAAAATAATAGGAGTCAAAAATCCAAATGAATTCTAATGATTACACGTTGGTGTTCATACACGAAATCTTATATTTAAACGAGACTGTCTGGAAACTGCATTGATGAGACAGAATTTGCCCGTGAGTGAATGATTACCTTTGTGTCTTACCTTGACTTTTACCCTTACAGCTTCGCGGTTATAACCAAATGAACCCGACATTTTATTCGTAAATGAGATTGTAATTAGAGCCTTAACACATTTCACCACATTATAAAATGATACAAATGAAATAAACACTAGACAGTGTTCTTTGGAAGACTGTGAACATTTTACTATGAGGACATTCAACTGCTGTCAGATTTCAATGTCATTTTTATTGAGGCGAGCATTGACTAGTTAGATCTTTAACCACTCGGTGGCAGCATACGGAACAATCTAGACGGGCACCAAATTTAAGCATGGATTGTGCCAACAATAGTTATTTCCCTCTGAAATAAATATCTGAATAAATAATTTTAAAACGTAAAGCCGGATGTATATCAGAACGATGTATATCAGATGTATATCAGACATTTCAATATTCTTCAAACTCACTTAATAACTTCAGTTCAAGATTCTTCTTGCTTATTGCAAATTTCGTCAATTTCATTTTCATGATGTGAAAATTTGGTCAATTTATTGATCTGAGTTGGACATTGAATCAAATATACTATAAGTAGGTATGTTGCAAATTTTGTTCATTCCTTTTTTCAAATTGCACATCAATATAAAACCGTGAGATTTTATATGATTTCTCAGGGGAAGAGTAACGGAAGTGAGATACTTCGTACTATGGTGAATGGGATCCCACCAAGTTACTACTTTTTAGCAATTTTATTGCCCGAACGTGAATTAGTGACAAGGAAATCAATTATCAATCAGAATACTCTGTTGGCCAATTATAATGTCCATGAACACGGGTCGGTAAAATTCAACTGCCTTATCAGCTTATCACAGCCACTTTGATAAAACAGCAGCAGCAACAGCAGCATCAAAACCTGTTTTTCTACCGAATATCGTCCATCCGATAGGCCGTGATTACTAGGGCTTTGCCAAAGCTCGTCAAACATCATAATTGGGTATAGCTGGAGGAAAAAAATGCTGAAGAAAAGGTCTTAAAAATTAAAGCATACCTGCTTAACATAAATAATTTGAAATCCCACGTATATTTCGAGCGGCATATAAAAGGGATAGGGCCATTTCGGCCATAATATTCTAAATACTCAATGATAATATCTTTGCTTCTTGAAAATTTTAAATAATACATAAAATACCGCCAATTTTAAGGCTGCGGCCCAGGTTCATAGAGATTTCGGTAAAACGCACGAACTGCTCTTTCTACTCGTGACGTCAGCCGGAGACCCGATCGCCCGATGTGAATATACGGTCAGCTCAATGTGAATATACGCGATTCTATGAGAGTAACCGAAGCGTTGAATAGCGATATACGAAGCGATATTCATCATCAGCGTAAAGTATCTTTACAGCAGTGATTGCGAAGGTAAAACGATGATCTGACCTCTGTATCGTAGCAACATGCCGTGTCAAAACTCGAGGTTATAGAAATTGACACTCATCATTGTTTCTGACATTCAAATGAAGAATTTTGAATGATTAATTATTTGCTATAGCGCTGCAATAGTTTAATAACCAGTAAATAAGTAATTAATTAATGGTAAAATGAGCAGGCAATTATTTTGTTTACTTTTCCACTGCCTCCTTGAACCAATGAATTTGAAATACTTTGAAATAATATCTAGAACAGAACCTGTCAAATTATACATTATGTCTTCCTATACGATAGAATTTTGACTGAAATCGGTTGGAAATGGTATCAGTATTGTCATGGAGCGCTTGGCAATTTAGAAATAGAAATTAATCGGTAGCGAATACGCCACTGCCACCATCCTAGTAGTGTGAGCCCCTAGGCGAGCATGATTAAATGAAATTGAAAATAGAGCGGTTGACTACTGGTTTTGGTCCGTCTTGAGACGATACTCAAGAGTTATCGGGAACTGAGGCGAATCAAAGAGAACATTTTAGTGAAGTAAATCAAAATATAGCGATAATTTAATATAAATAACTCACATGGTGAAAATACAGCAGAAGACGTCGAGCTCGCACGAGAACCAAGATCAGAGTGATTGAGACCCTACATCTCGAGTTGGTCTTCACCCTGCGTGACCTAGTTACATCCCCTCTCTTCACCCTTAGCTGTCCCGTTAGGGTGAGCCTATGGTGGAGATCGACGATGGCTTGGTGCCGCAAAGATAGGAATTTAGAGTGCTAATAAATTGGCAAGCTAGTAAGAAAGGTATCCCGTTATGAATGTTATAATTTGGGCCATTGTGCCTCAATAAAAATAGATTTCGAGAAGAAATAAGAATTTACACCCGACATGTAGGCGCCTTGGTTCACGTGTCTGCGTGTATAAGAAATGAAATAAATGATACATAAGCTAAATCTTAATAATAAATAAACATAAAATATAATCAAACACAAGACACACGACAGTATGTTAAAAGACCCCGATTTTTTTTTTTTCAATTCTTTGTCAGGATAGCTAGCTAGTACCCTTGCTAAAAACCTTGGACAATAAATTGGGAAAACATATGATTGTGAGAGATTCATTTTAATGGTAAAATTAAACCGAACAGCAAATCTTGTTGCATCTTTTTAGAATGGGTCAACATTAGCACCATTCTTGGTTCATTAGAAATTTCAATGGCCCCCCGGCCCATACTCATGGTCGGAACAATTGTTCCGACAATTTTATTTATTTATTTGGCTGCTGACAAATACATTGTAATTGTATGGGCCTATGATAAATTTATATGATATGAGTTGCAACTTTCACCATTTACACAATCACGTATACAATATTTTGGGGTGTGTTAAAGCCTTCTCGATGTTACTTTTATGTAGTCGGAGAAGGTCGACATGATGAGGCACAGCGACATCGTTTAATTTTCTAATTGGTATTTCGATCCTTATCAAAGGTTCGAGTTTCAAGAGAAGAAGTACAGATGAAGATTGACAGGTGGAGTGAAGAGACTGAAAAGATGGGGCTAAGAGTTAGTGCAGAAAAGAGTGAAGCTATGACCATGGAAAGGAAGGTACAACACGGACATGTGGGTATTAGGCTTAGAAGTGGGTGGTTAAAAGAAGTGAATGAGTTTAAATATCTTGGAAGTATTCTCACAAATCAAGCAAGGCTGGAAGCAGATGTCAGGGAAAGAGTAAGGAAAGCAGAAACTTTTTACCAATTGGTTAGAAAATTACTATGGAATGAAACAGTACCAAGAAAATGTAAAATGATTATGTTCAGAATGTACCTTGTCCCAATTTTAACTTATGGAGCAGTGACTTGGGCAATGGGACGCAAAGAAGAGAGCCAAATACAGGCAGCAGAAATGAAGTTTTTGAGAAGTATAAGAGGAGTTACAAGAATGGACAAGATAAGAAGTAACATTATTAGGAACGAGCTGGGAGTTGAGAGCCTGGGTTTTAAAATGGGTCGAGAGAGATTAAGGTGGTTTGGACATGTGAAGAGAATGGATGAGATGCGAATTACAAGAAGGGAGTTTGAAAATACGGCAGTAGGAAGAAGAAGAGTGGGAAGGCCAAGAGAAAGATGGAGAGAGAAGATAATAGAGGATGTAGAAAGACGTGGAAAGTTGAGTGATGTTGATGATAATAGATTGTGGGAGAATAGAGAGCAATGGAAGGAATTAGTAGAGAGGATGGAGGAAAGAAATGAAGAAGATGAAGAAGAAGAGGACGAAGAAGAGGAAGATGAAGAAGAAACAAGAGAAGCGACCGGAGTGGCCACCCGGTTGTATCACCTGAGGCCCTAGATTTAGGTGGATTTTCCACCCCTTGACCCATGAAAATTTGGAATAAAGGAAAGATATTATTATTACTAGGTAAACGATTAGTAGAACACTCGTTGCGAGGATGAGCTTCGCTCGCTCATCCAATCAAAGGTTGCTTCTTCACAGCGAACAACTGTTCGCTGTCATTTCGTAGAGAATTGAACATAACAAACCTCCTTTCCTCCTATTAACTTTCAGCCTTGTAATTTGTAACCGTTTTAATAACCATGGCTGTAAATATCATTTTGTAAAAATGAGTTGGTCGGTATACACTCTAGTGCCTTGTTATCAAATAAACTTAAAAATAATGTTAGTTTAAATTTAATTCCTTTTAAGTGCATTTTAATTTACATGCAGCGTTCTAATCTTTGAGTCTGAGTTTTTTTTCTTTCAGTCAAACTTGAGTCAGCATTTAATTGATGTTTACTACACACTATGAGTCGTTTGCGCTTTGCGCATATGTTTGCACTATGCGCATATGTTTGCGCTATGTACATAGGTTTGCGCTATGCATACAGGTTTGCGCTATGCGCATAGGTTTGCACTATGCGCATGTACCCGTGACCCATGGGCACCAAGGTTGAGCGTAGCGAACATCTAATTACAATTTTAATATAAGTGTATTTTAAGCAATTAATTTGCAAATAAATCAGCTTATTTCAATTTTATTATAACTCCAGATGTATTTTAAGCAATTAATTTGCAAATAACTCAGTTACTTTCAATTAAAGACGCTTTCCGTCCGCTTGCAATGCAGTGAATTCAAGTTTCCCGGTGGATTGAGGTCTCCAGTCGACGTCACGAGGTTGTAACCAATCACAGCCCTACCCCCGAATGAGCTAACCTTGGCTGCGGAATTCCGCCATCTTTGACCGCCATTTTAACAGTGTTGTTTGCGGGATGTATATTCATTGATTGACTGTCGGCATCAGCGCTTATTACTCGATTCCCTGTGATTATTGATGCCGGTTATTGAAGGGCCTGCTGCTAAAATGTAAGAATACCATCTGCAGTATGATAAATTACCTATGCGGTAAAAATAAGGCGACGCACGTAGTGCAAAGTGTCCAAACTAACCAAGGTTACCTATCAATGCTCAAGCAGAACCATGCCTACTAACCAATTTCCTTATTTTTAAGTTTTTTTTATATAAACAGCAGTCTCGTTATCCCATAAGTAAACATTTTCATTGTTTAATTCTTCGGCAGTTTATTTATTTATTCTAAAATCAGCCAATGATTGGTTCCTTTCTAATTAGTGCTTCATGCAATATCTTTCAAGGAGAGCTTGGAATAGATGCTTACAAATACTAAAAGAAGCAATCCCATTTAGTTTCCATCTCTATATGATCTCTATGATCTCTATATGATATAGATATGATCTCTATATAAAAGTTTAAAATCTTTGTTAACAGGACTAAAAGCAATTCTGACTCTGAGGTGTCAGATAAGGAAAACAAAAAGGAAAGAGGCCGAAAGAAGAAGAAGACCGCTTCATCTTCTAGTGGAAGCAGTAGTGGAAGGTAATTTACAAAAATGTGCCACTTAATTGTATTAAGAATTTTATGTTTATGTGCTTGGTGTTGTTTCAAAGTGGTCTGGTCATAATGATTAAATATGGAAATGTTCTTGTTCTGACTTTTACAGCTCCTCCGAAAGTAGCTCTCACTCGTCAAGCTCAAGCTCGTCCAAGAGCTCTAGTTCGGGTTCCAGCTCCCGGTCCAGCTCTTCGTCCAGCAGCAGTTCAGGATCAAGTAGCAGCTCTGGAACCCGGACCAGACCGAAACGAAAGTACGGGCGCAAACACTGTCAACCATAGTTTTTGTTTTGGATATTTAAGAGCTTGTCAGTCTTTATGCCAACTAATATTATATTTATTATATTTTTCTCATTTGGTTTTAGGCCAGCAAGTCCAGATCAGAAGAAGGAAATAAAAGATGCTGATTCCAATCTCACTAAAGATGATAGGAAGAAGAAACTGGAGAAGGAAAAACTAAAAATCAAAGGAAGGCCTGCTAGGTTAGTAGTGTACCTACCCAAATCCAAGATAATTTAAATTGGATCAAGAAATCACCATGAAACTTTATGGTAATAAATTAAAATGAGATAAATTCAAGTTGAAGGATCAAAATTCTTCAACCTAATTGGTAGTTGGTACGTACTAACGCAACCAGTTAAATAGATTATTATGGCTTATGCACTAGACAGACATGTGAAGTGAGTCATTGGGGTTTTTCCATTGCCGGTTGCATCACGTCCTCATCCCCCGACTTTTTTGTCGGCAGTCGATCGCCATCTCCTCGACGCAAGCGCAAGGAGCGCTCGCTGACGCCGCGGCCTATCAAGATACACATCGGTCGGCTCACGCGCAACGTCACGCGCGAACACATCATGGAGATATTCTCGTCGTACGGCGTCGTCAAGGCCGTCGAGTTTCCTACCGACAGGTTCCACCCAAACCTGGGCAAGGGGTTTGCGTACGTTGAGTTCGACACTCCGAACGAGGCAGAAAATGCGATGAAGCACATGGATGGCGGTGAGTGAAAATTATGAAAATTTCATTAATTTCATCATGCCATGCTAGGAGGTCAGGCATTGACGCCATTTGCTTGCCTCGAGTCTATTCTCCAAAGCAATAAAATAAATGTTGTTGCAATCTGCCAATTGGTTAGTATTTTCCAACATTGATATCCTATCCTATCCAGCAAATGATAGAAAATAAAAGTGCTGTCCATGTAATCCCAATAGTTTGATGACATTTTTGTGAATATTTTTTCTTCAATTGCAACAAAGCTGGCACCACTAAATGCATCCCAAACCTAACAGCTTTGTTCAGTTTTTCGCCCCCAATTTGATAGCATTGGTCAATTAACTTCAGTGAAAAAAGTGGTGTTATCATAATGCAAGTAGAGATACTTGTTTCTCTCTAGTCAGTTAGCTAAAAAAAACTTATGGTTGTTTTCTTGCGACAGGTCAAGTGGACGGTCAAGAGATCACGGCGGCGCCGGTGCTGATCCCGAAGCCGCGGCCAGCCCCGCCCCGCCGCAGCCCGCCGATGCCCGTCCGCCGCCCGCCAGCGCGCAACTGGGCCCGATCCCCTCCGAGGTAACGGACTCACCCACCACGTCTTGTCTCCCGTCACACACTGGAATGTCCAAGCAGACTTTGTCAGCGACAAAAATACGCCGCGTGGTTGTCTTCTTGGTCAATAAATCCAGTATTGGTTAAGGCTGCTTGTAATTAAGCTGGTTTTTCCATCGGTTATCAAGTAGTTAATTGAAAGCTTACTTAAGAGCCAGCTAAAGGCAGCTTAAAAGCCGAAAATGCAGAGGTCCACGTAATTACTTTTCCTGCCCCCTAAATTGATCCCAATATTTAAAAAAAAAAATCAGTGTGTAGAGGAAGAGTACTCCAACCCGCCTAGTAAACTTTAATTGAAATCGGATGGAAAATAAAACAACCAGAGAAGAAAGAAAAGTGGTGTTTTCGTTTTAAAAAAACCCACAAAAAGTCCCAAATTCAAGATTTATTTGTGAACAAAGTAAACGTCCGATCGACACGAGCCTTTCCATCGCGTGTTAGAAATTTTTTCAACTATCCACTGATTTTTTTCATAAATATAGGGAACATTTTAGGGGCAGAAAAAGTAATTGCGTGGACCTCTGCACTACCAAAAATTTCCGTGTGAGAAAGCTAATCTTTCACGGATTAGACCTGGTGAAAAATAACTTCCAGTTTTACTGCCTCATTATCAGCATGAGAGATAAAAACACTATATGAGATTATGCTTGCACAACTGGACACATGGTTATATAAAAGTCAGTAAAAAGGTAAATCATACAATTCTGTGTTTCATATGGTTTTTTCGATATGACTGGATTCGTCTCTGTTTGCAGATCTAAAGCAATGTTGAAATGAAAAAATCAGATGAAAATTATCGATCTTTTCAGTAATATTCATTCGTTTTTATGTGAGTAAGATTAGAGCGGCTTAAAACATGACGCACTACAAATTCTTTTCCTTGATTGAAATGCACCACAGAATCATCAATAAGTGCACTAGAACTTTGTTTCAAAGTATCATGCAATCTGCTGACAAAGATGAACCCAACCATGTCATTAAAATCATGAAAAAAGAGAAAAAGCAATATTTTTTCATTTTGATGATTAATCTTGGTTATGCAAGAGTCGCAGATTTGTGCCAGCGTTTTTGATCTGTGGCTTCTTATAATTACTGCCACAGATTATTATGATTTCCATTATCCTATCGGGTTACAGGGTATGCAGACTCATAATAACCTTAAATAACTTAGCTAACATTAAGTTGTAAAAAATAAGTTAACTAACATGTTTGTTTCCTCATCCTACATTTTTTTATTCCAGAGTTTAATATTTGAATCGCAAATGGAAACATTTGGCAGTGACAAGGTCTGTTAGCTGATCTATCTATGTACCTTGCTGCAACTAATGCCAAATGCTGTTAAGTTTGGCAGTAGTTGACCCTTGCCAGTTCACACCATCCAGATTTAGGCTCGAGCCACGCAAACTTTGTGCAAAATTCCCCGCGCCTGTTTTGGCCCTCGTTGTCTTACCGTGGCTACGTTTTGCAGGTACCGCCGCCGCACGCCGCCTCCCCCGCGTCGCCGTTCCCCCCCTCGCCGGCGGCCGCGCTCCCGGACCCGCAGCCCTGTCCGTCGACGCAGATACAGCCGTTCGAGTTCCAGCTCAAGTCGGTAGATTGCGCCACCGCTGGCCCGAGCCGCGTCAGGTGGACGGGCGCGACGGAGTTCTGTCTGCGTCGCAAGCAAGACATCGGGCTGCAAACAAGACTCTCCTCTTGACAGATGTTTGCAAATACGGAATCGGGACGATTCGAACGTGGTTTTTACTTACTTACCGACTACATAACAGTCGGATGATTGAAAACCTGTGCCAGAACTTGGAAGTCAAAATTTGCAAATGCTCGACTCAATATTAGCTGCTCTGTAGATTAGTTTTTTAACTATAATGGCTTTTAACAAATGATAATGTTCACTGGGTCTTTCCAACCAGACACCCTGACTTTCTAGCTGAAATAGATTTTTCAGCTGATTTTTTTTCGTTGCCTGTGCAGACTGTCCGTTATGAAGCAGAAGTCGGTACAAATAATATGATATATGTGCAACAAACACCTTAATTTACTACAAAATGTGTTTTACTTAATGTATACATGCAAGTTATTGGAGTCGAGCTACGAGTCGGTCAGGGCTTGTCAGTGTCTTCTGTGTTCTAATCTGTCCAGATCAGATACTGTTTGCTCAATGTTTGATGTGAACTATGAAAACTGGGATTATAATTTCTAATATTGTGTACTATTAAAGGCAAACTTTTCCAACTCAAAATAAACTGTAACAAGTATTTTGATTTACAGTACAAGAATAAACTGTAAAAAACTATCTATGGTTCTTGTGGTAAGTCGCAGTGATTCAGAGCAGTGGATGGATGTTAAGGTTTCTTGTATAAGAAATTTGTTTCCCACAAAATGACCTAGTGTAATTTTTATTAATTTTTTTTTCTGCCCATCTTGCACGTGATGTATTATGTTTTTTGTCTAGAGATTTCAGTAAGTGGCCATTCGAAAAGTACACAGCCAGCCATGGGGCTTTTGATTAAGTACTACCACGTACTACCCGATGTAGGGTTTCATGGGACCCAAACAACTCTTATGTGGGTGGAGTTGAATATCCAGAAAAGTGTGACGAGAAGGTCTCGCAGACACTCACTATCTCTAGGCTTTATATTTTGACTTGTCAACTTCCTGCTGATTCCCCATTTGAGACATTTATTCGGGAGTTTCAGGATGTATAGTGCTAAACTTGCGCTTATTTATTCCCTTATTCCTGCAATTTGCGCTGTGAAAGGTTCTGTTTTATTAAAGCCCATTTTTACAGCCCCATTTGAGATAGTACCTATCTGTTATTTTCAGGGTAACTACATTTAATTTGCGCAAATTTTCTAATCCATTCCGTAGTTTGTGCTGAAAGACCCCATTTGAGATGTAAATTTGAAATTTCTATTGCAGATTGGATAAGGCTGAATTTGTGTTTACTTATTTGTTAATTACGTCGACCCCAAAATTCGTGCTGCATCACAGGTGCCATAGTTGGAGATAATGTTATTTCCCATTAACTTCCATCTCACAATGCAACACAAACTCGGCTGTATTGCTCATCAAATAATTTTGACATGTTTGCATCTTGTGGCGACTTGAAGCTCTGTGGAATAGCCGCTCAGGCGGTAATAATATGAGACTGAATGCGAGATTGTTTCGAACTTCCTATCTCTACTAGGTAAATGATTAGTAGAACACTCGTTGCAGGATGAGCGAGCCGTAATCTCCGAGGAGAAATTCAAACGGAAAACATTTGAAAATCATATTGTTGAAATCAGTGCTTTAATGATCAAGTATTTTTATTGTTATTATTTATTATTAAGTAATTTTATTTTTCTGATTAGCAGAATACTTCATGCACGAATCTGAAACTTTAGCAATTTGTTTAACTTGTTATCATATATATTCAATCCAAATTTGGTGCGGATCGGTTAGTTAGTTACGAAGCTAGTACCAAAAAACTGAAAAATTTACGGGTTTTTGCTCATAAAAATGAAACGGCTGACCAGATTTTGCTCAAAAACCATACAGCACCTTGCTGAGTCACCACGAACGTTTTTGCCAAATTTCGTAACGATCCGTGACCTTTAAGTAGGGCTGCTCGTTTTTGTTACAAACAAAAAAAAAAAACATAAATCCAAATGCTTTTTTTCCCCCCTATGTTGTTAAATTGAAGGATTTCGCTCGCTTCGCTCGCTCATCCAATGAGTACACGATTGGTGTGTAATGTATTTTCGTGAGATTTCCTGTACCTTAAATACATCGTATCATTCCGCGGTCGTTATCGGAGGCATGGTCGAGCGCACAGTGCCCATACTAGGCACACAAAAAGCCCGTGTTCGTGTTTCGGCGCGAGAGTAGCTTTTTATCCACCAATCTTCGACACTGAGGTTCCTGTTGATGGGGGCTTAAAGCTTCGGACACTTCAAACAGAATATTGATGACAGTACTGATTGTTGGTCTTTTAAGAGGGCTTTCCACTTAAAAAATTGATTATGTATGATCATAACAATATCCCCACTCACTAGCAGCGTGGTGCAGTCGGTAGCGTGCTAGCCTTCCATCTAGGAAGCGAAAGTTCGAATCCCGGCCCCTCTGCTTTTTTGTAATACCTATTGTAGTGTATATCACATTAATTAATTTCAGAATAAATAAGAAACGAATGAGTAACGAGAGAAGACAAGAGAAGTCACAGATTTGTTCAAATTTTGCTAACAGATGGCGCTGTCTGTTTTGAGCAAACTCGTGCCCGTTCAGCTCAAACTGTTTTGCCAACCCAAGTGTACCTGCCTAGGGTGCTAGGGTGGGGCGTTTAATTTCCAGCTAAAAATCCAAAACGAGGGCGCGAAGCGACCGAGTTTTGGATTTTTTGCTACTAATTTTATTAAAATTCGTGCAAGTGACGTGAAAAAAATTTCTCTCGCCTTATATCTGTACGGGATTCGAACCCGGTACTTTTGGTGTGCCAGTCTCGCATCGTAGCCACTCGGCTGATGACAGGATGTGGATTGTGAGAAACTTTTTAGGTATATGAATTACCCATGTTTGTTAAACTTTTGTACTTATTGAAATTTCACTGACGTGGACGTACTCTCCCCGCTCAGATTCGAGGGCAACGCTCAAAAGCTGGCGGATTTGAACGCGATTCTTCCGCGTTACGAAATCAACGACTTAACAACTTGGCCACTCGAGAGTTATATATATATAGAGATATAGATAGCTATATATTATTCGAACGGTCTATACTTAGGTCAAAAAGTAGTCAGCAAGTGGATTCGAACCGTGATCGATTGATTCGAATATCAGCCTCAATGAAAGCGACTCTCGCACTCGGCAATTCCGACACGTGGATGTGAGAGAAAATTTAACTAGCAAATGCAGTTCATCAGATGGTTGGTTGATTGCTTGTCGCGATTGAAATAATGAACTGATCATGGACTGATTAAGAGATTGGCTACGCGAAAAAGCAGAAATATTGTGGCCATTTTGAGGCCGCATATAAATTGGATTTCTGTACGTGGTTTCTTCACTTATTTTAGTGTGGCAGGTTTGCTGTAATTTTTTTCTGTAGCTACCTACACTTTTGTCCACTGAAATAATTATGATGTTCGATTTAGTAATGTTGAGTTGACTAAATGCTTATAGCATACACTCGAGCATATATTAATTAAAGTAAGACTTAACTCTATAGCCAGCAATCTTATCACTGTTAGCTTTTTAACAGAGATCAAAGACGTGGCACACTTATTTATTATATTTACATATCACTTGGTCAAAATCGACAGAATGAAGCACAAAGATCTATGGATAAAATGGAATTAAATAGTCAACTAATTCAGTTACAAACTGTATAATAATATTTACATTTTATCTTTTTACAATAGATTATACATAAATTGCCTATACATTATACATACTACTTTTTACTTTATTTACTGTACTTGGCACCTTGTAATTAAAAAAGTTCTCGTCACAGCCATGCAGAACAATAATATCTGCTCTCTTCAATTTGTGCGTAAAATATCCATCTTCAAAATGTTTACTGAAAATACCTAAGCACTTTTCTTAGATAACTACCTACACTTATATTTAAAACTTTGATAGGTCCAGCCTAATTAGACTTCCATATAAAAGGAATATTATGAAATACTTTTAGCATCACCAATTAATTGCCTACTCGTAGGCATAGGATGAAACAGCTTGGCACATTTTTAATGATAATACCGATTGTTAAAATATTTACTGAGGAATCACGGCTAGATCGTAGGATGACTGGAACTTAATTGGCATTAATTGCATTATATATCCACATCGAAATCAAAAAGGAATCGTTTTGTCTCGTCACTACTTCACATTAATAAATATAATATATAATAATAAAATAAATATGTAGTAAAATAAAGTCGTTGTCGTTAACTCAACAATGCAATATTATCTCAGATTCTGTGATCACCAGTATTTCATATCTATCTCCTCTTAGATGTCGTAGTCAGTCATACGATGCTTTCTTTCTCCGACTGCAGCTCTCCGAACCCGCCGTTGATTCCCTTCCGCAGCGACGCGTCGCTCGTGCGCAGCCCGTTCCCGTTGAACAGGCCCACGAGCCAGCTGCGTATCGAACCCCGCGAAATCATCTTCTTGTTCCGCCCTTCGTTGTCCGACGAGTTGTTCCCCGGAATCTCTTCCAGCGAGCGCCACCGCTTGGTCGGAAAGAACTCGGGCAGCGAATCGCCGCTGCTGCGACCCTGCCGCAGGTGGCAGTTCCCGATGACGGCCGGGGCCCCGCCCCCGAGCAGTGGTACCTTCACGTCCTCCGCGCTGCTCCCGATGCCGGCGTCATTGTTCCGCGACGCGTCCCCGTTGGCGTCGCCGTTGGCAAACACCTCCATGTGGCTCGACAGCCTCGACAGCCTCGACATCGCGTCCGGGCTCGTCTTCTCCGACTGCGTGCAATTCTCCAGAGACCGGGAGCTCCGTTTGCCGGACAGCCGGGGCAGCTCCAGCTGCTTGTTGCGAATCTCGGGGAAGGGATCGAGCGAGCGCGACTCGCTGCGGGCTGGCGGCGGCGGCGGGGGCGGCGGCGACTCGAGGGTGGGCGTGGACGGGACCGACGCGACGGGGCAGGCCGGCTTCTGGCTGCTGGCCGAGCCCGAGTCGGGCATGTGCAGCTGAGGCCGCTTGAAGCGCGTGACGGGGCTCGAGTTGATGCCGAGGGTCGACGTGCTGTCGACGTCCCAGCCGGCGCCGCGGGGAACGCTGGACGGGCGGCGGCTGCCGGCGCCCATGCCGCCGCAGATCGACGCCTGCCGCGAGTCGCTCGTCAGCTTCGGGCTGCGGCGCGGCCGGCAGAACAGCGACGGCAGCTTCTCCAAGTCCACCTGCGGGCGTGCGAGCAGACATCACAACTTGGGTCGTGTACGCGATTTTCAATTAGAAATATTTACAAATCTTCAAAATATGTTTAACCCCTTCGTCACCCCAACCCCGTTTTACTGTACAAGCAAAAAATTTGGACAATTAAATGTTTACAAAATGTGATTGAAGTCTCTGACACTAACATCTTAAACTGGCCGTGATATGAAACAAATTGTTAAACCCATTTTTAAAGTACTGTACCCTTTTATCTGCTTATGTTAGATGAAATTAACATACGGTGCCCTAACATTACAGATGGAGATGCCCAACATAACTTTAAGCATGCGAATACATTTTCCAAAACCCATTTCCGTTGGCTACGTTCAAAACCCGGCTGAAACAAACGTTTGTGACGGCCCTACCTGCTGTCGCTGCACCGCCTTCTCGGTGGCGCCGGTCAGCCAGTACGTCTTCACCGAGCCCTTGCCCTTCATGCTGACCAGCCCTCGCTCCTCCATGACGTAGCCGCCGATCTTGTCCAGGGCGTCTCTGCACTGGCAGCTGATGTGGATCTTGAGCGGCTCGCCGTTTGACTCCATGCGTGATGCGGTGTTGACCGTGTCGCCAAACAGGCAGTAGCGTGGCATTGTTAGCCCGACCACGCCAGCAACCACAGGGCCTGCCGGGGGCGACGGCACAGACAGGGTTCGGTAAGCAATTGGCATTCGAAAATCGCAGAGGGTATAGGTAAAAAATAAAAAGGATGTGTGGAATTGAGAGTAATAGCGCACATAGTCCATATAGCTTGAGAGATCTGGGAACATCAATGGTGAGCGATGGACGGAATGAAAGCCCAATGTTTCACTAACTGTGTTATGGTGCTGCTTGTAGCTATGAATGAACAAAACTATTCCTTCTTTACTTTAGTCTTTTTTTAGATACTCCAGCCAGATATAATTTTTTGTTCAAGTTACAAACAATATTATACAACCCCTTTTGTTAATGACTAATTGAGTATCAGGATTGCTATAATTACAATCTCCAAACAAGATCAGAACTTCTTTCAAACAAGGCCTGATAAAGAAGGCCCCTTGAGTTTGATAGCTCAATAACAAAGTTTAATGAATGCATATATATATTTTTTTAACAGAGAAGCCTTGGCAGTGGCAGCCAGCTACCTACCGGTGTGGATGCCGATCCGCAGCTTGAGTGTCTCGTTGGGGCGGTGCGCGACGTGGTGGTTTTTCACAGCGTCAAGGAGGTCCAGCGACATCGACGCGATCTCCCCCGCATGCCGGTCTTCGTTGCGCAGCGGCAAGCCAGACACCTGCACGCAAACATCACACCAGCATTCACACACGAGCACTAGCATCGGCAGTACATTTCATCTGTATCAGCGGTACAGAAATTTTATAAGGGAAGAAGATTGATACAGATCAAAGCTCATTGATTTGGTGGCAATTTATTGCAAATCAGACAGTATAACCATTGCCTCATCTAAAAGAATGTAGTACTTTAATTCTGTGGTACAAAAACAACACACGAGTATAAAAATTGTTATAGTGTACAAACCTATGTAAAAGTTTTGGTTTTGGCACATGAAATGGCAAAGTAAATCTGAAAACGCAAGCTCTACATACCACCATGTATGCGTCTCCGATGGTCTCAACCTTGTAGACTTCGTAGCCCTTGATGATTCGATCGAAGAGCGTGTACAGGTCGTTCAAGAAGTTGACCACCTGGAGAGGGGTGCTCTCGGCAGACATGGCTGTGAAGCCGACGATGTCGCTGAAGTAGATGGTGACCATCTCGAACGTCTCCGGCTCAACGCCGTCCCCTCGCGTCAGCCTCGTTGCTACCGGCCTACGCAGGATCACAAAAATACAACCTTGGTTTTTCTCCTAGCATTTCACTACGACAATTAAATTAAATTAATCTTATGATCATACAAATTTGATCAATCAACCATATCAACAATTTATGAGCTGATATAAAGTGAGCTTGACAGTTTTGACGTGGCAAAAGGTACGTACGATGGCAGCATTCTGTGCAAGAGATCTTCTGTCTTTTGTTTCTCTTCGTCGAGAAGACGAGTTCTATCGTTGACTAAATCTTCTAGATTATTAGCGTACTTCTCCATCATTTCCATCATCTGGTCCATAATGTTTCTGCGTCTGGAAATAAGAATTGGAATAATTAATAATGCATTATCACTTAACAGACTTATTTTTACAAATTTGAAAGAAATAATTAATATTTCGCAAGCAAAATAAATGATAAGGTGGGTGTGAATTGTTTATTTGTTGAACATACATTCCCGCCTTCATTTTCTTGAGGCTTCTACGTATGGATGGAAAGTCAGGCCTCAACTCAGCATTCTCGTTCCAACAGTCTTGAATGCACTTCAAAATGTATTCATTCTCTGAACCGCCGTTTTCTGAATATCTCAGCAGATCTAGATCAGGTCTGAACGGTTCCTCCTCGGAGGTAGGGTAACTCTTCACACGGTCTATTATTTCTGAAGATGAAAAAATTAATTAGTGAAATGTGTAGAAGCAATTACTTTGGTGATTGGCCAGTCAATCTGAGTACCTACATACCTTTTGGCTCATGGAAGCTTACTCCAAAGGGACCTCTTCTTCCAATTATTTCATAGAGGATTATCGCAAATGCGTAAACGTCTCCTTTTTGTGAGCCCTTAATCGGCAAGTGAGGGTGCCTTAACAGCTCTGGCGCTTTCCATAATAAATCTGAAACGCAATTAAAGAAATACGTAAAATAAAACTTATCACTTTTTAGAGTTAAATGCAGACATTGAATTGAAGGAATTGCAGCGTACTTCTATAATACTGATGCTCCCCAATGCTCTCGTTCTCGGCACAGTTTCGCAGATCATGCAGCCCAAAGTCTGTGATCTGCAGGACCCAACGACTCGTAACTACGCAGTTGGATGACTTGAGATTCCCGTGACACTCAAGAAGAGACTCATGGATGTGTGTCATCCCCTGCAACAGCCGACCAATTGCCGTCAGATTAATGTGCCATCAATGGAGCAATTGAGTTTTCTTCAAAATTCATCTTCTTATTTTACTGAGCTTACCTTGATTAGATCGTGAACTAACGACGCCACAAACATCATGTCTAATTTGATGTCTTCATTTTCAACAATATCCTTTAACAAAATAATATAACTTAGTTAAATTTTTTTAAGTTGCACATACAAATATCTTTTAAATTGAGAAAATTGAAAAATCATTTTCGATTCAAAAACATATTGTTTTGAGAAACTCACATAGAGACTGCCTTTTGGGCAGTAGTCAGTGATGATGAGCACCCTCATCGGTTCGAGACAGGCACCAATGAACGAGTTGATGTTATCGTGCCGAATGTCACGCAGCGATCGCATCTCTTTCATTATTTCACGGGGAATATCCTTCTTCTTGGAGAACTTGAGCTCTTTCACCCGCACCCGCACTCCTCGGTACATTCCAGTAGTTGCGAAAACTTGAGCACCGCAACGTGACTCGTAAGATGCACCGCTCATCAGGCTCAGCTGGAAGGTCATAAGAACTCAGTTATCTAGCCGTTGAACCATTCGTCGCCAATTACACATACATTGTTGGACATGTGTGTTTGTGTCGTGTAAAATATACAAGGCTATTATTCTGCATGTTTAAAGAGCAAATCCATGTTTCTTATATTGTCGTGGCGTGCTTGTATTTTTAGGCAATATGTCGCTCCAGGGGTGTTAGTTGCACGACTATCTTATCTTTTGTCATGTGACAACTTAAGCATTCTGACATTTCACCTTAAGGTACACTGTCAAAACAGATTAAGAAACATGTATTTTCTTGTAGCATTGATATCAGATGTGCATTCATTTGCTGCAAAGTATAGAATGATAGACTGGATATAATTGAATTTTTCCCATGATGTAATATAGAAGTGGAAATGAGTTTATCATTCTCAAGAGGCATGCTGCATTGCTATTGTTCCCAAATAGGTACTAAATAACAGTTAAAATATTATACAGGGATAAGGAATCCCTGCATATCCTTGCTATCCCTGCATGCTATTGCACATACCTTGCTAGGAGACGACACTATTTCATTCTCATAGTAACCGTGCAAGTCAGCCACATCAATTTTCCACAGAAGACCTTCAATCTCTTGCTCGATTTTCCATTTTCTGTAAATGCTGAGTGTGACGACGCAGGCACAGAACAAAAGTACGCCCAGCGCAATGGCAGCGATCTTGGCTCCCTGCTCCTCGGTCGTGCGACAGCGCTCATTCCTGAAGCCACATGCCGGCTGGTCAGCTGGCCTGTGTCCTTTCGGCCAATCGACTGTCACATTATCGTTCAGTTTGTATTCCTGGAATAAAAGATCCCTTGGTTATTGCCTTCAATAGAGCAAAAATTAAAGAAGTTGTGAAATAGAGATGTCTATTTCCTTCCCTTTAGATTACAATAAAGTAGGTAGTACACAACTTTCAGAATATTTAAACTGAAGCTTTTCCATTGGTTTTCAAAGCTAAAATCTTAAAATTATTATATCGAGTTGGTGATGTAAGTAAATTGAATAAATAATACCGAGACTCACTCACTGGATAAGAATTGTTCATTTCTCCTTCTTTCAGTCGAAACAAAGCGATGGGAACCATTTGGTATCGGCACGAGAAGTTCTTGTATTTCAGAATTTGCTCTTTTAATGCCAATACTGAAAAGTTTCCCTCTGAATCACCAAATTTGTCCAGTTTTATTGTAGGGCCAGCAATGCCTGGGAAAAATTAAATCTGTTTATTATTTATATATTAAGAAATATAGGTACCAAAAACAACCCTATAAGTAATTTAAAATGTCATTTAAATTTCAGTAGGATGGAAAAATGTCTTTTAAATTTCAGTAGGATGGAATGTGAAGAAAAAAAGCCCTATTTCTGTATGTACTCTGCTTAATTAATGGTAATCTCTTCAAGTGTTGCCCTTAAATTTTTAAATAAAATGCCAGAAATGTTTATCACTTAAATTATTATTATTATTTTATAAAATTTTGAAGACAGTCCAACGTAAAGTTAAAATGTTCAGCTCTTAATGCAAGCCATTATACTAAGTGAGATGTTACTAGGATTGCCAGAAAGAAAGCTGGTTTGAATAAGTAATCTGCCTGATTTTCATTGGTGATAATGATTTATCTAAATAACTTACTTTTGTATGTCTGTTTTTTTATGATAGTTTCAATTACTTTTGTACCATTGCTTGCAATTTCTTCTATAATTTCATCAGTGAGATTAGAATGCTGCTTTAGAAGATCGTCCAAGGCTTTAGCATACAGTTTGACTGAGTCATACAGATAAGCAGCATAAATAGAGACATGCTGGAAAGAAATAGACAACAATTAATTCATTACAGAGAATACATAATTTTAAAAAATTGCGTGTCTTTTTTATGATAGATTTGACTTACTTTAACATACGAGGAATTCGTAAACAGCGAAGGCATTTTGAAGTTGAATGGCTCCTTTTGATTATATTCATTGACTTTGACTGTGAAATGATCATATTCTTCACCTGGAGGTGAAGCAACCACCACCAGCAATGATTTCCACATAGTAAGGAGGGATTTTTCATCACAGACATTGTATCTTTCATAGGTATCAAGTTCTGGAAAATAATAGTAGGTCATTTTAAAATTAGTAAATGTAACGTGATTCATTTAATTTTGAATTTGTGACGGACAATATCATTTCACTATGATTAGAATGAAAAGATATCACTAGGTATCCAAGGAATGATGTGCTTAACACGCAGGGAATTTCTCCAACATAAAATTGTGTTTTAATTTTTTGTTTGCCTAGGAAAATTTAGCTACTTTGTTACCCACCAGAACCCTTTTTTAAGGTCAGACTCATTTACAAATGGTCTTAATTTCTGGGAAGAATAAAATATCCAGTCCCATATTCCTGTGTAGGAAGTTAAGGAGAAAATAATTTGTGGTCAGTGGTGAGGTACAAAAGCACGATTTATTTGTTGTACCTGCAAGACGCAATCATCCTCGAATGTTTCTTTGATTGGGGAGCGATTAAAATGGCGAAACCTCACGTGAACTTTATTAGGATACTTACTCCACAGATATTTCTTAGCTTCTGATGGCGAAAAAGTCAGCATGTCTACATGGATGACCATATATTCTCCATTGTCAAACAGTTGGTGGGACTGCATTGCGTTCATGACATCGATCAGGGTGAGAGGGTTTCCCAGGAAGACGTAGACTGTAGACAATACAAGCACAGTTTAGCTGAGTTACACTTCCTAAAATCAGAAGATATATATCAGAGTATCAGAGAACACAATTGTATCCACACCAGTTGAAGGCACTCCCAATTAATTTAGTAAAAACTCAATTGACCTATTTAATTAAAACATATCTCTGATCTATTTTCCAAGATTTTGAAGGTTCCCATAGTAAAAAGTAATCAAAATCGGGTTTGCGTCGATTTTGGCGTTTGGTCTGAGACCGAGAGCGCGAACTAACATACAAAAAATAAACCCGAAGGCATTTTTTCACTTTCAAAATAGATATTTTTTTACCAGTTTTTTTTTTTCATCTGATATTAAAATTTTTAATTTCCCAGCCACGTCCCAACGAATCCCATTTCTTACTTCTTGTGATGTCCTTAGTGCTGTTGATGACTTGCGACCAGAAGCTGCTCTGACAGCAGGTATGTTTGGTCTCGCAACAGGAGTACCTGTCCGGCACAATCTCCATGTGGTTGACAGTCATGTTGGAGTTGACAGCTTGCTTCTCCAACTCATTGGCCACGGTTTTCCAGTCGACTTCTGCGATTATGCAGAATTGCCTCCAAAAGTAGTAACTCAGCAATGAGATCACAGACTTGGTTACCTGTGCGGACAGGGTGACTTACATGACAATTGTATCATCACGATATTACGATTGACTTTCTGAATGGTCATGTCTTAAGTTGAAATTTAGACTCTGTATATCTTCAGTAAAAATCATAACGCATTTAGGCACATCTACTTGCACATGCATTGTAGGAAATTAGTGAGTTAAATTCAAAATCTGAACCAAAGTATAAGTAAAATAACGGTGGTGTCGTGGTAAATACCTGTCTGTCGGGTGGCTCAGTTCTGGCGAAGGTCTCCACTTCCGACGCAGCATAGTCGGAACATTTCTGAAATTAGAAGGCATGACACGTCAATTTCAGCGAGGGATGGATTTTCCCTGTTTAAATTTAATGTTAGAAACACTAAACATCAAATGAAACATGTTACAAGAGGACACTGAGTTGAAGAGCTGCTCCAATCTGAAACTCCTGGCAATTGGCAACAGCCTGGCGAGTTACACCTGTTGATGGAGAATACGTCACGTTACACGTCTTGAATCCTGTCCATGTGGTGACTGGGGTGGTGTCCTGCCACGAAGCCAGGGTAAGACGGCAATGTATCTCGGTTTCAAAATTCATTGATGCAATCAATAGACATTTTACAGCTAAATCTTTGAAAGTGACAAAATTTTTTGCGAACAATTTATATGAACATCTTGTTTTCACGTGTAAATGGTCAAAAATTTTAGCGTCCCTAAATTCTAGTATAGATATTCGCTGTCGGTGATTGTGTAACGCTTCGGATTGGCAATAGTGGAAGAAAGTGATTTGACCAATGTGACAACGGTCTATGCGTGTCCCTCTCCAGAAAGATCATGACCCGAGTGCGTACAAAGAAGTGAAACTATTTAGTCATAAAACACGACTGTCATGTCTTGGCAGGCAGGAAGTCTGGTGTAACTATTTTGGGACTGAATAAAAGTGCAATAAACCACGTCGATGTACGTCGGAATCGTCTAGAAGTTAGATTAGCTATTACCTATTAAGTATGCCGATGATACTCACGGATATTGTGAACCCTATGGCAAGGTCGTGTATAAGAAAGTGTATAAAACTGGCAAAGTAAACAGGCAATAAAGATAAGGCCGTGTATTACCAGCGACATGTGCTTTACATGATGATGAATTACGTTGTCTCGACTTCTTCGGCAACTAATGCCAGGTGTAATTACATCAGTGTCCGACAAATTTGACCCTGCATTTAATGAAGATAGCTCCCAATGACCACAAGCCAGCACAGGAGGAGGGTGGGACCTGGCCAGGCGGACGAGGTGGCATTCATGACCGGAATAATATTATTTTAGCATGAATTAAAACCAGGAACATTTCTCACTAAACGGTTGCCCTAAACGAAAGTACATTTCAAGCAAACGTCAAATAATTAAATTAATTACATTTCCTACTATCACATAATTGGGAGCTAATAAAATTAGGAAATAAAAAATGAATATCGCCAAATTCACGATATGAATTCATGTCCGATTATTAGGAAATAACTTTAGAACATTATTGTTGAAATATAAACATAATAATGTAGAAAAATTAAATGTTTCCGAACTCATTCTACGTCTAAAGTCAATACAAAATTAATTTAAGCTCCACAGATTAAAGATAATATATAAAAAGAAGGAATGAAATTGAAACCATAAATAACCAGTAGCAGAGAAAATTTTCTATTTGGTTTGCGAGTCCTAGAAAAACACGTATAATACTAATAGGTGTTAGCTGCGACGATAATATAGCAGCATAACAGCGTGGTTTTCAACGCCAATAAAAAGCTCTCTTGGCTGATTGCTGGTCACCCGCCAGTATCGAGCTAAAATTAGACGAACCTTGAATCCACGATAATTTTTATTCACCACAACGTTCCATAATTTTTTAACAGCTTTGATATTACGACTTGGGTGGGATACGCGTAATTCAAACGTGGGACATACAAGTTATTTTTGAATCTCATATGAAGCGTCCACAACGTGCAATGACATTCGTATCTACTGCAAGTGCGAGGTTGCTAGGCTCGATCCCACGCATCGATCTCTTTTGACGGCATCCTTGTTGAAATGCCCGTTGTACGGAAGTGTGGCCCGGCACAAGAACTACCCGCAAATGATTCCCTCTGCACTCGAAAAATATCGGGAACTCCATGCCTGATGCCTGGGAGGGAACGAGAATATCCTGAAAAAGACGTATACTAGCGCATCACTGCACTATTTTTGAATACAAGTTACGTCACAATTATAAACGGACATCAGAGTGTTCATCCCAGCAGGTTTTGTGACGCACCCGACACGGTCAAAGACCACTTTGGAGGCTGTGAAAGACATCTCCCTCCCCTAGCGCGCCATAAGATGCCTACACCGAACACCTGTTGCCATCTCGAGCGAAACATGCGCCGATTAAGCCTTCTTATTTTTAGGTGCGAGCCACTGATTTCGCGTGCTACCCTACCATTAGATTCTTCCGTTCTTCTCAACTCTCATTATGCAACCTTTCGGAAATTCGCACTCCGTGCAGTAAGGTAAAGCGAGTTATGGCCACGTGCACCTTGTTCCATGAATGTGCAAGTACAAGTACACGACAAGTACAAGTACAAGAGCATCGGCGCACGCGGATATGAGTATGACGTGCATGAAACCATCTTCCCGTATGAAATCGACTACTCGGATCATTATGATGGCCTTCGCAGACTCGTTCCAACCTCCAGTTTCAGCCAACCAGTCGGTCGCAATACTAGTTTCTCGCGTTGACTTGACCTCCTCATTTATGACGCCATGTTGTCTACAATTATTGCCCCGGTTTAAAATTAGCCCGTAGCAAATATTTGCATATTCATCGGTGTTGTTTTAAAATAGCCACTACTGCCCTCGGAGGGCGGCCACGTGGTCGAAGAGGGAATTTATGAATTAGAATAAACATCGTGTGTGTAAAGAACGACTCCTACCTCCCAATTACGTTACCCTGTACCAATACCTGCTTCACCTAGCTGCCTATTGACGTACGCACATCGAAAAATTAGAGACTATAGCATCTCTATTTTTGGCAACTCTTTGTTTGCGTTTCGGAGTTACTAATGGTTTGCGGCGACTTGCGAGCAACACCTTGAGTCAATTCGGGACCGACACGCCTAATGAATGTTGACCGAGAGATAAGTGAAGGTCTTGATCCTGTTCAACGCACAGGGGTGAGAAAATAACACAGTTAAAAATAAACAAGACTCTTCTTTACAACGTGTCGCGACTTAAAACCTACTGTAATGCAACATCTGCCAAAAAACAAATAATTGGTACAAGCAAACATTTTTTACAGCCAGAGAGATCGCCAAATCATGGGTATTTAAGTAGCAGGGTCTGCAAATCGACATAATCGCGCTTACGGCCGTAATATTGTAGAGTAATTGTAATGGTAAAAATTATAGGCAATCAATTATTTCCATTGAGCGGCGCTCAATGCCAAAAAGCGCTGACTTGTGTATAAGAGCAGGGGGTGGTGAGACTCACGTGGCTGATCATGGGGATGTTCCGCGACTGCGCGACGATGGACTCGACCTGGCAGGTGCCCTCGGGGCCGAAGAACGCAGACACCCCGTCGCAAATCATCTCGGTCATGGCACGCGTGGCTGTGACCTGGTCGCCCCGCGTGTCGTTCCAGCGCAGCGCCAGGTGGACGTTGGGCAGCAGGGTGGTGTCGTTGTTCACCTGCCGGCGAGGGGTGGTAAAGTGTTGGTAACACTCGTAGGGTAGCGTGAGAAGTCACGCCGATGGAGCAGTAACGCGGTAATGCCCATGAGGCAATATAGCTCCCATAGTAATGCGTATAGTAGATGTTAGCAGAAGTTGGTAGCAAGACCATGGTGGTAGCTGGTAACCTGAGCTCCTTGGTCGACCACATATACGTAACATTCAGGTCGGGTCAGGGCAATCAAAATATGGGACCATACAGAAACGTTTAGTTATTTGTTATTAAGTTCACCAATCCAGGGACAAGGACGAATTGGTTATTCATATCAACTGATATGATTCTCACCTCCTCTAGGGCGATCGTGATGGCACCAGACACCGTCAGCCCCTGCCGGTCATTGAGTCTCCCCTTGATGGCCGGCAAGTAGCCGACGGTGAGGATCTTCTTTCGCCGCGGCAATTCGGACTGCAGCGCCAGCGACGTGGACGGCGACACCGCGCTCGGTGGGACGCCAGAGTTCCCCGGTAGATCAACCGGGGGTGGAGGTCCGGCGTTGGCTGACCCCTGCGTCGAGGTGGTGACGTTGGCGGGTTGGACGAGGTCAGCAGACGCGAGGGACGAGGGGATGAGGACCGCCACGACCGCCAGAAGAGCGCAGAGTCCGAGTAGCAGTCGGGGCGGTCCGGGGCCCGACGGGCGCATGTCCGTGCGACCCCTGAGACCCCCCACCACCAGGCAAAGGGCAGCTACACCCGTGCGCAGCCGCCGGCTGCGAAGAACAAGATTTTGTTGTCAGAGACGCTGCATTCGTTACAGGTCGTGGGACTCGATGTGTCCTGAGAGCCGACGGAGCCTGCAAGCAGTTATTTCAACATGTGAAATAACTTAGCCACAAAAAAAGTCAAACGCGTAAACGTCTCACTGACGGTTTAACCACAGAGTCAGTTTACATTACGAAAATATGGTACCATGATGATGGTACCGTAGCAATACAGTTTGCTGAACTTGGAACTGATATCAGAGAATGAAGCTGAAGAGAAAGTCTCGTTAGTACGGTCGCAGCAACACCAGCGACAGCCCAAAACAAACTGCATTTTCCTGGCAACGAAAACATTGAAATTGTTATCGAAGCGACAGCCAGTGAATCCTAGAAAATAGGCCGCGATGAGGTGGGAGACTACTCGATTGCGCGCAGAGAAACTATAGCGCCGTGCTACACTATACACAGACGTACAATGTGAGCTGCACACAACACACAGAACAGGATCCAAGCGGGTCCGTGTCGCAAGATTGGTACAACGTCATAGTCGCACGATGCACGGTCTTATGCAAAGCCCGGTCGAGATGGCTATCTGCAGGTGTGATGCTGCGGCGTCTGAGATCGCCCGCCGATGAATAGCATGATCGCTTCATGCTCATTGCTCTTGCGCACAGCTCGCTCTCGGTCGCACTTTGCAGATAGCTGGTCGTTCGGTCGCTTGTTCGCGGTGCCGATAACACCTCCACGCATGGCGACGTCGATGGCGAGGCTACGCCCTGACGGTAATCATTGCCGGTCTAGATCTTAGACTTAGGCAGTGTGCTGTGCTGGGTGGTGGACGACAGTTTGGGAGGAAGTCGGTCTCGACTGATAAAATACACGAATAGGCTATTTTAAGAATTCGAACTTTTATCTGGTGGTTGCCGCTTGCCAAACAATTGCGTTGCATACCGCTTTTTGTCAACTCGGTATTTTAATATAGGAGCGACTGAGGAACTGATAACGATAATTCTGCGTAATTTTAATTAGTGACCGCTTTTTTAACGGTATTATTATTAACATAGATTGCATTGGCAACACAATCAGCCATACCGCGATACGCTATTCAGCAGCAGACAAAGTTTACTGATTTTTTTTAACGTTCCGTGCGCTTTGCTCAATGTTTTCGGGCACCAATGGTCCAGTCCAGTTCGAACATTATTTTTAACCGAGGAATGTCTCGCCAAATTCGTATAATTCGTTTCCGCCTGGTGTTTCGCGTGGCGACGCCTAGCCCAGAGACGAATCCGACACTCTCGCCACTGACACGGCGCGAGACAGCGGACTAAGACGTTAATAATATCAAACTCGTTTCAGATCAGGTACAGGTTGTGTGGGTCAACTATGTGTCCAGGCCGGTCCGGTCGACGAAACGTCGAAATGTACCTACGCACCTCCCTCCCCACACCAGAGACGTAACATATTTGATGTTAGTCTGTGATTTTGACCTTGTCGCGCACCTCCAGCCATAAATAAGTCGGTTGTTTGTTTCTGGCTGGCAGCTCGTGGCCTGCTCGTTGCCTGTTAGGTGCCTGTTATAGGTGTCTGCTAGGTGCCAGCTAGCTGCTAGGTGCCTCCTAGGTGCCTGTTCGTTGCCTGCTAGGTGCCTAATGTATGTAGGTGCCTTGTGCTTGGGTCAACGGGATGTTCTGTATACGCAATGCGGGCAATGTACGATGCATGGAACTCGGTGTCAACCGTTGGTGGCACCGATTTGCGCAGGATCACCCGTTGCATGTCATACCAAATGAACTTTTTGAGTTATTAACCTCCACAAATTTCGAAAAATAAATAATTATCTCTCATGCTTTGAGCCATTTGCGACAGTTTTAAAGAAAATAAATATGTAGGTACTTGTTATTATAAAATATATGGTGGTGAAAATTTAATTCTTGCACACTCTACATCCCTATATACTTTATTATATCCCAATATCTCAAAATATCCCCAATGGTAAAAGTTGTTGATT
Source organism: Nemurella pictetii (assembly GCA_921293315.2). NCBI lineage: Eukaryota > Metazoa > Arthropoda > Insecta > Plecoptera > Nemouridae > Nemurella > Nemurella pictetii. Next base: position 30,164,768 of record OV121115.1, read on the forward strand.
ATGTTGTTAAAGATGCTTAAGACACCTTCGTTGCGCAATGCACGTGGGGGTGGCAGGTGAGGAGGGGTGGAAAGGAAGGAGGGGAGTGGGGACAACAGCAGAGGCACCGCGTTAGCTGATTGAAGAGTTGTTACTTGAGAGATGGCGTTGGAACACAGCTCAGCACTATTTCTCATCAGCAACAAAGGAAAGAAATGTCCCTGTGGGTAAACCAGTAATAAAAGGGTAAAATCTCGGTGAGTCGTGACCAAGCGTAATTACTATAGACACCAAAGAGCAAATATATTTTTAGCACCTGTTAGTATTTTTTACACATCTATTGAGTCGAGACAAGAAACAAACAAGCTCTGGTATTTGAAACACGCGCAGTGCACGTGAATTTGAGACGCAGAAGGCATAATCAACGAAATAATCTTGCGCTGCAAAAGGATGTCCATCCCTTGTGACCACTAGCCAGAGGAAAACCACATATATCGCAGCCGTTTCTCGTTTTAACGAAGCCGGAAACGCGCGGTGCTATTTTTAAACACAACTAATCTCGCGACTGTGACCACCGCATTCAATATCAATTGTTTGAAAATGAAACAAATAACTGCAAAGGCAGCAAAGCAATAACAAGGGCATCGCAACGTCGAAGGCTCACTGAACATAATAACCTTAGAGTCGGAAAGTCAACGGAGAAAATTCTTACAAAATTCAAGACGTTATCTGCAGTTTATTGATTTTGGCAACTCAAACCTATAAATATCCGAATGAATATTCATTTTGAAATGTTTATAACATAGCACTACATTACATAAAACTAAATGTCTGCATGAAAAGCCGGAATGAAATTCAAATCTGAGTAATGAAAATTTAAATCTCCAACGAGATAAAGCTCACCTCTTGAAGTTATTGGAAATCACTAATCACCGAAATAAATCAGTTTCGGTGACGATGATCGAACGCCCGATCGCCTGTGAGAGTGGATAGTGAACCTCCTCGCTAGAGCCACGTATAAATGAAACTGCTTCATTGTTAGCGCTCAGATGGTCTTATCAGTTGCCTGATGAGAGAAGCTATATTTATTTCTAATCTATTAATAGAATTGGTTACTCGACTCCTTATCATATCTCTAGCAGCGGCATATATTCCACCTCTGTCGTTTTACTGCATTGAGAGTGAACCGAGAGAACTTAGCATCGACCATCCGAGCCTGGCGTTGAAAACCATCGGATCCGACAGAAGATTTCTGCTGACAAGAGGAAATTCGATGAAAAAAAAGCATTCAACGAGAATCTGTATGGGTTGGTCAAAATAAACTATAAAGTATTGTTGGGTCCAGTATATCTACGCAATTGACTCATTTCAATGCGCACAAGGAAAATAAAGTTAAATTTTGATAAAAATGTTTTCAAACTGGGTTCCAAATCAAGCAAGAACTTGCTTGGAATATGAGGCTATTTAGGAGTGGGAGTCACAAAAGTACGTATTTAAAAAAAGTCTCCTTTCGAGACATAATATGACCACGTGATCGCACGGAATCAGATCCCAATTCCCTGGCAGCCACTTCACACTTATCACCTCTCATTATTCCCACAATCGCAGGCGACACGGATCCATATTGACTTCGCAATACCGTTACAATAAATATTTACAGGGAGAAAAAAAAACAGTGACCAGGTTGAAAAAAAGTGCTCACCTAATTACAGGAGAAGGCAGGATCTATAGGTCACACACACTGCATGTCACTTGATAATGATGAATGCTGGTTCAAGTCGTGTGTAACATGACATGAGCTGCGGCTCTCTTATAGAGCAGTATTTTAATGAACACCCTAGTGAGAAGAGGAAAGGGGGTGGGAGAGTGGGGGCCGGGGGCCGGGGGAGAGACAGCCATATCAAATGACCAACGTACTGACACCTAAATGAATTATTCATCATTAAAAGGCAAGTATATATGAAAGTACACAACCACAATATATTATTGTGTGTGCGTATAAAATATTGTGTGTTATTCGTAGTTTAAAGGTTCGCGGACGTTAGTGGAACGACCAATCAATCTATACACTACATGGCAGAGCACTTTTAAACAGAAAGCGATTATATTTGCTAGAGCGTAAGTGCATTACATTCAAATGAGGTTATATAAGTATTTGTTTTACACTTATTATGGGTGGAGCACCTTGACCACTATGTTCTCTATAGCTGCTAATTAGAATTTAGATGGACGAACTAAGTGGTGGCAGTGAAAGATATGGAGCACTAGAAATAGGAAGAAATCCGGCCTACACTTAACACGTGATAATATTTGCCATTTTCCTGAAAATTAGAGCGAATTTCATACTGTCGTTGGTAATGTGATGGTGAAATGCGTCCAGTGACAAGGTGTCACAGACAGGGAACAACGCAACATTTCAATTCCATTTAATATTGTTTCGCAAAGTTTCGAAACCGCAACGTGCGAGTCGCATGATGTCCGCGCAAACACGTGTCCAATTTAGGGTGAAAACTGAAAACAATTCGCACTGTATATCACAAAGCATTGACAAATTTGAGAATCAAAGTGTCCAAATCTGAAACAAGTGCCTCAGTTCTAGTATAAATATGACGGACCTCGAAAAAAATTGACCAAATTGGCTCCCAAAGCAATTTTGCTATCGCCGAGTGCAAGCGGACCCATCTCGCGATCAGTAAGCACTCATGTTCCAAAACAGTGCAATTTCGTAGGCAATCAAGTGTTGTAAAATAATGGCAGGCAGCAGCGAGCTATAAACAAACCGAATTAAACGCCCCCGACGCCGGGTCGTAACTCATCGCCGGCGTCGGCGTCGGCGGAGGCGGCGGCGGAGGCACTGGAGGCAGTGGGGACGAAGATACAAGGGGAGACGCGATCCTATTACAGACACGGAAATCACACTTCCACCACGAAAAGTTAAGCCAAGTTATAAATTAACGCAACAAGTGACAAGAGGATGCCCTTGTTGCCAACATAACCATACATAACTCGGTTTAATCTAATGCTGCTAATGCCCCTTTAAAGACATACTACGTGTGTTACAAACGATAACGAATTGGCAAATTTGAGGGTAAAGTACTAAAGCAAGTTCCCCGATGCAATTTCAATCGTCTGCATCTTAAAATGTACGAACAAACGATACAAATACTTGTACATATTGATTAAGTTATTACTGTCCATAAAATCGGAGAGTGTTTAACGCTGAGGTCTGATCAGTCTGTTTAGCTTGCAGCTTAGCTTGCATGATGATTTCGGTTATTTATCGTCATATCGTTCACGGGGCTATTTATAAGCGATCTAGCTGCCGACACATGTACAGACTAGACAGTGTACACTGTACACATTACACAGTACGCACAGTTCGGCAGTCGCATCTTGCGTGCTTTTGCTCTTTACTTTGACAGACAAGAAAGCAGAGAGCGAAGCACATCGGTGGCCACACATGGCGAGCAGTAAACTTCATGATCCGCCGTTCGATTTGTGCGACGTGTCGATGGGTTCGATGCTAGAGACACATCATGGATACTTCGTCTTTTATCACTTATGCAAACTTATTTACTTGTATTTGCAAACCACTTTCAAAAAGATTCAGAATCCTGTTGAAAATCTTTGTTTGTTCAATGGTTTTTCTTTCTGCGCCTATGCGAAAGAAACAAGTTCTTTTAATTTCAAAGGATTTCGAATCAAATGCATATACAGCTTGCAGATTATCGCCATGGAAACAAAAAATATATCCTGGATGCAAATTAGCAAGTGAATGCAAGACAGTAATGCGATTTATTTACCTTTTTGCATATTATTGCCTTGCGACAAGTTGGGGTCACACTCACACTCCTATATGCAGATCGCAGAGTGCTAAATGCGTATAAATATAAACCCAATCACATTATAGGTTGCAACTAAGTAAAGTATGAGCGCTAACTGTTAAACAAGTATAATTATGTTGATATAAAACTTTCAATGAAGCATTCAAGTTCTTTTGGTCTCGAGAGGCGGTGCGATGCGATGCGCCTGACCTGTTAGGCTACCGGCAAGTCAAGTCGAGCTGTCTCAACTAAAAATAGATGGCCAAGGTCTCGTGTTGAATAATAATTAAAATGGTGAGCTTGTGAAACATTAGTGCTTACATTAACAACATGATGCACTAAATAGCACAATAAATATCAAGCGGACGCACGTAATTTCAGTTACGATTTGTAATGAAATTGAAAAAAAAACACACCTCGCAACTTTACCCTGAAACTTCCTGGCTGCATATGAACTATTAGTCCAAAGTCAAAAACCTATAGTCGGCCCGTCCCAAAACAGATCGCATCGGATTATTCATATCATTTCACGCAATATGCCGATCAAAAAAACAACGAGACACTGCTGTTTATTTCCCCGTGTTAGTATGTAACTCGCAGATGGTGTCATCTCTGTCTCCTTCTCTCTCGCTCTTTCTCTTGGTATCTATTTATAGCGCGGAGCTTGTTTGGTCAGTCACAGCATTCAGTATGACTTGTAACTAGCTTCTTCTATCTCACTTTGTCTTCCATACGAGCATGATTTTAAATGAAATGATAGTAAAATAAACTAGTTTTCAATAACTTATAAAAGCCTTTGAAGCACAGCGCTTCAAAAGAATTCAATACTGGAAGTGGAATAGGTACTCGTGGTAGGTACGGGGTACCTACTCGTTTTGATGCACATAGGCACATTTCCCATACTATTTTTACTTGAAACAAGGCTCTACGTGTTGTAAATATGAAATTAGATCGATTGTGGTGGTCTTCGCGTATGCAAATTACCCGAGTTTGAAATGGCAAGTTACTGTAGAATGCGGTAGTGGAAAAAGTAAAATAGTGACTGCTTCTTGATGGAAATTATCAAAGAAACTTCTGATCATAAATATAGATTTTATTCGACAATAAAAAACGACTGCATAGCGTGAAAATGGACTCTACTGAAAGGCAAATGCATCACATTGTACTTACTCTTTATTTGACCTCACAGAGGGAACTGAAAGCCATTATCCAGCCCAACCACCATTTTGCTTCAGAGCACATTAGTTGGGCTTGGCTTCGTTTGATATCAATTTAATATTGTGGCCAATAATTCGAGACAGAGATACGATTCTGTGATCGTATTGTTAGCGTGCAGTTGGCACCGCGCGTTCGTCGAGTTGCTAACTCGTATAACCTTGCCCCGGCGCGGCATGCAATGCAAACTAAAATATAATTTTTATTGACACTCTGCCACGCGGGCGAAAACGCGAAAAGCGAACGGAAAGTGAAATAAAAATCTACGGCAGAATCAAGCAGAAATACCACGACCGAATATGCTACCACAGCATCACACCTGACCATGAGACTTCACAAAAGGTGTCACGAAATTATGACGAAATCTCTGAAGAGATTAGAAACTATTTTTACAACCCAAAATAAGCATGAGGTACACAGCTAATTTGTTGTAAAAAAAAATACATGCTAAGAAATCCGCTCCGAATTTAGTAACAGTCGGCAATTACACATGATGGGCGAATGAAATCGCAAGTGGTACTGTTTGCCCTCATTAGGAGACAAATAAAAAAACTGTTAGTAACTCCCATTTCCAAGGAAAGTAAATGGCGAGCTAGGAACACACAAACATCAGTGCTCTATTGTTATGTCAACGTCACGTAAAAAGCCACTGTGGAACCGGCGTGTAAAAATAAAGCATAAAATTGGCAACAAACACGGAGTTCTTTCACCCCCTCGTCCTATTGGCCATTGTTCGGGCCTAGAGTAGCAACGTGACACGAACATCGGGCAGCTCACGGGCCACACAACCACACAGACACTGCTTCGGTCGCGTGCGGAACTCGTGTTCCATGCACACAGCCTGGCCGCGACGCCGGCTGCCGCATGAAAGAAAATAAGTACGAGAATAGAATATTGACGCATGTTGGGTCAAAGTTCAGTAAAAGTAGAGATATCACATAATAATGTGTTTCGATGCGAGTGCTAGTGTTTCGGCCGTGCCGGCCATTATCACCGAGTCGTGTGAGCTTCTGGGAGAGTATCGTACGCTACGCTGTGCCACGCTGTTGTTGATCAAGTGCACATTTGCGTGCGCTGGCTGCGCGACAAAGCGTCGGTCTCTGAGGATTTCGGCGGAATCTCGCATCACGGGATCACGGCTGTCATTCGTTTCTATTCCTTGTTGCGAATTAAGTGATTGCTGTGCATCGTGATTTTTGCGTGTGTTCATTTGGATTCCGGTGGTCTTATCAAACCCTTTATATTCAATTAATGGCGCATTTTTATAATTAAATTAGTTCGATTGTAATTGAACATAAGATGTGGTAATGTCAGCCAGCTCGAACAAATTGCAAACCTTGCCTACGCCGGTGACGCCACTGGCAGAACTTGCGCATAAACCATTCAGTTAAACCCAATGTTTTGAACTACAACAGCATAAATGAAATGAAACACTCTTTAGAAATCAGTGTGAAACTTCATTATGGAAAGAAAATCAGATTTTTAATAATATTTCCGAAATCCCACCACATGCACCATTTGTAAGAATATTTCGTGAAATTCAAAGGTATCGTAATGCAGCTGTACAGTGACGTGTGGCATATTTCATTGCCAAACCACCATCTAGCGAGTCGACTGCAGTTGTGATGCATTGTATGCACTTGGTATGCACCATGCGATAGAGAATGCACACACGGATACCGCAAGTGCAGATAAAATACCGCGAATTGTCCCGCGAGGGTCTACGTTTGCATGAAGACCGCGTGAAAACACTCGAGCACCTCAATTGACGTTCATCAAGTTTGCAATTTTGCATAATAATTGGCTTCACAGTGTTGAGCCCGTTTGTCGGCTGGTCGGTGGCGTGTCAGCCCGGCCAGCCTGACGGACGACAGCCTATTGGTCACAACAAGAGTGGCGAACTCTGCTCGTGGATCCCACGTTAGGTTTTATAGTCTCGCTGGCGAGCTCCGCAAGGCTTTTGGAGATTTTGTGAGGATACCTACATCACCTAAAAAAGCTGGTACCAATTTATATGTTTATATATACAAAAAAATCGAGCATGAATTATTCTTTATCCAGTATTAAGAATATTAAATTCATGCTGAGAGCGATAAAAATTATTTTTTATTAGAAAACCATCGAAAAATGTATTTTGGTATGTATATTGTGGGGTGTGGTTTGGTCCAAACAAAACTTTTCCCGGCGTTTCGTAAAGCCTACTTTTTCAAGGGTCTAAAATCAAGTCCCAGATTAATCCATTTACGTTTTGGGAATTTCCTCCATAAATTTTATTACATTCTCTGTTAAGTCACAATAGAAATCATTAGATATGTGGTATGCGTATAGTGAAATCGGGTTAAAACAAGGTATTTTGGTTAGAAAGATCCGTGTGTATGACTTTATCCTTTATCCAGCTTGCAACCGTTACAACCGAGTTATGGCTTTCGACCACTCCCTGGCTTCCAATACTCTCTATCTCAAGTTTGATAGATGAGCGTTTGGGCATCGCAAATGATTACAGGTCGTCGATTGGCGAATGCAAGACGGTTTTTACGGCCAACGGAAGCTTCAGTCGAGCGCAATGATTCAATCGCAGTGGAACCACGAGATGTTCTAAATTGTAATTGAAACAGGAAAGACATGCATCTGGAAAATCTGGAAGTTCACTTCGAATAAAACCAGTTTTCCCACAATATTAGAAGTGCAGATAGCAATCTGATAAGTAGCCTTGATCGAAACATCAGCTGGCCAATGAACTGAAAAAACTACGACGAATGTAGATGAATCAGAGAAATATTGATTAAGCTAATGGATTTTAACTCCGTTTCATTTTTAAATAAAATAAAATTCTAACAAAAATCCGCGGCCGTTTTTAATAAACGGCCGGACTTGCACTGGATCAATAAATTATGGCGAATACTATACCTACTCTGAAACTTGTGTGCGTTCTATGCGAATCAAAATAAAACAATCTACACTCCCCTTAGGTGAAATATTGCAGTGGGAACGGGAGTAAATCTGCGGATAGCCGTGTGGCACGATCAAGTAATTTGCTGGTGTAAGACACGACACGATCCCTTGTTAGCAGCGAAACATTTAATTCCATCGTGCTCCCCAAATCAAGTCGCCGCCAAAGCAGAAGTCGCGACCGACTCTTATTAATTTCCCAGCTTATCTGAGAAGTCTTTGCATTTTTGTAACGCAATAACGCCGATTAATCATACCGGATACGTTGTGATAAGAGCAGTACACTTCGTTTGTCGAGAGCACAGCACAACACGAGGCGGTGATAACGCATAACAAAACACTGACAAGAAGAGTCTGATGAAGCGGCTCGTTGGTCTCCCATGACGTCAACTCGTTGTTAATTGTGACAAAGGGACAGAGCATCGTCCATCATAATGCGAACTGCGTTACGCACAGGCACAACACGTGCGTGGAGCTGCACGTGAACAACGCAGCGGACACGCATGTGTTGTGTTGGCCAGAACTCAGAAGGACCTTTCGTCCTTTCGTTCGTTCCTCCGTTCGTTCGTTTAAACTTGGTTACGGCCAATTGGCTGCTGTTCGACAAGCTCAGTATGCGTACATTCGAGTCGAAGTCGCTTTGACATGAACTATAATTGGTTGAAGAGCGTGCAGTTAACTATGATTAATCAAAATATGACAGCGCTTGTCATTCAATAACACTTTGACACCACATTATTTTTATCATTGGCTGTAAAAAACCTTTGGTAGGCACAAATAAGCTCATTTTCTTGGTAAATAGGTACGCGATTCATTTTGCTTTTTGTTCGATTTTGTTCGCCTATTGTATTGATTTGAGCTTAGAAAGGGAGGTTGACAATAAAATACATTCCACTAAGGGTGCTGTCTTGCCGTAGCGTACAATTCTAGTGAAAAACCACGACATGATAGCGATTGGAAAACTTGCTTCTAAGACAGAGGCGCTCTTTCTGCTCCACTTATCAATATCTTTTGTCACAATCCCAGTTTTTTTGGTACTATAGGTTAAACTCAGGCCATTGACACTAAAACATGAAATCACTGCCGCTTGTTACACATTAGGTAATGACAAAGCAAATATCTAATCAGCGAACAACAGCATGGCATGCTATCAGCGCACGATGTTGGCTTGTTGCGTTTGCAGCCCAAGGAAGATGGTGGAAGATTTTGGAAGATTGTTGATGATTGTGGAAGACTGTGGATGATTTTGGAAGATTGTGGAAGATTGTGGAAGATTGTGGATGATTGTGGAAGATTGTGGAAGATTGTGGAAGATTGTGGAAGATTGTGGATGATTGTGGAAGATTGTGGAAGATTGTGGATGATGGTGGAAGATTGTGGATGATAACAGAATATGGTAAAGTGCACTTGCTTAGCGGGTCGACAAACCTCCCGTAAAGGCTCCATCCCCCATGACCAGCTCAATTCCTGGACCAAAATATTGGTTTATTGGTGTGAATGAAGCTATAGATACTTGCCAAATTATTGCTGTTAAATTATTTCAATAATGCCCCCAACTCTCAATACTTAACTATACCATTTCCCAACTGAAATATCTAAAAGGCAAATTACGACTCACGTATAAGTGAGAGTGTCCAGTCGAAAGAAACCAAATAAATGCATTTTTAGATGACTATTCCCGGGTTTTGGCGCTATAAGTGCCACTGGTAACGAGTTGCTGAGCTAAGAGTCAAGAGAGCAACTATATAGGAGTGATCCATGAGCAATCAGCATCACGCGCCTCTGGCAGCAAGGTTCGGATGGTTCGGATGGTTCGGATGGTTCGTGTGGTTCGGGGTGGTTCGTGTGGTTCGGGGTGGTTCCGCAAGGCAAGCGCACGTCCTCGCCGGAGCGCATCTTGAACGCGATGCTGATGCTCCAATGAACTTGAAAAATTGTTTGTCATTGCGGGGAAGCAGAAAAAGAGTTAACCTTCGTCGCCTCGCCGCGCCGCGTCGTCTAGCAAGCACAAGTCGGGGGTGAAGATGTCGACGATCAAAGCACAATTGCTTTTATTTTTCGGAAAAAAAACTAAATCTGTCTTTTTTTTTTGAAGAATGCATGACGCTATAAAGGTATTATTTGCAATACATTGCTTCTATATTACGAGATCGATTTTCTTTTATTTATCAAATCCAATAGTTGGAGTCATTTTAACTGTTCAACTTTTCAAGCGCAGCCAGAATTTCCCGCGATAATATTACACACTTTTCTCATTTTCAAGAACGTGGAAACTAAGGCGCAAGTTTTCCTATCTGACTCTGAAGTCATGCAGCGTGCTTGATGCCAGCTACATAATCTTCCAACTAAAACTAATCTGGATGAAACGGGAAAAGTAGGACAAGTCGAAAGTCGGCACTAGTCCTCGTGTTATGTGCCTGCTATCGGATATTTAACTCTCTAGTCAAAAGTCTACATCTCTTCTACAAGGAAACTGGGATAAAGTTGATTCAGCACTTGAAAAAAATCCTCCTCATCCCTTATGACATACGCCACTGCTTATTCTTTATCCACTGCCAATGCAATACGTCTTGGTAAACAAACTCGGCTTGCCTACAAACTGGAAGTAGGTAGTGGATAACATGAGGTATCGAGAATGAAGCTTCCTGTATGCACGACAAACAGACAACCAAAAAGCCCTTTACAGGTACCCTATCACATGTATTGAAGCATCATCAAGTCAAACAATTCCAGGCGATTCGATTGCACCAGATCAATGTTACCAACCATACAGCGCGCGACGGTACACACTGCTGTTATAATTGCACATGATGTTTACGACTGAGGTTGCGAGTGCGACATTGTAAACGAACACACATGTTTTATAGACCCCATCAACAGTCGAGTTTAATTTATGGGAATAGAAGAAAGATTGCAAATTGATCAGTGGAGGCTCGCTGTTGGTTCCCCATCATGTTTGGGGTCGGCTATGAACTATGGGACACAGCTCTCACTACCCTTAATAATTCCAAGATGACAGCTGTGTGACAAAATTAATTGTGTACCTTGCAAGTGTCATTTAATTGACATCCCCCCCCCATCCCTCATCACCACCCATGAATGTAAAACAGTCGCTGCGCCCAAAATAAACATGGTTGATCAGACACTGGTTCTGGATTCAGGAGCAACAAGGAATTGGTTCATGTTTGCTTGTGTTTAAACTGTAAAATGGAGCGAATCGCGGGTGAGCTAAGACAGAGCGGCGAGCCGATCTGATCGACTGCAGCGTGCATAATATAGCGTCGAGAGATCAGCGTGGTGCACGTGATGAGATGCAAATAAGATGGATGGAGTGTGCGAAGACGTCGACTGTTTGTGTCACGTGTGACGCAATCGCATCGCGAGTGCGCATTTTGGCGGCTGGCAAAATTGTTATTTAATGACGGGCGGTGCGAATTGAAAAACGATCGCGGGGTCACTTTCTCTTCGCGCGCGAATCGCGGCGTGCATTCATGAATGGAATCAAGTTCAATGATATCGCACGCGTAGCGAATAAAACTTGATTTCTACTTTACGACTTAGCTCATATTCTTTGAGTGTTTAACGGGAGACGGCGGTTACACGCTGTTCAGGGATGAAATCAGCCTGTTTTCTAGAAGATGTCCAACCGCAAATGCGTGTTCGCTTTGGCTCAAGCATGATGTGGAAACCGATCAACGATGGGGGATGGGATTTTCAACTTATAAAATAATGAACGAGTAGATTTTCTCATGCTGACATGTTTGCCTGCTCCATTCTTTCTCTCCTATGCCCTATTAATTTGTGAAGTCATTGCTGACACCCTGCAAGTTCCAACCGCAAGTGATCACATTTCTCTTGACACCACTCTCTACTGGAAATCATCTCATCGGCACGGCACTTGCTGGTGTCGCCTATTCGCCACAAGGTTTTACATAATTGCAAAATCCAGGTCGGATTGTAAATTCTCATCTCCCAGCAACATGCAAGCTGAACCATCTATTGAGCGACATTTATTAGCGCTGCGCTATTGGTTGCATCTTGCTAACTTTTCGATTGCATGCGGTGGGAGGGGTGCCCAGAGGAACACAATTTTTTCTTATTTATTTATTCAACTACGATGTACGCAGTTGAGCTGTGTCTGTACTGGCGACACAGCTATACCACCTTCCTGGAAGCGGTTCTCAACAGCAGCGAACAAAGGCATGCGTTATATTTGAAAAAAAAAGTCGCGAAGGTCTCGCGGCTCGCAAGCGGGAGCACATTTTCTGGGGCAAATACTGCGATGATGGCAGGGTGCCCGGCTGTAGGACGTAGGCAACAGGCATTGCTCATCTACGCTCGGTAAATTGGCGAGTTCTGTCTCACTAATTGCTCGATGCAAATAATGGTGTCTCGAGTAATATTATTATTTGTTGGCTTGTACAGTCTCGTTCATCTAACGTGCAAGGCAAAGTCCGTGAAATGCACGACGTTCGCGACCAATAAGCGGACAAGTGCCAATGAAAATGAACGAAGCTTGCTGGCGAACTTATCGCTTTAATCAGCTGCGAATTGAATTGAAAGTGGGAATCAATCAATGTGTTATTCTGCAGCAAATTATCACGAGTTGTAGCAAATTGACCTCTATTTCAATAAATAACCATTAAATCAATTGATCAAACGCAAAGATTCCGCGTTATTTTCTCCGATACAATGGCGCATCCGTATATGCGACGTCCCTTTCGTTGGCGTGAGCTCCATACATGGCATTCCGATCCGATAGATGAGTTCATCAAATTGTAAAGAAAAGGAAAGGAAAAACGGAATTACAAGCAACTATTATTCCATATCGAGAGAGACAGAGGAGGATGAAAGTAAAAAGAACAAACTACTGACCAGTGGTGCTGCATTTATTCTATTTATAACTAGCCAAGTCCGGTTTTGGAGGCCATCAATCTCGGCGACAAGACTCGGACTCGGACTCGGACGGCATCTCGTGCTACCCAAGTGCTATTCCTCCTCCAGCCTCCAGCCAGCCTCCTGTCCTGCACTGAGCCGTGAGCAGTGTGCCCGTCGCGTAGGTAGAAGACACTACCTGTGATAAGTGACTAGACAGAGGTACCCGTGCAGACCAGACGCAAAGCACGTAGGTGGTACCGTCAGTTACCGTCGTTTCGGCGAGGAACCATCACCCACATTAGCATGGACAAGCCAAGATTGCTGCCAAGGGCCAGACGTACCAAAAGGTCGCTCTTTTATAAAAACAAAACGGAGCCTTCCTCCAGACAATAGGTACATAGACAATTAAAACAATAATAAAGCAACACTAACAATACAAGCAAAGTGGTTTTAGGAATTAGATGCCAAGTGCACTTAAGAGATGGGTTTACAATTCTTTCAAGAAATGGCCCATGAAAATCATCTCGCTGTAATGATTGAAACTAATGCTCGTCTGCATTCATTGCACATATCATCGAAAAAAATTAATAGATTTGAAAAAGAGATAAAAGTCGAGATGTTAGTGAACCTAGTCGATTGCTAGACAGGGAGGTCTTCGCGAAGTGCTGAACTTCAGAGTGACGTGTCGAGTTCCTTTAATGAACTAATAAAATAAAGCAGAGTAATGCTCACGATGATTAGAGTAATTAAGCCATACTTTGAAGCATAGAGAAATCGCTCTTCAGTCACCTGGCCTGCTGGCCTGGCAAGCGAATAACTCGATGACTTTCACTTTTATAATACTACTAAGTTAGATAGGATGAAACAGACCGCGAACTTTTGGTAGATATATAAACCACGGTGGAGGTGCCAGGTTCAGCAAATCTACAAAAGCATAAATTATCGCTTGCATACCACGCTGCATTGCATGCGCTAATTGAACGGACACCAAACAAAAAATTAGGCGCACGTAACAACTTTTGGTGCGATTGTTTGGTCGTGAGCGAAATGCTAATCCACTTCGTTGATTGAAACAGATCGCGCATGTGCGCATTGTATCGCACTGTCGGTGTCATCCTAGATGGGATCTAGTCATACGCACATTTCTCTAATCAATTCGCAGCAACGCTACCAGCTTGCTGCATCTGCGGCTGCAGCGGCGAGAATCGCTTGCATTTAGCGCGCTCGCAGCGCCGATGCATTCTGCTGCCTCTGCACAGAATTGCATTCCACGGATGAGGCCGAAAGTCCCCACTGTAGTTATCCAACATGCAGTTTGCAATGTGCACCACCATGCACTTCAATTCAGTGAAGTTTGCGTGGGGACTCCTCAGTATGATAACAAGCCGAAAGGTAACCAGCATAAATCTTTCTGGATTTTTGGCCATATTTGTTTTAAAGGATTGGGACCACGGGCCACACGCGACACCTCTGAATCAACGCCACTCTGGCTGTTGGCAACTGGCATTGCCACTGGCTGCTGGGAATCGCTGCTTCGCTGATTAGCTAATAAGAGTGATTACACTCGGCTGGTGCATTGCGCAAGTGAGCAAGTGAAATACCAGTGTTTGGAATCTTCCCATTCGCATAGAAACTGCATCTTTGTGCATCGGTATCAGCAACTTTCCTTGGCTGTCTGCGCTAAACCGCTAAGCCTAAGCGATGCTGAATAAAACAGCAGACAAACTGTCTGCCAAAGTGGATAGATTATAGCGGCGTAATAAATAATGCCATTGATTTAGCTTCTGTAAAGGAATGCGCACCTACAACCAATTCAATGGAATAGGAGATCTAATTAATGACAGAAAAATAAAAACGGGTATTGAAACAATGCCTGAAATTCCTTGCTTAACTTCGCATACATATATTTTTTTTACCTTGTTCAAGTATTTATTATCGGGCCAGGTGCGTTTTATATCATTTACAGAGGCAATCTGCTCTTCCATAATTTTTCAAGAATCTTGTGTTTGCAACGCGATCAAGTATGCGAATATAGAAAATATGTAGCGTATAAGATTTACCTATTATACGCGTCACATGGGTAAAAGGGTACAGAAGCGTATTTAAAAAAAACATAAAACATATTATATATCAATCCCGGTGCTTAGGGGCGACTTGGAGGCGTCCCCTCGCATTCACAACGTGGCCACTACTTCAGCTGGAAATTAAATTGGGTTATCATATCTGAATTGGTGATAATCTCATCAGCCCGCTATCAGGAAGGTCGTCAATTTGGTGAATCTTCATTATCAACTGACACGGTAAAAACTAATCATATCAAGGTGACGAGCACGGGCCTAGCTTGTACAATGTAGTACGTGAATGTGCGAATTTTCGGAACAAGACACCTAGTGTCATTACGCAAATTTAATTATTTCGTGTTATTATTCAGCAGCCTGTTCCAAACTACTGGTACTACTGCCAAACTACTGCCAGTTGTGCTCGGTCAAGGTAAAATGCGTGATTTTTAGCACAACCACAATATCTGGATTGGAGTTCATTCCTCTTCCATCCAGTATTACCAGTCGCGTCAGGACCCTATCATAAACTTGATAATGAATCCGGCCAAGCAACCACACAATTGCAAATCCATGTAAAAAAAATCAGACGTCCATTTTTTCTGTTCTGTTTCTGATGGTCAGTTAAAAATGACGTCATTTCCACTATTAGCCTTGAAGCAGCGAGTTCTAATAAGCCAGCGAATGTGCGGTAGGTAGGCGAGTTACTTCTACTTCTCCCACCATCAGGCATCGTCATGACCGAGCCGAACGATCGCCCCAGGCCGAGGCGGCGATCGTGCAACCAGTGCAACACACAGGCGATCCAGACAACCTGGCACCTGGGTATTCCTTTACACGTAGAACCTGAATGCACGCCGAGCGGCAAGCAGCGAGCGGCGAGCTGCGAGCAGCGACAAGCGACTAGGGCCCACCGCACAAATAAAGCTCAATCAATTGCCCTCCTGAAGACCGCCGCGTACGTGACGATCTCGATTTCTTTTCATTCTCTTTATTCAGATGCAAAGATGATTGCGTTATTTTTGTTTGCGTATTATTAAAAGGACTTACGATTGCACGCTACGAGTATGACAATCAGGGGCGAATTTAAGGCCAACAGCATCTGGTTGGTAAGTCGCCGTGGTCCTCTAATCTGTATAGGGGTTATGGACATGGTCAGTTTATCGCGGGCATTTCTTAATCTTGAGGCGTAGTTGGAATCAAGGTGTCCCAGAAATTTAATTTGCAGATAACTTGGCGATTTGATCGCAATACGTGGGTCAACTAATAGCAGCGGATGACTGTCTCTATATAATAACAGCTCAATGCTCGTGTGACCTTTAAGTGGGCTAAGGAGTTTGCACAGATTCAGAAAAACAAGCAAGCTTTTTCAAACAGCTAGTTCTCAGTGTTGAGATGCAAACAGATCATAGGTGCAGGTAATAGGTGTAGTTGATTGATTTACTATTAAGTACAAGTAGTGACAGATATCAACCAGTTGCCTAACAATTGCGTTTGGCGGCTCTCGACAAATGAATGCGTACCATAGTGCAACTGGGAGAATCCTTATCACACATCCTCTAATTATGCTTATCACCCCGAGGAAGATGGCAACAGCTCATGACTTATCATCAGCACTGTCGGGTTACGTAGGCACACCCGCCATCGGATCAAGAAGTTATGTAAGAGGAACTGGATGAGTCCTACTTTTTTTTCCACAATTCCATTATGATAATCGAAAGCGAATGGGATTGTACGAGGACGAGTAGACGCTACCAGCGAATGCTTAAGCTAGTGAACACCTGTTGACTGATATTATGGGAGTGTCCGTCACATCTCATTGTTTTGCTTTTTTTAAATAAACTGGATGACAGAGTTGGCAGACGTTAATGCCGAAGTGATCATTAATTTGTCGTTATGCCGGCAGATAGCTTGGATAAAGGTATAAGTGTTGCTACATTTTGCTGGGATTGTCACACTCACAAGTGATAGGTAGGGCACCGAAAAGCAAGGGCAAGGCATCTGAAAACCGAAACATCGTGTGGCAAATTGTTTCAGAATCGCAGTGATTCGAATAAGCGGTGGTGTGATCGCATTGTGTTCGTTTCTCTAAGGTACACATTTTCTACTATTTCCTCCATGGTTGCATTGTCTTCCCGGCTTCAACATTACGTCTTCCTCTATATCTAACCACCAGCGCATGTACAAGAAAAAGCTCATTAAACCAGTGTTTTCAATCAAGACACGGCCTAACTTCGCCACATGACACGTCGTAATAGAAAATTTCAAAAAAATGCACGTAACATTAATGAGATTTATAGATTGTCGAGATGTATTGTGACCTACAAAAGACACAGTCATCGGAAGCAACTCCTCGGGGGAATGTTGGACGGCAATGCACACTGCAAGTCAACGCAACCAGTCTTTGCCCAACAAACAACAATGGTGGTAAAGCATCTAATTCTCGGATGCGCTCTACGGGATGCATTCAGAGGTTGCATTGC
The DNA here is from genome assembly GCA_921293315.2 of Nemurella pictetii. Classification (NCBI taxonomy): domain Eukaryota; kingdom Metazoa; phylum Arthropoda; class Insecta; order Plecoptera; family Nemouridae; genus Nemurella; species Nemurella pictetii. Next base: position 30,182,153 of record OV121115.1, read on the forward strand.
ATCGCATCGCAATTCAATTGCCACTTGCCAGTTTGATCTGTTTTATATCGATACTTTCGTATTGAAATTGAAGAGCACTCCCGCCGAAAAACTCAGATTTGCTGCAGGCATAGAAGTCTTCTTGGGCCACACACACACACACACATTCATTTATTTCCCCCTTCGCCTCCCACTAGAATCTTAACTACTTTAAGGTAGGTTGTTGCTTTTTTTCGTATTTACACACAGGTATATTGATTATATTGATTATATGAATCAACGGTTGAGAATTTCATCTGTGTTAATATTAGGACCAGGTCCACAGAAGACCACCCGTCAGAGTCTGCGAATGTGAAGAGATTTAGCAAGCTTGGCACTCGCATTATAAGATAGCAATTTGATCGGGGCCAGCCTCTTATCATCACGCAGAATTAATGTTATAGCTCTGTTATTGTTGATATCGAATGGAAACGTAGGTGGTGGTATGGGATATTTGGCACTAAACAAGCCATTATTCGTGGCATGTTCTTAATTTAGCCTAAGTGTAATTAATTCAAGGTGGTCGTAAAAGATCTATCAGAGTTCCACCAAGGTCAAGGACCAGCCTAAAGAAGGTGTGGTCATCATCTCACGTGGAATTATATAGTTTCAAGTGGAGTTGTTCTTACAGGTTGGTCTGGCGATAGGTTGGACGATGGGAAGCCTTCTTAATATTAGCATCATGTTTATATAATATTGAAAGATTTTTTTTTTCTCTCATGTAGTATTATATATATATACTTTTTACATGGTCTGTATGAATGAACACGCCTAAGGTGATCCATCAACGATGGCTGCGTGATCAGGCTAGGAGGGCCCACCTGGACCAACCAACTATGAACAGATAGCGGCAAAGTGGCCAAAGAGAACCACTTGCTAATAATAATATCGCCTGGAACGGGCGGCACCGATTGCAGCCAAGAAAGCGTCACGTGTGTGTTATTATAACAAGGTACCGACAACGATGCGAACATAAAACCAACCAACTAGACTCGCGGGCGACTACATCTAATTACCGTATGGCGATAATGATAGACTTTGCCGATATGAAACAGATAGGTAGTCGTGGTGTGGTACAGACGCGAGATGTAGGTTCGCAACGCTTTAAAGTTTGTGAGTAGTTAATCCACACAGCATCGCACGCACCCGCATTGCAAAGAATTGTGTTATACAATCCGGCCTATATTTTAATTGCAAAATATTGAACACACATCACTTCGATAGTAAGTTCTTGCCAAACGTAAAATTGTGTGTTCAATATATTCATATATTCGCTGGATCGCCAAAGGCTTTTTATTTATACTTGAATTGAATTGAACATGGTGCATGCACATAGCCAAAACCAGTGGTCCCAAGGTGGCACAAATTAGTGGTGCTGTTCTGATTAATTTGGTGCAGCATTACGATCGGTGGTTGGTCATTAACCACCCGCTAACAGCCCTTGCCCATTCAATAATTCAAATCACCTGGCAGCGAACTGCTGCAGGTGAAGAGTGCCTGCTCGAAGGCCTCGCTTTTAAAACTGAGTCAGCCAATAATCATTTTATTATAATTTGTAACAAATTGCAATATGAAATCAACGAACATTGAGAAATGTCAAAATTGCAAAAATCCATAGCCTTCAATCTAATGGCCCAAGAACTTCGTGGCTCTAATGGCACTAAATAGTATGAGATACCATCGCAATAGGCTCGATCTTATTTCTAAAGCATCAGAGTTCAAATTCAACCCTTCATTAAAATGTCTTGCCAACATTACCTCAGAATTATTACTGCTCCTTAGAAAACCATAATTGTGTCAAAAACAAGGTCAAGGCTTATGGCTGGTAATCACTTAGCAGAACCACTTTACCATCATATTATCATATGATCTTAGGCATGATGCAGACTTGTACGGATCTGCTGATCAACGGTCTTGCCATGCGGGGGTGGACAGGATCCGCGAACTCGACACAAATCGCCGCAATTGCTTATATCATTCCCATTGATGTTTGTATGATCCCATCAAAGATTTTATGATTTTATGATGATGCACCAAGGAAAGGTAGAAAATATGTTTAAACAATATTATGATCGCTGTTCCTTCCTAAAATATATCGAAGATATTCTTTTGCTTCAAATTCTTTGTAGTGTCATTAAAAAACTGAGAAAAAGTTTGTATTGAAAATTCCGCGAAGTGTTGCACCTGCCGTCAGAATTTCTCCCACCCAGCTAAATAAAAATCTGCCCAATAAATCATCCGTCCGCGAATTAACCGGCAATGCCAAATCGTAATTACCTATAGGTACTCGATGGTATCAAATTGGCGCATGAATTCGTATCAGAACGATGGATTTTAACAAAAATTGTTAATCGAGGCGTCAATCAAACATCACGCCCATCAAATAAACATCCAGAAGCAAACAAAGCGAACAATTAATTTTGAATTATTATGTGCTGAGCACGGTAATACACGGAATGTCCGGTATGGTATTGAATTGCGAGCTCACAATAGGACGAGGATATTAGATCACAAAGCGTTTATAGACCTCAAGTCATAACAACTTAACTCACTCGACTAATTAATAGTTTTTTCCGCGCAAAAATATGTCTCAAACGTGTGGTGGTGGTCGGTGCTAAAGGTAGACGTCTGACAGCGCCAGCACAACGGTCGCTGGTGCCTGGTAATGACAAACCGTGTAATCTAGCTTTATATGTCAATGTCATTGAACACGCCATGCATGATTATTGGCGATTGGTTTCGTGGTTCGTGCACTCGCACAGTTTGCACTTTTTTGCACGTTTCTCTCTCTCTGCCTCTCCGTCGCGGTCTCACGTAATTTTGCACGAAAACTATTTACTATCGGCACTATTTGTATTTAGTATTTTGCTACGATATATGACATTGCTTTTGTGGATCCATTTTTTTTCATGCCCCGTAACGGAGATATCGGACATACCTATAAATAAAGGAGACGTTTATTTTGTTATTTTGTTACTTTTGAATCCTTTTTATATCAAATTCCTAACATTATTGCATTTTTAAGAGGATATTGGAACCTTGTATCGTCGCTTCACACAATTTGACCCTTAGAATTTGTTTAAATAATTATCTCGGAGTGAAAAGCGACCTCCCTGGTTTTTAATTGTGTGAGTAGAACATTAGCAGGTAACGCATGTACAGTGTACAATAAAATGTACGCATTTTGCAACATTCACCAAGGCAGGCATCGTACTATATTCCGTATTTGCATATATATATTATATTATTTGCTTTAAATTATAGTAAAGTGAAGTGGCATATAGTTATGCAAGAACCGCGACAGAGGAAAAAGCCGAGAGAATGACTTTTGATACGAAAGTCGAACATAAATCGCCCTCGTGTCTGAAACCAAATTGCGTGACCTGAATGTTCTCTAAACTAATCATTAATAACATTGATCCGTCGTCGGCGGCATCATGCGGTCGTCATCATAGTCGATGCCGGTCGTTTCTCAAAAATACCAGACCACACTCAATGCTTCCTGCCGCGACACGATCATCACTTATTCTTCCTCGCATCGTGCCAGCGATTGAATTCGAACCGACACGGCGCAATATGATTTTCGCATTCTGGGAATAAAATTATCACAGATATGATAATATGCTCTCTCGGCTTCGCGTATAGTAGTATCGTCGTCATGTTGCGACTAAATTCCTCCGGATGTTGAATCTAGCTTCAAATATCTTAGCAACAAATTATATACCGCCACGGGGATTACTGATTTAGAATTGGCAAAGGCCGGCTAGAAAAGCGAATGTTTTTTTCTAGGTTTTAACAGAGAGCTGCCGTAGGGTAGTGTACGCTTGCTTTGCCTGTTAATAAAATTAAATACCCGCTCGGAATTCTCGAAACGGGGAATTTCCTCAATAAAAAGTGACACCTAATTGCCGCCAGTCGAAAGTATCGAGTGACAACGAGATAATTTGAGAGATTTTCTCACATGTGTCGCATTGCTTCTTACACACCAGATAATATAATATTCGAAGTGCCATTGTTTAACTTCAAAGGTCACTGGCATTAGTCTCATTTCTAACGGCACAAAGGACCAAAGTTGCTCACAAGAAAATAATAGCGATTAGTAAAGTGAAGCGTAACCCTTGGAAGGCAAATTTAATTGTGGGTCAATGCCGATGTTTAGATGCATCGTTCAATTTGCGTCTGATTACAATTAGCATGCAGAACGTCACATGTTTACTCGTAAACAATTCACTGACACCAACGTTCGAGAAATCTTCCGAGTAAACCCACCAGGTTGCAATATTATCTATCGACACTTTTCTGAACAACATTCGCAGTAGTCTGTAATGTTTGCAAACTCGCCATTGCCACTGTAATTTACAGTGTGGCGTATGATCTATTTGCATACCTCCACCGTGGGCCCAGATTTATGGAAGGTTTTGTGTGTGCAAGAGCAGCGAGCAACGAGCAACAAGCAACGAGCTAAGAGCTGCTGTACTCACCATGTGACCACGTCAGAGTGTTGATCTCGGCTGCCTACGCATTGCTATGATGGAGAATCACGCATGCTAATTTACGCGACGGCGACTTGTAAATGTATCGGTGGTTTTTTATCAAAACACGTCTAGTTCAGATACACACAGGCAGTTAACTTTCAAACACGACCGACGCTATGTTCTTTTAATAAGGTCACTGGTCTATTTTTATAACGTGCGAATAGTTATTTGGCAAAGTTTTAACAGAGAAAAACATTGCAATGCATATGTATTTCTGAAATCGTTAAGTATGATCTTGTCAAACGGATATGACAATGGAGTTAGCCAGTCACAACACTTGTCAGAATTGTTATTAGTGTTTCTAATTTGATGTGACACCACTTTGCACTCGGCGAAAAATAATAATAGTCAAACCTCTCGGTTACTCTCCCCTCTCGTCAATTGTGTCACCGTCAAAGATTTCACTTTCAAACGACTCCGAATGTCTACTCGCCACTTAAAAATTTACCGACCCCAAAGACCCACGAAACTATCCCAAAACTTCACAGTCAAAAACACAACATTCCTAATAACTCTGATAACAGGTGCTTGCGAGAGACCACACCGTGCACACGCTCGTAAATAAACTATTTAATATAGCGGTAAATCAAAATCAGCTGCAGGAAAAGTGACGATCAGTTTGTTCTGTCTTCTTCAGCGCTCGGCACATGGTCACCAGCTCGTCTGCTCTGCAAGCTCGCCGCCAACTAACAGCCCGTCGGTGCCTGTACTTTACCAGTCTAGATTTGAATTAAACACCACTAAAATCTAATCGCGTCGTTTTCATGCGACTTCGGCCATACTCGGGCGGTCACGCATTCGACAGCTGAACACGCGCGTCGCTCAACCGCGCATAGCAGACTACCAGCAGCGAGCAGGCGGCAGATAGGACACCTTGATAAAAACCGGCCAGCTTTTTAATCGCACTACTAGTGCTACCTATCTGCTAGTATAGTAACTAACACTAGCACAAGACAAATCTTGCGTTCTCGGTGGTTCTAGACTGCACGACACGAAAGGAAAATTGACAATATTTAAAGTAAATACTAAATAGTAATGCCCCTTGACAAAATCTAAGTTTAAAATAAATAACTACTACTTACCGAAATGTTCAAGTGGTTCCATACTGCAATCCGGTAAAAATCCCGATATAAAGATGTCTGGATACAATTGGAGAGACAACTCGTTTGTTCGAAATTAAATTGTTCGTAGAAAAATATTGACAGCAAATAGACGTTCATACGGTGTCCATAAAAGTTCTTGACTTTCATTGGAATGTTATTTTTTTAAATATTTATTTTCTCACACGAAAACCGCGAGTAGGCCGCGTGGCCCCTTCGCGCCCTGATCTAGACCGGCGTCTCGGTCTCTACTTCATCCCTGCACTCATCAGCCATCGACGCCAGCAACGGCACACTGACGCCATCCTCGAGGCCAGCGTCGGCCAGCGCCCCATCGGCCAACATGTTCTTCAAGGAGAACGTCAAATCCACGGTGATAACATCACTGCACGGACTGGTCGGAGCCGAACTGACGAAAGAGTCGTTGTTGCGCACGTGTCTGTCCCCGACGCCACCAGTCGGGAACAGGACGGGAACACTGTTGTTCTTCTCCTGAAACCTGGACACGAAACTGCACTTGTTCTTTAAGAAAGTCGCGTTGCAACTCGAAGAGCAACACTTTTCGATGCACGGGCAAGAATTGGCGGAGCGCAGATCGTTCTTAGGACAGTCTGCAGTGAGATCGGGCGCTGTCAGTAAGCCGTTGGCTGGCTTCTTGCAAGGACTATTGTCCGCTATCACCTCCAGCAACGGATCTTTGCTAACACATCGCTGCTGGTACTGATGGAATTGCAACAGGTTGCCGCTGGCAAAGCGCAGTCTCTTCGGCGACTCCAGACTCGAGCAACGCGACAGCGGGCTTCTGGTGAGGAAACAGTTGGCGGAGGTTTTGTTCTTCAGCGAGCTGCGAGGGACGCCCGGACAGCCGTTGGCTTCGTGGCTGCTGGGAGGTCGAGGTTTTCCGCTGGCTTCGGCGCGCCGGATGCTGCGCTCTTCGGCACGGATGGACCGCTTGCCGGGGTCTTCGCCGACGAGCCAGTAGGTCAGCTTGTCTCCTTTGCCCTTCATGCGCACCATGCCGCGTTCGACCATCTTGTAGCCCCCGAGCTTGTCCAACAGCGACTTGCACTCGAGACTGCAGTGGATCTTCAGAGCTGGGGGATGAGACAAAAGGGTTGTTGCAAGTTGACGATAAGAAGAGTCATCATATTTAATTGTAGTTTGCTTTCATCTTCCTGCAAAAACCTGGGTAATATGAGGCTATACAATACTATTATTGTTAATAAATGGGAAGTGGGATTAAATGCATGTAAAACTTAATTACCTCGTCCAGCTGTATAAAGTCATTTTTAATCTTATCTTATCGATAAATATGAAATATTACAGGGTGTTACAGGTATATAAATAAAAAAATATTCTGTATACATTTAAAGTATCTTCCGAAATTGTGACATACGCCCAAAACCATAAAACACCATAAAACAGCAGAATAACTTAAGACCCTCAAGTAACGAAGTGTCGATGGTCCCGGATTTGACCCCCGTGTCTGTGTCTCGTTGAAGTTTACTTCAACGGTGTCTGCTCGCTCAATGCTGTTGTCACATTTTGTCCCGAAAGCCACGAGAATGCTAATTGCGCCCAAAAGAACCAGGATCCACTGAGAACTTCATCATGGTTCGCGGTTCTGGTCACTTTGTGCTGGCACTTGAGATAGGTATAGTATAATAGAATTGTCATGTTTTTCTTTTAAAGAAATAAGAACAGCCCAGATCCAGGTCCACTTATCTCTCAAGTCATCTATTTTCGTAGAGTCGGTGAAGCCAATTTATTTTCTCTTTGACAGAGCAATTAAGCTCTCTTCACTGTGGGCAATAAGTCAAGTAAAGGAGCTGCAGCGTACTGAGGTTGCAGCAAATTGTTCATACGTACAAAGCCAACTTCCAGCTTAGCGGTTTAAGCAGGGACAAAAATCAATCAAATGTAATCTGGTTTATTGTCCATTCTAGTCTATAGTTTATAATAGTCAGTCAAGTCTCTCCTGTATTATCATTTATCATATTGCTATCTCCATCTGCCGCCAATGACGCAAAGGAAGTGCCGCCTTGGATAACGATGGCTTTCCCTTGCGAGTTTCGAAATCAGAATCACATGTCAGAACTTTAAATTTGGATTATATCCAACAAGGAAAACTTCACAATTTCCTTAATTTTCTTTGATCTCAGTAATGTATTTAAGGGAGCAACCGACAATGCCAATTATTATACCATGCTTTTTGACATGTGCATACCTTATCCATCAAGAACAGGCACACAAAATTCAATTAATATTGAGCAGCAAATATCTGCATTTTTGAAAAGGCATGAGCCGGCTATCAAAGATCTGTTATGAAAGCATGTGGTATTAGAAGACGTAAACAGCAGGATGCATTAAAAAAACATGTCTGACGGATGATAGTCGATGTCGGCACCATGTGCTGATCCAAATATTCCAAACATCCCTCTCAAAAAACTTTAATCGACCTTCAGGCGAACGGTGATTGTTTTCAACGGATATTTTAATCACGATTTCAATTACCACCGGGTAGGCGAACTGGAAAAGAGCGTCGTAAAACATTCACCGTTCCGAAAATTGCAAAGTAGCGATACTGTGAGAAAAACCGCTGCGGAATTCGTTGCGTTTTTGAGTGGGCTTCAGGAAGCTTGCACTGAATTTTCTACGCCGATTGGCTGCAAGTATAAAATGGACGCAAAATCACTACGGCTTTCATAGCAATTTCGCGGTGATTTGGGTTGCCACTTGGGTCTGATTAGAATGTCAAGAAATTAACTATTTTAAGAGACATCTTTGGGCAAAATGGCCAATGACGAAGAATTTTTATTAAAAGCAACAAGTATTATTTAATATTGCAATTGAGCCACAATAGATTAAATTTAATAAAATTTACTTAATTCTGTTACGATCTCTGTCTAAAATGGCATTTCTTATTGACCATGTCTGAAATGCCTCATTTCGGTCTTCACTCTGAAAGAAACTTCAAACATCGAGAAAAGCGATCATATCCTGGCCGCATTTCGTGATTGACCACCTGTCCGAGATGACACATGAAGCTATACATGCGACCAAATATCTTACTATAGTAAGTTCTGTGAGTACTAAAGCAAGTCTTACTATAGTATAGTGGATAAAGTAAGATAATTGATGCGACTCACGGGTTCCGGTTGACTCCATCCGGCTGGCCGTGTTGACGGTGTCCCCGAAGAGACAGTAGCGGGGCATCTTGAGACCGACGACGCCGGCGCAGACGGGGCCGCAGTGCAGACCCACGCGCAGCATCAGGTTGTCGTTGGGTCGGTGCCGGATGCGGAACTTCTTCACCGCCTCCAGCAGGTGCAAGGACATCGAGGCGATCTCGCCAGCATGTTGCGCGCCGTTGCGGATAGGCAGGCCGCTCACCTGGGGGTGGTACGCGTACGACACACGTCAGGGCATTCCGTGTTGGGGACATTACTTCCCGCTCGGTTTCGCCTTTAGATGGTATACTTTGTTATTTCATCAATCAACAGAAATGAGAACTCACAATTTAGGCAATTTTCTCTGTTATCGTGGATTTTATTTACGCAGCACGACTTAGAAATTTGTCTCTTGAAGGAAGCTAACAACAATTATTTTCTAGCAAACCACCAGTGGCTAGCAGAAGCAGGCGGAAAACCAATTACTTTTCTCCGAAAAGTTGCCGAATTTGTCACTGCCCTGACATCTTACATCCACTAGAAAAAAGAAGTATTACAATAATTTAAAAGAAAATGTTTTTTGAAGCGGCATCTATACTGCTACGAATCAAAAGCTTTTAAGACACTCAACTATCTGGCTTTTGTCCTGGAATAGCATGTTTTTGGTAAATACTTGATATTTGAAGTAAATAAATGCAGAGTGGCCAAGCCAGTTGCCTTGTTTTTTTCTGAAATGATTCGAGCATTTACTTCGTTATTGCCTATCCTTATCAAGCACACAAATAAATCCATGAGCTAATGGTACACTCTGTCAATCTACTTCGAAGGATCAACCCTTATCAGGCGCTTATATTTCGTCACTCAAGGTCCCCACGTCGGGTTTGTCGCAATGCTGCCAATGTGGGTTAATACAATATACACATATTTAATAATGATCCTTGCTGCATGGCGTTTATGAACGCAACACATACAGTTTAGTGAAACAAATAATCTCTGAACACTTTCCTAACGGCCGTAAAAGAGGTGATTTCTGTCAGGAAAGCGACAGTGAAACATTGATTAGAAAGATAACACTTAAAACGCTCTGTTTGCATCGCCTGTGTAACGACGCAGTAGTGCCAAGAAAAACATTTGGTCTTGAAGGTGACTTTTGGCAAGATTTCAACAAGAAAGAACGAATGGTACATAGATTATGCATTTGCAAATGCATCACGAGTTCGTTGCACTTATCACAGCTTTGCAAAAAGTTTTGGAGAGATTCTAAATTTTTATTTGGCGTATTCAATGAACAATACGTGCGTCCAAATGCAATCTAACATCTATAGTCTTACTCTTATCAAATAAGGTATGCGTAAGGTATAAAGTAATATGATAATTAAGCTCTTCCGGTAAGTAAAGGCCCATTGCTTTCGGGGAATTGATATATTATACGACCTTGAAGACAAGACTAATTATAATCCGCAATAAGGTATAAAATTTTATCCGACAACTGACGCATACGACTAGCTGAATGGCTATCGACATGGAAATATGGATTTATCAGGAACTTTAATGGCCGAATACAAAGAGATTAATTATTTTTGCAATTAGCATGACAATTAAATTCTTTGGTAGGTTGACTGAATGATCACCCAATTAAACGTAATTGCTAAAGTAAAACAATTTCACACATCGTTTGAAGCATCGAATTGTTCATCAGACCATGGCCATAACATCGCCAAAGACGCCGCTCACACGACACCGACGACATGAGGATTGTCGCCGTCGGTAGCTGGGTGAAGATATCGAGATAATTGGTCGATTCTCCGCTGCTACTTAGTACTTACCACCATGTACGCGTCGCCGATTGTTTCCACTTTGTACACGTCGTAGTTCTCGACGGTTGAGTCGAAACACGTGTACAGGTCGTTCAGGAAATCGACCACCTGCATCATAGAAATGGAAGTCAGCTCTCGGCGCTTGCCGCAGGAATCTCAGATGCACACACATAGCGTACTGAATACGTTGTACACCATCGCTTCTGATTAGCTAAGCAATTGCATTGGTCAGGTGGTTCAATAATAGGTACAAGTTCGTTCATGGTCGTAACTTCGTAAGTCAAACGCCTCTGTAGTGAGGGAAACAGGGATTTATATTAGAAGAAATTTTTTGAACTAGCATGGATAATATTGGGTTGTCTGACTCTAAGTGATTAGCGTGTATAAACGAGAGGGCCCTTACATAGGGTCCTTACCCCTTTATGGGGCTTACTATCTATACGGTAATACAATAATATCTGTGAAGTTGCACTGGATATATGAAGAATTGCCACGAAATTTTCCTTTTTTTTGGTTATAATAATTGTTTAGAACTTTAACAGAAAATTCGTCCGTTGATTCCGAATCCACAGACTATAAAAAAACTTTCGAATGGCCAACACAAATCGTGCATTTCCGGAAAAAATGAGAATCAAACAGTGAAAACTGGAAAGTTAAAGGAACAAAATGTGAAATGACCCTCGAGTGGAATGCTGCGTTGGCCACCCCACCATTTCTTTGACTTACTACTGTGTGTAGGTGGACGATTTTTGGCAAAAGGCCTACCTGCAAGGGTGTGCTCTCGGCCGACATGGCAGTAAAGCCGACGATATCGCTAAAGTAGATCGTGACACAATCAAAACTCTCCGCCTCCACTTTGTGTCCCCGCTTCAACTGTTCGGCCACGTATCGCGGCAGCATCTCGTAGAGCAGCGCCTCGGTCTTCTTTTTCTCCTCCGACAACTGGTCTGTGCGCTCGTCGACGAGGGCCTCCAGGTTGTTGGCGTACTTTTCCATCATCGCCATCATGTTGTCAAAGATATTGGGTTTCCTGGACAAGAAAAACGGGGGCGGTCGTGGTATTAGTTATGCCAGCGAGCAAAGCTCGTTGCCAGGTCAGATAACGCCAGCGGTGAGGTGCTTACATGACTAACTTTCAGTGTGCGAAGACGATTAGCTTTTATATCTAGATCGAAAAGAAGCAAGGGTTGCTTAAATAAATTTGTGTCTACATGGAGGTAAAATAAAACAACCTCTAAAATCTGCGAAAACCAAACATGGTTTCCTTTGCCAAAATTACACTTAAAGATATGAACTATCGTAGATTGCACTAAGATTTTCCACTTAGTAGTAAGTGTGGGATAGAGGTGCCAAATAGGTTACCAAGATCGCGTGTATGACGTTTTGTGAAAAGGGTTGGAGATAATGTCATGGATATATCAAGACGACAGCTTATTTTCAAAGGCAACAGATCCCAGCAAACGCAAGATTAACTCTAATTATAATTTGATCGCGCTCAAGGTAGTGCTAAGGACACAGGAAAGATGAGCAAGAATGCTCGTCTTGAAAATTACCTGTTTGGCCCTGACATGAAAGGAATGCGCTGAAAGAATGCGTCAGAAAAACCTTCTGACATTTCGTTAATTGAAGAGTGATTTTCCCAGCGGGACAGTCATTTTCCAAGAACTGCTTTAGTTTACAGTGCTTACGTCAAAGCTAACACGTGAATGAATTACACAATATGAATTGCATCACATTGTACGTTTCCTCTTATCCACCTCGAATATTTTAGATCACAACAATAGCAGTTGAATAATTGGAAATTAGTGAAACTTGTTGGAAAATCACTCGACAGCTTCGTAGCGATACCCGCCACCGCCACTCAAGCACACACACCTTCCCTCTAGCAGATAACAACTAGCCAGCAACGGCAGCGCCGCGTTCTGCATACTGATATCTGGTAGGCTCAGACACTCACATGCCTTTCCGCAGAGGCCGCAGCTTGGCCCGCACGGTTTTGAAGTCTGGTCGCTCGTCAGGGTTTTCCGCCCAGCATTCCACCAAGCAGTCCCTCACAAAGTCGAAGCTGTGCTCCAACAGCTCCAGCGGCGGGCTGCGAGAGAATGGCACAGCATCAATAAACTAGTAATGCGTAATGGATGTTGCTGTCAATAGGACAGGAACTCTTTTGTCAGCTGCTCGGCGTGGTATACAGGTTCGGTGCAATGAGGCTGCTTTGAAGCTCGCTGGAATCCTTAGGGAACCTCACGTTGCCGTAACATAGAGGTGATATAGGCGCCGGAAAAGTTTGCTAGTCAACAAAGGCACTCATTGCTCGCGTCTTGTCTACAACTTGTCGTGCTTATTCACGACGAAATTAGATATGTAGCAATAGATATAGTGTTACGAATTCTCAATGCGCCTACCTACATTGTTGTAATTAAATTTCGGCTGTCGAAAGTAATGACATTTTTCGTGGAAAAGGTCAAACAAGGACCGGCTGTAGATGATAATTAGAGGCAAGGCAATTTGCAGAGAAGGTAGGAAATCGTCTTTCACGGATGGAAGTTCAATCAGTTCAGAAAGCGAATGAGTGGAATGGGAGGGATGAGAAAAAACGGCGTTCGGTCCCTTTGAAATAAAGGCTGCTAAAATTTGACTTGATGGTAACCACGTTCCTGTAGGTGATGAATACTAAAATAGATCATGAGGTAGCCGAGAGATGTTAGTGAGCCATTGAATTTCGATTCCCTTCAGCGGAGGGGCTCTCGAAAAGGTGAAGCGAAGGCAACGTGTGAGGTTGAGACTGACCGATGGGGGGGTTTCCCGGGCTCCGGGTACGTGACTCGTCGCAGTGTCTCCGACGCGGTCAGCAGCGCCCCCGCCTCCCCGTAGGGCCCGTTGCGGGCGTGCAGCTCGTAGAGGATGATGCCGAACGAGAAGATGTCGCCCTTTTGAGTGCCTCGACAGGCGAGAGGGGGTGCCCGGAGCAGTTCGGGCGCACGGTACAGCAAGCCTGCAGAACATGGCATCATTCGAGTTCATTGCATGGCTTCCAACAACAACAACATAATCTTCATGTGACCCAAAACAAACTTCCGAAACTAGAATTGTCTAGCGTGATAATTTTCTATGTCAATGGGATTCGATGTAAAAAGTGCAAGTTTTAAATCACGGGGTTATATTTTATTATTTTTAAATTTCCAATCAAAGTTAGCCACTCTATTACATCACTGGGGTAAGAGTTATGACCACTTTATGATTTTATCAGGATTATAAACGCTTACATTGAGGTTCTAACTAAAGTATATCCCCCAAAGAGGGACGCAGGTGTCATATTTATCGAAATAAACAATTTGATATCAACGACAAGATTTCATGCAAGGCACATATCTGATTCTGGTACCCTGTTACTAAACTAGCGGGCATGGTTTGAACAGTTTTCTTTAAAACGCAAACTCTTCGAAACCATCAAGTTAAAAAACAAAGTGAATCCGCCAAGGAAATATGATTTACCGAACTAATTTGCTAAAGGAGCGAGCAGTGTGTGAGAAATTAGGGCAACCGATAAAATTGAAGCCATTTACAATGCACGTGACAGGCTGCAGGGTCGCGGTTTCGGGAAATCCCCGGGTTTTCCGGAACCGGATGACGCATCGCCGGGGCGTCACAAGAAAATGTGCGCATCGGATTCATAAAATACGCGACTCGAGGAATGCTCACCCTCCAGGAGCCACGGGGGCCACGGGGGTGAGAGATAAGTGTTTCTGGAGTTGATTGGATCAATTGAGCACTGCATGCGACCAAGTACACGTCGCCGGATTGAAGAAGGGAGAAAATAAAGCGCAAGGTATAAAAGTAGTATACAGTAAACATCCGAGGACGAGATGGAGGGAAAATTACAAATTTGTGAGAGAAGTTCTCTCGGAAAGATGGTTCAAAAGTTCCAAGCGATATGAGTGTTCTAAGTCGCTATAATAGATTTCTCTTCAAGGATATAACACTTAAACAGACAGTTTCTCTGATTGTGAATTGTACTTTGCCACGATCAAATATTATTTTCTAATGTAAAGAAGTGGCCCAAGGAAGCAGATATGTCTCAATTTTCGCCATTGCACACCCTTTAATTAAACCATATTTTCGTCTCTTGTAAGTATATCAAGTATTTAGTATACACATAGTTGATAACAGGTTTATCGATAATCTTCTTTACCTTCATACTTCCTTTTGATAGCCTCGGAGAAGTCTTCTTGGTAGAGGCTGCAAGTAACGTCCTCTATAAACTCGTAGTGTTTGATCTGATGCAGGCCGAAGTCTGATACTTTGACGACCCAGCGCGAGTCGACTAAACAATTGGACGCCTTCAAATTGCCGTGGACTCTGACATGAGAGTCATGAAGGTACATCATTCCCTGCAAGCCAGAGAAATTTCATTCACACTCGACAAAGTTTTCCCATTATGAGAGCAACACCAAGCGCAAGAATACGGAACTGAGTGTGAAAATTGCTGAATAAAATTGAATGCGAGACTGAAGGGTATTGTTTTCCCAAATGGCAGCGAGTTGCCTTTCTTTTAGCCCAGTTAATTAAGAACGAGTAGTTTTTTTCGCTTCAAATTTAATTCCGCGAGGGTTGTGCCAAATTTTCAATAAACAGAAAAAGGCAATTATGGAAAACTCACGAGTTGATAAATTGAGAAAAATGTAGCTCCTTCTGAATGTTGGAAGCCAAGAAGACAAGGCAGAAGACAAGAAAGTAGGTATTATGGAAGAATGAGATTTGTGAATGTAATGACATTATGATGAGCAGTTTACCCTGATAATGTCGCCGACCAGGGACGCAATAAACATGTTGTCGAGTTTCACATCTTCGTTCTCGAGGATATCCTGAGAGAGAAACAAAAGGAAAATAATTCCCTGTAAAACCCGACAGAAACGCAGCCAAGGAAACGTGACGATTTGTGTATTTGTGGATTACCTTCAAGCTGCCGCGGGTGCAGTACTCGGTGATGATGCAGATGTTCGGAGGGTCAGTGCAAGCGCCGATAAACGAATTCAAATTATCGTGCCGCAAGTCTCGCATCTGTAAATTACACCCTCTCAATTCTCGAAATTCACTGGCCGAACAGGCAATTTTAACCCAGGAATAGTCACGTATGAAACATGTAGATTTACAATTGCCCGTTACTCCATTTTTATCTTTATGGCGTTTACATTTCAGAAAGGCGCATTGTTCGATCAATTTTATGCGAAAAAATACTCGGTGTAAGGGAAAAGATGTTACACAGATCGCATGATATATTTCCACTCATTTCTCCTGTTGAATTCATTTAAAATAATATATGGAAATCAGTTCAACTCTTGTTAGCAATAAATTCCATTTCTATTGATTTCAAACTTTTAAATCTCAAATTTAAATTAGGTGTCTGATGAAACATGGATGTTCTGTTACCATCTTGAGCTCCTTCTTCATTTCGCGGGTAATGTCGATGGACTTCTTGTGCACCTTCTTGATGGCGAACACCCGCCCCTTGTAGATGCCGATCGGGGTGTAAATAGTCGAGTAGCGGAAGTCGGCGTCGGGGTTCGAACTCAGAGACACTTGACTCGTGCGAATCAACGGATGAATCGCCTGAATCGACAAGAAGATAGTTTCTGACCACTGTTTGTGTCCCGGGTTTCCGGAATAGGGCCTTGAAAATTAAAACTATGGACCTAATGGAATAGGACAATAATCTAAATCTCTCGGCAATTTTTCCATTTTAATTGAGCATGGATTACACTGAAGAATATCAGGAAGGTGCAATAAAAAAATCTCTTTTGCCTAGATAAAATTGAAAAACTAACAAACCATCAATACTTTCTGGATGGTATCGGAATTTTCAGCATGGCTAAATCATATTTTTGATTCTCAAACGGGAAAATTTTGTTTGAAATGAATTCAATTTATTCATTTACACGAATCAGTTTGTCTAGCCCGTGATAAAATGATAACCTACTTCCATAAAATCCAATATCGTCGAGAGTCGAGAAGGGTGCACGCCCTGCAAAATCGCACAGCTATTTACTGCATTAACCTGATAAAGCTCACACTCGAATCAAGTTGAAGTGTTGAAAAAGCTGTTAAATGACACCGGAGTGAATTGGCAAGCAATTATAATAATCATCCAATTGTTCCGGCATTAACGCTGCAACAGATGTCCTCGTCTGCATGAGGGTTGAATGACATTTCAAACTATCAATTGCAGACTAGGTGCTTGAAAAGAACATTGAGTAATTACGTCTCTGTACGTACAATAACGTAGAATGTAAAGCAGCTTTTTTTCTGCTCACTGTTAATGAAGCACACGCTGAATAGTGCACTCGAGCGCATTGAGAGACTTAGTACTCACTTCTGTTAATTAGTTGGGAAAACACTTTTTTAACAAATCCGTCTACAATATGCCGCTCCACAAGCAGCCTCGTCAATTATTTCCTTTGTACCGTAAGCTTAGGAAGAAACTAACATTATAAAACTATAAAAAATTATAGGTGCACTTACTTTGAGAAAAAAAAATTATACCAAACTGGTAAAATATCCAATTTTTAGATATGTTTTAAAATTATAGTTTCTTTAGTCTTAGATAATAATATCACGGAATATTACATGCAATTTGTGGAAGATACGAAGATAAAATGTTAATTGCAAGCACAAATGTTAGCAGTTGGCCCTCAACCAAAACGAAAACATTATAAAATTATATAATTTTGGGCACAAGTCACAAAAAATGACACATGACAGCAATAATTATATTAGGCTTTCAGAATAGCATCCAATTATTTTTTAATGATTTTTGTAAGAAATTAGAGCTGAAAACTTAAAGCTATTAAAGCGAAGCTAAAAGCACCCCAATTATTTCCATCGTGTGATCTCCGGAGATCGTAAAAACGTCTTCGCAAAGAAAAAATATGCATGAAAACTACCCACGCGGCGACACCAATGGTGTTACACTAGCAACAGCAGGAAAGACGATCGGAATGACAAAGTTCCATTGAAGCGGCGATTTACCGGCTCGTTAGTTTCCATAATCCCGATCAGACCATTGGTTCGCTGATTTAGCAGGACTTCTCCACCACCCGACAGTGTGAATCGAACCAGATTCCGGATGCGGAATTCGGATATTCGGATATTTACAGTGAGATGAGTCTGAGTGGGTGAACCGCGCTCTGGTCTTTTTGCACCGTCGGTAGACAAAGATCAACAAGGTTAATTGGCCGATCTCATTCGGAATTTCAATGTCGTAGATCACATTCACATTCAACGCTGTTTTTTCAAGTGAAATTGCGATAGGAATTTCGCCGAGGTAGCATTAGTCTGAATTCCCAAACGCCTCGAATTTCAATACTTGCTTAAGCGTAGCGTAACCGTTGGTAATCGGTTAAAATTGATTTTGTGACTTAATTTTTAACCGTAAGCGGGAATCCTTGAAAGACACTATTTTTCCATTGGTGGGCAAAGAACATAAGATAAACCATTTTTTTGCTGCTTCAATGACATTTTTCATTTGTCTTTTTGCACGATGTAGACTTTGGATTTTATCATTAATATTGAAGAAAAATTAATTTGAAAGGGAATATTAATGCATGATTTTCACTATTATTTTCCTCAGCGTTTCGCTAACGTTTCTAGTCTATTTTTTCCACCACCCTGCTTTTAGATCCCATGAAACAGCAGGTGAATTGCTTTCCGAAACGCCGGTAAAGTAAGTGGAAAACTAAGCCATGCTTAACATTAAATATTATTATGCTAAGCGTTCAAAATTAAAATTAACGTGCTGGATTAGAAAAATACTTGTTTGTCTCAGGAAATCTACCAAACCACTGACAGTTAATGGGTAGCATGTTCACTCACTCGTGACACTTTGGTGCCCAGCGACGCTTGCTTGTTCTCGTCGTTCACTTGAATGTCCTTGAAGTCGACCTTCCAGAGCAGACTGTCGAGCTCCTGCTCGTACTTCCAGTTCCGGTAGAGGACCAGGGAGACGACTGCGAGGATGAGGAGGATTCCGCCGGCAACGCCAGCCACGATCTCGCCCGTGTGCGCTGCGAAAAACCCACGGTGTGGTCACAAGGGCGCTACAAAACACCCCCAGTCTTTGTGTCAAGGGTGCGCTACCATGGTCACAAGGGAGCGCGCCGTAGTGACTATAGATACAGGGTTTATAAACGTAATTTTTCATCCCAACGGGCTCGGCGCATTGTCACCTAGGAATACAAGAGCTTGGAAACTCTACATTTTGCCTAAACGGCGCAATAGTTGGATCTTTTGGCAGAGAAAAGTCTTGTATTTTGTCAAAGAGTCAGTATAATTTCTCATTGGTTCTGAAAAGCTTATTATCGAGTTTTCTTTATTGAAACTTTATTTCGTTTTCCGTGAAATACGCATTTGCTTCTATATAGTGCATAAAGTTTCACGTATAATTTCCACGAAAGTGCTTTATCAAACCATTTAAAAAGTGCATTTTTAACAAATTCAATGTGATTTTATTCAAACGGCACAGAGAAATTTCAATAAAATCCTCTAGGAAGCACATTTTTCATGTTGTGATAATATCTCCCTAATGAAACAGATCGCCTTTGCGAACTTAGTTTTGTGGAAGAAATTTCACAAATATTTGTCTTGACTTCACAAACCTTCAATGAAAACAAATAACAAACATATTTGATGTTTTGTACGGAAAAACAACGAAAATACCTTTTTATTTTGTAGAAGTTTAATGTGGTTTATTCAATGTGTCTTAAAATGATGGTATGAAAGGAATCACCAGAATACCTTATTCGTTTTGCAGTCGCATTTGTTCAAAATACCCATACAATCAGAGAACGTCTATCGAACGAATCATTTGTGCAACGTTGGGGGTTGTCATATCCCTATTAAAAAAGAGTATATTCAAGTCGTTTGAGAGCCTCTAAATTATTTTTCCAAAGAGAACGATTTTATTGGATGAAAGCTTAAACATCAAAGGGAGTCGTTGAAGACACAAAAAACAAGCAAACATGAAATTATCAGAGTAATTTGAGCCGAAAAATATCTGCCCATCTCGTGAGACGGTTTGCATCTTGTCACAATTAGCTGCAGTGGGACTTTTGAATACGACATATTCCTCAATCCAGTGTTTGACTGTTTTTTTTTAGCAAAGTATCTACATACCTACATTATTTACCGCTCGAACAGTAAAATAGAAATGCATTATTTTATCTGCGCCGTTTGTCACTTTACGCTTGCAAAAATAAACAAGCAAGCCAGGCTAGTATATATAGTAACCAAAAAGCAAGCGATGTCTACCGCTCTTCCTTCAA
The DNA here is from genome assembly GCA_921293315.2 of Nemurella pictetii. Classification (NCBI taxonomy): domain Eukaryota; kingdom Metazoa; phylum Arthropoda; class Insecta; order Plecoptera; family Nemouridae; genus Nemurella; species Nemurella pictetii. The sequence continues at coordinate 30,202,110 of OV121115.1, forward strand.
AGCTGCGATGTATCCAACGCATAAAAACAAAACTTCCCACTAAAAAGTGGAGGGTGCTAAAAGCACAGGCAATAAAAGGAAGCAAAATGGAAGTTATCGCAAAGAACGTGAGACTGCCCGCTGTGACACCTCAATGAAGGCTTTTAGAAACGTCGTTGCTGAGCACAGATGCTGGAAAGAAAATGCAGCCGCAAAGCCTGTGTCATCTCAATATCAGTGCAGGCGTCTTCGCATTGAGTTACTGAATGCTGCCAGCCAGTCTATTTCTAGTTAAACTGCGAGATTCGGCCGAAATGCACACGTTACTCAAATAGGGGTTACTGAAGAAGTTATGATTTCGCATGGGCCTGTTCCTATAGTATCAGGAATGGAGAGTCAGCTATGTTTGAAAATTTCACATTTAATAAATATAATGAAATCTTGTAAATATGTCATTTTAACTCAAGGAAGGGTATAATATATAGGGGTTTCTCCAATTTTAACCATGTGTCACTGGGGAATGCCACAATGATGCAATTACTACATAATTGGAAATTATACGTTTATTATGACAAGGAGATTATGATGATGAAGATGATGAACCCACACCATGCCCAGTAGGGCGGAGAGAAAACCAGGCACAGGATTTCTGTCGTGAATTTGATAAGCCAACCAAGTGAAACTGTTGCCCCAGCTTAGAGATAGAGTGGTCTATGCGGGAACATTGTGGGAATATTGCGCCGCATTGTGCTGCCTCTAAATGCGTTGGGAGTGTATCAGAGCATTTGTTTGGTCGTCCGCAGCGTCCGGACGCCTGCGTCGCGCATGGCGGCGCTCTTTGTTAATCGTGGGCAACGATTTCATGCGCTCCACCACCGCAGGTGCACCGATGCATGTGCATTGCACTTGCTTGCAATACACGTCGTGTGAAACGAATTGCAACGAGCACACACTTGTCAAACCAAGTTATACAGATTAGTGTGATTTGTACATGTTTTGATGTGACAGAAATTTTAAATTTGAGAGGAACGTTATTGAGGTATTTTATCACTATGTTTTCAACGCGAGATTTCAAAATTGCAGTAAAGGTAAATATTTTAGTCATGATCTTTATTGCACAAATGATGTAGATTGTTTTGGAAATGAAATATCAGCACATATGACATGGGTTGCATCAGGGAAATTGACATGTAGCGTGTGATTGTACAAATGCGTCCCGATCCCTACAAATCCAAAAAGGGGAAAGGTTGATACCTCTAAACAATTGTGCGGTGGGAGGTGCAGAGTGCAATTTAATATTCATAATGGAAAGCTCGTATTTCATTTCATATCATTCCACAATGAACCATGCGATGCGTTGCACAAAATTGATTTAAATCATTCAAGCATACTTGTGCAACATGGAATAAATCTGACTGTCAGATATTACCATCATATTCACAGGCGAGACTGAACTTGAAGGATGAGAAATTAATTTCAGATACTTGTATCTGCATTGACGAAAAGTTAGATTTAATATAAATTAGCGTACACTTTTTGGGACAAACATATTTTTCTGCGTAAGTTTCAAATAGAAGAAACTGTTGCAACGCCTGTAAGTAATAGGCCATGAATGAAAACTTCATTGAAGTTCACTCACTTATACATTTCTCGCCCCTAAATCCACACGGGGGCTCAGCGATGGGAGGCTGCCCGTTGACCCAGGCGATCTTGTCGGTCAGACGGAGCTCCTGAAACAATCAGATACTGCGTCCTGAGTCCTGCGTCCTACGTCCTGAGTCCTGGCTAGTTTCGAACAGCAACGGAGGCCGCTCGCACTGCCACAAGATTTCAATTAGAAATAGATCAAGAGCTGTATCATCACGGAAACGTCACGCTTCTCAGAACAACGTGAAATATCGGATGCTTTTTTCCGCTGGGAAGAAGATTTACGAATTTGATAAGATTGAGAGAAAAGAGTATGTCTAGGTGTGTCTTAGCCTTACCCAGACCTATGGGAAACGAACGTAATTCTTGTTAATTAAGTTTGCCGATTTGAAACGCTTTTCCGCTGTCCAATCAACGGATCAACGTCAGTGACATGTCACTAATGCAGCTTTCATGAGCACTAATAGTTTAAGTTTGCGATACAGGTTTCTTTAGCAATCTCTTGGATTGGGGAGGACGGACTTGTCGCCTGTGGTTTGGTAGTGGAGGAGCCAGTTTGGTTTGCGGGATGCGTTTAGGGGCAACTTGTTTCAAGGGCAAAGTGAAGTGAAGAAATAATGTTTAATAGAAAGTTAAACACAAAAGTAAGGTTGGGTAGGTTAAGCAGTTTTGTATGCGTGTTTTGTCTATTTAATGGGTCTAGTTTCGTCCATGGAACTGTAGGAAAGGTGGTGAGCATGGGCTGGCTGGTGGAGGAGCCGGTTTGCTCTGCGGGCTGCGTTTCATTCGTGACAATCGCAAGTTAATCTTTTGTTTGCTAAGTGAGGAATAGCAACTCGTATTCTTAATTTTTTCCGTCTGTGATGTTTAGCACAGAAAAAATTAATAGAATTGCAAATTCAAAGTGTTTTTTAATTATATATGTAGACCCAAAATTTACTGCCGGACGTCTGCTATACCTAAAATGCGTCTTCAAAAGGCTTACCAGGACGAGTTCTATGATCTAATTACAATCCAGTTAAATTTCTACGTCTCTTGCGTTAGTACATACACGTCACAAGTAATTGTTTTCAGAAATTAAAATAAATTCCAGTGGTTTTGAAACCCACGAGGGACATTGGATCAGAAAAAATAAAACATAATAATAAAATGCCATTCTACTACATGGTAAACTGAACATTTCAAACGCAAGAGACTTATAAATAACAATTTCGGACGTTGCAGCTCGAGATTGTGTTGAAGCAATCGCATAAATCTTCATGCAAACAACTGAATGCTTCCAACCGTGGTTCATTTGCATCACAATAGGTGGGGTTATATTTTTAAAATGTTGAGCTGAGGATTAAATATTTAGTAGTTTATGAAAGAGGTAAGGATTTCGAAAAATTTAGTTAGCTTGATTTAAATGTGATAATACAAGAACCACAATTTCTAGACCAATTGATAGACATATTGATTATTAGTATCAAACCTCACAAAAACAGTTTATAATTTAGCGACATCTAGGAGGTAAACAAGTTTTTCTCCAAAATCACGTTATAAATCTATCTTTTTACATGACATTCAGTAAAAAAAAACTTAACATTGTATTCAAAACCTTTAGCCTGAAAAGCACTTTTTTTTCTAGCGTTCTAAATGGCTGCGCAATGAATAACGATTTAAGGACCATGTGTGGTGGCCACACATCACTTCTCACTATCACAGAAACAGACTTCTACGAACGGAGTACTCCGTACTCGGAGTAACAGGTAACATCAAGCTGAGTGAACGCCCCCTCCACCCGCAACCACTACAGAACCGGCCACTCACAGGAATGTGGCTGTCGTTGTCTCGCCGAATGAAGACACCCGTGGGGTACAAGCCGAACACCCCGGGGATGTAATGATGCGCCTGCCTTGCGAGCAGGGTGTAGTTGCCCTCGGCATCCCCGTTCTCGTCCATGTACACCACATACCTGCAAGCACGCAAGTATCGCGTCGTTTTACGATTGTACGCAGCAATGTGCTTGGTGCTCTTAGATCCGATGCTTACATTGCTACCAACTGAAACAAGCTCAAACTACTGCCAATAACGTTGCATTTAGCAGTAGTTTCAGCTATAATGACAGTTGGTGGTAGTGAGAACGAACCTATGTGTCTTGTCACAATTTGAGAATGATGGTGAAGATATTCTTAATTTAGTGACCAACGTGCAATAAAAACAGTGCTTAAAGTTTTTCGAGCATGCTTTTACTGCTTTCACGGTTCATAAAAATTAACTAAATAAAGGATTAACTGCATGGCTTTTATCTACGAGAGTGGTCCTGCCATTCAAATTTCCTACCAACGGCGTGGTGTAAGCGCACACTTCGATCGGAATATAAACAGTTGAGTGCATCATACTTTGAGCTGGTTGAATCAGCAATAATAGCTAAGTAAGGCGGAGAGAAAAGAAGTGCCAATATTCTCGTACAGTAATTCGATTCGTGTTACTGTGTATCTGACGTCTAATTAAAACTAAAATACATTATCAAGAAGCACAAGCTTTTAAAAATTAGGTCGTGACTTTTAGTTCTATAATCCATTTATATGGAAAAGGGTTTTCTCAACCAGTCATTTTGAAACAGAGCAAACAGCATCTTGCATCTTGCAGAACACGAGCGCTTAGTAATTACATAGTTTACGTGGAGCCATTTTGTAAACTGTTCACTTTCGCGACTGTCAAGACAAGTTTACTGCGTGCACTCTCCACCTGACTCTTCTAAAATGTGTGCTGACAGAACTGGCGCTCGTCTATGTTGCTCAGACGACTGTTGGTGTTTTCATTTAAGTTGGAGTCAAAGTGTTCCATAGCCAGTTGCCACTATCATAGTTTCAAGAAGTCAATAAACGCCTTTTATGAAAGTTGTAAAGGTTACGCCGCAGCAGTAAAGAGAGCAACACGACTGCCCAGGGTGTTTTTCTTTTCGTTTTAATTCGTTAAGTAACTATTTACGCGATAGACGTTTGCAGGCTGCGTGCAGCTTGACGGTTTTGTGCTCGATCATAAATGGTGTTTATGATTGAACGCCCCGGGGGCTGTATTCGCAACACTAGGCCAAGTAATCATGCGAAGATTTCTTAGAAGGTTGATCGTTGAAACTTCAACATGGGCCCAGGGAAACTCGAGATATAAATGGACTTTTCCTAAAATCTGGCAAGACCCATTTGTTTTATAATATTGCGCGTATCTGGGTATGAAAACTTAAGCCAGTAAAGCGAAAAAATGTTGAATACATTAAGTTCGGAAGCTGTATAATTGAACAATTAGTAACAAATGTTGAATGAGAGCGGCTGCATTTCATATTGGGTTGGCAAAAGTTTAGTCCAAAATTCAAACTTGGTCGATTTCAAAGAGTTATTAGCTAGTGGACCAAGGTAATTAGTTTCAGTGAATCCGTGAAAATAGGATTACTTACGCTTAGCATTAAGTTTTGTACATGCAATCGATGGTGTAAATCGGGTAGTTAACTGTAATAAAATGTACCGAACAAAAACCATTTGTGGAAAAAATGTGGTTTTAAATCAGCAGCCAGCGACGCCAACCGTAGGTGTTTTATTTTCATTTTGTTTTCGACCGAATGGAGTTAACCAAGTGTCTCATTTCGTCACCTGCATCGATAATTTGCAGTTGGCATTAATTTGTCTAATTGAATAGATTAATCAGCAGTGTGATTTCAATGTAACGAATCTTTCAAAAAAGTGTCACAAAGTGATATCAAACGGTATTACTATTATCAATCATAAACGAGCCATAAATAAGCTAAACTGAAATAAAATCATTACCAACAAAATTAGCAAAATGTGACACAACAAAAAAACTAGGATTTGGGAAAACGATAAGGACACAAGCAGTTGGCTCTAACTAAACGTTACTGAGTTAAGGATTTTACTGTAAAACCATAATGGTTCTATAATTAAAGCCTTGAAAAATGGCAGCATATATTATTAAGTGCAGTATTTTGAATATAGTAACGTACCCCATGGCGCTTTTGTAATGGCACCCCTTGACCGCCTCGATGATCGCTGTACCGTTGCGGGGGTTTTTTCCGGCGTCGATGACCTTGAGAAGTGCACGTGCGTACAGATGCACCGCGTCGTACAAGTAGGCTGCCTCGGGCCGTATCTGCAACCCGCAACACGAGGTGGTTGAACACGGCACTTCCACGTCACCGGAGCCCGGCACCTCCACCACGGACGATCTTTGTTGACGGTTTGATAAGGTTTGACGTTGTATTTCAATTGATAACGGCGCTCTGTATCATGAAATAATTATAATGGACGGTGGCTTTTGTGAAATATGCAGGAAAGAGCAACTATGGTTTTGGTTGTGAAGCTTGCGGTTCTGCTCTGATTTGAATGACTTTTGGTCCTGAAAAGGACCTTCGTCGACGTTTCGTCCGCGTTGGCGCGGACATCTTCAGGACTGTCAGGACCAAAAGTCATTCAAATCAGAGCAGAACCGCAAGCTTCACAACCATCTTTCCATGGCTCTGAAACACTCCGCCAAACCAACCATGGTTTTGAAAAATATGTGATTGAGTGTCTTCAATTATGCCAGAAAATGGTTTCGGAATAATAATATTACAATTCATACAAAGAAAAATGCTTAAGCTCTTGGCTTAGGAAGTATCCTACGAGATGAATTTGGGATTTGGATGATCGAAAAAATTTGACATAAATATTTGAACCGAAATTCGGAGAAAGGGAAACGCAAACAGTGGTTATATTTTTATATGACAGGAAGCAAGTTAGAGTGTTCATGTTGTTATTTGCATTTAAATAGAAATCAGATTTCCTCCTTGCATTCGCTAGGGTAAATATGACATTTCAAATCAGATCTCAAAAGTTATTCGAACATGAGCGCGACATCTTGTTCTGTATTATGCTAATTTGTACGCCAGCTTTAATAAACCCTAGAACACTAGTTAAAATTAGCCTCCCCTCAAGCTGTACTATTTCATGCCTTCTTGCATGGAATCAGGTTTAATTAATTTAAATGTTTATTGTGGCAGGCGCCAGACACCGCGCATTTTGACGAATTTATAATTGAGCCATTACATTTATAGCATTTGGACAGATAAACAGTAAACTTTCTCTCGGTCAAATCTAGCACACTTATTTAAAAATTGAATGTGGTTACATAATATAAATATTTAATATACACCGATGCTAAATCTTAGCACAGTATAATAAGAACCTAGTAGGATATCTGGGACATCGTATTCCTACTCAAGCAGGGTAAAAAAAAACAGTTTCCATTTGTCTCGCGTTCTGTTTCTGTGACGATTGTGGACAAGACAAGCCGATCTGACTGATTCTGACAGCAGCCATTGCCACCAGGGAATTAGTTTTGTCATCCTTGTCGGCGTCGTGGGTGACCCTCAACCTCGACGCAATGTTTACGATGAGGTTTAGGTGGACAAGGGTAGAGGGGAGACAGGAGACATCCAATTATAGTTGCACGGGGTGACATTGTTACACGCTACTTCTCTGCTATTGTTGGGCTTTTCGTATCTTTAATGCACTTACGTCTAAGATATTCGGTTCTAAAAAATGTGTTCGTTTCAAACTGTTTAAACTCTTTAGCAGAATAGGAAACAAGTTTCTCAATGCGTGTTTCAGTAAGTCAGGAATTTGGCTGTGAAAAATGTACAACATTTTACATTTTGCGAAAAACTGTCAACGAAGAAATGCGAATTGCGAATTTTAAAAGAATTTGCCAACGCAGACCGTCACGCTTTCTTAATATAGCTCAGCGTCTTTCCGCACATAATTGAACGCGACGCCCTCCCCCCGAGCGATATCCGCTTTAAACGACGAGGCTCGCCGTGTCCGTGGAGTCCCCAACCCCCAAGTGATCCTCGTGTTGCCTGTCGTCAGCAACCGGCGTCGGCAGGTCACGAGACACCGGGATACGGCATCCGGGACTCGGGAATCAGGATTCGGGATTCGCAAGACGTGTTCGGGCTGACAAGAAGAGTGCACCTGTTACTCCCAAACGACGCCGACGTCGACGCCGGCACAGATTCGGGATGGACCCGACGGTAAACAGCGTTGGGGCGGCAAAAAAATTGGTAAAACATCCGCGGGGCGCACGTAGGGAAATTTGATGGGAACTCGTTTGTTACGGGGCGTCCTATCATGTGGATGACGGCATTTGCCAGCGCAGACTTTGATGGAAACGAATGATGTGATGCGAATGAATGTTAGATCTTTGACTTTATATTATGGGATGCGTCTATTGATTTTGTTCTAACGAATCGGCTTTGTAGGTGTAGATAGTTTGTAAAGTTTTGTAATTTGGTAATTCATTAGTGGCTTACATGGGCAATAAAAATGACTGAACGTGGCGCGTCGTAAATTACCGACAATTTTTTCAATGCCTTCGTATGCTATTTTTCGATCTATAGAGGAAGCCACTAATGATATTTTTCGGTTCATCGAACGAGACAAAGAGACTAGCATACTCAATCAGGAATATCAGCTCCACATCGCAACTTCGCGAGAAAATGCAAAATTCCACCTCTTTGATAAATTGAACGATGCATACAAATACCAAAGAGCACACATGAAAAAGTTCCACGCGAAGGCAAAGCTGGCGTGAAAGACACGCCGCGAACTCACCCTTTTCATCCCTCCGACGTACGTGAGCGGATTGGGAAAGTTGAACGGTGGCTTTTCCATGTTCGCGTTGACCAGTGCCTTGAAGTTCTCGTATCCCACGGGCGAGGAGGCGACCACGCCGAGGTAGTTCCGGTAGGCCTTCTGGGCGACCACGTCCGTCTCGTCGCGCAGCAGCCCGCGCAGGTACTTGCTGGGGTTTTCCTGGTCGTACTGCTCGATGTCGACGCCGACCACCCAGTATTCGCCGTTCTCGAAGAGCTTCAGCTCCTGCATGGCCACCATCAGCCCGAGATGCTCGTAGTGGTAGCCCAGGATGATGTAAACTAGTGACGGGCAGGGGCTGGTAACTTTGATGCGACGCGGGGATTGATCAAGTTACAACGCCCATGGGGTGTGTGGTTTTGGGGACCGGCGCTACAGTTTGCTTTAAATACACTACACTTACGGGGGAGTGGGATTTATTTAAGTCGGATTTGTTGGCTATTTAGAGGTAGGCAGGAATAAACTATAGGATCGTTTAGGGAATAGCATGTACTACGACGTAAAGAACGAAAATTTTGCCTCTGGCTTTTCCATCGAGAATTTTGTTCTAAAATTTCCAGGGGAGTGGGCTTAGACTGGAGACTGTATAGGTTAGTTATAAAATTAGTTGTATAGAAAACCTACAAACTCCGGAGCAGTTTCACTGGGACTCAATCAAGGGGGCTTTTCATGTTAAAAGGATGCTGGTCCCTAACCAGCAGGAATATGATTTTCATTAAAATTTCAACCACGTTTCCTGTTTATAAAGAGAAACATCGACATGCAATGACATTCCCTCTGGATCAATTCTTGATTGAAAAGAAAAGAGTCGCATTATTGAGCTGCTCATTTATTTTGTAACGCTAAGTAAAAGTGCAGCAATAGGGAGAAATGCAATCAATGTATACAAGGGAGCTGCAATCCTGCAGGCGCGTAGCGTAGTGAGCAATTTTGTCTAGTCACAAGTCCCGAGTCAACGGTCTCCGCGTATTATTATTAACCAACGGTGCATTCTCAATTCTAAACATTGCAATTAAGAGCTTTGCCAAAATACTATTTTCAACTTCGTGTTACATTTATGTCCATAAATTAACACGTTTCTGTGACGCGCAATGCCACTGTGATCTACTTTTTGACATAAGCAGCGTAACAAACACATCCACTCCTGTGAAGTCGCCGTTTAATAGTACGCGCTGAAACTGCTGCCAGATAACATCAGCAAATTCAAAGGAATGCATCGCACATTCACGACTACCGAGCGTCTGATCATGCAACATGCAATCATAACTCTGAGTTATGTCTGGAATTCTGCTCACGTATGCCCTGATGTTGCATATCCCGAGCTGATTACTGGCTGACAGACAAATGAACAATCAAACATTAGATCAACCGCTCGACATAACTATTATGTGATAGTTCAGCCGTTATTGATTCCATTTTCTCTTCGGTACGAACCACAATGTGAAATGCAACTGCCTCTATTTATTCTCTATAGCTCGTGGTCATCGTTTCATGTGGGTTTTAGTGTAGTGGTTGCATGCTCTGAACTAATTATCCAATTAGCTTGCACTGTGGTATCTCAATCAATTGAAATCGCGAATGGTCAGGGACGTCGTTTCACTCAAAGCATCCTATTAATAGATCGCCCTGCGCAGAGTGACACTGTCTCAAACTGCCTGGAAAATAGGTCGGAAAATATGGAGATGTATGGAAGCTTTCTTCGGAACCAATACACGGAATCGGAACCAGGAATAATAAAAAACAAACTAAATCTTAAGTGAAATGAGCAGAGAACAGCATGGTGAGAAATTAAGTTGAGCCAAGATGTCTGTTGACGGCGAAGTCGCCGCTATCACTCTCTATCTTCGGCTCTCTTATTATGCCAAGTTAGTGAGCGTCACTGGATATGATTTGGCCCTTCATGCCAAACGAGGGTGATCTTTCTCTACTTAACGAGCCGATGCTTATAACTGGCCAGGTGGGTCTCTTTCCACTATACAGCCACTCGCAAATATACTTGCCGCATTATTTATACGAGCGTGCGAGACAGACGGTGTATTTATAGAAAATCAGTTTTAGTATCTCTGACTTCTAAACGCGTGGATGACTGGCATTACGCTATTACTATTACTATATTGCTCTAGTGCAGATTACTGGCGCAATCATGTTGAACAGCGATCAAATGTAACAAGTCATGACTCAATTTTCCGTACAGTTTCCTTCTCGTACTTATTTCCATGCCGCAACTGACGAAACGAACTCAATTAGCGAATTCGGCGTATTTATATTCTGGAGTTCTGGACGCCGACGCCGACGCCGACGCCGACGCCGCCCGCAAGCGAAATTATGAACACGTCAAATAAATTCTGTTCTCTGGATTAGTTGGACGAGCTCGCAAAAATAATATTGGTGCCTGGTGGTGTAGAAATTACAGCAGAATTAAATGATTTATTTGAAGGTACTAATGGTTCGCTGTGAGGTAAGCACTGTGCGTTATCATTCGGATTCGAACAACATTTCATACTGAAGAAAATAAAAAAGTCTCTCCGTCTTGTGCTGTAAACTGTAAAGAAACGCTTTTAATGCATTTTTAAGTTAACCTGTCTTGACCATTGATTTTGACCGATAGATTTTACGCATTGTTAGGTTTTACAGCTGTTTTCTGCCTAGACAGCCAACGGAAAGCTTTATCTAGCATAGACTTCACCAGCGTCCAAAGAAAAGCATAAAAACTTTTTTACGAACGCATTTCCAAAAGAAAAAGTAATAGCTGAAGCATTCTTCGTCTGGACAATGCGATGGATTCGCGCGATATCTCAGGGAGTTTGTCCAAGCAGCGAAACAATGCAGAATGGCGGCGTCGTGGCGGATTGCACTGGCACACCGTGCACTTGTGAACGTCGTGTTGTGCAACTTCCGTGACTAACGTCGTCAACCAGAGCAAGTTAGGCGAAAATGCGATGCAATTCAGTGAATGACGGATGACAATGGTAATGCTGATGCACTCTCTCAGCGTCCCCAGCTGCACTTGACGTGCTCCAACGACGATCGTTCGCTCGTTCGCTCGTTGGTGTCCCGCGTTTTATTGCTGTGCAGTCTTTCACGTGGTACAAATGTTAGCATTCTAATCCGTTGAAATACTTCCAGCGTGGTGCAAAATTGACAAAGTTTTGCGTGGAAAGAAATAAGTTTTTTCTTCGTCTTAACAAAACACGAAACTACTTGGAACTACTCTAACTACTTGCGAGCAAGAAAGTTCGCTTGGAATTGAATAACTATAGCTATTTTACGGTGAGTGAAAATCTTTCAATTAGTGACAGTTGTGCGGGACAGGTTTAGTGGTGAGGTCCACCCGGAGCAAGAGGAGAAGCACTCGCAAGATTGTTGTGAATGCTTTGAAAAAGCCAGCGCCCATCTTGATGGAAAACTGCCATCTTACAGGTTTCTGGGGAAATCTAGCGGACTCGTATAAAAACGTCAATCCTCTTAGCGTCCTCGTTCTCAACAACACTAATTATTTTTGTCAAAAGATTATAAACATATTAAATTATTTGATGCACATAAAATCAACGAAACATCTTACGACATACCTTTCCTTTACAGTTACTCAAATAAACAATATTCAAGAAATCTTTGACTAAGTTGCATACATATTCTGCAATAAAAGCGGTGAGCGAAATACGATTATGTATCCAAGGGAAATTGCCGGTGGGTATGGGATGGGCGGCGGTATAAATCGAAAATAAAACTCGTCGAGATGACGGGTAGGAAAATAAACTAGATCCATATGAAACGAATCTCGAATCTCGCCGAGTGGAGACGTAATAGTGCAATCGACGCGAACTATATTGCTTTACACTCCAATGCGGTGTTCACGGCAGCTAGCTCAATGCTATTCGCATGTTTGGCATGGCACACACCAATAAAAAACAAATTTTACTCCACAACTACCAATATTTGAAATGCAATGACAATATCTGGTAACTAATTGAGAGCGAGTAACCTACAGTCTGCAAAATGACGAGAATTTTACCTTGTAGTATGATCATTTATTCATGTCAGATGTGAAGGGCGATGCTACAATAGTCCGAAAAAAACCTTTCTTCGGAGGCAATCACGAATCTAAAGTGCAGCCGAAGAAGCTAACGATATTATGTGCCTGTGTTCGAATACTGGATTAAAATAAGGGTCATTATTCGTCCGGCATCTATAGCAGAACGCAGAAACCGCAGTATTAAAAGCACGCTGGTCGCTGAATTCAAGGGAAGGACGCGTGTGGTTGCCACCCAAGTGTCCTAGATTCCATTCCAGGCGGTAGGTGCTGTGATTGTCATCAGCATTCCCGGAAAATGCTCTAATCGCCATTCCTCTACCACCCTCTACTCTCTGCCAACGACGTAACACATACAAGGTGCATTTTAGCGTTGTCTTGATCACCATAAGGCATCGTTTGTAACATTCAAAGAGAAGAGAGCTCATCACTGTTACTGCTGCTCTAAAGTCAAAACTTGTACAATTACCAGGAATTCGGACAAAATATAAATTTGATGTGGGTGGCCACAACGAGACGAGGTAGACCTGGTCCCCCCAAGTGCCGAAAGTATAAATTTTAAGATGTGCTTACCACGAGTGTCCTGGAACGTGTCCTTGACGAGCTTGACGAAGGGATTCTCGCTGTAGCCGTGGTGATAGGGAATGTCCCACCGGCGAAGGAACCTAACCGTGATTCCAGCTGCCTTCAGTGTGGACATGATCGTCGTCGCTATCTTCTCGAACTCAGAATCGGCCGAGTTCAGGTAGAAGAACGCGACCTGGCATCAGAGAATGTACAATGGATCGGGGTGGAGACGTATCGGCTGATGCTTCTGTCATGGAGCTTCATGTCCGGTACATTTCCTTGCTGACAGTCGGCAAGACAGCTGTGAAGGATAAAGTGTGTCACGTATGACGGCATGATATACAGGAGCCGCTGCATTATTTCCACCTCATGGCTTCGCGTTCTTCTTCCACAAGAACTTGGTGCTTTTCACACCCTCAATATGCATCACAACTATTGACATCAATGTCTTACCATTGTCATCATTCCTTAATGATGGAAACACAAATCACAATATAAACGCAATGTAAAAATAAGTCATAAAATGGAAATCGGCGTTCTAATCTAGCATCTCAACTTTAGATGTTACCAAATCCGAATGCAATCTTATATCTACCCAGAGCCTGGTGTCTTATATTCTGAAACCATGGTAGTGGAATTCGTCGAAGCGACGACAATATAAGGAAGAGGATGCAAGCTGTGATTCCACACTGATACACGAACAATTTGCATGTGATCCTCTAGGCTCATCCATCAAGCCAAATATATATATATTTCGGTTGTGAGAAAAAAAAGTGATTGCGGTATTCAACCATTCGAGCGTGCAAGAAGAAAACAAAGGCTGACAGTGACGGAAAGATTCGCCTTAAACTCCTGAAAAACGAAGAAAATGTAAAATATATCCTTGCATATCGAAGACTTCGATGTTCACTGAAGCTAAGTTTTTTTTGTCAGAAACGCGAAGAAAACGCAGACCAATTGCACGAAAATACCCTTTTCAGAAAATTCAGGTAAATGAATTTACAAACAATCGAATCAAATGAATCGAATCGTTTTCAACGAAAAATAAAATTTGATTTTATGAAAAAGGCAATGAACGGTTGTTTGATATTTCTTATGCTTTCGTGAATTTTGTCTCATTTGAACTAGATTTTTGAGCAAGAAAAATACAATTTCGCGAAAATCGTACTAATTTCATTGTATTCTTTTAGTATAAATAAGCCATACACGAACCAAATTCAAAGTGGTAGGGAGAATTATGCCTATTGGTTGCTACCCACTTATATTTCTAAAAATTAGAAAGTTTCTGTGAAGACGGCATGCTATAGGTGGAGGTGCCAGGAATGAAAAGGTGCCAGACTTAGCTAATGCAAGCATCGACGGAGGAACTTCGCGCAACGATAGCAGAATTTCAAAAGCACCCGTTCTGCGGTTAGTAACATCCCATTTAGATTCCAAGATATGCAAAGTCATTATTCTTTTGCGAGTTAAAGTCTTCAAGGAGGGATGATTTATATGTAGACAACGCTGACGCGAAGAATGAATCAGATAAGGCAGATCACAGTTCACTCAAGCACACTAGAAAGCTGCGAGTCAACTTGGTTTTTGCCTCAAAATCAGACAGTTTTCGATGCGATTCGTGCTATCAATCAGCATTAAAAAAACAGCGAAAATAATGAAATTTGGTTTCGTTAGCACAGTTCTTAATATAAATACATTATACAAGAAAAGTGTCCCTTACAATAGTGTCACAATAGTGTACAAAGTGTCCAACAATATCCTTTGTTGTGTGTTATTAACGACATTCTTCATTCATTTTGGTACACACATACCTACACTCTAGAAATATGGGCCTTTTTCTAATTATCAGTAACATGTCGGTACGAAGGTGATGCCTGGCACCTCTACCAAGTAGCATGCCGTCTGCATGCCATAGCATGCAAAGAAAAGTTGAAATTAGTATTGCCAAGATGATACGTTTGTTGTGTTAAAGCCAAAACTCGTAGAACCCTAGCAGCACTAACAGCACCTTATCACCGGCATGACATTAACAGGTGATATTAGGGTAGAGCCAAGAGGACGTTGGAGCCGTGGCCTACCTGTGTCCAGTTGAAAGATAGGAGGACGGCGGCGACGGACTTGGAGATCTGCGTGTCCGGCGGCCTCGTGCGGGCGAACGTCGGGAAATCTCGCTTGTTCGACGTCTCGTAGTCTCTGCAAAACTGAGCATAGAGGGAATATGGAGGTGATTCTCAAGTCTTGACTCACTTGCACCACTTGTTCGACAAGCCAGTCGGTTTAATGTCACAAGAAGACTGGCGAAATCTAGGCGTGTCAAAGCCACCGATGTGAATAAATTATCTTTGGTTCTGTCAAAGTTGACAGTGTTTTTACCAAGCGTTCTTGTGGTGGCAGAACTAGGATTTGAATTCCATGTCTTGGAATCGCCAACTTTGTGTCCTAAGACATTTCAAAGTGGATAATAACGAAAATTAATAGTTTTTTTTTTCATTACGCCGCTTGAATTTGCCAGTTTACTTTCCTGATTGGTTATAACGTGGCTTTTAGGAATGCTTCTCGTTGAGCGAAACAATGCATAGATTAGGCTCGTAACTCATTGATGGCTCATTTGCTGTCAAAACTTAAAATTACCTGGGTATGCTCAAAGAAATTTTAGAAAAGAGTTTCCAGCACTATTTCTGTGAACGCATATTGATTGCCTTGTGGATGTAGCCTCTACCGTTCACGACTAAAAATAGTTTCAGAAGTTAGTACCAGGACCGTGTTAGACGGGAAATTTTGTGCTCGATAGCAGAATAGAAGTGCGAAACTTAAATTGTAAAACTGCACAAATACAAGCGCATATTTGCCACACAAAATACTCCATATTAAATAGGACAGTACAAGAAAAACCTAAAAATGAAACAAAAAGATCAAGTGAAATGGGAAATTGCCAAAAATGTTTCAAACAACAAGACATCACAGTCGAACGGATTAGATCTTTTGAATAGATGTGGCTGCATTCAGCGAAGTACGGCGCGGTCCTCTAGGAAACTATTCCCGCTGTAGTAATTCGATGCATCTACGTGACTATTGCTCGGATTTCCCATTATTGAGCATGTTTTCGCCAACCAGCTCCGTAAATCACCGTGGAATCGGAGACTGGGTCAGAGCTAGAGTACTAGGTGTTTTATTTTAGCATCCTCGGGAAAGCATGCATCTCCCACTACTGTGTACACTCAGGCTTTTCTGACAGAGCGTACAGCTCATGTGAATGTTATAAGGCAATAACAATCATGATCGATAAGTCGGCAATTCAAATATTTCAAAATGAGCCATCAACTTTAAAAGTTTGTTGGCCTGGCACAAGGTACCACTTACTTCCTATACCCGAAATGACTATCTATAAATAGAATGAAAACTGAATGAATAAATTAAATTAACGAAATCGGTACTTTTCGTGATTTCTGGTAATTTGCCTGAAAATTATCTTGGGGTAGTCGGCAGACATAGGATCGAAATGTTTGCAGTTGCACCCACATCTGTGAACGACGGCTTATTTAGTCGAAACTTTCAAAGCACAGATTTAAGCTAAAACATGATATTAAACTTCGATCGAGTTTCGTCTAAATTTCGAAAACATGTTTGGCCCGTGCGGCAACAACCTCCCTAATCCTCGGCAACTTTCCCAGCAAGACCACGACGTACTAATGAGGTTTAAATTAATAGTCTCTCGGCAATTCGCTCAGTGTTTGTGTGGGCGGGAATGGGGGGGGGGGTCTTGGCTCATGTACCAAGTAGACATTTGAAGCACCTTCATGATATTTACTTGCAAGAAGCAGGTAAACTTGTAACAGGTTTTTTAATACTGCTGTGGCTCCGAAGATGGCAGAAGAAAATGCAAGCTTCGTGCCGCGCTTATGCATCCTTCCAATGTTCTTGGGTGTTTTGTTAAAAGAGGAAAAGATTTTTCTTTCAAACCTCAGTCCCAAAGTTATATCAGTATAGGAGCTTCGAAGTTAAATTCTGGAATGACTATATTTTAGTACTTCGTATGGAAAAAAATAATTCTAGTCTTAGCTTGAAAAATAATATAATTACACCATTCTTCTCTGCAATTTATTCTTGAATACCACAATGTGCGCTCTGCACTAATTCCTGTCGAGGAATGTTCATAAAAGCAAAGAATTAATTAATTGAGTAATTCTTCACCCAGCTAGTTGCGAGTATTCTATATATTACGACACCAACACTATGAATGATAATAAAACAAATAAAGTACTACATTCACAGGGGAATATGTGAAGCGGGTAATAGAATAAGTAGTATTGTGATATCATTTGTATAATCGACCACACACACACACTGCGTATAGTTATACTCGTAGTCGTAGTACTTGCATGGCCGGAACGTGGAATTGCATACTTTATGATTTAACCGGAGTATCTATACATTCCGCAAGAAAGCAATCTCTGTAATGCACGCAATCCGTACAACAATCATCCTGTTTCCCACAAATGGGACCGATTTAGTTCGGTTTGTATCCGTACTGCACCTTAAATACAATTCAAACCGTGCTACACATTGTAAGCACCATGCACCTGGAACTGTTGTCAACAAGGTTTTCAAAAAAAGTATATGGAAAATCGTGACATCCATGACTGAAGGTGTCAACGTCAAAGTGTACTTCGCTTCTAGGTGTAAATTATAACCAGTGAGTTCACTGCCCAGCACTATTGAAAGGAAACTTTGGATTGGGCACAAACTACCAATGCATCAATTCATCCCCTATGGAATCATTTTCTCTCTCGCTCTCTCCCGCTAATCTTTGTGATGCATTGTCATGATGTTTCAATTAACTAAACGTACAATGCCAACCGGTTTGTCTGTATGGATTTGCGGCAAATAATCCATCACAAGCCTGATTATTTCCGTCCGTCAATTGTCAGATAATATGAATCTCAATGGAAAGCTATTAATACACAGTGGTTGTAGAGATGATTTGGCTATAGGTCAACATCTTGCTCGCGCGACATTAGCTGTCGAGTAGTCTAGTCTGGAGCGAGCCAGCCACCACCCCCGCACGTGCGAGTCGCTCGAATCGAAAGTCAACAGGGCGGACGTTATGCGAGCCCGCGCGGGCAGAAAAGCGAGCGAATTTAGCGGCTCGTAAATTACGGTACGTCTTCGCGGACCACGGCGCCCGCGATTTCAGTGTTGAGGAGTTCTTTGAAGCAAGTTCACTGCCGCATGCACGCAGCACGCAGCACGCAGCGAGCGGCGAGCAGCGAGCACTGCGGAACACTTGGAGCGGGAACCGACCGTTCAATGTTCTATTTAGATGCCAGCATGAGATTAAAAGGATTGCCGGAGCCCATTCGTCTCGTGCTACTCGATTCGAGACTTTAGAAATCGAAAATACACGCGGAGGGGAGCTTCTAAATGCCAGGCGATGCTGTCATTTAAGTTTTGTGTATAACGTGAAATGAGCGTCTGGAGTAAGCAGCGTGAAGGATACACATTTAAAAAAAAATATGAAAGAAGAGCAAGTTTACTTAGATACTATAGAGGTTTGGTGAATCAAAAGAGAACAAACAAAAAAATTCAAAGGACCGGTGATGAAGAAATATTTAGCAACATGACCCATAGCTCAATACTTTGGGACTGACACGGTGCAAATGACGTTTATTTACGCTGGATATTTAAGATCGATCGGTTTTTGGCATGAGATCCATCAGCATGTTATGACTCAAAGCCGAACCAAAACGGACCGGGACTCCGTTGCTGAGCTAATGAATCACGACAAGTTCCATTAGATTAAAACTTGTAACGCGAATTGTGGTAAACGACTCACGTTTTAGGATCAACCCGGCGAGATGCTAATTTCATTAAAGCTCTCATCAGAGTCACCCAGTTCCTCCCTGTCAACAACCACACGTGACGACAAAAACGGCGCGATGATTTTAACAGCATTAACATATAAGCCGCGTCTTGACTCACGTAAGATATCATCGGCAGATTAAAGGCGGCGGCCATCCTCCCTTCGTGGACACACGACTCCTGCGGCCCGATGTAGGCAGTGACGTTGCTCGTCCAAAGCTTCGCCGTCTGCCGGATGCTGTTGACCTCCTCGCCGAACGTCTCGGCGACGGTGAAGTTGAGCCGATGTCCGCGTCGACCCAGCTCGCCCTCGTTGACTTCGGCCACGGCCAGGGAGATGGCGCCGGAAATCATCAGGCCTGGCCGGTTGTACTCCTGATCGCCGGGGAGGCGTTGAGAGCCTGTCAGGTAGCCGAGGGTGAACACGTCGCCGGCAACGCGGCCTGCGGCGAGCGAGGCGACCACGAGGAAGAAGGTCCACATCCCCGGTCGCGATCACTTGCCGGGGCTGACACGTGGACGGGAACTAGCCGCCGTCGTCGACGTCGCCGACCAGCTGAGGAAGGAGACGGCGATTAAGGACAGGATATCGTTTTCCAGGATGTCGTCGTTTACTTTTTACGATTCATTGTTTCGGTATTATCATAAGTTACACAGTGCAATTGCATTCGTGGCAACTGCGGGGATTTAGGTTAATTTCGTGCACCGATATAAAACCTGCGATGATTGATTACATTTTATTTTAATTCGGAGTTTATGGTCGGTAAAAAAAATAAAGATATGGTACCTATATCTCACGACAACACAGAAGTTCATGGGATTTATTATGAGCATCGTAAATTAACTTCATGGCAAGCAATTACCTGACTCCACCCCCAACAAGGATTACGTTTTTATAAGGATGATCTGGTACCTGCAGATTATGAAATCCAGCAACTCGTGGGCGTTTCATCGGCCACGTTGGCAATCGTCTTGCAACGCGAACAAGACTTTGTCACGCGTGCTTGCTGACGGATACAGTCCGACTACTTTTCTAACGCCTTCTTGCCGGACGACGGTAGATAATAATAAAAGTATATTTATTTTTTATAAACGCGACAACAACGAAAGGTCACCGTGACTGCGAGTTTCGTTATCTTTTAATGCGCTGGCCGTGTACAGTGTGCAAAGTAACATGTGCGCACTCGCTCGGTATGCCGGCCAGCGTCTCGACGCCGACGCCGACGCCGACGCCGAGGTAGGGTGCATGCATCGCATGTCGGATGTGACAGCCGAGCTGGGGCTAGCTACCAGCTTGCTTGCTTACATTCACGCACGGAAAAGTACAATAAAGATCAAATTGTCAGGTGCTTTGTTTGAATTTACTAACATGGGCTGCGTTCTAAGTAAAGAATGGAGCTAGGTAAAAGTTTTGTGATGCATTTCTAAAGTTGGTGTAATAATTTTCGAAATATAAATGTAAACTTAGTGTATTTGACTTGAGATTGAGAATAATCTTCCGAAGTTGACTGGTAAGATAGCTCGTGAATGCGACGACAGCGTAAGAAAAACAGCAGCGAGAAATTTACGAGAAGTTGTGTTTTCAGTTCAAACCGCGAATATATTTTAAAATTTTAATATGGGCGTTGATGTAAGAAGCAACAAAAGTTTTATAGGCAAAGTGGATGAAATGTACGAACCAACACTTTATTCACATCACACGTCAAATAATTCTATAAACTTTTCAGTTTTAAGACCCTTCAGCTTTACTGGCTACATTGTAGTCGGCGTACTCTCGAGGTAACGCAACACAAAATAAACTAATAAGTACTTACACTTACAAAGCATGACAGCATTGGTATGAAAAGCTTTTATATTCCGTGAACTAAAAATAAAATATATCGAAATCAAATGCGTACTTGCAATAGTGACAGCAAGAGAACAGCAGCAGAGCAAGAAAGCAAGAAGCGCGAGACAGAACCACGACCGAACAGCAGCGAACTGCGAGATGATAACAACAACACTGACAATGTCGATTTTCGTCTATCCTAGATTGTTCAAAGCCCCTATTCGTTTCGTGGGGAAGTGCTCTCCTATGATGGGAGAGTTATGTCGTAAAGTGACCTCGTTAGAACTCGTAGCTTGTGCAATCAGAATTGAACCGTCGCTTGATCGACACCACATTGATATGCGAGGATCGACGGCGTCGACATCAGCGACGCCGACGCCGACGCCGCAACGGACGTGGGGTGGTGTCAGCATCAGGCGTCGGCGTCGGCGTCGTCGAAAGCGTGTTTTACACTACGTGTCTGAGGTTTAACTGTTATGTTAACGTAGGTCGGGGGACTTTTAAATAAACCCAAGAACCATAGATAAATAATTAAACTCGACTCGTGCTGCTATCGATGTTTATAGACTAGAGTTTAATTGTATCCAACACTTGGCATTTATTTAATAAATATGACGTGGTATCTACCCAATTCACTTAATTTTACTACAATTCTGTCAATATTTTTCAATTTAAAATGTTTAAAACTTTCTGGTAATAATCTTAGACCATGCAAATTTATTCCCATACATCAACCTACTGTGCATGTCCACAGCTCTGGCGATTCCTTTACTTTTCCAAGAAATTAGCAATTTGTTTGTATTGCATTAATCAGTATATCATTAGTGGGCTTCCAGACACCGCCGCTCGTCTATTTCCCCGACTTATCCAGTCTCCCGCAGACAACAGGATTCGGTTTCCTGTTCGTCCGTCGTAGACGTCGCCGTCGCCGTCGATTCCTCTCCTCGCTCTCCTCACTCATTTCAGCCAGCGTCTCGACACTCACGAACACTCTCAACACTCACGATGCTTTTAGCCGGGACTCACGTGTTTCAACCATGATAGTTCACAGTAGTAGCAGTAGTGGGTAGTAGGTGGTTAGAATATTATTTAATATAAGTTTCAAGACGAAACATTTTAATATCTGTTCAATAATCCGGTCGATCAACTCCCAAGTGTGTAATATAAACACATTTTGTACACATACCCTTCGTTTACTAGCAATATCAAGATTTTACGATTTCTCGTGTATACTGTACTTTAAAAGCACTCCTCCTTCCTATACTTATAATGTAGACTCTGTGGTAGTTTTACAGCCAGGAATAAAGGACGATATTGAAAACGTACTACACCCCTGAGAACTACACCCCTGCCATTAATACCACGATGAGTATTACCTTTATAGTAGCCATCTTCCACACGCACGTTCATAAAGCACAACGCAATAATAACGCGTTATAGAGACGATTTCTAATGATTTGTGGCGTATGAATCATCTTTAGCTGGTAATTCTTTACGATGCGTGCTCGCACGCAGTCAAACGCACGTGACCATTGTCAATTGACAGAGATATAGGTGCGTGTGGCGAGTGGCGAGTGGCGAGTGGCTAGCTGCGTGCGTGTTGCGTGAAAGTGCGTATGTCGTGGGAAATGAGTTGTGGCCGAGAAGACCCCCCGTCGGTGTCTGTCCTTTAGCCCCTCGCGCGCGGCGCGGACAACAAACGGCGGCGCTCGCTGTGCTTTGCGGAAATACACTGGAAAAATATCGCCGGTCACCGCGTGGTTCCGGTTAGTCGAGTTGAACGAACGCCATTATCACAATAAACTAGATATATATATACGAGAACAAACCACATTTTCCTGGCTACTAGAGCCTGGATTTATATGGGTTTCCGATAACCTATTCGGGGAATATCGCGCCGGTCCTTTCGCAGATGAATGTTATAGGCGAGCTTCAGATGCGATATGGAAATATTTTGGAAGAACGTCGTCCGCTCATGGGCTGGTATCGGCCGATCGGCCGTCTAAGTATGGCGAGACGACGTCTTTCTGTATGGAAATCGGGTCGTTTTATTTCATTTTCTAGTTTCTGATCGTGAGTTACATTGGCCACATTAGCATTGGTCCTGGAGTGCAAATTTTAACGGCGATCTGGATGATTTAGTGGTTTGTTTATTGGCGAGTCAAACAACACCGACGAGCGATTTGTGCAAATATAGCAAGCGATTGTTTGGCCAACGTGTGCAGCGCTCGGTCAAGTTTTTTCACGTTGCACCATTGCACTTCCTTCATGCGACACGAAGCAGAAAACAACGGCGGATTTTACTTTACACAAAAAGATACTAGAAAGAACAGATAAATGGGGTTATGGTCAGGTTTGTGGTGATTATACACCTAAGTTATGTTTTTACAAGTTCACTAATTACGTTTTGCGCCACGAAACTTTAGTAATCAATTTAGCTTTATAAAAATAAAAGTATTTTATAAGAGTCTTTGCTGCAAAAAAGGTATAATTAATGTCCTATCGATCGTTTCAAGAGCTGCAGATACCAAACACGGAAACTAAAAATGTAAAAAAAAAAATCAAACACATTGTACTTGCCACGGAAAAGAAACGCGTATTATAGAGAACTTCCCATAAATATTCGAACACGCAGATTCAACATGTAACTGATTCGATTATCGAATGATGGGCTATTTGTGATCACCGTGAATGTTGTGTCAAGAAAACCAACCAATGTATTCAAAATCAACTGAAAAAAAGCTTACGTTTTCGCATCCACTAAAAGTTTAATAGCACGTCTACGTCGTCAACATCCAAGTGGACGCCTACGCAGTTGACGATAGCGTCGCCGACGTCGGCGTCGGCGTCGGCGTCGGCGTCGGCGTCGGCGTCGGCGTCGGCGTCGTCTCGGAGGATTGAAACACGGCACGACATAGCAATCGGCGACTTGGCGTTGGACTATAGATCTCCATTGTTGAATGAAGACATACGCTGCTGCCCTTACCCTTATCATCATATAATATTTATAGTTGCGCGTGACTGCTAAACGCAATCGGATCCTCGAACTCCCTTGGGGGTGCGCTCCCGTTTATCTCTACCAACGGGGGTGAAGCCGCGGCGAATTTGGGCCCTGTCGCTTCACGAAACGATGAGCAAGGAGTGTAATAAGGCAGTATGTTTACTTGTTTGCTTGCTGCTTGCTTGCTGCTTGGGAGATGTTCGGAGGAAAGCACGTTACTGACCAGTCTGACCGACTGGAAAATGTCCAAGAGCCAGACATGTAAGTCAACAATCGGATTTATCAACCCTTAATTACATCGGGAACAAACAGTGACATCCTTTAGTTGTGGTTTCAGATACCCTGGCCGTTCGGCTTCGATAGTATTCTGAAAAACAGAGCGATTTCATAAAGTGTTTGCAGAGGGTGCGACACATGGTAGGAGCGGATATACTCTTACTCCCGGAAGCGTTTCAATTCGACGAGGCAGCCGGTACACAAAAGAGAAATTTAGAGAAATCCAAGTCTGCAACTTATTTCTGTTAAAATAACAAAAAGTATTCAGTTGTCTATTCTATTATTCTTTCAGCTCTTGATGAAAACATGTTTCTTGTTTTTTTTCCCTTCGTATTTAGTTATTTTTACTTTGTTTTAAACGAAATCAGTATTAAGTGACCATATTTATGATTTTATTTTTGCTATTGATAAGGAATGGCTATGAAAGAAGCTGAAAAGTTGGGCATAATCTAGCAGCGGATTCAATAAAGTTTGTCCGGAGGGCGCTTTTGTGCTCAGTGCACTGCATCTAGCATGATAGTCAGCAGGACCCGAAACTTTCTCTATGAACACCCAATGAATCTGGAATTATTGGGAAGTCTCCAATTTCTCGCGAAAGAAACTTCGAATTCGCCGAAAGCGTTCAGCAGAGCAAATAATCGACAATATCTACACGCAGCACTCTACTTACTGCTGCGTTAATAAGCGACTGGATTATGACAATCAAAATTGAAAAACACTTCGGAACAATGCGTTTGTCTTCAGTCAAGAGTAAATCACTTGAATAGAAAAAGTTTTCCCACAATTTTCAGTGGGTAAACAAACAATTTTCACGATAAAACCAACCGGAGTGTGCTTTATGCGAATTATCGGAATTAATTCAAAATAATGTATTTATTGATATGTGATTTTAATATATATTCACAAAGAATCGTTTGCCTTAATCTGAATGCGAATGCAAAAATACCTCCCATCCAAACTCCCTACAAATGTGGATTTTGATGCTTACCGTAAGAGAGAAAAAAATGGTTTCCTCAAAGTGACAGCATAAAAAGGTTACACACGGAAAAGCATATGGCATGAAAAACGCGTGCTGTGTTTTTGCCAAAGCAAATGCTTGAATGCCCCAACAGCCGATTTATCTCTTTCAGCTCAGGTGTTCCACTCTACAAGTTATTAATACATTTTTGTAGTATATTTTAGAAAACGTTCAAACTTGGAGGACCTTGAGGAGGGATGGTCACAACTCCACGAGTCACAACTAAGTTTTCATTATTAAAAATTAAGTATCTGCTTACTTTCATTCAAGTTGCAATTACAACTCATATAGAAATAACTCTGCAATGAGACAGAGCTTTTGATAAGGAAACTTTCACAGTATTTTCTCGGACACTTATGTTCATAGAAGTCGCTGGAAACTCTTGCGATTTTCGACCAATAAAACCACTTTGACAAAGCATATAGAAGTACATTCTGAAAATACTGAATTGCGCAATTGGTGTATTTGAGGAATTTTCGAAAAATTGCAGCCGGGGATCAACAAACATCATAAAATAACTACCGTAAAATAAAAACACTTTGCAACGTGTGATTTTATGGCCAAATTGATGCATTGATCACCGTTCTTCGCTGACACTCAACTGTTTTGAGTATCAAGACCTAACATTTTCGTGTTTGTACAAGCGAACCTATAATAAATTCATACCAACTGAATGGGCCCTGCTCATGTCGATTGCAAAACAAGAGTTACGACTAAACGATGCCATCCGACGATTTGTGGCGCGCTATCACTCAACTGACAAAACAACGACAGACAACAAGATCTGGACCCGCATCGAAGGTAATGTATGTCGCATGTTTCATCTGAAAATATTCTCATCTGCACATCACCTCACCAGGCCATCACTCACCTTGCGTTCCCAGCGCCAGGTGAACCGAAACTCAAAGAGAACAAAGTTAGTTCAGTTGTATTTTTCGAATGCACTTTGCACAGCAGTAAGAACCGCGGTAGCTGAGAACAATGGCTTCGTACACAAGTGTGGAATGTGCATCTGGAACGATGTACTTGCATCTACAGTGCACACAACCCTTTAATTTGTTGCTTCGAGTGGAAACTTAATGTTAAAATATTCCCGCATTGGAGCAGAGATGACGTTGCTGTTACGGTAGATAAGTTTTATATTAGATTGGGAAATTGTGATATAAATAAACCAGTTGTAATAGAAATCAGGTAGTTTGAAAATACGATCTAAAAAAGTTGATTTCACGTGAAATAAGATGAAAAGAATTTGTTTCGTAGTCATGAATAAGATTTTGATTTTAAGCGTCTGGGCCCACTTTCCTGGTCGTCTTGTTCTGTTGAGGACAGTGCCTCTAGAGTGTAGATAATAATACGTGTGAATGATTTGAATCAGATTTTTCTCCTTCATTTAAAGGATGTTTGCGCCATGAGTTAAATTAAGTGAGATACGCGATCGCAAAGAAGTCGTCATAATTGGCAAAAAAATAACAAACTTTTCATAGAATCAAAATTATTTCAACCATTAAAAAGACATCCCCACTAACGTGCCAAACAAATTGGCAATTACCTTTTGATGTCGTACCCTCTGAACTCAAGACAAAGAAAGTAACCTTCGTAACGAAGGGCCGCCTTAAAAAAAGCAGTGTGAACAACCTGATTTCAAACTGTCAAAAAAAAACATGCCTTGCCAAGGCTGAACACAATCGGAAGGAATAAACGCTATCAGAAAATTGTTTTCTATTTAGTTTGATTAAAGAAAGCGTGTACAGCGAGCGTCCGACTCCGCTGGTGTTCGCAAGTGTTGGTATTCCGCACGCGCTCGCCGCACCTAACGAGACAGCCAAAGTGTCTGTCACTGTCAGCTGCCATTCATTCAGCCAACTATCTTCAGCTGCAGACAAACAGACCCGCCGCGCCGCACAGGGAAAGTCCGCGGAAAACCCACAGGGACATGCTCGACGCGCGAAGTGTTCGGACAAGCAAGCACCCAGAGAAGCTGCTGTAGGAAATCTTGCGCGAGGAAAAAGGAAACTTGTTTATGGCTTCCAATGAAAATTTCTAAAGCAATATCTATCGGTCAGAAGCGGAAAATAGTAATTTGAAATAGCATTCAAAAAGCTTTCCTATGCCTTCTCGTGGATGCCTCTGACCATGCCAATCTAACCATAAACCGAAGCGAATCCAACCACGACAGCTTATCTTATTTTCAAATTAAAGTAGCGTGTAATTTGAGCTGGGTGTTTAGTGACATAACTAGGCTGCAATATCAGGCAATTAATTACAAGCGACTAATCATTGATAAGTGAATGGAGGGTGATGCGAACTAATGACGTAACGAAGTGTCGTATCGTGTCGTGTCTCAGAAGACAAGACCAGCGGGCGCCGGAAGTGCGATAAGAGGGTGAAAACAATTCCGGCGGCGGCGACGGCGGCGTCCTACTATAGTTCGATTACTGTGACACTCGCACCAGTGGATACTTATCACTTATCTCGGATTATAAATTGACCCGACCACCTTACGTTGTGTTATCCATGCGAACGTTTGGACAAATTGACATGCGAGTGTTGTGTTGGTTGATTAAAGTGTCAAAATGGTGACATTATCTAAGTGGTTGGAGTTGCATTCAAATTTGGCACAAAATAGACATAGATTATAGTTTCGTTTTTTTTTACCAAGCGTTTTAGACGAGATTTAAATATTTAGGATATAAATAAAAAGAGAACGTCCTTTTTCGAAAATATGCACTGGTAAAATATTTACAAAATGAAGGAGAATAACTGATAGATAAGGATTTGCGAGTACAAAAATGTTGGATTAAATTTTATCATGCCAGTAGAAAGAACATGCTATTTTCAAATTACCTTTTTTAGTATAAAAAATCAGGTCGAGTTATTTTTAGGACCTGATATTAAAAGATCGTTAGAATAAAAATTTAATTAAATTAAAATTTCGTTACGAGAATTGTGTTATTTTTGAGGAATTTCAATTTGCATTTTCATTTTTATCAACAGACACAAGAAACTCTGAAAAAAGCCTTACCTGATGCAAGTTTTCATTTCGACCAGTCACAACAAAAACAACAACAAAAAACTCCCGGTGAAAATTGAAAACACATTTTCCCTAAATCCACGAGAGGCGAAATCAAATATAATATCCCAACAACTTGTTGATACGGAGCGTTATCTTGCCAGCAATTAAAGCGTAAAGCGTGGCCCCAGCTGGTAAAACAAGCAGCGAGCACCGTGACTGCCGAGAGATGACAGAGCTGCGACTGTCACGATCGCGTTGACAGACGGACACAATGCGTCTGTCCGCTGACAGCTAGCTCGACCGCGTGTCGTGGAGAGTGTGGCGTCGACGCCGCAACGCGGGCTCCGTCTACGTCGGTGGTCGACGCAAAACTGAGCGCGAATTTGGCACGCCATCCCAGCTTTAACGGCGCGATTTCAATTCATGCCGAACGGTTTACCCCGGCTAGCCGCGCATTATCACACGGAGTCTCAAAAACTTGGGATATCGTCGTAGATATTTGATTTATGATTTCTGCGCTATACATATTGCTATGTCGGTTTTGGGGTAGTGTTTTAAAATGTGTGTTTCATGTTATCAAATGCGCATATTTTTTTGTGTTTTGGGCGCGGGCGCTATGGAGCAAAGGGGAGGAATATTTTTGGCTCACGAAAAGAATTGAGTGGTAACGTACTTTTGGAGAAGTGATGGACGAAACCGAAAATAAAATCTGTGAGCTATATAAAAGTTAAACACACATAAAATAAAACAGTTCTCTATGGAAAATTGCTTGCAGCTAAGTTTGGTTCAAGGTCTGGGGACCAAGTGAAACTTTTTGGCTGTTTGATTAAAGAAAGGATGAAAACTTTAGATATGATGGTGTGATGCATTTTAATTTCAAGGAGTTTTTCTCTTGAGGGGAACTGAACTCAATTCTCTAGCCCTTACTTTTCATTGTCAAGTATTTCCATACTGGTTATAACCATTCATAAAAAGATTTGAAACAATCTCAGTGAATAAAAAAAAGCAGATGAGAAAAGTTTTTGTATGACATTAAATATTATTGTTCGTTGCATTAGATCTAGAAAATTCTTACCATCCACATCTGTGATACAAAAGGCGCGTGCAAACAGTTTGATTTCCAAAGCATCGAATAACATCTCCTCGATTCATAAGTTGGTGAATCATTTTCAACTCGGAAATTTGAATGCAAGCGGTGCCGCAAAGCAGCACCTGCAACGGTCTCCTCGCGACGCCGACGCCACGTGGCAGTTGATGGCGTCGCCGCCAGAGAGCATGCCGAGGCGTCGCCAACGTCGGTTTTTAGTTACCACATTTTCCCTCTAGATTGCGTGACCATGCACAACTCGAAGACGCCATGGGAAAGAAAATAAATACATCCGATCGTCTGTGAATGGCAGCAACTGTTGTAACTTGTAACAGCAAAAGAAAACAAATATTTTAGTTTATTTCACTACTTTGAGTATAACACATCATCGGCATAGCAGTATTTCAGGAAGTTTGAAAAACTTTTCCCTGTTTATGAGCCCGATTCACGAACCAGTTGAAGAAAAATGATATGCATTGAAATAGTTTCTAATTGCTGCTCATAAATACCACGAGTATCGTGAATTATT
Source organism: Nemurella pictetii (assembly GCA_921293315.2). Taxonomy (NCBI): domain Eukaryota; kingdom Metazoa; phylum Arthropoda; class Insecta; order Plecoptera; family Nemouridae; genus Nemurella; species Nemurella pictetii. The sequence goes on from OV121115.1 coordinate 30,231,630, forward strand.
GAATAGTACCCGACAAATAAGCAGTTTTACAACATTCTGAAATGTACTAGCAGCAGAGTTTGAAAGCCAGCCTGAAAGAAGCCGGTCTTTTGCTCGAAACTTATTGTCTGAATGCAAGTTGCACATGTCGAGTCTGTGTATAAAATACTGCAAAGTGCACTGCTAAACTTGGATACGTTTATTGCATTCATGCTACACCGGGGCGACTTGCTGCAAGGCAAGGTTTGTGCGCTCCGCCGAACTTTCAAACTAATTGCGACAATTGTGGCACTGTATTGAATTTCAGAGTTGAAAAGTACATTGGTAACATGCTTCTTGAATACCGGATATCACTTGCATTACGGCAATTATATTACTGACAAAAGTTTGGGTCCTAAGTGAGGTTATCTGACCGAAAATGCGCAGAAAGGCGCACGTGAAATCGAATCAATTTTTAAGCAGCTCACAGAAGAACGGATTCAGCTGAGCTGGACTGCAAGATAAAGCTTATTCTTTTTCACAGCGATTTTCTTACGCACAAAATACTGCGTAAAAACCGCAGCGAAATGAAAACTAGAGAAATTCAATCAACAAAATTCGGGAATAGTGGAAAACTTTGCTCTATAAGTATACGCATATCTTGGAATACCTAGCGTAAATTTATCGACACGAATGTTTCCCGATAAGCACGTCTCTGGCGAACATCACCATTCTGTTTCAATCAGTTTCGATACATTAGATAAGTTCGAACAAAGAACGTTAGTTCGCCATGCTAAAGTTCGAACCGGCGGGTAATAGAACAGCGGAAATTGCTTTAGAGTGGACTTCTTGGCACAAGTGGACTTGGGAAACTCATCTATACCTTCTCAGTTCCCAACCCAAAGGTAGGTTAAGTATTCCTTGTTTGTTTTGACTGCGGAACTAATCAGTGTTTATTTCTCGGCCAAGACAGATCTCGATTACTGATTGCATATTCAAATTGAACATTGGAATTAAGTGAACGGAGAAACAATTAGTTTGGCTTCGAGCAATCAGCGTGTATAATTTAAAATAGCAGTGATGAATTTACTGATGAAGCCATAAAATTTTTCACTCAGGCTATAAATAAAACACATCCAAAAGCATGTAGAACACCAATCAACCACCACTCTTTCGGCAACTCTTTTCAATTTTTAACGTACACAATTCAGTTCGTTTTAGCATCCACGAAACAGAAAATTCAGAAGCATGTTATTTTTAAGTATGGCTTTAAAAAAAATAATAACAGTCAACTTTCGTAAGACGTCGGAAGAAATCTTGATGAATTGCTATCGCAGGTTAACACATCACGTATAGGCATTGTTTATTTTAATGTCGCAAGATTTGATTTCCGTTCCAGCTCGAACATAAGCGGAAGATGCAGGGAAGATGGATCGTCGACTCTGGCAACATTGACAGCAGCTCACACGGGTCCAGATTGCGTGGGCGACGCCGACGACGACGACGACGCTGCCGACGCCGACGCCACCGACGCCGCGACGCCGACGAAGTAATGCAGGAGGATGGATCGTCTTTGCTAGCTCGCTTCGGAGAGTGGAGAGTCACGGTACATAGAGAGTGGAGATCTGGTAACTGCCAATGGATCTAACGACAATCCTAAAGAGACCACACAGATTTTATATTTTCTTGGTTAGCGGTTATACTATCAAATTGTTTTGAAGTCGATTAGCCACCTCACCCCCTATATTTTAGATATGTTTTCTTGAGAGACCACCGGTAATGAGACCCGCAACTTAAGGATCAAATCTCAATCTCTATGATTTTTACCTGATTTAAATGATTTTATCGTATTTTACGCGTTCAGAACAGATTTGATGAGGATAAACGGACAGAGAAAATGACAGAGTTATTTATGTCATATGTCAGGCTATAAAATGTTATGGATATGGTTTTCTGGCTATGTATTAATTGTTCTATTATAATGTATGTATTGGCCCGTGGTTAAATGTAAGTTATTCTCTGTTCTCCAACAAAATATCTCACGGAGATGTCTCATTTTTAACTCAAGTACCCGTGGGCGAGAGAAGCAAGAAACGAGTTTCCCACTCTCTGTCAACGACAGCCCTTTAGCGGAGAACGTCTGTCTACGCGTGTCTGTCTGTCTGTCTCTCTGTCTGTCGGTCTGTCTGACTGTCTTCTGGGATGGATCACGTGATGCGCGCTGGGATTACTTTGACAAAACTTCCGAGCTCGCTACTTCGGCGCGTCGGCTCGTATCAAGATCAGTTTCGGCGATTCCCGGCTCCTGGGCTGCGATGTGCAGCGCGAAGCTGCCTCATTTCCTGCGTTTCCGAGTCACAGAATACAAACCCTTGACTTTGCCAGCCGGCTCTGCAGCGTGGTCCGTGGCCCCAGGAAGGGGTAGGAGGTGATCGGATTGAACAGCACCTTTCAGTTAGAATAAAACGCGAGGACCATAAAGGAATCTCTTCCTTTTAGGTTCAGTCAAAAAATTGGCACGTGGGTTTAAACTTTGAAAGTATCTTCCCATTTTAGATTTTTAGTAAAAAATTAATGGATCTTCTCTAAAATTTCACGTTTTAATTATATTTATTGAATGAACAACAACGGAGTATGTAATCTGGATTAAGGGGTGTTGATGATCATGGTTAATAATGCATGTAATTGCTTGGCCGATTAAGCTGATGTTAATAACAACAACCAGCATTTGACCGGACCATCATATCGAGTAATTATGGCGTTAATTTATCAATAAATAAAATAATTGGCAATGTGATCAGCGCATGATGGACATATTAATTGCAATTAAGCTGGCTGCCACCGAGCGTAAATCACTGTTTGTACGCGAACATTATAATGTAAAAGCCAGCAATGCGGCCTGTTCCAATCATCGAGTGAATTTAATTTTATTATTTTCATGGAATAATTACGTTGACGTATATTAACAAGTCAAATAGTCCATGTGCAGGGAATTTTCGGTTATAACGGTCAAGCTATTGCTTTTCGCCGATGGTCAAAAGCAAATCACCATGGTCATTAAATTTCCGATGATGTATCTTTACTTTTTGTTCAATCATGGATTGGCTTGATGAGTGTTAGCATGATGGTATAAAGTTAAACTGGTGGAGATGAGAACGTATGGGACAGTAATGCCCACTGGAAATTTTACAATAAATATATTCCTGTAACGCCATGCCGAAAAAACATGAAAAACTCAACTCAACTCAAAATAAATACACAATACACAACCGATATCCCATATTGGCACTATATGAATGTCCTATATCAAAGCGAGAGCTTATTTGCATGAATCGTTGCATAGCACGACGGTTTTATTGGTTTCAAAGCATTCGCCGGAAAGCACTTACTCCCACCGTTTCGCTTCATCACGTCTGCTACGCTCTAACGGTATACGCCAACGCCAACGCCGAAGCCAACGTCGAAGCCAACGCCAAATTGCCAAAACGTGGCGACGCTGTCGCGTTGCCATCGAAGTCGTGTCTGCGTTGATAACATAAAATGTCTTTATCCTTTGCTTCAAAGTCGAAGCTACAATCAAATTTAGATATTCTCTTTCTCTCCCTCGTGCTTTATTTGCTCGTTCTATTCCTACATTTCCTTCTATAGTGTGCAGAGTGGGTGCTTCTCTTCAATATAATTGATATCCTGCAATGTGGATCGTCGTGTCTCGCTCTACTTACTAAAGTACACCCCCTTATACCTATCAAGCACACGCATCTAGTCTCGTCTTCCAATCTCTTCCTTCCGCTGGTAAAAACCACATAGAAATGAAAATGAAATCAACTTTGTTAGTAGCTAGATGAGTCTGTTAGAAGGCCCTTTCATATCATTCCCAAAATTTCACCGTATAACCTAATTTTCGCGAAGATATATCTACCTTAAAAACCTGGGAAATAAATCTCCGCAACGTGAGGATGGGAAATGAAGAAAATACACGAGCTTAATTAATACTTCGCCCGAATCACGTTCCTATCGCGTTTTGTGTTCGCGGAAATTTATTCCAAATGTGTATTGTGCATGCGAAGGTTCATTCATGATGAATGAACTATTTCGTGGATCTTTGTTTTGATGTCGCACATGATACGTGTTGACTATTTTAGGCATGCAACCGTAAATTCTTTCGGAGAGAAGAATCAGAGAACAGGAACACACACGAAACGGCATGCTGCGAATAATAATTTCGTAACAAAATGTGCAACTTGCTCAAGCGTGGGGGAGAAAAGTCAAAACTATTTGAAGTCGATGGGCCAGAAACCAATGGTAATAGCCATGATATTTTCTCAAATCAAACATTCAATTGTCCTCCGGCATAAGAGGAGCATCAGCATATGAACTCTTGTATCTATTGCCTGTGGTCTCCGAAGTTCTGTACTGTAAGATCTTCCTACGTGCTTTGCGAAGATCAGGCTTCTCAGCGACAGTCATAGAGATTCCCAGCAGTGATATTGGGAATCATATCACAAGACTAACCGGATGAAGAACACTACAGAAATTCTCAAAGAGGATTCCTTTTGTATTTTTCTTTAAAGAGTAATGGTAAGATTAATATCCTATGCGAAATGCACTGATGTTGAGCGCCTCAAGATTAAAACCACAGACTACAGAGTACAGGGGCGACTTGAACGTGGGTTGATCTTTTGGAATCGTGGAAGGTTCGCTTCAAAAGCTTGACAAAAGATAAGCGCTTTGAAAGCATGCATGAAATTTTCCAAGTAACCACCGCTTCCTTTGGTATGTTTTGACAGAGTGATTAGATTTTACTCGCATTTCTAACATCTGCATCAGCATGGACCTGACGTTTCATCAAATTTTAAAGTACAAATCTTGAATTATTTCAAAATCGTTTAATTTGCATGAAATAACTTTTTAAAAATATGGTTGAATAGAACCATGTTCTCGCCACTTCATTATGAGGGGTAATTGCCTCAAAATTCAGTTTTTGTTAAATATAGCTGCTGTTCACTGCAGTCCCGGGTAGTTATATTGTGAAGGTTGCAACTTTCAAGGGAAACGGAAGATCGCAATGCATTCGGATTTTAATTAATATACGATGAACGACCTACATTATAAGTTCTTCATTAGTAAAAACACTGCACTCTTTCATTATAATAAAATTCTTCTAATTTTGAGCTTCGTCGTAAAATTTTCAGGCATCTCGTATTTTGCCGGGTAGTACATAAAAAATATACGTATTATGCATTCCACTATAAAGGCATAATAAAAAGCACGTGTTTTAATTCTGCATCAATTTTATGGCGCTTTGCGAAAGAGAATCTAGGACGCAGTATCGCTTGATTACCCATCATTACATACCTGCATGCATTACACACCTCTCGAACATGCAATATTGCAGTTCCCCTACCCGTTCCTACTTGATGGGTTGGGGTAGTTGAGTTGCTGCTAATCTAATGCCCATCAAGCATCAAGCACCTAGACTGTTTGTTTCGTGGTAGGGGTTAACATACTCATGAGGTCTTCGTTCGAGACAGGCTCAAGTGTTTGTGTTAGTATATGGCAGAGCAGACTAGCACAAGAACAACATTTTCGACAAATAAACCACACCGTCGGCGTCTGCATTGGCGTCGGAGTTTGAGACGAAGCATGCAAGAAGCAAACTCGTGGTTTCCGCGAGTGGTAAGCTTTCCGTGTTTACACGCCTGGAACCCCGGATCAAGGCCAGCCAATGGGAGCACGCCAGGAAACCTATACGTTCGAGATAACGAGCAGCGATAATTTTAATCGACTTTTAAATGTTTTAAACCTTACTTCGGAATAAAATTGGCAAGAGGCTAGCCTGAATATCATTTCCGACATTATATGTGTGCCCGCGTGTACATTTCATTAGTTTTAATGAACTGTTCATGAATAGCGTACATAATTTTTTCTGAGTTAAAATCAGTTTACATAAATGGTTTTAGGCACAGAGCTTTATGGTGACTTTCGCACACAACGTACCCAGAGGAGATAACGAAAGTGAACGCAAGCTCCTGTGAATCGCCACGTATCAGCCTAGCCTAGCGCTATTGTTGACTTTGTGTGTTATGCAAATGTATCTCTCTCTTTCTCCCCCCCCCCCTCTCTCTCTCTCTCTCCCTCTTCTCTCTCTCTCTGCGGCATAGCAACGCGAACCGCGATGAGGCGTATGTGAGCTGTTAATTACGTAATGAGAAGTAATTGGCGTGCGATGCCAGCAAACGAGTAAGCTATGAGAGCCACACCCCGGCACTGTCTGTGCATAGCAGCGCTCTGACCGCGGCCAGTGGCGCGATGTCGGCGGTGAGGGGGTGAAATGACCGCACAACCCCCACCCCCTTCTATATACAAAACATTATATGAATTCCTTGAATTTGAATTCAAATTGAAGTTCAAATAGTAAAATTTTAGTAAATTCTGCTGTAGAAAAGCCATGGTTAGATTGGCCGGGTGTTACCAATGTTTCTAACTCCATTTGGAGACAAGAAACATATAAATTTGTTGACATGGTAAAACTGGAGATTTCAGAGAACCAAAATTGGTGTCTATGTCAAAAATAAGGTGAGGTAAAAAGGTGTAAGGTAAGGTAAGGTAAGGTGTAGGGTTGGTGTAAGCGAGTTACAGCGAGTTGCCGGACCCATAGGGGGCAGAGGATTATGGCCATCAAGACTTGACTCGATGCAGCAGCGATCACGCCACTGCAAACTGCAACCGCTGCAGCCGCGCTTGCAGGCCGATGGATTTATGCCTCGGGTGTAATATCCATTAGTTGTGCTGTGTGTGCGATGGAGGGTAAAATTGCAACTGCAAGTGTGAAACGCACGTTATTGCGTGGACATGCACATCGAGTTATTGCATCGGATGACGGGGTGTAAATGTCCGCCACCGCCACCGCCGCCGCCCGTCGTTGTATAACTTTACACAAATAAATCTGCAGGCTTTAAAAGTGCGGATGTGTTTTTAGTGGCCGATTATTTTTGACGAATGTAACCCCTGTGGAGACTTCTTTGTTTATCGATCAAACGGCTGCTTTGTTTATTTGATTTCCGTACAGAATGTTTTAAGAAAGTAGTGGTAATTGCGAAAGGATACTAAATCAAGAGCACTTTCGTGAACAATGGAACATTTACATGAGGTGTACCGACATTTGTGTATTTGTTCAAGGAAAAGAGTGGCTTTAGTGTTCACAAACCAAATTTTTAAAACCTCTATGGGTTATGAAAATATCATCTTGCACCAGCATGATCGTTTTAATATTTAAGGAGAATGAGGAGTGAGTTAAGATTGTGCAGGTCGCAGTGCTGGCGCGATGGTAGTTGGGTGTTTTAGATATTAGCTACCATCTGCGCGTGCAAATGTGGAATGTGGAAAAACAACGGCTCTTCGGGCTTTTCCACACTTTAAACCGAAAGCTCTTCTCGGAAAAAAGGTCTCGGGAGAATCGTAATCTCTTCAATGTATTATCTTGTGTCGAGGTGACGAAGCGGGAAATATGGAAAATGCGAGAGAAAATGTGAAAAAAATTAACCCTGCCGTAAGTCGTGATATTTAAGCCGACCCATAAGATAGTGCATGCGCTTGTAGGTTTTATCAGCGTTATTTGTATTTATGGGAGATTTGAAAAGAAAATCAAGAGAATATGCATTGCTTACTCTTTATACCTGTCGAGGTGCCGCAGAAAAATTCTAGATAAATTTCTATGAAACTCAATGAAAATGTATGGGGTTCGGAATCTGAACTATCCTATGAGACCTGACTAGCTTTAGTGCAACATGAAAATTGTATAGCTTTATATAAAAGTATGCAACTAGAATGTTGGGCTGTGCTGCTGTGGTGGAAATTGGATAAGGCGCCCAATGGCTTTTCATTCACTAATTGACGTCGCAGCTATCAAAACACGGCGCTAACTTTTCAAGTTAAATACCGTTAAATATATAATGAGCGACAAAAAATGTTTCGGAATTCTGCACAAGGTACTTTAAAGGCGAAAAATGGGATCGGTGTACAGGCATGGATGCGATAAATGAAACGCGGCGATGGACATCTTATCGGCTTCAGCCTTAGCGGGGACTGAGGGTGCGATCATCAATCATGCACCGTGTTATAGGTAATACCAGTTCAATGGCCGCATCCCTCACAGCACCGATTTATTTGCGATAAGACATGGTGTTTGCGCGGAGGCGTTTGAACGTGAACTGATATAAACGCCCATGTGCCTCGTAGTTCCTTTAAGAACGCTGCAGAATATTGCTCAAGAGTATGGCGGTGTCCCGTTTTCGAATAGGCTCAAATACGCGTAGCTCGAGAATGGTCTACTCCATTTACCGAAAATAAAAGTAAACTCTTACTGTACTTCTCGTCTCAATTGAAAAATTACTTGGCAGTGAATTACTTGATTATTTCCTCTCAAAACCGCTAATCGCTTTAGAACGGTCCAAAGAGGATGCAAATCAATTTGGTAATGCTGGTAGTAAATTTGTATTGTAAATTGATTAGGAAATTAATGCACATAAAGACGAAAGTCTATCTAAAAATCAAATTAAATCCTATGCGTTGCCCGCATTATCGCAGCATAAAGCAAAGAAACATAAAGGCAAGCACAGAGTTTGGGAAATCGCGACAATTCGCCATGAACTGACGAAACGAGCAAGTGGCGCGTGGTAAAATCTCATGTAAAACTCACCCATCGTCACTGACGAGCTTTGAATCCTGATCATCGACTTGACATCCTCGACTTGTGACTGGCCATGACAAAGATGTGTAAGGCAATCCATCCTCCAAGACGACTCCGCGAGCAGTTGCAGTTTCTTGCCAACACGAGCTGCAGGAAAATGCGCCAGTTGAGTTTCCTACTGTACATTATTTTAACACAAATTGTAACTAACGTTTTGATATGTTTATACACACGCACAAACACACGAGTAAATATATCATTCAGTTTTGCCCTTAAATTGTTAATCCCCCTGTAAACTTTCACGGGATTTGAAACATACAGCTCATTTTGGCTTTATGCTGTTACTGTATAATTCAAATTGTGTCATGCAGCTCGCTTTGGAAGCAATACAAGTACAAAATGACATCGTTTCTGGAATTATATACTACATAATATAGAATGGGTATCTAGCAGCACTTCCAAGTTGCTTAGTTAGGGAGAAGATGGGAAACTGATATGGCTCTAATAATATGAAATATTTGTGTGGTGCCAGTCTCAAGGTATGATATGGTAGCAATGTGTCTGGGGTAGGGGAGGAGGAGAGGACGGACGGGGGATGTGACTTAAACAAGGAAAACTAATTTTAACTCGCGTGTGAAACTGTCAACAACAGTATATCGAGGAAAAGCGAAGTGAATGTACAAACCTGAAAGCAATATAATGCGCATCTATTGAAGAACAAACAACCGCTCAACTATTGGTGGCTCTTGCCTATTTTACACCAACCTTCAATGAGTATAATTAGACAACAGTAAAATACTAAAACTTGAAGTAACTCAGAGATACATTCAGCGGTAACGAGAACCGTGGGTTCCTCGTCTCGTCTCGCTCTATCCCCACGGGATGAGACAGAGGAAAAACGAGCAAGCAAGGAGACAGGTGCGATTTATGGCATCGAGATGTACAGGAGCAGGCAGGCCCTATAGTTTCATGTGGCAGATTCTCTGAGGGGATGGTTGGCTCTATCGAGAGAGAAAGAAGATCATTTACAAAAGCCGTATATATACACGCCCTGCGAGCAAAATCACAATCACAGATACCTAGTCCTAGAGCGTCAGGAACAATGAGCTAATGTGGGAGGGGGTTGGTGAGTGAGATGGGAAATTTGGTGTCGTGTAGTGTTATAGAAGAACAAAATAATTAATTATGCCTAGCATGGTGAACACTGATGCCTGGTAGAGAAGCGGAGCACCATTGTTCGCGTGTGGGGGCCGAGGTTTAGTGCTTGTGGCCACTGGACTTTTGGATATGTGACAACACATTATATAATTATTTCGTGGCGTTTGGTGGGGCTTACCACCACTCGAAGCTTCGATGGATGTAAAGCTCACAAATAGGGTACAGGTAGTGTGAATTGCTGTTTAGTGTATGCTTGACTATAAATAAAATACTATTTTCGGCCACCTATACAAAAACCGGCGCTGGGGCGAGTTATTGAAATCTGAAATGCAAACAAATAAAAATGATCAACGTGACGGGTTTCCATTTGTTATGTGCAATGGTCGGATGTGTTCGTATTCGCACATATTCGTCTATCGAGCGACTAGCGCCGATTTCACCGCTAGAAAATGAAGGGAAAATGTGTGTCGTGTACTAGTTTATGCATTTGCCGCGCGTTTCCACCGTTCTCACTCTGGTAATCGTTCACAAAGATAGCATCAGGACCGGTCTCACGTTACGATTTTCAATTAGATTCCGATCTGGAAGAGTAAATTGCACAAAAAGTCCAATAAATACCATGTCAACGCCATGACTAAATTCAGCAGAGCTTGAGTTTGATCTCGGGGTTGTAAAATGAATTGAAAAGCAACCGACACCAATCTGAAAAACAACCCCAAAAAAGAAACACAGCAAAAAGCTCTTTGCACATACATAAAAGCACCGGCAAAGCAGTTTGATGTTCAAACCTAATCATTCCCATGCGGAAGCGCGTGTAGCGAACCTTATCATTGCTCGTGCATCTCCGTGCATCTTCGTGCATCTCCGCCGGCTCGCGATGGATTCCCGTTCGCAGTTTTGCATGAAATTGTCTAAAATGGAACGACTTCCCGACGCTTCGATACGCGAGGCCAATTTCCAGACCAATGCCCCGCGCTGGCGAGTGAGGCAGGCGAAGATGGCTTCCTTCCGCGACAAGCGTCGCCCCGTTAAGGTGGTTAAGGATGTGTATTCCAGACACGTCTCGGACACACAAGCACTCCCCGACTTGCAGACAGGAATAAAGAGGAGCCGGCGGGGCTGGGGAGCGAGGAGATCACCACTTGATGCGGGGAGTCAGGGATGGGGAGAGTGAATGTCAGCCGCAGGGACTTCATCATCCCGGGGCCCGGCCACACCGAACAGCATGCCCTAGTCGCGCAGCGTGCCGAAGAAAGCGATTCTATTATACAAACAACCACTCGACCACTTATTCGTTGCAAAGATTTTGCATCAAAATGGCTGCTTATAAATAATTGTATTTGGTAAATATTTACACTGGCTCTCGTGATTTACACAGCTGAAGGGGTTCGCTTGACGAAAGAAAATTACTTTCCACGTCGCAACCCCGCTCGGATGATTGTTTTAGTAATATTATGCAAACACAAAAACAACCCCCAATTAAATATTTAAGAAAGCCGGCTGCTTTATGCTTCTCCAAATGCGATGAGCGAAACTTAATCAGCGTGTGTTCGCGCGGGGTTGCGCGCTGCGAGCGAGAACACGGTGTTTAGGCGGACGGCTTGATGAGGCTCGCGGGACTCGCGGAAAGTTCGCTGGAGACGAAACGAAATCTTGTTTCCTCGTGCGGTATCAATTCGGTGTGCTTCTAATCAAGTTACCAAGCCGGCGTCTCATGTTGCACGTTTTACGCCTCGCACCGTGCAGCAGGGACGTTCAGCCTGGCAACAAAGTTTTAAGTATATAGGCGTTAAACGGATTTTTAAGTTCATTTTTTCGAGAATTTGATGTGGATTCTCAAACATAACGATATAACGCAATTTATAGATATCGGTCTCATGTGCTTTGCATGTAAAAAGAAATATCTCTGGCGCTATAAGCATCAAATTATGAGATTAAATAAAATTGTAAGTACACCTATGGAAATACGGAATAAACCAAAGCATATCACCGAGCAGTAGACATAATCATACTTCCAAGCATAAAGTTTACGAGTAAAAAATAAAACCGAATAGCGTCCACATCTCCAGGATAGTGTACAGTGTTTTTGGGTCGGGGGGTTATTTCATTTGGTAATATAATTCCCTGAATTAAAGTGCATTTTCACAGATTATGTTCAAGCACAGGATACCTACACACCGGCTGAAATGAACCATGCTGTCACTGGTAAGAATAATACATGTGAAATTATTCCATAGAGGAGAGCATTTAAATTTATTGAGCCATTTATTATAATTGCTTATTACAGGATAGCACAGAATGGCATAAATAAATTTTTGAAACATTCATTTCACGTGAAATTTGATAAAACGTTAACTAATTCGAATAAATTGTTTGCCCTTTGCATATCTTTAAAAAACGGGTGTTACAAAAAGGCGCAAACAAAAATTCCTGCACGTCCCACTGTTTTATCTCGGTTCCTATATCGTCGCCAAACCTCGACACGATATCTTTTCAAAAGCTAATCACCACCTCCCACGACTGTACCGCTCCCAGCGGACAAATCCTGCCTCTAATTAGATTTGATTAGCACCGACCCAGCCGTACGCCCTTTTTGAAAAGCACGGAGCTTTTTCTGCTTCCGCTTCCGCCAACACATCATTACTTCCCGCAAGACAATGACCTGGTTAGCGCCCCCCTTCATCCCCCTGCCCGTGCCACCCCCGTGCCGCCCCCGTGCCGCCGCGCACCCTGCAAATGGGATATATCGCTCAGGCGTCGCGACGCTCGCAGAACCCGACGCCGCGACAGACACCATTATCATTAGCCCGTGGAATAATCCAGTCCGGCAGAACGCGTCGCGCGGTATGCAAAAAACCGAGGGCACCCCGTCGAGCTGGGCACTCGCCTAGTGTCGCCGTGCGCCCCTAGCGGGCTTTTCTTTCGCTAACTCGATTTCCACGAGTGCATCGCGGAAATGGTAGTTGCGCTGTGCTCGTGTGGCGTCTTGTGGGAATGTTACAGATTCTAATTTGATCGGTAGCAAATTTGTCGATGTCACAGCCATGCGTGCTTTATTTTCATTGTAATCTTTTAGTGTTAGTGGAATTTATAAAAAAAAAATCCAATAAAAAATTTTAAGCGTTCGTGTCTTAACAAAAATGGGGCGAATTTAATTTATCAGCATCTTTTTTTTTTACATATTATTTGAAATCCGAGGCAACCCTTTATAAAAAAAATCGGGTGGACTTTATAAACCCAACTTTAGCAACCTTAACTACCCTTAGTATAAAAAGTAGTTTTCCCTAATTTCGCGTCATCAGAATCCCCCAATCCATGCGGGCGCCGTTGACGCAGCCGTTTTATTTGGCCTTACAATCACAGAGTACGACTCAGCGACTTCAACCTCTGCCAAAGCCGAAGAATTTTCCTTAACGACGTCTGTTCGTAATTGATTGAACTGACATTCTCATCATCTTGATCGACGTTGGCTCGGGGGTGGTAGTGGGCGCGGTGGTAGTGGCCGCGGCGGAGGGAGGATATTTCCGAGGCTGGAGCTAAAGTCTGCACTGCAAAGCCGATTTCAAAATCGAAAGACTCATAAAAAAACAACTGCACTTAATTTGTCAGTGCCAATGTGCGTTGCCAATGAGGACGATGACTTGTGATGAAGGAATTCTTCGTGATAGTTGGACCAAGCTTAACCCTGGATCTGACAAAGAGAATCACAGATTGTGTATTATACCACACACGATGGTTAATGCGCCAGTTCTAACAAACTAACGAAACATAATGAGGAATGATTATCTTCAACTTCAAATGACCTCACATAATTTCTTCTCAAAGTAGGTCCAAATGAGGACCAACTCATCTGAATAAGCTAGCAAACAAAACCACGCGTGTGGATGAGAGTAATTGGATTGTGGGGTTTCTATGAATGTGTCGAGGAAAAGCTAAGCACACTTTAGGCTGAGAAGTTTGCTGTGCAGAAAACCGCCAACATGAGCTGTCACCCTGGGGCCGTCGCCGAACAATGGACGTAGCGGTGGCTTGCCTCTGGCTGCTCAATCCGGCGTCCGCACGAAGTACAGACAATGATGTCAAGTCGACGCTGACGCCAACGCCGACGCCAACGCCGACGCCAACGCCGACGCCGACGCCGACGCCGACGCCGACGCCGACGCTACAAGTTGAGACAACTATCAGGTGTATGTGCGCGGGCCGAATGTGTGACGATTCCCAACGGATGGAAAAAATTCACCTTTGCAAATCGTCGAAACATTACTTTCATTGTAATGGAGCCCTTTTCATGCCGCTTATACGGTATATCGATGTCGTACGTGGTGGATATTTTTAAATTTGGCATTTTTATCGAAAATATACCATATACTAGTCAAACATGTAGAAAATTTACCTATATGAATAAAAAAGGTACCTAGGGGACAAAAGACTGCGAACGAGAGCAGATCGCTGCATTTCTGTGCTGAACCCACCCTCACAAAACCTATCGACTGGAATATGATCAATTGCATTCATTGAATCCGGAAATAAATCTTGTGCGGAGAAAATCCGTGACAGTAAAGATTTGTCAGCGGAAGCCCGATGTATACAAAAAGCCTGGAACACGGCATTAGTCCCTATTCTGACAACCGCAATTACGTTTAAAAATTAAACGAATTAATCATGCTGACTTTTGAGATATGTTCAAATGATATTGTGGTCGGTGTACAAGTTGACACAAATTACAGTCTCGGCTTCCCAAATGATCACAATGATAAAACTTTTGAACGTCAAACAAATTTCAGTGAATTAATTTCAACCATGGAAAAATGTTTGTATTTACCCTACCATTTGCTTATAACACGTATTTACATGTTATTGCACAATGAATGCACATAAAAATATTTTAATCAGACAGAGCACTAGTTATTTCTGCCACGCATGGCGAAATATTCACATGCGAATATCGCACACGCATTGTGTGTACGCGTCGGACACGCATGGCTGGAATACCGACGTCTTGTCGAGCAAACTGCACGCTCGGTGCGTCGGCAGACGGCAACACACTCCGCACGCACACATCTCAGGCGACACGCATAATTACGCGTGACTTGGAACATAATTACTGTGTCACATCAATAAAGATTGAGTGGCATTCACGCACTCGCCAGGGAGCATGTGCTCCACTCGCGTGATAAGCAACAGGGGTTGGCTTCATCACTCGTTTCAAGTTTCATTCTCGAAGGGTTCAATGGTGTCAATGTACTTAAAATAATTTGTGTTTTATTAAACCTTGAAGCAGGCCGAATTTTCACGCTGTTGGTAGATTTGTCAATTTTGGTGGAGGAGCCGTATTCCTTAGTAGACCCGGCACCACCACCCCATGTTTTATTTATTCATTTCAAAAAATTGCGAAAAGCAAACAAGTAAAGAGGGAGTTTTATTTTCATGGGTTCATATCCACGAAGGCAAAACAAGTAGCATCCACGTAGGCAACATCCTTTAAGCTTTTAACTAAGCATGGGGCATTTATCCTGTCTATTTTCTAATTTATGTACCTAAGCTCATCTCGTACATCGAATTGAAATATTTGAAGTAGTACAAATACAGATTTAGAGTCTGAATGTAATTTTGGTGAGAGATATTAGCGTATTGTAGACTTAAGGTATTCTTGACTCTAGAAATTGATGATATAATGAGGTAAATGTGAACCCATTTCTGCAGCGTCAAGTGTGGGAGTGGATAAGGGTATACATCTCTGATTAAAGCTCTAAAAAGAATTAACACTCTTATAAAGCTTAAGGAACGGGTTGAGCTCATTTGAGCACGGACGAAATAGGCTGTAAAACTCTTGAGCTTAAATAAAGAACTAAAAGTTCCTTTTAGTTTTAGAGAACATCATTCGGTGAGAAATTCTTCTCAAAAAAGGAAAAAAACACGCACCTGACGTTCGACGCGGTCAAATATTTTCATTCTGTAGATAGTTTTTCAGTGGCGGTTCAACCCTTCCTCGCGTGTCTTAGGACGAAAGTTCGATAGAGAAACTCGCTTCCCTCTTATTCCCCCTTCGCCCCCCCCCCCCCCACCTCCTCCCGCCGCCGAGGTCGTGACGGGATGGTAAATCACCTGCACAGATGGAGCGCCTGTCACGTGGCTCGGCCGTGACCACGTGATGAATGGTGGGTGGGGGCGACTGCGAGGAAGTTCACCCTCCACGATATTTTCGCGATAGATTTTTTTCACCCGCCCTCCTGCGCGAAAAAGCTATTCGTAATGGAAAAAAGGGTCGTCCGGCATATGAGCGTGCCGAGCGCGAGACGCTTATACTTGAGTTTAACGTCTTGAAATCCAAGAAAGGTCAGAAACTTGAAGAATTCGGCCTACAATCGTTTGCCACTCGAAGGAGTGTTGTACATTCTTGGGGGAGGGCGAACGCGCGCGTGCTGAGAAACCCTTCGACTCTTTCAGAAAGAAAATGTTCCCTGCAAGAGAAATATCCTCTCGCGAGCAGCAGCGAGCAAAAGACGGGGAACGCAATGTGAGATAAAAGCTCGTGGGGTTTATTACACCTCGTGGTCGAATTTCAAGTGGGTGCATCCGAACAGGTATGTGTGAAATAATATTTATGAATCTGAGAATACTTGCAAGTTGAAAGAGAAACAACAGTGTTGTTAAAATCGCCTGGCGTAAATTTATCATGAATTATTAGTGTTTTCACGAAACCTTAGGTCTCAGAATGTAACCATTATTAACTACTGTCACGTGTCAGCCCTTGTGCGATTACTGATACAGTGCAAAACACGGGGCACTGTCTTCTACAACCTTCACATAATAATTCATGTTTGAATCGAGTGCGAGACACGGAAGGCTATGTTTAGCAGGACCTGGGCTGCTGTAGATAGGCAAACAGGCTTTCAAGTAAGTTTGCCGAAGCGACCTGATGCTGACAGATACTTGGTACCACCACAAACGTATTTTAACAACCCTATCTGCAGATGACCTCTCTACGCGCGTTTCGAACGACACGAGGAAACTACCTACCATGTCGTAAGACTTGATGCGCCTGCCTTCTCATAAATTCGAATTTCTTTTGAGACGTGTAAAAGTGTTAATAGCGCATAAAGTTAACGTTATGGGCGATACGTGCATTTTCAACAGTCGAATTTCCTATCTCCAACCGATGCCATGAAAGAACCGAATTAACAATAAATCAAGAACATCGAGCTTCCTCGTTCGCGAGAATCATATGGAACACTCGACGAAAATGTAAAAACTCGAGAGTCATAAGTGGAAAGCAAAGCACTTTTCCCAAACGATTCCCTTTCCATTGCCATTCCAGTTTGGAATCTGAATATCATTATTCATCAGGTAAATACTAAAAAGTAAGCGGTTGTGTTCGAAAACTGATAAGAGATTGTTTGAAATGGCAACCAGGGTCATAATCGCTTCGATGCTTGTCTGGCGATCAGGTGTCACTGATCTTTGAAATCAGTTAATGCGAATAAGTAATAGCGAATTATTTGGCATTATATTGGTCAATTTAATCTCTTAAACGATCATTAGGTGCCTGTTGGGATCACTAATATCCTGAATGTATTCCTGATCACACATCCAGGCAGACCTATTGTGGATAGCAAATATCTGTAACGCAATTTACATTTTATAGCTGTGTAGTGTGTAAACACGAACTTGCATGATTACCTGCGTCGGATCACCAAACGCATTTACTGCAAAACCATGTAGACACAACTGATAATAATAATTAATAATATATTGGCTGCAATTACACGAGACGGTAGAACCTTGTGTACAATGAATGGCAGAGTAAATATCAACACGAAGAATATGCGTTGCTTAGTGAAAATGTATCAGCTGCCTCGTGTTATTTTAATTAGTTTGGACGGTGTTCAAGACCTTGATATTGGTGAATTGATTTGTATTTGCTTCTCCAGGACTTCTCGTGATTCATGTTGAAGACCTTTAAAAAGCATTCCCATTCACACACCCAACCAGTAATCTTCATTTTGAAATCAATGTGCTGGTCAAAAAGATCAAGCATGAATTTTATTAGTTACAGGTGATGCTGGGATGCTGAACCTGAAATTCACCGATAGATTTACGAATCCGTATAAAGATTTAATTACTGGCTACAAGCTCCGAACAAATCCGAGCTGCAGAATACGACTTCCGACCACCGCTATAGCAAGCGCATCGAAAGGGACCAATCTGCTGAAGTATATAGTGCTTAGTAACTAAGTAGTTACTTTTAAAACAGATAAAATATGGTGCGCATATTTTATTTTGCACCACATGTTAATGCATCAAATGAATCTCATCCCTATATCTCTCGAGTCCGTTCAAAGTGTTTATTTAATGGGTCAGCCCAAAGCCAGGTATTTAGTTTCATGCACTCACAGTCACATCTATTTCACTAAATAAAGCTAAATGAAAATCTGGATTAGTGAAACTGAAAAAAATGTTTCAAAGCACTTTCCAAACGAGTGCGCCCCTCAGTCGATAAGCCAGTGTGCCGGACATAAATCCTCTTTTAATTCGCTGATATCCATTTGCCAGCGAAATCAGCATTTCTGCATTTGTTTGCTGCGTTTGTTTGCTGCGCTTGTTTGTCATCATTTGCAGTAAACTTTGCGAACAAGGTTCTGAAAAATGAGTACACGTGCAGAAGTGATCATTTCAAATGTCTATTCGCAGCTCATCCTAGTGGGTTAAGTGACGGGCAGAATATATATACGAAAAACAGTATCGATGCATAGGCATCACCTTCTTCAATGTGGTTTTAACGTATTCGGTTTTTTGCTCAAAGTGTATATTTATAAAGCGGTTCAGTTAATCATAACGTAACAGGAAAATAAACGACGAGTTGTCACAGGATATAATCGTTCTGGTAAATCAATATGTGCATCAAACCGCTTGACAAGCGTCACTTTTAAAGTAACGCTAGAAACTTAAATTAGCTCGAATACGAATCCCAACGTTTCGTTTAATCTTTGAACCCAGTTCCCGGTCCGATACGCTATTTGCACATCATCTGGCGATGGCTATACGAACTGTTTGCACAGAATTAGCTAAAATTTCTATTCGCGGTCGACCATGCTGTTTACTGTTTAGTCGATGAAATAAGTCCACTTTGAAGTTTGAATCGGTGACATTATGAATATCAGCATGACTGCAGCTCGCTTGTATTAAGCCAGGGGGGCTTTGTTCATGCGAAATAGCGGTACAAGGCAAACGACCTGATAATCACTCAATCAAGCACTTTAACATTAACATGATCTAAAATTGCTTTGATGATTTATATGCCACGTATACCACGGAAGAGTAATAATGGGACGCATGAAAAGATATTGTGCTGGTCAAATTGAGAAAAAATTTGCCAACGTTGTAGTATCATAATCTATGCCTTTGATGAGTCTTTGATTTTGTGAGCTTGGTATATTTATTTCGTTAATCGAAATCAAATTCGATCTCAACATCGCCGACGGTGAATTTTGGCTCAGATGGCGATTAACATGTCGGCACCGCGAAACTTACCCAAAAACCTTTTGCAATTCCCTTCCACTTCGCATTTCTGGCTTGCTGGTGTGGAAGCAAGTGGACACACAACGAGCATTTCAATACCAACAAAGCTACATTTTCCGCCATCAAACCAAAAAGTGTGCTACAAAATCACAGAATAACGTCTAAATGCATCCGGCAGCACCAAACAGAGATTAAAGATCATCAGCCAGGAAGATTAACGTGGCCCAGTCGTATTATGTCGACTGTTGGCGCTCAGAAGTAATCAAAGTTTTACTAAAGATGCAAAAACAGATTTGCAAAAGTTCTAACTGCTAATCAAACAAACGGTTGGGTACATGATTTGATTAAATGATCGATTTTTTTAAGAAAAGTAGCTTTGTGTCGCCATTCACCTGTCGCCATTCAACATTGCATTGCAGTATCTCGACCTCGCCTCAGAGTCACCTTCCTAAGCAGGACAGTGACGCACTATCACCACTTTTCCCGACGGTAACCATATCTGCCCGGACAGAAAACGAGATCGCCAATTTCCTGGCGTGAAAATCGCCAATAACCGCCTTCCAATCAACGGCGGAGACCAAACTGGGAACACATTTAACATTCCGTAATGCAATCTCATGCGTCGGCCGTTCAATCAGGCAGTGTGTGTACGAAATCATGCCGCCCGCTGATCGCTTGGGGTAAGGCTGGATGCGAACCACGACCCTTTGTTGACGTGTCGCCGGACTCGCGCAGTGACGTACTCAGTGGCGTGCTCAGTGATGCATGATGCGGGGGGGGGCATCTTCCAGCCACCCTGGTAAACGTGCCTCTAAATATCATTTAAATATTCACAGCTCAGTTGGTACGAGTACTTTCTTAATGCAATAATTGCGAACGAGACAAAATCTTTTGATTGGAACTAAATGCAAGCCTTTGCACACAGGTCGTAACAAAACAGTTTCGGTGAATTCGACGTATCGTTGCCATTTTCACAGAGCACTTACTCAGCGAACCAAGCTACGCGTACATAAATTACTCTTCCAAGATGTTTCAACAAGTTGACAGCGTCACGTTGCACCTAAGCACCATAAGCTAGATCCACACTCACCTACAGGCATCATGGG
This sequence comes from Nemurella pictetii, assembly GCA_921293315.2. Lineage (NCBI taxonomy): Eukaryota > Metazoa > Arthropoda > Insecta > Plecoptera > Nemouridae > Nemurella > Nemurella pictetii. The sequence goes on from OV121115.1 coordinate 30,252,060, forward strand.
ATTAGAATTAGAAGAACATCCTAATACTGCTTTCGCCTTTGTAAATCCACCACACGTTCAAGTCGCATGATAATGTAAGACCACGATGACCAACTGTTTTGTTACACTTCGTTACATAAGCTCGCCCCAGAGCGCCACTGGATCGGTTTAGTCAACAAGGGTTTTGCTAGCTTTGGTGCCGGGTGGGGACGTGAGAAATTTTGCATTTTCAACATGGCGTTATTAAATAGTTTGATCTGTTAGATAAAGAGACAAATTTGACACCAAAAATCAAAAAAATATGGGTTTGAATGATTTTTGCGCATGGCAATTTTTTAAACTTTCCTAGATCGAGGAGTATTTCTCACCAATCAAATACATTAACTTTAAGGCGGAGGTTGACACCAGCCAAATTCTAAGCTGTTACCTAGACAGTATCAGGACAAAATCTGTCAAAAAACTTAGCAAAGAGGAAAAATGTCACTTTCTTGCTGATTTTTGGAGAAATAAAGAGACCTGCCAAAGAAGATCGGGCACGGCGAGAGTAACAAAATTAAATAAATAAAAGTGGGCAATGAATACCCTCCCCTCCCTGTTTTGCGTGACGACGCCACTGGGCTCCTGGCGTCGCGACGCCGGCAGATCGCACGTAGCACCGAGGGCACGTACCGAGACCAGACCTCGGTGATTACCGGCAAATATTGACCAGGCTTGATTAGACACGTAAGCGGCGGCGCAACGTTCGGCGTCGTCGATTGCAAGGGATGCGATGTGTTCGGCGATGTCCGGAACGCGCAGATGCCCTGGGTCTAGATTCGTTAACGAAGTTCGCACTCACTGGCATCTGTTGCGCTTGCTTTAGGATACATTTAACACGCATTATCCACGAGGCGACGCCATTGCAACGGTTGGAAACCAGGAGGACTGCTCGAATGAATTTCTGTTGCTATGTTTGCGATTAAATTTGATTATTTCGGTAGAATTAGATGGGTTTTCACGGTTCTAATACACCTATTCCATTCAATCAAAATGACGTCATGATACCCACTATGTAAGGCCATTCAGGTTGTGAGTTCGCTATCTTCCTTGTTCCTATCTCCAACATTTTTTTTTACATTGCAAATTAGTTACAGAATAACACCTTTGTGCTTTGATGAGGTCAAACGTGTACGTAAGCCCGGTGCTCGAGATGAATTTTAAGCGGCTTATAAGTAACCAAATTTTTTCCGAAGGGAGGAATGGGGTGGAACACCCACGGTAGATAAAATATTGTAGGGTTCATTTAATGAATCCCCAGAAGTACAATCGTTTGTGTTCGAAGAAATGAAACGAGATGTTTACACCACAAAGCCTGACGCACAGGTCGTTCTTTGTCGGTTCTTTTTCGGACACAGAGTCCTTCCACCATGGACCACGACTTCGCGTTGAAGAAGTGCATTGTATAGAAAACTGGTTGATCGGGCTACATAGGAAAGAGGATAAGGATAAAAATTGACGAAAACTTGAAAGTGGATACTAACAAGCAGCAGCATGTCCCTATAAGTTTATCAAATTCTCGGTAACGCTCATTTATTTTCACTGTCGGTATCCAAGAAAATAATGGTAGGTAATTATTAATCACAGCAAGTTCGTTAGCTTCATGACAAAAAAGAAAAACAGGACCTTGGATTTTAGGGTGGCACTGGCATCACTCCACGCGCGTTACGCAGTCCAATGCGGCTCATTTTGAGTCAACGCTAGGAAATTTTCCAAGCGCAACCAAAACCATTCACACCTCCCACTCATTTCCCTCGACCGCAGCCTCGCGCGCGCGGATTTCACGGTTTATCACCCCCTCCACTGAGTCGGTCCCAGCGCCGAGAGCCCCGCATAATCTCGCACGTCGTGGACTCAAAACACACCCTCCAAGTCTATCCGGCTGGTGTGTAGACGGTACATGGTTTAGCTAGGTGCTATGTTCCTGTCCCGGCTCTATGGAACCAGCTTAAAAGCTCGCGAGGGCAGGGTGGCGGGTGGTGGGTGGTGAGGGTTGGGCCGGTTGGGGGGGGGGGGGCGACACCGACACAAGACTGTGAATTACACAATTCACTGCCAGACTCTTACATACCTGGCCACATTATTAAAGTTTCCAGCATGCATACAGAGATACAGAAACATTCCAGAGTGCGCCAAGTTATTTAGATTATTAAAAGTTTGTTGAACTTTTTATATGCGGGGGCAGCGATTCGACATCTGGGTCAGTGCGCGCATGGGATTGTAACGAGGGGGTGTTGCTTTTAGTTTGAAGGGAGAATTTTATAGTTCTCGGTGAGTATTCGCTGGAAGAATGTCTTGTCTAAATAACGTTTCTTAGGCCAACGTCTCGAAAGTTGTCTAGAATTGTTTCTGCCAATTCATTTTTGTGACGATCAAGATCGATGTATTTGTACGTAAAAGGAATCGAATCCTAGTCGTCTGAAAGCATTCTGTTGTAAGCTTGTTGTGTGATGTTGCTTCAAAATCCCACGCTTAAGACCCAATCCTTAGGGGTAAGATATTCTACACATCATTTGAAGAAGCAAAGAAAAATCGCTAGAGCGATGAAAGCATAAAAAGAAATGCATGTCCCATTAGAGAAAGCTATTCAAATTTTAGTACGTTTGTCAGTCGAGCCAAGTATAGGTGAAATACCTAAGGATACAGAGGTGTTTTCACTATGGGAAACTGGTGCTTAGTCATTCTCGAAAATGACCTTAATTTAAAAATAGCGTCAAAAGAGGATCATTTCCAGCTCTTCCAAATTCGTCTATGTTGGCCGTTTCTGCATGAAGTGGTGTGAAGTGAAGAGTTACCAGTGGTAGCTTTTACTTTCTCTGTCATAGGAGAAGAACCTTACGATCATTAAATTAAAAATTTCCCCGTTCCACAATTATGTATCATAATTAAATAACCAAAATGGTAGGTTTATCAGACAAAAGCGTTGCTTATGTTATTATTACAAATAGTTATTCATGAAAATCTAAAAAAACTTCTGTTTACGTCATTGACCTTATACAACAATCATTAACAAGATTGATCCTATTCCTTTAACGAAACCAACAAGAGTTTAACAAGAGTTTTACGCTTCTACCCACGATGGCGCCACTGCTGTAATTCTCTTGATCATCTTAATTGTGTTCTACTCTAGCTACCGACACCGCGACCATCCGTCTGTCTGCCTCCTGGACGTCGCCACGTTTCACATGATTTCACGTCGGCGATTTGTCTTTGTGCTAAGCGCTCTCTCGTCATCTCTCATCGCTCACGGCACGCTCGGCAGGATGATGGGTTTCATGATGAGTTATTCCCATTGTGTTCCACCTGTGTCATGGCGCAGGTCTTGATCCACGTCTTGAAGCTTAAATGAGCGTTCAAAATGCAATCATCTCACACGGACAGCGTGTTTTTTCAGCCTCGTTTGCGAAATACTTTAGTTGGGAATCAGATTTAATGTGGCAAGTGATAAGTAGAAGCAAGTGACAAGTGCTAAATGCTGACACATCTAGATGGTTGGTTCTTCAGTTCTAAATCGACGGTTAAAAAATGAAGTACTTTTACAATAATTAAACTTTCGCTGCTATCTTTTAAGCTTTCATTAATAACACTGTCACTGCCAAATGTTTCTACTGTCTAACTTTCAATGCTATCACGCTGGTATGATGATTATTAAAAAAAAAAGTTTATGTAGTGACCTTGAATGTTCTAAGCTTTAGTTGTTGGTGGAGGAGCCAAGTTCGGATAAGCATGCACGGCACTTCGTCGATGCATGGTATTGAATAGGAGAGTGTGAGAACCGTATCATAGAGATGTGGAGCCTGTGATTTTTGATGAAGCTTACAGCTGCACTGTGGTTTTATCATCGGATGTCACAAGTAACGCGATATTGCTATATTCGATAATATATTCGAATTTGAAACGATTATTTCGTTCGCCAACACTGATAATAACCGAAACCATCAATTTCTGTCCCGCTGATGATGGGACGGAAATAAAAACCCAGTTAAAAAAACTCCCACTTTTCACGGTTGTTTTTGAAATACAAGAATGTAAATAAACAACAGTGTGAACCATTCTTTAAGGGCGCCCCCTGCAAGCCCCTACCAAGCTGATACGCGAGCACGGGTAGTGGTTAATTTTAGACGAGTTAAGTCTGGAATTAGGCAGACAACCTGACATGTACGCGCGCTCAGCCCAGATAGTGATCAAAATATCCGAGCACATCTGGAGCAGCGCGTGCAATTGCATGCACATTCCTCGGACTTTCGGATGCATATCCGTGACCTTTCGTCGAGCAGCCACGGAAAGACACCGAGCAGCGCTCAAGACATATTAGAACCTTGGATCGTGCCGGATGTTATTTATTGCTTGGCCAGGATCAAAGATGCTGCACTGTCGACTGCATCTGGCCAGGGAACATAGGGATATGGGCTTTGTTTTTTGCCTTGTTGTTGGAAATATTGGTAGGGGATGATGAATGGTGTATGTTATGGAATGTCAGATGTCAGAAAAATGATTATCGTCCCTCTACTCTTAAGCTTATAGCCGGGCTTACTATTTTCGTGAGATTTTGATTACTTTTTAATGGAAAACAAAAAATGTATGAATTTTATCGAGAATTTTGAATATGGACATTGAAATTGCGTGATTAAATGTGAGTGAGTAGGATGTGCAAGTCTAAGATAACTAAACAATGATTTATTGATGGAAAAGTGAGTTTTCTAAGCTTCCATAAACTGTACCGACGACGAATTTGTTTTTCGCTGGGCTGTATACTTCTTGTTTTGAAATTTAATTGTAGCATACAAATAGATACGGATTCAAAACACAATTCTAATAATTCTCATAACTTTTTCCATCTACGAATGCAAATACAAAACAAACTCTTGTTTTACCAAGGTTTTACATCGATAGACGCGATATCAGAATTGCAAATTACAAATCAGAATCTGCTACTGTAGCTATTACAAATTAAAAACTTTTTAATAATAGATCTTAATTATATGCAGCACAATTTTCTGCTACGTGCACTAAATACTATACCTCTTTGTTCTCATGATTTCCACGGGAATTTTTAATTCCATCTTCCAGCGTCCACCCAGTTTTTTTCTCAAGAACATGCGCAGCGCCCACTTCAGCAAGCTATCTTCTCTTTCTCCCTCTCCCCTATCTCTCTGTTAACATTCGTTTTCTCTCTCCCACGCGCTAGCCGATAATTCCAACATAAATTGGTTGTATGGAACGTGGGAAGAAAACAAGCAAATTAGTGTTAGCGGCGTGAACTTGTCATAATAATAATAATCAACTCGCCGAAAATTACGAAGTGTTATCACAATTACGTTCAAGGCTGGCCGATATTCTTAAGGCATATTTTCCCCAGGCCGCTTGCTAACGGAGTAAATGCTTGGACCAACATCAACAGCGGAGAGCATACGTAAAAGTGCTAGACCGCATTTCCAAACAAAAACATGCCGCACACACTAACATCGATTAGTTATCATATTGTTTGACTACAGACACTTTGGTGGGTGGTGTCGTAAGTGTAGCGATTTCCTGGGTTGGCAATGAACTAGAAATTTCCTTGTCTTTCCTCTCTCATATCTCACAAAAACAACTGTGTACAGACATGAAGTTGGCCCAAGTGAAGAGGTATCTGAAAATTTTGTAGAACACATGGGTAATTTTGGAGAATTCTTTCTTTTTGACAACAATCTTTACAATCTCAGTTAATTTTAGAGAGTTAAAGACACAAGTATTATTGGAGATATCAACAGTAGGTAATCATTTCGTTTTGTAAGTAAAAAGCTGGTTGAATTAATGGCGCTTATTCACCCACATATTTAGTAGGAAAAGCGCTCAGTCCCGCTGAAAATTTCACAATTTTCCACCAACACAACCTCACGCAAGTGTTTGAGAAATCCTTCCTACGCCGAAAGTACAAGCACTTTATTCAAGTGTATTACTTTCTAACCCCCCTCGTCCCGCAACTCCTCCCCTATTATTCAAAGTATACCTACACACTACATAATCCGCACTTCTTCCATGTGAGTTTAAAGTTGGCTTCTTTGAGAAGGAAAATACTTTATATATTCTATTCACATACCCAGGCCGCGTCGGCTGTGGCAAGGCCCACCTCTATTGTGTACTGTGTCACGTCATCTTGACATGCAAATTCTGCGTCGTAAAGTGAGGGAAAACACATTCCACGCGACGGTTACACAAACTAAAGAGGATGATAATGCGCCACAACTTTCTTACGAGCCTCATTTTATAACATGCTTAGCAAATTTAACGCTGGTGTTTGGCATCAAAATGCGCAAAGATTTAATCTTGCAAAGGTTTGTTTAAGTTTTTCCCGAAAACTCTTGCTCAGGCAAGTGAGGTGGTGGAAGAAGGAAAGTCAAATTGATTTCTAAAAGCTTATGTTGGTTTCCTTTCCCTTGATTCAAGGTATACTGGTTTGTAAAAGAGTTTGTACTTCTTACAGGTCACACAGAGAAGGATCTCACATTCATAAAGTGTCATTTCAAAAGGTCGGCACATTTTATTAATTGCCTCGCTGGATTGTAGGTACGGGCCACGACTCAATTATGACGGTAAACGGCTGGAAGAGAACACGCACAAATCAAATTAAAATAATTATGAGAGCGCATTTGAGGTTTTTTAAATTAAACAGTGAAATAAATGATAAAGTGAGGCCTTGCTGGGGCTGGACTCCACTCTACACCATCTTCCAGTCCAACGCTGCAGGGGAGGCAAACTAACTTTGATGTATAATGGAATAGAAAATGGGTCGTTTTCTTTTCTCTCGAGCTAAATGTTTCAAAAGTGAAAACCACTCTAGCTTTCTAACCGAAAGAATTGAACTCTTTTGAAAGTAATTTATTAGTTCATATATTACACTCAATTTAAGAAGAAAATGAGAAACGGGAAATGAATTATTTCCAGCTGGGGGGTTTGATGCTTTATACCCAATTACGAAAGCGCCGAAGCGACCAAAGCTCTACAATTTCTGTCCACGCACACACTTTTGATAACGAAGCAAATATCAAAAGTGTATTTTCTTGCGCAAATTGTTCTTCTATAATCCTATATAAACTGTGCCCTCCGACCAAACAGCCATCAAACAGGCTCAAGTCCTTGCTTTTGGCGAACCAGACAACGGATCTGCACTCTTAAAAAATGTTTCTTTATTTGTTCAGCTGTAAATATTTATTGGTAAGAAAACAATGAGACGTGCCTAGTTCCGCCGGCCACCGCCGGTTGGATTGATTGCTTCCTGCAGCGCAATGGCGACGGATGGCGACGAAGACACACTGGACCACAGCCGCCCGATCTCCGATTTCATCAAAAGAACATAAGGCGAGCTGCTGTTTTCCCGGCTGCCTTCAGGATAAACATCCGGAAGGGAAACCCAGAAACTTGGAACCCTTTTCTAGCAATACTTCTAGGATTCAATCAGATGGAATCGATTTGGAAATAGATCAAATGAATATGAGTTCGACAAAAGTCAGAACACGGATGTCCATGAAGTAAACCTATAATTTATTTCCACCACAGTGAGTAAGTATAATCGAAATTCAATACTTTTTTAAAGAGCGTTGATTTTTTCACCTCTGTAGAAAGGTTTCAAATTATTTCAGTGTGCATTTACATGAATGTGCATTAAACCACTATCTCCGCGTCGAAAGAATTCCACACTTCATGAAGCAAAGCTAAAAAGCTTTTTCAAGCGATATGGTATCAATCGCCATTATGCTTAGCATTTAGCAAAGAGCTCTTGCGTGGGTTAAAAGTTAAAAGACATTCAAGTCATTCAATTTAAGAAGAAATTCAGTTCAACTCAGGTTATAAAGACAGTAGCAATACCTTCAAAAATTATAAAAAATCAAAAAGGTATGAGCCAATCATGAGAGAGCAGATGCTAACCAAGGACCAGAACCGTGGCCATGCAGATGCACACTTCGCCAGCCAAAAAGAAAATCCAAGCCTCCGTCAGTTTCTTTCACCAAATAATACGTCACGTATTCGATTTTGTTGCTGCATGGAATGGGTCTGAGAAACTTACAAAAATAATGGCAAAAATTGAAAAAAATATTGATGGCTTTGTATCTCTACCTATGTAGTTGTGAATAATTTATTGAATATTTAAGCTCACCAAAATTTGAGGCCACTCGTTACATTTTAACCATACTTTCAAGTGCGAGGGAAAAGATCCATTCAAATGTTCAGGCTTGTCGAGAGAAAAGAAAAAGCGCTAAAAAGTTGTTCCTTCAGCTTCAACGTCTTCAGATAGCAAGACAAGAAAATAAATATACACAACCAAACGAGCGTTGTTTTTTTGAAAAACAAACGTTAATTCCATAACAGCACGAAATGCATTAAACATTTCTAATGAAAACCATCTTACAAATGAGGAAATGCGAGAAGCACAAGAAGCAGTCACTCTCTTCGAGTTTTGCTCCGCGACGAAATGTCTCTGATGGCAAAAGCTAGGTGCATTTATCTTCCACCCTGATCCGCTTCTTCTGCTTTTCGCCGCCGTCTCAAATCCGGCTAATGGATTCCTCTAAACGTTTCTCTAATCCGCATTTGAACAGCCAAATCGTTTGCACTTTATTAGGTTTTTTCTTTTATCTCACCCGGTCTTCAAAAGTCAATTCGTTTTTCTGTTCTTGTGGTAGCTTTCGTGTCATGTCTGCTTTTGATCGATAGTTTCGCAACTTTGTAGTACCATAAATCCCCAGCCGTTTATATGAGTAAACAAAGCAATACTGGACCTACCTAAATAGTTATTTACAGCCCGTGGTAATTTTCTAGTTTGATTTTAAAGTTCGAGCACCATCAGAAAATTCATAATTTCCATTTGAAAACTTTAACAAAAGCACAATTGATTTTATACTTAGTGGACAAATGTGGATACAAAAGAAAATCGTTGACGAGGTATTACACCGTTCTCTTTGTAACTTAATCTCTGCGTTCCAGTTTTAATAACGATAAAATAATTCTCTCCGTTTTTCTTCCTTCAACACAAAATAATAAGGAGAAAATAACTGGGACATCAAGTCTTTTTCCAAAAAATTAACGAATTAGAAAACAAAGGCGATTCACAAGACCAAAGAAAAAAACTACCATACTCACTACCATTCACTGGATACAAAGGACGTGCCTCTATTTAGAAAGAAATTCACCACAACTTGAGCGGAAAGAGAAGACAGACGAGTATTTCGTCTGCAGCCATCATAAATAGTGATGGCAGTAAGTGAAAGGAAAAGTGACCTACGCGGCCAAGAACTTTATGCCAGTCGTCGCAGCCGCGTTTCCAGCGTCGCCTTTTGGGCGAGTCAATTTCACGTCATTTTTCATCCTTCCTGTTTGCCGCGCAACGTCGCATCGGAGACTAAAAATAAACCCCCATTTATAACACGATTCCTCCGCCAACCCTGAAACCACTATTGACAATGTTATCCAAACCGCTCAAAAGGTTACGCTCTTTTTTTCATAATACCCATCCAGGCCGTTAGTAGAGAGTGGGAAATTCTATTAGTCCTGGAAACAGGACAACGCTCCTGGGCGTGCATCCTATCGAAGATCTATTCCCACGGGATAGAAAAAATAGAACGGATCCTGTAAGTAGCACGCTAGTAATATTCTTTAACCATATTATACATGCTAACCATGCCATGCATATCCTACTCCAATATCCTATTGTTATTCCCAGAAAAATTCCTCATTTCGCATCGGGGACGCCGCCATTGGAATTATTTGGGACGTATGGAAGGTAAGCTACTATATTTTCCCAGTAGATCTTACGTTTATTGTTTTCCTTGTCTGTTATTCTATCATATTTCCAGCTATTGTTCTAGCAGACGCCAAGAAAGGGCAAGGAAAAAAGTGTATTGGTATGCATGGCTTCCAGTTCCAAGGCGAAAGAAATTCTATTTATGAAAGAGAAAAATTAATAAAATCTCTGTTTAGAGATACCTTCAGTATTCTTTCTTTGAATATGACAACAAACATGTTTCAAACAAAGACTTACGCCTACGAGATAAAGGTACAAATGAAATGTTCAACTTGTCTACATTTTCTCTTGACAAGCGTTTCCCATTTCCACAGGGTTTCCTGAAAATCGAGTCATGTGATCTTTGTTGCTGAAAAACTAAATTAGCTCTCCTAAAATTTACGAAGAGGTAGATTTGAAAGTATCTTGTTTAATATGGTGATATTTAAAGACACGATTCGATTGAAGGAGCTAGACTTCCGTTTTTTCTGGGCTATAGGGGCTATTCTTATTGTACTCCACAAAATTCGGCCTGGTGCATAACCACAAGGGAAACACCAAAGTATTTTAGAAACAGCTTGGTAATCGTTCTAGAAACACAAAGGTTTCTTTGATAGTGTAGTTACAAAAAATGTGCTTTCCCCGCCATATCTTCAACTGCATCCGAAGGAAGACGTCACGTTAATAATTTATTTACAGGAAGGTACCGTACACCGTGGTGCTTCATTCCCCAGGCATTCTTCATTGGACAGCAAAGCTAACAAACTACAGCCACTTTCATGAGCTCATGCGCAGTTTAAAAGTAACCTGATTAGAGTCTCAGTTTCCTAACGTTTCATTTCAAAGCGTGAAAAATTACTTATTTCTTACATTTTTGGTCCCGTGATTAAGATGTTAACTGTTTGAAAGATGGATGATATCCAGAACGCTGTTTTTCCCCATGAAAATCGGTTTCCAATCAAAACCCAAACATTGGACAATCTTAAAAGATGGAAATTTACTTATTGGATTGATGTTTATTTACTAACAAATTTCTGCCAATATTGCGCGAGAACAAGCGAAACTTATATAAGCTAACCGGACAAATGTTTTGCCTAGAGAAAATCTAAATTTTCTATCATTACATCTGAGGAATGATTCAATAAGCTGCATGTGTCAAACACGCTATAGCGATTTCCCGGTCATTCTCTTCATTAGATGCTATGATTCACCGCACATCCGAGATTCAATTAGCCTTTTGCTGATATACAGTTCTGCTGCAAGCCATTGTCTGCTCATATTTATGTCCCACAGATACATGTAATTAATTTCCTGCGCTGTAGCCTGCATATTTGATTATGCATGTCCTCGGGACTCGAACAGAGGGCACCAAGGGACGTGTGGGGTTTTAGCGACGCTTCGGAGACACCAGGCGTCGCGAGGCGTCGCGTCAACTAATGACTCGACTCAACCTCAGAAAGTTTGCATTGTGCATCGCAGTCTAGAGACAATAACTCTGTTGTCTCCTAGTGCATCATGTGTGGACTGTGGACTAAGGTCTGTGAAGTCGATGCTTTGGTGCTTTATATACAACCCTCTCACATTGAGGCAACGAGGTCAGACGACAACACCACTTGCATGCTACGAAACGTGTTCTCGTTATAAAGAGATCAAATGGCCAAGTCATTGATTGCACAAAATCTTGACTGTTTTTTTAATCAATAACGTCTGAGAAGTGATTCACGAACATCGTATCATGGCATTGTTTTGCAGTCACGTATAGAGCAATATGCTACTGAAAACTATCTATATATACAAGTTGGCATATAGTTAAATATTCCTGAATATGATTCTGGTGTTAGATCTGGGATGCTAAAAGTGAAAAGCAATTTTGGGTGCCATGGCTCACAGCGTCCCATGGCGTTTAAAATGTGAAAATTATATGCAATTGTGTATTCGCTGTTGACTGCTATTTTTGTTCAACGGCGAATGTTTCTATTCGATTAACCCGCGCACAAGGTAACCCTTACGCGGGCTTTATACAAATGTTGTTTAAGTAACTTTCGTTTGGTATGAATGAATAAAAATTTATAAATTGAAATTGAAAAATGTCGCATCGCATTCTAAGTGTAGTGTGTGTTTTTGGAACAGTTTGGTATGCCTATAGACGAACAATTCCCAGCACTTTCTGAACATAACTCAATGGTGCTTGACGCTTCTGGATGGTTCCTCTTTATAACATCACCTCGTAAATTCTCGCTTGTCTATGGAGCGTGCAGACAACATCATACAATATTCTGATCGAAACCCAATACTTGTTTGAATAAGCTCTGTTGGCCCATAAAATTCGGCGAACGAGCTAGAAAATTTGATCAGATGTGAATGAAAATAATCTTGTCTCCTCGGGGCGAAACGCAGCGACGGGATCAAAACAGAAACATTCGAAATGTGTTGCAATTCGAAAACGTGGGCTTTTCTTCGCGAGTCAATAAATTTCGTTCACCCGATCGCAGGTTCTAGTCATGGTCCTACAAAACGAATTAAAAAAGAAACTGAACAGGATCGCTAATGAAATTGCGAGCCAGTCGCGACAACTGTTTGACAATTATCAATAATTAACAAGTCGAATTTATTACAGTTTCTAATTAAATCAGTAAAGAGGGTGTATCATTCGCACTACTTTTCTTTCGCGCTTTTCTTCTCAGGAACGCAAGTTTCTTCTCAAGTTCGGCAAAGTGGAAGCATTGATGGAGAATGAATTAATTTCGTCAACATAGTGCTTCAGATTATAGTACTTCAAAGCTTCAAAGACACACGTAATTATTTTAATCAGTACTAACTCCTGATTCATGATCAGATATTACTAATCAAAGAAGAAAATGTGAAAACGCAACTATTTTCATATGCACGCTCGTCCTAAAAACCTTGATTCAAATGATAAAATTCGAAGATGATGGAGTAGAGCACTCGGTGTTTTTTGAAGAGTAAGACGATAGGGAGAAGCACTTTACTGAGAAACTTTTCAGCGAGAATTTTACACGTGCTCGGCATTAAAAGCATTTTCTCGTTCAGAAACGTGATGAGATGCTAATTATTCGAAACCTGTAATTACCTCGACGGGTCAGATTCAGCCGCAAGAGCAAATTTGTGGCAGACTCAAAGAAGACCAATTGGGCAAAATTAGTTCTAATAACCCCTGAAAGGGTCCGCATTTACACTGCATATTACACCAGCTATCTGACCTGTAACCACACTAGGACTGACGATACACTCTTTTCGCAATAAAATAATACTCTTAGGTCATTTTGACGAAAAGTAAACCTGATTTCAACAGTTACACTATAGTCTTCGTTTACATCTAGCTATGAAATGATTGATCTTAACAATCATAATTCACAAGCTTAGTTTACACAGCGAGGTCAATAAATACTTCTTAGAACTGCACTCTGCATATTTCACATGGAAACGGACAAGAATTCTATTGAAACGATGATGCAAAGATAACGATGCGCTTGGTGCATCAAAGAAAGAAATAGTCTTCTATAAGGTCTCTATATGGCGTGTGCGGCTCTCCTTATTTGCGGATGCCCCTTCAGCACGTGTGCAACCGAGGACTCTCCGAGAGGATGGTATCTGGAAATAATGGCCACCCATCGTATAGCGCACAGATCGGAGACTTGGGCTTGCGTTTCCTTAAAGTCGAGACACTTAAGTGACCTCTCAGTTCGTGACATCAGAGCGTCCAGGGACGAGATAATTGAGCCCCACCAACGGGCTTAACTTCATACAACTTTTTCTATATCACACAAGAAAAAATCCTAACTTGCGAAACTTTTTCCGCTTCCAATTTCGCGTAGCAGTATACGTGTCTCAAGACAGAATACACTTAATTGAAGAAACGTACACTCGATCCAGCCAGTGGTCTTGTGTCTTTCATCAACCCCAAGTTTTGACGATCGCGCTAAACTCACAGTAGCAGCATCCCTATCCCATCGCCGAATATATCGCATCCAGTGGGCCATCTCGGAAATTGCCCTTTATGCCCCCACACCCCCCGAAGCGCGCGCCATTCGGGACCAAGCGCTCTCCGCAGAGACGTTAATGCAGAAATCACGGCAGGACACATTTGCAGGTATTTATGCCCCGGCAGCCAAGTGTGATTAGACGGGCGAACTCTGGGTGGCAACTACCGCGATCAATGGTGACAACTGTCCGAGGCATGTGCACCGACCGCAACCTAATGCATGTCGCGAGGAGCAATTGACCACAGAGACACCACTCTCGCCAACGACGCCGCCGCCGCCGCCGCGACGCTCGAAATAAGAACCAATTCCGGTGTCCACTTGTGGACTAATGTAACAAACCGAAATTACCGGTTTTTTACTATTATTTTCAAAAGGAGAAAATGTGTAGATTTATAAACACGAATGTGTAAGGAAAATAAAAAACTTAAGTACGAGATTCGAATTTCAGTCGGAAGAAAATTGCTTTTTTTGGAAACCGGTGCTAAAGCTAGATAAAAACGCGTGTCTTTTTCATTTGATAAGATGTAATAAGTGTCTAGTTTTGTTCTCCGGACGAGTCGGGGGGGAAAAAGCGGTCGGCGCATGCGGTCTAGACGCTCCCGAGCGCATGGCCGCGCCGGAGGTGGAGGAAACTCAGACAGCTGACTAGCGAACACACGTCGCCGTGCTGCTCAGTCGTCGCGACGCCCTCGAAGAGCACGCAGCGACGCTCGCCGACCCAGCCGTCCGCACACCTGGACGCCGCCGACGCCGACGCCGACGCCGACGCCAACGCGGACGCGGACGATCCGAGATACGCCGAGAGCCGGGAGTTGGACGACAACGTGGTCGTCAGCAGCGACGTCGACGACGCCGACGCCGACGCCGACAACGACGTCGACGCTGCAGATCGCGAGCGTCGCGGAAAGATACAACAGGTACAGGAGCGCGTTCCGGAGCTGTCGTGCTCGATTGTTAGTTTGCTGGTCGTTCAACCTCGGGCTTGTCGTACGATTGCGAATCGGCGATTTGTTTGGCACAGAACGGAGATGGTTGATTGTGCCGAGTGCACCTGGTCGCAATGACAAAGAAATTAATTACTTGAATGTATCGTTTTTTCATTGGCGTAGCATTTTATGATGGCTTCAGGTGACCGTTAGCTGACCGTGTCCGTACACGACGCGAGGTTTACGGCATGGGGGAATTAGTGTAAAAACCATGTGTAAAAAATGTATGTCGAGGATATGGAAAAAATTAAATTTCATTTGTGGATGTTTTCCTTACAGTTTACAAGCCAGGAAAATTACTTTTACGATTTGCTTCTATAGTGACTAGAAAGCGCGCGCATAAATCAAACCGACAAAATTTTGATTTTCAGACACGGTTTCGTATTTCTATTTGCTGTCGTGTGACAGAGGTTGCATAAGATAACGTTCAGCAAAAATATTAATATTATAGCAAAAATATAATCTCCCGCTGCAACTTTTCAAAAAATCTAATAACCAGAATGTACTTTTTTAAGGTCCCTCGCCCAACAAACGTTGCCCCGTGATAGAACTCCACCCCCAGACAAACAAAAAACAACGAAAAGCGTGTAAAACCCAGCTGCACGAATTTTCCCAATTTCATATCGCGCTCGCTCGAGCAGTTCGCGCGCATTCAATATTCAATCCTGGCCACAATTGGCCCACTTTCTCATCATTCTTCCCTAACACCCTCTCGACTAGCTCCCTTTAGTGGCGATAAATTGTCACATCTTACACGGGAAGCACTCAATATTTTACAAACAGACCCGCAGCTTTTCCCGCTGTCGATAGCCTAATATCGGATCATCCTTGTTGCCCGCACCATTTGCTCTTGGCCATTACGCGCATTACCTCGGCATGAACATTGCATTGCGAGGGAATGCAAGTGGAAAGTTAGCCCCAAACCCTCGATATCGTCGCTTAGAGAACAGAGTGTAGCAGGTACCGCGGGCTGAATTCGTGTTATTTTAGTCGAATGCACTCTCGCCCGATTGGAAAACCGGTGGAAAACTTGCAATGTGATCCGAGGAAAAACATCATCTGCTATCTCACAACTAAGCGTCGTCCTCGATTTCCAGTTGGCGATATGAGCACGTGTAGTGACGGTCGATATTTTATATTCATCTTTGAGGCTGAATTGTGTGTGCAAAGGCCCCGGGAATGCGAAGGGAGGAATTGGTGGGTGTTAATGCTTTCTGGCGCCACCACCGCTGCTGCTGCTGCTGCTACTGCTGTTGCTGTTGCTGCTGCTACTTTGCTAGCTGTCGATGGCTCCTCATCGAGCAAGCTTCTTTACGCCCGCGGTTTCGCGAATGGCGTTTATAAAATATGTATCCGCAAAGGTCGACATAAATAAACATCTCATGTGTATTCACTCGATGTTAATATTTCGAAAAAGTTGTGTGAATACTGAATGTACGAAACCGATGTCATGTTTCATAAATCTCAATTAATTATTGACGGCACGTCTGATGGCAAAACATAATAATTCATATTCAGTGTTTTCTTTATGGTAACAGGTCTGTTTATTTTCCTTAAATATGATGTAAATGGAAAGGCACGGAAACGAGAATAGAGTCCAGAGGTTCATTCTACAAATTTTGAGTGTCAGGTTCATGCTGTGAAATCTTCAACAAGAAATTAACCGCGAACCAATAAGAACAAGAGGCCAAAGCACAGTATTTTTCGCGTAGCACCAGATGTTTATTTCTTATCATCACGCTTTCCGGCGTCACGTTTTCCTGCGACGAACATTTTCTTAGTCTGCGACGACAATTCCTTCCTTCCACCGTGCTCTTGTTATTCAGTCATTCAGTCCACGTACCATATTTTCATTTCCTACTCGCCTATTGTCTCGACTCTTGTCTCGCGATCATCGCTGCCCCACAAAACAACCCAGTCAACAAATTTTCGCAGATGAAAATTAAGATAAAAACTCAGTGCACTGATATTATTATTAATCAACTAGATGTTTTATTACAGAATCAATTTTTTCATATTATTAACATGTAGATATTAATTTTTACTATTAAAGTAATTTCTGTTTTATTTGAATTTATTTTATCTACATCAAAATAGCAACGCTAGACTACTTACTCGGAAGTTATATTGGATTTTTTAAAGTTTTACTTCAAAGTTTTTAACTTGTAATATTTACTTTTAATCATTCTGGTCCCAACGAGCTTTTGCAATGAAATGCGCAAATAGATAAACATTCCTAGATAATATTCTCTCTCGTAACCGATCCATATCGTAAGCCGAACGACCTCTTTCGCCACCGAAGGAAATGCAATGCCCAAACTGAAAACGTGTGCGATTGCTTGGACTTGAATTTCGTTTTATAGTCGGTACGCATGTAAATTCCTACCCCTGCGAGACACCCCTGCTACTGAATCCATTCCATCAGTCTAATTCCAGGGAATATTTTAATATTCTTCAAGCATTTTGACTACAAAAATATGTATGCATTGTAAATAATCGGCCGTAGGCAAAATTCTAAAAGTGTCTGTATTACAATTCGAGCCACACATCCGAACCTTGATCCGGATTTATCAAGAGTTGGTGCAAAAAAAGCGCAATGCAGCATCTCTTTTTAACGCGAAATCTGCGGATTGTGATTTCGCTGGGTTAAAGATCAAACTCTGGCCGCTCGATTTGTGCTCGATTTGTGCTCGAATCAAATCCATACTGCAGCCTTGATTCCTGTTGGGAAATAATGCGCATTTAAAAATTGATTCGGTCCAATTCGGCGTCAGCCGATTTCAGGGAATCACTTGCGACACCGTTCTATGCGAGTGAATTATGGACGAGGTTCGGGGGAGGAAAAACTGAGTCCATCGCTTCGACGCAAACCCAGGCTTTACTAAACACAACCTGAAAGCTTGCTCGTCTCCACTAACTTTCGGCTTTATTTTCCAATGCCCTAAATGTGGTTTCTATATAATTATGTGATGAACCGAGAAAATTGGAGTAATTTTCAGTCCATTACAACATTCATGGACGAAACTTTTAGTTACCATATTTGAATCTTATATCAACTGAACTAGTTTCGGTGGGTGTCTTTTGTGGCACGACGATGCATGGGAAACTTGCTAACTGCGACTTCGAGCTTGTTTCTCCCAGATTGTGAGCAAGTGCAGAGTGCAGACGAGCAGTGAACACAACTATCGGGTCATGGTGGCATTGTGAGCGGGTTCAAATGCCCACGCTGTCTACACGTCGCAAATATCAACGACACCTCGTTGGCTTAACGACCAAGAGACAACGAAACCTCGACGCACGCAGTAAAACCTGGTAAAACGTGGTAAAACGTGACATTCCCTTCATAAACCAGTCTAGCACCAGGATAGGGATGTAAAGGGATCCTCGATTCCCGTGGATTGCGCAGTTAGCCTAAGCAGTAAGTCACGTCAGGACGGGCAGCAGATTTTTCAAACACTGCCATCGTTTCGAGCTAATAGAGTGACGAAAAGTGTGCCAGAATCCGCTGGAACACATGGCAGTTGTCTGTGGCTCGATGGACAAAAATCTGTGAATTTGTTCACTGATAAATTTAGTGACCCTAAAAAAATCATCCAATCTCGCCCAGTCGGCGAGGGATTTTTGAAATTAGTAAAAAAGCGGACTATGGCTTATTTATTAATCGAACCGAATTGGATATCTCAGTGCAGGCATGCGGTAGCTTGTATTATTAGAAACTAAATATAAGGGTGAACGAAATATAGTCGAGGTGAAGGTTCGGGGTGCGTATCCCCATCTGGACACACATTTTTTGATTGGATATTTCGTTTCTAATAATACACGGGCTATCTGTCTTTCCTCGATTTAGCCAGTTGGGTTCTTCGGCAACGCGTCCCAGCACGAAACGCACACCTCTCCTAACTTGCCCGACGACACGGCGTATCGATCTATTTAATCCAGGGGGAAAGTGAGAGTTTATACTTTGTACTTTTTAGTTCGATGCATAGCACGTATTGTTCAGTATTTCTTGCGGCCCGCTCCCAGGCCCGCCCCAGGGCATAGAGCCCCCGACCATCTGGCACACGGGGGCGACTCGGTTTAGGAAATCGAAATTCGCGATTCGTGTATATATGGCACGGGGATTCGAGCACAAAGAAAATGTTCATAAATGAGACCACCACAGCATTCAATAACACGCGACAGCCAAGCAACCATTGGAGAAGTTTCGCGAACGCAAGACCAACACCAAGGACCCCTTTTCCTGAAGAGATTATATTAAATCTTGACAGATCGGTTATATTTTGTATCGAAAAACTTGACTCGCGCCGTTTGCATAGAATCAGATCAATTGCTCGATATTGGAAACCTCTTTCTCGTTTCCATGCCGACATGTTTTAATTTCTCCTGAGGATATTTGGCAAAGCGGATAATAGAATTACGTTCTGCGCCGATGAATTGAATGGCTTTTCAAAGGACTTCTGTCTTTCTGGAACCCTTTAGGAGCCTCGCAGTTACACCCTTGGCTATCGCGCAGTCCGTAAGGATCGAACCGCATATTTGCATCAATATATCCACGAATTGAAGGGTCGGGATTGGTAAGCGAGCTTCCCATGTTCAATCTAACAATGGAAAATCCTCGAGTCAAGAATAATGTATCACTAGAATTACATATTGTGTCAGGGCGGAGCTGATAATAGACTGAAGTGAAATATCGGCCGTCGCGACCTACAGATAGAGTGTGTGTGTGTGTATGTTTGGGTGTGTGTACTCTGTATATAGTCTATCTTCCATGGATTGAAGTTTCGACTTCTCCTCGACAAGCGTAACGAAAACTTTCGTCGAGTACATAGCCGGTTATCTCTTGATGCCACTGAGGATTTTCCAAGCGCGGCTAAGAAAAGTTTCCAACAAAACCTTATCCCTATAGTTCCAGACATTCTCGCTATCTGCACTGCAGCCGCCGCGTCTCATCAACACCACGACATCTAAGCCTGCCCCAACGCACCACAGCAGCCACCCCAGCCACCCTCCACCCTCTCGAAGGCCTCTAGCCCTTGCAAGCACGAGCCGTCTCGCGATGAAAAGGACACCGAATTGTTGGCGAACTTGAAACGTAAACACAGAGTTTCCGACGGCGACGCATATACATCAAAGCGGCCGAGTTGGAAACTAGCCGACATATTGTCCAGTTCAACAGATTTCTTTCTGATAACCCGTACAGATGAAACTATTTCAAACTCGGCCGGGGCAGCCGACGTTGGCTATTATTGACCAAGTGTCGAAATATTCGACGGTCGGCCACACGAGCGTGGCCGGAGATTGGCCACAATCCCGACGCGGTGACCATCAATTTACTAACGAATTAATTACCTCATCAATCACAATCGACAGCCAGCATGGAGCGCACACATCCGCCAGACACTTGCATGTCGAAGCCTTGGCTGCACCCGTCATCATCAACTTCACCACGACACGCTATAAACCCGTCATCTCTCGCTAGCCTCTAGTTTCATCCACTATAGCTTCACGCGGCAAAAAAAAACGTTGCGCCGCACAAAGTTAATTGGCAAGTTTGTTCATTTCACATGAATAATTAGTCTGGTTTGGCGAGGGCAATGCGTCTTCTAGTGGACCGAGGTCTGAGGTCTTTCATTAGTGGCCGGCGGCTCCGACGCGGTTTCGTCGATGGTGTAAGGATGAGGCCGACGCCAGGGGTGGTGGCGGGGGAGAAGACGGGGGCGACGCTCATAAGGCGTCGGCACGTGATCGATGCGGTGGGCCAGATGAGACCCCTCTATGCGCCGCGACGGTCACCGAGCCCCACGAAGCTTACTCAAAGCTGTTGCCGACAGCACTAATATCTCGTTACGGTGCTCTGCCCGGCCAGCCTCTATGCGGTTGCTCCCGTTCTACTGCTATAGTTCACCTTTAAGGGGTGTTACTAAACTGGATGCATTTGGGTGGGCCAGGACACTTCCTAGTTCCTATCATAGCTGGAGCTTGCGAGCGCGTCTTATTTCCACTCCCCTTGCTGAGATTAATCAGGGAGAAACGGCTAAAAGCTCAACTTATGCCGGCAATAAACAAGCTAGATTTAAATCTAAACTGAAATATGTGCCTACAACAGCCATTCTACTCTAGTGCTGCACGCGGAAATCATATTTGCGTAAGTAAAAACGATTGTACTCAGCAAATGAGCACCCTAAATTCGTAACTGTGTTAGCACTCGGATAAATGAACAGTAAAAGAGGAATAAAACGGCACGTTGCGCTAAAAGCATGCGACAATAACATTCACGGATGGCTCCCTCCTTGACTATATATAAACTAGGTACCTGGAAAACCCCCGACAATAAAGCGGTTTCCTCCGCACACATTAATAAAATTAATTTATTCGTAAATAATCCCCATTTGACATAATATACGATATCCGCATAGCTTCAAATTTTTCTCTTTCTTATCTTCCTCGGATATTCAGCTTCAATCTCGGTCCGATGGACTCGCTTTTCCCCCCAACGAAGCTACGCAATTAATCTTTGCAGACCCACCGAACTTTTGTTGCACATGGTTATTTTAATTTCTTGCTTATCGCTGATTAAATTAACACGCTTTTAACTTCTCACTCATTGCTCTAAAGTGACGCACAATGACATTAAGCATTTTCCATTCATTATCCGAAACGAAACAGACGTCGTTCGGCAGAGCGATTTTTCCTCTGGTAATCAGTTCTTCACGGTCTGGTACGTCTAAAATTCATTTCCTCAGATGGAATTTTGTCAATGGTTCACTTAATTGACATAGTTGGCGTCCAGAATGTTTCATTAACAGACTTGTCTGAAATTAACGCTGCACTGGAGTAATATACCTTAGGTGTACTGTCAAGCATGGGCGACAGAAAATATCGACAAAGTGCAAAACAATTTCCTATCAGTGGGGCAAATAAAACTCGTGTGCGTCGGCCCAGACTTGATTAGGTTAGATTCTACATTGATAGCGGGAGTAATTGGTTTCTCGCCAAAGAATGCTCGTTAAGCCAAATTAGATTGCACAAGATTACTCGTCCAAGTGGACAATTACTTTAAGAGCCTCGTGGTTTATGTGCTAGGTACTCGATCGGGAAATTAATTACCTTCTCACGAGATCACACTAGAGAAATTACACGCTTCATATTTCAAAGTAGTTTGACAGTAATTATAACCAAGCAAATTAAGTCGACGCTCGTAACCATGTTCTTCGATCAAAAAACCAGCAAACCAATTTGTTAGACAGTGGTAAGGCAGATACTCAATTTTCATTATGTAGTTTCCCAGCCACAGGTCACAACAATCTCATTATCAACTCTTCTCTCTCGCCGACCCACTCTAAAAATCTCTTTTAATTCATTTTGTACATTTTCCTCAGAGTCTGTCATGTTTATCGACAACTTTGTATGCTTTGACGATGAATCCATGGATATACAAAACAAATCCATGCGTATACTAATAAAATATCACCTATAGATATCCTGTTTACACCTTATCTGAACAGTTAACCTGTCAGGACCGTTAGCCATTTCTGTCCCTTCCGAAAACAGTATTTTCCGAAAGAAAAAACAAAAAAACCAAGCCGAAGTTTCCTACTATTCGTGACTTTTCGTAACTATCCATGACCAGTGAGTGTAGAATGAAGAAAAATCATTTGAATCCAAAGTAAAGAAAAGTAACATTTCCCTGGTGTGGCTCACTGAATAATGCACGCCTCAGCGTCCGACGACAAACAACACAATATGGCGTCTTCGCACGGCAGCTCTGTGCTCGATGGACGCTTTCTCCCCGCGCCTTCTTTACAGCTTCCACACAGGAAAAGTTCATCTGCCGGCCGGCAGACATTTCCACCGCGTCCTCCCTCAACGTCGCTTGCAGCCTCTTCTTTCCTAGCTATCATCTCTGCAAACGCGACCGACTTGAACGTTGCTTAAGGAGCCTAGAACATCGCGTTATTCTCTTTACACCAAGGAAGCAAGCGGCTTGACGTTGGAAAAAATTTAAAAAACTTTCAGGAAAACGTCGAAAATTAATAAATGGAAAGCATTTAAGCCATATTTATATTTTTTCCATAGGTATACATTGGTTTTTAGCAACAAACAATGTTAGCTAATTTACGTTAATTTAGATCGGGTGAAGAGGCGAACATTTCCACGTGATGCAGTTTACATTCCAATCGGTGAATTCCTATCATACTTGAGGTTGGGAGAAATTCAAAGTGGATGTTCTAGTGAAATTTTGCGAATCGTGTGGCAGGCCAGGCTCCCTGGCATTTGTGTAGGGGAAGCTGGCATGTGCTCGAGGGTTGGTCGAGTGACGGAGTGACAGTGTGACAGTGTAGCACACACGGTTATTGTTGGCCGCTGGGACCGACTACGACACGCGAAAATATTATAACACGAGACATGTGACTCATGATCGTAGGTACCACATGGAACAACGTGGAACATCGGAGAACAACGTGGTGAAACTCAGGCAGGCGACGTCTCGCAAACGACACTTTTTATTGAGACCGTGTATTGGATACTGGGGAGGTGCCGAGTTTGCGACTATCGTGGCCGGGTCAACTTTTTATTCCTTCTATAAACTTGATTCCTGCAACTTGCTAGAGTGTGGCACAGATATTTTCCAGCAGTAAATGTAAAAAGAACGTGACAAATCTATTGCATTACCCTCGGTATTATTTCACAGGTGATTTTTTCTGGCTGTGTATTTTCTTCTTCCGCTCCGAGATCTGATAGTGGATTATTTGTCTGATATAGGGATGCCTCGTGATAAAGTCTGGCTGGTGTGGGTTAGACTACCCGCTCTTGCGAGCTATAACTCTTCGAAATCTAAAAAACTTCTGAATCCAGCAAATTCCGCCATAAGTAGAATAAAACAAAAGTGTGTAAACAGGGTGAGAAAAAGTGGCGAGATGGCAACTCATAGATGACAGACAGCGCCCCTCGCCAGAGGGTGGTGAGGGTTGGTGGAGAAAGCGGGGGAAAGGCTAGACAACAAAGTGCGCAGACCGGATACAAAACTTTTCTTTAATTTTTTAGACCTCGGGGAAAGTAAAAGAAGACGTAGAGGAGCTCAATTCGAGCATTATCTCAAAGACGATTCCTTTTTTGAAAGTAAAAACTTGTGTAAATATAAAGAGGAAAATGCAGGAGAAAAATTGTCAACAAAAAAATCAACGAGTCGCGGCGTAACAATACAATTTTGATTAAAAACTTGGATCACTCTGACAGATCTTTAGGACGAAAATGTCCCCCATACGCGATGCGATTACGAGGAAATTAAAAAAGTTGGGATTAATCCAAGAAGCGAAAGAAAACAACGTCTGTCTCACGCCAAAAGCTCCTGAATTCCACGGGTTTGGGGGAAAACGCACAAGTTTGGATTGTTGAGTGTGTATAAGTTAAGAAGAAGCCGCGGGGAATGGCGGATTGGGTGGGTGTGAATGGAATCGAAGCTTTTCAATGAAGACTTCTGAATGAAAACTATGCTGGAAGCGCTGAGATAATCTTAATGAAAAACACGGGACACTGCATCACTCTTCACGCTCCCCGTCCCTCCCCCTTTCCCCGTATTCGTGCTCCACCGTTCCACCGATGACAAGGCCAAACAACACCCTTGCCCAAGCTGCTAACTAGATTTCAACTTCTTATAACCTTTAGCGTGCCCGCCAACATCTCCATCGATTAACTTTCCTCAAAAAAATAAATTATGATCTAACTTTATTAATTCCTAAACCATCAACATTTTTCATATTTCATGTCATTAGCAAAGTTTGCAACTTTTAAACCAAGTTTCTTTCATTAACCCCACACAAGACTGCTGGGAATTTGCAATATCACCAACAAAATGGTCGAAGGAGATAGCTGCAGCCGTTATGTACCACTGGCAAACTTTTCTCGATCTCGGATGCTTTATTGGATTAGCACAGATCGATTCTCGAATAAAGCCTTCAAGAGTGCCCATTGCCACTGATGAATGGACACGAGTAGAAAAAAAACGTCGCAATAAATTGCCGATAATATATTTTATACTAACGTGGCAGGCAAAAAAACGTGCATGTATTCTTAACAACACTATCGCATAGTTGATTCTCTCGGGGTCCTCCTTATAATTCACAATCGGCTTTATTGATCACGACGCCGAAGGCTTTATTGTTACGAAAAGGTGACGAAGCACCTCGTAAAAAGAGCCGAAAACACTCCCACTAATGCTCATGAGACGTGATCTTATTATTTCGGATATAAATTATATCATCGCTGCCATGCAATACGCGTGATAACCGCCCAAATCAATTGATGTCTATTGCCAATATACACGAAAATTAGATGTTATGTGGAAGCAATAAAGGACGCACGGTGTTTATACGGCTGCTGGTAATGCGTTCGCGGCTGCCCCGATCGGCATACTAAGCGGAAGAAACGGCTGATCCTGCGGAACGGTTGTGACGACGTCGGCACTCGCCAGGTCGTCCTGCGTCCCGACGCCCGTGTCCTGCCCGGTCCGGCGCCGCCAGCCGTCTTGCTAGCGTCGCGAGCGAGCGGGCACGTAGCGCCGTGCCTGGCATGGAATCCTCAAGCGGCGGTCCCAACTAACAGCTTGTTTTTCGGCTTGTCCGAGGAGCATTTCAACCGCCAGACACAATACAGCGTGTCAATGCGAAGGAAATACTTGTTCTGCGCTTGTCCAGGTTTCGCATTCCGGACTCTACTGCTGACTCGGTGACTGACTCGACGCCGTTCGCAGTTAGGAGGGAAACGCATTGTTAGGGAAGGTTCACATCAATTAAAATATAACCATTCGGGCGCAGGTCATCTAAAAATATAAATTTTGCCGATCGTGAATTTGTGTTGCACTATTTGTCTAGTGGTTTGATTATGCTATGATAAAAATCTGCCACCGTGACATTAATAAATTGCAAAGAATAACTGTATTAGAGAGAATACATTAAATATATCCATATCCTTACAAAACCAGGTAAAACCTATAAAGCTAAGTATGTTTGTGTTGTAAAGACAGGCGTGGCTCGCAATTATGTAATTTTAATATGCTACTAATGCCATGCGAACGTAATAAACAAGAATCGTGATTCGTGCTTGTGTTTTTAATTCTGTAAAAGCACGTCAAATATATGTGTTTCCAGCGAATTGTAAATGTAATCACATTCGTACATCGATTACTTTATTTATATTTGATTTCTTGTCTCTAGAATCACTTCGCGCTTGTGATAGAAACTTGGATATTTCAGTCTCATTTCTATTTCATGACAAAACTCGGCACGTGTTGAATCCGAGCTCGTAAAGACTGCTTTCAATTTCAACCGAATTAAGGAAGATTGTGCTTTTCACGCCAAATTGTACATGAAGGATACAAAACTTGATGAAAATAATTTTGCAATTTAGATAGAGTCACGTTCATAGTATATGAATGAAGTGATCGCCCATCCAACAATATTAGACGACGGCGTCGTCGTCATCACGCCAACGCTCTTCAGAGAGGATGAAGAGACATCCCTTATTTTCCCGGAACTACCGTTCCATAGACTCGCATGGGCGGGGTGGGTTTGGGGACCTCCACCACCCACACACCCGCCCGTGTTGGCTCGCAAACACTAGCTAGCTTCCCATCACACGCTGCTCTTCTAGATAGTATAAACGAGCAGCAAATTCAGGCAGCTTATCCCACGTGCGTATACCATGTTTCTCTCCTTCCCTATCACTATCACATGGCTATGATACGGAGGTGGTAATGGTATATCTGTGTATCTGCCTTCTATCTGGTGTATGCGCAACTAAAGCAATGTTATAATTTTCTTGTTACCTTTAGGCAGGGCACAAAAGTCAAATAAATTGTAGTACACTTGGTGTGTGCAGTCTGACGACGGGTCGGCTTAGTTTGTGTTTGAAGCAGAGCAGAGAGAGCAATGCAAATATGTGCTCTCCGATTTAGCCCAGAGCTTATTAAAGGAGCTAATGTTAATTGAGGTAGAGAGATCGAGGTTAGGGTGTAGAACTTTTTGGACCGATATGTTCTCTTTACGATGTGTATACCACGATCGAATGCGCACGAAATCTGCAATGCAAATTAATGCGCGTTTCTGCATATAGAGATGATACGACGGCCCATATTGGCTGTGCAAGTGAAAGATAACACAGCGGCATCTGTTTAGGCGCGCTTAACGTTTTTCGAAGCTGTCAAAACACAAAAAAAATGCATACACCAGAATTTGTGTGACGAATTAATCTTGTCGGTTGGTTGGTTGGCTGAAATTCGGGGCCAGGCAAAAGCTGCAAGCTTATGGTAAATCGGCAGCGCTAGGGACTGACTTCGGACTGACTTCCCATATGTTACTCAGATTTTGGACGAAGTTTGACTCCCACCAGATTTATGCCCACATTGGTGACAGCTCTACTGCTGACAGCCCACATTCGTGACGCACTGAATAAATGGTAAATAAAACCCTATTTATTTTTTTACGTTTCGGTCAACAAAAGCAAGGCGCATTGCTTCTGTTGTTTCACATCATGGTTCTCTTTTTATTTCTTCTGAATACAAGACCAAGTTTCAAAAGCTCTGAAGAGAGCATAGAGAGCCCGTGGGCAACACGTCACCGAAACAACAGCAGAGACAACAGCTGAGGAGCATGGAACGCTAATCCACCCTTATGTCAACACGATGAGTGACTCCAGCAACAAACCCTTCACGCTCCCAATTGGTCACCTGCTCCACATGTGACCTAGCGCCCAGTTGCTTAACTTGTTTGCGATTGCAACGGCCACGGTTCGATACGAGCAGGGAGCAGACAGAGGGAGTGGGGAGCAGGAAGCGTGGGCGGCACTGGCAGGGGTGGATGCGGCAGCACATAGGTACGAGACAGCTAACAAATCTCCGTACATGCTCTTCGCGTCATCATCATGTTTCAACCCCCACGCTCAGATTTCACGAAGTTCGACAATTTTAACGAGTTTCATTTTTCACGGTGATTGGATGAGATGGTGTTGCAATATTGTAGTATATAATGGCATGAGCAGCCCTACCCGACTGGCAATCTTCTACGGGAAAATCACCTATACGCCCTGGTAACTATAAGGCAAAGGTTCCGCCTGTTGCTGTACTACCCCATAGCTCCTTTTAATCCCCTAGTGAAAGCAAAGGGGATTATCCTTCGCATCCACACCGCAGAGGCTACGATAAATAGGCGAGTATTTCTTAGAAACAGGACGAAGAAAGGGGTATTTCCGTCGGCGTACAAATCGTCAACAAAGTTTAACACTATCGCGACGCTATTCGATGGTCCGAAATGGATACAGTAGGTCTTTACATTTGCTACTATCGGTAATGATAGTTGTGCGCATTGCCTGCTGCGCTAAGCAAAGATATAACGTATGATAAGACCTTTGCACCCATGGGAATTAGCTTTCACAATCGCAGTGCTGTACATGTATGGCATAAGTCTGGATATCCCGAAGCACCCAGGTAGGTATAGACTACTCGAGCGAGGTATCAAACGCCACAGCATAAATCTGCTCGTGTGGTATGCAAATTAGACTTAAAACACGTATCAGAATGTTGTTTCGAATACGATCATACGAATACATGCACTCTAAATAAGGTGATTCAAAAACAGCATAAAATAACGGCTGAGCTTTATTATTACAACGTAACGCTAGTGTTTTACGATTTAGTACACTGCAGACATTTTAATGAATACCAAACAACGCGCTAGATTGCATACGAGGGCGCATCGGTGTGCCGTCTGCGCAAACTAGAGCTCGCTGGCACCAGAAGAAAATTACTCTGTTTACTATTGGATCTTCCAATTGCACAGGCATCGTGCTGAATATTAAAACCGTGTAATGTAATTTTTGATTTGGCAAGCTGATTTTCGATATTCTCTCTATAAGCCGAGCAAATAGCCAGCGGAATATTAGTAACGTATAATATTAGGTGCTGATTGGTGTGTTTAGTCAAATTAGCTCGTTGCCGAAGAGAGCTTAAATCCAAAACTTTGAACGTTAACATTTGAATAAACAGGGGTTTAGTCCGTTTTGTGGGCTGGAGAACTTACCAGTAGAAATGTATCTATAGGAATTCGAGGACACATTTAGTACATCGTCGAGAAGCCATGGAGCGATTACTTTTAACGAGCAATGGAAATTTTAAATACTTTTTAACCCCATTCCCAACATATTTACGTACTTTAAATTTCCACCCCATTCTTTCCTCCACCCTACGAAAAGAAATAAATTTCGCCTATGTTTCCTCATTTCTGTTGGGATTTGTCAGAAGAAAAAATGGGACGATCGGCAACTCGTGTTCTTTTCTCAAAAGGAAATTCGCACCCATTTGGCCAAGGGGCGAACACGCCTAAACACAGTCCCGGTCACCCATTCACAACAGTCTCTCCAAATTCATCGCCGGCCAGCGACATCATTTAGCCACGCTTCTTAAGATGCGGTCAACTCTTGGGAAAACAAAACACTTAATTTAATTCAGTCCGGGCGCTTTGGTTGGTCGCCGGCTTCCGGCAAGCTTCGATATGGGACAATGCTCAGGGCGTGTGGGGGGGGGGGGGTAGGCGACAGAAATAAGTGATTGCTCCCTCGCTATGAGATGCAACCCTTTCCTATGTCGACCACAATAGTCAGCTCATGAATTGCTAAACACTTCCTGGCTCGGGATGAGCTTCAAAGTCCGCGCACTGGAATTAGCTTTTGGCCCTCATTATGTCCGATGAGAGTCTCATTCTCTGCCCATTCTCTGAGAGCAGTTAGCCAAAATGTGTGTGCGGCCGTGGGGTCTGTGCAATCAAACAACGTACGAACAGTGCGCTAATGGCATTACGAGGTAATTAAGTAGTCTGGATAACTAACAAAACAAGTACAGATGGATGCAATAAAGGGGACTTCGTTAAGTCACCCTTAACGCTATGCGCAACTGTCTCTCACAATATACCTTTTCCATAGAGGGAAAAATTACCTCTAATCCCCTTTAAGAATTGATATAAAATCCACTAAAGATTGATGGATTTAGATTTCCTTGTCTTCCTTGGTTCAACTTCAGAGCCAATTATATTTTTTGTGGACCTTTTCAACCAAAGAAGATAAGGAAATCTAACCCCAAGAGGCTCTTAGTGGGTACCTATATGACATCATTTTTCTTTTAATGGAATAGCACTATTACCAATGGTAGATCATGGAGGGCGTTTTATTTTGCGATTGCATGCTTCTTCAATCAATTTCGCAAGCCACAATTGAAGTATTGAAATCAAATGGCGCAATTGCTGTTTTTATTTTTGTCATAAAACTGTTTTTTGGATATAAATGACTTTGATTTCTGTGGCACTAAGGTTATTCCAAGCAATATCTCATAAAGGTATCAGACTTCCTCCCCTCAAAGCGTAGGCGAAATAGCCTGTCTTCAAGGTGCATTATAAAGTTCCGTCAGTTAAAAATGTCATATCCATTCAGGCTACACAAAGTGCCTGACATGCAGGCTGTTATTAAAATGTTCATATATATTTTTATTGAATGTGATTATTAAAATGGGAAACGACAGTTTTTTTTTTCGCGCAATTCTGGGAAACTTTATCAATTTGTATAGGTACTCTTACAAGCGCCGCCTTGGTATGCATGCGCTGCTATTTGATTAACTTACTCGGCCTTGCTGTTTGACATTCACCAAAGAAACCTGGCTGAAAATCCTAGAAATGGAATAGCAGGTCGGCGTTCCAACAGTCAAGTAGCTAATCTGATACAAAGTTTTTCAGTACTCACAATTAGCATAGCTAAAAGTAACAATACAAAACAGCACTTTGTATGCTTTGCATCATTTGTTTCCTAAGGCGAAAAGAAGTATTGATAAATGCCGGGTGACTAATGAACATAATACAAAAGTTGCAATGTCAGGGCTCAAGATTGTTCGCAGATC
Organism: Nemurella pictetii; assembly: GCA_921293315.2. NCBI lineage: Eukaryota > Metazoa > Arthropoda > Insecta > Plecoptera > Nemouridae > Nemurella > Nemurella pictetii. The sequence goes on from OV121115.1 coordinate 30,282,759, forward strand.
GACGTGAAACGCGTTATACATCGGTCTCTCCTTACCAACTTCCTTAATTGAAAAAGACAGCCACTAGAAATTACAAGTTGGCCCTTATCTCGGGCCAACAACGTTCACGGATACTTTACCGAGAACTTCATGAATATGAAGGAGTGGGTATCGGAAAACGCTTCCTTTATGCAAACCTGGCCCAGGCTTCCTGGCGGGCAAATTTCCACCCCACTTGCCTTGCGTGTGTGCATTTAAGAGCCCCGAAAGAGATTTGCTAATTCTGTTACAAAAGAAGTTTTGAAAAATTGGTAAATCGAGTAAAAGTTCACCCCCGCCGATACCTATTATCTATTCGAAAAAAGCACCGTCATTAGTTACTAACATAAACTTTATTTCGATACAGAAGTGTCCCACTCGAGGATTCGAATCCTGACTCGGAATATTTTTGAACATGGAAATCACGTTTGAATTCATATTTCATAAGATGTGCCGCCAAATGAAAAGTCACTATCATTTAGGTTCAATTCTTACAACGTGAAAGTTTTAAAATGTCGTAATTTATTTTAATTTGAATAAGAAACATCATTCTTCACTTGGAGAATTATTGAAAACCGTCCTTTTTTCGAGTAGGAAATGTATAGGTTGCGTAGCGTATTTTGGGGTGGATTTGTACAGCGATACAAGCTGGCAAGCAGGAATCCGTTCGAGCGATAGTTGCCGCAACGCACGGATAAGAAAATCGCTCGAGAGATGCGATATTTTCACAAGCGCTGAGGCTGAAGCTGGGAAATTCTCTGCTATCGCGGGATTACGGTGCAATTAGAGGCTTGATGGATTAGTGCAAAGTTCCGCAATCAGTGCGAGGAAATCGCCACGCGAAGCTAAAGCGTTTTTGCACAGTGAATATTCTTCAGTGATGCAGATTTGTTTTAAGCTGAAGGATCACCTAAATGGCCAGCAAGCTTTAGAGGTACCTACCGTGGTGCTACTTTATTCCTTATGCCCTATGGATTGACTCTCCTTTACATTTGCTCGACGCTTCTATTTTATTTATTTTTTCCTTAATATTTCAATTGATACGGAGCAGATAAACATTATTTATTTATTTTAAAAACTCTTTTCAAAACAAAATTATGCCGAAAAAAATAGCAAGCTCGGCTAAAGCTCACTGTATTTTTACTGATAGACCATTCCTCCACTTGTTCAACGCTGTGTCAAATTGAAAAAACTCGCCTCTCAGAAAAACTTGAAAAACGAACAACAATATAAGCTCCCTCACTCAAGGATCAAACGTTGCATTGGTCAAACTTGCAACTGGCAGTTCGGGGGGAAATTTTTTGTAAATCAATGACACTTTTGGCTCTTCTATCCAATTCGGAGATGTTTGTTCTCATGGTGGAGGTGCCAGGTTGAGGCGTTACCTTGAAAACTGTCTTTGCAACGGTATCCGGCGTACGGCATTATGAACATTCAGAACGCTTGGCAAATAGAGCTCTGTGTATAAATAATTGAGCGCTCTCAAATATTTCATAATTTATCATTTCCTTCAGCCTAGAAATGAGGAGAGCGTAAATTTATAAGCACATTTGAGCAGACGGTTATCGCATAATGCTATCTTTGCTCGATGCAGCGCAATGCCTGAGCACGAATCTTTTATTAATGGCTCTGTAATTGCTAATCACGCCCTTAATTAATATAATTTCTCTGTCGCGGAATCCATACCTTCATTTGTCGCCTTCCGCTGTCGAGAGTCTGCAAGTTTCGTGCAGAGAGAGAGAGATTGCGAGGACGGAGCAGCATTCATCTGTAAACAGGCAATTATTCCCTTTCTTGACACTTCATTGATCAATTAATTATTATAATGGAACTAAGTTTTTATCTCTCAACGAAACGTCTAGGAAAAATAGAAGAAATTTAATGACTAGCTATTGCTTTTCGTTCAACCTTTGGTCCATGTTTTCCTTGCTTTCCACGTTCGCGGAAGGACCTTATCGAAACTGAGGATCGGTCTCGAGTGCATCTATCTTGTTTTTTGTTCATAACAGACGCTTTTTGTCTGCTTCCATTCCACCTTCCTTCTGTTCCTTATCAACTATTTTCCTTCCTTCCTTATGACCTATCTATTTTCTTCTCGCTTTCTCTCCCTTTATTTATTTCTTTCTTTTCTAAGGCTTGAGACACCATCCCACCAAGAAGTATTCATTTAATTTTATATCTACGTCCAATTAATCATACCTCTCATTTTTCTTACAAAGCTTCCAATTATTTTTCATCAACGCTTCAAAAGAGTGTTCATTCAATCTGTTGCCATAAATTGTATCATCGGCTGCATCTATCTGGGTGTAACACGCGTGATAGAAAAGCTCAGACGTGTCAAAAAGGCGCTATTATTATCCGAGAGAGAGAGAGATTCCCACAATCCTGAAGAAGAGCGTGATGGATTGGCTGTGGTAGGGATGCTGAGCGGGAAATGAAGCCAATAAGATACGCTTTCTGGAGGATGTGTGTTTGCCAAGAATAAAAGTAGAAAAGGTATTATACTTTTCAAACGTAATTAAAAGGGAACTTTTGAATTTGGCACCGAGTTTTTTACGACCTCGCTTTTCGTACCTCGAACCTGGTAGACAAAATTGGCAATCATTAAAAATCGTGCCATTTGATTGAATATAGTGTGGGTCACAATACGACCGTGCTCAGAGATTCAGTTCCGAGCTGGTTGGTTGGAAGTTAGAAACAGAGATGTCATTTCGGGGAGAAGGGTAAATGTCAATCTTAAATAATTTACACGTTGTATTTATAATTGATAATCCATTCATTTGAAAACAAGCGGTTGTCAGTTCCAAACCAAATTACTGTCATATTCTTCAGACGTCCACGAGCGACAAAACTTCTCGCAATCCCAGAGTTGGATGAATAAGACTATGTGTGGCGTCGACGAGAAAATTTCGTCGAACCAGACTCCTTCGGGTTACCAGAACTCCTTATTCCAATTTGTTAAATACAAGCGAACGTCAGATAATTTATTTCATCTCAGTCGAATACACCCGAGCATCCTCAAGTCGATTTATTCCTGCTCATGCAGGCTGACTTATCTCACTGATACCATTTGCTAGGAGTAGGGCCCATAAAACTTGCTCGCCTATACTCGTTTTCAAATGCTGTTTTTTCCAAGATTAACCTTTTACATGCGTCGAATCAGTTGTGGATTTATGTTGGGAACAATAAATACAGATCCCGAAAAAGCCGTATGGATGATAGCAAGCATAGAAGAAAGAACTGTAACTTTTCGTAATACCAAAGAAACGTTATTTATACCGTTTTATTTTCTCTATAAATGATCAATCATCTTTCTTTTCGTATTATTTATAGCGATTTCTTCCATTCATTACATTATCTGAGGGATAAGCATACTAAAGAAAACTTCTCTTTTAGCTTACTATAATACCGACAACCATGTTCAGAACGACGCAATAAATTGAATCGGTGAAACTACGTGATTCGCTACATTGCGGTAAAAAAGTCAAGGTAATAACTTCAATCCTTCATGATATGCCACAGCTAAGTTTTTCACTAAACCTCTTGCCGGTGACTATTAGCTAACGCTGCAGTGATCTCCTGAGGACCCACAGCTGGCAGTCCCGTCGACAACCGCACAACGCAAGAATGCAGTGACACTAATTATTTAGCCCATGTATCACACATTTGGCAAAAACACAGACAAACGCTTCCTCCATGCATGTTTTAAATCCAATTAAATCTTTAAACAAAACTGAAAATATGAAGAGAAGTGTTGAATGAAAGCAGGCAGATTTTATGCGCAACCCTCGCCCGCGTCGGCATATATTTGACGATGGAGGTAATATAACCACTCGCTCATCCAGCGAAAGGTTATTTATGAAAGCGTTTTACAGCTTGGTACGAAATAATATTAAGACATGCTCTTAGTCTCGTGCAAACAGACTTTACCTTCCCCACTGACGCTAATGTCGCTGGTGTTTCGCGATCGGCCAGCTAAAGGTTACACAGGCGCTTCCACTACTCAGAATAGGCGACGCCGACGCCGACGTCGACGCCGACGCCGGTACGCATTATGTCGTGCGCATGAAGAATGCATCAGCCGGTCCAGGCGTCGCGACGCGCTGGTCTCAGGAACCGGAACTAATGGACGTTATCATAAATACTCGTATGTGAATTAAACAAAAGGGAATCAGCTGTATCCCAACTGGAGCCACGCCAGATTCCGGACCTTATTACCAGTAGCATAGCGACGCGATATTGGGGGACAGGGGACGGGGGCGAGGAGCCGGCATCTGAGTTACTGGGTTTGAACCTTGTCGATGACATGCCCGTTAGGACGCGGGGCGCGCGCGGGTAACGCAGCAAAGATCAGGGCGTCTAACCTTTAATGGCTCCCAGCAGCGTGGCGGAAAAACGCTTAGCATTTGTTTCAATTACTCGTCCATTTGTCACGAGCAAGCGGCAACATTTTCGAGTGCGCAAGTGCGAATATGACTGGGGAAAAAACGACAGGAGTGTCGGCATGTTTCGGCCATTTCCCTGCGCGCTACCCACAGCACGCGGCATTATTTTCGGGAATGTACGCCGCGAGAGTTTTTAAACGAGACGTCATCTTCGTTCACATTTATCTTCATTTCGGATTTATCTTGTTTTCCAAGCCAAGTTTTTAAATATAGGCCTTTCATTTAAACGTATTCACACAAAAAGGGCAGTGTCTGGAAATAACATCTAATCTGAATACTAAATAAGTTGAACCGTTCCCGTGAGTTTCTTGTAATGTATTGCCGTTCACCTGTTTCTCGTATGTGAAGCGGACACACACGGTCGTTCGCCGGCAGTAAATATCACGAAATGGTGCAGATACAACATCACTTTTAATCCAAATAGTGCGTCATTATTTTCAACAAGTTTCGGGGGTGATACTCTTCAAAACGTCGTTTGTCAAGTCGCTCATTAATGTGTACAAATTAACCTCTTCAACGCACACTGTTAGTTGGCTCGAGATTTCATGGCGGAGGCGAAAAAACCGAGTCGCGTCGGGTGTGATAATTTCAATCAGATCGGCTTTTCACACAGAGTACGAGCGACGGGCGACGGGAGACAAAGGGTCGATTAATCGACAGTCAATTACATTCCGCGTTCCAGCGAAGAGTGTAGACTCGACCAGCGGCGTTGGTAGGGGTCGTCGCTGGGTGGTTGCCGTAGCATCGGTTACAACTCATGTTGGACATAGAAATTTGCTTCAAGCATTATCAAGTGTTGACAGGTGATTTAATAAGGAAATATTATTTTCGTCATGGCAAATACCACGCTATGAATGCGTTTTATTTCTTCGTGTAATTATTATTGGTTGTTTATTATTTTTTTGTATTTTCTTCTGCACAATGGCATCGAAGTTAATTTGATTTTCATTTGAAAGAGAGGCAACAGGTAAAAAATATCTGGCTGTAACTTTTCAGTTATTTATAGTACTGAAATAAGCCTCGTTCCACAACTATTGCTAACAAGGCTATAATATAGTCTTCATACCTATAACTAACTAATTGCTGTAACTAAAAACTTGGCTTTGGAGAAAATTCCTCTCAGAAAGGTAGCGAATCAAGGAAAACGTGCGGCTGAAACGAGTCCCGGGTTCGAATCCCGAATCGGTCAAACCCTCCTTCGCATAAAACTTTACGCATGACTTAGATACGAAATGTGTGTCAAATAATTTGAATGATGGATACAACCTTCGAGAGCAAATCCCGAGAGTGTGACTCGATAAAAACGAAAAGAGCGAAAAATACAACCCTTGTACTTCACCAAGAAAATTTCTAGCGGAATTTCTCGATGACTGCAACCGAAGACGAAGTCCTCCACCCACAATTCCCCGACTGCTCGCCACTGCCGCGCGATCGCCATGGCCAATTACACGCCCTGGTTTGATCGAAGAGTAGCCAGTTCTATTGAATGTAACACTTCATATGTCCACTGTCGCATCCTTACTCTCCGCTTCACTTTGACAAAAGCCGCACAATATCTCTGTGCGAGCTTGTGTTCGATCATGGATTCGCGCCGACATTTGCCAGACTATCATCGGCCAGGCGTCACGGGACGCGATTCTACCGTCGCCTTCCTGACATTATGTCGCTTTACAACGTTCGGCTCGGCGTCGCCTGACAAATTGCTCGTTCGCACTCGTTCGTTTTCCATTTGAATCTGGAATACTTCGATTAGGTGCAGCGCCAATTAGAAAGGGGCTAATTTTCCGTGACTGGGGTGGCAAGCGACGGGATTAGAATGCACGCCACGTGGCGTTAGGACGGAGAGCCGGGAAAGCGAGGCGCGAGAATGCGGAGCGTCCCAAACGCTGCTGCATTACTGATGCAGCGTTTTTCTTTACTTTGATATTTATTTGTCTAATTAGGTTCGGATTGTTACACCGATCCTATTGTCCTGCTCTGTCCCGGTGAGTTTGCTTTCAACAAAGGGACGCGCGGAGGAGAGCGTGAACAGCGGTTGAAATTGGTCGCCGAGGTTGTCGTCCAATTAAAAAATGTGCCAAAATTAAATTAAAACTTAACGTGAGTTTAGATAGTGTTCTTTACGAACGTGTTCGCACCTTTTTCCACCTTTTAAATCTAAATTGGCTCAACAAAATTTGGCTTATGTCCTCAACTTCCTAAACCTACGTTTATGTCACTATCTAAGATACTTTTAGCCCCAAAATGTTGAAATTGTCTCGGAAAACTCTGTAAAATACACACAACTACATTTTACCGCCTGCGATTGAACAAACAGTGATGAGATGTCTCCATTGACACACTTAGAAAGAACATCGTTGACAAGTTTAAACTAATACATTTGACCCCGAAACTCGAGTAAATATTTTCCATTTATAAATTTGAATTTCATTCGCTCAGGCGTCAGACAACTACGAACGTAAATAGAGAACTATATGTGTGCATTCAATTTTCATTTTCTAACAGCATCAGCGTGTAGACGCTGTAATATGACGGTCGAGAACGGAAAAATAAACACCGCGACGCCATTGCCATCGTGACAGCGTTCTCGCAAGCAGACTTACGTTGCTTCTCAAACCACACTTGCTTTGTCTTCTTATCCCGCAATTTCAAAGTATTAAAAATCTTGCGAACTCGATATGGCAGATTGGGGCCAGTGCATTTCGGAAGATGAAGAAATAGGGTCTGCGTTCACAGACATGACAGTTTAACTGCACTCTGAACTCGTGATAAATCGTCGACCTAACAAACGCGATAGGTTTATAAAACAATCAAATTTGCCCGTTGTAAATTGTGGTCCGCTGGCTACGATCAACCAGTGCTATGTCACTGCTGGACTGGCAGCTTCCACGGCAGGCAATGTGGGCAATACGGCAAACTGCTGTTAACGGCCGCTACGGGATTGTCAAATCATTGAGTTTTAGCATTATTGTGCAAGGTTAAATATTGCATGGGTGACCGCGATGGGATAGATTTGATTTGGGACAACGAATCTATGCTATGGTTGAGTTGGCATCATGTTAATGCAATTTCGTCCATGGAGCATAAACGCACTAAACACAAATTTATCAACTTCCGCTGCGAAAAGTTGGTGTTCTAATTTTCCTCGGTATATTTTTTTTTGATTTATTGCATGAAAATATGAAAACTTTTTGTTAAAAGTGAATTTCACATAGCTTCGTATTGGGAGAGAGGTAGAGACCGTATAGCGTTGGCAGACCCTTGGTTATGAAGATACAAAGATGAAGTAAGGATACAAAGACAAACGGAGGAACCGAGTGGTATCCGTTGGAAGGACATGAATGGAATCAGTTCATGCTTCGCGATTCGCAAAGAAACTGGTCGTCGTCAAGACGAACAACATGTTGACATGTCGAAACTAAACAAACGTCCCATTCACGAACAATTACTCACGAAATCACGATGAAAGTCTTCTGCTCCGGACACAGAAAAGCGAACAGGAAGTTGACTCTTACACTCCATGTGTACACTGACACTGCAAATATTTACACGATTCTTGCTTTAATTTATTTTAATTGACATTTCGGATGTAATTTTGTTCAGAGTTAAATCTGGAATAGACGGCGTTTCTATATGGGGAAGGTTCGTTATACTTATTTTCCTACAACTTTAGTCGTTCGTTTCTTTCTTTCCTCTCGTTTATATATGTTTAAAAGGACATGTGCATTGTACGAGATACGAATCCCCATTGGCTTGTTAAATTTTCCAAATTTATTATGCATCCTTAATTCCTCACCATCTGTGTCCCGCGAGCAACACCTCGACCCTAAATGGATGTGAGAGCAAACAAAGAAAAAATACGGGGTGACATGATAAACTATGGAGTACGAAATATGTATGTCACGTGGAGGCTGGGTCTGTAGCCGATGGCAGAAACACATGAGATAGTATCGCCGAAAACAGGACAATATTTCCTAGCCCCTCAAAATCCATGAATGAGATTACAAAGTATACGTCACATTAAATTGGACATAAACACCTGGGATGCTTATCCAAATAGGTTTTTCGTCAATTTTCTTAAACTTTGGCAAAGTTTTTATATTTAAACTCAATTTTTTCTGTTCAGTTAATTAAATATGCTATTTTGCAACTTTAATACACTCTTTGAAACATAATAGAGAATGTTTAACTATTAATAAAATTTTATCTTTTCAATTATACTGTTAATTAATTTTTCAAGCAAGAATTGATTTACAATGGCTACACCGGGAAAAAATAAGTATCTCCAACCCAATTAAATTAAATTTATAATAAACTTGGTGTTCACAGCTACAGAATCTCAAACTTATAGTAGAATAATAACTTGTATCCGAGTACCTACTGCAGAGTGCAGATATTTCAAAGCGTGGTTTTGTATTTTGTAGCTAAAGTTTCATCTCAGCTATCGACTAGGAACTGTTTGCGGCCAAGATTGTTTCCCGATTCTGTTCTCTGAACATGATTTATGCCCTAGACTAACAAAATTCCATTTCTCCCAGTTATTTTAGGACGAAATTAATGTGATTTCCGTCGCAGAACATTTCTTTTAGATTAGAATGTCAGACTGTCTTAGGCGCACAAAGTTCCGAAGTTCATTCATCCAGTTTAACGTATGCTCATAAACACTGCAGCACCAACTTTTTCCACTATAAAACGAATCAAATTGGAAATCTAACTAACCTGGTGGAACGTTAATTCACTTTGGAAATTACCCTGGATCGGGAATGAAGCGTCGAGGAGCTTTAGCACTTGTAATTAACCTGGCTCGCATAAAACTAGCGATACCTTCATTCAACCCCTACCCTTTGCCCATGATACAAGAGCATGCAATTCCTTAATGGGAGGGTTGCTGGGCTAAATTAGCATCATACAATATCCGCATTATCATCGAGGGCGTTCAACCGCCCCGTCTTAGCTCGACTCGTTACAATCATCCCTTATAACGTAAAACTCATCATGTGGGTGTACATAAAGCTAAAACTCGGGTAATTAGATATTTTAAGCAACCATTCTTGTATAGCAGTCACAATCATCTGGGCAAAGAATCTCGCAATTACAATAACTGGTATGGAACTCTGGATACATGATTAAACATTAACATTTCATGTATAGAATGTAGGTAAATAGGATTTTCCATTGAAAATTTTTCACTTGAAACATGCTAATATACAATATGAAATAAATATGTTTGTTTGAGGATTGAGTGTCAACAAACATGTATTGACTTGGGAGCTGGAATCGATAAAATGATGATAAAACTGATTACCCGATCGGGCCAATTAAATGGCCTAATTACTTTATGTCAACCTCGGCATTGGATTCGGCGTGCAAAGCAGGGTTCCCGAAAAATAAAACACGAAGCACAAATTTTCAAATGATTTGCAATAAGCGCGACCAAATTTTCAAATCATTTGTTCCCCACTTTGCAGAAAAGTTTGTGCTTCACTGATTACGCGCGAAAACTAAATCAAAACTTTTCTTTCACATTATACAAAAATTCCAGAAATTGTTACTTTCGCTACTGGAAATGGCAATTTTACATAATTGCTCACGCGATCGCATTCTTTCACAAAAAAAGGATAGTAACGTAATCAAGTGTAAATAAATCGCACGTAGCACATTTCAGAGCACAACTAATTCTATTCACCATTCCACTATTATATTCTTACTAGCAAAAGGAGGGACTGAACGTCAGCAAACTATTAGAAGTATTTCACCCCGTTGCCGCCATGTTTAAATTATACAATTTGGACCGCGTTCTAGCGTAAAATATGCCCATCTCCTCAAATACGCCTTGAATTCCCACCGAAGCGGCACGGTGGGTAAAATATGGACGTCTTCAATGTGGTTACTCGGCGCAAAGTGCCGAATTTCGTTTATCGTCGCGAGAGAACCGTCGACGCCGCGACGGCGGGACGTCGCGACGCTCCGAGGTGAGCTGGAACCCATTTTGCGGCCAGTGAATATGAAGAGGAGCGCCATCATCATCAGCCGTTGTGATTGGTACACGATTTCGCACGGGACGACCATGGCCATCCACGCACGGGATGACAATGAATTATTCATCTGTCAACTAAATTAGAGATTGAGAGATATAGGGAGACTGCACAGATGAGTGAACCAGGCTATACCAACACCCACACAACGCAAATTTCGTGACTTGAAATAATAAAATCGAACCAACTGATTGATTCTGTCAGTCAAATCATTACACAAAAAAAAAAAACCCAACGATTTGAGTGAGGAATTGAAATTGATTAAATTCTACAGCAGTGGTAAACGATCTATCGCTTGCGACCAGGTAATTTTATGACCTACTCATTAACACACACGTGGGTGACTTTGATTTGAAAACGTGTTTTCAAGTTGAATTGCTTCGTTTCAAGCGTATAAGTGATCAACTACATGGACACAGGCAGTATTGCCAGTATTGCGATGGAATGTAATAAGTAGGAACGATTGAGGGGGTGAACTATGTGGAGCTACGTTTGAAGGGACATCCTTGCTGGGCCGCCCGGTACTCATTCATTGTCTAGCGTCGCGTTGCCATTTACTACGTCGCGTCGCGAATAGAGGCAAATCAAATGCCGCAGCCAGTTTGCCATTTGAACTGCACAACTGTCCATTGATTAATGGGGGCTGCTGTCCGCAGAATAAGCTTAGAGCATGCGATTATGTGATGAACGTATAATACACGTGGATATTCAGTGAACACGCTTTATTGAAAACAGTCATGGCTGAGAAGTATACAGCCTCGAATATGGTTTGAGGTCTAATTAATTTGTATGTCAAACCAATGACCGCAGAATTACGGTGTACCAAATACTGGGATTTCTAGTGCATCAAACAATCTGCAGTCCACCCAAATCTAAATCTGAAAGCAATCCGGCATAATTGGGTCGAGGCAATCGATCAGTTCAATTATTAATTTAGTGCTGTAATGGTCGGCTTCCCAGTAAACCAAATTAATTGCTTAGGTACGTGAAATGTGATTGCAACGAATCTATACAAGGTCTATAAAAATAAATAAATAAACAACGTATTAACATGCGTTAATTTTCAAAAATTGTTAAAAGTCGCAAACAAAAATCTGCCATTAATTTTGAGTTTTAAGGGTTGGTTATCGAACAGGGTTCGGTACCAAATTGTAAGCGGATTACCGAAGGATTTGGTCTAATTTCGTGCGGCGGATGTCTATGATTATAGAGAACCCCGGTTTTTGCCCGAAATCTACCGAAATCTGTATAGTTTTATTTTGTTGGCGTAGTAACTCCCTTAATGAACCATTTAAGTAGGCCGCGGGCTCAACATAGCCGATCAACATGCAAATGACTGCGTATTATGCGGAGTTTCAAAATTTTTCTTACATTGTAGTACGCTTAATAATATCGTTCGACGGAAATCAAGTCAATTCTGTTTCATCAAGCGGATAGAAGTGATTGATGACCGCATGGCGCTTGACAGGATGGTTTAGATCGACAATGATGAGCTGCTTGGACACTTTCAAACCGTCCGCCGACCCGTTGTCAAAATGGCACGCCGTTGATGGAGGAAGGGCGAGTGTCATTTCCGAATTCTCACGACGAGATGGCTTCGATACTTTAACCATTGTATTTGTTTGAGTTTCAAGTGCATAATATAATTGCATATTTATTGACTCATTAATTTTTATGTCATGAAATGGTCATGGAAACCATGAAAACCAACCACCAAAAAATAGTATTCTCGACTTATGGTAATTTAAAATACGATTTCGTAACCCTGATTTATTGCCAATTCGTAGCAATTCGAACATTTCCTCGCTCTAATCGCGATAACTTCACATGAAATTAAACCGTTTAACTTGTCTCCACCAATCGCCGAGCATGCCATTTAAAATCAGTCAAATTATTTAATACCTTTCTGCCACGAGGAGAAATGTTTATATCCCACTTTTCTGTCGGCTTTAATGCAGCATAACATCATCCCTGTCATCGCCCTGTTTGACGAATGGCAGCTAGGAGACAGGTAAAGCTGGATCGATATAATGAAAGTAGTAATAATAATAAATTACGACTCCCATGTGTGCAAGATTGATGTTTTTATTACCGAATGCTAAAGTAAATTTCCGTGTTAAGGGATATATGCTGGGAAATTTGCATCGCTCGTGCTAATGGTTTCATTCGCTGGCATTCTGCTGAGGAAGACGCGAGGTCGAACTTTCTTGTATGGAAATTATGTGTAAAAAAACTCATTCAAATATATGGAGCTAAAATAAGAATGGCTTCAACGGCGGCGGGCTCCGTGGAAATTCCGTCAGTTATTGAGATCGGGAGCGATTTCATCCGCAAGCAGTAATGCTGTTTGGAGGAAGCAGTGGCGTAGGGTGGGGGCGTCGAAGTCGACTGCGAGATTCTAGGGGCCCCAGGAGCCAGGGAGACACTCTGAAGTTCACACTCCTATTTATTGTTGAGGGTTCGGCTCATTTAGTACGCACTGGCACCAGAAAACATAAAATACAATGGGATAAAAATAATTTCCTCTTTTTGTTGAGGGTAGACATTAAAATTTTCCCATTCAAGGGTCAATTAGAGTTAACGCAAATGAAATCCCATAACTGATTTTATATGTTAGTGTTATTTTCTTATTGAGTCTGAACTTGGCAACTTGCATGTGGTCTATTTACGTCAGATACCCGCAAAGAAAAGCCCGCTGGTTGTTTTCCCTGTTTTCCTTCGTTAAGTAGCAGAGCTATTTTTTGTCTTGTGTGCCATTACAATTTTCGCCCATTAAAGAGAGTTATATCGAAATCGAACTCGCTCTTTTGAGTTGATATCAGGCGTCATTTTCCCTGGGTGGAATAGGTTAAGACTTTAATGGTCGTGTTCTCAATGGGTTCAAACTTCAAGTGACTTAGCTTTGGCGTTACATTTCTCTAAGAATTGAACCTCGCTTGTTCACTGTCCAATGGACCTGTTTCAATAGACATGGCTATTCATATTTTGCGATGGCGTTCTGAAATCGGACACTACGCCACTGCCGGAAGAAAAGCGTTTTCATTTTCAACTGCATTCAGCCGTGGCATACCGCACAGGGGGAAATGCGGGGCGGATTCTGCCGAGTATTTTATTCTAATTCCCCGTGCCACATGTGTTCGTGAATAAATTTGCAATTTAAGAAACTGATTTAAAAATCCGACTCGATGGAAAATGGAATTGCATTTTTTTTAAATGCGTACATTCGCAAAACATTTTCGGGGCCATTACTAAGTGACTAATAGCTTCCAGCTTCCCGCTAGGACTTCGCCTCCTTCTCCGAAAAGAGAATTCACGCTGTAGCGTTGTAATTAAATGTGTGTACACAGAAACGCTAAGGTCACAGCGAGGAAACTCCCTGATGAGTCTTTGGCAGTCATCTCAGCGTTTGATTTCGTCGTCTTCGTCGTGCCAACGTTCTTGCTGCTTTGCTAAGGGAACGCTCAAGACATTTGGCGAGCTGTTGGAGAAATGGTGCCATTTGAAGAGCCGTACTTGAAAGTTACTGTTTGCCATAAAAACAAACAGTGCCTGACTGTTAACTAACAAACTAACAAATTAACAAACTAACATGCAAACTAAAAATATAAAATGAGGCATACGTGGAGAGTTTAGAATTATTGCTGGGGCTAAAAACACTCTTTATCTACGTGTTTTTCCCCAGTGATAACATACCATAAATCACTTAAATTTATTGCTTGATTCTCAATGGTTATATTTACTCTACTATTGTACCTACTCAGTCTGAAATTCAATTTGAACTAATGTGCTCATGTTTATTTATTTTACTGGTAACAATTAATCAACGGATTCACTGTCGGACAAATGATTACGGTTATGATGAGAGTATAATTCAATTGTGCGTAAAATCAATTCAAATTCGCGAATATAGCGTGCTGCCCTGGAAAGCATTGCATGTATGCAATCCGCGGTACACGCATGGAAACACATTGTCAGGGCTTCGCACGAGGGGCCAAGGGGTCACTCGTGCAAATGCGAATAGTTGGAATAGTGTCGTGCCAAACAAAGAGTCACACGATTCAGAAGTGAAATACATTTTTTTGCAGCTTAAACCATGGGGCAGCAGTATACTCAATCTGTATTGTGCCAAATTTAACTTATGGCACCCTTTGCTTCTACATTTCTATTGGCAGTATTTATGAAGGGGATTAATTTTAACGTTTATTGTTATTTTTGTTTACTTGTTACAACCATGATGTCCGAATGAAAATTTAGCCGTTGCTGTTACCCGAGGGGAGTGGGGGCGGGGGGGGCGTGTAAAAAACACTTCACACGAGGGTCATTTCGATGATGGCAATCTCTGATGAACTAGTGTGATTTGTTAAGGGAAATTTTGATTTTAGTGTCGCCAGTTATTAAATTAGCAAAATTTACTAATTAAATTTGCTCCGGACTAAGTTAAAAGTTTATAAAACCGCAAAAAGATTGCAGCGAGTGACGCGAGTTGCTAGTCGAGGGTAATTATGCAGCAGCAGCTGTCTGCAGAATGTTAAATTGGACGAACGTAAAACTTGAAGACACTCTTACCATTCACGCAAACTTTGTTATACGAGATATGAAAGGTCTCCAGACAAGTGCAAAACCAAATTGCTACTACTATCTTCTTATTCGATAGCATAAAATACATAGCTAACAAAAGAAGCATATTTTATGGCGTGTCACTTTGACAACTTTTCACTCTTCTAGAAAAGCATGTGTTTTCCACGCGTCAGACATGAAAGACTTTTCGTCGGAAAGAAAAGAGAGGCACTGTTTTGAAATGGTAAGTTTTTTATGCGGAATAATAGCCAGAAGCGCATAGCTCAGAGGAATCGGGGATAAAAAGAAATGCCCACCCGCACATATAATTTCGAAAGCGCGATACACAGATAGATTCACAGCGCAGAAAGCGAAGGAAAAGTGGCCGAGATGCGATATTTGCTTGTTTTTTGTTTCGCTTTTTTTTTGTCTGAAACTATCGATTTTCAAGCGTGGAACGCTTTTCCGAGCCGTTCGTGTTGCACAGAGGCATAAACTCACGTGGCGTTGGCGGCGTTGGCGGCGTTGGCGGCGTTGGTGGCGATCCGATGCGAGCTGTAAACAGAAATGCTCTTATCTATACTTCCCTTCTAACTCCACCTCGTCAGGAAGCCACGGACTTGTCCGTCGTTATTTTAAGCAGTCTTCATTCCGAATACAGAATGATTCATGACTCGTTCAGCAGCCTAAAGCAACATTACCTCCAAACTCCCAAAAGTCACAACACTAAACGCAATAAATAGCACAGGGGATATGATATTATTTGCGATTCATCGGTGTTGGTGGTGGATGATTATTTAATTCACTCTTATTTACATAATGTCATACAAGTTTGAACGTGATTATATTATACCTGAACATTTATCAGAAGCGTGTGTGTCCAATTAGTACAGTATCAGATGAATTAATTTCATACGGCAGGTTTTATTCAAAGGGGTAGAATCACGAATTCAAAATGTGAAAAGAAATGAATTCAGATCAAGCTTTAAATTGAGGGTTTCCACTTTCTAAAGGTTTAGTCAGCACTGGAGAAATGGAGTATTCATTCAATATCACACGCTTTGCAGTCCTCGGAACATTTCCTTCCTTTCGTTTAGACACCGAACGAATTTCTCACAAACCAAACTAGCATCACCCTGATTTCGGGAACCTTTAGTTCCGTTGCTTCTCTGTTTTAAAAGCTAAAGCTTAAATCAATTTTCGCCAATGATCAGTGTCTATCAGTTGATGCCACTAACAACAAAATGGTCACACACACACAGAGAGTAAAGACTAAAGAGCCGTGAAAGTTAAGCTACCCTGATCGCATTACAGGCAGGGCACAGGCAACAGATGTTTCAGTTGGATCAATTTCCACCGTAGTGCTTCGCTGTCCGCACGAGCGCACTGTATTTTTCCAGGGACGCTCGTCAGTGTACACTCTACACGATGACACCAAACTTCCTTTAATTTAGCATCTAGACAGAAATAAAATGGTGGCCTTTCCTTTGAGCAGATTATCTCGAGCGAGTTGGCGTTGACGTTGCTCAACAGCACCCTCTTGTGTCAGACCGTACGGAACATGAACTTTACTGCAGTGTCAAAAAATACCACGTCAGATCTGCAGGTGACGTCTATAGTGCATAATCTGATAAAGGAGGTAAAACATAAACAGCGCACTCCGAGAGAATTAGATCTGTCATGTATTAAGTAAACATAGAAAGCGTTTTTACCGCACAAATCTTGGCCGGAAAATGGGAAATGTAGGTAAGACTCTGAAGCCCGCGTCTGTGGTCTGAAGTGTTGGTGCGATCCTGACCTTTGATCCTGACATTCGCCGAGAAAGGTTACCCCCTCCCCCCGCATGTTTCTAGACGATGACGATTCGTGGTGTTTATAATGATGCACTGTTTTGACAACGAGCTCCATACTCTGTAGCCTGGTATTTTGGGAATTGTGTTTTAGATGGTATTTTGGGTTTAGGGAATAGGAGAATGATGAGGATGATGATGTACGAAACGAGCCCTGTGGCAGCGAGGAAACAACATGCCTTCAAGAAGTCGACTCTTGTTGCACAGCCCCATTGGAGGACCACTGAAGTACATACGGTCAAAAGCATGCAGTGGCTTTTCGGCTGCCTCCGCCAATCCATTCCGACAACAGTTTGAAATTAATGAGAGGTTAATTAATTTTCCAGCTATAAGTGA
This sequence comes from Nemurella pictetii, assembly GCA_921293315.2. Lineage (NCBI taxonomy): Eukaryota > Metazoa > Arthropoda > Insecta > Plecoptera > Nemouridae > Nemurella > Nemurella pictetii. Next base: position 30,300,000 of record OV121115.1, read on the forward strand.
AACACCATTTCTGTAGACTCCTAAACCTCTCTCCAGTGGTCACCTGATCCAGCACAGTCTAGCTTAACTTCGGTGGCATCACGAAAGCAAGTATTTTCAACGTGCTAACTTTAAAAGCACGCCCCACTAGGAAGATTATTATTATTTTCTCGGCGTTAAAAATTATTCTGAACTTCACGAAACGCACGTGACATGACGGTTGAGTAGGTAAAGAGGTCTCGGATTTCCGAAAGTAGTGAACACTCCGAAAGGAAAATTCCATGGCGCAACGCTCGTTGGAACAACGCTGGTCAAATTAATACCACCGTCGTCGCCGCCGTCAAAGTTCTTTATGTATTCAATTCCTTCTACATAAGTCCTCAGCTATTCAATACCTCGAGTCCTTCTTCAAACAATCCCTTTTCATCATTTGAAATTCTGCACGAGCCCAACTCGTCGGTGCCGACATGGTCTCCCCCAAGGCGACAATCTTTTAATATCACTGTTGGATAAGAAACTTCTCATCCCCGTCGGCGCTATTACGCTGAAAGAGAAATTCAACGAACTGTACAACCCAGTCCCGCTCCCGGCACTTAATCTCAGCATCAAGTATCACTGCATCAGTTATTGTTTCTGCGAATGAGCATTACGATACACGATTATAACATTTGATCTCTGTGTATAGCGACTCGTCGCAACATGGTTCTTTCTTTCCCCGTCTTCTTTCAATGCGAACACAGTCAAACTTGTCTCAGCGAAACTTTGCATGGCGATGAATTCTCCACTTAATTCCAGTGCCTCCCGCTATCTCTAGTATTTTATCAAGGCGCAGCATGAAGCGACATAATTAAAACAAAGTTTCTCAGTCAGTTTCTCAATCTCGATTGTTCTCCCAAAAGGCATGGACTGTGAGATGCGTGCTGCGGTGCGCATAGCCAAGAGTCGAGTTACTAGGAGTAACTGGGGGTAACTTTGTGGAAGATTCGTGGAAAAATGGAATAGGACGGCCATGAGAGCACGAGACTCCGAGCCACAGCAGCGTTCCTCGTGCCCTCGGCACTCGAGATCGCAGCATGCCACTTCGCCACCTGTTGCGAAACAAATTCCGCCATCTTGTAATTTACTTACGTGCAAAGTGATACATAATCGGGGGGTGTAAGCACAAGGCATAGACGCTTGACGCGCTCGTGCCCAACGCACTTGCAATGGTGCCATTAGGGCAATCATGACTCTTCAGGGCAATACATCCAACATTTGTGTGTTGGAGCGGGAAGGTACCAGTGCTTGTTGAAACCGCGAAACAAATTGTAGTACGCTTTTCCTTAAAAGAAGAACGGAAAGCGGAAAAAATCTCTAACAACAATGTTTTTTTGAATAATGTGTCTTCACTAGGACCGTCCAACAGCATATATGTATTCTATGAAAATCATCTCTATTTCAGTTCTCGTATCCCAAATATTATTCACCGCCAGTGAATATAAAGTAGTAACAAGTTACAATACCATTGCGATATCTGACCCTTCAGATCAAAAAAAGGGAAAGGAATGGCATTTTCCATATAATTTCTCGGCATATATTGTCATCTGTCAATGTATCAGTATTTAACGTCAATGTCTGCATCGCCCACGTGAACAGTCGCAACGATAACTGACTGTGACAATCCGCCACCTCCCTCCTTGCGAGATAAATTTGACCTCGTCTCTGTTGTTGACGCCCACAGCCCTAAACAAAGCTTATAAGCTACGGTCGTCATTTTGATTAACGCTCATTTACCAAATGACTCGTCGATTTAACGATTCTTTTATACGTGTCGATGTTTAAGTGCATCTCCCGGCGATTAGTTGCCGAGCGCGAATTCGACGAGGCGCCGTAAAAGGAAATCGAAACGGGAAATGGAGATAGTTGTCGCAGGCCGAGTGTGAGGGATTTTCAGTGGATTTCGGTCAGATCAACGACCTCTGGCACGAACGCGAGGGAGACCGAACTCTCCCCCAAATTTTGTATGCTTTTGGGCGCGACTGCGGCTTTCGATAGTAATTTTGCACCTTCCACTCGACTTTTCCCAGAGGTCACATAGATACATTGTGTTAACCGTTCCAGTGCACCCATTTCCACGCTGACCACCGAAGTCTACCGACTGGTAGGCCGGAAAAACATCTGCAGCTAGCCCCACTGCGGCCCCACCAGCAATTTCAAACACTAAATACTGGACGTTTCTAAAGAAAAACTCGGGAAAGTCCCAGTGCTAAAGCATTTTGGTCTATTGGCTTCGACAGATTTTAACAGCTCTGAGATCATCCCATCCAGGCCGTCATATTTATCTCTACGACTAGAAGCGATAACTACGCAAGCCGATCGTGAAAGTTTGCCCATAAAAATACAAATGAATTATATTTTGAGGCTTCTGTTTTCAACCCCCAAGCGTAAGGGGGCGGGGGCGGTGGGGGCGGTAGGGGTGGTGGTGGTGGCGGTGGCGGCGGCAGCAGCAGCGGCGTTCGAATTCACGAGCTGGAAAATGTCGATCGCGTTTGCTCCATTGAAGTTTTAGCGAATTCCCTCTTTTCGAATTGTGGTGATGAATTCCAATGATAAACGCCATAAAAAAAACAAGTTGCGGTTTGCTAAAGTGTCTTTTTATACCAACATGATCCACGAGATCGTTGCAGTGGGAGTGGATCAGCACGACGCGGCGGTGACAACCAGAAGGTCCTTGATCCTGAATCCGGGATCCTGGATCCTGGATCCTGGATCCGGACAGAATCCTGGCAGCGCGCTAGGCAGTGCATACTGCCTTGAAGGCATCATGCAATCACACGGGAAATTAAATTAACCCCCACGACTCAAATAGACGGGCGGGAAAAGAAACGTGTAATTTCCCCCGCCCCTTACGAAGGATGTAACCTTAAAAGTAATGTTATACTCAGCCCCGAATCTGACTTCCTGCTTGCTTAGGCTTTCCGCTTCATGGCTCGCAACCCTGCATACCTACCCGTAGTTGGCCATACCTCGTTGTGTACGCTGTCACCGCTTTGAATGATTAGACCGCTCCCTGCAGGTAGCCCGCTTTTCTCAAAATACCTTGTGTTTTGTGCGACAGATTTCATCTCACTCTCCGTCCCTCTCTCTCTCTCTCTCTCTCTCTCTCCCTTTCTCTCTCTCGCCAAATATAAAAATTGACATTTTCCTAGCTGATCAATCATCCGTAGATTGGAATGGTTCGGGAAATGTGAAAACCAATCGGAATTTCCCAAGACTGCTCGCTGTAGCGATATTTGTTTTTTACCCGGGCGATTTTTCTGTCGCCTCCGGTTTATTTTAATGGAAAGTTAGCACACCTTACCGGGAAAAATCTCATTGTGATATCCAATCAACCGATCCGCGAATTAAATTAGGAGAGTATTTTTGGTGCGGATGTTTGTGCATCTTATGGCCATTTTAATGCTAAGGGTGGAAAACCCAAAAGTAGCGAATTTATTTTCTTGGTTATATTAACAAAAACTAAGCTAGGCCTGTCAACAAGTATTTTCCATTTTTCCATGTTACAATTTTCATTAAAAGTACTTTCATTACAATTTAAAAAAATACGTTAATATCACAAATTGTTTTGTAATTTAAGCAAAGAGAAAATGAAAAATAATTTGGAAACGCATTTTTTTCAAAAGGTTAGGAGCTAAACGAGTTTTTCATTTCACTGTCAGGCATAGCACTAGTAATTAAAGAGTTGTGATAGGTACCCTAGAACAACTTTCACCCCCCCCCCCCCCCCCTCTACCAACCACCACCACCACCAAAGTTCAAGACCTTATCAGATCATACTTCGCTATTGGTTGAGGCCCGTCTTGGTCCAAGGTCCTTCGCCAAGGTTAGAGTTGCCTTGAAAATAATTGCGTTTCAACTTTCAACGGCGCTTAGACCTAACGAAGAGATGGGTGAGTTATAAAATAAAAACAAAAACTTTCGTTCCATGAATGTTTCCAATATTCCACCGAACTACAATCAATCACATCAATAGTTGAAACAGTAATTGCATGTATTCTTTATTGATCGCATGGGAGCTGTTGGTCAGCGTGGCAATGAGAGTTCCATTAAATAAATTGTAGCCTAAATGAGATACACTTTCCAAAACAACATCACTGAATTTCTGTCCATCGGGACTCCATCCACCAAAGCCGGTCCCGGGCTTCTGATGCTTTCAACAGAAGCTGGTAGCGTGCTGACCTGGGACAAGGCCACACAACATTTCAACGCACTTTTGTGTGCCCCGAGGGACATGGGAGGGGCGTTTACATGTCTATTTAGTACTTACCTCGTGCTTTTCGAAGTTACATTTCCTTTCACCGCAACAACATTTCTTTGTCAATTTGGTCACAATTCCTAAAACTCTAAACTATACGTAATTTTTAAACACATAACTATACCTTATCATATGCTTCTTTTGAAGGGGAGCCATTTATTTGCTGGCAGTTTCGAGATTTTTCTTGTCAAATGGACAGCCGAACGTGAATTAAACAGTGGTATGAATCTTAAATGCCAATGCTCCCTGCGGATGCCAATGCAAGACGTACTGAAAAGTGACCTAACCTTCCGAGAAAACAGTTATATCCAAGCTCCCTCGCTCCTCGGAGTCTGTTGGTGGATTTCAACTACAAAGGCGACCCAACATCTTAAACCGAGGAATCAGT